>OU342845.1:2262764-4662764 GCA_910591585.2 Nysson spinosus
AACTCAGTTTTTCGACGAAAAACTCTTGAAAAAACTAAGAAAACTGAGTTTTTCAAGGAAAAAACCTCCTGAAAACTCAGTTTTTCACCGATGAAACTCTTGAAAATCTCATGAAAACTCAGTTTTTCGACGAAAAACTCTTGAAAAAACTAAGAAAACTGAGTTTTTCAAGGAAAAACTCCTGAAAACTCAGTTTTTCACCGATGAAACTCTTGAAAATCTCATGAAAACTCAGTTTCTCGACGAAAAACTCTTGAAAAAACTAAGAAAACTGAGTTTTTCAAGGAAAAAACCCCCGAAAACTCAGTTTTTCACCGATGAAACTCTTGAAAATCTCATGAAAACTCAGTTTTTCGACGAAAAACTCTTGAAAAAACTAAGAAAACTGAGTTTTTCAACGAAAAAACTCCTGAAAACTCGGTTTTTCACCGATGAAACTCTTGAAAATCTCATGAAAACTCAGTTTCTCGACGAAAAACTCTTGAAAAAACTAAGAAAACTGAGTTTTTCAAGGAAAAAACCCCTGAAAACTCAGTTTTTCACCGATGAAACTCTTGAAAATCTCATGAAAACTCAGTTTTTCGACGAAAAACTCTTGAAAAAACTAAGAAAACTGAGTTTTTCGAGGAAAAAAACTCCTGAAAACTCAGTTTTTCACCGATGAAACTCTTGAAAATCTCATGAAAACTCAGTTTTTCGACGAAAAACTCTTGAAAAAACTAAGAAAACTGAGTTTTTCGAGGAAAAAACTCCTGAAAACTCAGTTTTTCACCGATGAAACTCTTGAAAATCTCATGAAAACTCAGTTTTTCGACGAAAAACTCTTGAAAAAACTAAGAAAACTGAGTTTTTCGAGGAAAAAACTCCTGAAAACTCAGTTTTTCACCGATGAAACTATTGAAAATCTCATGAAAACTCAGTTTTTCGACGAAAAACTCTTGAAAAAACTAAGAAAACTGAGTTTTTCAACGAAAAAACTCATGAAAACTCAGTTTTTCACCGATGAAACTCTTGAAAATCTCATGAAAACTCAGTTTCTCGACGAAAAACTCTTGAAAAAACTAAGAAAACTGAGTTTTTCAACGAAAAAACTCCTGAAAACTCAGTTTTTCACCGATGAAACTCTTGAAAATCTCATGAAAACTCAGTTTCTCGACGAAAAACTCTTGAAAAAACTAAGAAAACTGAGTTTTTCAACGAAAAAACTCCTGAAAACTCGGTTTTTCACCGATGAAACTCTTGAAAATCTCATGAAAACTCAGTTTCTCGACGAAAAACTCTTGAAAAAACTAAGAAAACTGAGTTTTTCAAGGAAAAAAACCCTGAAAACTCAGTTTTTCACCGATAAAACTCTTGAAAATCTCATGAAAACTCAGTTTCTCGACGAAAAACTCTTGAAAAAACTAAGAAAACTGAGTTTTTCGAGGAAAAAACTCCTGAAAACTCAGTTTTTCACCGATGAAACTCTTGAAAATCTCATGAAAACTCAGTTTTTCGACGAAAAACTCTTGAAAAAACTAAGAAAACTGAGTTTTTCGAGGAAAAAACTCCTGAAAACTCAGTTTTTCACCGATGAAACTCTTGAAAATCTCATGAAAACTCAGTTTTTCGACGAAAAACTCTTGAAAAAACTAAGAAAACTGAGTTTTTCGAGGAAAAAACTCCTGAAAACTCAGTTTTTCACCGATGAAACTCTTGAAAATCTCATGAAAACTCAGTTTTTCGACGAAAAACTCTTGAAAAAACTAAGAAAACTGAGTTTTTCAACGAAAAAACTCACGAAAACTCAGTTTTTCACCGATGAAACTCTTGAAAATCTCATGAAAACTCAGTTTCTCGACGAAAAACTCTTGAAAAAACTAAGAAAACTGAGTTTTTCAAGGAAAAAAACCCCTGAAAACTCAGTTTTTCACCGATAAAACTCTTGAAAATCTCATGAAAACTCAGTTTCTCGACGAAAAACTCTTGAAAAAACTAAGAAAACTGAGTTTTTCAAGGAAAAAACCCCTGAAAACTCAGTTTTTCACCGATAAAACTCTTGAAAATCTCATGAAAACTCAGTTTCTCGACGAAAAACTCTTGAAAAAACTAAGAAAACTGAGTTTTTCAACGAAAAAACTCCTGAAAACTCAGTTTTTCACCGATGAAACTCTTGAAAATCTCATGAAAACTCAGTTTCTCGACGAAAAACTCTTGAAAAAACTAAGAAAACTGAGTTTTTCGAGGAAAAAACTCCTGAAAACTCAGTTTTTCACCGATGAAACTCTTGAAAATCTCATGAAAACTCAGTTTTTCGACGAAAAACTCTTGAAAAAACTAAGAAAACTGAGTTTTTCAACGAAAAAACTCCTGAAAACTCAGTTTTTCACCGATGAAACTCTTGAAAATCTCATGAAAACTGAGTTTTTCACCGATAAAACTCTTGAAAATCTCATGAAAACTCAGTTTTTCGACGAAAAACTCTTGAAAAAACTAAGAAAACTGAGTTTTTCAACGAAAAAACTCCTGAAAACTCAGTTTTTCACCGATGAAACTCTTGAAAATCTCATGAAAACTCAGTTTCTCGACGAAAAACTCTTGAAAAAACTAAGAAAACTGAGTTTTTCACCGATAAAACTCTTGAAAATCTCATGAAAACTCAGTTTTTCGACGAAAACACTCTTGAAAATCTAAGAAAACTCAGTTTATGTCGCATGATGAAACATATTTGCTTGGAATGGTACCGCGACCCTAACCCAATGATATAAATAATAATCAATTTCGAATTAATATTAGAAATAATAATATTATAAACTATTCTCGCATACGTCTAAAATCATTTCATCAGTTTCTTGCTTTGGCACAAAGTAGCAGCTATCATTTAGCGGCGCATTAAAAATGTAACGTGAAATGTAGGTTAAGAAACTGATGTATAACGCATAACCTATTATAACCAATGCGAGATCGAAATAAACGTGGGACTTACGATGGTGGGACTTGCGACGGCACTTCCTTCTTTGCAGGACCCAATAATGACAGTAATTGCGCACTTGACACGAGATCTAACTAGGAAAAACTATCGATACGTCTTATCAGTACGAGGGCAATAACACTACTGACGTCTGTGACGTTAGCTTCGGAAGGATTAAACTGCCGCGACTCTTAATAATAGCACGCCGCAGGGGTACCATCGACACAATTTTCAAATGGATCGCTACGAAATGAAAATCTACGTTTATAATATAATATTCATGGAAATAATATGCGCAGATTATTATATATTATACTGTACGTTGTGTTATTATTATGCATTATATGTGTAATAACGTAAATTATTTACATACTATTATACTACAATATATTATTATATAAATATACAATTCCAATTGTAAATCATGCGACGATTACTAGTTTTAACTGTGGTTTCAAATCTAACAGTTTACCAAAGAATCTCATAATTTAATTCTTACCTTTCTATTTTGTTAATTCAGTTTGCTTATGAATAAAAAAGACTTGCATTTCGATTGAATTGTTGCGGAAGCAACAGGCTAATAAAAACATTTCCATTTCGCGTGTCCTAAAACATGTCTAAATGATAAAACTCAGTTTGTCGCCGACGAAAATCTTGAAAAACTAGGAAAACTCAATTTTTCGTCGACAGAACTCTTGAAAAACTAAGAAAACTCAGTTTCTCGCCGATGAAACTCTTGAAAAACTCATGAAAACTCGGTTTTCCACGGATAAAACTCTTTCAAAACTAAGATGCCTGAGTTTTTCAACGATAAAGCTCTTGAAAAACTAAGAAAACTCAGAGTTTTTCGGCGAAAAATTGAGTTTTCCTAGTTTTTTCACGAGTTTTGTCGATGAGGAACGGAGTTTTCTTAGTTTCTCATGAATTCCAGCACAAATTTCTGAAATGCCAGGTTATTATAAAATATGCAGTCTAATTGCGACATAAGCGCGTACGAAAAATTTCACAATACCCTCTCATTACAGAACAATTAATGAGTTTCTTGAGGACGAGTAAGTTTTATCGCGGTGCAATGCTGTGTAGAGTTATTTAATTCAACGGTAACAAGCAGAAATTTACGCGGGGAGCGTTACCAAAAAACAAGAAGAAAATTGGGACAAGAGTGTTTTAATTTAATTTGTGAGAAATAAAACTGGGAGTTTAGTAAACAAAATAGTGCTTGCCAACATCATAGCGGACTAAGTTACTAGTCTCGGTAAGAAAAATTCAGTACTCTTCAAAAAAGTGCAAATATACTTTTCAAGAAGCTGGGTCATTCAACTTTCCCAATAAAGTTAACCAACTTCAGCACGGCATTGCTGCAGTGATATTTTAATCTCGCCGAAATGTATATCCGTTTAATTAAGGTTTTAAAAACTGGGAAATAAAATGTTTGATAAAGTGATGTGCGATTTATACGCATTTTAAATAAAATCTGATATTTTACGTGTTTCATACTGAAATGAATTGAGCAATAATATTTGAATCTTTTCAAATTCATTGTTTTAAAATAATGAACAATGTTTTAAAATTGCGAATGCTTTTCTGCTTTCCTGAAATCAAAAGTATTCACTGATACGATTTTGCGCAATGTTTTTGCATTAACATTTTTTAACTTTGACATCTTATTAATATTTAGTCCATAATCCATTACCTTTTAAAACTGCTGTAATTCGGTAATTCAAATGTTAAAATTATTTGCACTCATAATGTAATTAGACTAATTACACTTATATTTATACACAATAATAGTTGCATTTTGCAAATGATGTAAGTATTTAATCGTTTCATTGCCGATAGAAATAAAAAATGGCTGCTGGTCTTATCTTTCGTTTTATGATTTCCATTACTAGAAGGTGCGTGAACGTCGGCACTTTAAATCAGAGAGCAGAAGTCAATGCATTTTTCATATCTCGAGGATATAATTAACTGAAGTTGTTGAATAAGAAATATATTAGAATATATAAGTAATCATGACCATAAATTATGAAAATAAGAATCTGGTTTATTCGAATCGGATGAAATATTGCAAATTATAAATAGACATTCTGATGTTGAATAATACATTTTTTAAATCAAGCGGAGCAAAACGATTAAAACCATGTTAATTCAAGTTGACGAAACGAGGACGCGCGTTACTTCCAAGTTATTCATGGATGTGAGACGATTAAACGTTGTTATACGATGCGTGCCACTTTCTTTCAGTAAAATTTGAATATTCTACATTGCACAATTCTTGAAAATTCTACATTTATGCAGACTAAACAATTCATTCTGACATTTTAACATCACTTATAATTTCATAAATTAGTTTATGGCTAGTAGTATCGAGTTAATTATAAACATCTGAGACGCATACATTATGCTTGATTTATAAACTTTTTCAACTTCAATCATTTCCTTTTGAAAGTGCTGCTTTAATATATTATACAGCGTGTTTTAGATAATGCGAATATATAAAAGTGATCAGATAATATTCATCATACGAGAAACTAGCTAAGCTTCGATGAAGGCATAAAATTGATGAGAAAACGTTTTGCATAATCTAAAAAAAGAAAAGGAGAATTGACATTGGTTGCCTACAGTCATTTTTATTTATTTCCTATTACATTACTTATAATTATATACAATTATTTTCGGTATACAAACTTCACTTGGCTTCTATTTTGATTATTGCATATTACGTAACAAAAGCAAATGGATCAAATATAAAATACAGATATTAATATTTTTCAATTACGCTATGTGATCAATTTGTAGTTAATTATTAAGAGTGAACCGAATAATATTTCGCGATTTTAATTACTTTTGTGTCCCGAATCCGCCTGGAACGCCGTTTTTTGTCTAATTTTAGTTTCAAATGGTAGCATCTACTTTTCATTAAAAAAAGTAAGACCCTTTCAAACGTTGCAGTTTATATTTTCAAAAAGACTGAACATATTCAAATAGAGACATATTATCTTCCAAGGTAAATAATTCGAGATGTAAAAACGTAGTGATATAGTATAAATGTCAAGTGGTATAAAATTTCAGAATCGTTAATGTCTTGATGAGTGTGATAGATAATCAATCAAACGATAAAGTAGATAAAACGAAGCCAAGATATCCGGTAAGTAGTGCAAATAGACTGGCTCCCTTAATGTTCCACCGAAGGGTGCTCAATCAATTTAGACCCTTTCTCACCCCATCATTCTGACCATAGTCTGACTCCATCGTCTTCCTTATACACGGGTCTTCTTCCTCTATCGAATGTCCTATAAATCGTTCAAAGGAATCGCTATGGTTGCACGATAAGTATAGGGACGTGTCCGGAGTAGGAGTTTTCCGGATGCGCAATCTTAAAGATACAGGAGTGGCCTGTCCAAAGGTAAGCCACGGGGTCGGTTATGTCGAAGATAGCTTCTCAGGAAGCATGTTCCGTCGTGGTTAGATTATACAGGGTTTTTCAGATGATACGAATATATAAAGGTGATAAGGTAATATTCGTGATATGGGAAACTATCTAAGAAACTATTTATCCATAATTCTCCTTCATCTTCTACTGGTTTTGCACTCCAAATTAACCATTTTTCAGATCATATTCATTTGCAGATTTGTTTTCTTAAGTTGTTATAATCAAAATGAAATCCAAGGTAAAGTGAAACGATAAATTTGATTTGCAAAAAGCTGAATATGATCTACGAAATGGTTGTTAGCGTAATAAGTAGCGGAGTTATTCCAGTTGGCCAAGTTAAACGCAGCACCCTGTATAAGATAATGGTCGCACGTGGAGGTCGTACTAGAAGAGCAAGGTGGTGGACTGTTGAGCAGCACCCAAGGGACAAATATATTATTACTAAAGGGTAGGAAATTTAGGAGCCGCGAGCCCTCGATGAAGTGCAAGAGACCTAATGTAAGAGAAAGGTCTGCGAGAGGGATGGAAAACTAAGCGGAGTAACAAGAAGATGGACAAGTAGAATGTTAAGAGAAAGAGAGACAGTAGAGGGGTTTGCATTAGTAGAGAACGGTAGCCACATTGCTCCTTTGAGACTAAGGCATTCGCGGTTCCTCGTTAATGCTTTCGCTCCTGAAAATCGATGAAAACGTTAAACCGACCAGGCACAAACTTACATCACTCTTAGGATACGCGACACTTAAATCCTTTCCTACTTTCGTGATTCCACCAATGAGTCTGCATTTCTTCCTCATTCTCGGCACGTTGTCTTACTTGAACATCGCACGCCCGTCGACTCTTACTGAGATCAAGCTATTCGAGATGTACCTAAATGATATTCGACTCTTACTCGATTAGCGAATAACCTTACCAGGAGTGTTTCATTCTCGGAACGATCATTTTCAAAGGAACAACCTTTCGTGAACATTCGCCAAGTGAATTTATGCAATTGTGCTAATACGATCAAACTAACGTGATCTTTAGTTTGTGGAGTATGATGAAAGTGTAGCATTCCTTACTTTAACAAAATTGCGACGGCACATTTTCAGCCGAATGTTATGCACGTAACATAGTCGATTCACAGATTTTTGTTAAGTAAAGTTATATTGACAAAACTGCTATAAGAACCAACTAGGTAACTGTCTGCCTCCGATTCTTTTCGTTTTCAGATATGTTGCAATACTCAAAATACTAAGCGACACGTATTACTTTATATCTGCGAAATTTCAGTTTAAACAAATGTTGTGTGTGTTCTATGTTTTGCACAAAAACTTCACAATACAAATTGCACTGCTATTAAATAAAAATAAAGGTGCAACATAAAAACACCCATTTACTTACAGAACAAGAAATTAATAACAGCTAATAAACTAACTCATAAAAACATTTATGTTCTAATTTATAAAGGAAATACATTTTTAGTTGAAAATAAATAATGATGCTTTAAAGAATACTTCGAAGCTTGTATTTTCATGTTTGCGAATAAACCTAGTGTAATTAATTACACATATTTGTGGAGATCACTTTTCATTAGAGGTAGTATTTGTTGAATATTGTGTGAATAACTCTATAGCGCGAGACTAAATATTCCGAGCAATTTGTATACTAATAGGTGAAGTGGAAATATCCTGAACAGGTTTTATTTAAAACAACGAAATTTCATACGCGAGCAGCCAGTAATGCTCTAGCCAACACAATATATTGGAAATATTGATCTCGCGGTATGTCGTCTCTCCAGTCCCTGGGGTCACATTTCGGAATGTGTTTCATCAGTCTCGCTATTCCATGATTTAGTGTCTCGTTCGTCGTGAAAGTATTCGTAAGTTGAGTAAAGAGAAATATGAAATACATGGAGAATAAACAATAGTCGAAGGAAAATGATATGTGTATTTTTCGTGTTTCTCTTCAGACGTTTCAAACCGCACAAGTCAAATTAAACCGTTCCATAACCGAAATTGTTTTCGTAGACTTTTGTTTGAATGAAACCGATGAAAGCGAGATTCAATACACGTATTTATCACGAATAGACATCCGTTTCAATTCATATGTAATTTCACTGTACGTATACTTGTCTGGAAGCAATAATGCAATCAGTATTAATATATATTTATTGTACGCGTTATGCATTGCAATTTTGTTTTAATTACACCGCCGAGGCTCATTCATTTTCTACTAATTACTCGCTGCTATTCTGTAAATGCTGAGTTTAGAGTAACGGGTTCAATATATTTTCAACAATACTGATCATATAGATATATCAGGAAATAGATTCCAGAATTGTAGTTATACAGGTTTGCGCTCCAAATTAACTCTTTGCTGATCCACATACTCCATAACTCTACATTGGATTTTATCTTTACAACAGTAGCTTAAGAAAACAAATTTGTAGAAAAGTTTGATTTGCGAAAGAGTCAATTTGGAGTGTGAAATCTGTATCCCGTATCGGCTCGAATATCAGTCTACATTTCGATCAATTTAAGAATCAATCTTCTTTGCACGATGATAAACGCTCGCGCGAATACATTCGTTGATTTCTTTCATTTCGGTTTATTATCTATCCACGGGCCCCCTGAGGATCAACATCCACTTTTCCGAACCGTGAGCCGCGTACAACTGCGAGGGGTTCCTCCAGAAACTCATATAAAGTTACCAGCCCACTTTTCACTGTGCCCTTGGGCAATCCTAATTTTTACAACGCCAGATTTTTACGACCCTTGAGCCCCGCAACCGCAGTTTCGTTTGTACGAGCAATTTCGATAGTGTACAACTTCATTCGGCACGTGCTTCACACACACTTGATCTTCTTCCGGCATAATAAAAACTAAGAAGAAAGCTAAAGCTTCCGTGAAATGGTGCACTATTCTGGGGATATCAACAACTATATCAATGTACAGTGTAAAGTAGACAAGCATTTGTAAGATCTATGGAGTCGAGTCTGTTTTTTATGCGTATCCTTTTAATACAATTTTGAGATTATACGATAAAGCAAAAAAGCAGGATAAAATAAGTAATCCAAGAGATCTGGGAAGTTTTAGTCGCGTAATGCGCTTATCCTGTTATTTTCGTTCTTTTTATGTTTTTCTGTTGGGAATGAAGATAGAAGAGAATAATTCCCACATGTAAATAAAGCTTTTCTTGTTCGAACTTAAAATCTTTGTATGCATAAACAAAACAAAAGAGCTGAACGTATGTAAGTTACCTGTTTCGTGTTGCTGGTATTTTAAAAAAATATCCCTATTTTTACTAAGAAAGCTATATCTTTTTTTGTCCTGTTTTTTATGCGGAATACTGTGGATAGTTACAATTTATTTTATATAAATTAAACTCACCGAATGAGCTTATATATAATTGCAGATTTAATTTGAGCGAATTAGGAAGGATAATTACATCAAATAAATCCCAATGTAGTATAAACTTCAAAAGCTACATAATATAGTAGACACGTAAATTAAGGGATGAAAATTATAATTACTATGAATATATAGCTGCCTACTCATATGACATTCCTGTTATTCAATGAGTTTAAGTTTATTCAACAAATTTCACCCATTTGCACGCGTTTAGTACATTTCAATGCATTCGTCCGGAACATAGTTGCAATCACCTGGAGTTTCGGTAAATTAGTGAATTAGGATACTGTAGAATATTTTTGATAGAATCATTCAAAGGATATCCGCGGCATCAATCTTTTGTGCGGTGCATCGAGCATCGAGTGCTCCAATTCAAATGTTCCGAAAGCCTCGGCGATATCTCAAAACGCAGTCATCTTTTCTTCCTCCGTGAGGAGATAACAATGTTGCGAAGTAGTACACTGCCAGTACCAACCGCAGGAATAGGTGTATACAGGGTGTCCACTGGACAGCCGTTTATTTTCCAAAGTATCGTAAATCGACCAAATTCTTTATATGAACATTGCATGGTACAATTAAGCCAATCTTTTGATGAAAGCAAACTGTTTTTTATTTGATTATTTAACACATCCGCGTTGGAGCATTTTTTTAAAACGCGAAACGTACTTCCTATTCCAACCAAGTATTCTTCCGAAAAAATCGAAAAACTGTTAAGCTCAATATCTAAAAAAAACTAATTAAAATATATCATATACATGAAAGGTTAATGAATTCGTCTTCAGAAGCACTATCCAACTCTTGGAAGATTAATATATAGTTCCATTTAAAACACCGAACTTGACCTTCATATCTTAGTAAATAATAAAGTAAGAAACAATTTGCTTTCATCAGATGATTTGTCCCCTTATATGATGCAATTTTTATTTATAAATATTTGGTCTATCTGCAATAGTTAAGGAAATAAACGACTGTCCATTGTTACTTCGGACACCCTGTGTAAAGTCGATACACAACTAGGATGCTATGCAGCAGATACACGGATTTAAAAACTGACCTAACGATCATTTCCGATAAAAAAGGTATATAGAAAATGTACAAAGGAGTTGATAGAAATGCTAAAGAAAAGCTAAAAGGAAAAAGAGTGGTTTCGTTCCAGTTTCGACTTTAGACTTTCTGTAGAAAATACTCTACGTAGACATAGTGGGTATGAATAAGTAGTACGATGATTCGATCCTAAAATACATAGAGCATACGAAACATCGTATTGACGTATTCAACAACTAACGAGTATTTAGATTCCTCCAGGCAAACCTATGCAGATGTATTATCACAGCACTGCACCCAGTTACGAACTCTCTACCTCTCTCTCTCTCCCTCTCTCCCCCGTACATCTTCGACCTCTATCCACAAAACGAGAATGATAAAGCCATTCAAAGGTTTAAAGTTTTTACCTCGCAAGAAAAACCTGCAGAAATGCTTTTGCGGAAATACGTTCGACTTCTTTACAGACTCGGCTGTTTTGATCTCAGGGAATTCGTTACACGAGCTACATGAACTTCGGTGACCAGAATATAAATATGATATTGGGTTGAATCATAAATAAGTTCAAATATCAGCAAATTCAACACGCCTAACAACCCTTTATAATGACCCTCATGTTTTGGATGATAAAATAAAACATTTCTACGTACAAAACAACTCGTTTTAATATTAGTGACACAATTTATTTACCTTCTTTGAAAGGAAACAAATGCAGTTCAGAAAGTTCAAATGCAATTAAAGAGCTTGCAGATCGATGGAACATGGTTATAGAAAATAACGGAGAATATTTGTTTGAATGAAAACTATTTTTCTTAAAAAATTATCAAGTTCGTTTGACTTCATAAAACGGCGAGAACTTATGCACATACCTAATCAAAAATGCAAACGAGATGCTCAAAACTTGTGTAGTGTTTGTGTGCCAGTTACGTAATGGAGGGTGGAAGAACCAAGCCACCTAATTCCGTCTCCTGAACAAGCACTGCCTATATACTGTCTTTCTAAGTACTCGTTGGATTCCTTTCCACAATCTATGACGATCTAGCGGCACGTAATGATTTTGGGTTACGGAACCTCGTACTTCCGTTTCCGGACGATTGGTCTCAAAAGGACAGAATAGTTGGACCGTTCAAAGAATTCAAGCGATAGCCTTCAAAAGACGGTGGACAATACGCGGCGTAGGTTCAGGAGGTCGCAGGATATTTCGATCGTAATATGTTTCATATCTCACAGAGGACTTCCTTGGTTTCACTTGTATCTCGGATTTTATTATTCGAGTATTACCGTGAATATAATCGTCGTATATATGTAATTACATCATGTTACCGTGAACAGCTTGAAAATTTAAGAAAATCAAAGTTTAATGTAGGATTAAAAAAACTTACTTCTAATTGAAAGTATCATAGTTGTATATTGTTTTTAATGTTCCAATATTTCCTCTGCTAAGAGGGAAACACAATTTCTTCAGTCTTTTTCTACTTTACATGTAGATATTCAGTATTTTAGTTCGATTTTCCAAAGCAGGATTTCTGTGAAAATAGCAAAACAAAATCGAAAATTTGCAACCTTCGATTTCTCAATATTGGAACTTTGTATAAGTAATAATTTCGTGACTATTTTCACGTAATGTACATTCATTTGAATCGCGGTTAACTAGATTTAATCTGCAACAGGGTGAATTTGGGGTGCAAACCTTGTAAGCATATGAATCATATTCTTATATATCCAAGGATAAGATATTCCTTTTATTTAAGTGAATGGAATTCATAGTAAGTAATAAATTTTCAAAAATACATTTCTCGAAATTACCTATACCACTAAATTACTCTATCCTCCCCTACGACCATATATTGTTCATACGACCCTCACTGCAAAGACTTATTGTTCTTGGTTAAGTGCCACTTCTTTACGCTCGAGTAATTTATGGATGGGTCGTAGTAAAGGACAAAGGATTCGTTTAGTGCCCTGGCTTTTCGATTGTTTACAACGTATGGTTTCTGCGTGTATTCCGAAACGGACTTCTCGATCGTCTCATTAAGTAGCATATGTGATTCAAGATCTCTGTTCGTAGCATATTGAATTCGCCGATTCATTGAACGTAAAGAAAAAGTAACGCTAATCCCATGTATTCTGAGTCGCACTGTTCAAACGTATGCCTCGTTGCATGATTTACATTCGTAAACCATGTTTTATAAACGAAACTTTTGATTCAAAGAAAGAAAGTGTGCATGAATGCATAGATTCTTAATGTTTTTCTACTTTACCAGAATCAACAAAATTAGATTTTTAATCTTACATTCGTAAATGAAATACATCTTATTTATTTATACTGTGGGAGGGTAAGTCTTCTGTGATTAATTAAACTGTTTTATGCTGTTTGAAATACTGGCATTCTTGAAGATATATTCTCATATGCTGAAATCTTATTGCGGTGTATGAATTGTTTATTATGATTATGATCATGAGAGTAGTGTAACTCCATTTACAATCAGATTTGTAAACTGTTTGTGTATTAAAAGTTCACGTTGAATTATAAACAAATTAGAATTGAACTCGATTGTTTTCAGAAACGATCTCTGATTGCAATATTTCATAGTTTTTAATTCTGTAGTTGAGTCGTTTATTATGACAGTGGCCTAACTCCATTTGAAACTTATAACGTAAATTGCTTCCCAATTAAAGGTTCGCGTTAAATTATATACAAATTAAGACTTAACTCAATTGTTTTCAAAAATTATTTCTGACTGCAATAATTCATAGCTATGTAAATTCTGTAGTTGAGTTGTGCCACAGCATTATCTCTGCATTTTTTGGTTTATATAAGAAAGGACGATTTAAATACCATGTTTCCTATTTCACGAAAATACGAACCATTTATCGTAACTTTAATATACGTTCACAATTTGTTCCTATCAGTAACATTTAATTATACAATTTTACGATTTTAAACGAAAGCTTGCCACATTTTCACGCCACGCTAATATTCGGACGCTTGTTTACATTCCGCAATCTAGCTACTCCTAGAAATCATTTGAACTCCGAAATAGATTTGTTATGTTTACAAACTGCTCAAATACAATTCAATCTCGGTACGAGTGCATGTACATTACCCGTCAAAAGTTTGCGAACACTTGCTTTGTCATTACGATCCCAAATTTATTTGGTCAAGGTTAATACAAGAACTACCGAACATATGCTCAGTTATATTACCCATTTATTTATATATAAATTATGGCTGAAGGATTTAAATTAATTACTGGATTCAATTATTGGCGTTATATATATAAAATGAAAGTATATAAATTCTCCAACAATCCGCCGTGGTATATTCGTATAATTTAAATAAAAATGACCGCTCTCGTAGTTCTAGTGTTAAAGCGATACATTTTCTCACTGTGTTCTTCACACAAATACGCTGCACTTTCGCAGTACATATGCAAATATTATGGAGTACGCAAAACAACGACAAATACGTATTGTACACATTGAGGGTACACACGATGTACCATTTATAACATAGCTTTCTATAATATAATATTTGGAATAAACTCAGCTAACAATGATTCACCGACAGCACGCAAATAATCAATCTAATTACGCACTATAAAAACAAACGTACTGGAATACAGAAATATATATACATCTAATAAACAAGGCAGGACTGAAACTGTCACGTAGAACAACAAAGAAAGCAAATAAAAGGGATTAAATGCTTATAAAGTGAAATAGGTTTAATACGGGATATGAAATTTGTCAGTACGTCCGTTCGGAACTTCAGTTGTTTCAAATGGGAAATTGTATCTGTCCTTTCGCAATATTGACGTTTTCGATCGGATTTCTACTTCCGACTTTCCGCGGTGAATTTCATCGAACACACCGGAGATAGATATTCCCGCAGTGAAAAGGTACACGTACCGTGTCAAGTTAAATGCTTGACGAAAAACCCTTGAACACCTTTCCCGTGGGTTCCCTGGTACATCCGCCTAATTAGGACCAATTAAGAGCCATGGCGCAGAGTCAACGACGACGGTCGCTGGCGGCCGACTGAGTGTACAGACACAGGCATCCTGAAAATTTGTTTGCCAGAGGTGTCGGTGCGACGTTAATCCCTACCTAACACCACGCCAGCCACTGGGAACGGGTAAAGTGAAAGAATAACGGAGTACCTAAATATTTAATCGCATTAATCGCGCCATGAATAATTTATGCGGCTGTGTGTCGCACGAGCAACACGACCAATGGCATAAAGGCAAACGATGCCCTCCTCCTTCATCTCTTTTGTCTCACTCGTTCACTTACCAGAATGGCAAGAGGTCAAGCGACCGGAGTGAAAGAGAATAAGAGACAAAAAAGGATGGAGGGCAAACGGTGATATGGTGGTCTGGGGTTCAACTGGACGACGACCATAAAAGCTTGATTAATTAGCCATGCCGTACCCGACGAAGCTTTCGTGACGCTACCCCGCCCAACCGTTACGATCGAACACCGGCATTCCACCCTCCTGATACCTCTTTAACGACCGTTTTCACCAAACAAAAATGGGAAAAAATTAATTGGCCGTTGTTCATTTCCGCGGATTCTTGGCATCTTTCGAGGCACTGATTCTTACGGCCAAAAGAACTCGGACATTCTTTTAGCTTGAATTACCTTTACATTAATAGATGTCATAATTATATATTCATTGTAATTATAGCGTCTGCCCGAGAGTTCTGTCGTTTTAGAGCATAATTATTTTAAACGTGTACAAAAGTGTTTTAATCACAAATATGATTCATTGTTTTCACTGTTATGATTTATTATTGGTACCCTTTGATATACACCACCGTCCGTAAGTCATGGGACACTTACTAGTTTCAGCTTTACGTTGAAATGAATGCTATTAAACATCCCATATATAATGATCCCAAGCATACTCTTAGAGTTTGCATAAATTATCTTGAGCGGTTATAACAAAATTTGAAACTAAAATTAATACAATGAAACCCTCATTCACCAAATTTTAACCCCATCGGAATTTGAGTGGTGAACCATAAAGATGTATATTTAAATAATATCCTATATCGGAAATAATCAGTGAACAAATTTACAACGATCTTCGATTGAAATACAAGACGAAACACACAAAAATATCACTGTAAAACTGCCAAACTTAGTTTGTGCTATCATCGGAAAACGGGAAGCGTATATTGATGAGAAGATTTCAAACTTTATATATATATTTTTCAATATATTTTAACATTTAGAAATTGTACTTATTGCAGGGAATCAGTAGATTATCGTTTCGTGTGGTATTTCGGATGTTTACTAGCGAAAAAAGAGTGAATTGGATTTGCAAAATGTGAATATGATCAGCAAAAGGGTTAATTTGGAGTGCAAAACCTGCAAAGTCCTCAGTGAGATGTGGAACATATTACGATCGAAAAAAGCTCGTGCAAATTTGTCTTCTTGATATTTGATTGGGTTAGGTTTGCGCAAATTAGTCTGCTATGAAAGTGAATCAGATTAGCATTATGAGAGTATATATCTACTTGATACCTTATGTAAATGTCAGCGAATAAGTGTGAAGGTACTGAGTCCGCAGGGACGAGAAAGGCAAATTGAGATTCACGCGTCTGCCGACTTCGTTTGGTGAGAGCGATCAATGTTTTTGCAGATGAGCATCCATTTATATTCACACCAATATGCGTTTATGACGTAAACTGAATAAATGCATTTATTTTCGACAATTCTTAATTTCCTTTTCATACATTAAAACTACAACTACCAAAGCAGTCAACATAACGTGTCCTCGGAATTTAATAAAAATCTTCAAATTTATAACGTTTCATTTTCTGAGATTTTGCGCGGTTCACGGTGTACAATAGATATCAATAAATTGATTAATTTATTTCTTGAATTTTCCATACTTTATCTCAATCCTTTCAATTTCATTTCCATCTGAATTAACGAAGAGAAGTGCCCATCTAGAAATCACTGCATTTCATAACAAATCAATTGATTCCTAATAAAGATCGACAGATCAAGCAATTATTTATAAATTATTAACTGGCGATTTTAAATTAAGAAATCCGTATCGAAGAAGTTATAATATTATAGCAATCGGAGAAGTGTTTATATTCTAACGAGACAGTATAATGTCACAAACAATTATCACCTCGTTTATTACAAATTATCAGTTTTTACTTGAATTTCAAAATTTAGATCACGAAGCTAAAGAAGATGTTTCGGGTACATCGAGGGTAGCAGGAGTATTGCGTGTAGATCGTAATCAAGCACGATACAGTTCCCTATCATTATTCAATTCCATAGTATAATTACATTGGATTACGATCGTCTTGTTATTAGTATTAACTTCCTGATTTTGAATTATTTATTTTTGATAAAATTCAGTGATTACCAGCATCACAATTCTATTATATTTAAGTTGCAATGACAGAATACTGTCGTAATGGAAAAAGGAATATCTCCAAGGAATTTGTTTGATTTATTCTGTAAACAATAATTTATTTAACACTCGAACTACAGACGATATATTCAACAATATTTGTATATTTATGTGTACGTCCTTAAAAACAAGGATGAAGGGAAGAAATAAATTAATCGATTTATTTATATTCATTGTGCAACGCGAACCGAGGGAAATCTTAGAAAATGAAACGTTATAAATTTGAAGATTTTTATTAAATTCCGAGGACACGTCATTTCGACTGCTTTGGTAGTTCTAGTGTTAATCAGTAGGTTTATCGTATTCCCGGTAAAATGTAATACAGATTGATATATTTCATTGGCCTAGAAAGAAAACTTTTCTGTGAGGATGAAAGACTGTCCTTCCACCCAGGAATTTTACGGTATTATTGAGAATAATAAATCCCCGTGGATGAGCCGGAATTAATTGCAGGGGCGATTGCAAGCAATTTACGACGCTGATTGCAACTGAGATGAGAACCATCTTGGGAAAACCCTTCGGACATTGGAAGAAAAGGAACATCCTTCGCTCGTTCTATATCCCCTTTCTTTCCAACCTTTCCCGTCACCTTTTTCACTCCTCCTTACTCTTTTGAAACACGGATTTGAATCTACGTTTTACGGCGCAATTAATTCCCTAAGGAGAGTTGCATTTCTTACTCTGCCGGGCCAAGGAAACGGATTTGCGAATGGGGAAGTCCTTTGATTCCCAGAGAGACTCGGATACCAGACAGAAATGGAGAATGGACGAAAAAAATAATGAAGGTGAAAACGATAGGAAAGTTTGGTGATAGAAATAGGAAACCATTTCCTCGATATAAAGTATATAAAGGGTTATCTGGAAAGTTCATGCCGATTCATTTCTAAAGAAAATTCAAAGGTAACTTTTTTATATGTCGATATATACGGAATACCGGAAAGTAATCAATTCGGGAGTGGATAATTTTGTTGCATCGATAGTTGGCAATTTGATTATTGTAAAAAGAGAATTATGGCATTGAAAGATCGTCGGTCATATTCAATCGTAGATAACAATGGAAATTATCTAATAGAATAATGTTTAATATGAACAAACAAATAAAGTATCATAAAGTATGTGAAATATAATTGATTACTCTCCGGTACGTCTAATACAATTCTTAATCGTCGTAAATCCGTTAACAGGATAAAGAATTATTATCATTTCCATGTTTCATGTTCCCCTTCAAAAGTTTGAAACATGTTAGGATTCCAAAAGAAGTAATGCGTTTCTTAAGTAAATAAATATTTCATTATATTTATTGTACTTATTATATTCATTATATTTTCTTATAGTATGGAAACAGTAGTTATGTTTAAACGCGAAAGTTATAATTTGTTTCATCCAAAAAGCACAGGGTGTTACAAACTATTGAGCGGGGGTGTATAAAGATCACTCACCAGGGAGCCACGATTCTCACAAGTGACGATGCCAACACAATTTGAATTTCAAGAGATTTTTATATTCGTGTGAATTCGAAAACTCACCGGAGACCGGTGTCACGTATCGTTCTCTTTCACTATTTGTAGGATCCTTTGGCGACGTTAGTTTTGCAGAGCTCGCATTTGGGTCGGACAAACGTAGATGTACCTACGCGAATCGTCGCAAAGGAGCTTCTTCTTATTCGCGCGATACGAAGTGCCAACGTCGGTACCGTTTCAGGCTAGCCACTAGGGAAATAGGATACGAAGTCTATCCATGTATATTTGAGGATCGGTGACGTTGTATATCTCTCGTATACCCGCTTTGTAAGATAGGCAAAGCTTTCTCGACCTTTTCGTATGTCTCCTATACTCCCGTTCCTAAAAAACCTGTTTCAGATAACACTACTGACATGCGTAACTTATTCTACCGTAAGTTACACTATTTTCGTGTAAATTTATATTTCTAACCATTTAGGAATTTTTAGACTTAATGTAACATTTTGATGTTTAATGGTTTCAAAAGATAATATGCTCCTTGAGAATTTTATCGTCTTGTTCTTCTAACTTCTTTACTGACGCTATTAATATTGGAACTCTTCTCATCGTGCACCTTATTCGTCGTGTAAAGAGTTACTTAATTAAGAATCTTATCTGACATCTGATCGCATAAGCGCGATGTAGAATTCGTTTCCACGAACGCCCACGTCGTTTTTCAAACCGTGGACACGTTGTTTCGCAGAGATTACTAAATGAAACTAATGAAGCAGATAATATCAGGATGGTATCTGATATAATTACGTATCACGCCGGCGAATCTGTTTCCCTTTAAAACCGCCCTGAATTTGTCACTGCCTCTGCTTTCGAGAAACTATAAATAAACTGAACTACCTGGGAAGTCGTAATTACTCGATCAGTATATTTTACAAAATTTATTGTTTTACTATGAATATGGTCTTCCATAGGAATTAAAATCAATCTAATATTTTAGTCTTCCACCAAACTCTGTCTCCAATTTAACACTAGAACTGCGGACAATATATTCAGCTATATTCTGTATTCTCATGTACGTCCTTAAAACTATTTTTATTAAATTCCACATTCCTGTTACTTTGACGCCTTCCGTAGTTCTAGTATTAATTAAATACACAAACAACATGTACATATGTACGTATTATTTGAAAACCTTAATTAATAGCATCCTAAGATATAGCTTAACTAGAAATTGGCTGAAATTAGATGAAACCCTTCTAACACTAGGACGTCTCTTACCATATTTCACAACCACATCTACAAACAGCGAACTTTCCCTACGTACGTTGTGGTTGTTTACCTGAATCCGATTTAATCGAATTCGTCTAATTCGCCGAGGCGTCCACGAAATTCCAAGTCGAATTTGAGGAAGGTGCTTACACCGTGCCGCCCTGCTTACATGCCTATACTACTCAGAAGTGGTAGACGTCTCTCTCGCGTCCTTTACTCGACCCTCCACCACAGTTTGCGAACAACGAAGATTGTCTAGATCGAGCAAATTCGGTGAGGGCCCAAATTTGCATGTTGTGGACTTAGGTCCGATGTGCGAAAGGAGACCAGCTCTAGGTATAAGGGATTGATCGAACGGCTAGAAAGGGGACATTTAACTAAACTATATTTGTAACGATGGAATAGTTTGAGTTCATAGTTTGCCAACAGTTAAACGTAGTACCGCACTTCAAGCCGAATATCAGGTGAGAGAGGTCCAGATTTTAACTACTGCGAGTGTAAAAAGTATTTGTTAATAACAAGTATTACATAATATTACACAAACCGAGGAAACCGGGGAACGATAAGAAACCGCCTTATATTTGTTATCTATTCTTTTTAATTTTATCTTCACCTTCGTTATATCTGTAACTGTACCAAAGAGTGCCACTCGTTAAATCAATATTTAACTAAATGAAAAAATATTCCAATACTTTCCATAGCTACGTAGAATTCATCTCTGACACTTGCCGAAACTTGTTTTCAATTTATTTCTCCCAAAGTTATATGAAAAGTGCGAGAGGTCAAAAGCCTTTGCATGTACTAAATTTGAAATAGTGGAAAAGTATTAGGAAGAGCAAGAGTTGCAAGATAAAAGGAGAGAATGGAGCAAAAATGTGCATGTGTCAAGGAAAACGAGAGGAAAGCCGTCGACGAGGAAAAAAGGAGGGAAGATGGTGAGAAGAGGAAGGAACAAGGAAGTATAGTGGTAGTTAAGGGAGACTATAATGGGAAACTTCCGGTACCTCTGTTACGACGGCGACCAAGTCTTGTCGTTTCGCGAGTGGTATGTGCTTTCCACCTACCAGACTTATGCAGCCCAAGCTGCCTGTCATACTGCGGTTGTGTTCCCAAGCTATAAGCCATGGTTTTAGTTGAATTGGTACATACAATGCATGTATACAATACAATATGTGTATAATACATAACGTTATCGCCTGTATGTGTTCAACTCTACACACTTAAAGCCTTATTAATTCATTAATGAATTATGTTTGTAAAATATGTGAAGTGTATTTGTATTCTCATATGTACACTCGCCTCGGAAAGTAAGTTAACGTTCCTGCTCTCACAAAAGAAGGACTAAAAGTGGAATCGGCCCTTTTTAACGAGTGATAGCTCAAATTGTAGGTCGAGTATAGTGCGCAGGTAAAATCCTAGCTATAGATGCCCAGTCTGTTATGCAAAAATCATCTTTAAAGGAGCAAAATCTGAGGTCCTTCGAACAAACAAAATTTATATTGTTAGTAGGATAGCTATCGAAACGATTATAGTTCACATACGAACGTGTAAACAAACCGATGGACTTTTGGAAACAAGATTGAAGAATACTCGACCTACATTATTCTATATTTCAAAAACAAAGAGTACATCTGTGTCGATATACACTCAAAGATTTACGAATAACTAAACATCTGTTATTTATTTAGAATTGAAACTAGTCACTTGGTTTCTTTCAATAAATGATTCAATGGAGTTGAACGAAGAAAAGCTTTAATAAATTTCCGCATTACCGGAATACTGTTGTTGGATGGATGCACGCTTTTACGAGGGAAGCGATCCTTTGATATGCAAAATATTGGCGACCCCCCCGTCCCCCATTCGATAATGTCGCATTTCAAACTTCCATTAAGCACTTAAAAATAATCTCATTATAGTCCTGTCTGATATGCAAATTGCTTGCTTTTTCAGGAGGTCTACGCAGCCTGGCGTTTCAGGTTTCCCATTCATGATAAATCAGTGGCGTTACTATCGAATCGTTTCCAGCTTTTATCAATGTCTCAAGCCATGCTACCGTATTTTTAACTGGTCTCAGTCCTAATTGTTTCTTTCCGTTAATTCTGAATCGTGCTTAACGCTGTTTGAGACTAAAGGCGATAATTTGCAGGCTGAACAATTTTATGTCACCCAGAATGACGGTGCAATAACAGTAAAACGAATGCTTTACGTGCCTCCCAAGTTTTGCACGGTAGTTTTACTGTCACGCAAACGTTGTCGGGATCTAAGCACAAAAGTCGTACCATGCGTGTCACTAATTCTCGGGAAATATAGTCACCGGTCATAAATACTTCCGGTTCGTTGTATATGTGCGTAAAACCCCGTGCTAGTGCGCAACGTTTGCTAATTTTATATTCTTAAAATACCTGCCCGACAATTTGTTTGTGTCTTATACAGTCGAGCCTCTTTTAATGTGGGCTTTAAGTTATGCGGTGAATTATTTTGTAAAATTGAGTTATTGGCATCAATAAATTCATTACAGCTGATTTCATAGATTTTTTAAGGTTTCTGTGAAAAATTTTCACTTTTTAAAAGAAAAAAGTTCCTATTAAGTTACGGTAAGTGAGAGCTGATTTAATTCAAAACTTTACAATCGATTTCCCGAAAGTTTGCCTTTTGTTAATTACCATGTTTTACGGCCGAATGCTTCGAATATAATCATCTAATAAATATGCAATAAGTTGCAAAATAAAGGCGGCTCTCTTGTAAATATAACTTGCTTGGCTTCGTAGACTGGTTACTCGCAAACGTAAATTTGCATTACTAAAGACCAACAAGCGGTTCAGTAGTTAGTGTAAATAATTGATCGGACTGCGTTCCGTCTGATTTTCCATGTTACACCGAGCCTCGGAAAAATCAGACACTGTTGATAAAACGGAATGTCGTTTATTTTCAAACAGCGATTTCGTATGCGCGAGCTACACGCGTGCATTCAGCCATGTATTTGTCGCTTATATCGTGACTTTTATGGAGGCATTTTATTTAAACGTTTCAACGACGGATTCATCGATAAACGAATGTGCGGAAATATGACACAAATCTGAATCAACGTTGAAGCGCGTTTCCCTTGCAACGTGATGTGTCTTATCGCGAAACGTGCTTGTGAATTCAGTTCAAAATACTGGAATAATTCGTATTGATACAATTTATTGTGCCACATAAAAATAGTCTGATTCAAGAAAATAGATATTTATGACAAGCGTGGTATTAATGGATTTGTCCATAAGTTACTAATAATAATAACTAATAATTTCTAAGTCATCCCATAATCAAATGTTGTCTCTATTTAATTCTAACGACAATGTTAAAATCCTGCAGGAAATATTTTCCGATTGAAGTATTCCTCATTTCTGGAAACGTAAAGAACCATATTCTTTGCTTTAAAAATAAAACTCAAGTGTTCGTATTTCAGTCGAAATGCGAGATAACTAATGTATTATAGTTCATACTATTTGCCAGATTACATTAAATCCTAATATTCCAGCAAGTCTTAGTCATAGTGAATGAAATTACGTTAATCGCAAAAGTGACTATTAAATGCAGAGATATTCCGTAATATCCATAATTTCCGTCTTTGGAGCATTGGATTATGCAAGAACGCAACGGTGTAGGAGGCTGCGATTGGTCCTGATACTCTGAATGCCTATAACTATAAGCTGCCGAGGTACGCGGTACTTCCTAGACAGATCAATTTGTACGTCTCCTAGATCCCGGATCGCAGATGAGCGTGTAATTGGGTGGCCCAGATCTGTTATAACGTGGGACAGGGGTAAGAGGGCAGTTAGATGGGTTGGAGGAGGCACGGTTCATCGATATCTATGATATTAACCCAGCCGTGCTTCCCTCCTGATAGGCTGCCGTATAATTACCCGAGCCCAAGCGTTCGGCTTAATAGTCGCGTCATCGTTCCATAAACATGTTATTATAGGACCGACGGACTTATCCGCCGATGGAGAAATACGGATATATAGCTAGATTTCAAGTAGTCCGGGGAATTGAATTTCCTCGGAATAAGGAGGAAGAGACAAATTTTAGCCACCTGCAGATATACAATGAGTGTAAAAAGTATTCGTACAGCAGTGACTTTTAATCCTCTGTAGCTCCATGGAACCAGACCTGGGCATTATTTAAATAAAAGTATTTTGAAATAACGATAAAGATAAATAGTTATCTTATTTCGTCAGCTGTTATTTTTAAATAACCAGTGATTCGTTTATTTGAACAAGCAAATCATTTGTTTGTTAGTTATTTCGTCGTAATCATCACATTGAATTGGCATCAAACGACTAAAAAATGGTATTTAGCTTAAACTAAATAGTTTAAATTAAATAGTTTCAACTAAATATCATTTTTTTTAAATACCAAGCATGTACATTACCGTAACAGAAAACGCGAAGCCGCTCGATTTAAGTGGTTAACGGTAATCTCATCAAATATTAAAACACATTGTACATATGTATGTGAAAATAATCTTGAGATTTAGATTTGGGGGAACCGTGTATTGCATGGGAATAAAAAGTCGAAGAACACCGATTATTCCTACTTACATACATACATCACATACGGAAGTGGTTATAAGAACGTGACCGCATCAGGGAGCACCGGATAACGCGATAACCAACGGATAATCTTCCTCAGTGAGCTGACTAAACACAGATTACACCCTCAACTTCTCACCTTTCTCGAACTCAAGAATACTTGTCCAAAGTTTAGTGGCGATAAAGAATGACTCCTCGAAGCTCGGATTTCCATCTCCCAGATGATGTATTATATAAAACATATTCGCGTGTTAGATACAAAAAGTTGTCCGATCCAAAGGAACAACTTATTGTATCCCAAACTTGCTCTAATCAAATACTTTTTCAGAAATGGAGCACTGCATTTTATATCCAACCTGGAGAATTGATTAAAAGCATTGTAGGTTATAAATAGATACAATCATCCAATCTAGAATCTATTTATTGTCAACATATTAACCAGAATCGTATGGAAATACATTTATTTTAAAGGCCATAGATGAAAAGTGACTTAGACCCCTTCCATAAGTATTTTCAATTAAAATACACCTTTCTGATTTATAATTACAATATCGTTAGATTATTAATACATTATAAAAAGTGAAGATTACAAAAAAGGGGAACAACTTCAAAAGCAGAAATATTTAATACCTCATATTAGAGTTGAACGGGAAGAACTAGTTTCATATAATTACGCGTATTTATCAGAGAACTATAAAATGGCGCATGGCGGCAAGTTTTGGAGCCCAGTAAATAATCATTTTTGAGGTAGAACTTACATGGCGAGCGTCCCAGTTTTAGCCACGTAGTAAGAATAACAAATAAATACATCGACGAAAAGTAGTCGTGGCTAAGTTACGTTACTCACCTAGCCATAAATAAGGAAAGTTGTGGCATTTATGGGCGCATACTTGTACGAACAACGTAGACTTATGCCTCGGTGTGCGCTTTCAAGGTTTGAGAGTCCGCGGCAACTGTACAAGCGCAACCGTTTCCCGAATCCCTCCTGGAACGAACCATTCTCACTCCATGAAGATTCCACGATGTTCAGAGCAAGCCAAAGCCCTTCTGGAATATTTCGCACGTTCCTTAGTCAAACGATAGAGAAATATGATAGAAAACAAAGCATCACTTACTAACGAGAAGAGTTTGTCAGTAGTTTGGGAGATTTTTCAACGAGATTTTGAAAAGACGTAGAATAGAGAGAATTAATTCTGTAGCAGACAATTTTTAGGTGCGATGACCCACACGTTTTACAAATAAGGGGTTTAAAATTAGACGCGATTTTTATTTATGCATTCAATTATGCATCAAGATTACTTTCTGGTACCCCTAATTAGGGATGTTCGATTCTCTTTAAAGAATCGAACAATGAGAAGCGATTCTCCTAAAAAATCGAAGTCAAAGAATCGGTCACAAACTTTAAATTTTACAGAGAATACAAAAATGTATAATTCAGAAAATACGAATTAATAACAGATTATAGCTTGTATTAAACAAATTTTGTTATCTCAAAATTAATAACGAATTATACAAGCCACCAAATTCTAGAACCTTTCATATCGTTTGTTGATTCAGAACAAGGAAAATGGAAGAAAATTAGTTTTCGATTCTCGGAAGAATCGATAAGTGGGAAGTCGATTTAAAAGATCGATCTTTAAGACCTAAGAATCGGTCTTTTGAAGAATCGAATCGGAATCGAACATCCCTACCCCTAATATTTATCACGCATTTGTTAAAATTGTAGTTTTTTGCTCAATTTTAGCACTTCATACGCAGAACGTAGGAAATCCGTGGAAGTTGAATTTTCTAAACGTTCCTAGATAGTTTAATTCTGGTTGCAGATTGAAGCCAGTTCGTCCTATTATAAGTAAATAGAAACTTCTTAGGGCGGTCAAGGGAAGGGGGTGGAGGTTTCCGTGCAGCAAGACGGAAAGTTCAACTGCTATAACTTACCGAACGAGTATAGTACCACAGCCAACTAAATGAAGCAACTTAAGTGGAAAGTTTGTTCGTAACCCCCGAAAATACTGCAGTGCTTACGTATTGAAAATACACTAGAAATACCTGAGAAACTTCATCAAATAGGGTAAAGGAGTTTCGTGGTTACAGAGATCAGGCTATCTCGATGGATCTCGTGTTCTTTAGTGTACAAAACCGGGCCAACAAGGATTTGCATTTTTAGCTCGTGGAATACGGAACGATCAAAAACGTACGTATGAAAGAGTTTGTACTGCGGCACTCAACCAGCTACCCGTTGGTTTTAATGAGAAACGATTTAGCAAGCATTTTACCGAACAGATACCTGCACCTCTATATGATTACGGTAGAACGGAATCTCGTACGTGACGTGTAATTGCGCGCGATAATTGTAACGTTGGCATAAAGCCAGTAGTGCTTTAATTCACTTATGAAATTCATATGCTATAATTCAACGGTGCTGGACTTGAAACGAAGCCTTCCTACTGAATATAATATGTACTTATCTACGATATTACGGTACCACGATATCTATTAAATTAGGAAATATAATGTACCGCACGACAGGTACAGGTATCCGAATTCATTTCTGATGGAATAGATAGGAAATTGAAAATACTTTCATTATCCTCCGAAATTTATATGAAATACATTCATCTTACTTTTCCGTGATCATGTATCATGGTAAGCAAAGAAATCGTTGCCGTTTAGTAAGTTCATATTATTATACAAAAAGATCTATTACCCAGTTATAATTGCATAATTAATTTATCTTAATACCGATCATGTCCGGGATAAGGTATAATTATCTGGTAGGCTCCTACGCTCACATGGAACTATTCATGTTCTCTTTCCTAGCACGCTATTCGTGCATTAAGCGTGTACTTGTGAACACATGATTTCAACCACGTGTGCATCTTCAGAGTCTATTCCCGCACGCATACGCGTTAATTTTATTCTCGATATATCTCTTGGTACATTATCATAGTACAAATATGGTGCACGTTCGAAGTACATCTGGCGGTTTCAGTTAAAAAAAGCATGAAATATTAGGTGTATACAACAGTTTTACTCCTTTCTTTCAGCCTCATAATAAAATGAGTTTAAATTCAAATATTTTTCTCGATGTTTTGTGTTTCTGTAAGATTGATATTGAACTTCCTGAAACGACATTTGTTATTATTTAATAACAGTTTTAAGGCGGTTCCATGAAATGGGACAGTTCGGAAGCTCGGAAACAATAAAACTTTTGAATACACCTAATATAACGTCAGTTGTAAATTAACTAAAAGCAATTATTATGTTTAGTAAAAAAAAGTGATAAAAATTCCGTTTTCCCGTAACGGAGGGATGAGTTATTATTAGGGGAGGAAAGTAATCAATTCGAGAGTGGAGAATTTGTTCGCATTGAAAGTCAGGAATTTGATTTTTCCAAAAAGGGAATTGTGCCATTGGAAGATCGTCGGCCAAGGATCATAAACAACGATGATGATCATATAATAGAATAATGTTTAATACGAACACATAAATGGAATTTCATAAAGTATGTGAAAAATAATTGATTACTTTCCGGTACAAAAATGAGCAAAAATTGAGAAATTCATAGTTCCGCATTTTTTAAACAAATTGGAAACTGGATATGTGATAGCTTAATTACTATATTATGTTTCACTTGGAACCCTTCCACTTCCGGTACCCCTAATATCATCGAGAATTAGGATAAATTAATCAGAAAGTGCATAGAACTCTAGTCATAAATCTCTCGTAAAATCAGTAAATTGGAAGTTCCTGTTATACGGCTACGATCCCGACAACAATAACGAGGATGCATTCATGGGATAATAGTTTACAATGCGCTAGACTAGTATATCTTCCTCTTGTTTCATGAGGTGTACACCTTACGATAAGACTTTGCAGCCAAGTCGCTTTCGCGGAAAGCAAAACTCGGAGCATGCTCGATGGAAGAGGCTAGGAAATGGAAACTAGGAGACATAGACGTAAATGCAGTCCAATTTAACTGATGAATGTATAGCTTTTGCACTCCAAATTCACCCTTGCGCACATTAAATTCAACTTTTCGTAAATCAAAAACACTCATTTCCAATTTGAGTTCCTTTATAAAATTGTTTTCGTAACCATTTGTAATCAAAATAAAATCACATGTAAATCTATTGTTCAGAAATTCGACATTAATTCGCACATTAAATTCAACTCTTTGTAAATCAAATACATCCATTCCCAATTCAAGTTCCTTTATAAAATTGTTTTCATAACCATTTGGAATAAAAATAAAATCACATGTAAATTTATTGTTAAGGAATTTCAAATTAATTCATTCGCATGGAAGCATATGATAGATACAAGGTGCATAATTTCTTTCATAGCACACATGTATGTACATATTAATATAGAAATTCTGAGATACATTCCATAGTGGTATATGACAGAAACATACGTTTAACAATGTAACCGCTCAATTGACCAATCGACAATACATCCACCGCTAGTAATAACTCGGCAATAGTACGGAATGTTGGTATCTCGAAAGATAGTAACTTTGGCTTGCGGCTAATATCGAACAGAGGTATCTGCAGAACGAGGCATAGATCAGGTTAAGTGTGGCTGCAATTCAAAAGACAATGTCGCAGCTATTGCGTTCTCGTACTTCCGACTATGTATATATATACATATGTATGATTACACATGTATACATCGATCGTAGAATCACGGAATACGAAACATACGCACATAATGTTTTACGCACACCTTTACAGCCCGTGTAGTTCCTTCCCACTATTTCTTCCTTTTTCCCGATATAAATCAACTGCAGCGGTACCGTAAACTTTATTTGAAAGTACCGAGCGAAGATTTAAAGCCGTAGACAAAAATAATCTCGGAGAGGAGGAAGAGAGAAAATGGCGGTTAAACTGGAGCGAATACAGGACAGGTTCCGAAGGAGAAGGAAAACCATAGAATGAGAGTTTTCCCACGTAGATGGGATACGAAGTAAAGTCGATAAGATGTATTGGACCGTGAACAACGTTGGTTTGCGGGTCTAACACTTCTTTACGTCTGCCGGAGGGTCGAAATTGCCATACCTACTGTTACCACACGTTTCCCCGTGTACACCAAACCATTTCATCGCAAATGAAACTAAAAAGTACCCTTATAAGTGTCCCAAATATCTGGATTCTTTTACGCCTAATATTTTTCAACTACCGCTAAACTTCTTTGATGGAGGTTGAACGCGTCTTTGAAGAATTGCAAGTTGTAATTAATAATGACCATTATATGACAGATTAAATCAATTCTTTCTCAAAGTTATATCGATTTCAATTTGACCCTAAAATATGACAGAAAGATAGACACAGTTGAAATTAGAGTTTGTTTACTAATTAATTGATTCTATTTCCTCGAATTACTTTGATTGGTTGATTATGTATAATACAATCTTGCATAATTAGAAAATGAACTTCTGGATACTATTTCCTGTGTGATCTCATAAAGGATCATAAGGTTTATATAAAGAAGTTAAATGCAATTGAAATTCTAACCTGTTTACTGATTCTACCTTCAATGATTATTTTTATCAGTTAATTATGCATTTGATTTGCAACAAGTTGAATTTGGAGTGCAAAAACTGCATTACTGTTGCGAGCATGCATTATATCGTTCGTCCGATGCATAGAGGACGTAATTGTTTTATCGGGAGTTACATCGTGCCGATGCTAAGGTAATAAAAAGTCGCTATTAAAATTGTTGGAAGGCCCTTGGAAGCGGGGGAGGATACTAAATTAATACCGCTTTGTATACATTTATGCATTATAACGCAACTCGTTTTCCAAGGCCTGATGCGGGTACGGTTATAGAATTTTAGGAACTTGCCCTGTGAATGACGTATACGATACATGCATGGTGCATGCACGGCGAGTCGTTTTATTGCGCATATGGGGTGGTTTAACTAAATTACTTTCCAGATAACCGCTGGAGCGGTATGACATAGCCGCATAGTTCATGGATCAAAGGTTTCTGCCGAACATTCTCTACCTTTCATGTGCCACGGCAACTTTTCGTTAGAGAAGCCAATTTCACAGCCATCGGTGTAATCTTTAATTTCAGTCTTCATCGTAGTTTGTGTAATTAATATCAGCCTCACTTTATTTCGACTGCCTTGTTAGAATTGTATGACAGGAATCAGCTAATTAATACGACGTCGCTTTTTACTTTTCTATCTACTTTACGATTTGCAATGTTAACATTGTAAACATGTTACACATTTTTCAGAATATCTTTTGTATATCGTACTTATATATACTAATATTTTTCCAGAGTGTGAACGACTATTAAGTCAATAATTAATCAATAATATAATTGTGAAAACGATCGTATATAATATTATAGAATTTGGTGAGAAAAGCGGCTATTTACGGTTTTTAACACAAAAGTGACACCGTATTTTTATTAAAAATGATACGTTCCTACTACATTTTCACCTCGGCCAGTCGATTATAAAAATTCTATAATACAAAATGTATTAATAATTAAGATATGAAACCAGATCAAAATTTCTGCTCTACTATCCTGCGATGTCAGAAAAATATTAAAAGATGTAAACACTTACAATGATTAATATGTACCTTCACACATAATCAAATTTTAATATTTGTATTATAATATCTTAATTTTTTATGATCCCTTTTAATATCTTTGTGGTACCCCATATTAATATTGCACCACTTTTTACCTTGTTTTAATAAACACATGTATATATAATCTTTGTCTGAATATCCTAATTAGCCGTTTCTTTAATCAAATCCGGTAACAGATTTAATAACACAGAATTGGACATCGTTTATCAAACAATTCTTTTTTTATTTATTACGCTTAATATTTATCCCGGGCATTTCTTTCTGAATTACTATAACAGAGGTTATACTGTCTTTATCCTAATCGAATATTAGGATCCATTATTCAGGATGAGAATATTTCTCCCCACGAAGCATGAGCTTTCACCTTAATGCACGGGAGTTCGGTTTGGCTTTGAAAGTTTGAAAGTATTGGTGTTATTAAATTAACGACCCAATGTTGAAACCGAGGGGGATACTGGCAAGCCGTTGCATCAAAAAGTCATGAGATTGTGGACCTTTAGAAAAACTCAGTGTGCATACTAATAACGTTGGACTATGTTACTACTCTAATGGCAGTCCCAAGGGTAGAGCCGCAACTCCCGACTCCATCTGCGAAACGGACCACAATCTCCTGGGAATCTACCGCAGAATACAACATGCCGAGGATTCTACATGAATTCAAAGTATACCGATTAACACCGTACTTGAAATATGCCGAACATAAACATGCACGTTTCAACAGCAATAATAGAAATTCCGAAACAATTCATTGACTTCGGTTCACGTTAAATCGCACGGGCCTTAATTGTCCCGTACCGCTAGGAATCTAACAATATTTCCCGCTTTATTAATGTTTTCTACCTTTCCTTAATTTTCCAATTTACTTGTTATTTATTATCAGATTGAAATAAATATTATGTATTTCATTATATTGTAATAATATCTTATTATCAATATTTTATAAGTGTCTTACAAAGTAATTTTATTAAATATGATCTTATAAAGTCTTATTAAAAAATGAACTAAAGGTGAAAAATCAAAATAAATCAGAAGGAAGAATGTAAACTGCATTAAGTTTTTGAATAAAATTGCATTTGCGAAATATGTAGATGATTACCGTGTGGCCAATGTTAAAGGACCATCTGGACTAATTACAGATCGTTTGAAGGGGTCTGAAAAGGTATGAAAATGAAAAATACTTGAGTCATTGAAGCGATAAGTGGTGCTCATTTCGAATAACACTTCTAGCTGTTGTAAAGTGGAGACCTTAACGAACAGTTTTTTTCCCCCGATTATCTACAAACCCATTTGATTTTCCCTTGAATACCAAATTTGTGTTACGAAAGTAAAAGACCGGGGACTGCTTTAATCGCCGGCAATTTAACTTGACGGATCGTAGAAATTTGAAAAGCCGTCCCATTAAAGCCAAAAAACTTTGTACTCGCGACACTAATATTTCAAATTTATTGACTAATTTCGTTTAATATACCGAGGGGAAAATTAAATGAGCAGAAACTACATCAATTTCGATGTAATTGCTACTTAGAAAGGCACGAAGAAAACTTCGGAAAGCATATCGCGAGGAAACCGCATCAAGCAAGGTACTCTTACTATCACCGAATAAATTACCACGATTTAATGGCGCACCGGATATAAATATTAATCGGCGCATTGCGGTATACCGCTTCCTGTGTGCGATAGGAACACGCACGTGTTCCGATCGAAAATCCAAAATACGCATACCGGTGATCTGTGAAGCCCTGCGTTCCGCGAGCAGTGAAAACACACCTTTCTCTCTCGATGGACCACCAAAGTCAACTTTAAACCGTAAAAACATTTTTAGCGCAAATATTATATATTCAACGTTGCGCATCTTTACTCAATGCTGTATAAACGCGCCATATGTAATTTTCGTTTCCTATTTTCTCATGCGTTTCCCTCTTCTTTCAATTTTATGAAATTGTTCTGGAATAATAATATATAATAAGAAGCATAATAAGATACATCTGATACACAATATGTCGATATTGAAGAATGAAAGTTTCATCACTTCAAATAAACATCAGAATTTATTTATTACTATATTATATTCTTGTGTTATCAGACGGTATCATAATCCAAAGTTTAACTACTCGAAATATTATATATTGGGTTGAGTCATAAATAAGTTCCGTTTTTTAAAATAAAGTTCATTCGGCATTGAAATGAACTACAATGGAATTTAATTTAATATATTCGCCGTCATTATTAATTCCTTCTTGTCATTTCTGTGGCAACTTATCGATGCCCCTTGCATAAAATGTTACGTAAAACATGTATTGCAATTAAAGGTACAAAATATATTTTCGTACAAATAATACGCAGTGAAGTCTTCCGTTTAACTGTAGAATCACTAAAGCACTTAAAAAACGAGTATACAATTCTTAATAAAGCCACTCAAATATACATCGGTCATGAAATACACATAATTAAGACCATCAATTTATGTACATATTTAAATCTGTTTTTTTAAAGTCATAAAGCTATAGTAAAACATATATGCGATGGTCCCAACGTAAATGTCAATAATTCCGTAAACCCAACCAATCGGAAATCCTTTCGTTCTCGTTGAATACGCAGTAACACGAAAGAAAAGGCTACCAACGGTACGTGACGTATATGAAGAAACGTGACGGAATCAAAGTTGCGGAAAAAGCCGCACCTTTTCCAAACCAAGATCCTCAGGCTTGTTACGTGTTCTGGTATGTGGTGGTGTGTCGATGTGATAAAAAGGCGCGAAGGACGGTTTCGCGAACAAAGGTAGAGGAGTCGCAATGAGGGTGCGGAGGGTGTGTAACAATGAAGAGGGAACACGTACGATGCGAAGACAGAGAAAAAGGTGAAAAGCCACTTCGATGATGTATCGCGCCGGAAACCAACGGAATCGGGGTAATAGGACTATCGAAGTACGTGAGTAAACTCATCCCTTGGTAAGGGTGAATTGCGTCGGAAAGGGTGAGATATGGAGCGAGAGAAGAGGCCAAGAAACGTAGGGTTGCTTATACGCAAGGTCAGACGGCGATAATGATTTCTATCGGGCTTCAGGATCAAGGAACTCTGATAATACCGTAATCAACAACTATTCGATGTGTTTATATGTATTTCTCACATGTACATATGCAACTTGTTATATGGTTTTATACACTACCGGTCATAAGTTCGGGATCACTTATTATCGTTAAGTAAATTATTAAATATCTTGTCTATAAATTGGAATCAGATACTTTTCTTTGAGTATACCTGTAGGCTGATGTATGTCGATATTATAAGATAGAAGAGTCGTTTAAATTTCGTATATTTTATTCTAGATTAATTAGACATTGCGCTTAATACGCGATTCGTCGAAGTATCCCCCTTTATTCGTTATTGTTATTTTACATATTTGTGACATACCCCAACAAGTTTGTGTAATGTTTCTTGCTGCATAGTCCGCCAACCTTCTTGTAGTAAAGTAATTTCTTGCGGGGAAACTAAAAACCGACCGATAGCAATAAAAGGACCCCGCCGATTTTAAAGGTAACAAAATCTTATTACACCCAGGTGCCAATACAATATGTGTTCGCATGGCAAAAGAATAGTTTAATATTAATGGTAAAATTATAAAGTGGACAAAGGTTTTATATTCTATTTACTTTCAATATTCATTCTAACATTTAAAGTGTGCGTTAGAATGATGAAAATATGATTTGCAAGGAAGGATATTTATCCAAACGCCTTACATCAGTACTGCAAAAGGTGATTGACGTATCAGACAACGCGGAGGACAACTCTGAATGTCCATTCCAGTGTTCTACGATAGAAAACACAAAAAAACAGATACACAGAGGCGCGAAAGGGACTGGCGGGATTTTGAGTGTCTTTGCCAGAGATGCGGATGTCGCGGAGTGTGAAATTTTCTTTGACGTTTTATGAAGCAGTACACTGCTCGACTGAGAGCACCTTTTGCACGAACGCCATTAAGAAGAGGCTGAATGTCTTCTCGCAGACGACGCAGATTCCTTTCATTTCGGCTACTCTCTTTCAATAGCTAAGGAATGGGTTTGTCCATCAAGAGGGACCAGAAAGCGTCGTTCACCGAGCCTACTTTATACTTGTTACAGGAACCACCGAGAACTTTTTCTCCGCGCCACGTAAAAAGCCATGTTTTTTAAACTTTAAATAATTGTCTGTCGTTTGGAAAATATCCAAGTCACCGCTATACCCTATTCGTGCTCGATGTTTCGTTTACAATTTCACGGATTCTATGCTGCCTTTATATACGCATGAAAGGTAATTGCGCCTTTATGAGGGTTTCAACTTAAAATCTAATTAAAAATTTATGAATACACGCGCAATGACATTTTTCTACCGATGTTTCTGAGGACGCGTTTTACGTGTAGAATGTTTCATTTGAAAATCAGTGTATTTCAACGGTGAAATCGTACGAGAAAATGCAGGAGGTGGAAACATTATTTTGCAATCTTTCTGGAGTTCTTCGGGTTGTTCAATCAAGGAGATTTATCTAAAATTAATGATTTACTGTTATATGGATTTATGAATGTAGAAATTTCATAAAATAAAGTCGCCCACAAAATACGCCTTCTCCTTTAAAAAAACTAAAATACAAAATGTTAGTCATATACTGGCAGTTATGATTGGTCATCCTACCATGGAGTTTTAATATGCAATAAATATAAGTCAGCATTGAATCATATATGATAGTAGGTAAACATTTTTGCCGTACATTTCATAATTTAGTGTGTCAGTAAAAAATATCGAAAGACTGTTTAATATTTGTCACGATGTAATTAATTCCTTTCGATTATAAATAATTTGAATTCATTAATAATTTATGTAACGAAGCAACACCGAACGAAAGAAAATTCCATAAATTATGCAATTCATTAGATACTGTGCAATCAATATCGCAACCACGCTGAACAATTTTTTATTGACAAATATGCTGTTTACAGAAATATCGAATAAACAGAAGTTATACGCGATGGAACACAACATGGAAAGCACCACTTTGTTTGACTTCGAACATATGTGACGATCCCATTGAACAAACAATTTCCGTATTGATACACGCTCGAAGATATTTGTTACAGAATGGCTAATAATAAATGAATTTGTATACAATAATCCGAATGCGAATTAATATTCAAGAAAAGTCATCATAAACTGTCATAAAAAATATCAAACTTAGAGGGTATTTATTCATTGTAAACAATTCTGTAGACTTTTGCGAATGAAACAATAGGCATTAAATTGGCAATATGACCGCTCATTTCTTAACTCTTTTCAAATTTACAGAAAAATAACGATAGTAATTAGATTCGCAATAACAATTTGCAAATATGTTATACTATTAATCAAGTTTGGCCAGATTGGAGCCGCGCGCCCATTCTTTGGGACTCTTTTCAAGTTTACTTAAAAATTGTGACGTAAGTATGAAAGATAGACGATATTCATTTGTTGCGAAAAATTCTGTGGACCTTTGCGAATGAAATGATATCAGTTAGATTTGCAATATCAATTTGCAAATATGTTTAAACATTATTTAAGTTTAGCGGGACAGGATCCGCGCGCTTATTCTTTGGGACTCTCTTCAAGTTTACTTAAAAATTGCGACGTAAGTATGAAAGATAGACGATATTCATTTGTTGCTAAAAATTCTGTGGACCTTTGCGAATGAAATCATATGAGTTAGATTTGCAATATTAATTTGCAAATATGTTTAAATATTATTTAAGTTTAGCGGGACTGGATCCGCGCGCTTATTCTTTGGATCTCTTTTCAAGTTTACTTAAAATTTGCGACGTAAGTATCGAAGATAGACGATATTCATTTGTTGCTAAAAATTCTGTGGACCTTTGCGAATGAAATGATATGAGTTAGATTTGCAATATCAATTTGCAAATATGTTTAAACATTATTTAAGTTTAGCGGGACAGGATCCGCGCGCTTATTCTTTTGATCTCTTTTCAAGTTTACTTAAAATTTGCGACGTAAGTATCGAAGATAGACGATATTCATTTATTGCAAAAAATTCTGTAGACCTTTGCGAATGAAATGATATGAGTTAGATTTGCAATATTAATTTGCAAATATGTTTAAATATTATTTAAGTTTAGCGGGACAGGATCCGCGCGCTTATTCTTTGGATCTCTTTTCACGTTTACTTAAAAATTGCGACGTAAGTATCGAAGATAGACGATATTCATTTGTTGCTAAAAATTCTGTGGACCTTTGCGAATGAAATCATATGAGTTAGATTTGCAATATTAATTTGCAAATATGTTTAAATATTATTTAAGTTTAGCGGGACAGGATCCGCGCGCTTATTCTTTTGATCTCTTTTCAAGTTTACTTAAAATTTGCGACGTAAGTATCGAAGATAGACGATATTCATTTGTTGCTAAAAATTCTGTGGACCTTTGCGAATGAAATGATATGAGTTAGATTTGCAATATCAATTTGAAAATATGTTTAAACATTATTTAAGTTTAGCGGGACAGGATCCGCGCGCTTATTCTTTGGACTCTTTTCAAGTTTACTTAAAAATTGCGACGTAAGCATGAAAGATAGACGATATTCATTTATTGCAAAAAATTCTGTGGACCTTTGTGAATTAAATGATATCAGTTAGATTTGCAATATTAATTCGCAAGTATGATTAAACATTAATTGAGTTCGGCGAGACAGGAAACGCACGCTCATTTTTCGAAATTCTTTTCAAATTTGCATAATAATTGTGAAGTAAGTATAAAAGTTAGAGAGCCTTTCTTCATTGTAAAACATTCCATGGACTTTTACGAACAAAATGGTATAAATTAGATTTGCAATATTAATTTTCAAATATGTTTAAACATTATTTAAGTTTAGAGAGACAGAATTCGCGCGCTTATTCTCTGGGACTCTGTTCAAGTTTACTTAAAAATTGTGACGTAAGTATGAAAGATAGACGATATTCATTTGTTGCGAAACATTCTGTGGACCTTTGCGAATACAATGATACCAGTTAGATTCGCAATATTAATTTGCAAATGTGTTTAAACATTATTTAAGTTTAGTGGGACAGGATCCGCGCGCTTATTCTTTGGGACTCTTTTCAAGTTTACTTAAAAATTGCGACGTAAGTATGAAAGATAGACGATATTCATTTATTGCGAAACATTCTGTGGACCTTTACGAATGAAATGATATGAGTTAGATTTGCAATATTAATTTGCAAGTGTGATTAAACATTAATTGAGTTTGGCGAGACAGGATACGCACGCTCATTTTTCGAAATTCTTTTAAAATTTGCATAAAAATTGTGAAGTAAGTATGAAAGTTAGAGAGTCTTTCTTCATTGCAAAACATTCCATGGCCTTTTGCGAACAAAATGATATAAATTAGATTCGCAATATTAATTTACAAATATGTTTAAACATTATTTAAGTTTAGAGAGACAGAATTCGCGTGCTTATTCTTCGGGACTCTTTTCAAGTTTACGTAAAAATTGTGAGGTAAGTATGAAAGATAGACGATATTCGTTTGTGGCGAAAAATTCTGTGGACCTTTGCGAATGAAATGATATGAGTTAGATTAGCAATATTAATTTGCAAGTGTGATTAAACATTAATTGCGTTTGGCGAGACAGGATACGCACGCTCATTTTTCGAAATTCTTTTAAAATTTGCATAAAAATTGTGAAGTAAGTATGAAAGTTAGAGAGCCTTTCTTCATTGCAAAACATTCCATGGACTTTTGCGAACGAAATGATACGTTTTAGATATGCAATAATTATTTGCAAGTATGTTTAAATATTTGTTAAATTTGGCGAGGCATGCTTCGCGCGTTCACTCTAATGAATGCTTAAACATATTAATTTATTTACATAATTCACGGAAATATCAACGAAAGACCGTTAAAACACAAACAATTTTTGTTTAAACATTTTGTTTCCATCTGCTCTAATAAGCGAGATATTTAAGGAAAATAATTTGTTTTTTTATTTGTCAATTCTCACTTATAAATGTCAGATTCATGGACAGAAAATATGCCGTCCATCTAGCGGTGATACGCTGGAACTAAATTTGTTACTCCCCTCATATGATTACCCCTCTGCTATTGCGAAATTCATGGACAGAAAAATCAGTGCCATCTAGCGGTAAAACGGTGGAACTAAATTCGTTACTCCCCTCATATGAGTACCCCTCTGCATAGTCGAAATTCATGGACAAAAAAAATGTCGTCCATCTAGCGGTGGAAGCTGGAATTAAATATCATGTTTTTGACCACTTTAGGAGAGGAGCGGCAGATACAGTTCCACCGTTTCACCGCTAGATGGAACTGATTTTTCTGCCTATGAATTTCGCAATTGCAGAGGGGTAATCATATGAGGGGAGTAACACATTTAGTTACACCGTTACACCGCTAGATGGACGGCATTTTTTCTGCCCATGAATTTCACACTGATAAGGGCGTTTGACAAATGAAAACGCAAATTGTTTTCCTTCAATATCTCGCTTATTAGAGCAGATGGAAAGAAAATGTTTAAACAAAAATTGTTTGTCCTTTAACGGGGAAGGTCTTTTTCTGATATTTCCGTGATTTAAGTAAATGAATTAATATGTTTAAGAATTCAAGAGAGTAAACGCGCGAAGCATGTCTCGGAAAATTTAACAAATATTTAAACATACTTGCAAATAATTATTGCATATCTAAAACGTATCATTTCGTTCACAAAAGTCCATGGAATGTTTTGCAATGAAGAAAGGCTCTCTAACTTTCATACTTACTTCACAATTTTTATGTAAATTTTAAAAGAATTTCGAAATTGAGCGTGCATATACTGACTCGCCAAACTCCATTAATGTTTAATCACACTTGCAAATTAATATTGCAAATCTAACTCATATCATTTCATTCGCAAAGGTCCACAGAATTTTTCGCAACAAGTGAATATCGTCTATCTTTCATACTTACGTCACAATTTTTAAGTAAACTTGAATAGAGCCCCAAAGAATGAGCGTGCGGATCCTGTATCCCTAAACTTAAATAATGTTTAAACATATTTGCAAATTAATATTGCAAATCTGACTGACATCATTTCATTCGCAAAAGTCCACAGAATTTTTTGCAATATATGAAAACCGTCTATATTTCATAATTACGTCACAATTTTTAAGTAAACTTGGAAACAGTCCCAAAGAATGAGCGCGCGGATCCTGTCTCCCTAAACTTAAATAATGTTTAATCATATTTGCAAATTAATATTGGAACTCTAACTGACATCATTTCATTCGCAAAAGTCCATAGAATGTTTTGCAATGAAGGAAGGCTCTCTAACTTTTGTACTTACTTCACAATTTTGAAACAAATTTAAAGAGAATTTCGAAAAATTAGCGTGCCTATCCTGTCTCGCCGAACTAAATTAATGTTTAATCATATTTGCAAATTAATATTGCAAATCTACCTGACATCATTTCATTCGCAAAAGTCCACACAATTTTTTGCAATATATGCAAACCGTCTATCTTTCATAATTACGTCACAATTTTTAAGTAAACTTGGAAACAGTCCCAAAGAATGAGCGCGCGGATCCTGCATCTCTAAACTTGAATAATGTTTAAACATATTTGCAAATTCATATTGCAAATGTAGTTTATATCATTTTATTCGCAAAAGTCCACACAACTTTTTTCAACTAATAAAAACTGTCTAACTTTTATTTGTTAGCCACAATTCATGTTCAAATCATTATGGTATAATTTAATGCAAAATATAGTGCAATTTAATGCAAAATATAGTATAATTTGATGCGAGATGTAGTATAATATAATTTGATGCAACATATAGTATAATTTGATCGAGTATATAGTATAATTTGATGCAAAATATAGTATAATTTGGGCCAAAACATATTATAATTTAATACGAAATATATTATAGTATAATTCGATGCACAATATAGTAAAATTTGATGCGAAGTTTATTATAGTATAATTTGATGCATCGATTATTTCAGGTAAAGATTTGCAATTAGTAATCGTAGGTGAAATTCACGCGTGTCATTGCAGATTCGAATAACTTTACGAGGCTTTCCATATAATGTCACAGCTGCCATGGTGCTTTATGGGAACTTTGATCGTGAACTGATCCTAGTTTTGATTAGCATTACTATTTGAGTGATGCAGAAATGCCCAGATTATATGATGGCCTTTCACCAAACTCGCTATAATATTTCGAAACTGCAAACAGCCTCATAAATCTTATATCAACTCTAAAGAGCATTAACCCTTTGACCTCGAGATTATCTATTATATCATTACGTTAGATTTATCACGGCAACTCGAGTGGCGACTGACGAGCGACATCATATGATAAAATCTCAATTTAATTCCAGCTAGAATAAATCACTTTGGTCAATTTAATTCGATCTGGATGAATCGGTAGCCAAAACGAGATCGATAATTAAATAATAATTTACAAATTTAATAGTATAAATTTAGTTTACGTAAGTATTTATATTAAGCTTAATAAGTTCGGGATAAAAATTGAAACGCGATACATAATTGCGAAAATAATGATTTAAAACATATACCGCTAATAAAAGAAAACTTTAACATCAATCGGCAATTATTATATTATTAGTTCAATAATTCATGTTCCATATCATGTATACTGATACATATGTTAACGGTGCATAATAATTCGGCTAAATATGTATTATTAAAGGAATATTATTGAATAAAACAATATCGCTTATGTGCACACTAACACGCGTACAAAATGTTCACATGCATTCTAGATAGGAATGCACACCCACATTGCGTTTGAGCCTTCCACATTACACGAAATTTCGCTAATAATCCCGGCAAATGGCCGTGCTTGCGCAGCAGCTTCAAGTGTTAGCTGTAATGAATTTAACGTCGTTGTCGAAAAGTAGAGCCATAAAATAAATCTCAACTCCGTCGAGAACCGCCAGCAACACTTTATACAAGTTTATTACGCGCTTTTATTAAAATCTTTATGACACACTACTACACGATATAAAAAAAAGATAATAAAGCGCGTAATTTCTAATGTCGAATTTTGGGAAGAAGGCACACGGTAACTTTATACTAAATATCAGCGATAGAATTTACGCGGTTTTAGTAAAATATTTGCAAAACGCTACAAAATGATATAAAAAAAGGAGAGTTCGAAGTAAGAATATTTTTCATTCTCACGTTAATACACCATTTCAATATAAGGACTTCGTTATTGAAGTATTCTAACAGCGTAGAGTAAGTTTAACGAAGTTAGTTTGTTAATGAAGTATTCTAATACAAAGAGGAAATATGCCCTCCGTAAATATCACATATCCGAGGATGTTTGTGGAATTTTTTGTTAACAAGCAGCCTCTTCAAAATTTCCGTAACTACAACATTTTAAATAGGTTTTGTAGAAGTTCGTAAACAAAGAGGCTTTAAAAATTCCGGAAGCATTACAAAATCCGGTATGGAAATTTTTTAACAGCGTTACCTATGTACCTCTTTCACTGTGAAAGGATTATGAAACTGATTCACCTCTGAATTTTTTTTCCCGCAAGAGCTTCATTGCCCCGTGAGTAATGGAGTGCGCGTACGTAAGCGAACGAGAATTCCGAAAATTGAAAGCGTCCTGGAACGGTGATAGAAACGGATATATCGAAAACGTTCGCAGCCTTGCCTTTTTCGTGGTGCATCAGCATGAAACACGTGAACAAAAAAACATTCTCGTATATACAGTATAAAGATATTTTATCGACTTTATTCATTTATTTTATAGATATTTATATTAGGGGTACCGGAAAGTAATCAATTCGGGAGTGGAGAATTCTTTTCCCATCGAAAGTCGGGAATTTGATTTTGTGTCAAAAAGGGAATTATGACATTGGAGGATCGTTGGTTAAGGATTATAGATAACTATGGAGATTATCTAATAGAATAATATTAAATGTAACAACATTAATGGAGTTTCATAAGGTATGTGAAAAATAATTGATTACTTTCCGGTACAAAAATGAGCATATATCGACAAATTCAAAGGTCAGCAATTATTAAACAAATTCGAAATTGGATAGAACAACTCAGTCTCAATAACTCGATTTTTCTTATTTTTACCGACAAAATTTAGTGTCAACTACTGTCACGCAAATATCGGATCTTACAATGTTCATACTTTTTTGTTAGAACACGCCGCAGTCAAAGGATTAATTTGTCATTCGATACCTACATTGATCTTATTAACCTCTTGACCTCAAATTACGTGTCTGACGCGTCATGGTAATTTAATATCAATTTAATGTCAAATGTCGTTTGAAGTATTAATTAATCAGATTTAGCTTGCATAAATTGATCTTTTTGACCATTATCTGTCCTGACATATGAAAGCCAATTAAATTGTACAAATATGAAAAATAATGTCAATTAAATTATAACGTAAGGGGTTAAAGATGTATAAACCAATCATCTTGGCATGTATCAGTGTCACAGTCGTTATACTTTACATATGTAAACCATTTTAGCATATGAGGTCGGAGGTGTGGCAAGCGACTTTACAGAAAAACGTTATCCAATGGTATCCCTTCAACCCGACATATAACCCCTATTTCTGTAATGTCATTCCGAAGGCGAAGTGCCTTCGAACATCAAAAGGCGAAATATTTTCTGATGGAAAAGCATGGCCTTCTGCTTACGGAGACTTCCAAGAGGATTATGCGTGCGCCACATAAAAGAAGGACTCCTAAAAAAAATAAACCGCAAGCATTCATATTCCCATAAACTTTTCCGCGGCCCGTCCGCTAACGGACGAAATATCTCATTGCGGATAGGGAAACATACATTAAAAGTGCGTGTCTATATTCATGGCGGCCGTTAAGTAAAATATACCCGGAGTTTTAGCAACTTTCAGGAATGTTGGTTGAATGGTGGGGAGGTTAGGTTTTCAGGGAGCCACATCAAACGATTTCCTCCTACATATTATCCCTGTATTACTTTATATCTGCTATAGAAAAAGTGCGAAACACGTGCTTGTACGTTCACGGAAACCTGAACAAATAAATATTCTACCTTGCGAAGGTATTCTGGGAACGAAATTGTCTGTGCTGACAAGAGTACTCTACTTCTCGTTTATTCGTTATTAATATTTGTCTATATTAAATTCCTTGTCTGAAATGAAAATATGCTAACCTTCCGTTTAAACAACTGGAAATATTTCACCGAGATTCTACAACTTTTAAATGTTTCCATATTTAATATATCTTTTTAAGATATTTAATTAAAGCAAATATTCATCTTTGCTGAAATTAAAAATAATCTGTGTATCGTCTGCTGAAAAAACAGTATTCTGTATCATATAATACCTTATGTAGTGCATATTCTGCAAAATTCTGATTAATGTTAATAGTTTTAAAGATGAAGGAGTTTAGGAAAATAAATGGCTAGGTAAACTTCGAATATTTATTATACTTGCCCTGCAGAAGTTTTACTCTAAGAATTTCAATCATGCAAACGTTTTATTGTATAAGAACATGTGCATGTTACAAATATTAATAAATAGACGAAGCACTTTTAATGAAGAATAATTTTGTAAATGTAAAGAATATAATTGCTACAAAATAAACAATTTTCAAATATACAACCTTAGCGTTACAGTACGTATGAATAATGTCTGGTAATTCGCATTGCCATTTTAATTTGCCACTGAACTACTTTTAACAAAGAATAATTAAGTTCGTATTCTGAAAAAATATGTCTGGTAGTCTCGATTTTCCATTTAAGAATATAAATGGTACAATTCACCCACCTAAACTTTCTACTAATCGTAGTCGATCCCGGTACAATCTAGAAGTTCTACCACCACTTGGGGTACGTCGAACGGTGGAAACTATCCCTTACAATTATGCTTCCTCTCTCTCTTTCAAGCACTAAAAGATATGTATACGTGGTCTTGTAGAGAAGTATATACCTACATATACAGAGGAAGCAGAATGTATAAGGGGCTCGCCACGGGCAGCGAATTTACTGGAGTAATGAAACTATCAGGTGGCTTGAGTTATATTGGAGCTTTGCCGCAAGCCCGCTCGCCAATAGCCTGTGGCCACTATTTGTCTGCTTGCCGACTGCACCGATTAAGATACTTACGCGATTAAATCCTACTCCGCACGTGGACCTATACTACTCCGACGACTTAAGGAAACAAAATTTGGCGACACGTACTTTATCTTATTGTACCTTGCATTCGTCATCTTCACACACTTCATAATTTTCGGCTGCCAAGGTAAAAACTATGAGGTACCGGAAATAGTTCGTGAGATTCTTTAAATAAAAATTCAAATACTGTGGACGTTCTGGAAAATAATTTTACTTTACGAAGTAGTCAACATTTATTTCTACGACTCTTTTCCAACGTTCTACAAGTTTATTTAGAAAAATGTTTCATTTCTTTTTTATAAAAAGCTGAAATGTTTGAAAGGAGTTGTAGAAATAAACGGTGACTACATCAAATAAAAATATTTTTCAGCATGTCCAAACTATTTAAATTTTGATTTAAAAATCCGCAGAAACTTTGTCCGGTACCTAATGTAATTAAATCGTTAACTTCTCATTGGCTACAGTAAAGTGACTCTTTCAACATGTTTCATTTTGATTTATGAACCTATTACATTGTTATTCAATAAGATTAATCATAATTGTCATCGATTTGTATGCACCGATATGTATTAAGTACATGTTGCACGGGTATTTATTTACATTGCATAGTTTCCACTTCTCGAATTAAATATAAAGCAACTTCTTCGATGTTTGTTGTTCATTGGGGTTAAAAGCTTCCAGTAAAATAAAATATATATTTCATTTAAGTATAGAATAAAATATATCATGAGATAATATGGGAGCTGGTATATGTAAGGATAACAATACTTTGTATGTAGATAAATAAATGGATGGCTGTTAGATAGGTACTAGTACACGACGTTGTATGCCACGTATGGGCCCGTACACGGATCGTCCATATAGAAACCGCCTCGAGGTGGACTATGCCACATCGTACCACATAAACCGCTGATAAGGCGACTCTCAGGCAACCCCGTTGCCCCATTCGTTCCAGGTTCCCCGTAAAGAAGTTCGGTCATACACAATGTGTATCAAAATACTACCAGTGTATACAGTATAATCTCAAATGTGTCCGCTTATCTTTTATAGCTTTCATTGTTCGCACAAACTTATTCTTTTCCCTCCAAATTAAATAAGAACCTTTCGAGTCTAAACTGCTGGTTAAGTTATCACGGATCAGTTAAAAATACTTAGATACTTTGTACGATAGTATTTGATTAAAGGCAGACGTAATTAATTATTATGTGTGCATTATTATAAACATATTAATCTGTACTATGATATGTCCACACATTTAATTGATTAATTATACGTTATGTCAGTCTGAATGACGAATATTTATTCGACTGGATACACTAACGAGAAGAGTTAGCGGAATTATACAGATATATTATAATTACGTAGGATTATTGAAGTACAGCCATGATTCTAATTTCTTGTCAGGCATTATTGGCTACATGGTATAAGTAATGTTACAAGTAATATTTACAGAAATATAGCCATAAGAAATTCGAGGTTTCTCGTTTATACTGGAACTTCTTGCCAAGTTTTCAACAAAGGTGCTTATGCGCAGGAGTCCCCCGATAATCGATGTCAAGGATCGTTTCCTCGGAACGAGATATCGCAGAAAAGTATGACACTTTCAACGATATTTCGAATGTCCAAGAAAATGTTCGGGTATACAAACCGAACGATCGAAAATCGAATACGCACAAATAGAGGCTTTAAGATCGGCACAATCAGAGCTTTTAGAAGTCACATACTTTAGTTACGGACGAGCGAGTCCTTTCATATCGAATGACTCCAAGGGGCAACTAAAAAGATGAACTAGATCGAGCGAAACGTAGGAGCGTGTCCGCAATTTATATTCAGAAAATATCCTCCCGAAGAAACGCGTGTTATTTTCCAGAGGAACGAGTTCGGTGAATAGAAATCATTTGTCCGTGCACGACCCAACGATTTCGGTAAAAGATATAATGTTCTAATAAGTTTATTATCATTTATTCTCATACATTCTAGTTCAGGGGACAAAGTATACGATAATGTATTCAAAGTACCCGTTAATGTCTGAAATTTATACAGAAATGGTAAACCGGTCCGAAAGTTTCTGCACAGTACGTACAACTGGTTACCGAGATCGTTTATTACCTCTAAAGTGGTATTTAAGCAACTTGATATTTATCGTGTTAATGACTGCTAGGTAGAATAGTTTCAGTGTTGGTGCTTAACGGTGTATCTCTTGTGCTAACCATCGGATAAGTGGTTAGGTGTACGTAGAAATTGAAGGAAAGTGTAAGCCATGGTATTACATGGCTTACGTAGTATGAATAAGTGGTTTTTGGGGAGGGCCAACGATATCGACGAAAGAACACTTACGTACATGAATACTATTTGAAGAAGCAGTTTACCTATCGGATAAAATATAAAAAGTTTATGAACCACGCCAATTCCATCTACTCTCTATCGTTATGAGATCCAACTCCCGAAAATGGAAAAATATGTGCCCAAGGAAAGTCGATCCCAAGATTTTCTACGGTCAAAGTTTTCTATTCAGACTGACTGTTAGCGTATAGAGCGGGGACAGCTACGACTAGATAGTTCCTTCGCTCGCTCGAAAGCTCAAGAATGTCCCTCCATAAACTCGGAAATGACCCAGCACACTCTTGGTGGTATCACAAGTTTGAAGAATTTTGATCATGGGAATTCAAGAGGAACTTTCGATTCTGTTTTTCTCATCTATTATCATGAATCGTCTTCGAAAGTTATCGGTCAAATATTCAGGCATTCCACGTATAACGTGCCAAAGAATTATGTTTTATGCGAATTGGTGTTATAAGAAACAAAGGACTAGTACGAAAAATACAGGTCCAAAAATTAATTGAACTATTTTATACTACGTTCTTTTCGTAACTACTTAAAAGAAATATGTTTATCAAAATAATCAATAATTAATGAAAACTATTGCACATTGACAAACCGAGAATGCATCCAGGTTTCCCCAATTCTCGAATCGTGTTAGAGCGAACCAAAAATGTCCACCCAACCTTTATTCTTGGAGAAGTAGCATTTCCGATGATCCGATCAAAACGAGTACTTTATTCATGCTTTTGAGTAAGAGGATAGGTAAATGGTGGATCGTCAAATATTCACCATCTCGGCATCCGCCTTGCCCAGAGGACAATCGGTTCGTTCCTCCACGCGGGGGTGTATTACGATCTCCTGGGGAATTATCTCTCTCGTTCTAGAACTGTAGTAGCAAAATACAGCAACTCGACGTAGCAAGCCGGTAGACAGTAAAACAGAATAAAGTATCCTCCGTTCTCGCGGTATTCCCAAGGAAACTTATTACCGTACAATCGTGTGCCGGTGGATACAATTCATACAATATCCTCCCTGTGGCAACGTCGAAACACGAATGCTCTCTATACACGCTCTACTATTTATATGCCACGCTTTTCTGCACAGTGCACTGTGCAGATATTCTGATATAAACAAGAATACACCGATTTTTCAGAAAATATATATACGCAAAATTATGTAATGTTTTCTTGGTACAAGGGGAACCACTGTTATCTTCGTTTTATACATTTACTAATCAGAATACCAGAAAAATATACAGTGAGTGTAAAAAGTATTCGTACAATACCAAATTTTAATAAAAACCTCGTACGACTTTGTTTATTTAAAGCATTTTAATAACAAGTGGTATTTACATATTCTTACGTTAGAGATCTTCGCAATGAATTTGAGAAAAATAAAATATTATTTAATTATACTTTTTATAAAAATATTCACAATTTATTTCACGCGGAATCAAAGTTCTACGAGGTATTTTATTAGAAATGTTAGTCTTTCAATGTTTATGAATAAGTTCTTGTAATTCGCAGCATTATTTTTTTTCACTGCGCAATTTTACTGTAAAAAGTCTTCGAAAACTGGTGGAATATATATGCATATTAATTTTTGTCCAGAACCTTTACACGCAGGATTAACGTGTCTTCCGAATAATAACTAATATGAATATTTATTTTACCATTTTCGGGATCTAATTTTTTGAAAACAAATCTTAGTATAAAGTGCTGATTCCATATCCTCAATTTACACTATATAAGTGTAATCTTCTCGCTCTTGTTTGTGTCAGAATTTTTAGTGAACCAAATATGTCTACCGTTATAATAACATGCAGTTATTATAGGATACGATAGAATTATACGAATAATTGGCATACGTATATAACAGGGGAATGGGTACTGAATATTTTCTTACATTCCCCGTTTTTCTTTCATCCCCTTTCATATCTATTTCCCTTGTATCCTTGTATCCGTTACGAACATTTTTGTAACGTGTTTGCGGGTAAACATCACGGCAGTAATCCCTGCAAACCGCTTACGCGTGTGCTCTACTTTGCCATAGGAATACCGTTTACTCGTTTCAATATCAGACTCTAAATGAGATCCCAAAGGATCTCCAGCTGAAGGGGCTACTTGAATTTTTTCGCAACGCGTGTCCCACTAGTGAGATTCCATTACAAGATGAATCGTGACAAGTTCTATATCCTTGCAGCACAGTAATAAATATACAAATACTTCAATGGGAATAAATACAAAAACTAAAATATCGACTTCTATAACGTCATTAATCATATAATGATATAATTAAAAGATGTAATCACAAAATAATGAATAAATATTAATTATTCAAAAAAGAAGAACACGCTTAATTTTCTCATTTATAGTTTTTCACCTTATTTGCAACGGTGTTTCTACGACACACGGTAATAAATCAGTCGCAAACAACTTTCGTATGGAGCGTAATGTAGCAGAACAAATTCTAGGAATTATTGCAACTAACGTAATCTGGTAGAACAAACTCTGCGCCATAAACTGTTAATAACAGGAGATAAAACCAACCCAGTTAAGAATATTACAGCAACGTGCCGAATATTGCAGCCGGTTCCGCATTTAATTACTGTGTCGCGAGTATGGTGGCATCAAACCGCTGGTCCGCACGTTTCGCGACTAAATTTTTTCTTCAACTTTATATCGGTAGTTAACACCGTTGATGAATGCGCATAACGCTTATCCAACGATGTTACCTGGCTTTTTGTAAGCGACCAGTGGTTCAACCTCGACCGCTCGTACGAGTTTTATGTTGGGCCACGAACTCGCTATTTACGATCGCCATTTTACGGCATCGGACCTGCAGTGGATACGCCATTCCTTACTTACATTCAGACAAATCGTTGGTTAACGTCAATTTTTGTTGACATTTCAGTTACATAGTGCGCATCACATTTGTATGTGAACGTCGAACTAGATTAGTTTGATCTTTTTTCGAAATAAAACTCACCAGGTCTCAGCAACTAACAAAACGAACTCGTGGATCTGGCTGCAGATTTCCAGGCGATACCCACGGGGTGACGCCTCGCCACGTGGGAATGGGAGGCAACGTTTTATTGGTTGTTTTGAAACAGTAAAACATGCCGTAAACACGACGTCACCGTACTCGTAAACAATAAACAGCGTCCGTATGAGAGTTACAAGATTAAAAGACAGTACTGCCATCGATTAGAATTTATTTCGATGTTGAATTGCTCTCGACGTACAACTAGACTGGGAATATAACAGCTGAATATAACGTTGTGCAATGTGAAAATTGTAAACGCATTCAGAGAAACTGAATAATATCATAAATATATATTTCGTTCGCCGTCAAAATGTCATAAAGTGGACAGTGAAAATCGACAATGACATTATTTGAATTAATGTCATCAAAAGTTTGTCGACATTCATACTTTCATCGCATCTTATTTGTTGTTACGATACTGATTCACACGAGAATGCAATCTGCCGATGAAATTCTCATAATTATTACTCTATAAAAATGTAACTGATTTTATATAAACATCAAAATAATCGATATTGGCAATGAAATGAGATCATCCAACGATAAATTATTCAAATAAATTATAACCGTATATGAGTGTTGCGTTATACGAGGATCACCGCAATTTGTGAACCGCGCGTATCGAAACCACATTGTATAAGTACCGGGTTGTACGAGGGTTACCTGTACACGAAACTCGTACTATTTCTCATAAATTCATAAATCTGTTCTTTAGAATGTGTGTGTTAATGGTGTTCGCGAGATCGTATGGTACTACAAATAAAATCGTCCGCGAACAATGAAATGCTGCGCTGGGTATAGTCATAGATGGTGGATACACAATGGTGAGATATTTTCTCGTGGATATAGAAAGCTTTGATGGACTCTATTTGACAGAATAGGATCGACAGCAAACGCGACGTGAACGCGGCGGAGACGATCGATGTTTTGTGAAAATCCGAATAGTCTGTCGTATGCTGGCCAGTGCACCTGCTGCCCCGAAGAATTCTTGTTAAGGCTTAATTAAATCAGTTTGAGTTTTATTTAAAAGAATATTTAAATATGTTTCTCCAATGTTAATCAGTTTCAATCTTAGTGAAACCGTGAGAAGAATATTGTTCTCTTTATACAAATTATGTCCTGCAATATTTCATAATCTAAATAGAGAAATTAGTATATGCTTTCGAATGAACTGTTATTTATAAGTCTCCCAAATTAATTATTTCCGTAGGCATAGTATAAGTATGTGCAGATACCATTTGAAAGAAATCCATTGTCTCGTATTATAATAATGTACTGCATCACGGAAACGAGTTAATATATTGACAGGTGACTCGTCTTTCGTACTCATCCCTGGTCCAAAAGCAAATTATTCCACCAAAGCGAGGAAATAGCGAGGGTTGCGTTGAAGGGGTCCTTAGTGTCCACGGCACGCGATGTCATATCACGTTATTGAGAGCTACTTCTCACTCCCTGGTTTGGCGTCATAGTAGGACAGGATGTCCGTGCGTATCATTCAATTAAATCCATCCTCACGCACATACCTACATATCCAGGATAACCGTACGAAATATCGGCATATTTACATCGATAGCATAATCGTTTTAATAGAGAATTTACGCACTCGACGGATTTTAACGCACCTTGCTCGTACCATTATTTCAATGTGATTCAATCTTCCAGCCGAGGTATACAAATTTCGTTTGATATGTAAGTTTGGAGAATCATAAAGAACAATCGCACAGAAAGTACATATAAGATAAATATGCTCGAGACTATACGTGACTGTTTTGTTAGAGGGGCCTGTGGGTTGGATTAGTATTATACTCGCGTATTTTTGCCTCATCGATACATGACTCTCGCCGCAGGAAAGTATATTCGATGCACTATCCATATGGTCCACGATCTCCAGGCCACTCCCATTGCATTCACTGTTCGATGCTGTCCAATTTCGTTTGAACGTAATATAATAGTACGTAGGTAGCGTGTGAGCCATTTGAGTGGCAGCGCGTTACAGATTATTATTGGCCTCGTGGGTCGCGGGCTTCATGCCATTACTGTTAGACATTCATTTATACGTGCCACAATTCTAACAAAGACCCTGATTGCGATACTCGTAGATAGTCATCGACATTAACTCTCCTTTAGCTACTATTAATATTTTCCAAGCACACGCCCCCGATGAACATTGTGACGTGGAAATTAATTTTCCGCCCTGTCCGTTCAACGGAGACGTTCAATTCAAACAATTACTCCTTATAATCGCAGATGTACCTCTATAATAATGCCATCAAGATAACGTATGTTTTACTAGATATATTTACATCTAATAATTCAATGATCACTCTCATGAGAATAAACTGAAATCTGATTTGTAACTGTAGTCCTTTGTGTTAGAAATACCTGCTTTTGTTCCAAGAAATGTTCAAGCTTTTAACAAATTCGAACTCCCTTCTAATTTAATATCAAACCTAAACGTATACGTAGTCCTGCGTTTTGATATCACAAATTCTCAGAAAAATCCAAGATTTATTACTGCTTGTGCGATCAAACGGAGAGATTATTTACCGCGAAAACCGAGGGATAGGTGTATAAAGAAATCTACGGTATTATGATATTTACCGCAGGTGATCATTAAATCTGAAGACATGGTTATTTCGTTTAAAAGGGAATTATCGTTGAGGACGCATTCTCTTAGTATGCATTGCGGAGGACAGGGTCATCTTCGTGTAAATCGAAGTGCGCCGTTTCATAGACGGTGTAATTTAATCATGTAGAATCCAGAGTAAAAGACAGAGAAGATAAAGATAGAGAAAGGAAAAGAAAGGAACGAACGAGGACGAAGAACATACGAATACGTACGACGAAGCTGTTGCATCCTGGCGCATCGATAGGATCCTGCGAACGAGGAACTCTCTTAAAGGCGGTGGGGGGGTTGAAGGGTATTCTGGTGGGGAATGACTAGCTGTGTGGTGGGGATGGGCAGAAGACGGGACGAGCGGTGCTCCCTCTAGCGAGTGTCCTGTGTCAGTCGAGCCGTGTGCCGCGTCGCGGTGGTGTCGTGTTGTAGTTGTTGCGTCTCGCGTGTCCCGTTAAGCACGAATGACGCCTTCCTCGTTGTAACTATGAACGTCGAAAGGTTCGCGAAACATTTGAATTATGTCGGTCGTAATTGTTCCCGGTATGCGTCCGTACAAGTGAAAACGATATGCGCTCGGTAAAACAACGCGAATAACATTCTGTTTTCGCCCCGTCTGGACCGCGTGCTTGCCGCCGTGTTGGTTTCTCGTCCGTAGGAGATTCAAGGTTAAGGCTCATTCCCGGCACGGACGAACCAGAGCGTTGATTCTATCTCGTGCTTTGTGTGTGCTGTTTTTATTCGTGACTCGTTGGGTGACATTACGAACAATTGCCGCATGATATAAGTACACGTACATACTTTCGTTACATGAAACTTTCAAAAATATCAGGATCAGGTATTTCAATGTTTCGATGATTGTTAACGCTTGGGAATCGTATAGGTCGCGATTTCGAGATCAAATGTTTTAAGCTCCACATTTTTGTGAGTGACTTACGAAGTATTTGTTAAGATCCTCGTCAGGTAGTTGTTTTTAGCTCGTAGTCTTATCTTCCTTTTCTATTATAATTTGTACAAAAACAGTTGTATGACATTCGATCAAAGTAGATTGATTTATTACAGGTGACACTAAAATTCGAGTCGTGAATAGCTATAATACCAACAACGTAGATGAAGGTTTCGCGTTCGGAGCAACAGTCAAGCCATTTAAACGGGTGACCCTCATGGCCATGTGACGGGAACTGTCAAGGTCAGGTAGAAAAACAGAAAACAGGAACGCAAGAAGCATTGTGTGGACGTGTGTGGTCAATGGTCATTAAATTTACGGAACATATGAAGGAAGAACCATTGACAATCGTCAAAGAAATATGTCTTATTACCAGTGCTCCGTCAATTTCAATATCATTATCTAATCAAGTAACTTCCAGACATTAAACTCTGCCAGTGTTGTGGAATGTGTTCTTCGTACCAGAAGAAGGGAAAAAAGAATGTAAACACATCGTGGAATACTTGATGGAGTATATCTTATTCACATAAATACTGATTACGAGCAACAAAAACTTTCGGTGTCAACGTACCTCGCTCGTCAGTTACACGCTCGAAATATTCTCTGATATATAAAAACGAGGACAGGCGAAGGTAACAAAGTAGCCGTAGATTGGCATTCCGTCGTGCATAATATTCTTGCGGAAAGAAGGGTAAAAAATTAATTTCTCATCGTGTGCGCGGCACACACGAAACGGCAGTTGGTTGCGGGCGTGTAGCAGGTTGGTGCAGACGATAAAAATTGCAGTTCTAATTTGCAGCCGGCCCAGCCGGATTTTGCTCTTTCGGTCCGAAGTGAGGGCCGCGCGGATGCCCTCGGTGGAACAAGGTTCGGAGCTCGCGTCAAGATTTATCGAGATACGGTCCATTCTCGTATGTGCATGGGGAGGAGCGCCGATTGCGTTCGATGCGATCAACCTCCTGCTCTTCTCGATTTCCCTCCCTTTTTCTCTTACCGTGTACCGCGAAATAAAACGAGGCCAAGCTTCTCTTTTCATTTTTACCTGTGCCTCGGAATATCGTAGTGCTCGATACACGAAAGTCACCGCTTACCAACACGATTCGTACCGAGAAGGATGTATCGATGTTTTGCGGTGCGGTTTCATCAGTAATATGTATATGTACGGGATCAGTTTAATCGGCGACTTGGCTTGAGCCAAAGTAATTCTCACCGGATGAATGTAATTACAATCACCACCGATATCATTTGGAACTGTATAATATAAATTGATCGGTGTCTCTCTTCGACTGGAAAAGAAAATCAAGGATATCTTGACTCTCGGACGTTACTGTTCTTCATCGAATAAGAAATATCATATATGAATGGAACACTCGCCGTTTGAAGACCATTGACCTCGGCGCATTCTTTCGAAATGTCGCGGTCTACCGTTTCGAGACAAAGCGTATAAATACATACGGGACAAAGAATAGAGGAAACATAAAAGGGAAATATTGCCTTGATATAGCGAGGAAACGAGGGCGGTTTGAAGCCCATCGTACTCGATAGAAGTAACAGTCATGACTATGGCAAGTAATATTGTGGTCGAGTGGTTGCGTTCGCTCCATCTCGGCCAATACTCGGAGTCTTTCATCGATAATGGTTACGATGACCTTGAGATTTGCAAGCAAATCGGTGATCCGGATCTCGATGCGATCGGTGTACTTAATCAAACCCATCGTGCACGGTTATTGCAATCGGTAAAAACCCTTCGTGAGGAAGGTGCGGCGAGTGTTTATTTTACATTGGAGGAGACCAACGACTGCCTCTGCGACAACGTCAGCTCGAAATCCTCGAGGACATCTTCCGAGAGACCACCCAGCGATAAGGAGGTGCAGAGGGCCTCGCCAACGGCTAGCTCTTCCAGCGGTGGTCAGGAATTAACTAAGTTCGCTGATGAATATGAGGAGGGAAAGGCGGAGCTCGTCAGAATTCCTAGAATGCAACTCAGGATGCTTCTACAAGAGAAACTTAGGCATGATGGCATCAGGCTTGCTTGTCAACCATACACAACACCGGTGAGTGCAATTACTTCGAAAATTGTCATTCCACTTGCACGATACAGGTTTTGTGCTCGAAATTCATCCTCTTGCCAAACATATTCATTTTTGCACTCCAAATTAACCATTTTACAGATCATATTTACTCCTTTACGATAAAATGTTTTCTCTCGGAACAATAACTTTACATTGGAGTTTATTTTTATTATATCTATTCATGTATGTATAAAATTCTTCTTGGCGTTTATGCAAATAGGAGAGAATGAATACATGATATTATATAGCTTCCTGGGGATTAATTACTACAATTAATACTGTTCCTGCGGAATGGTGGGCTTGCCTTGGTCATAAATAAGGGACTACCCGAAGTCCGAGAATTTGGTTAATTATTTTGCCACCCGAGTTTCGATGCCTTTTTTATGGCTTAATTACGGTTGTTACCGGTACGTGCTCGAACTCGGGATCTTAGGATTAGGGCTGAGGTGTGCTCGTACCGTTAGATCGAGATCTAGCGGCTACGATGCCATCCGCCCGCCTAAATCGGTAAAATGTGAGGGACCAAGGCAATCCACCAATAGGAAAATTCAAACCGGTAAGGAGCCAATGACAAATTTCGACTTGGCTCCACCAATAGAACTGGACAATTACATGCTCTCCCCCGCGATGCGAGCTTTCGACAAGGGATTCATCGCGGCGGAGAGACAGAATAGAAACAGACTTGAGTGCATTAAGAACAAGTATAGAAAGAGACTTGAGTACATTAAGAACAGAGCAGAAACAATCTTGAATCTACTAAGAATACAACAGTGTAAATAGTTCCGAGACCTGTTAACAAATAGAAGTGTTATCTGTAACCCCAGTTTGTAGTAATAAACGATATACGTTAAAGTGAGACTTGGTGTCCAAGTGATTATAAGATAGATTCCCCTGAGTGTGGGAAATTAGGCAATCATATTTGGTATTGCCAACTATACGATTGCCCGAGCCGGAACACGTCAAACCTGACCAGCTTCGTGAAGGAGACGTGCGCCGAAACATATGGTCCTTCGAGCCGGATTTCTGGAACTGGAGACAACATTGGCTGCATCCAACCACTGAGAGCAAGTGCGGATCTACAGCCAGGACACCAAGAGATACGAGGCTTCATCAAAGGGTGAAGAATACAACGAGGACAACTGGGAGAGATCAAGGGCAAGACAACCCGGAGACAAACGAGGACAGGAAGGCGTCGCCGAAGAGACACAGGTACTGTGAGAAATACATTGTTTTAGCAGCGCCGATATTCCTGTATTAATACTCCGCGTTCCTTACCTTGAAAACAACGTGTTGAAAAAATGGCTCAAGAGATTAGCATTCGCGAGCGTGAATTAGTGCGCAAACGCGGTACGATTAAGGCCAAGATAACATGCTTGGAGAGATTTATTAATAATATGGACGAGACATCGGTAGATGTAATAGGCGTCCAGAAAAGATTAGAGGCTACACAAGACACATTTACGTCGTTCGAAAGTATACAATCGGAATTAGAACTGATCGCATCCGACGAACAGTATGAAGTTCGCCTTGCCGAAAGATTAGAGATCGATGAAAATTACTATGATGTGACCGCAAAGGCGGAAAGGATAGTGCGTAGTCGCAGCACATCGGGAGTCGATAGTGCTCGAGACAACGTGCAAGTAGAGCCGCGCACATTGAATACGACACCACATCCAGCTTCATCCATCGCGTCGAACGAACTTCAAATTAAAGTACCGGTCATGACGCTACCTAAATTTAGTGGTGCATACGAGGAATGGCCCGCATTCTCTGACGCGTTCAAATCGTCGATCCACAACAACCCGGGATTTAGCGACAATCAACGCCTGACGTATTTACGCTCATGTCTTTCCGGAAAGGCCGCGGATAAAATAGAGTCATTAGAAGTAACTGCCCGAAACTACGCGGTGGCATGGGATATTCTCCAGGACGAATACAATAATCCGGTCGCGATTTTGAACAAGCGCGTACAAGCATGGTGTGAGTTACCCAACTGTGATAACGAGCCTACGCGTGCGTTTATCCATTTGAGTGAGGAAGCGACAAAACATTACAGGGCGTTAGAAGCTTTGGGAAAACCATACCTGGAAGCGTTTCCTGTGTATTTGTTGCTTACGAAAATGGACCGCGAATCGCGATTTAAGTGGAAAGAGTTTTGTCAGCATAAGGAGATTCCGACCTTAAAGGATATGATAGATTTCCTACGTAGTAGACGAAAATTATTAGAGGATTATATCCCCGCGGAATCGGCAAGCTTGAGGCGCGACGCGTTTAATGAAAATAGGGAGCGTAAGTCCGGAAATACCCGCGCAGGTAGAGGCACGAAAGGTACCCATACGTATGTAGGTAACGAAGGGCCTAAGTGCCCAGCATGTAAAGGGTCACATGCAATTTACGCGTGCGACAAGTTTAAAGGCTTCACGATCGAAAGGAGAGCAGAATTCGTGAAGGGTGCAGGTCTATGTTTCAATTGTTTGAACTTCGGGCACTTGGTGGGCTCCTGCAAATGGAGATCATGCTCCAGATGCAAACGGAGACATCATACGCTGCTACACAAGGACGCTGTACATGAGACGAATTCAGGGGCGGGAGAAACGGTGGGATTAAACGCGACTTGTACATCGCAGGTATTATTGTCCACCGCCCTAATAAAGGTCGTTGACGCACGCGGAATCTCGCATCGGTGTCGAGCTCTATTAGATTCGGGCTCGCAGTCAAATTTCATGACAACAGAATTCGCGAAAAAATTAGGAATCCGGGAAAGAAAGATTGACGTACCCGTGAGTGGACTAAGTCAAGTGCGGATGACATGTGATTCCGAAATCACATCTCGTATCCTTTCGCGAATAGATGACTATGCGACCGATGCGAGATTTCTCTTATTACCGAGAATTACGTCATGGCTACCCGTAGAGCGCGTGCGAAAGGAATCGTTGAAAATTCCAAGGGAATATGCACTAGCTGACCCGAATTTCGGAACCCCAGCTCCGATTGACGTATTGCTGGGCGCCGAATTATTTTATGCCATGTTGAGACCGGGTCAAAGAAGTTTAGATAAGGGAGGCGCAGTCCTACAGGAAACAAGGCTGGGTTGGGTGATATCCGGAAGGATTGCCAGCCCTGTTAGTGACATGCGATTTGAGACATGTCACTTAGGTATCGGCAGTTTGGAGACCCAACTACAGAAGTTTTGGGAATTGGAGGAGGGGCCTAGCACTCGCGTATTTTCAAGGGAAGAGGTAGAATGCGAAGAGCATTATGTCAGGTATACGCGGCGTGACCCAGGGACAGGTAGATACACCGTTCGGTTACCCTTTAAGGCTTCTAAAAACGCGATCGGCAAATCCTATCAAACCGCCTTGAAACGATTTTACAATCTCGAGTCGGCTTTAAAACGCGACAACGCGAAGAAAGAGAGATACGTACATTTCATGCGCGAATACAAGGATCTAGGCCACATGCGTGAGGTCTCGAGACCTTGTATCGAGCCTGGTTATTTCCTGCCGCATCATGCGGTGATCAAGGAATCCAGCGCTACGACGAAGCTCCGCGTGGTCTTCGACGCGTCCGCAAGAACATCGACCGGGATATCCCTAAATGACGCGTTAATGGTAGGGCCGACTGTGCAGGATGATTTAATATCAATCATCCTAAGATTTAGAATCCACGCGTTCGTACTAACAGCAGACGTGGAGAAAATGTATAGACAGATACGTGTCGAACCCGAGGATCGTGCCTATCAGCGTATACTGTGGAGAGAGGATCCGCGAGAAGCCGTCAAGGTGTATGAGCTAAACACCATCACCTACGGTACAGCTGCGGCATCCTTTTTAGCGACTCGGACGTTACGTCAACTCGCGGACGACGAAGAGAATAACTTTCCCCGCGCCTCAAGCGCGTTACGGCGCGATTTTTATGTAGATGATCTGCTGACAGGTGCCGACAGTATTGAGCATGCTAGGGAACTAAGGCAGCAACTGATAGAAATCGCACATAAGGGAGGGTTAAATCTGAGACAGTGGGCCTCCAATGACCCCAGGGTGCTGGAAAACGGGTCCGCGGGCACAACGGATGTGCAATTATTAATCGAAAATCCCGATGCGCATAAGACACTGGGTATAATATGGAACACACGGGAGGATAAACTAGGATACCGATCAAACAATGGAGACATGTCGGGAACACGAATCACGAAGCGTACGATCCTGTCTCAAATCGCGAGGTTGTTCGATCCGTTAGGGTTGTTGGGCCCGGTCATTACGAGGGCAAAGATCTTAATGCAGGAACTTTGGAAACTGACTTTGGGTTGGGACGAAGCAGTGCCCGATGGCATTGCGCGAGTATGGTTGGAGTACAGTGCAGAACTAGATGTGATCTGCAAATTTGCGGTACAACGGCGATTGGTTATAGATAAACCAACAAATATAGACATACACGGTTTTAGCGATGCGAGTGAGAAAGCGTACGGTGCGTGCTTGTATGTACGGTCCACTGATGGATCCGGGCGTACCATTACGCGACTCGTGTGCGCGAAATCGCGAGTTGCACCGCTGAAATCGCAATCGTTACCGCGACTCGAGTTGTGCGCGGCAGTCGTGCTAGCGAAACTAGTCAACCACGCAATGAGTGCGTTACACAAATTGCCGTATAACAGGGTGGTATTATGGTCCGATTCCACAATAGTCTTGCACTGGCTCCGCACTCCACCACACTTACTAAAGACATTCGTTTCCCACCGCGTGACCGAGATTCAAGGAATAGCCGCGGCTCATGAGTGGAGGCATGTAAGGTCAAAGGACAATCCCGCGGATTTGATCTCACGGGGTATGAACCCAAGGGAGATTTTAAACAACGATCTATGGCGCGAGGGCCCGCGGTGGTTAAGCGATGCTGAATCCGAATGGCCAACGCAAGACTGGCACGCGCTACGGGAGACACCTGAATTGCGAAAGGTAACTACGCTCATAGCCAAAATCGAGACAACAGGAGTACTACGCAAATACTCACGGTACCGGAAACTCGTAAGGGTCATCGCGTATTCGTTACGGTTCGCAAGCAACTGTCGAAGTAAACAGGGCAAACAGGGTGGCCCATTGTCCGTAGGAGAACTTGAGACCGCGGAAATAAGGACCTTGCGAATGGTCCAGGCCGAAGCATTCGGCAAAGAGATCCGCGCGTTGGAACTCAGTACGCGCATTTCCAGTAATTTAACGTCACTGAATCCATTTTTAGACTCCAACGGGTTAATGAGAGTGGGCGGACGACTCTCAAAGTCCAACCTAGAGTACGGCGAGAAGCATCCCATTTTATTGCCAAGGGGACATCACGTATCCGAACTAGTTGTTAGGGAAGCGCATACAACTCACATGCATAGTGGTTTAAATGCCACACTTTGCGCCGTAAGACGCAAATATTGGATAGCTCGCGGCAGGGAATGTGTGAAACAAGTAATACGTGGTTGCATCATTTGTAGACGCGCAAATCCGCAACAGCCGGTAGTCCCTATGGGTGAATTGCCCAGCGCAAGGGTAAGATTTAGCAGACCATTCCTACATACCGGAATCGATTATTGCGGGCCCTTCTTCGTAAAGGAGAAGACTCAAAGAAACCGAGGAAGAGTCAAATCGTACGTCGCGGTATTTGTATGTTTCGTCACGAAGGCGATACATCTGGAGTTGGTGTCGGATTTGACGACCGTGTCGTTCTTGGCAGCTCTACGTCGTTTCTTTGCGCGAAGAGGCAAGTGCAGCGACATATATTCCGACAATGCAACGAATTTCGTAGGCGCGAATTCAGAAATACGCGAACTTTACGATTTGGTAGAGTCCGAACAGGGAAGGGATATCATAGGACGCGAACTCGCCCAGGAGGGAGTGCGATGGCACTTCATTCCGCCGCGCACACCCCATTTCGGTGGGCTGTGGGAGGCGGCTGTAAAGAGCTTCAAGCGCCATTTTTACCGCGTGATAGGGGAAACACTGCTGTCTCTTGAGCAATTCTTGACGTACGTTGCGGAAATCGAGGCCATACTTAATTCCCGACCTCTAACACCCTTGTCCACTGATCCCAACGACCTATCCGCCTTGACCCCCGGACATTTCCTCGTCGGCGAGGCTCTAACGAGTATTCCACAGCCATCGTATGGTGAGGAGCCGCCTGGAAGACTCTCATTGTGGCAACATACGCAACGTATGCGCCATCATTTTTGGAAGCGCTGGCAAAGGGAGTACCTGCACGAACATACTGTTCGTAAGGGTTGGCACAAGGGCACCGCCGAGAACATTGATAAGGGATCAATGGTCATATTGAGAGAGGACGGAGCCGCACCCCTGCAGTGGAAGCTGGCCAGGGTCATCGACGTACACCCGGGAGCAGACGGGATCGTGAGAGTCGTAACGGTCAAAACAGCGACCGGTGTGTACAAACGTAGCGTCAAAAATCTCGCGCCGCTGCCGGTAGAAACCGCACAATTGTAAGAGTGATGTGCAATATTCCATATATGTGTGTGTGTGTAAAAATGTATGTATGTTAGAAATTTATGTACGAATGCGAGAGATAGATTGATATGTGAGTGTGTCAATTTAATAGAATAGTCAATGTATTTACTGTATGATAATTTGAGAACCAAGGAGTATATGTTAGTATAAGAAAGTTGTTTTATATTGTGAAATGTTTGTATAGGCTTACTTGTGTAAATTTTTGTAATTAGATTGAGCGGGACCGCTCAAGGGGGGCTGTATGTTCCTGCGGAATGGTGGGCTTGCCTTGGTCATAAATAAGGGACTACCCGAAGTCCGAGAATTTGGTTAATTATTTTGCCACCCGAGTTTCGATGCCTTTTTTATGGCTTAATTACGGTTGTTACCGGTACGTGCTCGAACTCGGGATCTTAGGATTAGGGCTGAGGTGTGCTCGTACCGTTAGATCGAGATCTAGCGGCTACGATGCCATCCGCCCGCCTAAATCGGTAAAATGTGAGGGACCAAGGCAATCCACCAATAGGAAAATTCAAACCGGTAAGGAGCCAATGACAAATTTCGACTTGGCTCCACCAATAGAACTGGACAATTACATGCTCTCCCCCGCGATGCGAGCTTTCGACAAGGGATTCATCGCGGCGGAGAGACAGAATAGAAACAGACTTGAGTGCATTAAGAACAAGTATAGAAAGAGACTTGAGTACATTAAGAACAGAGCAGAAACAATCTTGAATCTACTAAGAATACAACAGTGTAAATAGTTCCGAGACCTGTTAACAAATAGAAGTGTTATCTGTAACCCCAGTTTGTAGTAATAAACGATATACGTTAAAGTGAGACTTGGTGTCCAAGTGATTATAAGATAGATTCCCCTGAGTGTGGGAAATTAGGCAATCATATTTGGTATTGCCAACTATACGATTGCCCGAGCCGGAACACGTCAAACCTGACCAGCTTCGTGAAGGAGACGTGCGCCGAAACAAATACCAATAACAAAATACTGATATTTTCAGTAATTTGTCTCATTACGTACATTGAATTTAACGCAAATTCGTGCCGGTAATATAGGACAGATTAATTATGGAAGCTAGGACGGAAAGTGTACGAGTAATTGGGTTATTAGATAATCTACGTTGTTCTTTCACGTAACCATTAAATATTATGTCACTCTGACCATTTATTCTTGTTACTCTTTCATTTTTCGTGCTAGTAAATAACGTTTTATAATTGGTTTAATGAAGTTAATTATATTACCTGCATCCCCTCTTACATTATAATCATATTTAATTATGAACACACTCGATTTTCGACAAATATTTTCTAAATTAAAGTACGGTAGTAGAGTAAGCGGATATTGAATTACACGTACCACTTCTTTAATCACCTAACGCACGTTCATTTTGTGGGCAAACATTTTTGGAAAATGTCTCCTAGTTAGTCTAAGGTGGTCCTGGTAGTTTTGGTCGTTCAAGGTTTTTTAAAAGAAGAACTATATTTTCCAATAAAAATATTTGTGTTACATCGCTGCACGTTAATCCTTAAATGCATGATTTTTAAAAAAACTGTTAAATAAGTTAACAAGTGTCTATTTTGATATGTTTATTTAAAGAAGAATAAGGAAAGAAATGAACATAAATAAATTGTTGTATATCTGCAACATTATGTATTAATTTAATTAACTGCATAAACTGGATTGCGTTGTCCAATTTTCATTAGACACAGTGCTACTTTGCGAAACTGAAAAAATGTATTTTTTTCTTGGTCACTTTCTTTCGTTGACAGTGTTTGATTTTTGCAACTGCATTCATATCAGGGTTAAGCTGTTAATTGAATTCATTCTTATTCTTCTTAATTACGTAATTACATAATAGAATTTAGCCATAAATGTACACAACAATACAATGGCTTTCTTATCAGTATCAATAGCCTTTGAGTTATCAGGGTTAAGGGTGTGTTAGGTTTTCCGAAATACTATGGAAGATGTAGTTCCATGCCACTCCCTGAACGTAGATAATCCCCTGATTAATTATTTCGTTACATGAACTACTGTCGAAGATAAAGTGGACATTATTCCGTTTATAGCACACGTTCTCCTTCCTATATCGAGGCCTTTATTCGACATATTTATTGAGACTTAATCGGGAAACCATATTTCCCACGCCGTCTTAATCTCCCGTTATGGGCTATCAGAGCGTGCGCTGATATGTTTAACAGATATTTGTTAGATTGAAACTACATTTTCGGAAAAGTTTTACTTACAGTATAATGAAGCTCGATAATATTAGCGCAGTACTTGTTTGAAGTACTTACTGGCATCTAATGTAGTTAAGTTGCTCGATGAGTATTTAGAGCCAATAATTTTGTTGAGAAAGTTGCGCCTGTAGAAGCCGATTAAGTTGAGAACATATAAAGTAGAAATTGATAGAATCGTGAATAAGGAGAGATAATCGGATTTTAAGCATTAATTAGATCCAAAATTAAGACTCGATCTCGTTAACTTTACGTCATGTTTCAAACGGGGTGAAAGCTAATTTGAAATTAGAAAAATATGAGAGATAACGGTTATCTATTACACCTTGTATTTGTACATAATTATTGTGCATGTTTTTTCAAGGATGGGAGATCTTGTAGAAGGAATTATGGTATAGATAAATAGTATATTGCAAAATGTATTCAAACTTATATATAAAGCATTCTTTAAGACATAAATAAGTCTTTCTAAAAATCATATTTCACTCTGCGGAAAGGTTGTATTTTGAAGTAAATTGAGAGTATAATTTAATATAAACATATCCCGGTAACAGTATCCCGAGTTACAAACTCGCGTAATTTTATTTAAACATTGCTCTGATGATCTAAAAATGTTTAAAAAACTCTGCCGTTAAAATTTCATTAGTGATGAATATTCAAAATTGAATTAGTACATTGCGAATCCTACAATAATATCAGAGAAAAGATATCTAAAGAATGCGATGATATTAATAAATAAAAAATGCTTATCAAATCTTCGACATTCCGGGACACAAAGAGTGTGTTTAGTCAGCAAATATTTGAATACCTTTTTATGCTTCGACTATTCTCATCCATCTTTTAACTGACCCTTTTTATCCTTATCTCGCGTTTATTCTTATTTTCCCTTGTTTGAGTGCAAACAAGGTTAAACAACGTGTTACATGTTTCAATTCAAGATTATAGATAAGGGGCACCATAATGGGTTTAGATATTCTTATTTGATCTCTGACTCGATGAAACCAGGAAGGAATTCATATTGTTTAACAAGCTGAAAGTAAATACTGTGAGAATGTCACATCTCGTGACAATATATCAAGAATATGTTGGTTGCTTATATTAGGTCAGCCCATAAGTAATGTAATTTCTTATTTACCATATATAAACGTTCGTATCATGCTTCGTTGATATGATTATAGGAACTTCTCTTTTTGTGTCATAAAGAGTATTCTTTCGACAATATTTAACGCGCGTTCGACCTAATCAGATCAGTATTTTTCATTTTAAACAAAATTTGCACTGATAGAAACCAAAAACGACGTTACTTACGGAATCACTTACTACTTAAATCGTTGTCGAAGATATAAAACTCCCAGTGAGTTTATCGTATTCGCAACAAGTTTAATTCTTTGCTCTCGAAAGGAGCCTCTCGGTAATTTAACATCTAACAATAAAATATAACTGGTGGAAATTTTAATCCTTCCACTCTTAACTATACCGCTCCTTAATATTCAGACGTTTTCAAAACATTGCGCAAAATTTGTTAAAAAATCATGGAAACTCGATCTATCAAATGATACCAAATGGGACATAGTTTGATCGAAAAAGTGTCACATATAAAGCGTTTCGTGAACAGCTGTTCACTTGTCGATGTAACGACAATAAACAGTCCACAGCAAAACCTTGGTGTCGATGCGGCGACAATAAACACCGAGAGGTTTAATGTCTCTTACTCGCCACTCAGTTTATTGCGGGAAATCAAGTGGCGCCTGTAAATCGCCTCCGTGTGCAAAGGGTAAAAGTTTAGCTTTGTCGCTAATGACTCAGAGAACTTGAGTACATTCTCCGCGAGTATACGTACGTTAATTAAGCATACGGCGATGTGAATGCAGATGGAAAGATAGACGTTTGATATTGGGAAACGTGGGTGGGTTTTATCGCGTGAATAAGTCTGGCGTTACTTACATTCGCGGTATAACGTTATGACCCGACGTTTACGTCGTATACCTCCCTCGGTGAACCGGCTCTTATTTCACGGTCTTATTGCTCTTCCAATGCTTAGCTTATTGCCAAAGGTATCACGTAAACAAATCGTAGAACCCGTCGAATTTGAATGATAAAGGGGTATCTCGCCGTTCCCTGGACTGGGAGACTGTAAATTACGTCGAAATTGCACGCCACGATTGGTATGCTTTGAAAATTTACGAGCAGGTATCGTGTATTTTATACGAGGTTTCTATGGCCGGCGGAATTAGTTGCCAAAATTTTAATTTATTCCGTTTATCACAATGAACGAAATTGTTTAGCTGAAATCTATTCACGGCTGGGACTTCGACTTTTTATATTTATAATAGTCTTCGTGATTGTAAATAATAATAGTGGTACCTTTGATTTTATTTAACACTAGAACTACCAAAGATGTCAGAATCGCTTGTCTGCCGTTTTTAATTAAATTATATGAATATACCACGGTGTATTGTTTGAGATTACATAGACTTATATTGTATATAGTAGGGGTACCAGAAAGTAATCAATTATTGTTCACATACTTTATGTAACTCCATTTATTTTTCATATTAAACATTATTCTATTAGATAAACCCATCGATATCTATTATTCCTGCCCAACGATCCTCCAAAGTAATAATTCCCTTTTCGAAAACAAATCAAATTCCCAAATTTTCATGCGCAAAAATTCTCCACTCCCGAATTAATTACATTCCGGTACCCCGTAATACATAACGTAAATAATTGAATCCGTTAATTAACTTAAATCCTCCAGCCATAATTTATATGTAAATAAATGTATATGAATAAGTATATGTTCGGTAGTTCTAGTGTTAACGAATACGACAAACTTCACGGCTTAGTTTTACGAGGAGTTTATGAAAAATGAGGTTTCACGGCAGCACGGTGCTCTTAATGAAATTGCCACCTCATACAATTTACAGCTCGTGTGACGCTGCGGTAGATCGATAGGCCGACTGATAAAAGTGGGAATTAAAATGGAGACGTGGTGGGGAGGGGGGGGTTGGAAGGGTGAGTTTACCCTATGTTACACAAAGCAATGGGGAAAGTGTGATTATGCATGCACGCCAATTAATTTATAAACTGTCGCGCGGATCACTCGATGCTCGCTTTCATTTTCAAATCGGTGGGCAAATAAATGAGGGTGCACTTGCTGCTTCATACGCTGCATTTTTAATGTGATTGATTTATTATTTTGCGCCGTTGCTTCAATTCCCAACCAATAATTCAGTTACCTGAAGTACTCTCGTGATTCAATCGTTAACGAGCATCAAATATTATCTAGTTTATTTAAGTTTTTTAAACATTGTGTTCTCTCGAAGTTTTTCTGTAGTCAACAAATTATTATATTCTTGGCTTCTAAGCTGTTAATGGATTCATTTATAATTTTATATGTTAAGATTCTTAAGTGCTCAAAGAAAATGTGTAAAGAATGTCAGTCTTATATCAAAAGATCTGTTACATTATCGTGTATTAATGTTTCTCTGAGTACATATTACGAAGCATTATATCATAACTTACGATAGTAGCAAATATTCTTTAAAATCTCGTCGGAAATATGAATTCAGCTTGTTTCCACATAAATGTCGGGATTACGTACCTTTCGTGCTTGTTGAAAAAATAATGCCGCGTTGTGTGTGTGTGTATGCGTATGTTGTATATTGGCACGTACACATAATCCTTTCACGTGGCGGATAGCCGAACGCAAATGACCAGACAAGGAAAATAAAAATCCTGATTCTCTCAGAGCACGGTGGTCCGGTCGTCACCTGCTCCTTTTTCTCCTTGGATGCACCGTGCTCACCACGGTACATGCACTTCCATAGAGTTGTGTGCTCATACGAGTGCATCGACTGTCGTCAAAAAGATATCACCTTCAAGCTTTGATATATACTTGGGTATTTATTGGTTCAATCCAATCCTGGGCTTCGAAGGTCCGATTTGTTCGGCGCCTCGACCAGCGTTGTATCTCGCCAATCAACATTCCAAGCATAGGAACCACGTAGCCAATTACGGTACTCGCGATACAATCAACGCCACTATACACTCATTTATTTGTTTGCCTTCACTCTATTCACCTTCTTCTTGGCGAAACCAGAAAGCATCTTGTTCCGAATAATATATGGAGTTTGAGCAGGTGTCATTTTTGTCGGAAATTTCTTTCTCTAATATCCAACATTAACGCTCTATAGCTCCATGTGATTCTGAAGTCACATACTCGTATATTCGTATCTTTCGTTTCATTTGATTTTTGGTTGTAATAATAATGATAAAAATACACGCGTTTCGTAAAGAATGTGAAACATATATAATATATATTTACAAATAATTGATTACTTTCCCCTAATTCTTTTAAGTCACAGGTTACTTCGATTTCGTGAAGGACTGATATGTAGTTTTCAATAACGCAGTTTGCATATTGCACTTTTCATTCCTCGCTTGTATTGTACTCAAGATTAAAATACGTTTAGATATGTTTATACGGCGCACGAGTTTCCACGAATATAAACTAGAAAAAGCACACGAAGGTTCAAAGTTGGAATGTAGTTTCTGATATTCGAGACGAATGCAGGACGACGATCGGGCTCCATGTGGTGTAACTATACGTAGACCGACTGTAATAGCGTTTAAATATTTGAGTGAATGTTCAATCGATACACCTATCCCTTGGCCAACCCCGTCGCCGCACTTTCTCGAACCGTCTGTTCTTCGATACCTTTCCTTGCTTTCCAACCCATTCCACCTTACAGATAGCCGGCTGAACACGTTTCCATGAAATATCAAACGCATCGAATGAGATTCTCTTATTCTAGTTGGGGGAGAAGAGTTCTAGGAGGGAAAGGGTGAAAGGGAAATATAATTAACACAAGAACTACCGAAGTAGTCAAAATGACGGGACGTCGGAATTTAACAAAAAATGTTCGCATTTATAAATAAATCGATTAATTTATTTCTTTCGTTCATCCTTTTTTAAGGACGTATACATAAATATAGAAATTTAGTTGAATTGTATTGTATCGCCGATAGTTCTAGTGTTAATTGAACATATTTTTATTTGTGATTTGTACCCTTCATGGTTCTTTCACTAGAAAGAAAGAAATTATAATTATCGTTATAAAAATATGTGCAATCATATAAATGGGATCTAGTTAACACTATTTCTAGTAAGAATTGTTTGTATTTCGTTTTTTGTAAATTATAGTTGCAGTATTTCAGGCTTAAATACTGGCTACATTAATATAAGTGCGAACACGAGTATACTCGTGACTGGTTATCAAAGTGCTAATCAAAAAGTGCATATTATATATTGATAGAGAAATGCGTTAATTCTGGATTTAATTGTAACACGCTTGATTTCGTTGTTTTCTTGAAACCGACATAATATCCGGCTTAAGGAAGTAGTCAGCAAAGTCCTGGATACGTCACAGAATACATCGAGTGCGCGAGTAAGAAATTTATGGTTTTCACAGCGGGATCCATTAATAATCCCGGTTTTCTCTCGGTCTCTGTCTTCACCTCCTTCTTTCGAATTCCCTTCCTTTTCGTTGTTGAACGATAAGATTTCCTCTCCCAACTGTACGCATAAGTCTTGCTTCTTTCCCTTCCGTTCCCACAAGTCGTCCGCGAGGAAGAGTCATTGCCTGCACCGCACCTGCGAAAGGCCAAGTTCGCCGAAACGTTAATGAACCACCGTCGCTGCGAACCGTCGCGATAAAGCGACGAGTCGTTAAACTCCGTTTTAATTAACCTCCCCGTCTCAACATCTTAATTATATATAAGAAGAATTTACGTATAACTTCGTTTGTTAAGATTTCCAAGCATTCCTTTATTTAGCTAGCTCATTGCATCTCTGAAGTAATGTACTGTACAACATCATCCCTCTGAACACATTCGGCTACCTTTAACATAGTTCTATACCATTTTAAATCTACTAATTGAATACTGGTAACTTGGTCCTACGTTATTTTCAAATTGGTGGTCCTGCTAGATAGTATCGTGTTATGTCAACTACAGGATTCTTACTCGGTTTCACCTCTTATTGCCACTTTGCTATTCCCTTGTTTTCATACGTGTACATATCAACGAGACAAGGTTTGCAGAAACCTCTGAAAAATGTTTAACGTCCGACCTGCCGCTCACTCGCGTTCCCATGATAATCCAGGTACGAAGTGGTGTATGTAGAGTCGTTCTGCGGGTTAAAACGAGACAGAGGGAGAATGGAACTCTCGTTGGAAATGGGTATAGGATTACGGTGGGTCACATGTGCATATATGACGGGTATGCATCGTCGGAGATGCAGGTACGGTAAAATGTCCACGATGAGAGTTCAGGCTTTGGATAGAGATTCTTCTGTCCATGCTTACGGCTGTGTAATACCACGCATTATCTTCTTTACCCTTTCTATGGACTTACAATTCACACTTTTCTCTTAATTCTTCTCGATGTATCTGATTAACACATTCGCCATCGTCGGATGACGCATATGTGAGTCTGGGATTCTTTACCAGAACCCGGATAACTCGAATGTGAGTCTTTAGATACGTTACACTTCGGTCTCGAAACGTTTGAGTATAATATGTATGTATTATAATATTTTTTGTCAATATAACTTTATTTAGCAACATTCTGTTAATTCTTGTAATACTGGAATATGTTAATATTGGGATCGGTGGTGACCTCCTTCAATTGCGAACTGTACGAAACACACGCTGAACGTCAGGACACAACAAAGATATTAATTCACTTGTAAAAAGTGATCGATAAAACTGTAATTCGATTAAATAATCTATAGATATGAAGAATCACTTGATTCATTGATAGACGTTAGGTCGTCGGGAAATTCGAATACGCTAAGATGGTTTCCCTCTTCCAAGGATTTCAAGGGATTCTCTTTTCGTTCCTCCTTCATCCTCTAGGAATCTGTTTGACGTAACATAAGGCAGTCGATCGGAGTACTGCTTTGGAACTTTTCGAAGACGAGGATTCGATTCTCGATTAAGCGTAGCTATGGCTAAGAACGTTAGATTCGACATCCCTGCACGCTGTATAATCCTGCTATCTAAAGGATTTCGAGGATCGAAGTTCTTTTCGATGTTAGAATTGATCCTATCATCGTAATGTCACTGTCAAACATCGCAGGACCTAGTTTCCTTCCGTGGTATCCTTGGTATATTAACTTTTACATCCGTAACCCTTTGTAATCGATGAAGATTTCAGTTATAAACGAAGACTTAGTCTCAAACATTTTGTGATGCCAATTAATCAATTATAAACGGTCATTTAAATGGCAATTGAAGAATAGTATATTATAATAGACACTACTCGAAAAAGTCATCGTTATATCATCCCATATACAAGTTATAGTAGTCACAAAGTTACTTTCTAACGTTTTAAACATTAATATAATTCTTTCGAAAAATGGTCTTAGCCTACTTTCAGAATAAACGGCTCAAATATTTCACTGATATCGTAACCACGCTACTACTCGAGAAAGTCATCGTTATATCATTCGATATACAAGTTAGCCTTCGAAGTAAAGTGTCTTAACTTACGGAAGTTCATACTTGATTACTTCCAACAACGTTACAAGTTGTAATCAATACGTCGCCGTCCCCCGATACTTCGAAATTTGCTTTACTCACCCTGTGAAGCTATGACGTGGTAACAATTTGCACACTTTGCAAATTGGGTGAAGTATGTACTTACAAAGCGTAGTTTATTGTACTTGGGCCACTTCACTGTACTAATAGGAAGGGAATAAGGTACGGGAAACAATAAGAGATACTCGTGGTAAAAACAGTGTGGAAACAAGTGATGTGCCGAAAGGCAGAGTACTTATTTGTAACAGCAGTATCTTGGCAGTACTTAAGGTGCATTACACGTTACGTTATGCGTTTTCCATTCCACACGAAGGAGGGGAAGGCGAAATGACTAATGAGACAGTCCTTGTGCATTCCCATCCACAGGATATTTTGTTCTTTGTATGTGAAGCCGTTTCACACTACCATACGTTGTCTTCTTCACGCGGGTGAATACGATCGTGCATGCACTATGCATGATTTCATATGCAGTTCAGTTACGCACATAGAGACATCTCCACACGTAAATGTGAACACACGCATTGAAGGTGGGTGCAGTTAAGTAGAAGCGGACCACCGCGTATGGTATTCTCTGGTTGGTTCGGGCAGCCTGGCACGCAACGTATACCGTGCTATCTGGCTAACATTAAGGACTCGCCGTGCTGTATTACGGCTGCCGGGTAATAAACATGTTTAATTGCAACACTAATGGTGTAGGCGGAGGTGTACGAGTCTCTTGTCCGGGTAACAGTCTAATGCCGTTACGTTGTCTTCCTGATAGAATTTACTCGTCGTTATCGTTCAAGGATGAGTGGCATCGATATATCTGGTTTTCATGGATTATCGATGCTGTTAGAAAATACGGTGCAGTCTGTTGTTGATGGTGGTTTCTCGAAGAGCTTGGCTACTCTGGTATTCCAGTAGTCACGTTATCAGGATTTATGGCTTGCTCTGAGTTGCTGTTGATTCCACGTTACCAATATCAGATGTACCTTATAAGTACCGTAATAATTGCTTCAATTGATTGTTTCGCGAGATCCCTAGTCGTCTTTACTGCAAAAGATCTAGTTTAATTAAGTCAGATACGGGATACGTATCCAAAAGAGTTGAGATACTAGTTTATTTGGTTATATAAATAATTATTTGGAAAATACACTGTCTTAACGCAGATACGACCGGATAGCGAAAATCCGTCATTTCAATTAATTGCAAGTAAAAAATTCAAAAAAAGGAAACATAAATTAATATGAATTCATGTACATTATATAAAACTACATATTCTGAAGAATAATTCCCGATAATTTCAGCAAAATATATGTCATTTTAAAGTTATATCGTTTGTATATAAAACATAGCGAATCCGCCAATTACTCTATTTTTAGATAACCTTTACTAGAATGTTAAAAAATATTCTTCATTCTATAAATAGTGAGCGTTACTAGAGAGATGATAATCACGATGAATAATATTTCAGGACTGCGTAAAAAGCTTATTTGATTTTGTACGGGCGCGAAAGAAATGCGAGCTTAAGTGATTTCGTTTCACAGCAGTCGGGTGCTATCAAGTCCGGTATATCAGTAACGTCACGCACCGCATACCGATAAAATCGCCGGCAAGTCTGGCACTCTTATCAGCTCTTAGCGATCGATCGTCCTGGAGGGGTGGCGCGTGGGCCACTCGGAAACTTGGACTTGCCTTGAAACAAAAGCATAGTCTCGTTACGAGGGATTAGGTAGAATGAGAGGAAGCAAAAAGCTTCGTGGACTAATGTTGAAGGAAGAATGGGGGAGGAGAAACCGGAGGAAAAGAGACCTTTCGAGGGTAGATTTCTTCGGAACAACCAAAGGAATCGCGAGTTGGGGTGCGATCTGTAATGGTAGAAAGCTCGACGGAGAATTACCTAACGTTCCCCCTTTGTTTTAATCACACATAACGCTTAGGGTCGGCATTCTAACTAGTCAGAAATCGAAAAGCATTATCAACTGAAGTGACGTGAATTCGTAGTAATCTGTTCTTTTAATCTAGCTTCCTGTGAATTCATTAGACTTTGGATAAGAAAGGTGATCGAAGAACGTGAGCATTATCAGTTAACCTTTCTTACGATAGCAATTAAAATAAGAACATGGTGATATCTACCATATCATAACAGAACTCCTAATAACTTCATAGAAGAATTACGTTTCGAGTTACATTTTCTACATGTGTTGGAGTAATAGGAGCATACTGATTTAGATAAGAAGGGTATGCAACCTGACCGTGCAACATTAAACGATTAATGAAAGTTGTTCTCCGAACTTTATCGTATTGGGTGTAGTTGTCGTGAATTTGTTCAGAGATACCAGCATTTATTTATTATTTATTATTTATTATTTCGTCTCTGCGCTTTAGTCGTCTTTTACAAAACATCAATTCTTATGAAATTCATTTTCTTAGCTGTTGAGAAATTATTGCTTAGAAATTCGCTGAACGTTGGACATTCTTTTTCTATCAAGTCTTGTCGCAAGCGAGATTTCTTCGGACTTGCAAACGAGGCGGATTTACCACCACCTGCTGAGCAGAAAAATGGCACAGCTTTACTGTGAAAATCAGCGCTACTGCGCCGCGTCCATCCGTGCACTTTTGCGGCCTTTTATACTATAGCTTCCACTAGGAGAGAAAGATGAAGCGAGGCTATTACTTGACTTCCGGCGAGCAAAAGCCTCCAGGCGTCTGATTACTTCCGAGGGTTTTTTTACACTTTTAAAATCTTAGAACAGCGCTTCAGCTAAACCATTGCCTTCTTATTGCTAATAGGAAAGAGAAGATTTTTTTAAATTCTTGAGCGTTGAAATTTCCGACGTAGCGGGGAACTTTATACGTATATCAAATCTAAGACCTTCCGGTTTAAAACTGAAGTAACTTTCGAAAGATTTTAGTAGGAATCTTATTGCATTGGTAATAATAGTTTTGGGAACAATCAAGTGTTTCATAACCTTTCCAGTTTAACATCAGAACTACGAAAATAGTCAAAATGACTGTCCACAGTTTTTAATAAAATTGTTCAAATATGCAACGGCGCATTCCTTGAGATTTTATATACCTTTATTTTATGTACATACCACACGTAATTAAATTCATTAATTATTAGATTAACAATTAAGTTCGCGACCTTCATTATAAACTTCAATTAAACCGTCTTAATTATATAAAATAATAATTGAATATATCAATATAATCCCAAATATGAGAGCTTTAGAATGATATTACCGATGAACGAAAATAATTATAAATATAGTTCTTATGAACAAAGAAGGAGGCACAAAATCAAAGGTCGCGAATTTAGTTGCCAACCAAATAACTTACGTTCTCCATCCATAATTTGTATAGAAGTAAATGTACAAATATAACTGTTTATATGTTCGTTAGTTGTACTATTAAAATTGTGTATTATCGGATATATCAATAACGTTTATAACTTGGAGGTATCGATTCATCCGATTGCATTCAAGGAAAGTAATCAAAGTTTTTTTTATCACTCAACTACGACTTAATTGCATCCTTTATTTGTTTCCCGGAACTATTGATACCTGAGAGTCCAGTTTCCCCGTGAAAAAATTAAAAAGATGTTATGCAAGAACGTGTTGGTGCAAATTAAAGAATTCTTTTCATTTCGGTATTTCCTCGATTGTCTGGCTTGGAAAAGCGAAGGAAAGCAATAACGCGTATCCTGACGGACATAGAATTCCTGTTCGTCGGAAGTATTATTATTCCGTGCACGTTGCAGTTTTAATGTTTCACGCATCGAATTTTTTGTCCTATAAACAAATACATCTACCTCGGGGCACAATTAATTCCCAGTCGAGGGTTCTCGTATTTCCTGCCGGGAATTTTCCTTGATTGTTCGATGTGCTTAGTTTCAGCAATATGGCGAAACGGCGAATAACCAATTAACGGGAAGGGCTCGATGGGTCATTTCGAGAGACAAGAGAAGTATTGCAGAAAAATATGACGCGCCGTATTCCCTGCAAAAGTGTTATTATTCTTTTGCATAAAGGGGTATACGATCATATTTCCTTCATTCAAGTACAGGTATCCCCCGTACGACACCTAAAGCTTTGGTTTAGTTAAAACAATTAATTTCGTTAAGGAATAGGGGGTATTTTATTTCGATTTCAAAATAATCTATTGGTCGACAAACATAGTCAACTTACTAAAGAATCCGTGGAAGAAATTGGTATCCATTAATCACACTGTTATTCCACAATCAACAACGATAAATATTAACATATTCAATACACAAGGAATGTTTGTTGGCATCCAGGTGAAGAGAATAAATATCGTCGTTGAAGTGGTGCTTTCTACTTTCTCTTTATATAAATGTTGTCCCGTCAGAATTTATTAATATTCATATATTGGCTTATCGGCAAAATTGCAGCATGGGTGACGGAGATCGGGGCAGAGATGTTTCACGAGGGAGATTGCGATCGAGATCAAGCGATTTTCGTAGATATGTAAATGGTATTCTGGGTTATACGCGGAAGTAGGCAAACTTTCATCATATTAGTATTCCGCAAAGAACTACCTGATATGGGCCCATCAATGGTGTATTAAAAAACGGTATGCGTAAGTGTGGCGTGTCCGTGGGGCGGCAGGTGTTGATTGCGCTTACGGCAGAGAAACGTGGATGCCGGTTTCACGTAGTATTGTGCCCGCGAGGAGACGGTAATGGCTCTTTAACCTGTAACCCCAAGTAATTACGGAGTTAACCGATGCAAATTACAATAATTTGCGCCGAAGAAGCGGCGGGTCTTCTCTCTTCCACCCCTTGAATCACCCTTTGCCCTCGTCCATCCCGAAACCTTTGCCACCTAGTTGTTTCGGTTCGGGCAACTGTTACCTCATTTGCCTTCCGGTTTCGTTCGAATATTATCTCCAGCCTTTTTTGTGGTCTTCGTTTTCCTTTTCTGTCCATTGTCCACTCATTAACATCCATATACATTTTGCGCAATGATTCCTGCTTTTTTTATTAATCACTTAACGTACAGCGATGTGACATACTCGTCCACACCTAACCATTGTAAAAATATTCAACGACGTGTATGTCACGTCCATCGCCATTATTAAGTAATAGAAATATTTTAATTGGAAAATATAGTTCATCTTCTAATCAATTTGAACGACTGAAACTACCAGAACTACTATTTTCCAGAAGAATATAGTTATTCTCATAAAATATTGTGATTGAAATTTCCATGTCATCTCGTTTTTATTCCCAATCTGCTTATTACCTCGTATTACATATAATTCCTTACCTTTCGTAGGAACGTTGTGCCGTTATCCGGACTTAATATGTCTATCTATTCTCAATCCTCTTACCAGTGAATTACATCACGAACGGTATGCGAATGTTGGAGATGTTATCGGTGTAACACGTTATAGCCGATAACTTCTAAGTCGGCGGTTAGTGAATAGCATTTCTACGGATGCGATTCTTGTCTTAAGAACAATGGCCTAATACATGGTGACCACGTGCGTATAAATAGTTTTGCGTGTTACTAAAGGACACTTAACATACTAGATACTCTCATTTATATACCATCGTAAATCTCAGTTTATAATACCAGTATGAATGCCACGGTATCTCGTAACAGTGATTCGGTATAAAAAAAAGGTTCAATAATTTGTTGCACTATGCTTAACGGCTTCTGGCACAAAACAACTGTTTCATTACTCAGCAAGGGTGAATTTACATTTCTATTCCACTCCGACTAAATCTATGTTACCACCGTTCAGTGACGTAAATAATTTAGGATCTTTACTTTTCATTTATAGTTGCATGCATCCATATATGAGTCCTATTGAAGTTGCATAGCATACCATCGGGATATTGATAAATCCTAAGAATTCTATCGGCGCTGGTTGACAGGCGTATAATATATTAATCGAATGGCATTGTTCTTATTTATTATACGTTCACTGTATAAAGAATCTGCAGCTATGAATCCCGGTGAAATACAATTTCATGCTGTCGAGTGTTCGGAAGCTTTGGCATTTCCAATGTTTTTCTCCTCGATTTCTTTTCGTGTGCGATTCGAGTTCAGGGAGAAACACGATAGAAAATGACATCACATTTGATATGCGACACGTAGAACGGACGACACCCCTGGCAAAGTTTTCTGATGGCATGTGTCGAAAGGCAAAACCTGATGGTTATGCAAAGGGTCGAGTCAAGCAAAGGGGAAGACCTCCATATTCTTCTTGGCACACGATGACAAATGACAAAACCCGTCAGGAAAAGGGGTGCCGTAAGGTACTCCGCCAGGTCCTCGATCTCTGAGGGGTAAGGTTAGGGGTAGAAGGTCGGTAGCTAAACCATGGAGGAATATTGTTTGAACTTGGTGGTTTACCTGCCCGTTGAACTTTACACTCTATACACCGACGAGAGTAATTAGCGTACACGATAGATATAAATCATAGTGGATGAGAAGCAACGAGGTTTTCGCAGACCGTTTATTAATTTGTAATTGCGAAACCTCCGCGTATAGCTTTCCGAAAATTACAGGCCTGTCGGAGATCATTGCTACCACGGAGATTTAGTACTAACTAGATACTTTCTTCCGGCCTTAGTAGCTTGCACGTTATCCGGCAACGAGGGGTTAATATCAATACAACGTCTTGGCCCGACGTTGGTTTCGCACGCTTGGCCATAAGAAAAGCTTCATGGTAACCGTGGATCCCGTTCCCATGTCGTGAGTTCACCATGCTACATCATCGACGTCGATTAACCGAATCATTCGAACGTAACGACTTTTATGTTTCCTGATCGTTAGTCTCGTCGGGGTGGAGCACGAACGTAATACGGAGGGGAATTATTATGCAATATTCCTTGGCGTGTCTCGAATACGCATCTACGCGAATTCTCTCGCCCAATTTTTGTTCTCCATTAGAATTCCTAGTTAATACCTCGAGGGCCAATCTGAAATGCGTGTTACAGGATAATTCGCGCTGTGCGTTCGTAACGTGCACATATCGTCTACAAATAAAACTGATTAAGCGCTCTGCGATACATAAAGTTACTTTACATTGTCATCGTAACGTAACATATATTAAATATTTTAAAAACATTAGCGATATATTTGATTCCAGTTTTAATAATACTAATAAAGTTACGGTTAATACTAATAATAATAAAGTTTCATAGAAGTGAAATATAGAAGTAGAATTAAGGAGCTTGATTATATTCATTTTCCTGAGATAGAGTTATATGAAAGTTACTATGAAGATCGACAAACTGTCATATCTGGGAATCTGCCTTTGGAGTGAATTTTGAGATGTGATGTATTAACTTTCACACGAACGTCGAACTATAGAAATGAGACTCACGAAAGTCTTACTCCTTATCATTCCTTTATCACGATCAACCATTTCATGAAACGAGGGTCTGCAATGAGTTTTGGAAAGGAGGTCGAGCTAGGAGAATGCCATTAGCCCATCTGTCTTCCTTTTTAATGATTGCACAACCACGTGGCGCTCACAGTTTAAACTCGTTATCTCGCAAGCAGGTTTTACATCGACCCACTCTATGATTCTATCCTGGGTGATCGAAGGATTTAACGGAAGTTGAATGCATCCGATAAAATTGATAGACACACAGAAATCGGGAAAGTTTGATAATCATCCTTAACCCTTTGACTGCTATGGACGCATATCTACGTCCAGCAAAAGCTACTGGAATGAACGTACACGTTACAGCATTTTTAAAACTGGAATGTTTTGAAACAAATAATATATATTCGAGAATAATTCTCTTATTTGATTGAATGTGGTGTAACTGAAGAATCGCAATGGTAAATTAGTTGCATGTTGTACAATCAATTGAACTTCGATAGAATACATGGTATGCGAAAAAGTTTAGTAATAATTCAGTAATATACAGTATATTCGAATTACAAGATGATGGATTCCGAGAAAAGTGCCGGCGACAGATAAAAGTATTTCTATCAGAGGTGCGTACGTCAAAGTGTTTAGAGGCCTGACCTTTCTCAATATGAACAACTGTTCTCCTTTACGGAGGCGGACGATCATATTTTATCAATCCAAGTGATAGACCTCGAGTAACCGAGGATCCATCTGTTTCAGTGAAACGAAGCCTTCTCTCTCGAGCTTACTTGCTTTATGCTTTTCTCCTTTTACCAAGATGTAAGAGAGTTCTTTTTTCCAGCAGCCACTACCTTGCACCCTTTTTCTTTTGCCTTTCCGCCACAAAGGAAAGTTTTCGCAATCAATTTCGACCAGCTAAAGACTTACTCTTCGAAAACGAGCTTTTACCGTTTTTCTCTACGATACCCCTTAAAGGACATTTGTTCCTATTTCCGGCAACCTGATAAAAATCTTTCTCTTACACCTTGCGAATTATTAACTAAACTTAATTTTGTATCCACTTTATATAAACCGCTAAGTGCTCTATCTCTCTATCATTGCTTTGTCTATATTTACATGTGTTTTGCTGACTTTTCTTATCCATCATTTTCTTTTGTTTTATATTTGATGGGTGTTTTTAGGCTACGTCCAGTTAAATTGCGCTAATAAATCAATACCAATGGTTAAAGTATTCCTAATTTTGCTTCTGTTTTATATTATCAATGAACACTATCAGTGAACAAGAGTCAATCAAGCCCAAGTTAATCCACTATTAATTCAGTGCGGAATTATCTCGCTAATAATTATTACTGCGATATGGTGTACATATCGATACGGGAACATCGCGATAATTGCTGTCTTACATGCGCGGTACATGATTTTCAAATTGCAAATTGGAACATTTATGAATTCATAAGCTATCTTGTTAAGCAACAAGTAAAAAACAACTCTACATAGAGCAGTATGTTGACCACGATTACTATCGTTATAATACATCTCAATGGTACTTAGATGTAATATAATATAATATTTCTGTTATCTTAAACTATAAATTGTAAGATTAAAAATTAAATATAACATTATATACCACAAAGAGAGGATTTTCTTTGTTAAGAGCTACGTTTGTACTAATATAATTAAGGAATCCTGGAGCACGTGATAAACGATGATAAATGTAACGATGTCCCGACTAATAGTCGTGCGAGTACCGACAGTTTGAACATCGTAAGCTCCGAGCGATAATGCAATGAAATCGAGAAATTTAATTAAAGAACGGCATAATTTCTCGTTGGATGATACCGTTAATATCGCTCCCGCTCTCGTTCACGACCTTTTATTATATGCCGTCGTATCAGCGTCAACGCCTCGATGAAATGTCACTGACCTTTCCATCCACTACTTACACACCCTGCGCTTTCCACGGCGTGCTCAACTTTTATTATTCGCGCCCTTAATTTCTTTACGAGCGCTATCTTGACGTTATGTCCCGATAACCAGGAGTCACACGGTTTAATGACTCGACGCATGAACGACTCATCTATCTAGTTAGTTTCTCCCCCGAGATGTCCACTTTAACGCATTTAGGGGGCTGTAATAAGAAGAAACTTTATGATAAAAGGCGCGAGCATAATTTAACCCTCTATAATTCCATTTAACTATGAAGCCACATACTCGTCTATTCGTATCTATCACTTCATTCTATTTTTCGTTGTAATGATATTATAATTATAAATTTTTTAGCGCGTTTAACACTAGAACTACCAAAGCAGTCAAAATTACGGATCCGCTGTTTTCAATAAAAATGTTTAAATTCATAGTTATCTTTATTTTTAAGTACGAATACATAAATCTATGAATATAACTGATTTATTTGTCGGTAGTCAGTGTTACGTAATAATTTCGTTACTATTTTCCGTAATGTACTTGACTAATTGTAATTGTAATTGTAACTAGATTTGTTACACGATTTCCTTTTAGACACGAACAAAATTGGGCTACAAAGGGTTAAGGTATTTACAGGCTGTAATAAGAAGACACCTTCTGGAAAAGGCGTAGGCATAATTTAAATCGAACGAATCATATTTCAAGTTACACTGGATAACGGTTTGCATAAAGTCCCCCGTTGAAATGTACTCTCAATTCTTGCGGTTTAGATGCAGTCGTCGACATGCATACCTTGCGGTAAAACAGATATTCACTGGTAAAAGCATTGTAATGACCTGTCTGTTGAAATCTTGCATGTATCAGAATGTATGCTAATTTACTTGTACTAATAGTTGCGCTCACGTATAATGACAAATTGAGTTATACAACTCGAGGGAACATATGGAATTCAGTTCGCTACGATTGTGAAACCATGTGATTTACCGAAAGCATGTTCAAAACAATTGCAATGCAGAAAGTGATTGAATTTTACAGCACGACGTTGATTCGACTACGAGGGGTGACAAATTTGTTTAAGATAACTTTATGACTCCGCTTTTCCAAATGACAGAATTTATCACTCGTACTCTTCGATATATTGTGACACTATGACACGCTCGAATAACTGACCAGCATGAAATCGACTGGAATTATAATCCAGTTTCTCAGCTACGATACCCGGTAATACTGTATAACGACTGTTCTTGTTATCTAATGACTTGACATGATTACTGAGTACGACGAACTCAAGTCAGAATGCTTTAAGTGATTTCGCTCGATCTATTAACAAGCAACTTGCGTTGTTCGGTTTAATTTAAACCTTCCGATTTCAGAACGCGTCTATTCTCTATTCTCATAATTGAACACGAGACTAAGAGAATTTGAGGGAAATAAGATTTCAGGTGAAGTTGACGGCCAATTATATTAAACTTAGTACAAAAACTTGAATATGAAATCTATTATGATTTACGATAAAACGAAAGGATAAAGAAAATAAGAAAGTATTCTTATTTGATTTTCTTTCTGTTCGTACTTTCGATTTTCATATTTTATAATAGACTGAGTTCATTTCATATTTTCTTGTTTCTTACTACGAAAAACCGACCAAGGATATTCGAAAATATATATCCATCAAGAGTCCAGTAGATTTAATCTGAAAAGGCAGCGGTAGCTAAACATAGAAACCCGTTTCACCGGGGATAGGATGTTCGCGTATTTTCAATTTGCAATGATTCGATAGGTCATCGCCGTTAATGCCATCTTTTCATTAGCCTCGCTGTGATTACACTCTCCGTTTCAATTTGCCGGTGACGTAAGCACGAAGCGAACATTCATGAAAGGTTAGTCGCTGTTAAGACTTAGTTAAGAAACGCTGTAAGGAGGGATGCGCAGGCGTTGATTTACGATCACGCGTGCGACCTTTAAGGCGTGACTTGGTAAGAAGAAAGTTGTTTCATTCTATGATCAAGTGCCCAAGGGTCGTGCGTGTAGTAATGCAGGTGTAGGATAACAGCTTGCTTGGCTCCTCGAAGTACAGGACAGATGCTACGCGCTTGCAGCCGCTCGTCTCATGAAGACCATTTACTTGCATCGTTGCATAAACTTCCTTTTATAAGAAACGAATACACGCAGCGAAGTTTCCAAGGAAGCCAGTTGGTTTTAATCATAAATTTCGCTTTAACGAAATGACTCCGATCTCTTGATTAAGTAACATTGGTGGAAGCGCTTTTTTATGAATCATTTATTTTATGAGTATTCTGGTAGCAGACTCAACAATATTCATACGGTTTGCATACCGCATTTTAAAAAATGAGGTGATAGTCAGAATATCACTGCAATCGGAATTTTAGTATATTTAATATACTCTGAATATTACTACTCTTATCGCAGACGCAGAGTAATGTTTGATATATCGTTCCAAGAATTTTTGATAGGACTTCGTCATTCGAAATTATTCAATAAAAATGCTATAAAATCACTCAAGCATTATGCACGTGTGCGTGGAGTTAAAATTAAGTCCACGACAGTCGGTTAAAAGTAAGTAGAATAAGCCATTCTTTATCTTTCCCAACCTTGCTTTTTTAATTCCATGACAATTAACGATTTGAACTTTATTGTCAGAACGAATACAATACATTAAATCAGAATGAATCATACGTTAACCTTTCCCCTAAAAAAATAATTATTTTCTAACCGCAATGTTCACGTGATAAGTAAACAGCTATACATATACGTCGAGGAATAACGCGTATAAATAGTGATGCAAATAAGTGAATAGACTCTTTTTCGGTTGGCTATGTAGTGTCGCGGCTTTAGATTCTTTGGATTCTCTTGAAGATTGATACATAAGATTAGCGAATACAGCTACCAGCTGGCAAGCAGGTACTTTATCGAGCAGGTGGATACGAAACTCCGGAAGACCGCACGTGCGTAAATGGTTGGGATGAGCCGCATCTCATCGTGGTCCTCGAAAACACCTGAGCCTTAAGCCCGACGAGCGGAGGCATTAGTCACGCTTAAAAGGAACGCCTTCAGCTCCGTTGCAATCGACTAATCTCTGATCTTCCTTTGTCTCGTTTCCTCTACCTCTTTCTTCAAACTGATCTGACGTAATCACAATTCTTTACCATTAATGATACAATTGCTCGTTACTCCACCGAGTTTACCTTAACTCTCCCTAGCTCCATGCAACTTACAATTAGAAGTCACATACCGGTCTGTCCATATGACTCATTTCACTTGATTGCTTCCATTAGAATAATAATGATAAAAATACGCTGAGCAATTGTCACCTGGTTTGCAAATTGTGATCATCCTCGTACAACTCCGTTTCGATATACCGCGTCTATGTAATCCAAGTCTCATATAACGCGACCTTTTTCTGGGACCTTACTACCGCGTTATGCTCGGGTTACCTATATATGTATCGAAATTAATGAGAATTCATCGTGGTGAAGTATACGACTCGTTTATCTGGTATATTACTTCGTGTTATTTCAAGAGCACAGTACCGTATAATTTTTCTACTGCGTTCCTTTTTACTCGCGATCCCTGCTGATGCAAAGGAGGATTGCGTGCCAGGAGGATAGTTAGAGGGTGAAGTGGCTTTACTCACCGAGAAAGAGAATGAGGGCGAGCAAGAGAAGGGTGAAGATACGTGTATAAGGAGCATACGGACGTATAGGAGGAACCTCTCGTGTGAGAAGCCTCAGGGACCAAGCCGGATCACACTAATTAAATCATACTTGGTTCTAGCGTGCTACTAGGAGCCCGTATACCGCACTGTCTATCTCTCTATCATGTTATTTTTCGGTTTTTACCATCCACGTATCTTTCAGTCTGTTGCTTTTTCTTTTAATGTTACTTCTTGTTGCCAACGATGCTTCATATTTTTCTCCTCTGGAATAACGTATTATTACATCGCTTCCGCGTCAATCTTTAGTTAGCAGACATAATGCTACTTTCTTATTTAATACGATTTATAAAGCTCTAAATTGCCGTTTGAAATTTATTTTCCTGCTGAAAATGAACGTTTGTTGGACGGATAATGTGGTAATTATTGATGGATTTATAAGAGACAGTAATATCATTGTAAGCATCGATTTTCAGTGGGTCGTTTTAATTTCAATTTCCTGCATATCTCGGTCGAATAGGTTTCAGTTTTATTATATTAAATAAGCATTATATACTATCGATAAGGGAATATTATTTTTTGATGTCATTGATTTATCTGGTATTATCAAGCCATTAGATATAAATAGAGTACTGAAATTATATGATAAAGCATGTCAAGCAAACAGCTTGACTGGACACTCATGAAAGTATGGAATTCGTTAAATATGTTATTATATTATATTATTATTTCCAATTTTCTAAAATGCTACCATAAATATCTTATTTGATTTTGCATGATACAAGCAGTGCACTCCACTATTAAATAAATGACCAAGTATTCGAATGGCATAAAAATGAGATAATTGTCTTACTTAAAAAAGGATACTAAAATCGTTACACACAAACTATAAAATATAAGTTTCTTTTTATTATCTAAATTAAGTACCATTGCAACTCTTACCAATTAAAGCACTGCAGCAGTTGGAATGATTTCAAGCTCGCTTCTACCTTTCTCAGTGGATTTCGCTGAAATCAAGTAACCAAAATTAATTAGATTTAATAATTCATGAATCGAGCTCGTATCGTATGTCTCCAGTTGCTACAAATAAATAGTGTACGTTCTACCGGATCTAGTACGATTTTCTCTTGATTAACTATTCATTTCGTCCAACGTACAGGACATCCCCTGGTTTTGCTGGCGTCCTTTCTATCTCCATCTCCATCTCCATCTCCATCTCCATCTCCATCTCCTAAAGTGTATGTTACGCGCGGCTGACGATGAGTTTTAACGGGACACGGGAGTCACCGACGAATAGCAGGACCACAGACGTCCGAAAAAAAATTAATCCCTTGAAAATCCTGCTGCAGTGTACCGCGCGAAAATTACGCGGCCAACGGAGCATGTTGAACGTACTCCACTTGTATTTCCATTGAACGCCCGAGCGCCGGCTCCAATTACGGGCGCAATTGCACGCGCCAATTCGCACTACCAAAAGGACACGCTTTTCCTATCTTACTTATTATCCTTTGACACATGGACGATGCAACGAGGTCTTCTCTGTTCGCATTCGTTTCACTTCATTTTGGAAACTGTCACCATTTTAGAATGATTAGATCCTAAAAGTATTACAGATTTAAAGGTAAAAATAGAGTAACAGGATTCTAAGTTATAAGTGGATTTTAAAGTGTGAACGTTTATTCGTTATATATGTGTTCATTAGGGACAGAAATTGATTTTTACAGTTTGTGTGTGTTTACTGATTATAATTTAGGCCTACCAAGGGAAATTGGTTTATTTTGTAGTCAAATTGAAACTTGGAAATTGGCGTTAGAGCGAGGCCACTTGAGTGTAGGATCGTACGAGGCAAGGAAATTTCCCTGTTAATTTAATACCTTAGAGGAGAGGCTTAAGAGCGAAACTCGACCGGATACAGTAAATAAAGTCAAGTAATTTGCAGCGTCCTTATGCAATTTTCGTCCCCGCGAAGTTTTTACGGTATCTCGTTCCGTTTGTGAAACACTGAATCGCTCCAAATGAAACAGTAAGAATCCAGGCCCGATCCAAAAATACTGATTCTCCCTGAAGATACTTGCACACACCTCCTTGTTTATACTCGCAACTGTCGCGATATTTCGTTTAACACGACTCCTGGGCCACGTATACTTCTATACGTACACGTACAGTTAAAAATGTCAAGGAGGAACGGTATGCGTAGGCATCAGAAGATTCGGTAGCCTGGCGAAATTTCTGCCGTCAACTACGTGTGCATGGAATGTGCGACAAAACGTAAGAAGGAAAGAGACAGTATATTCGGGAGAAGATCACGGAAGAAAGAGAGAGAGAAATTAATAGTGGAACGGGAGAGTAAAGGAATCAAAAAGTGCGTTAAACTAAGCGAAGAAGAAGATAGACGAGTTTAAGGAGTCGAAGAATGACGTTGGACCGATCAGCTCACTTGTTTGTCGAGATAAGGCCAAGTCGAGTACGATTGGCTCCAAGATGATCGGTCCGCCCACAGTCCCTTTTCTCTACTCATTTTTATCACCTGGTTTGCCCGGTGTGGAATGCTCGGGGACCATTTAAAATCTAATGATTGTTTCTTTCGTATATTTAATTGCCTCCCCCAGTGACTGAGCTCAGTCTGAAGATGGCATTCGTCGGCGTCAATTTACCCTGGTTCTCCAGTGACGAGAACTTTGGTAACTGACGTGGCATCCAGCGTGCCACGGTACTTCGTGCTTCGAATTCCACCTGCAAAACGTTCCTTTTGCCCGGAACACGTGGCCGAAGTACCGCACCCTGGTGATTCGTGGTGCTCGATGCACCACTTTAATTGGTCGTTCTGCTACTCGTTGTATTTCGAAGCGCTTCCCCTGTGGAACTCAGAAGCTTGTTTCGGCACAGTCGCCGATCCCTTTTGCTTTTACTTCTTTTCTTCTACCTCGCGTCTTGCTCCCCTTCGGCATCGCGGTTTTTCTCCGTGGATCGCTCTTGACTCGTCCACTCTCGGTGGTATGCCGATCTTGGACCGCGTGAGAACGAACAGGCGTTTCGCGTAACGAGTAAACTTAGGATATAATGCTCTTTCAATTCTTATCCTTTATGTACATTCTATAATGCGAATCATTACAGAGTCTTTCACAGTCAATCTGTGACACTAGAACTACGTAAGTCGTCAAAACGACAGGTACATGGAATTGAATAAAAATATTCAAATTTATAAGGTTCCATTTCCCGAGATTGTTTGCGGCTCACGTTGCTTAATAGACGTAATTAAATCAATTAATGTATTTTGTTTACATTTATGGTTACTTTTAAAGACGGATACGCGAGTGCATAAATATAGCTGAATATATTGTCTGTAGTTCTAGTGTTAATTATATACCCATGGTACTCCAGAAACGTGACTAAAAATTAATTTAAAACCACTTAACATCCCGCAATATCCAGTAGCTGAGAATGACTTTGTAATTAAGTATTCTATTAAAGTGGTTGCCACTTTTGTGTGTAAAAGGTGATAGGATCTGAAAAATCTACGTAGTTTGCAGGAAAAGTATACGTAGCACGGCACAGTATCACGCCATGTTTCGCTTTTAACCACAGTTTTCTTCTTTTCTTTCACGGATGAATCGTTACTGCGATTCCACCTTGTTCATGATCGGTCCCTGGAGTCTCACTGCAGCCATGATGTTACGAACCCCTTGGTTCTTGTCGTTGCACACGGCACTCTCGACTTCATTTCAAATAAATCACGTGCTTTAAAGAATCTCGCTTACCATCCTGCATTAATGCAAAAGATTGCTGTCCTCCTATTCCCTTCTCTTGCATTCAATGCTCCATCTCTCTCGCTGCCTTTTTTTCATCTCTATTACGGACTGTCTTCATTTACTCCACACGGTGGTACTCTGTTTATAATTCACAGGTTGCCTGGCAAAGAAAGATAAGGTGCTAGTGTCAGATATTACTCCTATATAACTAAATATCCCTGCGAAGGGCGAAGTAGAAAGAAAGAGGGAGGTGGTGAATGCAAACGTTCATAAGTACTTACAGTAAAGGCAGGAGGCCAACTTAATAAGAAGCTTCTAGATCAGGCCGAGTTACGTGGTAAATGTATATTTCTTTGCTTCCCGTAAATGGAAAAACGGACTGCGAGAGGGAAGCAGAGTCAGTGACGATATCTGGTTTGGTCTCTTGCTTGGTATACGCTTATATACGCACCCAGCCGTTGTCTTCATCTTCTTTCACCTCCTTCTCCTCGTTCTCCTTCATCCACATCTTCTTTTTCCTCTTTCCATGTTCCTTCGTGAGTGTCCTTCTCGTTTCTCACGCTCACCGTGGGTAGGTCGATCGCAACATCGGCCGATTCGGCCCTTCTTCGAGTATACCTACTCGTATTCCCGATCTACTTTACCAGGGAAAGGGGAGAGCCGGACTTAAGCCCGTTAAATGGAATTAATAAGCTTTACTATGCATGCACCAGCCCGTGAAATACGATACCGGCTGGTGGGGCTCGTTAGAACAACCCTACGGGGTAAGGCTTTGTGCCTTCAAGGCTAACCTGCTTCCTCTCTTCCTTCCTCCTAAGCTTTGTCCTTTCGGTGCATCTCACTTCCACGGAAATACGCAATGGCCAGATTTTGATAGGCAATTTAGCTGACATCAGTCACAGATCACATCATTGATTGTTTTGAATTAGCTTGCGGTATTTCATCGCGCTATTGTTTAACACACCTTCTGAAATTGTGAAACACCTAGAATAGGATAATAAAGTATCTGCACGAATTGGTAGCTAGGTAATACATTTATACATCAATTATACTGGATGTCCTGTAATAGATAAACTCTAGTTTATACAAATGTATATCCTGTTTGATTTTGATTTGGAGTTACAGGATATCTTGTGTAAATTGGGTTGTCTAGGCAGTTTATGCCGATTTTTAGGGATAATTCAAAGGCAACATTTTTATACGTTGATATATATTTATTCAATTATGTATCCGCTGTTTTGTTCCACAATCTTTCTTCATATTTCAATATACTCTTTGGAACGATAAATTCAATTAATTTTCCGTGCCGTTCAACAAATAAACTGCCATGTCTGCGAATACTTCCGCAGGTACAAGTCAACTCAACCGTTATTGTTTTCAGTAAATTCGGAGGTGTATCTCAACATGTGAGAAATTAACATTAATCCATATTTTAAATGTAATCCAACAACAAAGTTACATTCTCGTTAAAACTTGTCATCCTCTTACCGCAAAGTTTACATATTACTACTTAATGGGGAAAATATAGATGTGCCCGAGTATGCATAGTTAATAGGGTGTTAAATAAGTATAATTGATTCTGGAAAGTACTTTGGAACGCGATCCAAGTACGAGGACAATTGGGTCGCGCGAAAATGACTCACATTAGACCAGGATTACGGTCCGAGCAAATGACTTTTAACTCTAAACCAGCTTAGGAACTTTTCTCATTCCATAAACCGGTACAGACCACGAACTCTCCCTCTAGTTTTCCCAGTGCAGTTTCCATTCGCCATGCATCCAACGTATTTCAGTTATCCAGCTTGTCGGTACATGCTGCTGTTCACGTTACTGTCGATCGCGAATTTTCGTCTTTTCGGGAACGCGCGAACTTCGACCCCTTCACAGAATTTGCGCGGACTGCCGGCCCAGGGAATCCAAGAAAGTTGCTTCGTATCCGCGATTCAAAGTCACGTCGCGATCCTATCTCGACGAAAGATGAATCGTTTTCTGTGCTTTTTTTGCGCGCCAGGTCCGCCTCGTCTCGTCTCGGCTTCCTTTTCTAACTTTTTATCCACCTTTCTTTCTATCGTTCCCATCGGACAACTCCACCCTTCCGTTAAAACTCACGCCGCTGAATTCTGAAACTTCTTCTGCGATCCTGTCCCGCGTTCTGATTCCTTCCTTGACTCTACTCGCTTTCGAAGAAACTACACAAAAAGGGGAGCATATGAAAATGTATGATACAAGACTAACGTAGGTTTACTTTAAACGTGAAACTAACTGTCCTCGGCAAATGGACATGTCTGACAATTGTTTACCTTTTAACCTACATATTTTAATAGGAAAGCTATGAGTAACTAATTGAGTGCTCATACTTATATCTACATATCAGACTTTGCCGTTTCAAATATTCCATCGAGATTTCATGGATTAACTTAGCCATTAATAAAATTCTCTCGGAAATGATAATACGTTTGAATGTTACTGCCGTCCATTAAACCGTCGCTGTTGCTTTTCCTGAAAATCCTTGAACAAATATCATTCGCTATAAATTCCAGTTACATTGCATAAGTCTCTATGTATATGCATGGGGAAAAGATATATCCGTTCGCGGCATGAAAAAGCTTTAATCTGATAGATTAAAGTTTCTTTCGGTAGAAAACACGAAGTCACGTGGAAGGAAGCCGCGACTAAGGGTTGAGTGGGGGTGGCCGACGTTGCAAAAATATTCCCGTCGACTCCCCGTCTGCCGTCGCCAACCCCCGATACTATCGATTCCACCACCCTGCGGTTATGTGTTTTACATTTCTAGTGCGAACCTCGTCTTTCTCTCTTTCTCTCTCTTGTCTCTCAAGAGAATTATTTCTTTGGGACTGGTTACTTCTCCTGCTTGGAAATCATTCGAATCACTTGGAAAAAGGTTACCATGGAATATTCTTGGAAATTTAGAATTCCCCCCCTGTATCATGGATTTGTTTATGTACCCCATCAGTTTCTTCTGTCCCCTGCTTCTAGCAGGACCTGCACTTTCACAAAACGTTATGCTTCGTTAACTTTGCGCAGAGATAAGAAACACACGGGGATTCACACACCGGCATTGTTCTGATTTACAGGAAATGGAGTAATAACTATCCCACGATCCATTTCTGGACATTTTACATGTATTATGCAAGAATATAAATTGTGAAACTAGATGTCTCATTAGTAACGGATACGTACATTTTCTTGTTAGTTATCTTTGAATAAAGATATTATACTTCTACTATATGAGACATCGACGAGTTCCCGACGATCTTTAGAAATGTAAATATGTTCTCAGGCAGAATTTTGACAAAACAAGTATGGCGATGTGATCATATTTTTATGCCCGAAAATCCTTTTTTCTCGCGATCTTGAAATAAATTCTGTAACACTTCACACTCGAGAGGCGACTGAGAGTCGCCACTCAGTTTAAAATGGCTACCGAGAAGCGACATTAATACTAGAACTACCAAAGTAGTCAAAATAACTTCTCTGCCCATTTTAGTTAAATTATTAGAATACACCACGGCGCATTGTTTCAGATTTAATATACTTTTATTTTATATACATAACGCAATTAATTGAATCCATTAATAAACTTAAATCCTCCAGCCATAATTTATACATATTTTGTTATTAGATTTTCAATTATACCAACGATATAGTAAATCTTAATGTCGCCTCTTAGTCGCCATTGGAATTGCCACGATAGGTTTAAATAATAATAAATAATCTCGAGTGCAAAGAGTTAAAGAGCAAGATTCTATTATTTTCATTTAATTTCCATTTAAGTAAATAAATATTCCCAAGCTCCACAATTTATTTCATTTATATTTATCCCAATTAATATCTCATATTTTTCATTCATTATTTCTCATAAATAACAGTGACTTTCTCATTGGTGAACCCCTATCTTGCACTTCCTTTCAGTGCATTGTTTAATAAGACTCGCTTCATCATACAGTTTCACTGCTACGATAACCCTTTCGATGAATCATGATACTTAATCAGTTGTTTGAGCAGGTGTCGAGTGATAGGATGGTTCGCATTCGCTACGCATACAGATATTTTTGTCGATGATTCTTAACGAAAGACAATGAGATGGATCATGTGCTTAAGAGGCAAAAGCGAGAAGGGGAAATGGCTGATATCTCGACGCACCAATAACAATAACTCGAGTTCCACATCTGGTTATTTTGCATACTCGAATAATCGTATACCGGTTTCCATGTCGCGCGATGCTCTTTTCGTACCATGCTGTTTCTGCCTTTAACTCCCTTGCCACCTTCCCTCTGTTACATCCTTCGTATTCCCTACCCCATAGCCAACGCATTGCTTGGCAACTTACCAGCAATTTATTTGCTTCCCAACGAACTCGTCTAAGTATATTGATTCCTCTTTAGACTCGCTGTCTTGAGAAACTCACCGGATTTACGAACCTATTACCTTCGTGTGGAGTCATCCTGGATGCTGCTACTATTAACACTTAATCTGCGGATCACGGAATATTCTGTTTCTAATTTAATATATTTCAGAGTGTATGACAACAGTTTGTCAAATTTAATCTACAGAAGTTCGTAGGCCAATAAATCACTAAGGGAGGCGGCGTGATGACCTTAAACTTGTTGTATATAATTGTAAGCGCGAAAAGCGGTCCGCAGATTAACCCCTTGCACTCGGAGGCGACTCTCTGTCGCCATACAGTTTACTGCGGTAACTCGAACGGCGATTAAGAGGCGATATGAATCGTAAGATTTATTACAGTTATCGGTGATTTAAAAGTCTAAAATAAAAGTCAGTGCGTAAATCTTAATATCGTCTCTCAATCGCCACTCGAAGTGCCGCAAGAATCTAATTGTAAGTGGTGACTGAGAGTCGCCCTTCGAGTGCAAAGGGTTAACCCTTAAGTATTAACCCTTGTAGTACCTTATAAGTTTCCCAGATACCATAAAAAAATTCATTGAAAAATACGCGATTTTTGAAGTCTGCGGAAGTTCGGATGGACAGGATTATGTGTTTCACGGTTTCTTCTTAATAACTTAACACTCATTTATTATTAAATAAATACGTTACACTAATTAAATTACACTTATGCTAATTTAATTATGCTCTCACTAGACGTAGTTTCTTCTTAATCACTTAAAAAGAATAACTTAAAACGACGAACTTGTCATTTGAGGCTAAGGGGTTAATTTATGCTACCACCAATAATAAGAATAACCATTAAAAATGGAAGGCTCGTAATTAGTAATTCCATAAGTTTCTTATTTCACTGATAATATCGCGTTCGTATATGCGTTCGCAACGCGAATCGTGTAATAAGTTAGAGCAGAATATTTATTCTCTTGAAAATAGCAGCTTCATTCGCATGTTTATTTTACTGTAACGGTTCGCGAAGTTAATTATACAGAACAAACTGAACATTACGCAAACGTACCTCTTTTTGCATTAGAAGCAGAATGATTGTAGCGCGGCAAGATTTTTAGACGATGAACATGCAACTCTAAACTTTTCGGGAAAGGACTTTGCAATCAAATAATTACGATCCTGCGTGTATTCTTTCATCCACGAACAATGCAGGAACTATAATACAAATATGATTCTTCGAGATTTATTTATATTTCTGGATTAGGTTGTTCTACTATATTATCTTTATTATCTGCTATATTATCTTGTTTTGTTTGAATATTTTATATCGAATACGCGGTTCTTATCGCTCTGCTTTAGAAGCGAAAAAGCATAACAAGAAATACTATTCAGTGTTCTTCAACCGGTGATTCACAGGCCAGTGCCGGTCCGCGAAAAATTTCGCCCGAATCAAGTATATCATATTTTCTAACAAAGAAACAGCACTAGACATCGCACTAAAACTTGTAATTTTATAACATTGGATTTAATAAATGAAATACAATCTGCATTTGGTTTTCAATTCTGTCTTAGCTGTCGAACGATCCGCGAAATGTTTCTCCTATTTTCACGGACGCGCAGATTTAAAAAGGTTGAAGAACGTCGAATTATTAGGTCATTGATGCATGAAGGAATGCACAGTTTGTTGCAATATGTGAAACATTGGATAACCACACGGATAAAATATTAATGGATACGATTCCGCGAAACCAATCGATGCAACATACTTGCTTCGCTTTATTGATATCCGCATAAATATGAAACACGAAATATCGCTGGCTTCTGGGGAAAGTGGTGGCAGGTGTTTCGTGTATTACAATTCGAAAGCTCGTGCGAAAATGTGTACATAACCGCGTGACGTACTCGGCGGGATATGAGTACCGATAGGGGTAGTTCAACATAAGCGGCCACGCTCGAATGTTCTCTACTAATTACACTGATAACACTAGGGCTAATTTATATGGTTACTAATTAAAATTTGCGTTTCGCCGAAGCGAAGCGTAATAACCGCGGATCCGTATCGTCGTGATGTTTTTTAACCCGACAACGGCTGTTGCGGCAGCTGCCGGCAAAAACTAATTAAGCTCTCGTTTCGCCGCAAACACGAACTGTGCTTTAAGCGATTACTAGTATCCTAACGTTTCGTTGGTAATTTCTCAAATTATCGTGTGGCACGGCACTGATTTGCTGTTCCCGGTGTTCGTCCGAGTACAGAAATGCCGATTCCATCACGGGAATAGGGAAATATATATATTTGCAATTTTGCCTCGTTCAAGAAACAGTTAAGTGGAAACGGGCTGCTTCGTTAATGATCTATCACGACAAACCGCTTATTACGACTGCTTGGCTAGCAGCCGATATTACTTCTTTTGCCTCCAAAACGAACAACCCTACGGAATCCGCATGCGAAGCGATAAGCCAGAAAATATCCTACTTCTTTTTTTCTACAGTTCTATTTCATAATTTATTAAGTTAAGTTTGAACACTTTAGCTATGTCTGAATGTTACAACCGATTTTCAAGTCTTTTTATGTTCACTTGTAATTAAAATCCACGTTACAGTTCCATTGGAATCCAAAAACTTTGGTGATAATATATTTCCAATGAAATACCAACAAAATTAGGATCATATTTATATTGGATTGAGTCATAAATAAGTTCCGTCCAAGAATTTGAATATTCAAAATCGTAAGAGTTTTACCAAAGGAGAATCGACAAGTTGGCTAAAAAATGTCAAGAAGTTATTAATAATGACAGCGAATATATTAGATTAAACTCCATTATAGTTCCTTTCATTAACGAATAAACTTTATATAAAAAAAAGGCAACTTATTTATGACACAACCCAATAGAATCGCCACGTTCAAAGGAGGATTATATCGTTAGAAGTTATTCGAACCTCGTACCGTTCTTGAAGTGTCAAAACACAAACTCCAAGCTTTTTAATAGTGCGACGAGTCCTTAATAAGATTAACGTTTTCATACACGCGGGGACGATGAAGAAAGAGTATGCGAAGGGTCGTAGTGGGTCATAGGGTGGTCGGAGCTTTTTGACAACGATAAATAATCGGATCAAGCGCGAACGGGGACTTTGTGAGTCATTCGAACCGCTCTCGCATCGGGGCCAATCAGGAACCCTGAGCATTGTGCCTACTCGTCCTTACTTTTGCCGTGTCCTCGCCCTATTTGATCCTTCTCGTGCACGCGGGGAAATAATAATGAATCCACCGTATCTACCGCACGTGCCAAGATATATCTCTGACTTTGCCGAACGTTAGACCGTCCAGGAACGATTTCGAGTAAATGATGTCCGTGTTCGAACTCGTCTAAGGGTCTACTCAGTAATTGATGTCCGTGTCCAACCTCATTTAAACGTTTATCCTACTCTTTACCTTTGTCCATCGATAGTTGCATGATTTTAAGTCGTGATTATGATCTATATTCCTCTCAAACGTTACTTGTATCGCCATTCATTTAAATCGTAGAGCATACTTTTTCTAAAGTCTGATTTCTATGAAAACTGAATTAAATATAACTCTTCAGGATATACTGATATACTCTTTTATCAGTTACGATAATAAAATCTCAAGGAAAAATGGACTTATATCACTTTTGAAAATAACGGCTGAACTGTTTCTATAAATCATTAGATGCGGATGTTTCGTGGTATCTCAATCAGTAATATCTTTCTAATCGGTATGCAATAAACTAATCTAACGGAAATTGCTTCGGTGATACTTTGTCTTTATGGTTGGTTCGACGTGTTCATTAAACGGGTATAAATACTGATTAAAAGTACCTGCCAAGGGATTTACTACTGTAAATTAATGGGGCGATTATAATCGTGAGATTCCGCGCGTCTCTGACCGGCGAAATATTTTCAAAAGTATGCAGGGTTTGAATGGCCGTTTATACAAGAATGCCGTTAAATACTTGAGAGGAGAGCCTGAAGGGAAATAATAACGGAATACGGTGAATTAAGTGGCGTAGACGTGGCGCTATTAATTGCCACGATCTGATTGCGCGGTAATTAATTACCCTGAGTTGAGTTGCAAGATGCAATCTACCAGAACGATTGCTTATATATACGCCTTAGAATATATGCGCAGGAAGAGGGACAGAAAAAGAAGGACACGCATGAAGAAGGAGGATCAAGCTTATCTGCTGCGTGCCTGCACAGGTATTAAAACTAAATGAATGCTTCATTATGGACCTTCGAAAGATTTTACATCGTGGTCATTCCTGAACGCGGCAACCCATGGTAATTAATCGATTCGTTTGCGTGTTATGCTTTGGCATTACTGCTCTTCTGCTCAATATCACCTTGTCGATGATGCACCGTGCTAACTATTCCAAAGGCATTGCATCCTGTCTCGTAGATATGTGATGGCAAGATGTGAAAAATTATGAAGTGTTCTCAGTTTTATGCATCCTCTAACGACGTATTCTAATATTTATCATCTTTGTATGAGCGTGACACTTCTAATAGCAGATTTAACTGACAATGAGACCAACGCCTTAACCGCATGGCTACCGCCGCAGTAGAATGATCCGTTATTTGTACGCCTCAACCCTAGAACGGTGAACGTTCGTAATAATTACGACCATATTTGACTTATAGCGAGACAGACAAAAGTTTGAACATAATAGACCTTCGATGTCTACCGTTCTAGGGTTAAATAGCCCCCCGCGTAAAAAGAAAAACACATATTTCTCAAAAACGAACCCGTTGTTTTTGGGAGCACGGTAACCCATGTAGACTGAAAATTGATTGCGTTGTAAAACACTCGTGGAGACCTACAATTTGAGCTATGACTCGTTCAAGAAGCCGGACACAGCTTGCGAACCTCCCCTAGTGAGTAGGCTACCGGAATACTTTTCTAAATCCAGAAGAAAAGGTAGGTTCAGGTGGTTTGACACTCCGGGCCATTCAAAGTCCACGTTGAAAATATCCGGAAAAGGAAGGAACGGTTAGCTTCAGTTCCGTGGTGTAGAAGGAAGGGGGTACACGCGACCAAAAAGCAGCAGTGGTACTGGAGTTATATGGGATGTCGTCGAATCGTCGCGTCAGTGCTACGTGTTTTAATTTGACGTCACTCAGCGCGTCAGTTCCATCTGGTGTTACGAGGCCTCTCCTCGCCTCTCGTCTCGACCAGGACGCGCCAGTCACCGGGATTTAATATCAAACCACCCCGATTTTGGTTTCTCGCTCGCACAGACTCTTTTCATTCTTCCCTCACCCTTGTCTCCTGTCTTCCTATGCTCGACCGTTGGATTTTTCCGGTTGTGCACCCGAATGGTGCATGCCAGCCTCGTGGACCCTCCGTTAAGCCGGATATGCATAATCGAAGCATGGAAAGGAAAAGTGACATTTATGAAAAAAAAACCCCGATGCAAATACTACTTTCCCCTTCCGTTCTTTTTATTATGAACGAAAATGCAGGGTGCCTGCCAAATTTGGAGGCATTTTTAAGCCATTCTTTATTCTTAATTCTCCTCGCTCAATGAGCATGTGCACCTGTACGGTGTATTAATTCAGACTTTTTGTTCCAACAAGTGAATTCATTCCATTCGGCACTCATATATTATAACGATAACTTACACCGTTAGATTTTAATTACTCGGAGCATTCAGTATTCTGTCTTTTGTATTTTCATGTTTTCATCTACTTGCAATAATTCAGCACTGTTGGGAGGTAGGGAAATTGTCACAGGCTTCCGCCGTGAGCGTCAGTTTGCTTTGTCTCAAGGAGGAAGATGAGAATGGGGCAGAAAGGATTATTATTTCTACCAAGATTACGTTGGATCCAGTTGGCCCGCCTAAGCTCTCATCTTAATGTAACCAATCTTTGGATGTGGAAAACACGCGGCATCTCTTCTCTTCCCTTATTCCGAGCGTCGTGTTTCTTGCCCTTCTCTTACTTCTCGCTCGAAGAGACGCGTAATGCGAACCTTCCTGCGAAGTCGATCCTGAGTGGGTTTACATTCCTTCTTTTCGGATATAAGGATGCGCCGGGGAATTGTCGAGTGGTTACATAGTCTCAAATATCCCTGCGCTAAGCTCGTCCGCCTGTGTCTTCTTCCAGCGTATTATAAATTTCCAGTGTCCCATTGATTTTAAAAACACAGTGTATCTTTTCTCACGCTTAAGTAACGTTAACACGTTTATTAGACAATTTCAAGCTTTATAAAGATTATCTCCACGTTCAACAAGTTTCGCAAGCTTTTACGTCTACGAAAGACGGTACAAGAATGAGTAACATTGTACAATCGATTGTTAATATCTTCGAGGTTTTTAATCTTCTAACATAGTCAGTGTTCCAATACGTTTTCCAAAAGCCGCAGCAAAGTATCATCCACAATCCGTGTAGATCTCCTTCACGGAAGTATACTCGCATACACACCAAGTACTTTCGAATGAAGTAGAAATCCGAGTTTGTGGGAAATGGAAATCGTAGATTTTTCCATCATGACTTTCGTTGCATCGTGGCTAGAAAGGACTCAGCAGTGTTATGCAACGGTTTCGCGGGCCTTCATAAAACGTGGGTGGCGAACGGGGCGGCCGTAACGAATGGAGTGTGCCGCTGTAAAAATGTGGTTTTATAGAAGCAACTTCACATAATGTCCGAGTAACCGAGACGATGGACCATCCACGAGGAACCAGTACACACGAGGGTGTTGAGAAAGAAGGAAGATAGAGTACGCAAAATGAGATGTGACGAGACGAGGAGAGAGAAAGATGGTCAGACAGGGAGAAACATCGTAGGGATAGCCATGTGGGTGCGCCCGTAAAAAGGAACATCATGCACGCGCCGCCACGTCGTAATATCTGCCTCTCAAGCGTCCATACACTGCCCCCCCCCCCCCGAATTCTTTTTCTTTTCTCGATGCCGGCGTCTCTTCAGTCGTCTTCTTCTCATCTCCATCCTCCTTCTTTCGCGCTCTCCTTCTCTCTTTCTTCATCTACTGTTTTCCTCTTGCTTCTCCACTCGTTCTTTTCCTTTTTTACCACGTCTTGACTCCGTAAACCGGCCATAAACCCACGACGGCAGGATGGAATTCCTTGGCGTCACGATTTTACCGTACGGTATCGATCACGATCCCTTGGAACGCAGTAACGTCTGGCCCGGATGTATTTGCGATACTACTGGCGATCGTGTAAGTACTCGATATCGCTATTTTTAATAGTTCAACGCCGGATGAACTATCCAACGAGAAAGCTTTCCACTCGATTTTCTTTGGGAGCTGTTCTCAAGTGAGCATCCACTTGAGCGAGCAAGATAACTCTGTATACCCTAATTTTGTTCATATCTGAAAGAAAGTCGTACAACTTAAATTAGTTAAACGCGATTCTAATGAGGTTAAATTACGTGAAAATCGTAACGAAATTATATGCATACTTAAGCGCACCGAAACAGGTGACAACCGTTGCGCGTAGCTTTATAATTATGATTACAATGATAAATAAAATTAACCTCTTCAGGGAGGAATTTTTAGTGCCACTGCTTGAGCTATGATATTAAGAAAGATATAAGAAGCGTCTTTATTCCGCGAATAGAAATCGTGTTATTACACTTTGGATCATTTTAGATTATATTACATTTCAGATCATATCCTTTGTGCATATTTTCATATCCGGTATGGCGGATATACGTAACTGGTTTATTACCTTCGCTAGTTTACCTCACAGTGGAATAAGGCAGGTTGCATCGGGCAAAAAGAATTCGTTGAAATAATTTCATGCGTTATTTTCTTTCCACTTGTAAATTAACGAAATTAGCGGAATCCAGAATAGGATGAAAACACGAATGGTGTACGTATAAATAAGAAAGAGTTACTGTACATATTTAATATCCAACATTACATAAAAGATCCTTTTTTCGACACACGGTACAATGGGGGGGGGGGGGGGGGGGGGGAAGGAATGGCAAACATCCTTTGTGTATACCGTGAGTTTCGTTAAAACAACTAATTAGCACCTACGCTTTAGTTAAGCCGCTTAAGAGCAGGTGGTACAAATACTTCTTAAACCGCAGGTTGGACATCATGCTTAACGTCGTAATGTAAATTTATATTGAAGCCGCTTTTATGTAAATTTCTTTTCTTCTCGAAAGAATTCTTTTGTCTTCTGTATATCTGTTTATTCACCTACATTTGTTCCCTCTAAATCACCCTTACGAATGAGCGTATAAAAAGCAAACACGAAACTCAATTAACAAGAATATGCCTTGATGAAGGTGCGTCTGTAACGAAGAAACTACGAACAATGAGTGGTACCCCTGTCGAGTTAAATACGGCACAATTGTATTGAATAATAATAATAATAGTAATAATAAGTATCATAGATTACTATAACTTATTACGTTTAATTAGAGATTCTTCAATAAAAAATAATTACGCGGTATAATAAACTAATAAATGATAATATTGAAACACGCATTATTTTTATTACAATCCATTGTTGGGTCTTTTGTATACGTTATTTCATTATCACAGAACAATAGGAAACAGGTAAAAGCGATTATAGACGATTTTTTATAAATATAAATATAAGAATAACAAAAAGATAATAAATTTAGTTTAAGGGTAGACGCATTGAGATAAAATAGTAAAAATATGTACAAGAGGTAAATACGATAAAAATTCTTAGAAATGGCTACACACAATTTTTTGCTTACACCTGCGTCTCTTTTATAATTAGCGGCACATACATTCGCCGTCATTATTAACACTAAAGCTACCAAAGCGGTCAAAATGACCGGTCTACACTTTTTATTAAGATTATTCCAAAACGCAACTGCGCGTTGTTTCGGATTTTATTTATTCTGATTTTATATACGTGACGCATATAATTCGATCCATTAATTAATTCGAATCCTTCAGACATAATTTCTGTGCAATTAAATTTGTAAATATAACCGACTACAAGTTCGATATTTTGAGTGTTAATAACTGCTTGCCATTAATGAGGCAACACGTTGATTCCCCTTTGCGTAAAACTCTCGCGATTTTAAATAAAAAACACTCCTGGACGAACGGAACTTATTTATGACTCAACCCAATATATCGAAATACACGTGGCATTGTATCCAGGGTAGCTAAATCTAGCAGCATTCAGTGAATGTACAAACTGGGTGAATATTACATTGAGATGCCGTAGAAGGATTTTCGTGTGGTTACGGATTTCCGGATTCTGGATCGGGCCATCCTCGATCCGCAACAGCAGCCGTTGTTTGCGGCCGCAGGAAATGCTGCCGCGCGAATAATTACGCATTCGACAGGAATGCGAATACGACGCGAGTGTATGGCAACTGTTCTCACTGGAGATAGGTCTCGTACACCGAAAGCTCGTACGTTTGCTTTCGTTTCATGGAAAACCGGCCAGCTGACCGCACCAACGATCCTAATTTTCGCGGGTAATTCGCACGTACGCCACGCTAGTTGCGGTACCGGATGTCAGAAGTAATTTCTATCATTTTGCTAATTTACGACTCGATTTAATCCGTGTATACTTCATAATGCAAGTTAATGTGTGTTATGATCACGGGTTGCTACTAGAAAATTATAAAAATTAATTATAACTTCTGGAGAAAACCTTCGGATATTTGAATATCTGCTCGAATTGATAGTAGAGTAATGAAACTTATGTTTATAATAAATTTAAATACGATATCTTGTTCGCTATATTACATAATTTTTATACAGGTTTTTCACTGCAAATTAAACCTTTTGGAGATCACATTCACTGTTTTCCAAATCAAATTCACCCTTTTGCAAATCAAGCTTTACTACAAATTTGTTTTCTTAAACTATTGTAGTGCAAAGAAAATCCAAAGTAAAGTTATTGCTTCTAAATAAAAATTGTTCTACATGTAATGCAATAATACTTAAAGCATATAATACTTTAGCATAAGAAAACAAATGTTGGAATACTATTTTTTGTAGTCCTTTCTTTCTCATAACACGGATTCGCATAACACGTCGCTCTTTCGAAACCGAAAGCTACCGTGTTTTACGTGGGATGCCTGTACTTCATTTACCACAAATAGTACATTCTGGTTTGAAAAATCGAAATTTAATCGTAGGACAGGGGGACAATTTTAGTAGGTAAATATTACATATACATTAGCTAGAAATTAGAACTTTTAATGCTACAGTAAATGCGTTCATAAATTATGCTAAAAAAAGAAGTCGCTGGAAATGAATATCAACTTCCCGTTGATTAAGAGCACCTCTGGAGTTAAGAGTTATAAGGATGACGATGATACTACTGGTAAATAATAGGTTTTGTTAACATAGTGGCAATTATATCGGTGATAGCAATATCTACTCGGTAGCGGTTTTTCATCGTGCAATCTCGAGCTATCGTGCACAATGATGATGACGCTCCATCAGCATAAAACGCGTCTTGGTATTATTCGCTCGATGCGGCTGATTACAGCAGGATTTTCTACTCGTCGTCGGCAGCAGTGTCATAGAGCCGTTAAAAGATTTTCGAGAATGCACCCGGGGATAATGACTTTTCCGTGATAACTGGCAGCAATGACGGTACAGCATCGTTCATGGGAACCACGAGAATACCGATGATAATAAAGGAATGATCGAGGCGAGAAATTTCTATCGCGATAAGCGTCGAGTACGTAGACCACGGACAGCTAGGACAGAAGGTATTTTAATTTAGTTCCCGCTACGGTCATTCGGCGAATCAATTAACGGCAATAAACTCGCCGATATTCCACCACCTCTCTTTGTGCCCCTCCTCTCTTTGGTATTTCCACCCGATGAAAAGAGGATCGACTATTATTTCGTAACCCTCCTCCACTTCAAAACTCATTGAATTTCACTCGGTGCCATCGGCTCCGCTCGGGAAACTCGATTAGCTTTTCACTTTTATCCGGATCTGAATCCTATCCACCGTCCTTGGCTTAAATTGAGCATAACTATTCCGTAGGATCCAATATATTGTCGCGATGCAGTTTGACATCATACATGCTTTCCACTCGAAATTAATCCTTTCGCAGATCATATTCACCCTTTTGCAAATCAAATTCATTCTTCGAATTGGATCTCATTTTTATTGCAATAACTTAAGAAAAGGAATTTGTAGAACAGCTTGACCTGCAGAGGGGTGAAGTTGATTTGCAAAAGGGTTACTTTGGAGTACAAAACCTGTACATTTGAACGAACTCATTTGTGTTTCGATTATCTTTCAATCCCACCCTCGAGGCCGCATTGTGTATTATAATTATCGATTTATTCATTCCAATGTAAATTTATTACAATCCTATGGTTTTATTCTAATGACCGAGTATTTTATGCCAGCGATTAACATAAATATATAAGGACGGATTATCCACGTTTGTTGATTGTGATGTAAACATTTAAATTTGCCGCTGCACGTATTTTATATCCCAATCCATACACGTCAGTAATTTCTCAGTAATCCAGTTTAATTTAGCTACTTTCGTAATCATCATAAAAGCAATTCATAATCATACACAGATGTTATAAAATTCGTGGAAGGCAAAATCGACGAGGATTTCGTTTATGAAACTAATGGTATCACATATCAATAATTTGATCACAGAAACATTTTCATCTACGACTTTTTCATTGACATTTTATCGCTCGACATTTTCATATTGAAAAATACTGATAAGGAATTTCATTTGTTTCAGGTAAGTTCCAATATCCTTGGCTCCCCGTGGTATATCGAATCGGTGAAAGGTGCGGTGAGTGGTGATACGATCATTTTTCAAACTAAGATATCGCGAAAGTAAGTTCACGAACTCGTTGGTTCGTTCGATCTGGTATTTCTGACGCTTACGAGAAATTCGCGTGTTTGTTATCGTGTTTCATTCTAATCATTGGTCGTCCCGTTCTTCTTGGTCGCACGAAAAAAGAAAGGAGTATATAAAGGCAGTTTTCCATGGAAATAACCGTGAACGTGAAATTGAAGTCGACTGCAATGGAAGGTTTCATATTTTATGGTTTGTCGGTTTATGTGCCCGTAGACCTGTCGTCGTTCTGCTTCCCTAACGACCGAAGCCTTATCGGTCATGGATCAGTCTCACAAGGTCTAATTAATATTCATGACTCACTCGCGAAGGACACTGCACTTAATGTATATTTTATTGAGTAGAGGAAGCATGCAAGACCAGTCAGGATTTTACTAGAACGACGTTAAACGTTTATCGACTATCTTCATGATTTATTATTCCGCTGAGAACTACTTATTTCACGTGGTTATTCTGCGAATTCCTTTGCTTTGATCGTATACTAGATAACACATAGTGTCCTGTATAAAACAAGCCACCTAATTATCTTCTTCAACCGTTTGAGTGCAAAAATGGTTTTAGTCCACTTTCAAAATAAACGGCTCAATTAGTGTATTTATTTTACAAGGGATATGTTGGAGGTGCAATACTTTATTTCTAAAGTGGAATTTAATTAGACCTAATACGTGCCCAAGTAAACAGGTGGTTCTATTTCTACAGATTCAATTTTCGTTTCTCAGATTATTCAGTGTCTTTGGGTATTTTAATGAAACGGGGCAGTGGGTCAACGTGAATAAAAAGCTTATTGTAGAATATTACTTGTATTGTGTAGTAAGTACATTAATTCGGTGGTTGAAGTACTCTTTATTTTGCCTGAAGTATACGATGTATACTTTCAACTGGGTTACTTAACAACGATAACAATGTGATCCACGTGCGATAGCTGAGTTCTTAGATCATAAAAACACAGAGGTTTCTATCGAAGTATCAACGCGAAGTATACCTTCCTTTATAACAGACACCTGGAAATCCATATCGTTTGAGAAGCGTGCCATTTTCTACTGTAGCCGCAGATCAAAGCAACCCTATGACACAATCGTGTAAGAGAGAACCGTGCACCAAAGCGAACGGTAGAGAATAGTGTCTAGGATCGTTTTGGGATGGCAACCTTTTCCGAACCTTTCCCTCGAAGCTTCCCATAACAGAAGTACGCATTTCCCTTGGGATACATTTATACGAGGGGACGTAAAGAGTAAAAACAAGATACGACGGAGAATCTTTGTGATATAAAAACGACATTTTACTTTTTCCTTCTCACAAAAAAGCTTTTCTCTCGTATTACTTCATTCTTACAATATTGATATGGCAACGTTCATCTTGATGTACGTTAATAAATAATTCTGCATTTACTTCGATGATATCCACTGATAAGTAGATTTTTTGCTTAGGTAAATAAAACTCGACTTGTACATTTGTAAATTTCTTATGTACCTCGGAAAGGGATTAGCTGTCGGAAAAGCGTGCGGACTTCGTTAAGATGATTATTGCCGGTTGCCATCCATCCAGTGAAATTATGCCTCGGTTTATTGTCCGCAGCACTTGTGCCAGCATATGAAGCGTCCTGTTTCCTTCGTCGTATTCTTTTAATTTATACGTCATGCATCAATGTCAGCCTGCCGGCTACTCACTCCAACTGCCGTTGGAGTTCCTTTTACTAACTTCTGCCTGCGAACGTGTCTTGGATCTGGTGGACTGCCACTCCGCTGACTGAACTAGCTAGCTAGTCTGCATGCCAACGTAATAACGGGATTTACTAGGGTTAACGACATGTTTTTTAATCCAGCCCTTAATTGGAAGTTTAATAATTCTGAACTGGACCTACCTTACAAGGAAAGTTAACTTTATATAGTTTCATTTCATTATATTTTTTAAGGAACCCTGAAAGTCGACAAATTCTGAAACTTGGCATAAACAGAAAGTATTTCATCCTCGTTACGAAGCTATTTTTCGTTGGTCCTAAAAACGGTTTTAAGGAATAAAATCAGCCCTTGAAGAAAAAGTGATATTGGATAAAGGGTTCACTAGCTTTCCTTGTTAGGTAGTTTTGATCGACCAGGTTTCTCCAAAGAAGAACTATATTTTCGAATGAAAATATTTCGTGACGTAAAATGTAAAATATTAAGTGACGTGCACATCGCTGAATATTTTCACGACGCTTAGGCGTGGACGAGTATGTCACGTCGCTGCGCATTAAGCAGTTAATACAATATTTGACATATTTGATTAATTTCGTAGACAAATATTGGCATGCTTAACTTAAGTCAGAAGATTAGACTAACAAGTTCAAAAGAAAATGATTAGCACGAATACGTTTGCGGGGGAATTATTTAATCGATGTGGCCTAATGACCGGCCTATAATTACCCGGCGTACCTAATCGGGGCTACACGTCGTGCTGCGTTATTACGCGTGACACTCTACCGTTCGATAGTTCTAGTAGGTGGAGAATTGTTGGAATCGGGTAATTAGTCAATTAGTAGGGTCTACTATCAGTCAAGAGGGCCTTGTGAGAGAATAGTGCCGATCAGAACATAAATAGAGGTAAGTAGTATAAGAATAGAGGAAAAACCGTACGAGGGTAGAATCGCGAAGAGATTAAAAGAAAGAGAGGAGGCAGAGAAAATCTCAGGTAATTCCTTCGAAGGCAGTAATCGTGTTACCGGTGGTGTAAAAAGACAACGTAGTCGCGGAAGATGACGACAAGGACGCCCGAGTCGGTTGGACCCCCCGAGAAACTCATCAGACGCATCATGCTCCACGGATGCTGGGAATAATGCCGTGCCACCGCGACTGGTTTTTGTTAACTTGCCTTGGCACTTAAATAATGGGAAATAAAACGACAATGTGGCCTGACAGTGGCCATAATATGCAACGGTCTCTCGTCGGCACAAACTGGCTCTCCTTCGTTTCGTGCTTCAGTATATTTCACTTTATTCTTTACTGTCGCGCTTCCTTCCTCCTTACTTTTGATTCCACTCTGCCGTTGTCTATATTCCCCTTCTCTCGTTTTCGCTTGGCCTCTTAAGATGCCGGCCCTGTTTGCTGACCATCCACGCGGGTGGCACTGCGGTTTTCGTGGTAGATGACCGCAGACCATCATCGAATCAGGCTCCAGTTTCTATTTCGTATGATATTTTTCAAAGCTGAAGTCACATTGCTAAAATGCATTTAAGTAACTAATCATCAGTAGCGAAGAATAATGAGTAAAACATTAATGAATCAGTATTGCATAGATGTTATTAGTACCTTTTCTTTGTAATCATACTGTCCAACATTGATATCAAGGATTTTGGTGGAGTATTTAAATCTGTTCTCTGTTCTCTGTTCTCTAGGATAAGAAAAGAGGATGAACAGCAGATATTTGAATTTAAGTTCAACTATGGAATGGCTTGCAATCTTTAATATCTTTCATCTTCATACGATATAGAATATCCGGTCGACAATGGCAAGCCATCTAGGGATCCGGCGCTGCGTGAAATGCGCACGTAAACGACTGGCTATTCGTGGACTCTAGCTACCCCGTCGTTTCCTGAATTTTGTAGAATCCACTTTCGAAGCCGCTTGAACTCTCTTCCTCCGTTGCAGCTTAATCCTCCCCCTAGGTTCAGTTTGTGCTTTTCCTTTCATTCCTTTCCTCCCGATATACGGCTATTTTCTTCCACGTGATTGTGGCCTCGTAATGGATGCCGGGATCAACATCGTCCCTCGATTTGCTCAGAATTCGCCCGCCCGTGTCAAATGGCGGTTGTTTATTCCACGTCGGTAATTTAGCACGAACAACGGAAATATAAGACCACGCTCGCTCAACTGACCGCGTACGTTTCCGATGTAATGAGACGTTTTGCGCGGAGGAGCACTCAATGAGGAGACCACCAGGACCGTTCCCCGATAAAACACTTAATCGCTACGTCCGCAATAAAGATGATCACGAATTTCTCCTGCGCAGCCTCGGCACATGGTACTTCTACCGTTTCATATACATCTACAATTATTCCGCATGAAATGAAGTGCACTAAAAATGGTGCACTAAAAGGTAAACTTTTGGGAAATCGATTGTAAAGTTCTGAGTTAAATCAGCTGCTAAAAAGTGAAGGTTCTTCACAGACCCCTTCAAAAATCTATGAAATCAGCATTGATGCCCATAACTCAATTTCGCAAACAATGTCAGATACCATGTTTTACGACCGAATACCTTATATTTGTACTACTTAATAATTGCAATGGACGTGACATACACGTCGCTGAATATTTTTGCCACGGTCAGGCGTGAACGAGTATATCACGTCTCTGAATATTAAACGGTTAAAGAAAATTGTCAATATATCCGAAACTGTACGTAGGTTCTGCATCGCACAGGAATATTTGCGCGTAATGTATGCAGCCAAACAACCTATCTGGCGCATCACTCCTATATATGTACCTATATACACAAGCGCAGTTACTGGGAACCGTAATTACTGTACGACAGTGTGTAATTCGTGCATACTCGTCCTCCTCTCGTTTCTTCTACTTTTTTCTCGCACGTGTAATGGGCTTTACGCTCCTATAATTGCACCAGTATGCTGATAGAACGAAGGTACCCATAATCAGAATCGTCCTGTCGCAATGTGTTCAGAGCGCAGACAGAAAGACCCCTTTCATTAAGAAAGAAGCGGATCTTCTCTTTGACCTGCCATTCCGTTCACGCAAAGAAAGCTGTGTTCCATAGTCATTTTACTTTGCTTCTTAGAAGAAAATTAAGGAGATTATCTACTCCACTAATGCTCAAGTAAAATCAACTTCTTTGTACACCTTTATAATCTGTAGATAATAAGCGAGTCGGAGTACTGTTCAACTCTTTGGAGCACAGCATTCTAACCGAGTAAAGACTCTACTTGCACCAAATTTTATTTAAAAGATTTAAAAGTTACAAAAATAACGAAGTAGGTTGGTTTTATTTATAAGCAATGAATATGATATAAAACAACAAGGTGGGATGAAAAACATCTGGGACCACATTGTTTACAGTTTTCGGCAACTTAGGAAGCTTTGGCATCATGTAAGAGTTCTGATTGAATTTGCACAAATTCCCGGGGGAAAGCGTGGAAACGTACGTACATGGATAAGGTACACGAAACCAACTCCATAACGGTGCTTCTCCGAGCTAGAAACTCAAGACCTATGTATACAATATTAAAGAACGAAATACACCGTAACGTATCTTATAGAAACTTCGACAAACATCGGACGAAATGAAGTTCCTAGAATATTCCCGTGTCCCAATGCATGAACAATTGTCTTAGGGGACCCGAAATTCCTAATAGTGAAACAGCTTTGGTTGAATAATTCACTAATCCTTATATTGACCTCTACTACTCTGTAGATATTCAAAACAATTGAATTTATATAATTAATGTTATAATTTATTGATTTATTTTACATAGTCCTTGCATTGCGGCTTAGGACGGGTATTAACTTTGTGAACTGCATTTGTTTCCTTTCAAAGAAGGCACTTGTTCTGTGTCACCTAAAAACGGCGAGAACTTATGCACATACTTAACATATTGGATTTAATAAATTCAGTATTTCTGGATTAAGAAATCGGCAGAATATTATATTACAATTATGAGTTTTGTATGGGAAACGTGCGACCACCCGGGATAACTGCGGGAGTGGGGTCGCGGGGTAAACCACGTGGGTGGAGGGAAACTGCCAAGTCCAGCTAGCACCTCCGAGGCACACCAGTCTGTGTCCATAAATGACTACATGTATGCGAGCAGACATTACTTTGCCATAGAAATGTTTGCACTCGCATGTACACCCTGTTACTCTAAATAGAGACTTTAATTGGATCAGTTATACAGGCGCAAACCTCAAATGCCCTTATATGGAATCCTCGTTAGATGCAGATAAATTACACTTACATATATGATCCGTCACTTTGCACGAGTGATAAACAAATCTAATTCCCTAAATTATAATATAAATATAATATAAAAGCATTTGAGATATATGAAGTATACCGTGAAGTTAAATTAAATTACTATAGTATTAATTATCAAAACGTAATAAAGAAGTTTGCTAAACTTCAATTTGAATCATGAGAATCGATTTTCCTACCAAATCGAAATCAAAGAATCGATCTTGCAATCGGTCGAAGAATTGAAAGAAATTTACGCATAATAGAAAAATGTATAACTCAGGCAATACTAATTAATAAGAGATTATAGCTTCTATTGAAACAATTTTGTTATTTAAAAATTAATAACGAATTAAATAAGTCATAAAATTTGGAACATTTTATATTTCTTTTGTTCATTCAGAAGAAGAAAGGAGGAGGAAAATCAGTTTTCAATTCTCAGGAACAAGAATGAATAAGTTTAAAATCGATTCAAAAGATTGATCTTTTGAATAATTAAATCGGAGTCGAACATCCCTAGTTGTCATTACTACACAGCAAGCGTTCAACACAGGACGACTATAGTCGTCGTTAATATCGAAACGGTTAAAGTGTATTAAAAAAACAATGTATACTATTGAATCCCTTTTCTCTACATTTTGTTTTATGGAGTTATCCGATTTAGCAAATGAGCGGTTTAATTATTCCTTTGAAGCGGTAAGAGTATATAATCCCAACGTTAGATGTTTCGTGCGGTATACACGTATAAATATACCGGCGAAATTTAGTAACACACTCGTGTGCCGGAGGAAGTATGTAAGTCATTGTACATTGTACAGGAGTATCCGTTACACTTACACCGTCTGAGAGACATAGAGTAGGACCACCTGCTTCCAGAGGCAAGCGTTGTTTCTGGAGATCCTGGGTTTCTATTATGTATAATGGGGATACTTCAGCTCTTCCCTCAGACGTTGTTTGCCGTCTACCTGTCTACTGGTTCTACCTGCGGAATGCTGCCGTTTACGGTGTCCGTCCGGTACTACACCCGGTTCCGCACCCTCACGCATCCTGCACCGTGTTAATATATCAGTCGGGGATTTTATTGTGCACATTGTTTGCTTTTAACATCCATCCTGATATAGGAATGGAACTTATAAATACCACGTCACCTACCAACACATGATCAAGGAGAACCCACCCCAGAGTCCCTTACCCTAGGCTTCCGCTTCCTGCTTTCTCTTGGCGGCTTTACCTGCTCGCGTATTTCGATTCATTTTTTAGCGGGGAATATAAAAGGCGGTTGGGGTTTTAGGGGTGCTTCCTCTTCATTCTTCTAGAACCGCCCCGAGGTGAATTGAAAATTTGGCAAGAATTCTTGTCGAGGCTATTATAAGTGTATTGTAAAACGTGTACACAAATTTGGAGATTGAAAGTAACGTTAGAGTAATATTGAGATTCTGAAGGAAGTATCTTCAAGAGATGAAGTGCAAGCGTTATGTTGAAATTAATCTTAATAGTCTCTTAATAATGAAATGCATGCACTTGCAGAAATGCAAGACAGTCAGTGAAACAAAGTGACCAAGAAAAAATGACTTTTGTTGAATTTGGGAAACAAGTAGCACTGTGTCTAATGAAAGTTGGATACGGTTGAATCCACTTAATGTAGTTAATCTAGTTAATTCAGTTAAAGCATAATGTTGCAAATATGCAATCATTTTTTTATGTTAATTCTCTTTCTTATTTTTCTTTAAATAAGCACATCAAAACAAACACTTACAAATTTTTTTTACATTTTTAAGGAATCGTGCGTTTAAGGGTCAAACCAACTTACGAATCTGAATTTATTGTAGAATCGGTTTTAATCAATTTTTTCAAAGTACGTATGATTGGTAAATGCGAACTCGACCAAGCCGAACCGAAAGAAACTTGATTGCTCGTTTAAAGGGAGGAACAATTTTCCAGTGAATTAACCGTGATCGGTATTCGACACGGAACCGTGAAGCTCATAAAAGATGCACCGCCACCTTTTTGTGCGTTCATTGCGTCACGGGTGCGATGTGGATTAAAGAATGGCATCCGTGGATTCATTGTTGAAAACAGCTGATTCGCAGGCGCTGCATTTAACCTCCCCTTTCCGCATTCCATTCGCACTAGCGCCGATTCACTAACTAACGTTCATGACATCTTCCACATTTGTAACAGTTTCTTTCTACCCTCCGACGATGCTACCCCTCCTCGGAATAGAATGATTCGCACCACCAGTGCGAAACCCCGAGCGACCTTCCACGAAAATCAATAGTTACGCGAAGGACGAGCTGAAGGGAATGGTCCTTTTTCCCTTCTTCTCGCTCACCTCTTCGAAAAGTTAGCGTAACAATTCCACCGCCTGAAAGGATCGGAAACGTGAGAGATTTCCAGCTTCTCGTTAGATCAGGATAATCTTACCTTTATATCTTCCATCGGAAATTCGACGAAGAATCGCTCAATGATGCATAGATCTCTAATCAGATAACATAAGATCACGAATTCGCTAGTTTTCGTATTCTAGGGACGATGTCGTGCATTGCTAATTCAATTTGCTTGGAAACTTCTATTTAACCATTTATGTGCCAGGGGCATTTTAACGGAATATAAAACAATTTTCTCTTTAGAAATATTTATTTCCATTTTCTGTTCCTGTATTTCGTTCGTCCTTGCTTCATCCGCAAAAGCATCGTTCGCTGTATATTGTTTAAATATAATGTAGTGAATGAGATATGTGCATATATGCATATATACATATATACATATACAGGAGCACAGAATTGCTACACTTTATACTAGTTTTATTAATTCGGCATAAAAACCCGATACTGTTCTCCCTACCTGTACATAATCCGATATTCCCGTAATTTTCTACAACGAGCCTGTTGCACATTATTAATTTAATTCTATGCTACTGCTACGTTTTATATGTACAAAATAATATTAGTAGCTATAATTGTATATAACAAATTTCGGAAGTTTATAGTCTTTTTCGTGCCACCTTTTTTCCTTTAAATCGAATCACTCTTAAGTTAATCATTCTGTCTAGAGACACGCCTTTAATGACACGAGATTAATTATATTCAGTTTTCACTAGGAATCATCAGAACTTTATATTTAAGAGAGGGTTATAAGAACTTTAATTAAACTTTCCTGTAGTTCGGAATACTTTCGACCGAAATGTCATGACACGCGAAATCTTAGCTTCCAGATTAAACCTTTGGTTTTATCTACGTAGAATTATTGTTAGTTATACCACAGGAAGACTTATATTAAATCTTTGCACTGGAAAGGCGACTCTCAGTCGCCACTCAGTTTCTTGACGAGTGGCGAATGAGAGACGGCATTAATTACTCGAACAATTTTTTGTTAATGAATCTTAAATCTTGAACGGGTATTTCACCCCTTCAAACCGAAGTTGTTATTATTAAATAACGGCAGAGAATCCAATGTAGATTAATTTATATTAAATATTTGAAAAAAACACGAATTTTTCACATTCGATAAAATCGCACGAACTTATGGAACAACTCAATAATTTTGAGTTTATAAACGAAACATTAAGAGTTATAAATACATTTTACAGCGCTGGAAATATATTGCGCATGGTGAAATATTCTAACAACAAAATTTGCCTATTCTAAACCGACGAAAATCACCGAGATTTCCATTTGATAGAATAAATTCCACCCATCAGATTTGATCGTACAATGCATAACTCACAGGTTCGCGATCGATCATCGAAATAGCTCGCCCTGAGTTCAGAATATCGTGCATTCTTGCGAATCTTATCGAGAAATAGTGCAAGAATGTTTGAGGTCCGTATTCGTAGCCGGATGTCCGGCGGTAGTACATCGTGTCAAGCACACGGAAAGTGACATCACAATGGCAGAGGACGTAGGCACGGATGTATCCGCATATAACATAGCTGCAGGGACCACACTGCTTGAAAATTTTCTTCCTCCGTTTTTTCTTTTATTCTTACTGGTCAGAAGAAATGTACGATGCGGAACATGTGTTTCTCTCGGGTCCTCAGACATCTGAATACAATGTCGACGGTCCATAAATTTTTCACCATAAATTAAAAGCAGGTAGGCACTGCCCACCTCTCTTCTCTCTCTTCTCTCTCTTCTCTCTCTTCAGCATCACCGTTCTCCTTGCGCTCTAGTACACACTCAAGAAATAATTGTCATCCGAGAAGTCTTCTCTACATCTCTTCTTTGTCTCTCTTGTTATTACTTTCCCTTTACCCTCTTTCTCTCGTTTACACCCTTTTTACTATCCTCTTCGAGAAGGACACACGGTGATGCACAAAAGATTGTTATAACGTTCATTGACCTTTCTGTTTCCTCTTTTAACAGCGCCATAAATTACATTCTTTTTCCATGAATACCTTCTATTAAACTTGCCATAACTGGAGTGATTTATTTTTTCCATTAATACTTTTATGCCAGTTATTACTTTCAACGCTTTACATATTTCATGTAATTCGCAAGAAATTTGTTTGCACTGAGTTTAAACCTTACCATATTTTATGGTAAATACATATCTTATTCACAGTATATTAGTACTAATAATAATTAGAGTGATTTGTTGAAATCCTTTTCCAACACAATCAAATCATGAATAATAGTCTGCATATAATGTGTTAATAGGTTTAAGACTTCATAAAAATATTGATTTCCGTTTTCATCAAAATCCCCATAAATCCCTGAGAACAGAAACCTGATAGTGAATCAGGATCAAGACATCTGAATGACAGAAATCTCAATGTCCTTTTGTAGTAACGAAATAAAATTCTCTCTCCAGTATTCGAGGTATTCCGAAACCCTGCATTCCGCCATGTTGAGGATCAACGAGGAGACTAATATTTACTGTCACGTTGCAACGAAACGTTTGAAATTTTTCACCGAAAACTCCTCAGCCAGTTTTTGCTTACTGTTCATTCTAATCTTTCTTTTCCCTTTTGTTAATTCCGATTTCGCGGGATACGATTTCGTTGAAAAGCGGAAATTTTGCGGATCATTTTTTGTCACGATAAATATTCTTGAAAATAAGAATATATGAACGGGACGTTATACCGAAGTAAATTCTACGAGAAGAAAAAAAAACACGTTCTCCATAATGTGGGTTTCTCCTTCTTGGGAAAGGTATACGCGCCCACGTATTGTGGGAGTTCAGACGGCAAAGGAGAATTTTTCTCTTCGCTATGGCGGAAGGTTCATGATCCAACGTAGGGTGATATAATATGACGTAACCGTGGAGGGAAACGATGAGACATGCCCAAGAGCATTGTCACGTTCTGACATCCACAAACATTACGTTCTCATTTGTGGTTCGTATTTGCAGCATTACCATTTGCATCGCAATATTCCTTCAATTCCTAACGCACGCTAAAGCTAAGACTCAAGTTGAAGTGACACTAATGGCAGCGTCATAAAAATGTTAGGAAGGGAGTATAAAACGATAATTCACCATGAGTATAAAACGCATGAAAATGAATCAGTCTCTAATGAGTCGAAAACGAGCTAAAGTAAAAGTCGTCTCATCACATTTCAAGCAAACCCCACCCACCGCCTACGAGGGAATGTCTAAACGTTACTTTTAAGTGAATACCGGTCTTTTAATGTTCGTCCGTACGTTTCGTTTAGATTTTATCAAACGAAAACATGGCGAGGCAATGGCTCGAAAACGTGATCTGCTCTGAACTTTTACGGCTGGTTAGTCCCCGTGAAACAACAAGGAACTTCTTCGAGAGTAGTGTGATCGGTGGGTGGAAGAAGGTCTTCTCTCTACGCGGAGAACCTCCGTATAAAAACATGTTATGCGAATGTGTGCCCATCCCGAGGATTTCAATAACCATTCCATAAATAGCTCGCGGGATTTCGAGTTGTTTCCCTAAAACTGTTCCCCCTTACATTTTTCTTTTCCCTCCGTTCCGCTGCTTGTCATACGTATGCACATTTCGCCCGTGCTCCATTTTTGGCAATGCGCCCATGTAAATGAAAACAAATACTTCCCCGTCCCATCGCGCATGCGCTGGGTTTTATTACCTCCTTGATGCATGCCTTTATAAGCGGAACGAATATTATTGCCCGGCTAAGATTTATACATACCGTGTCTATGTATTTATAACCACTTTTTGCATGCATGTAACGTGCGTACAGCGACAACTTCATTTCTGTCTGCGATTTTGCGATAAATTTCAACCGGATGTGGATGTATACAGAGATTTTCAATGGCGCACGATATCCTGATTCTGCCTACTACGGAACAAGGGGTGAGTTAATGTGGAGGGTTCTGATGAAATTTTTATGGAAACGCTCACGAAACGCCGAAGTATACAGGCACGATATCTACGGTGAGGGGGGTTTCCTTAATTTGCGTATATTTTTTATGCGCTTCTCGGTACATTAGATTGGATTTCTTTCCTTATCGACGAATTCCCCACGATTGGAACCGAATTGAATTATTTCCAGGAATACTCGGAGTAAGATTTAACTCGTAATCGATTTCTTTTCATTTCCTACGTATAAGTTTTGGGATTGATTTAAATTCTGACGTTTAAGGGGCTGCTGTTATGTCTCGGTTTATTAATGAAATCTTATGAAGGTTAATGAACTAATTATTGATCCCAGTACTGTGAATAGTGTTGTCGCAGTCTGTTTACTATCTGGATTATTAGCTGGCATTGAGTTAACGGTATATCTCAGACCTAAAGCCCCTAAACTGAAACTGTTCTCTGAGCTCTCGTATTGTTTGATCTCCCATGGTTGAGTACTTCAATCCGTGCTAGGAACAGCAGCATTTCGGAATTCAGTTAAACGGTCCAACATCGAATCTCGGACTTTGATTGTATTACTATGTAACCAATGACAGAACCACTTGCAGCTATTAGAACAGTTACTTTACATTGTATACGTTTCTATATAATAAGTCATTGTTGTCCTTACATTATTATTAACACCTGGAACGCCTGGTCGAAATCCGTGTTAAGAATGAAACCGCTTAAACTCACTACGATACGTGGGTTATTTTACATCGTTATTGTAACGTTAAAAATATCGAATATTTTAGGAATATTAGCGATATATTTGATTCGAGTTTTGGTAATATTGGCATTGTCGGTCTTCGGGGAATGGCATGGCGTTCAACGGGTTAATATTGAAAGTTTGGCAAATATTAGCGATATATTTTAACGGGTTAACTAAAATATCGACTCGTTTGCAGCAATGTAGAATGAATATGGAAAGGCGTAAATATTTGTACACAGAAATCAGAGGTGAATGTTTTTATGAATAGACATCAGAATTTTGTGCTCATAAAGACAGTGGAGAAATGTATGGCAAATTATATTATTAAAGTGAAAGTAATATGAAACAGTTTCCTTTAACGAATGCGCTTCTAATGAATGTCTTTGAACTAGGAAGAACATCTTCCTTTCATAAAGAGGAATAAGAGTATTGAGTTTTTTTTAAGAATGCACTCGCTTCTAATTATCCATATTTCAACTAAAACCGTGGATATTTTCATCGCATTCGTTTTTCCCTCTGCTCCGGCAAACATTTTCTACGAAACTTAATCACATCGTGTCTCCTCACTGAAGCGAAACCTTGCAAAGCTTTTCCAAAGGGGAGAAAGAAATGCCATCGGAAAGCAACCCCCCTCCGACTTGAATTACTGGGGGCTTTTAAAATATGAATTATGAACGTTTTCGAATAATCCAATTCTGAGGGGGAAATGTCCGATAAAAGTTCGTGAACTTCATTCTTACCGTAGTACAAATTACCATTGTGCAAATATATGTAATTCTTATATCGGTCTATTATGCATATACCATCAAACAATTAAATATTAAAATGATAAAAATTCAATTCCGCAAAGGTTTCAATGGATGATGAATTATAGTAAAATCTAATTACTTATTTCGTTACTAATAAATGTAATTCTAAATCTCATAATATGACACATCCGAATCAAACAAGTTACAGTTTCCCATACCTTGTAACTGTACCTTGCTCGGACCTAATTAGATGTAATTTAAAACTCTAAAGATTGCATTGCAAGATTGCAAGATAACTAAATTGAACAGAGCTTTCAATGAATGATTGAATACATAAAATATAACCTAATTTCTCATTTCACCAGCCAATCAATATAATTCTAAATGCCAGAATAATATTCAGAAACACAAATGTGAACCAGAAAGATTACAGCACAACATACCTTGCTTGCAGCTAATTAGATGCAACTGAAAAATGCAAGAATTGCATCTAATTACATTTCCATGTGGTACTAATTGGAGAAGGATTAACGAGTATTCGAAAATAAGAGAAATATCTTGAATATTTCCTGGGACGGAATCCAGGCCGGTCGCATATTTTCCTGAATAGCTGTAACGGAGAGACAAAAACGCGGAAGAAACATAGCTTGGGCTACATTTGTTACCCGGGAGGATCGAGCATATTTAGTGCAGTGCCCTATTTCGCAAAGCCTCCTACCCCCCCCCCCAACCCCCCCCACCCTTTGTCGTAATACAATGTTATAGGAAAGGTCTCGTAGAGGTGAGGTTACATAGGGCGAGATGGAATAGAAGGAGGGTAGACCGAGAGAAGTAAGTTACGAGCGTGTGCATTATATCTCCGGCGGTTTCGAGTAGCAGAGATGCCTGCCCGGAGGCGGTAGACTTAGAACCGGAGTCATTGCACTGCCGTTACCATTCCTATAGGCAGTCGCGACTAAGAAATTGCACCACGGCAATCCTCAGTCAGCACTCTGAATGCACTTCTCTTGAATGATGCAACCATTGCCTGTCTATCATCAAATCACACCAAACCTGAGACAACCGCATGTCTTATAAAATGTTGACTTATGAGATTTCTTAATGATAATTACGATATGTGCATTTTGTTGCATGGTTCAAATTTGATGCAAGTTTTTGCTGTCTTTCATGAAGTTACTCGAAACTGTACAACCTTGCCTGTAAAGTGTGACTTATGAGATTTTTTAATTTAATTAAAATATGCCTGACTGCCATCAAATCACACCAAACCTGAAACAACCGCATGTCTTATAAAATGTTGACTTATGAGATTTCTTAATGATAATTACGATATGTGCATTTTGTTGCATGGTTCAAATTTGATGCAAGTTTTTGCTGTCTTTCATGAAGTTACTCGAAATTGTACAACCTTGCTTGTAAAGTGTGACTTGAGATTTTTTAATTTAATTAAAATATGCCTGACTGTCATCAAATCACACCAAATCTCAGACAACCATGTCTCTTGTAAAGTGTTGACATATGAGATTTTTTAATTTAATTAAAATATGCCTGTCTATCATCAAATCACTCCAAAACCTGAGCCAACGAGTCTTATAAAATATGATAATGAAAAATTGTTTTGAACTTTCTTATGGCTGAACGAAGTTTGACTGCACCATGCGGTACGTAATACAGTATGTTTGAAAGTAATCAAGGATGTCCATTATAAGTTAATTTCCGTATCTTCATTCGAATAGCTGCTATAAATTGAACACGCACATGTAATGAGCAAAGCCGTCTATTTAATTAAGACATAAAATAGCTAAATTAAATGTATTTTTATAGTTGATTGACTAATGCTGCCCCAATGCTGCGCTGTTAAATGGAATTTATATGCCTGATTAAGAAATTTCAATGACACTTCGAAGTATAGTGTTACTCATCGCTTTTAATTCGACTATATATTTTTACCGTTCGACTAACTTTTGGATTGATCACAAAGTGCGTGCGGTTTCCATAAGTTTTTTTTTGCTAGGAAATAAGAGATTTTTATTAATTCGGAATTACGGAATCACAAAATATATGGAAATATTACAAGCTAAAACGGACAGCATATTATTGAATAGAACGTTGGAAAAGTATACAAAAATGAATAAAAGTTAATTCCTATTTACATGTTAAAAATCGCGCGAACTTGTGGCCATCCTAATGTATTTTTCTATCCACTTACAGGTAATAGATATCGTGAGAAAATGTATTCCTACCGAAACTGTTTCTTATCTAAATTATTACGTGTCCCTTAATTGCTTCGTTCCTCGGTGTTCATTGTAGACGCTTAATGAGATTCTAAACGCGGAGAGGATTTGTAACAGGATACGACGTATATCCAATAAATATCGAGTAACCCGTATTCTTACGAAATCTCGAAAATTCAGACTCATAGAGACTTTAATTTATCTCACGCCTACGAATCTTTCCCATTAGTACTCTCGAGTTCCTTGCTCTGAGATATTTATCGGAGGCGTTTGGTAATCGTTCTAATCGGTTCTTATCTCCAATGGAACAAAGATTGTTTCTCCGGAATGAATGTTCCAGTGAAAAGAAACGATTTTTACCACATATAACGTAACAAAAGCTAAGTCAACAAAGTGCAGTTTCGTGTCGTAATTTTTTGACATATTCTACTTGAGCTGCACGAAACCCAATCTTTGTTCGGTTAGTTCGCTTCGCTTGATATCTCACAATTTCATCTACTCTTTCCATTTTCGTTTCCCCCATCTTTTGCATTATTTCTTAGTACTCTTTTTTAATATGGCCTTCTTGTGAAGTTGACCTATTTATACATATATATGATGATATTTTTATGTTCTTTCGGCGCAAGGGGTAGCTGGACGTACTCTGACATTATTGCAACTAACTCGCTTCGGTCTGCTGCAAGCGGTGCACGTTGCTAATTTCTAGAAGATACTCAAAGGATTTGTAGAAATCTGTGCAACTATGTAGGTGTCTGCTATTTGAAAATCATGCTTTATAATTTCGTGAGGACACGCGCTTAAATATGTTCTTTGGTCCTTCAGAACAGGACGTTTTAAAAATGAACTTCATCTTGTGTCATATCCTTAAACATGGCATCAAGATCTAGCTTTTTCGATTCACAAATGTTTATTCTAAATGGCATTAGAATAATTAAGTATATTTTAAGAAAATATATATTTTATATATTATGAATGTATTACAAATACATTTTAGCAAACAGAGAAGTATTGACAATATTCGACGTAAAACTCCAAGTATTTGTCGTTTATGCATCTATTTATACAGATTTTTCACTCTGAATTAACCCTTTTGCAGATCATATTCATCTTTTTGCAAATCAACCTTTTCCACAAATGTGTTTTCTTAGACTATTGTGATAAAAGTAAAATCCAATGTAAAGTGAAAGGGTGAGTTTGAATTGGAAAAAGGTGAATATGATCTGCAAAAGAGTTAACTTGGAGTGCAATTCCTACATCGAGTACGATCAGAAAATTTTGGAAAATAATTTTGTTAAGTATTTTCTGCCACAAAGTCTCAAATTGAGTCTTTGTTTATTGTTGCTGCAAGTACTACCGCGTGATATACGTTGTATACATGCCGTTGTTCTTCTCGCAACAGTTAAAAGGTCGATATTGCGCATTGTCGCGTGTCGGGAAACAATTCATTTGGAGTGTAGAAGTAAAACTTTCGGAAAGTTGCTCATTCGTTAGTATATCGTGAAGACGTGATCCTGTTAAGTTATCCATGGAAAAGGTACTTTAAAGCCACGAATTTACAGACGGTTAAGCGGTACCACGACTGACGTGATTTACGTAGTGGCGTAAGTCGTCGAGTATTATGTAATTAGCGGTAAATCTGGTAATGCGCCGTACATCTCTTGGTACCCGTCTGCCGTAGTAGACGCTCTAATTCCCATGCCGCGAACCAATCGCATTAGTGCCATGCGGCTGTTTCGTATTACCTACGTGCCTTCCCATACTCTCCTAAATTCATTCGCCAACCGAAGATATTTAAGTGGTTAACCAGCAATGCGCCTTCCGAACATTTGCTCTTTCCCATTTCTCTCACCCCGAACGACTTGGCAATTCCACCATGCCGCTCCCTCGATTCGGTGAATTCGTTAATATTTCAATAAACTTCTGGTCAGCCATAAAAGGAGGATGGTTGTGTTCTAAAGGGAAATCCACCTCTCTTATTTCCTCCGTGCTGTTTCAACCGTCTTCCTTTTGCGACCAGAAAAAAACCAAAGGTGACTTTCGTCGCAACCTAAGTAAATTATCGGAAACAATCATCGACCTGTTTCTCTTAAATCGAAAATCCTTTAATCACATAACGCAGCGACGTGTATTTCACGTCCCTCGCCATTATCATGCAATACCATGACCATGATCAGCATTACCGTTAATATTTCAATAAACTTCTGGTCAGCTATAAACGGAGGATGATTGTGTTCTAAAGGGAAATCTACTTCTCTTATTTCCTTGCATTTTCTAACGTCTCCCTTTTACATCATGCTTTTCTCAGTGTCATGTAGTTCCTTTATGTCTCAGAGTTCTCTCATTTCTCTTGCACGAGCGGTTTATTAGATTTTCATCGAGGAAACGTGACTCCGTTCGAATAGCGTCTAATTCGACTCGTTTTGGACCCACGAACGAAATGTACGATTAATCGCTTTCATGAACAGGTGGATGTGGTCAACGAGGTTACCTCACTCTACTCTGCATGTCTGTTCCTTGTCCTCCGTATATCCGGTCCTTCCTCTCCAACCACGATCTACCTCAACTTTATTTCGATGGGATAGTCAGCAATTTCGTTGGTTATATTACGATCGTCCAACCGGTTTCAGGAAAATGGATTGAATTGATTTGACGTATGAGTGCACTTGACGATAATTATGCTCGAAGATTTGTAGATTAGAACCTACTACATGTTCCAAAATTTACGATAAGTATACGGTAGATTTACGTTCGCCATTATAACTCACTTTTATCTCGTTACTGTTTTATGTACTATTTGACGGGGGGTGTAAAATATATCCTTTGAATTAAACGTTTAATGTACGTGCTTATTACTCCTAACTTCTTAATGGGATAACAAAGATTAATTAGTCTTAGATTCATCGTACGAATACTGCGTGCAAATAGAATGTACATACATTCCGTTCGTAGCTCCACCCTCTATTTCTCACTTTGATAAGTATTTATCTTGGAAAAGAGACATCATGTTGTTTTATTCATCGTATTCCGACATTCGACACTCTACGGTGCCACGAATTCCATGGTTTTCATGAATGAGATTCACGAGGAGAGTTTGCTAGTTATTTATCAGTTTAAAATTAGACAAGATTTCAATACAATTATGCATCTTTCACTATACAACGTGACGTTAGCTGAATTCGGATCCGCCTGCTGAAAGCCAGGAACATTATGCCTTCCGCTAACGTCACATTGTACAGTGAAAGATGCATTAATCTATGGAAATCGCGCCCAACTTTAAACCCCTTTTTTTGAAAAATGCATTGGCCATCGCACCTAAAAATTGTGTGCTCTAAAATTAGTTCTGTCTATAGTTGAAAATCTCGTTGAGAAGTCTCACATGTAAGTGACAAACTGTGCTCGTCAGTCTGCCTCCACATTGGTTCCTGTCTTCCCGTCGAGATTGACAACACTGTTGCTCTGGCCACATTGTAGGAATAGTCACACTTGGTTGGATATCGCCATTCTCCGATCTCTTTACTAATGATACTGAATTTAATTGGTGCACCACTCAGCACCCTTGAATTAACGTTGAACCCTGTTGGTAGTATCGTCATTAATATGATGCATTACCCCGTCTGCCATGGCTCAGACTTCCTCCACTTGACTCGACTCCTACTTCATTCCACTTCACGCCACACTCTACAGTGCACTGTACACACATACACTCGTCCTTGCATGGCCCTCGTCTACGTAACACGGTTTTTCAGAAAAGTATCTTTCCGTTTCTCTGTTCCTACGAAATTATTTCACTGCCACGGATATGTTTCTTTCAGTGATACAACCTGGAACATGTGCTACACTGATGGTGTCGTATGGATACTTGCACGAACAAAAGAATTTTTCGTTCAATAATCGTTCAAATTGATTCAGCAGGGCATATCGAACGATTGCAATTGGAAAAAATTACGTTTGCATGTAGGTCACACAGTCGCCAGGGAATTTCGTGTTATCCTTCTCCCCGTTTGGAATTCCACTTCTACCTTGCATCTCTCTCAATGATGTCTCTTTTAATTGTAACACATTTTCACACTCTTTTGGAGGTCCGTCAAAGTTTTTCGACCCGATAAACGTGTTGGATATTTAATAAATTTGTTAGAAACATTTATCTTTGCTAGCAGCGATTTTCAGTTTTAAGTGAACACGATGCATCGTTGCTATGTATATTCACTCTTTATCGATTTGGTAAAAGCCGTCAGAGATGCGTAGCATAGCTAGATTTGCGGTTCACCGCGAGGACCGCAGTTCCATCACGATTTTTACATCGAAAATTGCCACACTTCGCGGTGTTTAATTATCCTTTAAAGTGGACAACTGCGATACACGGACGTGCAATTATTACGTAAACGCCGTCACTTTATCTCGTCGATATTTTCACACCGCATACAATTTACCCGAACATTCTATTCGATTAACGCACCTTTTACGTACTTCGTTGAGAATTACGATATTCTATTTGTTCGCACACGACCTTCATTATGCTTTTTTTAGTCATTTCTATTCTCTCGTATGCCATTTTGAATCACGGTTTAACACTAGAACTGTAGACAATATATTCAGCTATATTTATACATGGACATATGTGTCCTTAAAAATAAGAATTTTTGTTGTTTAATTCCCAATACTTTATTTGTACTCATACCTATATTTGTCACCTTATATATTTTATATTTATATCCTTTTTCGTGGACATAATTTGTTATTACATAATCTATGTAGTAATTAAATTTATTAGCATTGGGGAAAAGTCTGTCAGATAGATGGAACGAAATGATCAATAATGATGGGGACTATGTTGTTGATTAAACTGTATTAAATATTAAATATAATAAAATGTTGTATAAGTATCAAAAACGACATTACTTATAGATAGCCTTAATACATTATGGCAAGTACACGCAAAGTTCATTTTGAAAATGATCAGATTTATATTTCTTGATTGGTTAGCAAAAAGGCTAATTACCAAACGATCCCTAGTAATCTAGTCCACATTTATCCCCTATGGGGCAACCATGATGGAGGACGGTACACTGGAATTTAATTTAGATAAGTTACGAGTATGCATTACACCTTTGATAATTTCAGTGAGAATGCTGTCCTGTAAATCAGATTAAATTGAAATGATTGCACTATATACGTGTGCGCCATGTACAAGCGTAACTTCGTAATAGAAATTCACTCTCTTCATTCAAATACCTAAAGTCATTCGAGTGAATGAGCATCCTTTCGTCCCGCAATTTAAAGTCCCGAGGTAATTAAGCAGAACGCGTTAAAATATACCCGAGACTAAAAGTAGTTTTATGTAGTACAATTCGCCAGCAGAATGTCCTATTAATTTGCAACAAACGTAACTTTCCACTATCACGTGATAATGTTAATTAATTATCATATTATCCAGAATATCTTTATGTAGGGAAGCGGCAATTAAATGGAACGATTTGTTCTGCGTATTTACTGTTTCCACCTCTTTATACTATAATGGTATACCCAACGGTATGACAATCCCGGAAATATCGAATACATAGAAAATCCGTTGATAATTCGTAGATTTATTGATCATTAAAATTTCGTTGGAAATGGGTGAATAAGCTTAATCGTATTCATAGAAGTAGCATTCTTTTATTTGCATTGTCACGATGACGCACGACTATCGAGGATCGTTAACTGACCCTAGAGGCAGGACAACATTCATTTCCAGGTTTGCGAACCCCTAGGACATTCACGAAGACCACCCTTGTCAGGACCAAGCCGACCCTCAGTAGGTCCGATGAATTTATACCAATGTCCTAGCTCTCTTCATCCTGTCGTATTTCTTCCTCCTATTTTCTTCCTGCAAATTCCAGTATCCAGTAATTTTCAACCGGTGTGCCGTGAGATGATCTTACAATTAGATGTGGTATGAACATTTCTAAAGATCATTAATTGTCACATCTTACATTTCATTTTATATTTCGTTCTAATAATAATGATAAAAGTACGCGCAACGATTGTCACCTTTTTCGGTGCATTTAACTAATTTAAGAATTAGAATCGCAAAGATATAAAACTACGTCTTATAATAAACTGATTCAAATAAAATGTACTTAATACATGAAAAACTAGGTACAAAAAGATTGCAGAAATAAATACCCAACTGTATAACAGATCATAGACTATTAGTCACAAAGGATATCCCGAGTGTGTTTAATGCTGAGGGACGAGTTTAAAAGGATATTAAAAGATGAAACCGTATTACGAAATCTTCTTTACGTGAACCAGATACGGGTAAAAGAGTAAAGTATTTTTATGCGGTACGAGACCTTCAACGGTATCATGAAAATCGGTCTTAACTCGGAGGACGTAAGCTCTCAAAGCTCGAAAATACTGTCGATTGAGTAGTAGTGCGAATTCCAGGGTCCTTAGATAGCTGCTAACACGATCTGTCCATTTCTCGTGACAAGCAGTCAAACAAGCACCGATGTTAGGGCGAGGAAGGAATTTCAAGAGACAGGTCGATCCTTCGGGTCGTTGGGATGCAGCCTCCAAGCAGAGTGAACGCAAAAGATAGACCCCGGTGTCTTTCAACCTTCTTTATTTCACGGCCTCCTTCAACCTATAGTTAAACCCTAGTACTATAACAATCTATGAGACCCGTGATACGGATTTGGAGCCAAACCCGAGAAGCACGAATCCTCCTCGTGATTCAGTTGTTTCGGATGCGCTTACATAAATTGCACAAACATTGTTGCAGTAGTTAAGTAACTAAGATGTAGTTTTATATTTTTAAACAGACTTGTATTCCACTTTGCGTGCTTGCGAGTTTGAGGATACATACTTAAAGGAGATCTGTATGAACTTGGTGTTCATGTTAAAAAATGATATTTATTTCAATATTTCAACCTTGATTTCAATTTATGATATTCGAACATCGCTCGAAATTTGAGTTCGCTGATTTGAAATTAATCATATTTGTTCAGGTTCATATTTGTTCAATTTCAAAATTCGATTGTATAATAGTATATCTAGGGTATTAATTCTGCGTAATAAAAAGGGAAAATGATGGTGATGGTATAATTGCTATTTCCATCAATTTTCCGGCAAACATATTAAATCCATAAATGGGTTCGATTATGTAAAATAAAGTATTAGGTCATCCCATACGTAATGTCGTTTTTGGACTCCAACTATTGATGCAAATTTTCTTAAAATAAAATATATCGATCTGACTAAATTGAATCCAGGTTACATACTGTCAAAGCATGACACAAAAATAGAAGTTCCTATAATCATATCAGAGAAACGTGATATGATCGTTTATATATGGCAAATAATACTTTATTGTACATAATCGAACCGATTTAAGGATAAGTGTTAAAAAAATATTGCATTATAGTGTGGCAAGTTGTTGAGTAACAAGAAAATCTCTTTACCGGTGTGTCAAAGTGGATACGTAGCCAGTTTACTAGAAAGTCGAAGAAAGTTCTCGACATGTTTAAATGAAACTGGATGGCGAAAGCACCCTTTCCGGTGGAGAGTTACGCGTGGCCCATAGCCACTGTGTTCACGCTTGGTTGGATATCAGATCGAAAGTTCGTGTCTCTCCTATTTTCCGCGAGAATTTTCGGCATAGCTGCCGCCTGCGAAATCCTCCGAGATTTCTCTGGGGTTACGGAACTGGGCTCCTCGAGCGGAAAATTCGACACGGTTGCTCGATCAAGCAGACCATCCGTAGGCGATTAGGGTAAGCTCTGCCAGACAAACTCACGGCAATTAAGCCCTCTCGGAGCTTTTCCGCGAGCTACTTTAATCTGTAAATCTAAATAAATTTAGTCAGAAATTAATTTTTTCAGGACTATTAGTAATTCAGAGTTTTTCCGGATAACGTGAACTGGGAATTAAAAAAAGTGTAACAATTAATGCAATGCGTCGTTATTGTAATTATAGTAATACTTGAATTTCCATATGCAGCTAATTTTATTTCTTTCTTTGAACTTTATAGTTGATGAATTTTCGTTAGAAAAAGTAACTTATGTTTAAAAATTAAGTTATCAAAAATACATATAGCAATTTTGATACCAACATAAGTAACTTATAAGAATCAAATTCCTTATTATTAGAGCTATAAAAGTCGGTAATTATTATAAATTAATGGGGTTTTAGTGGTTACAATAAAATTGCTTTCCAGCGTCGATATGAAATTAATAATGTCGTATAAGAGAAATGTTATTATCTCGATAAGCATAATGCGGAAGGAGAACGTTCCATCCCCAGAAGGGACGTTCCATCAGTGACCACTCAGTTCTCGATCTGGAAGAGCGTCGAGCATTTCACAAGTAGGGTTGGAAAGATATCCGGTGAGGAGATTTCATGAGAAAACGGAGCTGGAATCAACGAAGTAAGAAATGACCGTGCCCGAGGCACTCGCCTCGACATTGCGGCCGAGAATTAGGCGAGTTTATTACCAGGAAGGGAAGTTGCTTCCAGATAGCAGTAGCGGGTTTCGTTATCGCGGATTTGTGCAACGAGGCGACACACATTCTCTTCTCCCTTCAGTATTCTCTTCTCTTATTTTCTCTATTCGAGCATTCCTACTACCATCCACCCTTTCACTGTGCACGACCCCTTTTCCTCTGACCACGTTCATACTGACCTAACATTGAGAAGCAAGAGATAACAGGATAAGAATAGAGTTCCGTAAGGTAAGAACAGTGTTGGTTCAGAGAAAACGGGTGGGAAGGCCATACTCAGACTCATGGGTCGAGGTGGATCGAGAGAAACGAGCTGAGGATAACATTACGAGCGACACGAGCCATAAAACTATTCAGGACTCGTTGGCATCCCTGTCTCCGAACTCTAGAACTTTTCTCCCTCCTACATGCCAGGAAATACTTACGCATTTAGGTTTCTCTCGTTTCTATCAGCACAGCTATCACTTGCTAAGATCGTTACGATGTAATCATAGTACTTACAGCTTCCATAGCTGTTAGTGAAATGGTTGGTGATCCAACGCAATTTGCACGCTTTTACGAGAATTTATACTCCCGTGATTAGTCCGCTGAAAGTAATACGATCTACTACGAATTATTCGTTTTGTCGGTAATCAATGAGAACTTTTTTTTCGGGAGTTTCTTGGCACCAAAATTACCCACCGTTCGTTCATGCATTAACTCGGATATTAATTATGGACGGTAATTTATGCTTTACTGTGCACTGTATTAATGCACATAAAGCGTTTATAGGTTGTAACATATCGATTACACGCTTGCATATCGATAAGTATCGTTTCAAGTATGAATTGCGGTTACGTGTATATTTAGAAAGTTTTACCAAAAGTTTATTAGGTTGGCCAAAAGTTTGTGCGCTTTTTAACATATACATAGACTACGATTTTTATTCGATTTCGTGTATTTTTTAAATTTGTTTTATTTGATAATATATCGTCCATTTTGATTTCTATTATTTTCCTATATTTTTGCTAGCCTCGATATCCCGTGCGCATAAAAATCCCGTTGTTTTAGGATAAAACTGATGCTAAACGCACGAACTTTCTGCCCAACTTTATACAATAATATTCTCAATCATAATCTGATAAGCTAGAGTTTAATGCAGTTATCACGTAAATTGTGCGCATAGAATTCATTGATTTTCTGCATAGCTACTAATCACATTTCTGGGGATTTGACTGCACGCACGGTATCATCTAGCTATATATTGCATTCAACAGCTCATAATGTTGCATATAACACCTCGGAGATAGACGGGGGTTGCCTTTCATCGTGACGAGTTGCAATACAACGATATTCTGATCCGCAGACGGCCAGAAATTATTAGATTTCGAATAGCTTGTTCTATACGATTGTGCAAAAGAATCATCCCGGCTCCGATGCTCGAATTATAAAGATTTCCATTCTCTTTGTTTCAGGTAAGTAGAACGAGTCGTCGCCGTCTGGTTCTTCATCCCTGTTCCTCGACTTTCTATCCAGGGAGACTTTCCATTTATTGGTAAGCTTTCGTGAGCGAGAAATTATGAGATTTTCATTTTCCAGCAATAATTGCGTGAATACAGTACAGTCTCTTTTTATGCGTTTCCATGTTATGCGGAACAACAACAAAAAAAACTCTTGTTTTACCAAGAAAGCTATACCTTTTTTGTGCGTGTTTTTATACGGAATTCTGTGAAACGTATCCACCACACAAAAAGAGGCTCGACTGTACAGTTTCGCATGAAAACTGGTTCAAAATAATAACTACTTCAATAAATAAACCATTCGACTTTAGTACGAGTTGGATGCTGATAACTCGAGATTACCATTAATACGGAATAAGAATTGAATACTTTTTACTGATATATCGATCGAATCTATGAAAAATTGATGAATCGGAAAAGTTACTGATTAATGGTCCTCGATACACGATAGAATTTTTATTGATGCTTAAAAGCACTTACCCGCACGAGTGCTTTTAAACCCATAAGATAGTGCTCTCCCTGTACGCCGTTTTAGGATAATATAAATAGATAACCAACGGAATCCCATGGAACTACATGGAAAGTACATAAAGAATGATAAACCAGTAATAACAATAACCTTATTAAACCAGTCACCTAAAATATAACATTTATGCCTGACTAACAATATCTTCGCCAATAACATTACATCCTCTACAATTCTTTATTCAACGTGATGTAAGAACACTAATTATGGTAGACGTAGTTTTATTACGATACATAATTACTGCGGGGAATTAATGTTGAATTTCATTAACATCGCGATATATTATCGAGTTTCCCCGAAAAAGCTAAGAATGAAAAGTTTCCCGCTGCGCGGATACGTTATTAACGAAATTGTGCCAAGTGCAAATATGATCGGGACCCTCCAGTGAGGAACGCCTCCCGCTAATTGGCAACATCCAGGGATGAATGCGCACTGTCTCATCCCCTCTGATCGAGTTGGTTGGGGTTGGTGCCGAGGGGTTTTCTAGATGATGATCGAGAGGTGTACAAACTGTACTGGACACTCTGTATATGTGACCCTCCATGCATTGGTCTGCGTTTGCTTCAGCCACGTATTTCCCATGTGACTCGAGTGCATTCCGTTAGTGGGGCGTCTCAGTTCCTCGGTTATCTCGCATACGAAATTCGCCCATCGAACGAACTACTATCTGAATATCGAATTGTTCCATTAGGATTCCAACGCCAATGTATTAGGGCTACCGGAAAGTAATCTATTATTTTTCACATACTTTATGAAACTGAAGTTAGTTTTTCATATTAAACAGTATTTTATTAGATAATCCTCATCATTATCTATGATCCTTGACCGACGATCTTTCAATGCCATAAAATGCGACGAAATTCTATACTCCTGAATTGATTACTTTCCGGTACTCCTAATTATCTTTCGCATTCCTTTTTATACCCTGCATCAGTTTTTTCTTTTAGAAATTTATTAGTATTTATCGCTTCTATGTTTAATAACATTAGAATTATGCATTATAATTAAGCTACTGTTTAAGTACCGAATCTTTTTCTATTAGGATTCCACATCAATTTATCTTCTTCTTCGTACCCTGCGCCGCTTTATTCTTTCAGAAATTCGCTATTATTTATAGCGTTCTTTTTAATAGCATTACGATTATGCGCGTGCTCTTTTCCCAACTCCTTCCGTTGCTTTCAGTGGACTTTCAAAGTTTCGAACTCTGTAATTGAAACTGCGGATGGCGATAGAGATCTTAAGAAGTTCTTGTTTGAACACTTTCGCGATACAAGATATATTTCATCGATCCATATAGTCTGATAGGATATCATTAATCTCTTCATCGGTTTTTTAATACGTCAGATTGAGTTGCTTATTGAATACTTCGTTCTCATTATTTTAATCGAGTATTTATTAAAAGGTTCGGCAGACAGCGTATATTTATTCGGTGGCAACGAAGTAATGAGGAAAATGTGGGTTCACCGCAAAGACTAGAATAATTACGGCGGAGATTAGTTCCCGCGGTAATGAATATTCCGGCAGATTGGCACCGCGAGGACCAGATACGCCATCGAACTCCCGCGGGCTGTGTAATTCCTGATCGATAGTAATTATGCCAAGCATCATCGCGCAACACCTACCTATCGATAATGTTTACGTTTCCCTCCACTTTTTCGTCTTTTGCAATTCCGCCGGTTACATCAACTATGACTGCACTTAAAACGATTCCCAGGGTTTGTGGTTTGAAAAGGCTGTTTTTAACAACCTGATTAAAAGTAGAACTATCGAACATATACTCACAACGAACCCTAGGTTTTTTTTGTTTTCATATATGTGCAGTTACTCCCAAAAATAGTCAGACACTAATAAAATTTGATATATAGTGATATATCTATGTCAGTTATCAACGAATTTGACTAAATCTGTTTTCTGTGAAACGTCGTTTATTGTAATTTAAAATTATGTATTGTTGGTTTAATATATTGTCATATATACAATTGTAATATAAATTAATCGAAATCGTGTATAATTTTTCCGTGAGAGAAGTATTCGAGAATTAATATTTTTGTCGTCTTTTGTAAAATAAACGCTGTGTTCATATTTCGTTGGATCTCTTGTTTTAAGCGTTTTGGCATATTTGACGTTATTTTTTTCTATATTCTGCACTAATTGAATGCCATTCTTCTGTTAATCCTATTAAAAATTTATTAAACTAACAATATGTAAATAACACACATACAGCATTATGTACTCAAATTTTATTAGTGTGAATACTTTTCGAACTATATATACAGTAGACTCCCGTATGACGCGATTAATATGTATTACGCGTTGTATGAAATCGCGTTATCAGGGAATCAAATTATACAGAGGATCGCATTATTTAAAAAAGTTCGTCGCAATATCTTTAGCGCGTTCCAGGAATTCGCATTGTAAAATGCGGTCAAATATGTCGATGTAGACAAATTAAGTAATAAGAGTGAAACTTATAAGTCAATGTGATAATTATTTATAAGTGATTTAAGTGCAATTATTTAGTAGCATATGAAGCTAAATAATTGTTGGTTAGGTAGGAACAGTTGAATACAAGCCTTTCAATGTCCCGTTCACACACAGTAATTGCTTTTGCCTAATGCAATACTCATTGTCCGTATTATCATACTTGGAGCAGTCACTCGAAATTGTACCACTGAAATTTCCTGATAACTATCAGCGTGCCCGATCGGGGACATTCAGTTATATTTTCCATCCCTTTTGAATTGATTGTAATTATTAGTACATAAACAAATGTACTTTGTTAAAGAGTAAATGATTTCCATTCAATGAGATACCGCGAATGATTAGAGCTGATACGCATTTCACGTGTGTCCCATTCATTTCAAATCGAATGATCATACTTGACTGACATTTCAATTGTGATCTGATCTACCAAATTTTCCTGGCCATTGAAAAATAAGGGAAACGAGCATCATTGAATTTTCTCAAAATACCCATTCAATATTATTTTAAATACACAGCAACGGAATGATAACTTTGGCAAACATTAAATATAAAAACTGGGGGAAAAAGTACAATCGAAAATGTTCTTGTGTATTTTATTAATACCATGTTTTTATTCGTAGATATGTAAAGTACACATTCTAACAAATTCATATTTTATTGACATATGTCGCTTGACTATGACGGTCGCCTGTGACCAGCGATGCGAATATTACTAAAACTCGACTCAAATATATATCGCTAATATGCGTACAATTTTCAATACTCTTAACTTTACAATAAAAATGTCAAACAACCAATGTATCGTAGAGTGCTTAAACATTTTATTTGCGGACGTTATATGGACATGGAGGACATTGAGGACCCGTATTATGGGGTATCGTATAACACGGATTTCGGAGCGGTGTTCAACGTGTTATATACGTGAAACGTTATGCAGTGAATTGTTCGGTTGCACAAGTCAATAACGTGGCGCGGACGAATAAGAGACGAATGCCAGGATATAATCGCATTGCCCAATTCCCATCTGGAGTGGTGTTGACAAATGACTCGACGGCCTGATTACTGTTGGGATTTTAACGCGAGCTTAATTAGACGTTGTAGCTCCCATGACTGATCGATCGAGGCACGAAATGTGCTGCTCGCCCCGCTTTTTCTTCCATTCTCTCTGAATCAGTTATGCGGGCTCTCTTTAATTCGTTCTCTCTTCTCGTGAATCCTCTTTCGCTTTGTGCACGTCAGTGTGTCTACGTTGTTGCGTAACTTTATGAAACTAAACATCTGTTGGAAATCGTTTCAAAAAAGTCAGCCAAAGAATCGTGCCTTTCAATTTCATAAATTAGATTATTGTACTGTATTTTATTTTATTGTATATGCTTGTTCGATTCGACTGTATTTGATTTTTGAACTCGACAAAATATCAATTCTACGAGGCGCGTATTATTGGATGTCATTAGAGTTCGAAATTAATTGGTGTCTCTTTATAATCGATTGCGATAATAATAAGTCTGTTTATAATAGATTTATTACTATTGTAATCTATTATATAAAGACATCGATTAATTTACAATTATAATGACATGAAATAAAACGCGTTTGTAGAATTTATATTTTGCAGAATTCAAAGAGTCGAATCGATGTAGCGTTGATATTCAATAGAGTAGCAAGTGTAGCTTTCGAAAAATATGTTATCGTACCAATTTCCGCATTGTTAACAATTGACTCCCATGACTTTCCAATAGCATTCGAATGAAAGGCCAATTTTCAAATAAACGGTTTTTGTTCTTACGCGCTTTATTGGTAAATAACATCGATATTATTATTGTTTGTAAATATCTGCGAGCGAAGTATATTGACAAAAGATTCGACGTAGAGTTCGTGCCAGGCTATCGACATATTGGTAAATATTTGCCGGCGTTTAAAAAAAGGCATGTTTTCATTGTCGTTAACGTTCATTCCCTTTTATGACTTCCGAATGCCCAAATTCCGTGAAATGGGTTTTAAAGCAAATTGCATTGGATTTGTGTTTGGTTCGCACGGAGATTGGTGTACGATACGAAGAAATAATTTATCGAATGTTACCGTTCGTTACGAACCACCACTTTCCAGGCCACGAAATCAGCTCACCCACATATTGTAATGCTTATGTAATAAATAAAAGTGTTAACACACCGTGCCTGGGAACGCTCTAAATTCCCGTTCATTTGGCCCGCAATTCCGATTATCCGGAACGATGATCATATGAGTAAACGATTAATATATGCGCGGCTTATATGGAGCATTCAACGGAGTATACACACCAGTAACAAATAAATAATATAACATGAATACACACACACATTTAAATATCCCTGACGGAACGTGTTCGAATAACATACATCCGATTAATGGATAAACAGAAATACTCACGATTTATTCTTAATTAATAATCAACATTACGCAGTTATAAAATACTCAGAGTCAATCTGAAAATAAATTCGGATTAATTTTACCGTGGAAATTTACAACGCTATGTTTTATCGAGCTTTTATTAAAAAACAGATTGGATATTTAGGAAACAGACTCCACTGATATTGTATGGGTTGTCCAAAAGATTCGTGTCGATTTTCAATAGTTTTGGAACAAACTGTGCATACATAATTAAATATATATTATATATCGGTATATAAAGTGCTTTTATGCAGCAACGTAAACTCGAAGAATATGGAATTTTATTATAATGAAACATAAGCAACGACGACAGACTTATATGTATAGGCGTCCAAATTTAACAAGATTCCCCCGTAACTTCGTAATTCCTCCAGGGTCTGGCGTAAGTTGATTAAAATCCTCGAAATTAATCAAGGGAGTCGCACTGTAAAGCAGATGCTTTACCGGCGACAGTAATACAGCTCTTCCTTCTTGCCTCAGTGTTTGTTCTTTAGAGTACAAACCCACCGATCGCCACGCTGAAATCCGTGTTATACGATACCTCGCAATACGCGTCCATAATATCTATATAACATTTAAAAATAAAACTGTTTAAGCGCCCTACGATACATTCGTTACTTTACATCGTTATTGTAATATTGAAAATATTGAAAATATTACGAATATTGACAATATACAGTCGTGCCTCTTTTTATACAGTGGACACTTTTCAGAGGAATCCGCAGAAAAAACCGCACAGGAAAAGATATAGGTTTCTTTGCAAAATGAGGCATGATTTGTTGAGATACCAGCAACCCAAAAGAGGTAACTTACACATATTCAGTTGTTTTGTTTTGTTTATGCATAAAAACATCGTAGATGCGAACGAGAGATGCTTTACTTTCAGGAATTATCCTCTTCACTCTTAATTCCCAGCAGTAAAACATAAAAAGAACGAAGATAAATGGATAAGCGCGTTACGTTACAATTTCCTAGATTTCTTCCAATACTTATTTTTTCTTGCTATTTCACTTCAAAGCATTAAAAAGATACGCGGAAAAAGAGACTCGACTGTGTTCCATTCGAATTTTAGTATTACAATATCGTCATCCGTAACCACCGGTGACCATCATGGCGTTCAACGTGTTAAGTAAAAATATACATTGTTCCCGGGAAACCTTAGGAAGCGAGTTTCTTTTAGTCCTCAAGAAGTCGATTTGTGTGTTAATAGGTTTGCGGGAACGGGTTAATTACTTAATAAACCGTGGGTGGTTTACGGCGTTGGTTGCAAGTGGTTGAAAGATGGCGGGGGTTCAGCCGCGTTGAAGAAAATTGAGAAAGAAAGGACCAGGTCAAAGGTACTTCATTTTGGGTCGGAACGAAGGATATAATAATCCTCGATTAAATTAACGGTACGGTGGCTGCTATTTATTCTATGGATACTGATAGCGACACAGCTGACGGTTTATCGGAGTCAAGTGTAATTCATCGTAAAAAGTTTGGAAAGAGTGTTTCGAATTTCGTGGAACTTTTTTTATTTTGTGGTTCGGGGAGTACGTGGGTTGGTCGAGAAGTTCAAGAAAAGTTTAGTAGCTTACGTGCGAGAAGAGTCTGAGCGTAAAGGACGACTCGTTAATTTCGTCATTCGTTGCGTCCCGCAGGCTCTCAAGTCCACGTTGTTCCTTAAGGTTTACAGGCCCTAACTTTTCGTCCTTAACTCGTTAATTAAGGACGAAAGCATGGCAGTGCCGAAAGATGGGTGGCAGGCACCCCGGAGAAGCGAAGTTTTAATAACATTACCGTAATAATACCGTTGGTCCCTCACCGTTACTTCTCGCAACGTGCCCTAAATTATCAAAGGATCTTCCGCCTCTCGTTTTCTACCCCTTTTTCCTTATCCGATTTTCTTTGGCCCTCGAACTTTTTCATTCTTCACTCCGACGAACGGCCAGCAATAACTTGCACCTTACACCCTTGAAATATCAAGCACTTTTACTTTCACCGAATTCTGGCCCCGATAGAATCTGCAAAATTTCAAGTAGCACGATGTAACGTGAAATTGTGGACTATTGTACCACTGGATACATAAAGAAACTGGAGAAACATAATACTGTATTGGACTAGGAAATTTTCAGCATTTCTATGGAATAAACGTTATTTCAGTGTGGAAAACGAGAACTTATACTGTTTCTCGATAACGTAAACTTCAATGGAAATGAAATTCTTTTTGAGCTTCGAGCGAGTTATAGTGCATAGGTTATATTCCTACCGTTCCATCAAAATATTAGATTACATATTTTCCTGTTTCCAAAGTCTCTGGAATTCCAAATTTTCCTTCAGAAACATTCCGCATTAAACTCGTAGAAAAAAGCTTGTACGAATCTAATGTTTACAATCCTGAATAATTTAACCCTTTGCACTCGATTGGCGACTGAGAATCATTTTCGTGTGCAAAGGGTTAAGTTGGATATTGAAATTGTAACAATAAATGTCCATGTCGCTAGGAAATCATAATCGTTGTAGCTTCTTTGTTATTTCATCAGATAATCGTTTGAGTCGAAACATGTGTCCAACTTTTTGGTGAAAATGTGGAGGAGGTCGAGCGGTGGTAGAAAAAAAAGTGAAAATGTCAAAAGTGAAAGAGGGTTTATATTACTCTTATGGATAAAGAGCTCTTGAAGAGATGGCTTGCGCTATCAAGTACCATCGGTAATAATCGTAAACGGCATTCTGAGACTGTCGTTTTGCAGCTGTAATGCTTGCGCGACTCTTAAAGGCTGCAGCTGCAGACTGCATCTGGGCCAGGTGATGTCGCATGGCCAGAACTCTCGTATTTCCAAGCTTATTGGCCTACTTTCGCAATTAGCAAAAGGTTCTACAATCCTTTCTTCCTATCAACAGGTTCCTCGAAATATCCTTATCCTTGCCTTTCCATGCTCCTTGATAAAAAATGAATTCTACTCTGTTCTACCTCTCTTGGAAAATGTGCAACTCTAATTACACTATTCTGGCAAAGAGCCAAGGCTTTGCTTTGATACTTGAAGCTATCAAATGAAACGATTATTTCAGCCTCCCAATGAAAATCTATCTTTTCAAAGAGTTTCGTGGAATTACTTCTATCACTTCCGTAGAACGCGAATATTCTAAATTCCTTGTCGATTACCTTAACACTAAAATTACCGAACATACACTACTTAGTTATGCTTACACATTAATTTATATATAAATTATGGCTGGCAGATTGAAGTTAATTAACGAATTTAATTATTTGCGTTACGTATATACAATAAAAGTCTATAAAATCTCAAACAATGCGCCGTGGTATATTCGTATAAATTAATTAAAAATGGCAGACAAGTAATTTCGACTCCTTTGGTAGTTCTACTATTAAATAATAAACGTTAGATTTGGTCAAACCCTAACCGAACAATTTTTCATTTCAAATTAAATCTAGTTTATCAAATAATCATTTTCAAATTGGATTTATAAAATGTTCTACCTACTTCATATATCTTGCGATTCCTATCAATTAGTTTAAATAATAATACGCACAATTTACCAAGATATTGCAATCTAAGAAATATTAAATAAAATGCGATCAATCTTAACTTTGAATTTTAGAGTTTTTGCGTTTCATTAATAATAGACTATGTTTTATATCGAATATGCAGATATGAATGCCGAATGGAATTAGTACTGAGAACTTTGTATTATGGAATACATGCTGTTTTTCTCCGGAATATGCATGCGCGTATCAAATTAATTAATGCCGCTGAACATTTCGCGTTCTCGTGTCCCTGTTGCTTTGCTATCGATAGGGTTTGCAAGAGATATTTTGCACCCCAACCCCTGTATGTCATTACGTACATACAATTGTAATATCCTGTTTGCCCGATGGGAAGGTTTCGGTATCGGCAACTCTTCTTTTGTACCTGCATTATTATTTGCCCACATAGTGTCGGAAGTTTTATTTGTATTCAAGTCAGATAGAAGTTTTAATTGCAATCTTGAATTGATCGGTGAAACCTTGTTTTGCACTAGAAACTTATTAAATACAAGTTCCATACTCATCGTTCTACTAAATCTTCCAATGATTTGCCGAAGAACGAAATACATTTGGAATAATACTTTCATGCTTAGAATACATTGCAATTATAATGCAGATTTATATATTTATAATTATTGATGTCGCTTTTTTATGTACCTGTAAATATACTTTGGTACAGGTGTATATGCACAACTGTGCACGAAGCGCATTTTGTATTAAAAATGTCATACATTGATACATGAATATTGTATTATTATGATTATACATATATTATTATACAATATTTCTATCAGTCAGAGTAGCCCAGAAATATAACGATGCTAATTTAGTGAAATGGGTGAGGTATTCATTATATTATAAATCCTTCCTAAAATGCGTATAACACAGCAGATATTCTTTATTCTTTCTTCATAGAAATTACCTTGTAAACACCTTAAACCGAGAAGGAAAAATTCTCACAAAAATGTTTAGAACTAGCTCACGTTCCACGTAGCGACTTACAAGAGACTGCTCCTCTTTGAAATTACTTTACCGGCGTGATAAAGAATTCCTCGCTCGGCAGACGTTCAGACAGTTATATTCTTTTCCTTTGTGAACGATAATGAAGCTTCTCCGAGATTTTACTTGACAAGAGGCGTTTGTGCGGAGGTTAAAACGTGTGGGCGCGCTCGTTCCAAACTCAGTATCTTAGCCACCCGTTTCTCCCACGATGCGAGGACGGGAATTGAATTCAAATTCTCGAGTGGGTCGTGTTTGCACTGTAAACATTGTTCCATGGTGTAACAGACGCCGTTGTGTACATGTAGCTGGCCACGTAAGCTTACAAGGGAAAGGGGAGTTGATAATTGTACCAAAGGTTCAGTTTCCCTGTCTTCTGTCAAAGATGTAGTTGCTAACAGTTTACGCTACCAGACCACCCAAAATTAAGTAAAAATGAATTAGCATTTGAAGATTTTCTAATGTCAAAAAGTCGGCATGAACTTTCCGAATAACCCAACATTATATAAGTAACATTTAATCGTAGGATTAAATTTGAGATTGTCACAAGTATGTTCCACGAATAAACAAAATGATGGAAGAACGAAGTAGACGAGAAAATCGATATACATCAAGATAAAAGAGAATAAAGAAATAAAAGTCAGGGCACATCACAACCACTTTATCGGCTTGTTTCACTTGAAACTATTGACTTGGCCAGGTTGCGATACTTGTTCGATAGTTGGGCAGTTTATGTTGCTCCACTTCACAGTTGGCTTTCGATCGTACAGCCCATCTCGTTTCAACGAGCACTTCCAATGCCGAAGCGAACTTGTTATCCGCTTCGTCGGCGTCTAATCGCCGAATTATTAGCTGAGATTTGTCTTGCCGGCGTCCCAGAAATTTCCTTTGTTCCGCCGGTGTTCACGACATTGACCTGCCTTTAATGTTGGTTCCCTTTGGAAGACTAAGAACAACAAATTTAGATCGTCTCTTGACTCAGCCATTCTTCCATTATTCACTGAAACCTCTTTTTCCATCGGAGTTCGGATGAGCAGAGTTACGGTTAATTCGAGCCAGACTTCTGCCGCCCTTTCATTGGATCTATATGCTTTTCTGAATAAAATAATGCTGTAGGATATTAACACATTAATTTGAATTATCAGTTTTTGTATATTATCACCCAACTTCGACTACCAAATATCATAATACGTATATCCCGAGAACAATTAAATTACAATTGCAAAGATACATTATGATCTAATTAAATCTCCAAAGACACATATTTTCATCTATAATTTCATGTTTCTATTTTCTTAATAAATAATAACAACGATGGCAGGTCGGTGAAGTTCCACGATATTAAAATATCTCTCTTTCCCTTGCTATTAAAATCGATTACAAATAGTTTCTAGATCGCTTCATTTACTAATCACACACACCGATCAAATTCGTAGTACTCCTGTCGGCGAACATGCCTAGGGACGAAAACCATTATGATTTATTACGAAAATCCCACGGAGGGCAGAGTGCAGCGACGGAAGGAAGTGTCAGTCCGGTTTATCTTCGGCGATAAAATTGATTAACGCCGACACGACGTTAAATTAAAGTCGATACACGCTTTGCTATTATTAGTGATAAATTGCCAGTTGGTCTCCGTTCGCAGGAATTGGCTTGCCCGTTTAAGTGGTGTCGCACGACCACGATGTTTTCGCACAGATATACTGGACTTTGGGTTCTCATCTTCCTATTTCTTACTATTCTTGGTACCGTAGAGATCGCCTTCTTGCGTCTTCCTGTGTCTTCCTGTGCCTCGCCTTTTCGCCATCGGTTCTCGAAGAGGGAATAAATGAGGTAAAGCTTGCGACAAGACAAGGCGCATACCTCTTTGTGGTTATAAAACACTTCGCCGTACGTTGCCACCTAACCTCCTGCCATTAATCGTTCCCTCAACAACATGCGCTCTTGTAAAAGTATCAGCCTGGCTTCCTTTCGGCATTTAATAGGAGCCACATCTTCTAGGAATATCGAATATAGTTCGAGTATATATGCATAAGGAGATATGAAGATTAATTATGAGGAAGTGAGGACGAAGATGGTAGGGATACAGTAATTTTATAATAAGGTATTGGTATCACAAGGAGCAACTATATAATTAAGACTTACAGTTAGACTAGTTTATAGAAACAAATGCGGAAACAAAAATGAATTTATAATTAACTTTGTTAAGGATAACCGCGAATGTCGGGTGATCCAAATAATGCAGCTTGTAGTATGCCGCGTAATTCTTTCTGTTCGTATCCGGCTCGAAAGACCAAATGTTGGTCGAGTTCACACGATCCGGCTCGAAGTACCAAATGTTAAGGATAACCGCGAATGTCGGGTGATCCAAATAATGCAGCTTGTAGTATGCCGCTTAACTCTTTATTTTTAACAACAAACTCAACAAATATATACACGAACTTAGTTGAATTAATATGTATAAAATCGTGGTGTCGAAACTTGTTCTCGACTTAGTACAACCAATCTCCTTACAATAGTTCTTTAAATTCTATGAGAATCTACTCTCCTCTCTTGTCGTCAGCGCGAGTAATCATAATAACCTAACAGGCTTGCAAATATATACTAATAAGGACCGCCCTCTCACACCTACCCTGCTTCCAAAAACCGCCCTCGGACCCCTTCAGGAGGCGGGCCCTTTCGTCAAGGTACGGCCCAGGAATTTCCTAAACTTCCTTCTACCCAGGTGACCTCAAGATCGCGCCCGGTCGGGGCCCGGTCAGGGTCCGGCCGGGGGCTCTCAGGAGGTCTGAGAGGGTGGTGTGCAGGCGACACGGTCCGGTAGAGTTTATGATACGGCTATTGCTATTGAGTCCGGAAGGTCACATCTGGAAGGACAGTCCAAAAGGTTCTCGATCCTGAGTATAAGTCCTTCCAGATGTAAAGCCTTCATAAAATAGCTAATAATGAAGATCATGCACAAAGAAATGGTTAATCCTCAAAAATAGCGTTCAAGTCACGTCCGTATCATAAACCCTGATTAAAATACCTAATAACATGTACGGCTTGGTCGGACAAACTTCTTATTAGGCTTTTAGTCATATATTCATGGCACGATATTTATAAGTCGTAATATATAGTCAGGTTGAGAAGAAGTAATTCTAGTCTATTAATATAATAATCCTTTAATGATTTTGGATTTATTCACACCACATTTCTGTCAACATTTTAATAAATAGTTTGCACAATGTTCATACAAATGTAAATATTTTACGTAAGCTTTACATAATGCTGTAAAGTGTAAGTTTACCTGGGTGCATAATTACACGAACTTTGTACTTTAAACTCCAGAAGTGTTATAACGCAAATTCAATGAAATTTGAATTAGTTGAATAAACCGGTAAAGTATGTAAGTTTACTTCGCTGTTTACTTTTCGTTTGGTATCAGAGATTTGAGGAAAGTAGAAATAGAATTCTCTTTAACTCTACATTCGTTTAACGTCACGGAATTGGCGCGCGTCACAAACGGAAATCGAATTTTCTTTTTTCGGATTAAAAAAAAAGCAAGTACAAGTCGATTGTAGAGCCGATGAGTTTCGATCGAAAGAAATCTGAGGCGTCGAGTTTGAAAACGAGCGATAAACGATTCCGATGGAGGCATGCATTTCCCGGTACTCGATTGAAAATTTATGACACCACTCGGGAAATACTTTCGAAGGGGTTCTATCGCACTTGCTGCTGACCGAGCCGATAAGTGCGACGTTTTTTTATGGGAATTATAATATTCTAATTTTACGAGAGCCTTCTCCTTTATGGCGAATTCTTCTTTCGTACATTTATGTCAAAAGTAAGCTTTTATTTTCCATAAACCTTAGTGCACCGTACGAAGTAGACCAGAGATCGTAAAACTGAAGTGTATATACGTAACCGTTAAACTTCTGACCGTGTATACGTTGATAAGTCCTTACAAAGTAAATTTTTCCTTGCGATTTTCTCCTTTAAGTCGTTTTTTTACACTTCGTCGATAGAAGATGGAAGTCGCATACAACGAAAACTTTAACTACAACGGCTAACTTTAACAGTAGAACTTCGAAAGCCGTCAAAATGACAGGTCCGCGGAATTTAATAAAAACGTTCCAATTCATAAGGTTCCATTTCATCATAATGGACCTAATTGAATCAATTCATTTATTAATATATATATATATATATATATATATATTATATTTATTTATCGGTGCTACAATTAAGTGATAATTACTATAAATTTCATTGGTTATATTATACACGGGAATATCGTCAAAAATGTTAGCCACGTATGAAACAAACTCAACGAATTCGTGTTTCCATATATGCGCGACGTTTCCGCATATGCACGAACTCTTGCTGCATTTCTGTCGAATTTTGATAAAACTATCCAACATTGATAGAAACGAGCAGCATACCCTGGAGAACAGCAGCATTCCCTCGGGAACAGCATCCTCTACATATCATACTTTTCGCAGCTACGACCAGTGAATCCGACGTTGTCTCTGACTTGTTGATTCACTATAATGGTGTGACACTCTTCGATCGGAATTTTTTGGAGCACGAAATTGCTGGACTCAAATTTTCGCCGAAGAATAGCGGAATATCGAGAAGTTGGTGCACGTCGGAAAAAGCGATCTTTCACAGGATTTACGTGATATAAGTAGACCGTGCAAATATGGTAATCTTGTAAATAATCCTTTTCAATATTTTTCAATATTTACTCATGTAGTATTACATAACTGTTAGCAATAAATGGTTGCGCAGTAAATATCACTGCCGTAGGAATTATGAGTCGATTAACTTCGTGGTTTTTTTTCGGAATTGGAATCCTGGAAACAGGATACGTGAATTGGATATTAAAATGGATTTGAAACGACTTCGGGAAATTCGAATCATTTAATAGGTAGAACGAATTAAAATTCTGCTAAAAACGCTCCGTACGCAAACTCTGCCGTCCATCAAACATTTAACCTTTCATGGTGGATGTTCTGTTTTATGCAGAGCTAAATACTTGTTAATAATTTAACGATGGATGAAAAATCTCGGTAATAGTGAAATATGCATATTTTATGCTCTTCGATTCTTTTTGTGCCTGCAACTTCGCGACTACAAATGTATGAAGTTCAAAATTCAGTTTGCAGTGATTTTTTGATCGCACAATCCGCATTTATCACTTCAATAAAATTCAATGAAAATATAATAAAAGACATTTCTATAGTTCTACTTCAGTCATATATATTCACTAAAATATGATTTAAAATAATTTATTACAACTTTTCATACATTATACCCGCATTATTAAAGGATACGGATTAATTTTAATTTATAAAATACATAATACCAAATTATTATTGATCGATATGTATATTACATATGATTCCTTGCTTCAAATTTGTCCAACTCTGAACTGTTTAAATTACTACAAGAGATACGTATTACAGTGTTACACCAGTCATTTAAACATTAACATATTACCGTGAATAAAAACCGGTAATACGTTAAAAGTTAAAGAAAACTCGGAACGGCTGATGTGTGATTTAAAACGACATTGTATTTTCTAGAATCATGGAATATGTATTTACAGCGAAGATCGAGTACACAGAGAAAAGCACGTGTTTCAGTGAGGTGAAACAACAAAAGCAATTCCCGATGACGGTTTGATGTGATTATGCACATAAATTAGCGAGCACTCTTACGAAAAGGATTGCCTCGAAGAGGAAGCATTGGTTGTGTTATCGGACGGGGACATGCGGTGTAATCCGGCATCAGAAACGCATTAACAAATGTCAAGTCGATGGGTTGGGGGAGGAGAGAAACTCCCGGAGTAATCCCCGTAGGAGCGGCGCGCTTTCGATCCCACAAATCAAGTTTCAACCTCGTATCTCAAATGCGCCGATTCCTTTCCGTTCGATCTCGTCTCGACTCTTCTTCTTCTTCTTCTTCTTCTCTCTTCTCTCTTCTCTCTTCTCTCTTCTCTCTTCTCTCTTCTCTCTTCTCTCATTGGATTTTACGACTATAAGATCAGAAATCGGTTTGCTTCTGGAACTCTCGGAGCAAAGTGAGTCACGCTTCGAGAACCGGCATGCACTTTGGTCGCGGCTCACTTTCTATAATAGTGGTATGCTTGGGAAGAAAGGAAGAAGTAATCAGATCATACTTCGTTCATGAAACTTGATTGTTTTTGGGAAGTAATGTTTTCTGATGTTAAAATACTAATTTAAGAATTTATAGATCGTATTTATAGAATGAACTGGCAGCAGGAAATAAATATATTATGATATTTAGGAACGGCAGTAATTGCGCGAAAGGAAGAGGTAATCAGATCATACTTCATTCATGAAACTTGATTGTTTTTGGGAAGTAATGTTTTCTGATGTTAAAATACTAATTTAAGAATTTATAGATCGTATTTATAGAATGAATTAGCAGCAGAAAATAAATCTATTATGATATTTAAGAACGGCAGTAATTGCGCGAAATGAAGAAGAAATCAGATCATACTTCATTCATAAAGCTTAATTGTTTTTGGGAAGTAATGTTTTCTGATGTTAAAATACGAATTTAAGAATTTATAGATCGTATTTATAGAATTAACTGGCAGCAGGAAATAAATATATTATGGTATCTAGGAACAGCAGTAATTACGCGAAAGGAAAAAGTAATCGGATCATACTTCACTATAATTGATAATTAGAGTAGATATCGTATAAGCACTGTTATATCCGGATTATTTTCGTGTTAATCAGATCCCGTTAAGTCTTATACGAGCTTCACACAGTATTGATTTTGCAATTTACCTGAAACTTTCTCCTGCGAAGCCATTAATTCAAGCATATTACTCTCCTCTTATTTGGTTGAAATTATATTCTGTCACCGGAAGGAACAATCGAAAATAATTCCCTTCACATCACTGAAAGCGGAAAAGGAGATTTTCAAGGAATTGATTGCAACCGATGCAATAAAGATTGTCACGGTTTACTGTCGGCGTAAATGTAACAATAGCTGATTAAGAACGAAATTGACGAGGAATCGTACGCCATGATGTTATACAACAATAACAGTTTGTCACCTACAACAAGTCAACCGTAATCAACGAATGAAATTGATTGCCAGCACATAAATCTGTCACTCATGTTTTATCGCTAAAAAGGTTGTCAAATGGATTATAAAAATTGGAAATATTACTGGCATCAATATATAAAAAACCAATCCATAACACACACAAAAACAGTACTTTTTCCACAAAACTTCAATCCTCGAGTTAATGACGATCACTTAATATTTCATCGAATTAAAATATTTTCTTTCGAACGTGAGCAAGCATTTTAATTATACTAATCTTATTATCTGTGTCCAGATATAACTATTATTATTTCTCCGTTGATCTTTGTCAGAAACAACTACATCGAATCGTGAAAATATAGAAAATCGAATGGCATTAATACAAGAATAAAGATTCGCGGGACAGTTACAAATGTTTGTAAGCGGATTTCGGCGGACGGTGAAATACGATTTTTTAGTTTACGCCGATAAAACTGTGAACGAACGTCCATCTAAATCATGAATTGAAGAGAATGACCTTTTTTTTGCGTAAACAACGAATCGAGGTCACTGAGATTTCCCGTGTAATAAATGTAGAATAACGTATTCGTAGATAAATGTTAAAATCACAGTGCACGGCATATTTTGATTGTTACGATTAACGAGGAATCAGCCGCCTGTACGATTCTACTGACATTTAATCCAGTTTCGATACGTAGATAAAATTTAATTATACCAATTCCCTGCACGCTGGTGTAACCGCCCGCCGATTACTCATTCCAGACGTATTTCCCGCGTATCTGCTTTGTACGTTATTATCAATCGCGACTACGATGGCAATTTCATAGATTTAGTGGTCTAAGCTTAACTTCCACTGTATAACGAATTGTAATGACGTGTTACTCGTAAAATATGCACCGGGGGTTCACTCATACGAGAAACCAATCTAAAGACACACGAACGAGTGCTTACGCTCCACCAACTAATTTCCCACCAAAATCACATTAATAATGCATCGATTAATTATCTGTTTACGTTGAGGTACGACCAAACTGACCGAACGTTTCCATGATCGTAATCAATTTCTCTCGTTATTCGTTGATCGTATAATTGGAGTGAAAATACAGGTACCCACCTGCAAACCGATCATCTCTATTTACCTTATCAGAACATATACGTACAAAAAAATGTATAGGTGCTCGGTTGTCGTTTGAATTCTAAGAACTGATTGGATACACTGAAGCCGCTTATAGAGTTCCGGAATAAAGCTACACGGAAAGGTTCGATAAGCTATCTTTTACCGAACTCTTTAATGTCGTCAAGTATAGGTAACGTCAACGTATTTTTGGGATCGTTGAATTCTTAAATATTTGTCAACGATTAGAGATGGCAAATACAGCAGGAAAGGAAATGCGAGATGAAAGGTAAATAAGAATCCTTTCATGGGAATACGTTTTTTAGCGTTGCTGTTCAGCGAAATGTCGGTGTGAATTCAGGTATATAAATCACGAGGAGATTCAACATTCGCCACTGAATTATCGAGTGTATTCGATCGTTCATTGATGGTGGTTTATTCTCATCTAACTTGCCCGCCAGAAACGTATCAAATATGCGTAACGCGCTAACCTACGAAACGATCCTGTAATCCATGCTCACTGAACCGAATCCCCACCGTAGAGATTACCATAATAACCAAATTGGTAATTACCGTGGAAGCCTCCATTCCACCTCGGATTCTGCTTTTTCTTATTCCCTCATCTTCGAGGGATTTCAACTCTTTCCCTGTCTCTCGACGACGCTCTCTTTTGGAAAGGATTGCGACGTCTTATCAGATTACTGTGTTATAAGGTGAATCTCTTCCTTGAATCCACCAACCGCGGAAAGAGATTCCCTTTGCTCCTCCTTCCACTAAATACCAACAATTATCTACTAAATAAATCGCTTCATTTATTTCCATTGATCATCGTGAACCCCGGAGAATCTCAACAAATGCGACGTTATGAATGAACTCATTTTTATTAAATACCTTGGACCCGTCATTTTGATTGCTTTGGTAGTTCAAGTGTTAAGTAACATGCTATCGACGAGTGTACATGAAAATCGCAAGTAAAGTATTAAAGTGAGCAAGCATTAGTTAGTTCCAGAGACAGCATCGAATCGAGGTCGCTAAGCTCTCGATCTAACCTTCTGCCTTGTGCCATGATATTTCTCACGAAGCTCTGCACTCGATATCTCATACATATATAAAACGTCCGGATCTGCCCCTTCGTTCTACTCACCGCCTCCAGTCTCAATCTGTCGGATGAGATCAAGGTCGCCCTCTTCTAACGCGGCTCCCTGATCAATTCGAAAGTTTCACGCGCGTTCACTTACCAACGAGTAAAGAGACCAGAAGAGCCCGAATGGTTTGAGGCAGTCGAATGATTCTCTTTGTTTCGTCTACTTCGTAAATGTCATAATGGAAACAAATTGTCCCTGGTACCTAGGCTTCCATATATACTTCTCTCTTTCTCATTCCCACCTTTTCTTATCACATTTCTCTTTCGCATCATTCTACCGTACTCATCGCGTCCTATTTGATCTTGGTTGAATTGACGAAGCAGGGGATGCGGGCGGGATATACTGCCGGCAGTCAGAACCTTTGGAAACCTTCCCTTGATGACAGGGAGGGTGATGGTAGTGAGAAAGAGATGACATGGGAAGGTTGTGGAAGGAATAAAGAAGGGGATGTAAGAAAGGCGAAGGGGTTCCGTAGTCGTATATGGCGAGGAAAATGTCTCACTCGAGATATGGGAGGAAGAATAGAAGTTAATGTTACGATTATAGGCTGGCGTTGAGAAGAATAAAATCATTTTGGATTATGGCTCCTAGTGTTATCAGACGTGCGTCCCTGATGCGCGTTCTTGTTTCGAATTTCATCTTGATTTGGTCGTATTGTTAAATACATTCAATATTTACAAAGGTACCAATTAAAAGCAGCTTCAAAAATATAGTTCATAAATTGTCTATAAGTAAATCTCAAGTTAAGAAATAACGGTTTCCTGGTTTCTCTATGGTCATATTAATCGGGCTATTTATGGAAACTTAATCTGACCTCCCAGTCCTAGAGAGAGAATTCCTCGTTTCTTAACATCTGACCATTTCCTTAGGAATCTTTGCCTGTGCTGATGGTCGTCGTATATCAAATACCTTCCTCCTGTCCAGTTAGAATCATCATTCTTATTATTCGCTTCCGCTGTTCTATCTTCCATTTTGTTTCCTTCCTTTTCCAAGGAATTATCAGGGCAGGTTCACTTGCCGCGAATTTCGTCGTAACGAATCTCCAAGGAGATCGTCTTGAAGAAGATGCCGTTGTAAGACGCGGAATAATAAAGAAGTTGTTTAGCATTGAATACCGGAGGCAAGGTAGAATTACGTGGTTTGAATCGAACAGTATGATAGTGCTGTTAGGCAGCGATATCTCGAAGGAAAACGTTCGTTAATTGCACCGTCGCGTTCACGATGATCTCCTCGGCCGAATAACGAAGTTAATTTGTGCACTGTGCCTGCAGTAGGATGACGAGTTCAATTATTCACCATAGTTTTCTCGCTTCTTACTTCTAAGTAGAAGAAGTTACGAGCATCTTATCGTGCCGTTGTCCTCATGCCTCATACCAAGAGCTATCGAATAAATTCTCATTGATAAGAAGAGCTTTCCGGGTCGTCTCCTAAAGATTGTGGATTACGACGCTCCAAGTTCCCCGACTTCCATTAAGTACGCCTAATGTATAAAGTATTCCCCATGGAACCCTATACATGGGGATAGAAGGAATATACGGGAAACCGTTCCACTCAGTGTCTCCATATGAAGTATTTCAATATGTAGTTTGAATATAATCCGAACACTAAACGTTCATAAATTGAACCTTTTAACCCATTTGGGTGTCGACTGAGAAACGGCATTAAGTTATTTACTCCATTTATTTTTTGTTAACGAATTATGAATTATGATTTAAATCACCGACAACTAGAGTCAATCTTAATGTCGCCTGTAAATCGCCGTTCAAATTGCCGCAATAAACTGAGTGACAGTAAAAACGATAAAAAGTTTGTGCGTTTTGGAAAATATTGTTAGTCAAAACGAACAATATATAACTAAATAAATAAAATTGAAGAGATATAAAAAATTGAATAAAAACCTTTGTTAATCACATGTTAGAACCGCAAGAATTTAATGACCAACGTAATAAATCAGAGACCCTCGTATGACAGTCGGCTCGTATCACCGTGCATCGACCAGTTTTTTTACTTTCGATTTTACTTAGAAATTACGTGTAATAATCAAAACAACAAATAGTATTATACACACGTGCAGTAAATAAACTTAGAATACATATTGTATTAGACTTTTTATTAATTAGTTAATAATTAGAAGGCTCAACAACGATTATGTTATACAACTGTAATTACAGATGTAATTACAGTATAAGCAATTTTATGCTGCTACCGGTGATAAGCTACATCTGCATATCTCTTGATTAATAGTTTTCACATCCTGATCGTAATATCTTCATTAGACTTGCACGATATAATCTTCCCTAATAATACGTTCTTGGTAATCGTATCCTATATGAAAATCGTCTGCGTTCCTTTTCATCGTACCGAACGATCTAAAAAGTTCACCGGTGTTGATTGTCCAGGGAAGTAAGTCGAAAATGCGAATCCACATAGTCTAGCATGCAGCCTGTAGGTAGAAGCCTTGACGAAGACGAATGACCGGTTAGACCAAACCATAAATCCACGCGCGGCGGATTAATCGCGGTAACGGTGGCGGTGCTGGTACAAGCACTGCCAAGCTAAACTCATTGCGAACTAAACTAATTTAAACTCGTCCGCAACTGCCGCCAAGACCAATGGGAAGCCTAAGACACCACGCATTTCAGCACTCTTCGCTCAGAGATCTACACGTCTCGCTATAAGTAACCCAGGACAAATCCCGAATGAGACACTTTTAATTTGATAAATATTTTGCTTCATATTCTGTGATCCTTACCCAATGTGATGCCGAAGTTTTAAAATTCTATTTTTATAAAAATCTACGTTTTTATTATTGAAAACATCCGACATTGTCCTCTCTACTTCTTCTCTGTTTACGAATACGTGTCTCAACTTATTTATCAGCACCGACTTTAATAAAGTACGAGGAGAAATGATCCTCTAGGAAAAATGACTTGATTTATGGTGATTTAGCTCATTATTATTGTACCTGTAAGGCAACAATTGCTGATATATTATATCCTTAAAGTGAAATGATAATGGGAAGATGAAGATGACTTGAGCGTGTATTTTTAATGCGGCTGAAATATACGCGAAGAAGAAAGATATAATAGAGTCCCCGGTGTAAGAGTGCAATAACTCAATGGCGCAGAAAAGTCATCTCTCGACTATTGTAATATGGGAACCCGTGTGTTCTCGCGTTCCCCCGCGGGACTTTATTACGCCTCGCTTATGTGAAGAATACATTTTCTATGATAATGTGGTACCGTAGGTAGCCAGGTAGAAAGCTACCGCCATTACACTGTGTTGGGAATTCCTAATGTATTCGATTAACCGTGATTACATAATTTAATAACATCATTGGCAATTATGTAAGTGATCTTTTTTTTATCATTATCCTTTGACCTCTTTATAGTTCATACAAAAATAACCTGTTACCAGTTGTGTCGGTTCATCCAAACATTTCTCTGATTCTACATTTCTACGAATAAAGACTAGTTCATATACAAGTTGGCATATAAGTTTGCATACCGTGCTTGATACTTTATATATAAAATTCCGGAATAAAAGTAAATGTGCTTTTTGGGAACCTTTTAGGAAACTCTTTTAACCACAAGTTGGTTCCATTCAATGTAGTTAATGGTAGGTCCGCGTAAAACTAAAGCTAGAACTAACCGGAATCGTAGAAGTGAAACTTTTTTTTTGTGGTGATGCAACCTACGTATTCTTTGTTTAAAACTGGCAAATGGATACCGCGAATATACCAATCGTTTATCAAAGAATACTTTTCGCGTTACTTCGCCGAAAGCTTTTAGCCATTACAAGCCAGAGCTGTGTCGATAAAGGGAGAGCAGGTTGGCCCCAGGTTTTTGCAGGATCAGGAGGTACGTGGAACACGAAAGCACGTTTATTACCGATGTCGAGACTTTAGTATTTTCGGTAAATTTCAGCTGAAATGGGATAGAATAATACTAAAGCAAATGCAACCCTTTTAGGGCCTTTCCATAAAATAGGAAATTCAAGGACGATCGTCAATTAAGCAGTGAGAATAACTGGTACAAAGGATTTTCTGTTATCGCAACTTGCAATATGGTCATATAAAGTTAACGCTTTTGAAGTACTTGATTGTATTTCTAAGGCTTTAAGTATACTCGACAATCCATGGATTAAAAGCTTTCTGACGGAGTCAGTGAGGCGAAGGAGACCTCGTGCCAGCTTCGCGTAAGCAAACTTTCGAGTGTTTTGAGTAAAAGGATTTTCGGCGGCTGAAGTAGCTAGCTATTCCTTTTAATTTCGTAGGCTCCAACACCCTTCTGAGTTACGGGAGACAGAAGTACGTTTCATAACCACTTTATGATGATTTCCCTTCAAATATTTATCTCTTATTCAAAATTCTCATTACACGTACTTCAATTTTAACGCCGATTATTAGCGGCACCATGTTTTTCATTTCTCCATCAACAAATGATTAGATTGATTAAGATGTCGAACATGTTCTATGCGGACCAGGTTTCGGTATCCATCGCCTAGTGTTCATGAAAAGCTTAAGGCGTTTCTTAGTCGCGGTTCCTGCGGTGTCTATGGACGTTTAAGAGGCAAACGACGGTAAGAGCCACCATGGTACTTAATGTACCGTATAGGTGGTCGTCTATGAGGATGGTGAAATCGGATAGCCAGTGAAAATAGCTAGGTTGAGCCTCTGCACCGAGTAAACGGGTCTCGGCCGCTAACTTTATTCCCAACACGTGAGATTAACTCGACTCCGTTGCTGGTGCCTTGCACTTACAGCTCTCCCTCTCTCTCCCTGCTAACCTCTAGAACCCCTTAACCTTATTAAGCCTCAAGCCGGGCGAGTATCCTTTCGAGACCGTTCGAGAAATTGGGACGGTGGTGAGTCCGCTTCCGGGTGTTCGTTAAGCTGAAACCACTGCGAAACCACCTACAAGCACCCGCAAGGCATAATCCTCTTTTACCACTGGTCTCTTCCTCGTTCCCTTCTTCTTCATTTCTTATCCATTTCCCGCACTTTACTTTGTATTTTCCTTCCATATTACATGCACATGTTCGCCCGATTTTAAAGTAGCTTCACCATTCTTTGATATGCATGCAAAGATACCCATCTGTCTTGCTCACTTGACAATGTTTCTTATTTTAATTATAAATTGGGTATACCAGATTCAATGATTTCGACAATCAACATTGGCATAGAACCTTTGTATGGTACGATATAGTTGCCGTGTATCTGGGACTACTCCTTTTGGTTTCGGTAGGGAAACAATCGCGCGGGACAATGGTCCGTACTCTCGGAGACCAGTCGTTATCATCGAAGATTCGCGATAACGCAATTAAGTACGTTCGCAAAGGCGCCTTTCTACTCTCGTACTTGGGATTTAAATAAAATCAATTTGCGCGAACGTAGGCAAATGTTGACTCAAGGCATTTCAATGTGGCTGACTGCACGAGAGAGGGCGAGTGCTCTCCTGCCGCAAAATGGAGGGAAATTGTAGGTAGGAACTGCTCTGCCCTGGCGTTTCGAGCCATTTGCAAACCAAATTGCCATTATTGATGGTAATAACCATACAGTCGAGACCATCTCTCCTCTCCCCCCCCCCCCCCCCCCCCGAACTCTTCCCTACCCACAACCATTTCGCCTTCTTCCCCTATCGTTCCCTGACTATCCCTCGCATACTTCACTCATCGGATATATCGCCGGTTGAAATGTTAACAATATTCTTTTGTGTCAATACGATCTCCACCTGCCTTCACTCGACTCGACCATTTTTCTGTTACCGTCATTTATTGTACAACTTGGCTCGTACAGATTTTCAATTTGCCATTTTTCATGAAAAAAACTTTTCTACCTTCTACGCAATCTGGAAAATTCAATATTACAACAATTACGACGATCAGTCTCTCTTCGTATGAAGGTGCAGGTTTATTATTCCCGGGGAATAAAATATTCATCGTAACTGTCGCACACCAAAGTTGACTTATTAATTGTATATACTCATTCTAATGATCCCAGTAAATGTTTATCATTAATGCATGCTAATTGTCTATAAATGCTTAACGTATTTGTGCCAGTTTTAGCGTACTGATATCCATTACTACTTTTCCGCAAATAGGACGAATCAAATGTTTATTTAATCATCATTTAATAAACAGCAACAGTGCGATCAAGAATTGCGCTGAAAAGGTTTTGAAGACGAAGATCATCGTATTACAGTATCACGCGTGAAATTAGAAGTTCACGCACATTCCCTCGATCTCGAAAGGAAATCTCTTTGATTCATTGATGTCACGTAAATTCCGTGAAATAGGAAAGCCACTCACCGAGTAAAAGAGAGATCCGAAAGAAAGCCACTTTGTATCGGTGAGTATACCGGTATAAATCACTTTAAGCGTTTAGAGAATGAGAGGGAGAGACAGAGAAAATCCTTGAGTCTGTTCGATTTGATTGAGACGTCGATTTGTCTTGCATTTTTTCCTATTACGAAGAAATCGGCTGTCCTGTCAGCTTTCTCTATACTATCTTTATTCGTTCACTTTGTACCGTATAAATCAGGCAGTCAATTTTCAACAATACTCTACGCCAATGTAACCTTGTTATGAAATTAATTATCACTGCTAGTGCTAGACATCGGTATCATTATTATCCTCGACTTATAACTCTGCATATAATTAGTTGTTATGTAGTAGCAAACTATGGAAGATCAAATTTTAGTTTGATAAAACTATTGGAACTTATGAAATCCTTCTGTGTACTCCTTTCATATATTCTGTTATTATGCCTTATTTTAGGCTTCACTTTCTTTGATTTCGTTTCTTGTTCGACCAACGTACCGTGGCCGATCTAAAGTAGATAGAAACGGAAGGAAACGTATCTGTCGAGCAAATTGGACGATTATTTATATTCCGCGTAACTACCTGCCTTGTACCCATTTCACGATTCCACCCTTCACTCGGTTCTCCGCTCCTCTGCCACGCTCCCTCCTTCTTCGTCGATTCCTGACAAATCGATACAGGACTATAATAGAACCGATTTTCTGGAACGGCATAATAAAATGGATTTCATTGATCTCCGGAAATTTATCTGAAATTTCTCTCATTGATATCTTAAGATAAGGGTAGGAATGATTTCGTCAGGGTGAAATCGGTTCTGTTAGAAAGGAAGCTGAAGATATGAAAGAACCATGGAATTGTAATATTCTGGTTCAAGATATAGTTATATCCTGCACCGATGCTGAGCGCTAAAATGGTGTTTGCATGAAAGTAATATAAAGAGGTTGGTGTATGAGGAGTTCCACGATCCATATTATTCGAGAGCAAATCGGAATCGCTTGAACTCGGTTGGTGCCGAGGGCATGAGGAAAAAAGGGGGGTGAAATCTCTATTTCTCTTTATTTCGAAGCAATATGCTGTGATTTTTCTCTCCCTCGATCTCTTTATCCGACGCTTTCTCATTCGCTCGAATATACCGACACCCTTTTTTTCGTCAGCCATCCATCGTTTTACCTATTCCATGTGCCACCAGCTATTCTCGGGCTCGCACGATTGCGTTGCACCGAATAAACTTAGACTGTCGACTGGCCCATTAAATACGAAGCGTGTGGAAAGAAAGAATGGCAGAGAGCAACGTTGACGACGTGTTTCTCTGGCTATGTTGCTGCAAATTTCTATCACCCGGTCGTATGTCGAAGGCAGTGTATCGAAAAGCAATTAACGCGTGTGAAGCTGTGTACGAAACTGTACGCTACGGTGTACTCGGAGGGGCGAATAAAAAGGTTGGTCGATTGACACGATCGATACGCGTACTTTTAAATCGCTGCCCCAATCGTCGTTTCTTTAACTTTTAAATCCCTTTCCCACGTTTCCCTGGTAATCCATTACGAACGAATCCCTGAAAGTAGTTCTGGCCGATCCGATGATCAGCGGTAATAATGTCTTACATTTTCTTCGTGTGGAATCATGTATTACAACTAGTAATTAATCCTTCTACATACAATAATAAATATGTAAACTACAATAAATATGATATCATAATGCTGATATATCAAATAAAATATAACAACGAAGTAGAGGACATACTTAGTTAACTGAAAGTAATATTCGTGAGAAACTTAGATACATTCCAATTTAATTATCGTAGTACCGCAGCAGATAAAGTACTTTAGAAATGATGCCACATAAGAATATAAATAAAATGTCGAAAATCTATATCACGAAATTATACATAGGAGTGTATTATTAGCAAAGCCATGTCATCCGACGACCATATATGTCTGACCAGATCGAACTACATTCACGTGACATTCTGTCAATTTCGGGTGCATGTGTAGCAAACGATCATTGAAAACCATCGACAGATTTCGATCGGATATATCTGATCCGCAGTGGCGGGTCGAGTGAGCGTAAGGAGATGGAGGCCGAAAAAAATTAACAGTCGGGATGCGAAATCACCTGTACCCAACGCTAATCCAGATCTGGTAAGCTAAATTGGCGGCCGCCAATATTCTACCTCGCAATCGGAGTGAGGAAAACTGGAGGGGCTGGGGACCGAGGGAGGCAGTATTGCGCGTCCTGAGCCATCTAAACGTAATCTAAACCAGGCATTCGGAACCGGCTGTTAAACCCGCGGTAATCAAACGCGCCTGCCGTTGGCTGCTAGCTGCCGTGGCTGAAGTGAATCAGTGACTTGAGTTTCTGGCACCAATACTATCATTACCAGTTGGAATATAACCTGGCTCACCAGCATAGAAAACCGGAAAGAGAACCTTAAAATCAAATCCACAAGTCTATCCCATCGGGATTTCCGCAACTGTTGAAATCAAGTTGGATTTAGGTGAATTCGTAGGAACTATTGAATCTGCAAATAAGCGAGGCGAAAGGAACGTCGAATATCTTAATTAAAAGTTACCGATTGAAATCGATGAGTCGAAGCAATAATATATTAACTGAATAGTAATCAGAGCCGCGGAAGTTGATTGCAATGCTGCAATTAGTCCAGTATCGAATTCGTATCAATCAGTGCTCAACTACATAAACTCTATAACAATTATACCAGTAGCTTCGATTTCTCTGAATTAATATCTAATATCCAGTGGAAGATGACCAGTGAATATCATATTCTCGCATATCACAAAGTGTCTTCGGGGATCGGCAAACCTCTTTATCACGCCCAAGAAGATCGTTCTGCTTGGATCATCTCATATCATCGGTACAACATTACCAACGATAACCATGAATAATCTCTGCTTCGTAGGCGACAGAGATATCACGTTTCCCTTCGATCCATCTCGGGTTCCTGTTTGAACTCCGGTGGGATCAGTACAGTGACACTGAAGAACTGTTTCACTCTCGAGTGCGCTTCAACTGACATTCTCCGAGGATTGCCTGGGAAATTACCTACCAACTTCCGTGCGTTTTTTATTTCTCACTTTTTGTGCCCTCAAATCTTCCGTGTTCCATTGCCTTGCAAGGGGACAATAAACTTCGGTATGACCCACCGAATAAGATATCCACTCGCTCATAGATCGTAGTCGTGAAATCAGGGACAAGTGGATGATCTGATCGGTCCAGAGTAAGTTATGGGATGTATCTTGTTACTCCCTATCCTGGAATGGCACCCGGCTCTTACTCTCGGTTGCTTTTATAAAGTGCAGCATTCCTGGCTCTGTTCTGGCGATTCGGCCCTCTGATTGCAAAATCAGAATCGATCGCTCGATTCCCTTCTATTGGCCCATTCGTTGTAACGTCCGATGGAAATCGCTTCCACCGGATCTCCGAAATCGCTGCCTGCCAATCTTCGTCGTTTTGCAGGTGCTCCGAAGAGAACGATATAGAGAGATTGGATGCGTTCCCTTTGAATGGTGAGTTCGGGAATTTTGGCAAATGAGTAAAGTGAGTATCATTCGTTTCTAACTAATTAAACACATATTGTGTTAACTCTTCATTATCAGAACGTCATAATATCTTTGTAATTACATTAAGAGTACTGGAAAGTAATCAATTCGGGAATGAAGAATTGTTTTACATCGAAAGTTGGGAATCTGATTTTTTTAAAAGTGAAATTATGACACTGGAAGATCGTCGGTCAAGTATCATAGATAACGATGGGGATTATCTAACAGAATAATGTTTAATATAATAATTAAATGGAGTTTCATAAAGGACGTGACAAATAATTGATTACTTTCCGACAACCCTAATATTATTTGACTTCAAAATAAATTTATATACGAATCGGTGTATCGATCAATTGCTTTCATTTGTCACGTGAAACATGAGAGGGTTTAAGGAACGTGAAGATGAAAATGTTCTTCCGTAAAAAGTAACTACTTTTATAAAAGCGAGAAAAGGAACAGAGAGCGAGGGCTGAAACTCGAATGAAAAATTCCATTCTCCTTGGTGAAATTCTAGAAATGTTCCGGTTTACGTTCCATGGGGCGTTATATTAGAGACAGTAGGGCAAACTGAATCTTCCACGATCTCTTTCACCACCTGGTACTCACATCCCCCAATTCCGTAGCTACGATCGTTCGTCATGTAATGCAATTCCCATGCTAGAAATTTTATTACTGCCTGGTCTGCGATACAATTCCCCCATCGTCTGGTGAAAGCATATTCACTTTACGTAATCTCAAATTACCATGGTGTCTACGATGCACACATTTAATAAGTGTTCAAATGCATGCCAATTATTTCTTTAACCCTTTGCACTCCAAATTATTTAGTGGAATCGGCCTTTTTTAACGAGTGATAACTCTTATTGTAAGTCTCGACGAGTATAGCGCACAGATAAAATCCTAGTTTCAGATAGCCAGGCATTTTTGCGAGGCAACATTAATCCTTTGCACTTCAGAGGCGATTCTCAGTCGCCACTCAGTTTATTACGGCAACTGAGAGTCGCCTCTCGAGAGCAAAGGGTTAAGATTTACTACACCGTTATTATTAACTAGAGGAAATCTTAATGTCGATTCTTGGTAGCTACAATTATTACTGCTGTAATTAGAGATTTCTGTAATAAACTTTTATTGAAGTATATGTTCAAATAATAGAAGTTTAATTGCTTGTATTAATTGGAGTATCGGGTATAGGGAAATTAAATATAAATCGAATTCTGCGGTTAACATATTTGCAAACATAACATACATATGTATTACATACATAAGTATAATATAATATAATATAATATACTGCAATGTAATATTTTCAGTGTCTTAAAGACACTTGGGTTAACGCGAACGTTCGACTTCGGCTCGCACAACACACAGTCAAGCCCGAGTCGTCGTACCAAGCGGCACGTGTACACATTTGTCCGCGTTCATATCTTTTCCTAAAATTTCTCCTATTTTTAACCATCATCACATTTTCACCCATTGCATTCCACGGCGATTCTCAGTCGCCACTCAGTTTATTTCGACAATTCGAGTAGCAACATAGAAGCGACATTAAGATATTCGCCAGTTATATTTTGTTATTAGACGTTAAATCGCAGATAGCTGGGTTATATTTTAATGTCACCTCTCAGTCGCCATTCGAACTGCCGCAATAAATTGAGTATCTACAGAGAGTCGTTTCTCGAGTGCAAAGGGTTAACTCCGTATTCGCTTCTTTCCCTTACGATCCAAATTAAGTTTTCAACAACAGTACCTTCGTATGAAGTGTAATCTTTTATCTGATTATCCGAGTAGTATCGTTCAGAGTATAAAAGCATAATCGTAACATATTTATTGTCGGCAAGAAAATTTATACGATATTTATTAGAAATTTTTATATTATATTATATTGGAATTTTCCTATGTACGCACATAAATATTCGCGATTGAAATAGTTCGGCTAGAGTTTGTTGATCTTAAACCTCAGCGTAGCGAGGAGCAGTGCCAGTGTTGTGATTTTTTTGTTCAACCGCTCCGCTGGGATTTCTTCAAGCGACATAAACAGCACGCGTAAGTTCACATCATAACAGCACGTTAAATCACACAAGTAATCTAGAATTATTTAGTAATTACTAATTTAATAATGCTGCATTAATTATTGAGTACTGTAGTACATTAATTACTGAGAATCGCCTCTCGAGTGCAAAGGGTTAAAAAATATAAAAATAAGTATTATCAAGTGTCAACAAGCACACTTTCATCGAATATTATATTTACATTTTTCATATTAAAATTAAGGAGTTACACTCCTTGAAATATATTATTCCATTTCCTATCCATGGTTCACTGAGATAAGATTGTATCGAAGATGGTTGCTTCAATTAATATATTTCAATATCAGTATTACTAAAACTCGAATCAAATATATCGCTAATATCGGTAAAATTTTCAATATTTGTAACGTTACGATAACCATGTAAAGTAACCAATTTATCGTAGAGCGCTTAAATAGTTTTGTTCTTAGACGTTATATAGACGTTTTGGACGCGCGTCGTGAAGTATCGTATAACACGAATTTCGGCGTGGTACTCAATGTGTTAACGGAGGTGTAAAACCAGCGTACTTAAAACAAGAAGCTTCTTCCTTCTACGCCACTATGTCATTAATGAATGACCAATTAGTATGAATAGTCTCTCGAAATATAGGTATTCAGAGTAAACGGATCCTAGGTCAGAACAATTCGAAACTTGTCCAGAAATGAGCCCGCAAAGGAGTGTTCTCGGAATGGAGAATTCATGTGGATAATAGAAGTGCCATCGTTAGAATGTAATCGAACTAGCTTGGAGAACAAAACTTGGTGACAATCACGAACGACTCAGACAATTCGTACACTTACCCAACCTGACCGCTTATGTTGGCTGCGCTTGTTCTCTCCGCTATTATCGTATATTCCGTACGATATCGAACTTCCCGCGTAACTGACCCTGCACTATATTCCCCAATATCTACCATGGCTACTACTAACGAAGCGACATTGTCCTCATAAAATGTTCACTCGATTGTACTTCTTTTAACGAAGGAAATGCTTTTAACCCTTTGCACTAGAAAGGCGCCTCTCAGTCACCACTCAGTTTCTTAATGTAATTATTCAATTGGTGACTGAGACACGTCATTAAGATTTACACTACTTATTTTTTGTTAATGAATTTTAAATCGCCGACAGCTGGAGTAAATCTTAATGTGGTCATCTTAATCGCTGTTCGGGTTGCCGCAATAAACTGAGTGACGACTGAGAGTCGCCTCCGAGTGCAAAGGGTTAACAGAACTAGAACTACCAAAACCGTAAAAATGACGGGTCTACGGAATCTAATAAAAATGCTCGAATTTATAACGTTTCATTTTCGAAGATTTCTTGCGGCTCATATCACATAATGAACATAATTAAATAATTTACTTTTTCCATGTTTTATTATTGAAGATCGTGATATAATGTTCATGGTTGATTCCAAATCCCCTGAAATTCTGTTGAATTTATAAAAATATTCATGGAAATATCAGTGCATATTTACAGAGTTAATATTCTGCAAATTAATACAGTTCTTAATACTAGAACTGGTGAACATATACTCGGTTATGTTCATATCATTATTTATATATAAACTATGACTGGGGTATGTAAGTTAATTAATAGATTTAATTATTTGCGTTACGTGCATAAAACAAAGGTATATAAAATCTCGAACAACGCGACGTTACGTGTTCAAATAATTTTATTAAAAATGTCGGACCAGTCATTCTGACTGCGTTGATAGTTTTAGCGTTAAATATGAAAATATATTTCAGAAATTGCCTGCGTGATATTCTATCATTTCTGAGCACATACACCGTCGTAAACTTTAATGGGGTAACATATTCAGTTTTCCTATCTATTAATCAATGTGTCACTGATTACTTATCTATTACGTGTTTACAGCATTACTTTTCATATTATAGATTTATCGTGTATTAAACTGGGTTTTATTAGGTACATAAAGGGAAGTGATAATGTCTGGAGATAAGAGATAATATCCCAGGAAATAATTTCATTTATTGCAAGTGACTCATTCCGTATCGGTACACTCGATTCGCATCTTATCTTTACGAGCATGATGGCTTTATTATAATAGCGATATATCAATAATTCCTGTCGTAAAACATTGTCCAGTGATAAAGTTGATATAGATTTTAATCACCGCTGTTGCGAGTTTCATTTTTTTTCAAACTTCTAATTGCATCGTATTCTCCCACGAAACATGGTAGCCATTAGATGTTCAAGTTTTATATATTGCTCAAACTTTCTCGAAAGTATACCGGAAGTTGAGTAGTTGTAAAATTCTACGTCAACCGGAACCCCGGGTAAACATCGATATAAGTCTCAACACGTTTACGCAAATCTCATTAAAGCAACGAATTTGATTCTGACAGTATCGCGAACTTTAACGATTTTTCTTCTCATTAGTGCTTGCAAAACGCTATAAATTTTATTCTCGAGACACGTGACCCAGTAACCTTTCTACATAACTTCATTTCAGCGTGCTTTTTCACTTCACGTTTCTACGCGCTCCAATTACAAATATCGCAAGGCTTACTTTATTTTTCCACGCATTAAACAACCTTTGCATAATTCGCGCAAAAGGATTTAATGCTGCAATTATTCTAAGTGCAGACTTTTAAATAAGTACTTTATTAAAAGTCGCCTAAGTTCTTTTACTAATTTTTGTTTACAAAGTCTTCTAAAACATTCGATAGACTCGCCAAATTCATTATTATATTACATGTTGTCAAACTAAGTCGGTATAAATATAAAGATATTTTGTTCGATTAACACATTCGCATCGGATGACTCACACGTGAGTCACGCATTTTTCAACGTCAAACAGGAGGAGCGCGATCACGCGTTTGGCACTCATACGGTTAATTTGATAGTCTTTAGAAATGGCGTCTGCAAATGGTAGTAGAGACCGGGAAAGGGTAAGTACATTTCTTTGGAAACGTCGATTCAGATAAACGGACTTCGGGACGAGTCTTTAAACGATCGGCAAATCGAATTCGGCGAGGGAAGAGAAAAAAGCACGTGGCGAAACAGAACTCTATATCCTGACGTCGAAACGGAATACCGGTTTACATTTACCTACGTTTACCTAACGTTTACGTGCGCTTACGTAGATACTTTACGTATCTTTGCCGACGGTCTACTGTTATCGTAGCAGCACAGCTTGCTCTATTCCACGGCTACGAATACCTAGTATCTGGTATGCAAATTTATCGTCGAGCCCGCATAAGTTTAGCATACATTTCTTGTTTTCGGGTGAGGCACGGCTGGTCACGAGAAAAGAGAAAGAAACCAGTGATAGTGTAAGGTTGAACGAAGGAAAAGACACGGATACCACCCCACTAGTCCTAGCAGGGGATAAAAGTTGAAGAGAAAATGAGAAAAAGATGGAGGGAGAAATGCGTAACTTGAAATGGCACGCACATCCTCGAGATCTTCTCTCCGTTCGTCTCTTTCGTGGTACTCGGCGTTGCGTAGAAAAAGAGGGAGAGTAGGTGAAAGGGAAAACATTGCGAGAGGAGAAAAAGGCTGAGTCGAGAGTCTCGTTTGCAGTTTTGTTTATTGTGCGGTCTCCGCGAGGGTAGCTTGTAACGGGTCAACGATGCGTTCAAACACAAAGTCCGTAGGACCCTGGACTCTGCCAACGTGGAATGCAAATGTGAATCTTCTCTCCCCCGTGTTTTTTTTGTTTTTTCGACGGTCTTTGTTCCTGGATAATTTTCAGAGTGGTCATTTGAAAAGAACATACGTCCTGGACGCTATTAAAACGTATTTGCTTTACTCGTTTTCCTCTTTCAACAACTCCACTTGTAACTTAAGTCCACAAGGATTGTCAGCCAAAGGACAATCTAAGAAAACGAAATAGAATATCTGGTTACTTTAAATATTTTGTTTCGACGCATTTCGCTGTAAGAATCGTAGTTTTCAACGTCGAGTACTTATTCTATCGGTATTAAATATGTAGGAACTAACGAAGCTTTAAATCTTGTCCGATAAGAGTTTTGCAGCAAGAAACAGTTTGTCATATTAAATCATACGCATGGGCCAACTAAATCTGATCCCATTTGTGTTTCTATTTTTTTTTCTCCCCCCAGCGATTAAAAAAACAGGGATAAGCCGTTCGACATAAACTTCATTGAATAACGAAGCATCCCGAGATATACTCGCGCAAGACACGCGCATTCGCCGGCGTTCGATCGCAGATTCTCGCATGACCGTAGACTATAAATCAATGCAGTGATTAAACCGCGCTTGTACATACACACCTACTGATAATCGACGGATCGAAATGTGAGAAAGATTTTTTGCGATCGGTAGGAGGAGAGAAGAATAACTAGGTAAATCGATATTCATTCAGTCTTAAGAACCATCTCGTTCTTTCATATATGAATAGTAAATTATACCACGGAACCAGCGTTCAGCTTTTAGCAATTCATTTCTCCGACAGAATGGAAGTATTATAATATACCTCTACGGATATATTACTTTTGAATTTCGATCGTAACATTTCTCGATCCAATTACTTATAAAATGCAATACGAGAAGTTCCAGCAAAAAAGTTGCATATTTCCAGCAAAGCGCAGGCAAATATTGTAGGAAGAGAAAGAAGAATGAAATCACCGTAGCACGTCCGCGGCAATACTTGGTTCTCGACGTCGTAACTATCTCCTCGAGATAACAACGCGAAAGCATGGGAGTCACGTACGAATGCAAGCAGGGAAAAGCGAGTTCATTAAAATTTACGACGATTAATTTTCAAGTTCCGCCTTCCGTGGTGCTAATTATTGTTCCATATTATACGTTGGGGAATATGCGTTTACCGATGCCTGCACGAACGACTGGTCCAGCAGGCCTGGCGCGTGCACTCCTTCTTGGGAAGGGTTCACGAAACAGGACAAAAAAGAGAAAGGAAATGTGAATTCGCTAAACGAGAAGTTTATTTACGCCTGCTGCACCATGCTGTGTATATATACGGTTTCATTACCCACTTTTTTCCTGTTCCATACTTGTCTCACATCTGTCACTTTCTTTCAACGGTATTGCATCCTCTTCACTCGCAACTTCGTGGATCACCCTTTCTCTGTTTACTCTGCATCCCTCGGACTCTTCCTTTTTTTTTGTTTTCTTTTCGAAGAAGTTACGAGATTGTTGGAGGACATCCAATGAAATGAGAGACGAACAGAAAGAATGCGAAGTTAAAGTTTCACTTCTAGGGAAGAAGTCGAAGTCATTTTATAGTAGGTCGTGCTCAGGGGAAGAGATAGTTTTGCCAATTCGGGTGTGCTTTAATTTGTACTTCTTGAGTTCTTCACGAGTAGCAATCGTAGGTTTTTTATTACCCTTTAAATTGTGAACATGAAATGGTGGTTTATTGAAACGAGAATTAAGTAATAGTGCTTTCATTGATCCATACATTGAATTCTCAAAATAACTCGGAGAATTTCGTACTCGGTAAAATACTAAAGCATTTATGCGCTTGAAATATTTGAAGCTCTACAGGGAAACCAAGTGAAATGATAATCCATTTTAATATTTTCGAGTATTAATTCAAAGCATCGATACCACTTCGTCCAAGTCGATACACGGCTACATGTTGAGTGCATATTCTCCCTGAAATGTATGTCTGAGATTTTAATTCAAGCAAAATAAAAAAAACCGTGATGCGTCTGTCATTTCCTGTGCTTAAACGCAGACAGTCTACAAAGATTCCACATTGTAGATCCGTATTTTATATATATCGCAATTTTATTCCCTAGACGGTAAGCAGAAAGAGGAATGAAGTTTATGCGGAAGTATTAAATATCCGGTACCTTTTTAACATTTTTATCTACGACTTCTACAAGTCGTTACCAGTGACACTGTACTTCCATATTCTCATATAAAACATTCATCCGCGACAATTGTCGCATGGAAAAACGTTGGTTACACACATTCGTAATCTGCTTATCAGGAATGTCTATTTGTATACAGACATGGTCATGTACAAAGACAACCGATATTTCATCCAATAAGCGGTAAGGGATAGCAGGTGGGTTGACGGCTGCAAAAAGAGCAGTTGGAACATCACTGACTGGGGGAAACTGAAAGCAGATCGGATTCACCCGTTATTGCTCCTTTGAATCGAAATACCACGACGATCCTGCTCTCCCCATCTCCTCCCCGTCTCGTCCTATGCTCTCCATTCCAGCTTTTACTTTTCTTTATTCTCTCGCTCACTTATATACGTTTCTTTCCCCTTTATACATACACTTTTGTACAGTGATCTTTAACGCGTATAGTATCTTATAAGTTTTCCGCGTACCGTACAAAAATACCTTGAAATATCCTTCGATTTTTGAGGTATCAATTTTTGCATGTCATTACATGTGTTTAAATTATATTAAAAATTGAAATCCGATATATGGACTCATGGTATTCCTTGGAAAACCCACAAAACCGATATATCGACTCTAAGGTACGAAAAAGGGTAAATCAGGATATTTTAGTGGGTTTAATATACACTCGAGAACTTGTTGGAGTTTCAACTTGGTTCAATTAATAAAACTTTGAGAAAAGTTTCACATAAACTGTCGTAAACCCGCAGGTTTTGTGCGATGAGTTTGGTTTAGTTTTAATTATGTTTATTATAATACTCTGACTGTTATAATTCTCCCGATTTCGAGGTGTTTCGAACATAAGTTTTAAGGGTGAGAATTGGAAACGTATCTTTTAAGGACTTGGAGGAAATGAGAAAAAATGTTACATTTCGTTGCGAAAACATTTGCCACTCCCGAATTGATTACTTTCCTCTACCCCTAATATTATACAGGTGTTTTTTACAATGGGTGTTTAATAACTCTTAGATTATGATGAATCAAGAAAATAGCAAATTTTGGAATCTGTCCAAATATAGACTAAATACAGTCATGCTCCGTATAACACGGTAATTCGGTTCTGAAAGAATGACGTCTTATGCGAATCCACGATATAAGAAACAAAGGACTATTACAGAAAATAGGTTTTAAAAATGAACAAATATATACTGGTTTCTTTTCATAACTAAAAGAAATATGTTTAGTAACGTAATCAAAAATTAATCAATAATTAATCAAAACTACATATTTACAAGCCGAGAATGCATCTAGGTTTCATAAATTCTCGATTCGTGTTAGAGCGAATCCGTGTTGTACGGGGGGACACCTGTATTTTGAAAGTGGATAAAGCTTGTATGAAAGGTTGAAGACCACTGCTCTAACCCCTATCGGGGCGGATACTCTTTCTCGCGTGGCACTCTCGCCGTCTGTAAATCTAGTAGCGAATGCGTCTCTGTCCGGATTACAAATCGAAAGCGGTTTAGCTACTTGCCTTTCATAAAGAGGAACCAACACGTACGCATAGAAACGTACACCCAATCTCGGGCCTTCCTCGCTTTCTCTATTTCCACCTTGTTTTTTGTTGGTTCCCTTCTTTTCTTTCTTCCGCCGCCCATCCTTTTTCCGCGGTGGCTCCTGTTTTGCCTCCACTACCTTCTTCGTTTCTGCTTTTACATGCTCCCAGCAAACCGCGGCTCGATTATATGAGAGAAATAAATCGAGTACTACGTGAACCGACTTGACAATTCTAGAAAAATTCTTCTCGCTAAACCACAAGCCGTAAAACAAACCTGAAGGAATGTTAAGTGGGTCCTTGCTGGTAGCTGGTACCTGTGTACGCTAAGAAGTGCTCATTAAATTTGTACTTGACTTTTATTTATTTGTTTTCCACCGCCATGTTATCGGAGCTTCGTACTAGCAGCTACGAACGTGGTCAGCATGGATATGTAAATATTATGACGCAATAAATATGGAAGAAAGTGCATAATGTTAGATCCATTATCAGGAATATTAATAGCCAGTTACTGGTACGTCATTTATCTTCATGACTGGCGTAATATTCAATGTCAGATATACATTTCAGTTTACTTCTAATTGTATGATTAAATCCTAGTCATATTATTAGTATTAGCGTTCATCATTTGACTGCGAAAGGCGTATATATACGACGCATTTGCTTCTTTAGTAAATTAATACAGTATGGAACATACTGTTACGCGTGACATAATAACTGGTCGAATAATTGAATTTCAATAACCCCTACTGTCTCGCGAATATTGCATCGTACGATGTTAGTTGTTTTTTTGTTAGAACACGCTACAGTCAAAGGCTTAATTTGATAGAAACAAGTGTATATCGTTCACGTAAATAGACACACGTAGACATTCTACTTAGATTTCGTATCTACACTGATAAGCACGATGGTTTCGGCGTGCAATCTGCATTAAACGTTGCAATACTAGTCACGTTTCATCGGCGGCACGAAGTGCGAATTAAATCTTCGAAGTCGGTTCTCGCCGCAGTATAAACGAGCCAAGAGAGTCTCCTGGTATAGGAATCTTCGCGCGAAAAAGGTGGATCACGTAGAAGCAGCCGAAACGAAGGAAACATGGTAGAAAGAACGATCGTGAAAGAAAGCAAGAAGTATCTTCTTTCGAGGAAATACGAAATACATCAATGGAGTAAATCCTTAAGGTCTCAATCCAGTCGAGTTACGAAACAAAGCTCTTCGTGATTCCGGAAGTGCCATGTAACGTGACTCGGATGATTCAACGAGAGTCATAATACTCTCTTCAGCACACTTCGTCTGCAGTGAGAAGTGAAGCTTGCCGCATAATAATCATTATATGCAATGAAAAACATTAAAACTATTGTACTCTACATTGAACGAAGTACTATATACTTTAGAAAATGAAACGGTTTAAATTCAAATATCACAACGTTCCTATATATAGATATAATACTAAAGAACCTCTAGGAGAACTGATGCTACGCTATAAAGTTTCAATTGTTGCTGTTTACGAATAAGTGATACTTTATTTTGCCGGCGAAAGGAAATACGAAGAATTGCGAGTTGAGTGTGGAAGATCGTGCGTGCGTGACCAATGACTTCTTAAGGCTGACGGATTGAATTCAACGATTCTTTCTTGAAATTCTTTGGCATTGTAGAAGTTTTGAGAGTAGAGGTGCAGATCTAGAAAAGTAACCATAGGGGTGGAAATATATCCTTCGCGAAATAGTTGGAATCGGATCCCGAATAAATCCTTGAGGGTGCAATCTGGCCAAGTGGTGGAACAAAGCGGCGTTGCACCTGCGGACTAGGAAGCACCCGGTAACGTGACTCGGCTGCTTCAGTGAAACCATAATATTATCCAGCCCCCTTCGTCTTCGTTCTCGCTTTCACAGATAAAGGCAAAGCAGACAGACAGAGGGAGATATGCTACTTGACGAGAAGTGAAACCGAATCGCAGAGAGGAAAGCGTTCCTGCCACCGTCAAATATGAAGTATAATGTCGGGAAGGTATTCCCTCACAAAGGCGAAGCCGATTAATGACAAATCTTTTCACGGTTCAATTGGATTCTAGTGAAAACCGTGCTTTCTTCGAAGACTGTTTAACAGGATCGTGAATTATAGATTTCGTTTTCGCAACAATGAATTCAGACTTTCGTTAGAATTATCACCATTTCATGTGAAAACAAATATGATCCGTATTATTCATCTTTTAAAAAGATAACATGGCCTTGAGTTTCAATGAGTTTTATTATATCTATATAATTTCTGTTTTATGCAACTTTGAAGTAACATACTCGTCCATTCGTATCTTTCATTTCATTTGATTTTATCGTTGTGATCATAATTATAAAAGTACGCGCAACGATTGTCTCCTTTTCGGTGCGTTTCAGTAATAATTTCGTTACTATTTTCACGTAATCTACCTTCGTTGTAATCGCGTTTAAATAGATTTATGTTATACGATTTTCTTTAAATACGAACAAATTGGGCTATAGAAGGTTAATTACACATTTTGAACATTTATTGACAGATGCATTTTTTCTCCCTTGATATATGTGTTACAGCATTACCGAATATGTTAAATTCAATTAAATTATATAATGAAATATCAATATTGAATTGAATTAATCTATAATATATACGTTGACAATTAGCAAACAGTTTCAAGCATCCAGTGTTAAATTCTCATCAGGAGTTTCGTCTTTCCAAATTAACCCCTTTGGCTTCAAATGACCAGTTCGTCTCGTCATAGTAACATAACACCGAAGTGCACAATTAACACGAACAACAGAAAATGAACTTGATGAACGTTAATCAATCATGAGATGATTGGAATTAAATTATAGTTCAGTTAAGTTGATGGCCAAATAAACATAAACATTTTGCACATAATAGGCGATCATCTTTGTTGATGGAAAGAAGATGTTGGAAAGATGTAATTAAATTTTATTAATATGTAAAGAGCCAGTTGAAACAATAATATAAATTCCCTAATATTTTCGGTTGTAACCAGACTTTACTCTGACCAATTACATCCTATTGCAATATCGTTACAGCATTTGACTTCTTGCATTTTTTTTGCACGATAAACGATTTGCATCAATGTTATATGATCACGAATAAATTCTCCGGAGTGCAATCTGACCAAACTGTGACAGAGGCTAGTATGCCGAACTCACATTTATCAGAGATGTAACATCTAGACCCATTTAATCTGTACAGGTGAAACGTCACGTGTTTGATAAATGTGAGTTCTAAATACGAAGCAGAGTATGCGATACTTCCGCAGTCTTCAAACTGTTTGGTAAACACGATATGCTGATGGAATCTCGATGACGAATTCACTTTTTATATCTACGTTTACACGCATTATAACGTATCGTTTGTGAGATTCTAAAAACTCCGTGATATCTCACTTCTATAGTCTTTCTAGGCAATCTAATTTATCGGACATATTTTTGATAATATATATTTATTTCCTGTTAATCGAAAGCTTCGAGGGAATAATTATGCGATCGAACAGTAAACCGGAAGTGAGGATTACAGAAAGGAAATTAGTCAAATGGCAACCCTAATTTATATCCCACCATTTATATTCCAAAGTATGTCCTTCCAGTTTAAATTTTATAGTATCTTATAAGTTTCCCGGGTACCGTAAAAAAATACTTTGAAAAGTATGCGATTTTTGAGGTATCTATTAATTTTTGCATGTCATTACATATATTTAAATTATATTAAAAATGGAAAGCCGATATATCGGCTCTATGATACTAAAATATTCTAAGATACTAAAATATACTAAGAAATCATAAGAAAATCTTGCATAATACTTATCGATGTAAATTATCATATTTTCTAACTTCTTTGAGTGGGGTCGTAAACCACTATCCGTGTAGATAGCGGAAGGAAGAAGCACGATATCGGCGAATATAAAATGTGATCAAGTAGTAGATAAATCTGAAATAAAGCCTCTGTAAAGTGCAATCCTGAGAAATAGTGGAACAAAGTAGTTGTAGGAGTAGGCGGTACCGCAACGAGGTAACGTAACTCAGGTGCTCTTCAATGAAATCATAATATTATCCCACGTTGTTCATCTTCACCCTTCAGGCAAACCTGAAGCAGAGAAGTTTGCCTTGTCCACACAGTATACGTTACACCGTAGAGAGTAGAACGGAAAAGAGAGATTCATCCTTGTACCGTGTGGTCCGTGTTAAATGCTTCCACCAATCTAAGAAGATGAAGGTTTTGGCATAGCGTAGTGTCGTGGTACGTTTAAAGCATGAAATGATAGTATCCGTAAAGGCAACCTCGTGTGCAGTCTGCCTGCAATATTGCCAGTGACTTAAGCCTCGGAAAATTGGCTCATTTATCTCGTACGCGGAGACACCCACGAAACCTTGGAAAAACATTCCAGGGAAAGATAGCGACTTTCCCTTCACATCTCAGCCGCCAGATTTCTCTTTTTCTCTTAGGCCTTTTTTGCATCCCGGTAGACAACCCGCCCGATTAGATTTCACGGTAAATTGGAAATTCGTAAGGAACCCTGTCCCGTTAAATAAATCGGAAAATGTAACGTTATTCGGTTAATGTTGGGAGGATATAGGCGGGGCAGGGGTTTTATTGAATTTCTTGATAGTATTAAAGTACGTGATAAATTATTGGTCAATTAAAGTTCAAAATCGTTTTCGGGGAAGTGATTTCACAACGATTTACGTTGGAGAGTTAAACGAAACCACACTTCGAGACTCCAGAGTTCACAGGTTGGTATCAAAGTTCCATCGTTGCCTTTTCAAATTTCTTTAGAATTACTTTACTTCGAATGGATCGTCTTTGTTAATATCGTGGGAGATAACGTCCGATACTTTAATCCAGAAAGGTATGAAACGTGGTACGAAGCATCTGAATTCTTTTTTTCCCTCGATTCAGGGTGGCTTTAACGCACGAGTTTCCACAACTGCAAAATTCTGTAGATGGGGTAATTGTATAAGTGAAAATCAGGGGAAAAGAAGATTTTTCCAGGAGGCTGGAAAAGAAGCCGTCAGTCAAGTACGTAACGCGACGAAACATCCGATTGGAGAGTTCGCGAGCTCATTCTCGAGTTGGTGAACGCGTAGCAAGTTCGACGAGGCGAAAAGGATGGTTAAGGACAGCCGAGCGAGCGGAAAGGTGAAACGGTATGAGTTACCTCACCGAGAGCTTTCAGCTTCTACCTTTCCCAATCCTTCTTCCTCTTCTTTTTTCTTATTCTCTTCTTCCTCTCTTTCCCACTACCCATCAGCCGATGCTACGCAATTTTCGTTCCACGATGTAAAAGTTTTTACAAGGTTTTCATCTCGACCCTTTTCCCGAAGTTAGATACCAAACGTATTTTCTCGTTCTTCCTGCAACTTCGTACAAACCCGAACGCCCGTGAGGCTTTGAAGAATTTCAGGGTCTCTAACGTCTTCGACTCGATGTTAAGGCATACAAAAAAAGAAAAAACTATACGTCTCGTACCTTTGCGAATATCTAACATGAAGGATGTACACGGAACTTGTGCTGGAGTATATTCATGTCATAAAATGTAATTTAAGCTTGCGTTTAAAAATATGGATCACTTGCGACAAACAACGGAAAAGATTAATAATAATTTATAATATTAATAGTAAGATAATGGAGATTAATAATAAACATAATGGAGTGAATTGTATTGCTGAGCTGTAGTCAGTATGTTATTCTCGCGAACAAAATAATGGCACTTTATAAACACAAATACTTGAAACAGAAATGGCAACGCGAATGAAATCAAATAATTTCGGCTGGAAACAAACGTGTTAAATCAGAACTGTATTTCTAGCATCAGAATAGAAACTTTTTCCTAATCGCTAAAAGAAATCTCTATCTGCATTCATTCGACAAATCTCTATTATACTGAAAATCTTCACGGCGGAAGGGTATGGCTTAATTGAATTTTTTTCGAAAAAGAAGTAATTCGAATTGGCAGTCAGGAAGGAATTCGATGGTGCAGTGGTTGGCTCTTTACTTCATTCATTTCTCCATTCGTTCTCGATTGTAGTTCCTGACTTGAACCACTAATAAAGTAATTCCAGTTAAAGGCAATCTTGCTAAAGGCGCCTCTTTTTATCCGCCTCCCGTAGATGCCATTAAACGCGAGTGATATAAAAGTCAAGAACGATCAGTTGCCTCTGAAAACGATATTTGCGGTTTTCACTGACACTTCGATGGTCTCCAGAGAATAACCCATCTAAGAAACATTTTAGCATAAATTGAATATTCTATTAATTCGTATGCAACGTTTTCATATATTTCCTTTAAATTCATCATTCCCTAAGCTTCAAAATGATGGGATCCACTGAATTTAAAAAAAACCGTTTGACTTTATAAGGCGATCGATTAATTTATTGTTTTCCATCCATCCTTATTTTTAAGGACGTATACGTGAATGTATAAATATAGCTTAAAGTGATACACGATTTAACATTTTACAACTTTGCCGAATCATAATTATTACGAATAAATGAGATTGTTGCTACCCATAATTCTACTATGTCGAATCCTTTACCGTAACTCTCAAGGCTTAAAAACTTTACGGTAGAAAGACTTAAAATTGGAATGCAACTTTGACTTTTGAAGAGCAGAAACTTATCAGCGGGCCATTAAATCTGCAAGACCGTATCTCCGCAGATACTTAGCTCCGATAACTTTGTTCTCCCATCTACAAGGACGGGTATACATCACCGCAAGCGTAAAATTTTAATTAACAGAAATGGCTTAATTAACGGATGAGGGCCGATATCTATACGCGGAAAGGCTTTGCTCCGCAGCTGTACTTCAAACGCCTAAAGATATTTTAAGGAACTCCTTTACACCTGTATGCACTTACGAATTGTACGCGATTATTGCACGACTTGAAACCTTCCAAAGCCAGTCTTACAGAGAAGGACTTATATTTCAAAAAATGTTCATTAATTCAGTAGTTAACATCATTTTTTAATTTTTTATAGAAGCGACCAGTTAAGTTTTCCATTAGTGGATCCCGAAGTGGAAGCACCGTTTTATTCAACTTTTTTCGCTTATTAATACTTCTCACAAATTTATTTATCTTATATTCATAAAACATTCAACATACAACATTTCATCTAGCGCCAGTTACACCCACGATATTACGTCTTACTATTTCCTTAACGCGATAAAATCAATGTTACTTTCCTGTTCATTAGAAATCGATGACTGTGCAATCATTTATATTAATGCGGAGTATAATGGAAAGGATTTAAAGAAGGTATTCATCAGCTATGAAAGCATTCTTGAGTCAGGGAAAGGAATGCAACGCGTACAGTAGAATAAGGTATGCCGTACTCGAACGGCGAGAGGGTGGTGACTTCGTCAGCGTCAATTAACTTCGATTGCGATCGGTTATAAATGCGTTTATAATATGAGCCTTACGCCCCATATCGTATGAAGCATTTTACGCGGAACGCAGGAAATTATACAGGTGGCTTCGTCGGTCTCGCTCCTTCCCCACTCTTCTCTCTTTCTCTCTTCCTCTTGTAATGCCAAATTTTACGTGCACGAGTGAGACAAACTGATATAAAGTAACGGCCAGTGCCCCGTGGTAGGTATTTTACATAATGTTACGTGTACGGGCGTGCAATGAAACACTGAAATACATGTTCAGAATAAATGTAACGCGTGCTAATAATGTATCTCGTATCGTTGGTTTACGGGACGCTTTCCGTATCTTGTACACTTTTATGCTCGTATCGATCTCTCTTTATCTTTGCTTTCTTACTTGTTAACGTTTCACGCCGAGTACCTTGCACATCGTGATTCGAAATACTGTCATTTCAGACTTTTAATCCTACTAGTGATGGTACTCATTAGTAATTGTGTCTATGATGAGACTAATATATGATTCCTGCTTTTGATTTTTACCTTTCGAACGTCACGAATCGATACATCTACCAGTTGGTACGTCTATCTGTCCATCTATCTACCTGTCTATCTATCCATCTATCCATCTATCCATCTATATCTTTCTGTCCGTTCATGTATATATATATTCGCTCGTTCACTTGCATTTTCTTCCGCGCTGCAACTGCTGCAAAACAAACAAACAAAACTGATACAAGTTGAAATGCAAACGCGGAATACCAGCGCTTGCTAGCGTAAGATGATTTTTTTAACACATTCGCTTCCAGGCAGTTTCAGATGAATGTTACGCACGTAACGTGGCCAGTTCGCGAAATCTTGGTAAATAAAGTTATGTTGATAGAAAATACTATGAACACCAACATATTAGGTGGCCACCACCGATTGTATTCGTTTTCACACATGTTTTCACACATATCTGCGGAATATCGGTTTAAACCAATTTTCTATGTAGAAAAGAAAAATTCAATATGTGTGTAATTTACCCTTAAAAACAAATCCATCGGAAATATTAAAATTCCATGTTAGATTATTTATGATAAAAAATATTTTACACACTATAATTTAAAACAGACTTGGGTGTATATTGTACATTAAGTATATTTGCACCACGATAATTTCGTCTCATTTTCTAGGAAAAATGCTTATCGGTTTCATCGACTACCGATATTGGCTCTTTTTGGTGTAAATGAAATCAGCGTCGCCATTAGATCGATTGAAACGAAATTGCACGAGTGTGCATACAACGTGCAATCGGGCGTAAATATCTAACGCCGATACCGTTCCTACCATTGGAAAATTTACTTAACGATTTATCCGGTTTTTTTCGACCTTATTGTCGTGGACGATCGTTACGAGACTCGAAATGCTGAAATTACCACGCTGAACTATTAACGGTTTACGGAAATGAGCCCCTTCCTGTTAACGTTACCGGTTAATTGTTCCACTTCACTGAAACTTATATGCTACACATAAAAAAATAGAAAGTACAAGCACCGCCAAAATCGTTCCAACCGTCGAGTTTTTAATTACGCTATTAATTTACGATGATGGTGGAAATCAGTATTAAAGTATTTCAAGATTTCAAACTTCGTCGAATTTCAAGAGGAACATCTTCCAATAATTCTGGCAATGTAAACTTTCCAAGTCATGTTTCTTGGAAACGAAGCTTTTTGAACAGAAAATCTGGACGACCAAAATTACCAGGACCCTTAGACTAACTGGGAGACATTTTTCAAAAATTTTATTAATTAATTGTTATTTATGACTCTGTCTTTAAGATTTAAACATTAATTGTTTTTTTTACGATTCTGTCTTTAAGATATAAAGATTAATTGTTGCACATCAGTGTATAATTGAATTCTACTTATAATGTACGAAGTAAGTCGTACCGAGAACGAGAAGTAGAGGCAGTTTCGCGACCCTTCGTCATTTAGATCCCAGCACCGTTTTCTGACAGTAGGTCCGTGATTAATGTTTAATGGATCCAACCCCATTTAAATCGTCGTCGTGTCAGGCAATTTCTCGAAGAAAAGAGGAAGGATGGGCCGACTTTACTTTCAGAATTTCAGTAAGATGGTTTCCCAGAGTACGGGAAAGTCAGGGAACCGTATCGTTATACCCGCGTAGACGCCATAGGGTGAGAACTGACGCGTCTTCAGATGTGCTGGTATTGTAGCTGAAATTGATTTGGGAATAGGATGTCGCGAGCATTTAGACGAATGACACCTAAGGCAAAAACCTTGCGGGTAAAATACAAATTCCACCTCGATTTCTACCTTTCTATAACTACTTTGATGTTTAGGGATTATTTCAAAATAATTTCGATTTACCCCATTTCGTTAGACAATTATCGTTTACTTTGATTATTAACTCTTGCTTTAAGGAAGTCTGACTTGCATGCAGGTTAACCGTTATCCGAATAGAAGAGTCTCCGAGGTTCTTTTATTTTTCGAAATTTAATTTTTAGAGATAAACTCTTAAACTAATAAACTTCTCAAACGACAAAGACATTTGTCATGTTTATAAAACAAAGCTGAATTATTCGGAACGATTTCTATCATATGATTGCTCGGAAAAGAAGTCAAAGGAAAATCCAGTTCTTTGTTCTCGCGAACTTCGATCTGGATTTGTTTTCACTTCGAAAAATGCTTCGCAAACGTTGCACGACTGTTGCACGCTGATATTCTTCGCGATACCTGGCGACCGGAATATTTTAATCTACGAATTTTGAAGTCATGTTCACCAGACTGTTATGTAGCACCCCTATATGCGAGACATTATGTAATTTCGTTTTGTAATAAATTGTAGAGAGTAGTAATGCATACTGCGGACAAAAGTTTGCCGCCCAATGCAGGAACACCATGGGAGAAATAAGGATGAGAGAACTCCTGAAAAAGAGACAAAAGCCGGGGCTCCTAAAGGAATAATAAACGCGCAAACTTCTCTTAATTGTACAAACACGAGGTTGGTTAGTATTCTTGTAAGCCTTTTCGATTCACCTTTTCGTCACTCGTACAAGGAAAGCCTTGCCTCAAAATTTAGTTTACTAAATGCTCCAACTCACCAAAACACTCTTAATTCTAACGAATATCATTATTTTTGGGAACAATTTATTACTGTTACTAAAGCATCTTTAAAACCTTTTACAAGAGGTTCGTAATAAATGTATTGTTTCTCCAAACAACCATTTTTTGGTGTCTATTATTCATATTCTTTTCTTGTCTTCATAACGTATTAATGCCATTATCAATTCACGAAACATTAATTATTTTCACGGCATGTTTAACTTCATAAAAATTGTCGTTTAGTTGGAAAAGGATTGAACCCTTTGTAGCCCAATTTGTTTCATGTCTAAAAGGAAATCTAACGAAACGCGATTCTAACGAAGTTACATTACGTGGAAATAGTAATCAAATTATTACTTAAACGCATCGAAAGAGGTGCCAATGGTTGCGCGTACTTTTATAATTATTATTACAACGAAAAGATACAAATTAAGTGAAAAATACGGATAGACGATTATGTGACTTCAAAGTTACATGGAGCTGTAGAGAGTTAACCTAATGGTTCAATTGATTGACGGCCAAATAAGCTAGTTTCATGAACGAGCATGCGATGGCAATTTATTAGCACAATTTGTAAGCCCGTGATTTTCCAATTTTTAGGGTGAAATAAACTGTTATTTCAGGGTGCTTGGTACGAGATACTTCGCACCTAAGGGCTAAGCTAGAAACAAGAATTTACGGAAACGTATGCGTGCCTGACTGCCGTTAACGCGGATAAACCTGAACCTTCGTATATCAATACACACACAGATCAGCCATGTACGACGGTAATTCTATGATAATTCCAATTTCGAGTAGTGATTTTGATGTACAATTAGGAAAGGAATACGATATTATGAAAATCGATCGCATTACCGCGAACCCAACAATCCAGTAAAAAGTGGCGAATGGTGGATCAACATGCGAGATATCGTCTGATCTCATGTCTTGTTAACAACATAGTAAGATCTCTTAATTTGCGCCAATAAAAGAAGCAAGATGAAATATTACGATCATAAAAGTGCACTTGTGTCTAATATATCATGGTGACACCTTACACGCTGCCAACCCAAGGGTACTAAAAATGATTAAAGCCTCATAATGAAATTACTCTAATTACAGTGCATTACATCCATCATGTCGCGTAAATACTCGAAATTTGGAAACACCTCTGGTATCGCTGTAAAAACTGCGATATTGATTATGATTGAAAGGCCAGATTTGATTAGTCTATAGCATTATTAGCAAGTTGATTTTATTAGAATCAGTGAGCGTGGTGAAATAATTGGATTATTGGAAATCTATTAGGTACAATCACACATTCTAGGCTCAATAGAATGAATATCGGAATTCGGGTAGGTAAAGTCATGTCATCGAGTGTCTCCTATATTTGAAGGGTTGTCGGGAACTCTTCAACGCCTAGAGTCGGCCTGTCGAACTTTATTCATGAATAGTGGATAGAAATTCGACAGGTCTCTGTCAAACGGAAACAGCGCTGCTTTCTATTCTGAGATATCCTGACAGTTTTCTAATGGCCACTTTCCACGTACGTAATAACGTTTTGTACGAAGTACGTGCCCGGAACTCGACGTCCTGACACCGAACGATCGAATTCAGTGTCCGTGGGAGGGCCAGTGTCCACCTACAACTGCAGCGTATTTTAGTTTGGCATTACGTAGTTGCCGTTTACCTGACGGACCGAAAAAACCTATTCATATATTTCCAGATTTAATTGCATATTTATGCAATCAATTTTCTGTCGTTCGTTATAGCTTCATTAGTTAAGCTTGACAATAAAATGCAGAATGGAAAAAAGTATCAGGTCATCCCATAAGTAATGTTCCTGAACTCTAACTCGCAGTGCAAAGAGAAGTTATGGCATGAAAAGAGTAGTTTATGTTTATATATGGTGAATCAAAAACGACATGAATTCCACGAAACTACATTTCGTAGCATGCTGATGTTTATTAGCATTTTTACAATTATCTTTGACAACTCTTCTATGTCTGCACGTGCACACTTTCGCATAGTGGAATTCAGTTATCCAAACTCATACTTCAAACATTAGACAATGACGTACAAACTCATCGCTTTTATACGAAGCTGCGTGCACCAATCATGAATTACGAATCGGTTGGAGTACATAGTAATAGGAATCGTCGATATGTCTACTGGAGAATATATTCCAGCATCCCTGGATGCTGGTCTCGATATTAGGCCATATTTCCTCGATCCAGGTGGTGGTTGCCCAGAGTCAATTTAATCGAGGTATTGCGAGTAGGTATACGTACTAACAGTTGATCTCCTGAGTAAACCTGTACGCTGTAGCCCTACCAGTTCACTCTCATCCTGTTTCCAACAGAAAAAAAGTGAATAATGTGAATACTGAAACAAACATTTTTTTAACAGCTCGTGGTGCACTTCAGTGTAATTATAGGATTCCTGTTTCTATTCGGTGATTAAACGAAGGGAATCGGTTTATCATGATCGTATATACTACTGTTTCTTATTAGATTAAATCCTGCGGTACCAAACAATGGGAAAGTAATTGAAAAGAAGAAGGGAATTTTGAACTTCAACTGCTTCGTAGACTTTCTTAATTACAAGAGGAATAAGATAAAGGACGAGCAGCTAATAGTGAACTTTCCTTTGAACTGGCAAAGTCTCGATGCGAGTTCTACTAAGGAGAATTTAAGTACTTCTTTTCCGCTTTCCGGCATCTTTGTTTTTATGTCTACTTTAGGTCCAACGTGAATATAACGAGTAATTGTAAACATACTGTCATTAGTCCTAATATAATAATATTGGAAACATCTAATTGTTTACATCATTAATAAAGTCTTTGGATTATTTGGAACCAATGATAGGTCATAAAAGGTTTATAAAAGTTTTGGTAATAATCTTTAATAACGTGTATTCCATGTATCGCATGGTATAATAACAGCATATTTTCTTCTCGCTTTGTGGAAATTTCCTGTCCATCAGATTATTACACGTACTATTAACGCAATGTTATTACTCAGTTAATAAGCATACGAGTAACCGATAGCACCATTATGTTCATGAATATTCCAGCACATAATTGCAGAACTAATTCTATCAAAAGGTATTATCATCGCCGCATCATGCACAATATATAACGACCTCTCGGTCTTTGCTTTCTATGTACCACCTACCATCTCTATTACTCCAGGGATGTATAAGTTGCCTCATCTAAATCCGTTTGAATGAGGAAGTCGTCACCGTTATGCAGATTATCATAGAGATACTTTGCCGAAACTTGCACATCCTGCACATCCTGCACATCCTGCACATCCTGCACATCAGGTAACAGCTTATTACACCGTACGTTTCAGATAGCAAGTACTGATTAACGGAGACAATGCATGAAACATTTGAATTACGGTCTACTCTCGAGTCAGAAGTACTTTGACCAAGTTTGATGCGGGCAAGATTCTGTGAAGTCTGTCATAGAGTCATATTAAGGTGGTTGAATCATCCTTGAACCTGGTTGAGTAGCGTTAAGTGCCAAACCGAAGACACGGGTGGATATACATGTGTAAGTCTGATTGTAATTCCCGAGAGCACCATTTCTCACTTCATCTTTCCGTGGCAATGCGATTCATGGAACGGCGGGATATCTCTCATCTTCCGAAGGCATTCCCATGTAACAAACGCCCATAGACCATCGAGCAAGAAGTAGGCTGGATTGGAACCATGATACATCGGTCGCCCTCCGTCGTTGTAGATAATCGCGGCTCATTAAGCCGAGTATTAGCTCATTAAGCAATAAACCTACCTAGCCGGCTAATTGGCGACAGCCCCACTCTCTTCCGGTTCGGCCGTTACCGATCAGAGAGAAGCCCAACCGCCGTCGATCCTGCCAATCCCCAAACCGTATCGTCCGCCGCAAACTGGTTCCTCATTAACTTCTCCTCTGACCCTTCTTCTCTACTATCTCTACTCTCTAGCTTCTCTTTTCTTCCCTTTGCACTTCTCTATCAGCATACATGCTTTTTTCCCGTAACTCTATGATGCAGCCAGCATATGGCAAAGCTCACCACGTTCGACAACAACCTGTATGTGGCTTCCAGGAAAAGCGTCCCGGCTGAGTCTAACGCTTGGCAAAGATGCAAATTAGACGAGTTAGTGGGTTGGGTTGGTGCTTATCTGGGACGTTATTGGTAATCCTTTGTTCTAGAGATGGTTACATGGGATTTGCTTGCCATTCGATATCGCTTTACCCGTCCCAGCACGGTGACGATAGAAACCCTTCGTGAGTTTCTGGATCCAAGCTCTTTTTAGTACTTCCAGATACCGCATTTTTGCCGTTTTACTAATTGCAACAAGCGTGGGGCGCAACTCTAAATACTGATGTTTCCACTTTTCTATTTCGATCATCTTTTTTGGAGTATTTATTAATTTTAATTCTCAAGTAATTCATCTTTTATAATTTCATAGTTTAATTAAACGATATACAGTGGCGGCCAGCTACTTAACACCACCTGATAGTTCATTCTTTAAACGTTCACGTTTTTTTGTAATAAACAGAATCAGTCTTACTTTTATACTTACGTCTCAAATCTTGTTAAAAAAACCAGAAAGAAGACACTTTTTCTTCAAAATTGATTTTAACAAAAACTGAGTGTGATGGAGGGAAACGATTGGCGGATTCGTTTTCAGCGTATCAAAATCTATAAGAATCACCTATCTGTTGTTACCAAATTTAAGCATATGTTGAACATTATAAATAATTTAGACTCGGTCTTAAGTAACTGGCCGCCACTATATATCAGCTTCAAAATGTTTTAATAGAAAGCTTACATTCATCAGTTTGGGACGCCTTTGTCGCGGAACTCCATTATATAGAAAATCTGAGTTCAATGTTTCATGCGCAACATAAACTGTTCTATCGTGTTGCTTTAAAAGTGTTACAAAAGAGTTGATCAGGTGGAAAATAGAACGTCAAACAGCCACTTGCGGCATACTTCTTGTCGGTGTATTCGTAGATGCGAAAAGAGTTGTTTGATCTTTCAGAATATAGGACACAAAGACAAGAATATTCTTCAATATATTCTAACAAGAGTTTCTTAATCTGACATCAATACATCCGTACATGTTTCTCTTGCGGAATGCAACTAAATATACAGATGAAAAAAGTGAACACAGTATATAATTAATTTAATTATCTCTATAGCTCCGTCTAACTTTGAAGTCACGTCCATCCGCATTTTCATTTCATTTTACTTTTTCGTTGTAATAATAAATATAAAATTACGCGCAACTATTGTCACTTTTTTCGGTGCGCTTAAGTAATAATTTCGTTAGTACTTTCGCGTAATGTACCTTCGTTAGAATCGCGTTAAGTAGATTTACTTTATACGATTTCTTTTTAGACACAAAAAAATGGGGTATAGAGGGCTACAAAATTAATCAAGGAATGTGACAAAATTATGAAATGCAAGACTTATGCAATTGTTAGTAAAGAACTACACGTTTTCCGACGTATTGACGCATCGGAAAGAGCCATTCACACAGAAAATTGCTAGCATTCTACCACACGTGCGCGATTACATACACACGCTAACAACCGGTCTGTGTTCATTCTTGCTTCATTTATACATCCTGTGACATTTTCATTCCACGTTCGCTTTCACGGTTTCAAAATATTTCCTCAAATACACATTTGTCATATCTTTCATGATACAGAGCTTAAAGTAAATTAATTCTGACACACCCAACATCTTGCTGCGTTCTAAATTACAAGCGTCAAATAAAACATTCGATAGTTTTTAATTCACGCCCTATTAATTATTCGACTACTTGTCAACTATTTAATTAAACCCGTTTCTATTAAGAGAATAATATAATCGGTGACTTGTCCACGTTGTGATTCAAAGGCAATAAGCGAACTTATGCAATTCGTAGGTTGGGTCCAGGGTGCTTAGGCCTTCGAGAAGGAATACGGTAATAAATCTTGACACTAATTGTACTTACATAAGTTAGCAGAAATATAGTACATAGAAACACTCCGATGAATCTACAGCCAACATTTCCTCACTTTCTATTTTCGCAATACCAAGATGTTTGCTGAAGATTAGTTCCAACATTAAGTAGAATTTAACACTAGCACTACCAGCGATGTATTAAGCAATATTTGTGTATCTATATACGACTTTAAAAAAGGGATGAATGGAAGAAATAAATTAATCGATTTAGTTATATCCATCGTGCAACATGAAGCACGATAAATCTCAGGAAATGAAATGTTATTTTGACTGCTTTTGTACTTCTAGTGTTAAAGTTGAATTAGGTTTCGTTGGATACTTGTGTTCTTATAATTTATATCTCATTTTATACGACAAATATTGCATTTTCCAGATCACATTCACCTTTTTGCACATCATATTTACACATACACTTTACATTGGATTTTATTTTTATTACAACAGCTTAAGAAAACAGATTTGTAGAAAAGATTGATTTGAAAAGGGGCAAATACGATCTGTGAAGGGGTGAATTCGATTTCCAATGAAGCGAATTTGATTTGCAATAAAGTGAATTTGACTTGCAAAATGACTAATTTGGCGTGCAAAGCCTGTAAATGTATATGTATATGTAAGTGCAATCTCGAATAATTATCAGAATGCACTGGAAGATTGCGACAAGACATGTTAACTTATCTGACATAGACGTAAATGGGAAACGAAGTTGATTCTTCTGCTAGGGAACTGGTTTCGTAGAGAGATCGGCTGTAATTCGCGATATAATTCATCTGCCAGTTTTAAGCTTATCCATGCAATATAAAGGTGAGTAGGAAGTGTGCAGTCAGAAGCATTGTAAAAACTGGATTAATTAGTGTAGAAGACTGCCACCTTTATTCTGCCTTTGCTTACGAAGCATGACCCTCATCTCGTTCCTTCTGAAGACCACATGCTGCTTTAATCGTACTGACGACCACTTTTTATCAACGACTCTATCTTCGGAAAAGCTGCCTCGATTCTCACGACTAATCAGAAGAACGACTTCTTTTTATGAACTCCAAGCACGCATGATGCAATTAATTACATAATGAGAAAGGGGACGTAGCAACCGATACTTGTCATTCGATAGGACATCTTTCCTAAAACATATTCAAATGTGCCTCGTAGGAAATTAATTGACATCCTGGAGATTAGATTTGAATAACCTGTTCTCATTAGTGAATAACTCGAGATATTGTAAAATGAGCAGGATTCTTTGACCTTTTCGATACGGTTTCGTTTTTTGTTACCAAAAATAACTTCAACTACTCTCAAAAATCGCATATTTTTCAAGGTATTTTTTAACGATACCCGGCAAACTTATGTGGTACTAGAAGGGTTAATATCGAATATTATGGAAATTCCAGGCCGTCATAGCATATTAAAAACTTTCATCTACTAGGTGAGATCACTTTTCAATCTTTCCGCCCCGCTCGTGGAATGTCCCTTTTCAAAACTATAACCGCACTTGCGAAAGTTTCCAGGTAGGGTCGGGCAAACAGACTGAAGTTCGAAACTGTTTGCTCCTTCTTCATCAGGAAGTGAACAAAAAAATAAAAAACAGGGAGAAGTGTTGGTGGGTATGCGGTAGTAGGATTTCCCTGTGGGAATACAAATTGCACTTTTACGAGAGTTAATCCCAGGTAGCGGCGTCGGGACGAAATCAAAAAGTTTGCTGATATCTTTTCCAGCTGAATGTACGTCTCGCGGCGAGGAAGTATGGAAATACCTTTACCCGTGACAACCCTTCGGCACTGACAGACGAATCGTATTGGTTGGTAATGGTGGTGGTGGTTGGTGATGCTGGGAAGACCCCTCGAGAGGTCGAGAGGTTCAACTCGCAGAGACATCGTCTTCCTGAGCTTTTCCCTACGGCTGTAAACGTCGCCGACACAGTCTTCGTTTGTTTCCAGTATACGCGTATATATCTACGACCTCTCGCACTGTCCCTTGAGATTTTTTGGTCCTGTGATGTCGAATCTACATTCAGTCGAACGTGTCGAAATATTTTCTGAGTACGCATTCGCCCATGTTTTACATTCGAAAATGTGATCATACTTTCGTGGTACTTTGGTGGAATGATAAGGGAACCACGTGAGAATATACGATCATACTCTAACCATGTTTATGATACACGATACTTTCAACAGTAAACTTAATTTCGTGCATTATACGCAATTATTATTTCAGTTTTGGTGAATATTCAGCATAACCCTCTATAGCTCCATGGAACTTTGAAGTAACGTACTCGTTTATCTGTATGTTTCCTTTCATTTCATTTTCTTTTTACAATAATAATTATAAATATACGCGTAACGATTGTCATCTTTTTCGGTGGATTTAAGTAATAATTTCATTACTATTTTAAAATGAATGTGGGTATGATATACAGTAAACTCTCCCATAACGCGGATGATATTATTTATATTTTTAACATTTTCGGATAAACCAATTAAATGACAACACTGTGACTATTGATACTACAATATAACAAATAAAATATCAAGTATCAGTAATCGTTTTAAATACTGAATATATTACAAAAAAATACGTATCCGCTGTATTTATATATCCACCGATATTTTTACTGTGCTGTGTGAACAACTATAAAACATTCAGGTTACCGAAAACCGTTTATAAATAATACAAAAATGAATATCGTCCTTAATCAATTTGAAATTAATGAAAATGCAACGACGCATAAATACTGAATAAAATTAAATTCAACAGTTCAAAAAATTGTGTCAGCGCTAGATTATTGCTGATCGATATTCATTACCATTTATCAGTCCTCTGGATTATTAAATTACACAGGTCGCGTTCCATTTGCGACTTGTCAAAAATCCCGAATTATATTTTAAAACGTGCTTTCCTGTCACAGGTGTCTAAAGCCCTGTATCGATTTGACAATGGCTCATTGAAGAGTGACATTGTCCCCTTCGTATAATAACTAACCACCGGCCATTGGTAATGGCTGACAAGCGCACACAGAATGAAATTTACTACGTTTACAGCCCTGTTCAGACAGATACGGGAATCTAGAAAAAGTGAGAAAGAAAAGAAAGGCTTGAAGCAATGTTGCGCTGGTTTGATACGCCGATACGAACGCTGCCCAATGACAATCAAGCATCAGCCACAAACGGCCCTTCAGCCGTAACTACATTTGAAATTCGATAAACAACTTCGATCATGAAACGAGTAAGAATCCCATTTTTCGATCAAGATATACCTTATATAATTTCAGGTTATTCATTTTAATTCAATGCATAATGTAATTGTTATAAATATCGATTAACCCTTTCGTTGCTCTCGGCGCGTTTAGTATTTATTATCGGTAATCAAACACATTCGTACTGCGAGATTCCACAAATATAAAAAGATACGTGTAGGTTAGTTTTTTAAGTATTATAATATATGTGAAAACGAAAAGAAAATCGGAGATGGACAGATATATAGGGTTCTTTGCTAGTCGAAACGTACTCAAACATTTCGAGACCGAAGTGTAATATATCTAAAGACTCGCATTTGAGTTATCCGGCTTCTGGTACACTTAATGAAGTTAAAGAATATGTTAATTTCGAAGCTTTCTTCTTATAGTTGTTCTGAATTTCGTATTGAGATCAGGCAACTTTGCAAAAGAAGGAAGTAAGTAGGAAAGAGGAGGAATTATTGTGAATCGTTAAACTGGAATTCGGGTCAGAGCTGTGTACGACAAACAGTGGGCAAACGGGGAGAGTGCAAACACCCGGTGATTTATAGGTCAGGCTACCTTTGAGTGGAATAGAGAGATGGAAGAAAAAAAAAAGAGAGGTGCAGAATGAACACGAGTGAAAACGGTTGCTCGAGAGAGTAAGGGCTAATTAATTGCTATAGTGGAGCTGAAAAATGCACAGCTGCTCTCTTACTCGTTTTCCCTCTTTCTACCTTTTCCCAACTAGTTTCGGTCTCCGTATCGGAAACATAGGTGCACGTTATACGTACACCTAATAACAAACACGGAAACCCCTTAATCGATCAGCCTATAAATATTCCTAATTTTGCCAATTTAAGATCGTTAACCCGCAGTTCAAGCAACGATTCGACAAAGGTTTCTCCGGAACAATTCCCTGTGATTTCCCAATTAGGAATACATGCGAGTGGTTTTCTTGGCTTCCGCTAACACGGTCATTAAATACGTGGCACGAATTTAATAGCAATTGAACGTAGGTAATACAGCGTGTACCTAGAATTAAACACTTTTCAAGGAAAATATTCTTCTGAATACGACTGCTTTCTGAGTATATGATGAGAGTTTATTATTCTACGTTTCTAGTACTACATTTATGATTAAAATCAATTCAGGCCTTCAGTATCACGGTTAATCCTCATTATCCGCTGAAAAGGGCTTGAATTGAAGTTAAGCCATTCAACATTTTCATAATATGTCTGCTAACCACTCTAAATTACGTGACTCATAGATGTTGATCAACTAATGTTGATATATTTCATTTACACTTTCAGGCATTTATGGACCGTATCATTTATAATTATCTATTACCTGATTATCTAGATCTAGTCGAGTAGTGTTATCTAGTATTATTATTATTTATTTTAACTGCCGGTCACACGATACTTCTTGTTGTTTTTCCACAATTTCCTTGTTAGCTTACATTTATTTACATATATAAATTAGATAACAGGATCAGTAGTTCTTTTGATTTTCATGTTTTACTACAATATATTGTAATTACTAGGTTGGCAACAAAGTTCGCGTCCTTCATTACAAACTTCAATGAATCAAATTCAATTATATGAAATAATAATTGCATGTCTCCAAATAATCGCGCAAATGAGAGCGCTGGAATGATATTACCAATCAGCAAAAATAATCTATAAATATGATTCTTATAAACGAAGGCACAAAGCAAAAGCCCGCGAATTTAGTTGCCAACCTAATACAATATGAGCGTTCCCGCGAAAAGTGTCGGCGACAGATGATAGTATTTCTATCACAGGTCAGAACGTCAGAGTATTAACACATTATCTTACAAACTGCTTTATTTACTACTGCTAATTACGTGAGAGGGAAATAAGAGAAGGCTGATAATGCAAAAGGATTGGCAGGGGTTTGCATGCACCAGGCCACCGAAGTTGTTGCGCTATCGCGTGAAGCTCATTTGCATTGTACCTAAGCCGTATCTATCATCTAAAATTAACACTGTCAGCCATGCTTTCCCAGATCGGTCCGCTTTCATGTTCATACATGGGGTGGTTACGATTAAGTCACTACCCGCTTGATGTGTACACCTGTACACACTTGTCAGCATTAAGTACCCTTACAGCGAAGTATAGCCGCGAAAGAAGTTATAACCAAGAAAAAAACTCCCTGCCACCTTACTTCTCGCCGTGGTATCGTAATTAACATTAATAAAGCGGCGAGTGTATCAGTGTGTGATTGCATCAGCAAGCGTCCGGGTGTTAATTACAAGGAATATGATCCGCATTGTTGTTCAGTGTGCATTAACACCATCGGGAGAAAGTATTAATGCATGGTCATTTGAAATGAGTCTGAGCGTACTGCAAATGCGAACGCATTTGACTCTTTGTGTTACAGATAATTACTGCCATACATAGAACATCGCAAAAAACGCGCAAGCTTAAAGAACGGAGTGCGAACGATCCTACCATATAAGTGAAGTGACTCGTGAATGCCCTCTTTGTATCTCTGAATCATTCGTAACGAATGAACGATTGCCTGCATGCTGCAGCGTTTAAGTGTTCAAGATACGACTGCCATGTCAAGAATAGCACCTTGTTCGGTCTGTTCTTTCACTGACTGAAATATCATTATCTTTCAATGGCGGTAGTCTGGTCGCGAAACGCTCAAATTCGGCGAATGAATATTGTATATCTCGTTAAAGACCCAGTTCATTCTAACTGCAGTTTCCGGATTGAACGGAGGAGATTAAATTCGAAAGAAAAATGTTGACATATCTCAAACTACAAATGATATTTTCTTAACATAATTGAAACTGCATTTAATTATGGATGCAATTAGGTATTATTACAATATAGATATATTATATCACCGTTCTAGGAAAATAATTTTCTTATTGGGTACTTAGCAGGTTGAGTGCCGTGACGAAATCCGTGTTGTACCATACCTTGTGATACGTGTCCGTAACGTTCAAAATATTGATAATTTTCGGAATATTAGCGGTATATTTGATTCGAGTTTTAGTAGTACTGGCATCGCCATGGGGTTCAACGCGTTAAGCTTCGGTAATCAAGATTAACGTGTACTTATATACCAGCAGGGTGTCTAAGAAAATCTGATTTTCCTGCAGCTTGGTAAGAGTCGTAAAATCGCGAGCTGTTCAAGGAGGCTGGTATTTCGTAAGGTTCCATGCTGTCGTTATTTCTTTTCCTTCATTTTCTCACATGCTCTTACAAGGTACCTATCTAACTTGTGCTTTCCTTAGTATATTCGGCGTTCCTTTCTTCAGCTATTTTCACCACTTTCTACCCTCCGCAAGAATGAACCTCTAACGAGTTACGCTGTTACTGGCTTACACAGGCGGTATTAACATGGGGCACGTACCTCGCGAGGGATTTGATTCCGCGAGGTAATAACCGCAGGAAAGCACGTTCGCCGTACGAAAGCTCACGACTTACTTCTCCCGCGTTCATATAACCGCACAGTGTACCTGTATGACACCTAACCTTTAACATGTGGGCACGTATGCTGGAGTGTCTGGTATTACACACCTTGTGTCACACCTTGAGGTAACAACGCTATTGTTACGATCATAAACCAAGGTAAACGTCGCCGCACCAGCATCCTAAGTAAATGAAAGGGTTTCAGTGTTTCTCCGCACAACCGTGTCATAAACTTTTCATTAACGTTCTTTCTTATTAATCCCGGGGATCGAAACTGTTTCGCGCCGTGTGCGCGCCTGATGATCACCTTCTAAGCCCTGGCTTGAAATTCTTTTATGGGATCAAATTAAAATTCTGTTTACATGGATCCTCGTAACTTTTGACTTCGTGGCTGGAACTTGTAATTTGTAGTTAATGAATATGGTGTCGATAATAGACCGCGCTATAATGTTTGGCGGATTTTTAATTGTTGATCTGTGAAAGGGTGAATTTGATTTGCATAAAGGTGAATATGATTTGCAAAAGGGCTAATTTGGAGTGCAAAACCTATATAAACGTTAATTTAGTAAGTCTGGAAACATGTGTTCAGCGCCGTAATCCGGGGAAAGTCTTTGGCTGGCGAGGCATTCGTTTAGGAAATGGGTGCCAGCCTTTTGGCTATTTTCTGGAAGTTCCATTAAAGGCCCCGGCACGTCCAGAAAGATTGGCTCGAGTAGTTTCGTAGCGATTCACCTGAGAGCACCTACCTAAAGTCTTAGACTAAGAAAAGAACCACCGTACTCTTACTCTATGTTGTTTAGATTCGAATGACCAAACTATTTTAGCTTGATAGTCAAGCTGCTGTCTGCATCATAAGAATTTTATTTCCCTCGTTCTTCCTCGAGTCTCCCATCGAAGTGTTTCTCATCAGCTCATATCCGTAATTCGTGAACCAAACTGATACGATGTGTCGATATATAGATGCAACTACTGGTATGGTCGATGATGTTGTTTGTCGCAACTGTGGCCCCAAATAGCTTTGCGAAATGGCAGCTATTTCTCGTTTACTGCTTCCATTTCGTATCTTCAGCCGAGATAAAGCTAAACAGAGATTACCTGTAGAATTGATTGGTTCCAGGCATGAAGACTTTGGTTCTCTCGCGATAGAAACTTATAGTCTTGAAAATCACCTTCACCGACATTTTGTATTTTCTTCCGTAATAAGTAATGTTCATGTTATGCGTAATGGAGATAAATGTGGTAATGGTTGAATTCCGGTCGATCAATCTCGGGTATTATTAGCTTATAATAAACATCATTAACCCGATAGTGCTTGATATATTATTGCAAAACTCTGTAGTACATGTCAGATATTTCTGGCCAGTTACCATCCAATGGAATCTCAATAATTCTATTTACTTTAACGAACAAAATTCGATGTAATGCATCCCTGGCAATTGGTGAACTGCAACATTAAATTAAGCTACAAAGCCGATAATCCGGTGCAATAAAATACTCTTCGCGGTACTATTATATTTCGCGTTACGACTTTAGCCAATATATCGACGAGCATAACGGTAATAGTCTGCCTGAATTTTGCAAATTCGGAGATTCTTCTTTCGCTGTACCGAGGCGAGGCGAAACGATCTTTCGTGGTTACGTGATTGGAATGCACATTCGGCTCGATCCATAGATGCATTAAATCGCATCACGTGCGCTCACCAACATAACGTACGTACTACCCTAGAAATTGACGTTAAATTCTCGTACGATTAATGCATTACGGATAATCGACGCTCATTTCCCGTTTGTCGAAAACAATGAGCGACCAATTGGGAGGCGTTAACGCCCGATTAGAGCCTGAACTGCTTCCGTGCTGGTATTGGTGCCCGTCGTATAAGCCAGCGAGCATTGTTCGGACGCACACCAAAATTGGGACTTTCACGGGGAGCTTAAATTCGGTAGAGGAGGGTTAAATCTAGACGACGATCGGGGAAGATGTACGCTTATATACCTCTACATTTATGTACGCTATGCGTATCAGTGAATTTAAATAACCAACTGTATCAGGAACATTCATTTCTTTTATATTTGTGGGATTAGTAGGCGTAATCAATGTACGTTACACTTTAAAGTGACCTTGAAAGTGACGTAGAGCTTTGCAATATATTTGTTAACCACTCAACGGACTGTAACCTAATTCTTTTGTGGCAAGAAGAAAATTGTATACGATATAACATGAAACTAATTAAACTCGAATCTAAAATAGTAACGAAATTATTACTTAACACTAGAACTACCGGCAATATACTCAGCTATATTTGTATATTTATATGTACGACCTTAAAAAAGGATGGATGGAAGACATAAATGAATCGATTTATTTAGGTCCATTGTGCAATTTGAACAGCTTTATTAAATTCCGAGGACCCGATATTTTGACTGCTTTGGTAGTTCTAGTTCTAAACGCACTGGAAAATTTTAATGACGGCAATTTAAGGAAAACTATTTTACTATTTCATTATATATATTCCAAACCGATAAAACATATAATTGATTTTTGTATACATGTTTAACGTACAAGTACACCACAAATAATATGCAATTAAATATTAAAGAAGAAGTAAAAAATAATACGCAATTCGGGGGTGGAGAATTGTTTCGCATCGAAAGTTGGGAATTTGATTATTTGAAGGAGGGAATTCTGAAATTGCAAGATCGTCGGTCAAGAATCATAGATAACAATATATATTATCTAACAGAATAATCTTTAATATGAAAACATTAATGGAATTTCATAAAGTGTATGAAAAATAATTGATTACTTTCCGGTATCCTTAATATATATCCACCAGTGTACATATAGATATGTATCATATAGTATTTGCAATACAAGTAGATGAGTAGCCAGACTAATAAAGTAGTTCCAGTAGAACCGGATCTCCAACTTCATTGAAGCTCGCCATATACATCTGTTCTTATTAAATGTTAGTCGCACGTGCGAGGTTGTTTTCCTTGGAACTACTCGACGGATAACAGGTTAACGTATACCAATATACTTATTACTAGAAAAGAATGGCAGGTGTTATGACTAGAGATGGAAGTGGAATGTCTCATAGAGTTTTCAGAATTGTTGTATTAGTGATGAGTATGTAATTGAAGCAATTTCATGGATAGTCTATCGTAGAGCAGACAGAGTCCCTTTTCCAGAGATAATGACTAAGCCTAGGCCGAGTAATCGATCTCCGTCAGTCTGTCTATGCCGTCCCGTCGCTCACCAGTCTGCCTGAAACCGCTTTACCAAATACACAAAAGCACCCTGAGCGGCTTTCCACTTTCCAGGCATAGCAAACCTAAAACGTCTTTGAATTTCAGCCGACCTCCTTTTCTTTTTATACTTCCAAACTTGTGGCTAGTAGAAGCAAAAAAGTAATTAGCGCCACTCTTAAAGGAACCATGAGGAAATTTCCTGTATGATTCACATTACTTGGACTACTAACGTCAATCAGTTTAAAAAGGAAGAGAGTAAAATGATAGTTTAATGAAAGCCAAACGTGCCACGGGACGAAGTTAGTATGTTGACATTTCCACTAATCTATTAACGAGGTTACTTGAAAATGCAAAAGTGGAATTCTACCTTAAGTTGGATCTTCTGCTCTTTCGCTTGAGTTTATTTCGAGGATCCTTTTAGTTATTAATCTTAACTTTAAACTAGTGGTTCTTGTTGCTGGTGATTCAACTGATGAATCGCATTAGCCGATTTACACGATTCTGCACTTTAACTACAATTTCACTTGTTCACCGATACCCTGTACAATACATGAACACTTATACCAATACTACGAGCCGGTACAAAGAATGTGCGAAACTCGAATTCTCGGACCTTTTTTTATGCTCCACCGAGACTTGGAGAAATAACGTCTACGGTGCTTTCACAGACTCGTGTATTCATGTAATATGAACTTTACATATTCTTGTATTACTTTTCATTAACCCTTTGACCGCGAAAGACGTATTGTATATATGCGACCAGTAAATTTACTTTTTTAGTAAATTAATACAGTGTGTAACATAACAACCGATCGAATGACTAAATCTCAATAACTCCTCGATTTTTCTTATTTTTATCGACACAATTTAGTATCAACTACTATCACGCGAATATTCCATCGTACGATGTTAATGACTCTTTTTGTTAGAACACGCCGTAGTCAAAGGGTTAAACCTTATACACAGGAAAACATGTATTCATTCACCAATACGATATGTTTGTTTTCTTCATCTTTCTACATTCAAATATGTTTTGTGTTTCAGGTAAGTTACAGTTCTTATATGGTCATCTTCTACCTTAACAAGTTCTCTGCTACCAAGGTACCAGTAAGTAAATTTATTTTCTGGAAGTTTATGAGCGTGCTAAACTACCTGTGTTCAACGAAACTCTTTTATATTGGCCATAAATCGCAATGCACAGAATCCTATAAAATCATAGATGAAGTATTATGTCTCGAACTTAAAATACCGTTGTTACTATGCTACCTTCCACCGAAATATATAACTATTACAGGATTTTCAAGTTCATTGGAGAATAGTACCGACATTACATATGTCAAACGATCGTTTTCATGCCAATAGCTGAGCATTAAAGGAACAATGGCGTCCGGCTTTCTTGCCAGAAGTATGTATTCGCAATCGTAGTCGTCCTTTCCAGAACTACAAACATACTTCTGCCAATGAAAGGCAAAATAATATAATGAATTCCGAGCCAAATTCGATATGGTCTGACAATACGAAATTCACCTTTCTATAAGATACTTTTTGTTCTATAAGGACCTAAATGTCACCCGCGAAATATACAACTTTCTCAAAGAATCTCAGACTCAAAAGTTATAAACACGTTGAACGTTATGGCGGTCACCTTCGACCGACGATGCTAATATTATTAAAACTCGAATCAAATATATCGCTAATATTCGTAAAAATTCCAATATTTTTAACGTTAGGATAACGATGTAAAGTAACTATTGTATCGTAGAGCGCTTAAACAGTTTTATTTTTAGACGTTATATAGATGTCACAGATGCGCATCGGCAGCTATTGTCTAACACGGATTTCGGCGTGGCGTATCAATATAACGCGATTCTCCTACGACGCACTATATAATAAAATACGGGAATTCACCGTTTACTTGTCATCGTGTCCATCCATTTTTACTAGTATCGCTCGAACATCGACGTTTCTAAGTATCGAAGTAATTCTTTGGCATTCGCATCACCAAAGTCTTCACTGATATCCTGATTTTTAGATATTCGATAGTTGAACATGTGAACGCATAAATGTAGACATTTACACAAGGAATTCATGGAACTAGCTCATTGCATTTTGCTAGCAGAGATTCGACGAGAAATATGTTACGACAATTGAGCACTTAAGCTCCCCGGTCTTTAATGCTGGGATCATGGTAATCGTATATATACTTAAGAAAATGGCTATTTGAAGCAGATAATGCTACTTGCTTTTATGTATAAAGGGTGAATCACGAAGCGTGATCAGCTTAGCTTATTCTGTTGTTTGTGGGTCTGTGGATAATTTTTTTACGTAATATAATATGGTTCAAAGAGAGTTTTAATAAGATTATAGTAACTTTTTTGTCAACTCATTTTCTTCCAGTTGACAAAAAGTTATTATAATCATCTTAAATCGCCTACCTTTCGCGACATAATTGTCTGCACTGGGAATAACAAGGTTAAGAGTTATGCTACTCCATTGTTATTAATTTATTAATCTAAAGTTTTATATTCAATGGTATATTACGATGCATAGTTAATTAAAAAAATTTGCGACAGTCCCCCCGTCCTGAAGTCGGGGACTGTTCGACCCCGACTGAGGATGCGGGATGGAGCGGGGAGGGTTATGGGTCGGTAGTATTGCGCAACCGCGGAAATTTAAAGGGCATGTGGGTAGTTGAATATGGCTGCATATCCACAGTTGGGGTCCCGACGTCCCCGACTTCAGAACGGGGGAGTTTATGCAAATTTTTTTTTGTTAACTACACATCGTAATATACCATTGAAATTCGAACTTGAGATTCATAAATTAATAATATCAAATGATTAATTAGTAATAAATTGAATTAATAATATTAAATTATTAATCCCAAAATAATGGAGTGGAATATCTCTTAACCTTGTTCCGAGTTTTATTAAAGCTTTCTTTGAACCGTGTTATATCAGATAAACAACTGTTCGATCTTCCCACTAACAACAGAATAATCTGATCACGATTCGTGATTCACCCTGTATAATATTCATAAGACTTAAATTGTTTCGTTGACTTTTCCTTCATACGTGATTTTAACGCTGTAGATTGATGCAAAACAAATCGCTATCTTATTAATTGTCGACCCGCATTTCACATTCTCCACTCCCAAATTGATTACTTTCCGGTACCCCTAATATTTCTAATTAATATTTCAACCTTAAACATGCCATTTGCAATTGGCATCTCTTTACGGATATTTAAGTGGCCCTTCTATGCGCTAAATTTTTTTGGAAGTATATATGTGTCGTATATATAGATATCTGTCTCGAGCAGCCACTCCGCCTCTTTCTCTTTTCTCAGAAGCTGCTTCGGCAACAGAGCAGAGACGGAGTCGGCGTCGGCCTCGGCGTCGACGTCGACGGCATCTCTCGAGGAAGGGCATTGTTTTATTCCGACCGCGTAGCAGACACTCCTCATTCACCCCCGCCTAGCTTTCTTCCCTGACTGCCACTCTCGACAATTTACCCCCGTCTCAAACCCCTCTTCGGTTCTCCTCTCTCCTTCATATCCACCTACCCCTCTTTCTCACTCCCCCCGATAACACCATGGCTTAATGACTCCAAGCCCACCACCTCAATATCACATTGCATATATCCTAGAATGTACCAAACCGTACTCTCGATGGCAATTCTTTTCCGCCTCTTCCATTTCCGTCTCCACCAGACTATATCTCATTCTCGATCCATACCCTCGTTCTCGATATTTTTTTTTTGCATGCCCGGCAAATATTTCGGCAAGCTCGAGTTTAATATGTGGAAAAGCTTGCGCGGATACCGGCGGCTTATTGCCAGTTGTTATTTTCGATCGGCGGCGAAATATAACGGCGGACACGTTTACTGGACTAAAAGCGAGAGGAGGAAAGAGAAATGAAGTTAATAGACAGGGATATCGAAAGGGACAGACCGAGAGGGAAAGTGAAATGGGATCGAATAATACTAACCGTGGTAACACTATTAACGGAGAATACCAGAGGGAATCCGTCACGGTAGAGCCGAAAGCTTCTTGCCGGCAATTTTTCCGAAAAACATCCGAGTTCCCGTCGTTTATCCCGCGACCCAGCATCCGATCTACATCCATTGCATCCGTTTCGAGTCCGCTCCAGACCGGATCCCCTACCAGTCGCATTTTGCCATCACCGCCACGTGCTCACCCGGGAATAACCGTTTTACGAGAGTATCCGCGCGGAACTCGTGTATACGCGTCGGGTAGCTGCGCCAGAGGAAAAAAAAAGCGGTAAACCGCTTTCGGTGCTTGCGGATTGAAATGTCGTGTCCGTCGGTGTGCTGGGATATCCCTGACGGTAGTGGACCGACGGATCGGTGGTAACGCGAATTAGTGTACCGTTCACCTTTCGCGATTTTTTCGGAGATTAATGGCTCACCGACAACGTAGAAAGCGGGATTTGTCGCGCGAGACAAATGGACCGGTGGCTCCGACCGAGCCTTGATCAGTGAAAATCTCGATTTAACGGGAACCTGTCCTTCGTCGGAGTCATTTAAATACTGTGTTCACCACAGATTAGTGAAAACAAATTTGTCAAATTGAATCGCTTAGTCATTTCGTGCATTTCTATTTAAACGTTGCCTTTTTTGCAGAGATTCCAACATACGTTCACAAAAAAGAAATATATTCGGTGCGACGTACCAGGGATTGCATTAAACGCAACTTTGCTTTCGTACAGCTGTGATCGTTTTCAATGTGAATTCATTTGAAGGCTCAAACAATGTGGAGATATGAAACAATACAAATTGGTCTACGAAGTAGTCTTGCTAACAATTTCGAAATGAATGAATTTCATCATGAATCTTGTTGAAATATATGGTATATTATATTGGCCGAGGTAGAACGATATAACTAGAGATGCTACTTTAAACGGGGGAGAATGAAAACATCGATGTTCGTTTGTTTTATCCGTAAATCCTACACTGCGAAGTCTTGGAAATCTTCCTGGTTTATCGCGAATAACAGGTACGATTGCATCGACCAGCTCAACCCTCGCAAATTAAGCACGTTCGCGGTAAATCAGTGTAGGCGGAGGGACGATGAGGGAATAGATGGTGTACCTCTTTACGGTATAGCAACAAAAACTTAAAGGGAGAAACAAGCGAACCACCGACTGGGTTTACATATTTCCCTCGAAATATTACCAGTTACTACTATAAATCCTATAAATCCTAAATTCGTGAACTGCTCGCCATATTTGACCGGCTTATTCTAGAAATATATAAAGTTATAAGAACAAGCATAATATTGTAAAATAATTTGACTAGTACTTCTTTCGTAACCTAGCAGCATGTACACCTAACTATAAAGTATGTTCAACAGTTTGAAGGGGGGTTTACCTAATATTTGTTATTAACCATAAAAACCATGCATCATAACATACGATTGAAATTCAAACTTGAGTTTGATAAATTAAGAATAATGGAATAGCATAGCTCTTAATCTTGTTATTCCCACTTCAGACAATTATGTTACGCAATTTTTTAATATAACATAATTTTTATTATGCTTCCAGTACTTTGATAACAAAGTTCATTATTATACTGTGTTATAATTTTAAACAGCTATGATTAGCACAATTAAAATATTGATACAAAAACTTGCACCTTTTTTAATATAGAATTAAGAATCACAGTAAACCTTTAACAGTAAATGGCGGAAGAGACTAACAAGAATAATCGCAGTTATTCGATATATTAAAAAGCCTTGCTTAACATCTGTACTATAATTAATTCCCTAATTAGGAGGGAGAGTACGCGGAAATTAGCGAGAATGAGGGACCTGCGAAAGCCCCGCGGTATTCCAGGATATCCTCCGGGATTCACCACCGCCTGATAACGTTTCCTTTTGTAAGTACACATTCTGAGGGTTACTCTCGCTTTATAAATTATTGTTGCAGAAAATTATCCTCGCAGATTCCATTAGTCTTTGAAAATGTTGAACACGTGGAGTCTACGAATTTATAACCTTTCTGCAATGTTTATATGAGGATTGAATGGACTCTAAGTAGACCTTTAATAAAAGGTGCGAATGTTTCGGTTGGTGTTCGCTTAATTTATTCATTTCACGAAAACGTGATAGACCATTCAAATTATTGACTTATAATTTTTTGAAATTTGAATATTATTACAGTATTATTCTTAAGAATGGAATGTCTATTATATTTGATATAAGAATCTTTAAAAATACGAAATTTCTCAAAAATGTCGGGATCATGAATTTATTTAACTATTGACTCTTTGTATTCCAAGAATATTTATATTATAAATGAGTACTTATTATAAGACATTCCGTGAGACCGATTAACAAATTACCAATGCTTTTTTTCGTTATAAATGAGTTTTATAAAATAAGCTTTATTTGTTAATTTAACTTGTACTACATTCAGTAAGATTTGATTTTTAACGTAATCGTGAGAACGCATATCGCCATGGTCACGCCTATGGAGTGCAAAGGTTTAATATCTAATAACCAACCATCAATATAGAATCAACGTGGCTATTAAACTCATTTGGAAATCAACGTCCAATTACATGCAGAAACAAGCAAGATAGTAGAATATTCGTGATTAAGGAGACTTTCACTTCAACCTTTGTAATAATCGAAGGAAAGGCGGAAACGATTGAAACAATCGAGAGAGATATGAATCGCATAGATATTTATCATTTCAAATGGCTGCAGGGAGTGCACGCGAGCAGTCGTACAAATTGCAATTTGTGAACTCTGTGTAACTTGCATGTCGATTCTCCTAATAACGTCTTTGGCCGCAAAGGTTTTAAATCGCCAAGATGAAACGATATACCGTTGTGTATACTTCTGAGGGGACTTTACTCGATAAGTCATCATGGCACGTGGAATTTGAGAGATTTGCCTTCTCATTACGGCGCCTTCTTTATGCTGCAATCTGTGATGCTAAAGTCGCTTGTAGAATCCATTGCATGCGCGTTGTTATTCTTATTCCACCTTCCAACCGCAATCGCGAGCACTCTGTTATTGATTATTCTGCCTTTTGCAATAGTCTTCCTTGGAAATATCTGATGTCTGTAATAACCCATTATACTGTTGAAATATAATCTGCAATACCCATTGGATTGTATTATGTAACGTTTTTCCTCTGGATTTTAAATCCCCCTTAATCGTGTCGCCGTAATCATTTTATTCATAACCCTGTTATATTTAATACATTCTATAATATTTCTTGAATCAACTACGGCATTCTATAGAGTGGCATGCTGTTTGACGATAATTGACTTTTTGGATTGTAAACTCGAATTCTGGTTCGAAAATAATTTATTTCACATTTTACGAGCATCTGCTCTCTTTTAAATACAATAACCATAGATATAACAGTATAGTGATTATGGGAGTATAAGACTTCATGAGAGGAACTGTATCCGAAGAATAGGCAAGGTTGTTGGCTTAATTCATTCACTGATCACGTGCAATCAGCCAATGGGACGTATTCCCCAGTGTCATGGACATGTCCGGCATAATAGTACTTCTCGAATAGCCGGCACGAAAAGCGCTGCCCTCAGCTCTCTTGGTTCCCTTGGCACGTTGATCTTCGACGTGATGTCAACGCGACTGAATCTCCTATCCTCGTTCTCCAAGTTTCTTCCCATTTCTCGCGATCTGTGTACACTTGGTCCACCAGGTGATGAACTGAAATGGGTCTCATTCGAAACCACGGCATAGAGTTAAGAATGTACATACACCGCAGGCGTCGTTACTCCCTGACATTTCCTCCTTTCTGTCTTCCGTGACAGTTAGCTAAGACTTCACTAATCTAGCCATGTTCAGGTGGTTCATTCCACCGCGACTACTATCACGAGTTTTACCAACATTATCAGACCCAGCAACGGTACCTGTTCTACAAATCGATGCAATCACGAACTACGTCGCTTAGCCAAGTTGCACCGAGAGAAATGTGCACTGGATGAATGGTAAAAAGACAGAAATAAAGAGACGAGGTGAAGAAAAGACAGAGACATGGAGAAGAGGAAAAGAGAGTATGCTCGTACATCGTATTCTCTTTTCGTAATGTGCTGAATAACTACATCGGAGCTACCACGATTTGCCCAGCGACCTATAGGGAAAAGTTAGCGGGGCTCTTGCTATTTTTCCATGCCATTAACGACCAACTGGAACGACCTCTATCAATGGCTTTATGACGGTTGGCTTTTATTCCCTCTTCTAACAGGACCTCCTCTACCACTCTTCGACACCCTTCCTTTATCTCTACAGAGGTATTATCAACATTGCAGTGCGACTTTCAATAGTGTTCTCTCTGTTTCTTCGATCCACTTGCGAACATTCTTCCTCTTTTACTCTCCAACTACTCCGCGAACTCGCATAAATGTGCTCAAAGGGAGATCACCGATGGAAATTGAATCGCGATGAGATTCCTTGATAGGCACATCAGGAGTGTCACAGGAGTGTCACATCGAAAAGGAATAACGGCTCGATCAGCGTTAATGCGAAAGTACTTACGTGCCCTGAGTAGCATTGCTGATTAAACTATGCCGGGTTGACGATAAACTCTTTTTATTTTTCTTTCCTCTCCCTTCTAATGAGATACCTCGGAGTCATTATCGGAAATGTGGTACAAATAGAAATGTGAAGTATTAATTGATATACGGTACGTGTACCAGCAAAACAGAATGGAAATGAAATGTAACTTCATTAATAGCAGCAGAGGCAATCAAACTGGAACTATTGAGAATTGAAGGATAAATTGAGTGATATGAGTCTCTTAACACGTTAATCCAGCCACGCTGGTCCGAGCCTTATCTAAGGGTATTAAATAGAAAATATATTTTATCCAAAATGCAATTTATCATGCAATTTATTCAAACAATTCAAACAAAGATGCGGTTTTCCTTTGCACAAAAGCTAACAACTTTTCGTCGAGTGGCGCGAACGGAAAGTGAGAACAAAATCGGCGTAGCAGTTAACGTGTTAAATGGCATCGTATCTACGACTTCTTCGGATACATTATTTCTATAACTCCATGAATTAATTCTCGTTTTGCATTCAGTAATATCCGAAGTTGAACGTTCATCGTGTATATTATTCAAAATAGCATTCATAAGTTCCGCGGAGGGTTGTAACACATAAATTGTAGTTACTCCTTTCAGAATCGTTCGTAGGAGCATTAGAGTTTCCGTAATAGTGGTGGGTACAATTTGCGAGTTGGCTCTATAGAACTAGTTCGCTAAAGGGGAAGTATTAGTATAATATATCGATGAGCCGGTAAGCCACAGATCGTTGTTCGATGATTCCAAGCCAATGTACGAGAAACAGCCGGGTACCTCGGTTAACCGTACAGACACCTATGTCACACTCTACGAAATTCTACGAGCCCGCACCTGCTCTCCCTTGAACTGTGACCGCGAGCACAAACCAAATTGTGGATACGTGAAACTCCTACTAACGATCACGCGAATGAATCGCCGTCATTTCGCGTCATCACGTGCCTACTGACGAACCTGAAACCTTCGAAGATCGTCCTGAAGAAATCTCAGCCCTCGTAGCTTCAGGTTATTAAAACTGTAATCCACGGTAGTTCGAACTTTTTTTCTAATCAAAAGAGTTAAACGACTAAGAAGACCTACAGTAATATAAAAGTGTGGATAATTGTCTGTATATGATGTTCGTGTTTATGCATGTGTATATGTTTTACATATTATGCGTATGTTTTCGTGTTTTAATATCATCGGAAGTTTCTAATGGTGAAAGATTTCACTTTGCCTAGGCCATTAGTATCTGTATGTATTAAATAACCATTTTTTTTTTTGAAGTAAGCTCCTTTCATTTCAATAAATTTCGTGGAATGATAAATTAATCCTGCAAGGCTGCAAAATAAATGTATCGACATGGTACCCGCGAATGGTATAAAATGTATAAAAATGTATAAAATGAATTCATTTCATGATATTTAATATTGTAACGATATTCATTCGTATTATTATAAAAATCGTTACAAACAACTGATAGTTCGATGGTTAAACTAAAGTAAGTAGATAAGTACACCGTGAACAGCTGGAAGTTATGTGCATGTGATAAAGGACATCTCTGAGCTTCTTTCTGCAAGATAATTTGCATGCATAAAGTCCGAGGGTCCCTTGAAATATAAAGGTAAAAGAGACACCAAGGAAATCTGTTTCTTGAAATAGAGATTTCTTCACGGTCACGGTCTTTCCAAAGGTTAAACTTTCTAATCCCGATTGGTCTGAAGGAAAGTGCATGCGTGATAGTAAGACCGGTAAAGCGAAACTTGGAATATCCTCATTGTATATTCTTTCTACGATTCTCTCTTCGATAGCCCGTTCTCCGGCGGGGACGATTTCCTTTTTTTCTTAATACGAATTCCTGCAAATTCTTCCCCTGTTTCGACTATCTCGATATCCTAATCCGCATTGGTCTTTCGAATCACACGAGCCTCGGCATACAACTTTATTTTCCGCTTCAACTTCACCTTAGCTTTTCACTGGGAAAGTCGTATATATGCGCTCTAACGTGTCCATGAATATATACGCAAGGCGTATTGGGTTGAGCAATAAATAAGTTCTATATACATCCAGTAAATTTTGCTGGGTACAACGCTTTGATTTTTGTAATAAACTAATTAAGTATGAAACATACTATGATGTGTCTTAAATAACACATTGTATAATAACAAAAAAAGAACAACAATAAAAACACAAAATTACTGACCACTAACAATTTCACACAGTTACTTATTAATTAAATATCGTTTGAATCTGACTATAAAGTCGTGGTGACGTGTCGTAAAGAATGTATAAAAAGGAGTAAATTTATTCTATGGATATTATCCTATGGCAGAATACTATTTTCCGTTCGATTGAACAGGTACAACAATCTCCCCTAAATCGTTGTGTATTCATGCAACCATAACTACTTATCTATTTACCGAAGTAATGAGTTCAACTATCGTTTACATATCGGATGTAGTTGATCGTGGAACATCCGAGCAGTTTATTCCGCAAACATATCCAATAACACCTCACAGCTACATTGACGAGTCAATTTCTTCATGGAGTTTTCCTCAGTCCAATTCATATCTGCGATCGTGGTCTATCGAGCGAGGAACCACGTACGCTTCAATAATCATGAGGATGGCCTGAGGGTGTATGTACATTGTACATATATGCCGGCACAACGTGAGCCCGGTAACAGATGTAGTAATTCACCAGGTTGAACCCATCCACATAGGTCGTTAAAGGGGAACTCGTGCAAACGAGCAACCAGGTCGCGCTTTCTCCACGGTTTTCCTCCACCCCTATAAACCCCTATCGTTCTATGGCATCCCTTTCTTCCTTATTTCCTCTGATTTTGATTTCTCATATTCATTCTTCTCCTTCATACTACAATCTATAGTATCTCAATTACACTGGACATTTTTGCATTACATTGCTTTATGTAGATGCCTTGGTCCCAGATCATGAACATGTGCTGTGTTATTAGAATAGCAATATGTTGAACATGTTGACAAGAGCTGGTCTCATAAACCTATTGGATGAATGAATCGTAACTAATTTATGTTGCTGTGAGTACTGAACTATTATAATCCTGTGACAGGAGTGTATTTGATGTCATGAAGATCATCATGCATTTGAACATTTTTAAATCTTGTTATTCTTATTGTATTATTATCATAGCACACCAGCCATATATTTGCCATTAGAATTCCTTGTACTTTTTCTCCTTGTACACGTTGCTTTCTTTTTACGCTTTCACGTCTCCCCGGCTATTCCTTCGAATCTTATATTACCGAGACCGTAATACGGTTTGATTTATTCGAGCTTTTTGCAGGGTATCAGATAGTGAAAATTTTTCGGTCTCCCTTGGTAAAGGATCGGTGAACGAGAAGAAAAGAGGGTAAGGTAGGCAGTAAGGACGATCGAGTACCTTCCTCTTCTATATCGTTCTCTTTCTACCTTTCCTTTGTTCTTTTATTTTTATATCGCAGGAGCATTGCCATGTCTGGCAATATTTCACAATTACGCGGCTTTATGGGCCACCATAAAGATACGCGGTGCGTGCCGGTTGCATGATGGCCGACCTGACTGAATTTTTATTACAGTTGCAAGCCGCCGATTCGCGATCATATAAGACTTATCCCTCAAAAACGCGTGTCGTACTTCTTACTCTATTACCCCTTTCCCATCTCTTTCTTTGCTTTCTTCTCGCCACGAGTACCTTTTTTCATCCTCTTTTTCGAAGTATCATGATGAACTGGCATATACACATGTCGCAAAGCAGTAAATCCGTACCACGAGAAATTTAGATTATCACCTCCTTCTCTTGATTTACCTTCATTCAGAGACCAACATAGCGTAACGAACTCTCGTATAACTAACAACCAGATAACCACCAAAAAGGACCAGTATTCCGTTCCTTTTCTCGTGCCCTCCTCGAAAAGTCTAAGTCAAGCCTCCCGTGAAATCGAGTTCCACCGATGGTGTACAGGAAAGCTTCCGAAAATAACTGATTTTAGGTCCCCAACTAGAAAATTCAACTTTTGATTAAATTTCTGTACCATGTGAATCTGCTGATTCGATCGATGCAGCTGGGACGTATTTAGGATGAAATATATTAAGTTATCCGTGAAAAGCTTGTTATCCTGTTACTCCGTTAAAGTGGTTTATAGAAAACCCGTTTTAACATTTTCCCGGTTAGCACTTTGAAATCAATCTTTTTTTATCTTAACGTTGGAAGCATAACGTCGTAATCCTCTGTATCCGTTTTCTTCCAAGTGTCAATTAAACAGTGATAGGGTATCCCTTTCGTGATTAACATCTAAGGACAAGCTAATTATAAATCGAGTCTAAAGTAATTCTCACGTGGAAAAGGTTACAATTGTTGCGCGTAATTTTATAATTATTATTAGAACGAAAATACAAAATGAAATGAAAGATACGGATGAAGTATGTGACTTATAAGTTACATGGAGCTATAATGCGAAATTAATATATTAAGAGAAGATCGTAATTCTTGTCGATTAATAGATCAGCAGCCTCGTCGTTTTCTTAATGAATCATAAGTATCATCTCGAAACGATAATCTTCGGGTGAGATCATCATTGTTCTAGACATCGTGGAGATTACGTTAACCCTAAATATGCGCATGTTTAAACCAGGGAATGGACAGTACGGGTGCCGTATTTTCCGATCATTATTGCATACTGCCGCTCCTCCTCTCGTCCCTTATCGCTTAAATATTGCCTCCGCGATAACGGCTTCCGACGAAACGTGGCTGCAGTATGCTATTCGCGCCTTGAATTGCAGTCGTGGAACGGCTGCATATCTATAAAGTGATACCCGTTAAAAATGTACCGGAATGTAAAGAGAGGACTGGTGAACTTTGAAATAAAATACGAGTAACACGAAATGTTTCCAGGTTGCGGTAGTTATACTTTTCTTTTATTTACGATGAACTTCCAAACTTTTTCGTATCATTTGCATTATTTATTTTTACATTTATCCGTGACCACGTATCTTTTCCATTACGCGAGATTCCTTTACATCATGTTACTAAATAATTCCGGCTTAAAAAGGAGCCTGGATTTTTATCGTACTTTAATCTATCCTGAATTTGATTTGTTCACACCCTCGACATGTATATGTCGCGAGAAGAATGGAAAGGTATAATCATAATAGTGTACACGTGTTCGTTCGTTAAACGAAGAGAATAAACGCTGTAGGAAGAAATGACAAAGGCGACGATAATTGCACTCCATTATGTCTATCTAAAGAGATTTTCATTGGAAGTAAATGTTGTCTGTACAATGCCGCGAAGAGCCGCTTTCATTTTCCCATGGCAGCCGACAGTGATTTAAAAGCGCGGCTTTTTAATAACGGCGTTAATGTGCAAGAGCGTCGACATCCTTTGCACTATTAATTGAGTTTACAGCTAATTTTCAACGCAGCCACTTCTCCACTTTAATACTTCCGATAATCTCGCCTTTTGCTTATATTCCACGCCTATGTCAGCTTATACAAGTACGCAATCAGTCATTTGCCCTTATAACCAATCCGCTTAAAATTTCTTGTAACGCTCCTGTCTTCGTATCAAACTCTTCTCCGATCTTTATAAAACTGAAGACATGAGTGTCAGTATATTTATATTTCATAATTGAAAAAAAAGGAAAAATAGAAGAATAGAATAATAAAAGTTACAGCAAATATAATATTCAGACTTCCTTCGAACATTAAGTCTAAGAAACTAATTGCAATTGTTTAATTTATGGATTAAAAAAAGTCCTATAAACCCATCGTCATATGTAACACGTATCTTGATTCGAATCTGCATACTACACGAAGTCATTCATTCACTTTTGAGTTTAATTAAAGGCAACCTATATTCTGGATGTACATAACTTCCGGGCAATTCTAAGTAGTCTAAAAACATCTAGTAAAATATTCTGCGATACGGAATCAATCCAGGTCATCTGTACTTTGCACCGTAGTTACAGCTCTATTCTCGAACGTTGGAAGGTAGAAACTCAATGTATATCTCGCATGCGAGATCGAGAGGAACAGTCGCGCGGAAGAGAATATTTATTGCGCTGTCTTATCGTCCCATGAGAAAAGCGAGCAACACCAATGGGAGAGGAAATTCTTCACCCGAACGGACGTCTTCTTCCTTGATGAAGTTTCGTTTCATCTCACTCTCCCCTAACTCTCTTATTCCTTTGTCCACCTCTATCTTATACTACTTTCTTCCGCCTTTGACTCTTGTTCTCCCTGCTTTCTTACTATTCACGTAACTGCACAACTTCTCGGGAAAGGCACACTTAAGAAATACTCGTTATGTGCTCAAACAATAACGACAAATGTGGAGTAATATAATATGTAAGGGATGAATGAAGGGAGTATGTGGTTTGGAAACAAGACATGCTAAACTATCGGTTGGCAGATTATTGGAAGATTAAAAGGAATAGGGTATGGAATAAGAAAAGAAAATTGTTTGCACGTTGAACGCGGTGGCGGTCACCTTTGATCAATGATGATAATATTTTTAAAACTCGTATCAAATATATCGATGATATTTGTAAAATTTGTAATATTAATAACCTTACGCTTAAACAATTTTATTTGTAGACGTTATATAGACGTTACGGACGCGTATCGCGAGGTATCGTATAACACGGATTGCGGTGAGGCGCTCAACGTGTTAAAGCAGCTTAGAGGTGAATTCTAGCAAAAAGCACCATAAAATGTTACCATGAAGCAATTTTATATTCCGTCGAGTAAATTACATATTCTGCAAGATTGCACTGGTTTGTCCTTCCCACCTATTCACCCCGTTCCATGGCCTTCCACCCTCTCCTAATCTATGCTTTTGGTCCTGTTACGTGGTACCGGAAGTCGTATTCCACACGGACATCCGTCCCCGGGTCGGCTCTAGGCCGAAATGCCGTGAATTATAACCACGGGGTAACATCGCGGCTTTTAGAAAATCCTGGAGAAGGAAAAGGGGAATGGGATTTGAGGTAAACGTTCTCTGTTGAGGCTAAAATCGTGGAGCTGTGGCGACAACGGTTTCCCTCCTTTTTCCTGAACAAACATGGCAAGTTCAAGGCGTGGTTTTATGCAAGGAAATCATGATATAAGGATAAATGGATGACACGAAATGGTAAAGAATTTGAAGAATGTATGCGATTTAAATTTTCCGTAGTATTCGTTAAAGTTGAATGAAAATTTCAGGCATCAATTTTATTCATAAAACATAACGTATTCGATTGCAATTAAAATATATCCAGATTATAATTACGTTCCTAATAGAAATCGTTATAAACATTAGGGATGCCGGAAAGTAATATTGTTCCGTATACAATCTTATAAAAGGGTTCACACAAAAACTCATTCTAATACGGTTAGCTTTAGTAAATAATAATGGAAATCACATAATTGATTTCCAAATGAAACTTTCCAAACAATTTATTCTTACGAATACATTACAAATCTTACGACATTCTGTTATATTCATTCTGTTATAAAAAGAGGAACAGAATATTCATTTTTACATAATCAGCCGTAGCAAATAACGCTGAAATATGTAATCGAGTATTTAATCAGTTTTTCTCAAAATATTGTTTTGAAAGGGGTGATATTACGTTCTAGTACCACTAATACATCATATGTCCCAGTAATTAAGAAAGTGGCCTAAGTCACTTTTTCCGAAGAAACGTTAAAAGCTTTGTAGCTTTTGTCAACACCTTCCAACATCCTTATGACAATATCAATAAACGTTCTACACGTTAACTGTAATTCTAAATATATTTATTTTAAATGGCATAGATAAAAAGTGACTTAAACAAACCACTTTCATAATTAAGGGCACATATCGTATTTTGGTTTTTACAAAATGATCATAAATCTTTCGCCAGAGATAGCAAGCCACATACCAAGTACTGTTCAACCTAATATCAGGGAATTTCCAAAGTCGTTGACAATAGTTCGAGGTACAGTATACAGTATACAGTGCACATAGTAAGATGATTTCGAATGTTGAAAAAGAATACTCCAATATAGAGCATGTCGATGATAGAAGACTTACGTCTGAAGAGTTTCGAATCGACGTGAATAGTGGAAAGCATGGAAGGTGAAATGAAAGAGAAATCTCTCAGCGGCTTATCCTCTTGACCAGTCGCTAGTCTCCCTCTGTTCTTTCTTTCTCCCCTTCCATTTCTACTGTTGGTACTTTTCTCTATTTCTTTCTCCCATCTTCGTAGAGCTATGCCGTTATCACGATAGACGTACGAATGCAGCCACTCGTAAACCTAATAATCTCGGTCAGTTCTGACAAACGATTCCGTCAAAATGTAATTCCAGTTCGCGCGTTCACTGGTTCAGTTCTTCGGTCTCCCTCGTCTCGAATTCCAAGCAGTGGCCATGTGCCACGCGATATGTGCCCCTCGTCTTTCCTTCTTATTCGAATTTTCTCCTCGTTCGCAGTTTTCCCCGTTCCTGTCACCCTTCGCCGACTACGCTTGTACGGCGAGATTTGACAGCCGAACGTGACTGCCGACTTCCGATCACTATCACCAAAGTACGACCTATTGTTCCTGCTTCCCTTCATCTAAATTGATGACAATTTTTCTAACTCTTTTATTCGATTTAGGGGAAGGAAGTATAAGTTTTATATTCGATTGTGTCAGGTTTCACTATCTTTGGATGTAGTCTTAGAAAATTGAATTGAATTGCTTAATTATTGTATAACTTTTCTTGGTATAGGATTTGCACTTCAAATTCATCCTTTTGCAGATTAAGTTTGCCCTTCTGCAAATCAGATTCGCCTCAAATGAGGTGGTGTCAAAAATCAATGTCAAAAGTGCGAATATGATTTGCAAAAGAATGAATTTGATCTGAAAAAGGTGAATATGATTTGCAAAATGATTAATTCGGAGTGCGAAAAGGTGAATATGATTTGCGAAATGATTCATTTGGAGTGCAAACCCTGTATACGAATTACATGGAATATGGAAAGAAATATTATACAGAATTTTAATTCTGACTATGATCTGCCGGTTTTTATTTTTGACATCTCAATCACGTTTCTCTCTGACACTTGCTATGAAATTTACGGTTCTATAACAGTAGATTTTATGTTGAATATATAGCTCAATTCATGTGTATGATATAATGATAAAATATGTATCTGAATTGCCAGGTTGATGCGAAGGGTAATGAAAGAAAATAAATGGAAAAAATTCATGTTATAATTCTCGATGTGTTACATGATGTTTTAGGAAGTTTTTAACAAAGCGGCAGTCGTACGTTCAATAAAATTTCAGTTTTAATTGCTTGAAATTGCATATTTTCATGTTCTACGCTCAATTTCACCGGCTCGTAGCACACTGTTTATACGGTTGCCAATTATTATGCACAATAGAATTGAAACGGCAATAATTTCGTAGTGGGCGCGTATGTGTGTGCATAGAGATAGTCGGGTGTTGCTTTTCACTCTGTATATGAAGTCATATTACCGGGGGAGAAAAAAAATACGACGAGTCACGTTCCGGAGGCACGGTAAAGAAGGCATTCTACCGGCATACCAATGTCGCGATCACCGAAATTATAACGACTTCCCCTGCTCCTCTGTTCTACCCCTCAGTATCTGAGTCACTCTGAATAATGCAGAGTCGCGCTGTTTATGAATTTTTATGCATACCGCGGAATGGAATACATTTGAGTTTACCCCAGCTGGTATACACCCGAGGATCTTCGATGTCTAATGCACATTTAGGTATCTACAATTCATATTGGATTCCAAGTATCCGAATATTGAAATATTGGAAAGGACTTCCTCATAATACATTAAAATTAGTCAATATAGAATTAGTATTATTTGAATACCGATGAATCCACCGATTCGTTTAGGATGCCACTTTTCCTTGTCGCTTGATAATTCATTAATCGAGGAAGGTATGTGATAGTTTATTAGATAATTATAATAAACACGAGAATAATGAATGCATATATAATCGTTTATATTTCATTGAAATAGAGTACTAATAACAGTGAATGAAATAATATTGAAATATTGGAGAGAACTTCCCAATCATACATTAAAATTAATCAATACAGAATTAGTATTATTTGAATTCCAATAATAAGCTATTCCATATCCAGAATTCATATTGGATCTCAAGTATCCAACTGTTGAAATATTGGACAGGACTTCCCAATTATACATTAAAATCAATTACTATAAAATTAGTATTATTTAAATACCAATAAATCCGCCAATTAGTTTAAGATACCAGTTTTTCGTGTACCTTGATAATTTATTAATTGATGAAGGTAAATGATAGCTCATTAGATAATAGTTTATATATCATTGAAATAGAGTGCTAATAACAGTGAATGCGATAATAAGCTATTCCGTTTTTACGAGCCATGTTAATGGATAGATATAATCCATGAAATGTCTTGCGAATAGCGCGCAGCATTCCTACGTTAATTACAAGCACAATTCCTTGTGCACGAATAATTAACACGGCGCTTTAAGGACCGTAAGACGGCAGGTTTTATACTCATTATGGTTAATCGTAAATCAGAAATACTTTAATGAATTCCTGTATCAAATTTATGTTACTCGCTATTAAAGTGGATAATAAATTTCGTTTGCTTAGGTAATTCGGAACATAGTTTAATTACAGTAGCGACATATGCAAATTGATAGAATTGAGAACAGATAATGATTCAATTGAACTTTCTCAATTTCGCCGGGAACCAATGGAATTCTCAGACATACCGTGGACGTAAATAATGTTAATTGAAATGGTCACTTGGATCAACGAAACAATGAACTGTTTCTCTAACAAACGAAGGTTCGTACGGTTGGACATACGGAATTACATTCTCGCAAAATTGCAAATTGCATTCAAACGCAAGTCAATTTGCGGAAAATATATTTGTTCCGTGAATTCCGCGGGGAACTTGTTATTGACCGCTACCACACTGCACTTTATTTAATCATAGGAACATACGTAAATACATTGTTTGCCACACACAAATGACACACCGCTAAATACATTCATTGGAATTGCATTGAATCATTAAAATCATATTTGCGAAAAACGCGCATACTAATTGTAATAGTAAGACTTTTACACGATTATCATTTTATTTAATATCATAAAGCTTATATAGTTCAATTTATATTAACCAACATATCACACTTAGCCCTCGATTTACACGGCATTCGAATTGCACGATTTCGATGTAAGACGCTTGAAGAAATGCAGAAGAAAATATGTTCTTAGTGCATAAAATATTCTTTGCATTATTCGGACAGTTAATTTACGTCCTAGAAAAGATATTTCCATTCGCAAAATCGTTCTAAGAATGAATATGCAATATTTATTGCTAACCATAAAATAATTTCCAATTGTCACAAGGTAAATAAAAACGCTTCATATATATATTTTTTTAAAGGAGACGATTAGGAGGTTTATTTCGTACGGGACACCCTGTATATTCGCAAATGTATGACATTTTTTCTACGGGAATGATGAGTATACAAATTTTGAACACAGTATTTGGAGATTATTAAGCTCGTTACCGTGTACTTAGAGGTACTTTCACGATGCGATACGCTTTCCAAAGTATATACACATCGGAGTGCAAAATCTTTTCTACCAATCATAGCCCGTTGTCCCGCTTCCCTACGAGCGCCCTAACCAATAAACTCTAACTGCATCCTTTACACGGAGTTTGCGATAGCAGCAGCTTCGTCGTTCTCATGGTAGGCAGACGACTTGGAAAAGCTCGGCGAGTTCTTATCTTTCAAACCGTTCTTGCTTTCTCAGCCCACTATTCGTGTCTTTCCATCTACCCCCCTACTCCTTTAGCCTCCCCCTCATCCCGCTTTACAGCTATTGTGATAACCATTTACATAAGGAATCCCGGAACCACGGAAGGTAGTTACCGCAGACGGTATAACCCGTACGCAAACCAAGCGAAAGAGTAAAGAGATATGAGATGAAAAAAAGAAAGGGAGAAAGAAGATCTTTGTGTCTCCTTGGAGGACAAAGTCAGCATCCTGATGCTTGAATCTTGGTGGTTTTAGGTATTCAGGATCCATGAGGTTTAGGACAGGTCGACACTAGAATCCACGTTTCAGACTACTTTTCGTATTACACTGTCCTGGCTATCCCCAAGTTACCCGGTTCGTCGAGGAAATCCTCCTAGCTCGGTCCTAATGAAACCACCCCTGAATGCTACTGGGATTTTAAGCTAATTAAATAATTTCAGTTTTGAGCTAGACCAGATCAGTGGGCGTGCTTTGTATACTAAATAAGATTGCCGTGTACCAAGGGTGGGCAACATTAGCCAGCGCAAATCTAACGGAGCTTACAGGGATGGAAATACCCTGTACGGAAGTCTTGTAATTATTTAATGTTTCTGGATACTCTGGCGTGAATTAATTCGAAGGCATTCAAAAAGTTCAGTTTTGTTCAGCTAGCAATAAGCGGCCATTCAGTCTAAAACTCGTAATGACTTCGTATTCTGGCACACATTTTTCACTTTTGTTCCAACTCACAGCTAGCTTCTTGAAAACAACTGTCGAGCATTATCATTATTTTCTGAAAGCAGGAAGTATGAAATAATAAGAGACAAAAGTCAGCGGCGCTGTAATGCTGAAGTGCTGAAAAGCCTTGGTAAGAACTCACACTATTTTACGTATTTATAATATAGTAGCGATACTTTCATGGAATACAAACGCGTTGGCTAATCCTAAAGCGTTATTCTACGTATTCACTTGAAATATAAGAATATATAACTGCAGATAATAATTATATACTGCCAATTTTAACAGGCTCAACATGAAGTGACAATGAAAATATATACTCAACCACCTAGATAGATCCCTAACACTATGCCAGGACACCTTTTATACAAAATGCACGCAAATCTACTGCTTGTATCTTTAGCCAGCTCCCGATAGAACTTCTCAGAAACTCGCTTACTGAAGTGGTTTCAAGCATACGCTAAGTGCACCTGCTCGATATAAATTTATCGAGATACGCATCGTTTGCTCGTACGTGGAACAAGTGGTAGCTCCAAATCACGAAATAACCTACGGTTTATAATGTACACGCTTGTTGCGGAGTCTCTAAAACTCTACTTGCGGGGTTAGGTAAACTATACATTTTACCATTGGCTGCACGAATCAAAATTTCGCGGAAGAACACTGGTGATGAAAGTATAGGGTGGTAAGACATAGTCCAGCATCGCAAGCTTCAATAATCCACTTGGTTCGTTCACCAGGCTGGCCCATCGAAAATACTTTCCCATTTAGCAGTGGATTCAGCCGTGGTGATTGCGTTTCCTCCCTTTCTTTCTTCTTCAGTCTCTTCCTTCGAACCTGTCAGTTTAGTCAATGTTTATTTAGCCTCCCCTGCTTACAGGCCGAAAGCTACAAATTAGAAGGAACGCCGCTGATGATTCAGAGGGTCCCTCTCATCGTTCGATTCCCCTACTTCTGTCAGCTTTCATTCGCTATCTACTTTCTTCCCTTTCTTCCACATATTAACCTTGCTTCTCTCGTGTCTCATTGGTTCATCGTCTTTCTTTAATCATTTTACTAGCCTATGAACTTTTTTAGCATACTGTTTTACATCTTTTCAATGTAGAGTCTGCTTTAGTGATAAAAGAAGATCACGGAATTTCTTATTGTTACTTATGTTACTTATAGGATGGCCTCATAATATCTGCATTTCTGTACTGCATTGATTTTTCTTATAGTTTAGAGATTTAACTCTTTCGATATTGATATCAAGCTAAAACTCTTTCGTTTTCAATAAAACAGGTTGATATCGAAATATGATATGCTTCAAGACTACGACGTGGGACTATATAAATATTTCATATTTTTACGCATTTCTTGGAGAACATCATCGTTTTAATTAACAGCGAAAGGATTAATCTTCATTTTTCCGTCTTAGGTTTCTCTCTATCTTTACTTATACTTATCTTCATCATCCGTATCTAACTTGCCATTATCTACGTATGCGCATATAGATCTTTCCACGAGTGTAGATTTATCCCTCGTCGAATGGCTTTCGCGGAATAAAAATTGCTGTACACAGCTATCCACCCGTATATATCGATTTCAACGATGATCGCAGTCGGCATACAATCGAGGTACGATGCGTGACGATAACAAGACTACCCTGCCACCGGCGATTCGATCTGCATTGCAGAAATGCTGTCTGCGCCGCGTAGGCGATCGGGACTAAGCGAACTGTGTCGAGAGGTCCGGTTCTCAGAGAACCTCGTCTTATTCCTAAAGTATGCACTTCACGTGGAAATCTTGATCGGTTTATTGCTCAGGAAGAAAATACTTTCGCAATAGTACCGTTTTGTGTGCAAACTGCAACTTAAGATAGCTTGCCGAAGTGCAAAGCCTAAGACGGATGTTGAGGAAAGACTTGTATAATGCTCCCCGATTATTTGATCTTAGCTATTTATTCTATTACGTGTATTTCTTGCAAGTTATTATAAACTGCTGTGTGACCAATTAATATGATTACATTTATAAGTTATTACTGATAGTGTAATACTATTAAATTCAAGAATACTAAATGTTATGATCAATGTTAAAAATCAGTATTATGTTATACGTATTAATAATATTATTAATATTGATCCATATGGCCTGAAAATACGTTCTGCATATTACTTTAAGTTTTAACTTCATGATAAATATTAACCCACGAAGAATATGACTCTGAGTATTTTAACACGTGTATACAGTAGGATATTAAAGGGAAACTTATTTATTCTCCGTTACAAATTGCGATAGTATAGCATTATAAATATTCCAAGCTTATGACAATTTTGTAGGAGATGTTATTTTAGGAATATTAAAACACACATTTGTCAGTTGAAATAATAGAAATAACATTTATTTAAAACATGAAACGTAAATATATAATATGGCATAAAATACAATGCAATCTATTTATTAAGTGCTCGCAATGTAGATTTTTAATCGCAGTAAAAAAGTCAAGCATCTTGTACCATCATCCAAAACTATAGAAGGTAGCTTTTTCCTAATTCCTCTCCAGTAAGTAAACTGTACATTTATATTCTTAGTAAACTCAAAGTTTCACGTGCTCTAATGGTGTACGAAGGGTATATATGTTAATCAGGTGGTCTTATGTTTCACACATGCAGTGATGCACCCTTAGTAAGAGGTATAATTCGGTAGCGGATCATGGTATCCGTTTGCTCTGACGCGTGTAAGTATTGGCGTGCTGGATGATGGTCTTCCAAGTAGTATGAGTGGTCCATGGATAGGATGAAGTTTCCGCTTTCCAGTATAAACAGGCTGCGGTGCTTCCACTCACCGTAACATGGACACGGTGCAGGCGTTAAAGCGGTATCAGTAATTACCGGCGTGTTGGCAAACAAGGAGACCGCCCGGCGCGAAGCGAGCTAACTTCATGTTTCCGAGGCTTGCTCAGGGATCCTCCTAGAATACGTGCTCACGTGGACATCCGAGGTTCCACGGCGTCTCATAACGAGTTCTCGTGTATACCGCAATCGTAGCTGCGTTAACTTTGAAAATTGTTCTTGCGACTACATTTTAACGATGTCCACTCAAACTGACCGACATTTCATCTATTCGAGTTGAATAATCGGGACCAAACGCAAAATGTTTCGGTGCCAATTAAATCGACACCGTGCATCGTTAAAATTACACCGCGAACAGGACTCTTGCTTAATCGTCGGCACGAATGATTATTATTCCAGAAGTGGTTATTACTTTCTTCATTAAATTCTGCTGCGCGCGAATACGTTAGTTCTTTAAATATGTGCTGTTATATTTGTGAGGTCAGAATTAATGTGACAGACTTCGTACGCTTGTAATATTATATGACATCTGTTGTTATATCAATTCTTACGAATATCTTTGTTATATAAAACGTCAGTGATACTTTTCCCTCGAAACAGATACAAGAGTAAGGTTACATTTCGATTACATATTTCAATTTTCCAGGTCCGATACTTGTATCATTTTCTTAGGTAACCGTCCATAATACTCGGTCGCACGAAGTGATGTTGGAACATAAGATTTGACACTGTGCTGAAACTTACGCACACGCATCCGCACGTGTAATGAAAGTTTAAAACGCTCTTGCCGCTATTCTATCGCAGACGTAAGACCCTTCAGCTCCTGCGGTCCGCTATGCTCCCGACATTACATGTATGATAAATGATAGTCCAGTCTTGATCACGGTGTCCCTCGCAGTCTTGTTGCATTGTTAATGCCCGATCTACAACGTTGTGTAGCCCCGTCCTGTCTATTTTCTGCACACGATGCACCTTCACCCACGCACTTACTTTTCCGTACAATTCTCCCTTCACACCGATACCTTGATACACCGATAGGATACACTTTCTCGTTCACAGCTCACGTGGAGCTGGCACAGCTTCCGTGTATAATACACGTGTAGACGAGCGCGACAGTACGCCGCGACGTCTTTGTGCTTTCGAAAGCTTGCCTGAGGCTTTTTTCGAAAGAGGGGTGCCCCTTCGCTCTATGAAATATCGTATTCATCGTTACACCGACCTTTACTTCCTCTTTGCCCCCCTCGTCCTTCCTTTCCTATGCCACCCTTTACATCCACGCCTCTCCCCTAGGGAGATTCAGACCGAATGAGGGATAGCGATAGAGAAAGCCTGATATACCTGGAGAGAACGAGACACCACGTGTACGGTGTTAGAGTAATAACAGACACGGGACAGAATACAAGATACGAATACCAAGGAGTGAACATCGATCGACTCGAGTTATGCTCGAATCTACATACGTATATACATATTTCTGTATTGTCTGGGTTCGCAAATTATCGGCAGACTCTAAGCAGTGCATTAACACTAGAACTACGGAAGTCTTCAAAATTGCGGGTCTGCAGAATTTGATAAAAACGTTCAAATTTATAAGATTCCATTTTCTGAGATTTTGTGCAGCTCAGGTTGCATAGTGGACGTAATTAAATCGATTAGTTTATTTCTTTGTTCGGTTAACCGACGTTCTACTGTACGTTGATAATCGGACGCTTTTGACTTATCAAATATTTGATGAAAGCTTCTTGATAGTGCGATACACTTTGAAAATAATAAATACTGGTGTTTAGATATACTTTACTTTGATATGAGATTGCGAATTGGTTATATTATAGTATATAATATGCATGTACATAATATAATCAATCATAAAACGATGCATCGAAATAAATTCAATTTATGTATTTCCTCTATAAAGAAATACTGCTTGATAATTGTCTACTTTAATTGGACAAGTCCGAGTAATTGAAAATTCCCGATATTTTTCCATGCGATTTCACCACATTTGTCTTCCAGTGAATCAGGCAACGTTGTAGTCAGCCATGGAAACATCGATTGAAAGATGTTCTGCTCGGATGGAGTCGCGACAGTGGTTTTTCTCGCTGAAAAACGACGATGACGTTATCGCGCTTTCAAACTAGCTCGCGTCAAACACATCTATCATACCCTCGTAAACGAAAAATCCCCGCAGCACCGATGTCCGTTTCTCTATTCCACGGTAAACGCACATACAGAAAAGGCTGTACTGACCGTTTTCGACAATATCTTGACTACACGATCTCCCTTGTTTTTTATCAATGCCACTGTTGACAGCGATTTTTGAAGAAGCCTTTTGAAACAGCTTTGAGAGATGCGTCGACCATGTAAACATTAATACTGGGACTACGGAAAGCCGTCAAAATAAAGGTTCCGCGGAATTTAATAAAAACCTGCAAATTTGTAAGTTTCCATTTTCTGCGATTTTTGCGACTCACCTTGCATAGTGGACGTAATTAAATCAATTAATTTCTTTTTTCCAACCATCCTTATTTTTAAAGACGCATACGTGAATGTATAAATATAGCTGAATATCTTGTTTGTAGTTTTAGTGTTAACTATGCCGAAAAGGGTTTACAATAGAAAATCTGATTTCCAGAGGTTCATGAGATATAAAAGAAAATGAAGTGCATATCCAGCATTTACATTTGAATTTTTGTTTCGCACGAAGCGTAGACTTCTTATTTAATTAAATAAATGAATTTGCTTCTCCGTTAACTTTAATTACATTCTAAATTAATGTCACCATAATTGCTCGACTAAGCGTGAAGCTGGCGGTGAAGGATTCTGACTTTCTTGAAATAATAAGATCCACCGGAGATACAAACAAAAGATACAGTATCAGCAGAACACATACGTGCCTACGAATTCATAGTTCTAATTTTAAAAGGTCGGGGTGGTCATACTTGCAGAACACTGGCTGCCTCTTCATAAAACTTAACTTGTTCCGCTTCCACTCTTGTAAATAGAAATGGAAAGAATGTTACGCCTCGACGAGCAATGAAAAGGTTTTTAACCACTAAAACACGTCCTCTAGTTGAACATTCATCCTCATAGGTTACCGTTTCTTACTTCGTAACTGCTTAAAAATCATACCCCCCAATGGAATCGTGGTACGAAGACGTAGGGTAAAACTAAGCACGAAGCAGGTTCGAGAGAGAATAAAATATATCGAGCCAACTTTGTAAGAACTTCCACGCTGTCCCGCTTGCAATAATTGATCGAATTAATTGTATTCCGAGCGAGTTAGCCTTTCGACGTCTCGATCCATTAAGAAACGGGAGAAGTCGTTGGCGCAGCGACTAAAACTAAGACTATGACGATAAAGACGAAAAAGTAAAGCAAAAGAGACAAGGGTGAAAGAAGGAGAGAGGGTTGTGAGAGAGATGGAAAGAGAGGCAAAGGGTAAGAAGTAGAAGTAGCAGGCACACTGCCAGCCAACCAGCCATCCAGCAGACCCAATCTTTTTTAAACGCCCCGCTCATTCATCGCGGCCAGACAGTCTCACGATTATAAAGCACAAATCCTTTTATTCCGCCGTTTCGTTCCGCCTCCGCTCTTATTTTTTGCCACTCGCCTACCACCTCTCTTCTTCCTCTTTTCCCCATGCTTGTCCTCCATTCTACCCCTCTTCCCAGTCTTCCTCTCTTTCTACGGGCCTCTGTTCATCTTCTTTGCAGATATTGTTCCCAGTCGCGGGGGCTATTTTATTATCCAATTACTCTCATTTGCTTGGCAAAAGGCACCCGTCGACCGGCGACGTGGCATTGGGACGAGCAACGTGAGCGAGAGAGAATGGAAACGTTACCCACTTAATTAGTAACCTGCCGACAGATTCTGCTAGTATATTCCTACCTTGTCGGTTTCCGTTCCTACGCGGTAGAAAGAAAGCATAGGCTGATGGGTGGCGAAAAGCACCGTGATAAAAGGCCAAAGAAAATATGATGTGAATCGTTTACCCAGTTTATCCAGTGTCTACTTGACCAAACCATGAAATTATCGCGAATGTCGTCACGGAGTGAGAATAGTACGTTTAATAAATCCTTTTCAGTGGGATACCTTCCAGCATGTATGCCAAGAGTACCACTTTCCCGCTCGTTGTGCATCCAGTAGGATGCATTTACGTGAGAGCTGAAAAAGAACGCCAGAGGCAGAACAGTATAAAAGTCCTGAAGTGCTTCTAAAAAATGGAAGTAATAAGCGTATATTATAATACTGGTAGGACTGGAAAGAGTTTCTTAAGTAATTCTGGAGCATTATAAAGCTGGCACGTACTCGCGGAGTACATTCTGAACCAATTTTCTTGAACAAAGTAAATGAATAATTGAAAACAACTTCCGTGAAAAGATAACGCGCTGGGTTTCATTCAATGACATTCTTAACACTTTGAGCACCGCGATGATATCCGTGTTATACGATTCCGCGTGATACGCGTGTGTAACGTCTATATAATGTCTATAAATAATACTGTTTAGCGATCTACGATACATTTGTTACTTTACATCGTTATCGTAACGTTATTAATAATATTAAAAATTTTGCGAATATTAGTATCACTAATTTAAGATAAAAAAGATGTGATACGAGCTTACCTCCCGGTATCACTAAGTATATAAATAATAACCAAGGCTTACATTTTACCAGAAACCAAAACTGCTTCGTACTGACAAGTTCACCGTTTGTTAAATTACTTAAAATTCAAAACCCAATGTCATCAACCTATACAGTGTACAGTGTCTAGAAACTAACCAATCACGTTGAAGCGCAAGGCGTATATAAAGTAAATAAAATTTCCTAATAAATGAAATAGAAAATAAAAAGACCTTTCACTTTGTAAGATTTAACTAAACCATATAAAGGAATTACAAAAAGAAAAGCATAGTTCGTAATCAAGGATGCTCTTAAAAGAACAAGTACTTAATTTGATGATATATTCACACACATTTATTTGCAACAATTAATTAGAGTTCTAATTGGATAATTAAGTGGATTGTTTAGATAGCTCTCATTAACGTCAGACAATGTTCATATACATTAATAACTTCCAAAGTGAAATCCAAAAAAAACCAGACTCTCTCTTATTCTTCATGATTGAAGGGGTTGAAAGGAGTAACGTGTCGTTCTCAAGTCTTTTTTCTTTCTCTGCAAGTTCTCTTGGCAAAGGAAAGGGATCACGGAGGGAGGGATTCTTTATGGTATATAGTATATATAGTTAGAGATTCAGCATATTTCGTCTATCCATTATTCATTGTGGGTAGCCTTCCCTTGTTCTTTTGTTATGTACTTCCTGTACCAGGGCTCCGCGGTGTACCAACTGCTTTTTTGCCGGTTCCTGAAGCCTTCATAATGCATACGTGTGTGTGTGTGTTATGTGTGTATACTCGCTGTGGTTACCAAGGGGTATCGTTTATTGAATTAAGCCCTTACCTCCGCGACTTTTCCTTACGATAAGAAGTCTTTCGTTTCGAGTCTGCCATGCTTGGATCGGAGAACGATCTGAAATTCATCGAAATCAACTTTACCGCTGCCACTGAACTTGTAGTAGAGATCTCACACACTGCTCTTGAATCACTTATTTTATACCAAGCCTTCGTACAAAAACGTAAAATCACAAAAAAAACGTATCGCTTAACCGTTTCTTTCCTCGACTTCCATCTATACTTACATACAATTACTGCTCAAAAATATTCGAACGACGACAGAGTTTAAGATATTTGTAAGTTTCGGTTATGATAAAGGATTTGCATTGGAATCTGCTGTTTATTTTGTTATTGTGTATGAATGCGTGTACAGTGAGCCAAGAAAGGAATCATAAGAACAGTCTTTTAACCCTTTACACTTGGAGGCGACTAATCCTATAGTATAGTTATATATAGAAGGTATACTGTGTATCGAAAACATTTTATTAGCTGCACAATATTTGTGCTTGCGTAGTCATTAATGAATTATATTTATTATTATGTATAATATATAGGAGAACGTGTTTTACTATTATTATAATGAAGATGACTTAGAGAAAATAATTGATTGATAGCCATTGCAGGACTTGAAATTGGATGAACCAAAGTGCCTAAACTTGCAGGTGCAGCACTGTAAGATGATTTGTATCTGGAATGTTTTATAGGATATTCAATCTCTGGACGAAGGGAATTTTGTTCATTTACAGGTTTATTTCTTGTGTCAGCATTTTTACTCCTTTACCCCTGCGTTACAAATACTCGGTGCACCCCAGGGATCTTAAAGTATAGGCGAATTCCCCTGTTAGTCTCCCCCAACCGTAGCAGATTGCATCGAAAATTTAAAGTCGCGCACTCAAAGAGGATTCGAGGACCATTTTCCTCTACCACTGAAATTGGCTTGAATTGGCTCCGATTCGGCCCGAACCGAACTCGAAATATATACATAGGAACTCGCACGTGTGCACTCCTTTACATTTTCGAGTGCTAGTCTCGTTGCGAAATAGGTTTCTAGCGTGAGAAAAGATTTTCACCCCGTATGGTTTCACCCCTGCAAGCTCGTATAGATCATTAGTCGGATCTTAATTAGTCCGACTTGCTGAATTTTCTTCTAACTTATTGTTGATACACTGCTTTTAAGGCTATAATAATCCGAAACTTAAATCAGGCAATAGATCCTGTGTCAAGGATTAAGGAACAGTTTATATGTTAAATGTTGATTTCTCAAATATTTGTATGATTGTGAGGAAATTAACGACTTTATATATTATATTTTCTATATCTTCTTTATATATTATATTATATTCTTGATTTCTCAAATATTTTTATGATTGTGAGGATATTCGAATAATTCAACTAAAAATGGCAGACAAGTCATTTTGAGCTCTTTGTTACTTCTAGTATTAATTTGTAAATCAATCTGAACAAATTGATTCTTCTCTGTACGAAGCGGACGATCCGAATTATTTGCAGAGTAACAGTGCATCCCGCTTATATCGGGGAATTTGTGTCTGCGTCTCGGAGAGATCCCGTTAAATTTGCATTTCGCTTCGGAACGTAACGTAGTTCCGTTGAACGCACGTGTTCTTCCGGTACGGTCGAAATAGTACTGCATCAACACGATATGCACGTGGCATTAACGCGCATTGCCCTCACTCGTGATCCTACTTCCATGGATCACGGTTACACGGTAGACGTGGCCCATTTGTTATTTACCGCGAGAACGCGGATTCGCACGATACGCAACGCCACCGTAACTACGATACGCCAGCTCGACGAACAATAGAATGCACCCGGAGACCGAGACAGAGAAATCACCGTGAATATACAATACACACCCACATGATCACGATATCATACTTCTCTCGAGTGTGTATACCATCTACCACCACAATCGCTGAAACCTACTAGTTAGAAACAATAAATCATTTTTGCATTGGCATTCGACTTCTACAACCGGTATATCGCAGTAATTATTTCACGGCTCACCGACAACCATTTCCACAGTTTTCCATCGACAAATCCAGATCAGTTTCTAGTCGAGAGATAGTAACGCATCACTGACAATAGATGTTTTTCAAATCAGACTTTTATTATAAACTCTACGTGGCACGGTATGGAAAGTATCGATTGCTTCGAATGTACAGTCATTTCAGAATCTGCAGGAGTGGATAATAATGAGTATACATTTTATCAAGCTTTTTATGGTAGCGGAAGTGTACTTCTTCCTAACACAACCGCAATCAATGCATTCTAGTGTCACAAATAATATAAGAATCCCTTCACAAGCGCTGCTGAATTCCTATTGCGATTGAATACTAACGAACCCTAGGAATAGTTTGGATTTCAGTAATTCGGCTATGCGAGGTAACACGTGGGGCAGATATAACAAGAAGAAATCAGTGTATTCAAGGGGGGAAAGGTTAATACTGCATGAGTTCTAACAAAGAGATTAGCCTTCGGCTCATAGGGTATTAATCGTTCTCGACTGAACGCACCCTGTGCCATTTTCCCCCTTTTCTTCGTAGAAACAGTATAAGTAGCAGGGGTATATTTGACCACCGATGACTAACACAATGGCAAAGACTATAAGGCTGACTTCATTCGAACACATTCCTTTTCTTTTGAGGCGTGATTTTCGGAGTTGATCGTTGCAGTGGAAAAGGATGTTAGTAAAATGGGGTGTGTCGGAAAACCGTGTATATAAAGGAGGCGCGAGTTCCAGCCCCTGCGGTGATTACGGCATTAATGACTGCTTGGTTCAAAGAGAATTCGCAGATAAATTCAGGGAGCCGTGTAACGAGAGCACCACGAAAGTCCATGCGATGCCGGGAACTATGTATATTAATGTATCCGTCCCGCCGGTCTTCCTGGTCTGGTACTACTTTTTGGATGGCAGACTTGATTTCAATTCCTTCCGCTCTCTTTTTGTCATTTTCTACTCGGAGGGACTCCGACAGCATTAGCGAGAAATTGGTTACATACCCGTCTCTCCTAATGACGAGGAACGGTTCCTGACCGGATCACGGAATCGCGATAACGATCTTTCAGCTGGAAACTGATACCAGGAATAACTCTCCTGTATCTATCCATCTGTGCTGCAACCCTTCTTCATTGGATCGGGCAACGGATTGAGATTACACTGGATTGTTTCGCCAGAGAATATTCTATGGAAAAAATATAATTTTATATCATTTTAATACCACTCTTTATTAGTGTATTGATCGTTGTATTGCTTTGCATATAGAGTGTGTATTTGCATCAAATATCCTTTTAAGAAGATGACAATCCTTGCACGTGCTTTTATAATTATTATTACAACGAACAAATGAAAGGAGGCAAAAGATGCATTTAGATGAGTAGACTTCAAAGTTATATGACGCCATAGAGGATTAAATAAGAATAAAATATTCTTTATTGCATCACTCATTTTCTTGCACTTAGTGTTTATGTTCATCGTACTTTATAAGCAGTTCAAGTTATAATTTCTTTAAGAGGTTATCAGAAGAATCCATTATGAAGTTCGATAAAAGTGATAATAACCGATATAGTTTTAATGAACCTCTTAGTTTGGAGCAAGGGGCTGGAAAGAAAGATCACTGATGTAATAAGAGTGTCCATTTATGTGTCCATTTATGTCACTTGGATGGTTATGTTCTAACCTCAGTATTATTGCAATAGTAAATGTAACGTGTCACTTAGAAGGGTATTAATTCTCCTTGAGTGTTTTATTAGTACTCTGACCCTGATAGCTGCGTTAAATCTTAATGGCCATTCGGCAATGTCAACGTTCTTCGCTTTAGCACTGTGGACCAATGAAGAACGCCCAAAATTCGATGTAACTGCATCCAGTGAATTAAACGTGAAATAATGAATTCCGACTGAACCAAGCCATCCATTTTTGCATCCTGCTTCTTTATCTGGATCCTGGCAAGTTTATGTCTTTGCGTTCGAATGGCTGAATGCAATCGGAAATGTGTGTATGGAAGTTATGATATGCATATCGGAAAGAAGTATTTTTTAATGTTTCCTAGAACGAGACTTCGATTGATTGGGATAATGGCTGCAACGGCAATGTGCATGTGAACTTTATACGACATAATTCCACGAATTTTATCATTTGGATTCTTTATATATATATTCGTTTTTTAAATGAGATGTATGATTGTATGATACAAACATATTTTTTTATGACAGTGAAAGAAGTCTAAGTATATTATTCACAATAATCATTACAAATGCTTCATGTGCATATTTTCCATTTCGATCTAATTATAAAAAAGGAAAATATGATTGTTACTGATATTCAAATAATGCCACGTGTTCGGGACATTGATTGATTCCGAAAGCTTTATAGCATTTCCAGGAAAACTTTTCCCAGTATAAACATATATAACCAAGTAGAAGAAGTTGGAGGGGTGGAGTGGATATAAATGCTAGAATCAGGGCTACCGGTGACGAAATGCAACCCTCAAGTTTTGGAGGGTGAACAGCCCCGTTAACAAGTGACCGGTATTCGGTGGCCGTCATCATTCACGAGCGCGTAAATTCACCAAGTTTTCTCCTTCCAAGAGTACGTTACTACCCTTACCTTTTCAACCCTTCAGTACTTTAGAGACACACCCTCTGCCCCCGCCACTCACATTAAACTGTTTCGGAGTCGCGGGAGCCTGGTCGGCCGTGTAATGGGACGTACGAGTTTCCCCCGGTGGCAGTATTTTCGGTCTCCCGGATCCGTAAGTAACCCAAGGCAGGGTTATTTACGAGGCTGCGTAAGCACAATGCTTACTGTCTGATGATTTCTAACACTTTATCAGTTCGCGACACTCCAACCTTCCTTGCCTCTTCTATCCACGGATACCAGGAACCCTTCCTTTTTGTCTCGTAATGTCGCGCTAAGAATGATTTAATATCATCTGATAGACCAGCGTGCGTATACTCCATTTCGACGGTGATAAATTCTACTCATAGATGTATCGCTCTGATAATTTTTTGTAATATTTATTATCCCTAATTTCTCTTGGCGAATTGCCATTTCGCATATAATAACTTAGCCCCTTTTAGGTCTTACTTTACTACACCTTGCTCTGGTTATCTATTCACTTAACACGTGCCATAACATGACCACCATAAAATTGTTAGTCTTTCTAAAACACCGAAGATTTACACCGGTATGCATAAACACGGCTCGTTGCAATGAATCTCGCGGATAACATCTATGGCCATAGAAAAGAAAGAAGCTTTACGAATTGCGAGTAACAGCTGGCGTCATTTTTCAAATGCATCCCCTTACTAAATATTCACGAATTTCATGCATTTCTTTTTTTGCCATTGGCGAGAGTTTACGCAGTTAAATGTCCACGGTAGATGCGGGGGCTACGAAATGCACCGAATCACGATTATGGGATAATACCCAGGTGAAAATGGGACTAGCGAATGGTGCTCGAATGCTGCGCGGAGATCGCGTGAATAAAGATAACCCAGGGGCTAAGTCCATACGGCTGGCGTTCTACGTACTAGGTTCATAACTCTACATTAAGATAATTAAATGAATTAGGAGGTGCAGCTTGCGAGCTTGAATCTCTCGCCTACCCTCTCGGTACACCCACCTTGTTCCCCAAGTCGCGAGTGCTATAATGTCTACGGTAATGCGTGAAACCCTCCCACCTGAAACGCGTTGTACTTCTACCGGCCCTATATGCCTGTTAACTATGCACCAGGGCTGAGTAGACGTAATGTGGAAAGTTACATTTTCAAAATGGACCTAATTTTTCTATAACCTTGCTAATGTCGGAGAACTGAATAACATATTCAAGAAAGTAATTGCTCTAACAGGTATTTCTGTAATTAATAATATTGTCGCTCTCATGAAATCTCGAATTTTTGGAGGGTAAATGAATATCAATTATCAGTAATTCTTATATGGCATATGTTTTATACTTCATTCATGGAATTAGTACTTATTCATTTTTTTGACGTAATAATTTATGTAATTATAATCATTGTATATAGTAGAATGTCGATTAATTGAACTAACTGAGACCAAGATGGTTCGGTTGATTAAATAAATAATAACCAGAATGTTTTGATTTATACCCTTTATATATTATACCTAGTTTCAGTTGTACAATTTTTTGAACGAAAATCTAAATAATTATTTTCTTAGTGCAGCAGCAGTTCGGATAATAATTGACGGTTCAAATGATTAACGTTCGTATAATCAGGCTCCTATTATAATTATAAGTATACAAGTTTTTGGAAAAAATGGTTCGGCAGGTTAACAAAAAATGTTCCATGCTTTTCCGCATTACATGAGTACACAGTTCTACAGTAACATATAATAATAAGTTATTCACCTTACACATACATTTCACATACTATATCATATTTTTGCCAAGCTGCATCAGTGTAGATTTTTCAAAACATCAGCGATCTGAAAAATGCATAATGTTAAAAGCGGTATTTAAAAAAAATGCAAACTAAAATGATCTGCCTCTCTAACGTTGGAGGTTTTATGTACATTTTTGGTGCGCCGGTTATGTCGTGGTTTTTGCGAAACCTGTGACATCATACCTGCATAAATTCTTCGGGTACAGTTAGGTCTTGCGTACCTTTATTTAAGCTCGTGTACACATTCACGTGCATTTAGGTGTATGCATTTACATGTGGCATGGTAATGCAGGTGGAGTGACGGATGACACGCATTTATGCACGCACGCATGCATGCACCAAGCAAGCTGGGTTACTCTAAACACTGGTGGTTGCATGCATTCAACCTACCCCGAAAGCACTAAACTCCGTTTACGATGAAAAGACCGCGAGCCGAAAAGTTCACGTGTCACGCGTGCCAAATGCATTCCACGTGGAAGGACATTTCACGAAGAAACGAACGATGATTCGAAATGGCCATTTACAGCGATACGTACAGCAAGATTGCAAATCAAACGATAAAATCGGCAGTTAACACGTAACATCGTAATCACCGATCGTATCACTTTACATGACCTGCCATTCGATCCATATATGACTAATCAAATCTAGGCAAATACGAGAGTGATTCAATCTTTCTAGTCGAAAGTATTCCGATCATTCCAATCGCTATCACGAATTAATTTCCTGCTAATTTGTACTGTTACTATGTGCATTATTCTTTGTCATTTTTATAATCACTTTTTGAATTATTTTGTATGAAATAACTGACCTCCTTGCTTATTATGATCCATATCTCGTTCATTAATGGAATGGAATACATATACATGTATGCTATACTGGAACGAATGAGATGGAATTTTAATCACTCTTATTGGCTACTGATACAAAATATCCATCTATTAGTAAACCATAAGATCATATATCCCTGGTATTAAATATTACGCTTTCGTAAGCCATCAATCAAAGAGTGTGCATTCGTGAACATCAAAGGAGTTACTCAACCAGGCAAACTTGTCTTGTTAATTAAAAGTGAAACATTCCCACTGGTAGAGTAATTAAGTTCAAGTAAAATCAACAGGAATAGCGAATAAAGTACTGTAGAAAGATAATTAACTGTGGTCTTAATTTTGAGCCATTTCATGAATGAATGCCGAGCGAAACATACAGACCTACATATACACGTGTATAAATGCTATAATAAAACGTGTATCACGTTCGAAAGTGCAACGTTGCTAGCGTGGTACGCCCGTCGAAGTAAAGCGCAGTCAAAGGCAGACCCTCGGAATTTAATGTTACCGTCAGTGGAACGAAACGTGGAACCGTTAACCCAGATTCTTTGAAGTCCACCACCTGCACATAGTTCCAGCTAGCTGATAGTTTTGCCATTACAGCTGCACTATCAAGAGTCTCCCTAGTGAGATTGCTTCAAACTCAGATTAACTTTCGAATCACTGTCTGTTTTTCTTGAATACATTTACGTACAGCTGATCAGAGTGCCACGTAGGATAAGCATGGTCCCTAATCGGCTGAATGCAATTACACTTCGGTTTCAAATCGATTTGTTTGTTAAAAAGCATGGACTAGTGGTTTATCTTAAAAGATGGAGTTATTCCGATTTCAAAATAAATGGCACAAATATCTTTGTTAAAAACACTGAATAAGCAGTTTATAGAAAGTTTGATTAGTTAGGAGTAGCTGAAAATGAATGGTCACTGTAGTAGCCAAACAGCTACAACAGTCAACGGGTTAAAAGGCGACAACAGAAAAGATTATGGTTTAAGTCCATTTTTCAAGATAAACGGCTCATTTATGCTTTTTAACAAACAAATTTATTTGAAATTGCAAAAATACAATTGCAGTCAGCGGATTAATACAATTTTCCAGATCACCCACATTTTCCATACAGCAATAAACATTGTTATATAATTAAGCCTATATTACGTGGGATACAATAATTACAATATAAAAATACACAATAATTCAGTAAAGAATGATATATCGAAGCAATGAATAAGAAGTACCGATAAGTCAAGCTCACATTAAGACACGATAGTGCATCATAAGTTACTATCGGCTTAATGCAAATCTATTTCTTATCAGTAACAATGTCTAGACTAAGGGATGAGAGTAAGGGTGCGCCGAAGGTAATGTGCTCAAGGAATTCCCACGTAGTTGAATAATCCCATGGCAGCGACGTGGGAAAGGAATCACCGGAGGCATGAGGTGTAGGGTCGTTGCCGAATTACTAGAGTTATTTTTGCCGGTGACGGAGCGATTTGCATTTAAACAAGCTCGACGTATCCCCCCCTGGGATTGTCGGCAGTAGTTCATGTCGGCGATGACGATGGTCCGTCTGTCGTCACCTCGAAACGAAAAGGCAGGATCAATTTGCGAGGTATCGAACTTACAATGCTTTTATTCTCTCGTTTACCGCTTCCTTTCACGCTGCCTGCTTTATGCAAACAACCGCGATAACTTAATCCATATATTTCTGTCGATGTTCAGGATGACGCTGAGTCGATGTGCATTTTTAATTATAGCATTATATCGGACACTATAATATACAAGGATCTAAACATGTTCTATTATATTATAGAATGTAAGGGAAAAGGAAGCCCTCATATTTTTTGGTGAAACACATTGTACGCGAGTTACCTGTTCTTCTAACCGTATATAAAACAACCTTAACACCCCCGCGAACAACTTTTATCTCGCATTTTGCGTGAATCTTTTTCCAACTCGAAATCCAGTTATTTCTTTCTTCGCCATTCGCGAATTCCAACGAACGACGTGCAACATAAACACATCGCTGAAAACTTTACGAGGAGGGTATTAACTCATGTTATTCCAACAATGAAGCACAATTCGTCGTTGTGAAAAGATAATTACTCACCAAGCATAAAGGACATAATAGAAAAACTAGCGATTGTAATTTAAATAATTTAGTGTAATAATGCGAATATTACGAAACTTTACATATTCCAGTATTCACCGCATGGGTCGAACATGCTTGTAAATGTGAAATATGAAGCATGATATTGTAATCGAAATTATCGGACATTGATAACATTGATAATATCTACATTACAAAATTAATTGAGAACTGGCAGACTTGTTAGCAAGAGTTGCCTGCTTTCCGATTTAATACTTGCTTCCGTAATTTCTAAGGTGCTTATGTAAATTACGGATAGAGGAGTTTGCGGACATAACGCAGGAGTCAAAGCTCCGAGCTGAAAATGGTGGACAGTACTCCCTTTACTCTAGTTAATTATTATAATGACGCGTCGTATACACTTTATGTCCGTATTCCTGAATTAAACCGTTTAATGCATACAGGTAATGCTACATGACAGGAAGAATAATTTATAATTTATAATTTATGTATAATTCATAATTTATTGACGGACATGAATCCTTTAATGTACATAAATGAAATATAAAAGAAATATAATCAATGAATAAATCAAATATGTAACATAGGAAATGAAGGAAAATAGAAATAACAACTATAATCTTGCGTTTCTACATTCTCTGTTGAGCAATTACAGGTAACCCTCGTGCAACGCGGTACTTATACAACGCGGTTCACAAACTGTGACGCTTCGCGTATAACGCGACACTTATAGAATGCGACTTCGATACAGTAAACTTCCGGTTAAAGCGAGTTTCTGTAACACGCTAAAGATAATGCGACGACTGTTTTTCATATACCGCAATTTTGGTACAACGCGCCATATAATCAAATTCTGGAATTCCTCGATAACGCGAGTTCCTACAACGCATAACGTATTAACCGCGTTATACGGGAATCTACTGTATATCGCGTGTATTTAATTCGAGTATCATAACGCGATTTTTATAACGTGTCCTTTCTCTGGAACCTAACTCCCTCGTTATACGAGGGTTACCTGTACTCAATTGTCGCTTCTGTACCTGCATATAGGTATAAACTAATCTCGCAATGCTTACTCGATTTTCATATTCCGTTTATAAAAACAACGAAACAAATATATGCAAGAACATACATTCGGCATACATTCAGTATGAAACTCGAGGTTAATGTAGAATATTGTGTGCAGTACTTGACAAAGTACTTGAAAAAAGTTCACAGTACTCAGCAATCGAATTGCTAATTAAAAGCTTTACTAGGCTACTTGTCTATAAAACTTAGACGTCTGCCGTGAACGTATAAATGCGTGGTTTAATGAATAATCTAACGAGTTCGTTGTAAGCATGTAGGTACCAAAAAGGTTGTCCATCCTGGCCGCAAGCGAGTCGCCTAGATAATCTGTTTTGCATATTTCGGTCTGCGTACAGTGGAGCAATGTAAATGCGTGCGGTGCTCCGCCAAACGTTACCTCGCTGAAATTCACAGGGGACGGATGGAGGGGATACTAATTAAGTCGAAATATTCCTTCATTTAAATGCAGTTGCAGCTGACCGACGGTCAACTTAACGACAACACTGAGAACGTTAATGCATATCCGGGTACGAGAGTGCACATACTCGATGGACTTGCATAGTGCACCGCAGAAATTGCTTTCAAAGACGAAGCTATTCGTGCTCGACATTTTCGGAGGTGTTAATATAATATTCATTCAAAGAAATACTTATATGTGCTTGTACGTTATACCAGTGTTTTGCAATATTTAACACTAGAATTACTAAAGCATAATTAATAAAAATGTTCAAACTTACAACGTTTCATTTTTTGAGATTTCTTCTTGAAAATCACTGCGTTGTACGATAATAGAATATTTGATTGCAATTACCGATGTATCATATTCTAATATCGATTGTAATTCGGTGATTTGTCAGTGATAGGATGATAATACATCTGTGTTACGATGCGGTAAAAAAATACGTGATTCCTCTGTTGGCATTGCATGGTGGACGCCACCCTTCCTGTTCCACTCCATTGCAAAGTAATCTCAAGTAGGATTTTACTTGCCGCCTTTTAAACGTTTCGTACCGTCCGCGTCCACAAAGAGAATACAAGTGTAGCTTTAGAGAAAGGGATCTCTTTTAGAGGATACTCGAATTAAAGTCAATCATTCGTGGCATTGGGGATGGCGGAGAGTTGAACGAACACATTGTTACAGGGTTTCAAATTGTATTACAGTGTGTGCTTACCATGCCTTGCACGTACCGTGTATGTATCTACGATTCTCTATAAAAAAAGATGAATAAAATTGAACAATATACATATTCACATGTATACATGTGCATATATAGAGTACAACGCCCTAAGCAATCCCTATATAACAAAGTCAGGGTACCTAAACTATAATACTTATTAGGTAGCAGAACTTCAAAGGACCGAATAAATTGTTCAACCAGACAAGGAAATTTGCATCTTGATAGTGAATTAAAAAGTTTCGATTCTTCGGGGTACGGCTATTTAATGGTAGCTCGGCTCGAGGTGAAGGGTGTGCTACCGATCTTGCCAGAAAATCCACCCTCGGCTTTGCGACATCACATTTATCAACGGATCCAAGCGGAGCGGAATATCGCACTACCGCCAGTTCAAGTCTACGATGAATTTTCTTGAGCGGACTTTGCCCGATGGACTTTGCCCGACGGAGTTTTTCTTCGAAATTCAGTCTTAATCACGGCTACCGCCCTTCATGTTCAACCCTCCGCTCAAGATAATATGTCATTCTTATGTAGCATTTGATTTAAAGGGAAATTTAATGGTTCCACTTATAATACTTCTCTACAATGCAGTTTAACGTGCGGTAATAAGAAAGAAATATTTATTCGCATATTTTAGATGTACGTGGCTTGTGATGGTATTTTGAAATTAATCGTGAAGATGATAAGTTACTGATAAAAAATATACTTTTGGAAATATTGTTATCGGGAAAGTATTGTAAACAGTGGATATTTTAGATAGCAAGGTAAATTTTTATTTTGATCTGTTTATTTTAGGGTGGATAAATTCGGCCATGATTTTATGTGGATGTGCCATTCAGTATTTATTGCAATAATTAATTATTAATACAATTCAAAATAACGGGCAACAGTGTACACGTAATACAGTATCGACGCTTTTATTACAAAATTCGATATTTTTTTATTCTAAATATAAATATCCGGTATAAAATATACGGTACATTATTTAAGTCAATATACTTCATTCCAAGCTTTGTTAACCCTCCCAATACTGTGCCGGAGTCAAAAATGACCCGAGCGATTCAATCCAATGTCGAAGTTGTGTGTGTCATCGTCTTATCTACCACTACATGTTGTGTCGAATAAACATACAATGTACGTGTGCCTGCTTCTTCTGGGTTCGGAAGGTTTCCAGTCAGTCTATCATAGAGATTTTAAGGAGAAAGACGTGTGTAAATTCATAAGTTTATTCGACCAAAAATTCCATTTTTGGTTATTTTTATTGCTGACATTCGACGCAAACAAAGAAAATCTTACGTTATGCTCGTAATCCTGATGCGAATGAATAAAAAAATTTTATTTTTTATAATTTACGGTTTTTTACTAAACATAATCCCAATTACAACAGCATAAGAAATAAAAAAGAAGAACAAAATTCGGGGGACCGGCACTGTGAGTACAACATGGATGAGAAACTTGGCTCGCACGAGTTTCACTATGTTAGTACAATATCGGTGAGGGCCCCGCATAGTATTGGAATGTCGGTGTGGGTCAGAATTGACTCCGGCACAGTCCGTAGTGCGAGGGTTAATTATATATTTATATATTTATGTGGATGTCCTTCAAAAAAGGATGAATGGAAGAAGTAAATGAATCGCTTTATTTAAGTCCATTGTACAACGTGAACCACGGAAAAATCTCAAAAAATGAAACGTTATAAATTTTAACCTTTTTATTAAATGCCGTGGACCCGTCATTTTGACTACTTTGACAATTCCAGTGTTAATTGTATTACACCATCATAGAATCAGTAGAATTCGTGTGGAAAATTAGGAGGTTGAAAAGAATTGGTTCCTGAAAAATACCAGCACAAACTTATCAATAAAAGAACAGCCTTTCTTCCAGGAATATTCAATAGATATAACATTTCTTTGGCCATAATTTTCCCCCGAAATATTGAACCTCCGTGTGAATATCGAGTTTCCCTTTTTCTTTGAAGGAAATGGAGACCTGGCCCGTTCCTTTGGCATAACGGGTGTTTCCACTTCCTTGCATAGATTTCATTGGAAAGTATCGATTACGTGGTTACCATCTTTTTACGAATACATTTTTTCTGCTTGCCGAGATAGAAAACCGAGATACTTTGCTTCTACCGAATAAAAATATTGCAAGCTACATTTTCCATTCCTATTATTCTCGGTAATCAGAAAAAACGGATATCTACTTCCACGGTATAGTATTCTAGTTCGTGCGCCATTACTTGATAAACATTTCAAAGGCTACAAAAAAGTTCGACTTCGAGCATCCATGGTTCTCGAAGGTTACGCCAATGGTTTACGTTTAAGTGAAAATCTATGACTGTTCCCGTGAGTCCTGTCAAGTTAACTGTACACTATGGAAAAAGCAATGCCACATCCGTACTTTTGCACGAAACACAGGTTTTATCTTTTGTCCGGGACGTATGGTGCCATTCGTTAGTCGATTAACGTTTTTTACTCCATCTCGAGGTTTGGTGAGAAAAAATTATTGGTTGACTCACAGGAGTAATTTACTTGGTATATCGCTTTTCCTCGTTTCTTCTTGTCGTTCAAACAATCCCTTTTCCCTTAGCTGCCACTGAAGTCAGTTGCTTTTTACGGAAGTTTCATTAGACTTTTATTGAAGTCACTCAGGCGATGTCATGGAAGGCAGTTGCAAGTAAATTTATAGAGAACCGGAAACATCGGAGATTATACTGCAAAATACTTTCGCGCGAATTACATTTTAAAGAAAGCATAACAGAATAATTACCATAAAATATGAATAATAATTTAATGAGTTAATTACTACGCTATAAGCATTCCGTAATGGAAGTTCTGTGGAATGGATAACTTTATTCAGGTATCAGTTACATTACAAGGATTTTCAATTTTGACGTTTAACCGCATAACGCACGTTTTTCTTTGGATACAAATTTTTGGATAACGTCTCGGGGATAGTCTAAGGGATCCTGGTCATTTTTGTCGCCCAGGTATTTTAGAAAACAAAGTATATTTTCCAATAAAAATATTTGCACTTGATAATGACTATGGACGTGACACACACGTCGCTGAATATTTTTACGATGGTTAGTCGTGGACGAGTATATACGTCTCTGTACGTTAAGCGGTTTAATGTAAAATGTAACAGCTTCTGGATCATTATACGTGGCTTTAAAGTAGTTTGAAATTCAAGGGAACTTTTCGCCGTGGATTTACAATTCTCGTTTCCTTTTGCTCTCTTTCCTTATCTCCATAACTTGGTGAAATAGAATATCTCGGAATACAGACCGTTGAATGACTTTAGGTTTCTCATAGAGAACACGAGATTCTGCTGGTTCCGCGCGAGGCTGCCGATTTGATTTCAGTCGAATCACTGGCTCTGACACTTCGGCGCCGTCCCATTGGGAATCGGCATAGTTACGTACACCTACATCCGCAGAATCCACCTGGGAAATTCAAGCGTCTATTCCGGTAGAGCGCGGTGCGTAAACTTTTACCTTTTACCACCCCTCTCTTCGATCGGGGAACCAAAAAGAGGAGGATAGTTGTTAGGCCGGGTGACCCTCTGGGGGGTTCTCGGGGGTTCTCGGGGGTGAACGAGATACTTACAGTGGGATGATATGGGTTGCAAAACCAGCAGAGCGGTGGATTTGCAACCGACAAATATATTTCGCTGTGAAACAACCCCTCCACCCATCCTCTTCAACGAATTCAGGATACAAAGGCTACCACCGGCTGCTGCGTAAACTTTTCCCGAGATATCGTTTCGCAATTGCTTTTTCATCATGACAAACAATATGTTACGCTGGTGAAATATTTTTTTTTAGTAAACACTTCCTCGGTTTCGTGTTTCTGTTTATTTATTAACTCCCTCGCGCATTGCGCGCTGTTCCAGGATCCGGGTGAAGCATTCCACGTTGTCCTTTTTTTGGAGTCCTTGAATTCTTACTCCAAATTAGTTGAGTAAGATGGAGTTTTGTTGGTGCAAACGATAGTAATATGATACGATGAATGAAAACTATCTTTATTAACTAATCACTTGATGGTATCATATTGTGGTTTAACCCTTTGCACTCGAGTGGTGACTCTCAGTCGCTACTCGGTAATTAATACAATTTTGCAGCAACTTGAGTTATTTTTTATTATTGGACTTTAAATCATCGACCAACTCTTTCTAAAATAAACACTTGTACCTGCAGACGTTATACGCCCAATAAATTAATGAGTTTCATATCCTTAATTTTGTTTACTAAACATACACTCTCATCGATTTCTTCTAACTATATTATATTAACAAAAGTGAACGCTACAAGTAATATCGAACGTTAGAAATTTCGTTGCATCGCATATTTCTCAAATATAATTCATAGAACAATATCAGTGTATTTAAGGAAAAATATTTTGATAGCCGTCACTTAAGGCAAAAGATGTAGTATTAAAAATACGAAATTCTTCAAAGGAGTCTTACGTGAGATTTTACTTGCAGTACATAAACTTTTTGGATATAAGTATCCTGATATTATAGCTTTCTTCTGAAGAAAGTAAATGGTCGTAAAATGTGTGGAGTGTATCCATCGTATGCTGAAATACCGGTATGCTCGAAATACTCGTATACTCGAAAATGTAAGCATTGGCATTTCGCCATTCTACTTGAGACTTCGTACTTTCTTTCCTTCCTGAACTCGTACCATTCTCTTTTCTTACGATGATATGATAGTTGCCGTATTTTTCGCCATTTCGTCGTTAACTGCATGGCTTCGAGCATAAAATCTGGTTATGAAGTGCCACGTCCACACCTAGTATAATAAAGTTCATTCTCCTTTTTCTTTTCTCTTTTTCATGTTCCCATTTACATACATTGTTGTAAGAGAAGTACTACTATCACTACAGCATACCGTGGAGTATTTCAAATAAGTTTACTATTTATTCTTATGTAAATATAATAGACATAACTCAATTTTTTAACATATTATATTTTACAAACTGTGTATTCTATTAATTGGGTTAACAGAAAAGTTAGGTGTCATTAAAAAATATCTTTAACACTTCGCACTCGAGAGGCGACTGTCAGTAGGCACTGTTTATTGCGGTAAATCGAGTGGCGACTGAGAGGCGCCATTAAAATTCACTTAAGTTGTCGGAGATTTAATGTCCAACAACAAAACGCGATGTTGCCTCGCAGTCGACATTCGTGTTGCCGCAATAAACAGAGTGGCGACTGAGAATCGCCTCCCGGTGCAAAGGGTGAAATATATGGTTGAAATTTGCTCCCCGATTTCGAAGCAAGGAATGAAATACAGTGTTTGGGTAGTATGTTTTGAAATCAATTTTCTCTTTCCAAAGTTAGAGCCAATAGAGAAAGTACTTGATAGGAACGAGAATGACTTTTGTTATGTTCGTGCAACATTTATTTTCACATCGTGTTTGCCCGAACAATTCTACTGGTAGGATACTTGATGCAGCAATTTCGACAGAAATCCTGTCATGAAGCACTATATCCGCAAAATCCACATCTATTCGTTTACAAGCACCGTGTCTCTATTCACGGCGATAGTCCACTTCCTTCACGATTCGGCTCCAATCCAATGTTCGGGAAACGACTTTTGGATCTGCATCCGAGGATTAGATACTGCTCTGAAACGTAGTCCCGTAATCTAATGCAAAAGTTAACTTCTCCCACTATCTTCCCTATTCTGTTCGGTTACCTTTTAATCTCATTGATCCTCTCGTATCTATACAGCCAATCGAAGAAGCCATTTCCTTGTTTACAGTTGTTTGCTGTACACCAGTATTTGATTTCACTGTATTTTTACAAATTTTACACCAGTCATAATTACATTTCAAATTTTCCTAAGCTACATCGATAATGTCTCGAAAAAGGTGAACAAGAACTTATATTTTACATAGAATATTTCTCCAATGTAACAATACTGGTAACCCTCATACAACGCGGGGGTTAGTTTCCAGAAAAATATGGTTATATCGAAACCATGTTGTACGAGGGTTATCCGTAGTTATATTTAAAAAGTATACGCTTTAATTGATTATGTTAATATGTCTTACTACGTGTGATGTTAATTAATCAATTAAAGAGGCGAGTAATAAATGACATCATCGGAATTAGTTTCCGTATGCTGTTCCGCGGAATCTAAATTGTCAATAAAACGGATTACTCTCGCAAGTCACGTGTGGTACGGCAAAAAGTAGCGCCATACGTAAGCTGCTTAACAGTTCATCCCCACTAGCAGATTGCGAACTTGTTTACTTCCATATTGGTAACGTGCTATTTTTCGTGCGATGCTTTTTTTCGCATTTCACAACCGGGGAATATCGAGCTCTCTTAGTTTTAAAGCAATTGTTATTATTGGCGGCGTATTGAGAGCAATTGGGTTAACGAAGTCAAGTATTTTTGTAGATCATTAGAACACAATGGATTCAGCGTTCCACTTTTTCTCGTCCCTTATTACGAATGAAATGAACAACGGGGACAAGGATAGAAGTACTTCATAAAGAAAAAGGCGGTAAGCTACGTTCAAGAGCTATTAATCGATCTGCTGTTCTTTGAAACGACTTAAAGATATCTAAACTCTTTCGAGCCGTAGTTCAAGCGTGGAGTATCACCGGATGGACTTTCGTTGATCGCTCTTAATTACTCCGGAAGAAGAAATTTGGTGGAAGCTCGTTAAGCGTAGTCCCTTAGATGAAAAACGGTGAGAAGAAATCGAGAATGTACAGGGGATGGTGAAGATGGAAACGGTAACGGGAGGTGAGAGAAAGTAAAAAAAAAGCGGGTGAGCGCCAACGGAGAGAAAGGAAGGAAGAGAAAAAAAAGGGGGGAAACGTAGGGTGTGCAACCCAAGCTTATTGGGGATGATTAAATACCGCGATAACTCATGGCGCGGTACCCGCGGGGTGATATTTTAAGATTGTTGCTTCCAGGCCTTGCGCCTCTCGTGAATCAGGAAAAACGGCCGAGGGTGGAAACTTACGAAAAGGAAAAAGTCAGAGATACGAGAGCAGTTGGTGTGGAGGATGGATAGAGGAAATATGGAAGTAAAACGGCAAAGAAACGAAGTAGACGATGAAGAAAATGGAAGAACAGGTGGCAGAGAAGAGGGGAAGAAAAAGAAGTCACAAAGAGAAGAAAGAAGAGGGTCGTCAGCCTTTACTTGGCAAACCAAATCTCCGAGGAGTTCAAAACATCGAGGCTATTCCACACACGTATCATCGTGCCCGCCTACAACTCCCTTCGATCTCATTCACCCTGTCTTCCAACCCTTCCAAGAAGAGGATAGATAGAAGAAGGTATATTCCTTCTTCTTCGTACCCCAAGTATACCCCCATACTTCTATCTCCTTTTACACTTCGACCATCCCTTTTTGCTCATTTCCTTTCTCCATCATGTCTCAGATATAAAAACGGACAGTCTGTGCAGCTAGAAACGACTACGGGCCTTTTAAAAAATGCACTCGTACCCTGCCGTGTTTTCTCGCTTTTTCTACCCTCTTCTCTTTCTCCGTACCTTTCTCTCCGGGGAAAGTGTTGCAGACCTTGAAAATGCATGATATCCAACGGCGTGGTTTGCGAGGGCGAGGTTCAGCACATCGATAACCGTGTACACAATGGCCGGATACTATCTGCTTGTATTGGTGTTGTTGCACATATTATAGCATTTTCATGAATGATGGGAATTTCTCTGTGTAAAGGGTACCGTTAGATCGCGTAGACCAGGGGGAGAGGACGGAGAACAGGGTCCAGGAGTTATCCCCTGGTGTACCACGTTTCACCGATTTTCGGGCAAGATAGAATTGCCACGAGCACGATCGTTCGTTTCGATTTAATTCACGATATTGTAACTTTCACATTTACGGGGACCATCTATCTTTATATTTCTTACAGTAGTGGATTTCTGATTGCAACTAACTTTAGGTTTATTACTGTTGGCATGTTGATGCAAGTCGAGAGGTATTCTTTATGTTAACCCTAAAGCTACCAAAGCGGCCAAAATGACCGGTAAAACTATAATAACATAATGATGCGAAGGACGGTGAACCACGACATGGCACTTCGCTCTTTTTTATTTCACGAGCGCCATCGTACCCTGCGTGAGCCAACTTCAATCTTCACAAATATACTACCGTGTTATACGGGGGATGCCTGCATTTCTTGCAAACGATCGTTAAAACGAAAGGCAGTTGGCGACAGTAAGCTGCAGAAGGAAAATAAGAATTGGAAAAAGACCCAAACAATTTCAAGCGCGCGCAGCTGTGGCTTCGTGTTCTATTGTTTGATATAAACATCGATTGAATTGTATCATTGTTTAAATTCATTTCCGCTACATTCAATGTTAGTTGCTCGATTGGAAAGCGGAATGCGCGCATTCAATTACCAGTTAAAGCTACAAATTGGAATGTTTTAAAGCGCTTAGTTAAATGTGGTAGAATTTTGTCCTGCGCTTTTGGAACGGATTACAGAAATTCATTTGTTAATTCGATTATGGATAATATCGGACAATTACAGGAGCATGGTAATTTGTCCTTCTTCTTTCAGATTCGACTAATTTTCATTTCTATCAAATTCACGAGTTTATCGATGGAGAATGCTTCATCATTTTCATCGGATATCGGACTCAACGGTAATCGCGTAAAATATCTTTCGTTACATATTCTACTCTGGAATTCAGTATTTACTGTATTCCTCGATTTCTTTGCCGAGTGGATCGGCAACCGTCGCGGAACAATGATGCCGTGCCAGGAATACGAAATGAAGTATCATCGTTTTAAATTGCACATAAGATACGGGGCTTCGTTATCCACATTATGTCCCCGTGTATCCCGCCGGTACATTTCATTGATTCCGTCGACGCAAATTAAGACGAATGTTCGCAGGAGGAATGCGAAACATTATCCAAGTGCACCACCTGAACTCAGTTAATTTCTAATTATCCATCTCGCTGGTATTGTTTGGATAAGTTCTTCTGCTGTGGTAAAGCAGATAAGGAGAACGAGAGGGGAAAAAGAGACGAGGGAGAGAGAGAGAGAGAGAGAGAGAGAGAGAGAGAGAGAGAGAGAGAGAGAGAGAGAGAGCAATGCAATTAAGAAGATAACTGTATAAACGGAATGGTTCTTACCCAGAGAATACGAAGGAGAAGTGAATCGCTGTTAATTCGCTTCGTTGCATTTCACTTCGGCTCCGGTTGAATTAGGAATTGTGAATTTAAGTATTCATTTGAGGACTCAACGAACATTGTACTTGACGATGATTTTTTTGTCGTCTTTATGGAGTTTGCTGCTTTACATTGTAATGAGCGTCTGATCAAGCCGGAGGAATCACGGTGTTGTTCTTTCGAAAGATAATTTGTGTTTGTCTTTCATTTTTCATTATCAGATCTTACTTTCGACCGTATTTAACTGCGATGAATTAAAGTTTCTTATTAATGTTGTATATAACGTTTTATTTAGGGAAGAATCACTTTCGAATGATAATTTCTGTTTGTCTTTAATTTTTTAATATCAGATCTTACTTTCATCCGTATTTAAAGTCGCTGAATTAAAGTTTCTTATTAATGTTGTATATAACGTTTTATTTAGGGAAGAATCACTTTCGAAGGATAATTTCTGTTTATCTTTAATTTTGTAATATCAGATCTTACTTTCATCCGTATTTAAAATCGCCGAATGAAAGTATCTTATCGATATTATATATAAATTTTACTTTAAGGAAATATCACGGAATTCTTCTTTCGAATAATAATTTGTGTTTATCTTTAATATTTTTAATATTTTTAATATTTTTAATATCTGATCTTACTTTCGTCGGTATTTAACATCGGCGAATTAAATTCTTAAATAGTTAATGCTTTGTTGACAAACAGATGATAGACATCTCTAAATAAGTAATTGAAGATGAAGAAGAATTAATACTTTTCCATGATTACACAAAAATTCTCACGTGTTTATCTTCCATTACTTCGGTTTACGTAAAATTAACCGAGAGTTCTTCCTTGAAAGACAACCAGGAAAGAGACTCGAATAAAATGTATCAGTTCGTTTACAGAACACAATCGGACGTCTTTTCTTCTCGTTGGAACTTTTAGTTATCACCATCTTGATGCTTGCAAAAAGCCACTCGTTACTTCTTGTTTCTTTCCCCCTTGGTTTCCACTCAGCATTTAGAGAACTAAGAAGATAACAATGAATCTTTATCTGGAAGTTCCGCGGTTATGAGGTAAACGACAAAGTTAAACGAAAAATTCACGAGAGGTTGAAGTAGAGAAAAAGCAATAAGTAGTTGTAGTGAAGATTAACAGACCGTGGGTTGAACATAAATGCTTTGCCAGGAAATCTTAATCGAAACTCTACATTTTAGCTGAGAGTTCGAAAGTAATTAAATAAAAGCAATCGAGTTCCAGCCTTAAATAAAGGTGACCAGTGTTTTATTTCTTTGGACCTTCGGAAAGTTCCGGCGAGTAAATGCGAAGAGTCCTCCGGCCACTTTGAGACTTTCTTCGAGCCTGAATTGGACAAACTTGGAGAAGCAATAATTTCAGAATTCCTACGTACGGATTAATCCTGTATAAAAGTTCGTCCTTACAGGAGAGGACCACGAGTGGACGAGGTGAAATGAAAGGCCGTACAGGAAAAAGAATGTCTCGCCGGGTTTGCTAATTGGTCGAACCAGTAAATCTTTCGTGAATCTTGGAATTTTGTTGGAGGTTACCGTACGACTTTAAGATTCGAAGAATTCTGGTTGGTCCACGGTAAAACGGTGAAAGTAGTGGGCGAGGAGTTAAAAAAGGGACTTTTTAAGGTAAGCCCCGGGTAGAAGTTGGATGGTCCTCTTGTACGAGCGAATAAGTTGGGCAAAAATTAGTGTCGCGTAATTAACTTCGAGGAATAAATTCGCATTAAAGCGGCGAGCTCCGCGGGGTTGCTGGCATAGCCGGAGGTTCCTCGGGGACGTGGTGGACGAATACGAGGAGAGCAAAAATCGTGGGTGTAAAAATTAACCGTTTTAAACGTCCCACCGAGTAACGAATGAACCTTCAGGCACACTCGTTTCTAGAGAAATAGGGGAAAATGTTGGAACTCTCAGCCTTTCCTAACTTTCGCTTTCCCTACATTTTCCTTTTGTTTCCACGCTCAAATGCGAACAATGTTTTACGGTCGTTTTAATGATTTAGATATCTCAATTTCGCTGATTTACGGCTGAGAGTCAGTGCATTCATAATTGAAGACTCTTTGTAGAAAACATTGAAATTGGAAAAATTAAAACATACTTTTTTTACCCGTGTGAGTAAATATTCTACGTACCAATATTAATACTGTAATATAGAATTTTAGTGGAATTTCCTTTGCAAGTAGTTAATAATAATGCTAAAACATTTAACCACTAATGACTCCAACGCGGCCTCTCGGCAAGTTTTCTTCCCTCTCGAAAAAATTTGACTTCTGACACTTAAAGTGTTTTCTACAAGAAACCTTCAATTGAACTACTCAGAAGTTACAATGATTAACTCCATCAAACAAAAGGTACAGAAAATTAATAATTATGCCAAGTTGAACATCAATGCTCTTGTATCAAAATTGGAAAAATTGCTGAAACTGGAATTAATCAGTTTGGCATTTGAGTCACTGAATTATCAAATTGTATACTGTAGGAGAAAGTACTAGGATGAAACTCGAAGAGAAAAATAGTGAAATTTAGTTCTTACATCGATTTGCGCGATGCAGTATTAGACGTGTGTCTCCTTTCATTCATATTCCCCCACGTGCTCGTAGTAACGTAACCGGTACATGTGGCACGTGACTAGTCCATTCATATGTACAGTGGCGACCAGCTACTTAAGACCGATTGATAGATCAGTTTGTAAACGTTCACATCATCCATAATTTGAGGGTTTCGTAGATGACATTCATACAACGTACTCTGCTGTATATTGTATCATAATATTGCAAAAATGTTATTTTTAACAATAGAAATGATAAATGTTTTTAACAGTTTTTGAAATCATGCCGAAAAAACAGTGGACAACTACTTAAGACCGAGTCAGATTGCAAAATTTGTTGCAATCAGTATAAATTCTCTATCTTTTATAGTTACATTATAAATCGTGTTCAAAATACAAGAAATGTTTTAAGAGTGAGTTTGCGGGTCGTGTCTCGCCAATTTTAACTCATGTTTAAACATATTTGCAAATTTATATAGGAAATATAATTTATACCGTTTCATTCTTAAAAGTCTAAACAATGAATAAACAGTCAAATAATCAATCAAATAATCATTTAAAGACATTAAAAATTAGCTCCTAATAACAGATCATAAACAAAAATTGAATTAAGCGCAAAATTGTCAGTACTGGTCACTATTGGTCAGCATTGATCAGTATTGACCGGTACTTGTCGGTATTGGAGATCCTAGAAAGAGAAGGGTCGTCGGTTTGGAAGAGGGAAATAGGAGAGACGTCTTTCCTCTCGATCTTAAATAGTTGTCCTCTGTTTTCTCGACATGGTCTCAACAAATGTTAAAAATGTTTACAATATGTATTATTAAAAATAACATTTTTACAATGTTATGATACAACATACGGCAGAGTACATTGTGTATGAATGTCATCTACGAAACCCTCAAATTATGAAAGATATGAACGTTTATAATCTGAACTATCAATCGGTCTTAAGTAGCCTACCGCCACTGTATGTTCCCTCTCACTCCCTCTCGCTTCCACGAGAAAGAGATACCAGCTCTTTCTCTCACTCTGCCTTACTTGCTCATTCACTTGACTCGTCAAACAAGCGTTGAATTACGTTTGTCACACCACCGTCCAGCATTCAAAGGAGAGTAGGCTAATTCATGTACACGGTTGTCGTTTCTGCCACGCGCCATTCGTTCGTCACGTTCACGTATCCTACTTTTTTTATTTGCGACAGGCAGGTTCTTTTCAGAAAGGCCTCATAAAAGTAAAGCAATTTTACCGGTGACATTGAGAACATGATAATACCTATTGAAAATAATCCTTTTGTCGGGAAGAATTCTTTGAGTTGTAAATTACGTGATTAAGATCAAACTGGATAATTCTATTAAGCTGGAAGATGTCGGCTGCAAATTATTGCGAATGAAAAGGAAAGCAAAGGAGAAAGACAGAATTAGTATAACTAATAAAGTCTATAATTTATTGAATATAAATGTACAATTACAAACTTAATTACGTTAAACAGAACCATAACTTAACCCTCTGCACTCCAAGATTATTTCTGTTAATAAATAAAAATATATAGATAATATTTTTTTAATGAAATTCATTGCGCCGCACTCCCGAATTGATTATTTTCCAGTACCCCTGATGCATACCACTTGTTTATTAAAACGTTTGAAATAATTAAAGTTTTACAAAGTTATTAACATTCGCTGCTGTACGAATAATTTTTGCACTCACTGTACATCATAAAATAGATTGCAAATTCGAATACTGTCCATCGTGTATTTAGTATTCGCATAATAATGTACTAACATTAGTGGCACGGCACGGCCAGTAGTCGGTGTAGAATCACATTCCACGCGGTGTTGAAATTCGCCCAGAGGACCTGGTGTTGTAAATGTGAATACATTGTCTGACGGTGGTGCAAGGCCACCACGCGGATTCTGAGCCAGGGTTGGTAGCCGTGTTAATGGCATTACGTATACAATCAACAGGACCGACCTGCAAATTGAATAACGGGCCACCGTCGACTGATATATATCGTATCTTGGTCCGACCTCGAACGTCTTCCTCTACGTTTCCACCATTTCCACTGGACGTGTATGTATCTATGTATCTCATCCTTCGATTCACTCCGTATTAGTACATCTGTTTCACTCAGTTCCTTTGCCCTTCTTCATTCGTGTCTTTCATCTGCATGCTGAACACTTCACCCTTATTCCGGTTCTACCGAGAATCGCGAAACGTGGTGCGGAACTCCTACGTGACATTGAAACTGATTCGCAACAACCATTCCAAGTGCACGCCGTGTTGTACGGCATTCTGAGTGGGCTTTTGATCCAATCTTCGAAAATTGATCGAACTCCTTTTACCTGGTGAAATTAGGAATTTTCAGGTTAATTGCTTTCTTTAAGATTTAAATAGAGTTAAGTTATAATTTAACTTGTTTTATTTACAACTCAAACAAATTATAATTTAATTCTATTTATATATTTCATTCTCTATTTATATTGTGTAATTTGGATAATAATTTAATAGAGATCAATTAATTTATAAATAAAGATATTGCGAAGACCTTTTTTATATAACGCGATTATCGTAGGACGCGTTATGTGTTCACCGCGTTATACGGGAGACTAAGCTTATTCATAATTTTCTTTTACTGGTTTTCGTTACTTTCGTTCGTTTTGTTAAACAGTTTTTTGTATATTTCATATATATATTATATCTGTACTCTAATTATGTAAATTTCTTTGTGTTTTGTAATCAATCTATTTTTCAAATAAGTAGGTAAGATTTAATGTAATTTTTATATTTGAATAGAAAGATATTGTCGAAACCGTAATATATTACAATATGTTTGAATATGGATTATGTTGTTAATTTTCCTTAATGAAAGACGCCACGTCCAGTAATAATAATAAATTTACGTTAATTTTCCAAATGACGCATAACTCCGATGCATTACAAACGGTTACGTCAAATGGTTACAATGCATATAATATCCAATAAAATCAGGGCACGTAGCAATTATCACCAATCATGTTTCATGAAATGTTTCACTTATAATAATGTTGTAGTAATGAGATTCCCAATAATCGTAATAATATATTTATTAAGAATACATTAAAATATTAGAGTACGCGACTGTAGAATGATTTATTACAGAAAATGTAATCTATACAGTAATAATGTAATATAAAGAAGAATATAAAGAACGATGTACATATCTTTCATGTTTTATTTTCGATAATAAAATATCATATACTCGGGAATAGATTCAAAATTCCCCAAATTCTATGTGCTGTATTAGGTAATAATTTGAGTAATAATTGCAGAACAATCATTTTGACCGCTTTACTGATTCCAGTGTTAATTAGTAATGAATTTAATCATTTATTACCAAGTATTTGCATCAAATACCGTAATTTCACGCACAGAGATCCGTTAACATTACAACTGTTAAAGCGGTAAAAATGGCTGTTCCGTAATTTTGATTAAAATAATTCGAATATAAAACAGCGCATTGTTTGAGATTTTATATACTTTTATTTTATGTACATATATTAACACTAGAACCACCAAAGGAGTCAAAATGACTTGTATTCCATTTTTAATATAATTATTCAATTATACCACAGCGCATTGTTTGAGATATCACATACTTTTATCTTATATACATAACGCAAATAATTGAATCTATTCATTAACTTAAATACTTCAGCTATAGTTTATGTATAAATAAATGTGTAAGCATAACTGAGTATATGTTTGGTAGTTCTAGTATTAATATGATAATTAATATGTAATGTTAATATAAATATAATAATATGAATATTAATATGTAATATAATACTATATATTCGAACTATTTATCGAAATACCACGTAACTGCCCCGACACTTGAAAACTCACACAATCATACGGCTGACATATACACATGTATAGTGTCAGTATACCTCAGTGCTTCCACGGCGGTCGCAGCGTTAGCATCGCATACTTCGTTCTCCGATAAAAGACTAATTAACGCTACGACACACGTGCTGTAATGAACTTTCGTGCATATATTATTCCAAATTTGCAATAATTCTAAACAATTCAGTAATCTGTGTCCACAAATAAAGCGAAGGAAGACCAGAACGGGAAACCTGTTTGCTGTCGGAACGAAAACAACGCCATACTTAAATGTCACCTAGCAGTAAGTTTTATATCGAAGAAATATAAGAATAGTAAAATGAAATTAAATGTTATATTTTGCGTTTTATATTTCGAACTCTTTCGAATCGAATACGACGTCAAATATAATTTGAATAAATATTTTCTTTGGGGACTTACGTGAATGATAAGAGCACGAATGCAGTGTAGAGAAGTTTGAAGGAAGAAAGCGTGAATTGAAGTATTTACAGACATGTAATCTTTTAGCGGTTTAATGAAGTTCAGGCTTCGTTACTTATCACTTAATTATGCATGTAATATGTCGTATAAATTGACAAAGACTTTAGCGTAATTACACTACGTTGCCGGGGTAGTGGCTTTCAAGTTGACCTTGCAGATTAGCAGGATGAAAACACTCATTCATGCGTAAAGTAATTTCCTTCTTGACGTTCATTAAGTATGATTAATTTCAAAGGTATATCCGTCGGAAAACATCCTCCGTAAGGAATGAGCGAAGGTTACTTTCTGTTCTCTTCGTGAGAATAATATATTATTTAATCCTTTTGTGAAATAATTCTATTGTTGAGGCAAAGAAACATCTTTCACATTTCATAGCTTTGTAGCGCAGAGATTAAATTATACGGAACTCATGGTATTAAATTATGGAGATATTATTGAAATTACTGTGAGATTTATCGTAATATGAATTTTAATATCATACAGATAATTAAGGAAGTAATATATGTTATCATATTAATATACATATCATGATCCCTCTTGTAATTCTCGTCTTTTTATACGTACAGTAAACTCCGGTATAACGCGAGTTCCTACTACGCATTAAAGATATTGCGGCGATATTGTTAATATAACGCGATTCTCGTATAACGCGCTATATAATAAAATGCAGGAATTCTCCGTTTACTTTAGTCGAGCATGGCATAGCCTGTTATCTCCAATTTCGTATAACACGTAACGTACTAATCGTGTTATACGGGGGACTACTGTATAGATTATATCCTAATGAGCAGAGAAACCCATATATACGTAATAATTATAAATATATCGCACGGATTTATTTTATTACTAATACGAAAGTATCCGTGTGATGTTCTTTTGGAATATTTCCATGCTTAATACTTTAATTAACACAGGTCCTAAGATCCATTTTTACAATTGAAAATGAATTTTTATATTTGCGAGTGTTCGATGTCGTAAGTTAGTCTCTTTGGAACACCTCGAATGTAAACAGAAGGATCGGTTTAGAAATAGATTGGTTGAAGGTTGTATAACAACACCAGATTCCAACTAGCAGCAAAAAAAGCTCGCTCGATAGATACGGATCCGCTTACGATGTTGACGGCTCGAAAATGTATGATTTTAATTTTATATCGAAAGGATTGATCTTAGGATCTACATGGATGCAAATCCAATATTAAATTTTTATTTCATCCAATATTTAATTTTTATTTAACCCAGTATTTAATTTTTATTTAATATTGAATTAAATCACTATTAAACTACCATGGTGTTCGAATATTAATGCGAGTCACTGTATATGGGTTTGAATGTTCGTTATTGAAATTTATGCGCATACAAATTTAAGAATTATAAGAGGAATAATTGCAATTTAATTCGTAACCTTAATATGACCATAGAAATTGGGTAAGATAGCATAATTAAATCGATAAATAATAATTCAATATCAATATATCTTGATACTGAATCTTGAACTGAACACTCGTTAGAATCTCTTGCAATAAACTACAACATAAATATCGATTAACTTCTACTCCGGGGACAAAGAGAAAAAAGGCTGCCAACTATTTCATCCCTTTTTCTGTCTCATCGTCGGATGAAATCAACAGGCTGCAGTAAAACCAGCTTCGTAATTTTTTCCTTATAGTATCTTTTTATTTGCATTAAACATTCTCGACAAGCGTTCAACATTACACAAATATCTCGAAATATCTCAAATTGAGAGCTCCTTATATTATGAGGGATAATTAAAAACTGGAATTAATTATTTACAGCACAGACTTCATTTCGTCCTTATTTAGTTATCAACAATCTAATGCTTCTTTTAGTCTACAAAGATTTTCAATTACGAATATGAAGATCCGAGAATCAAGTTCAGGAGATATTAATTATAAGAAATAGAATTCTGCAGATACTGTCAATATTTTATTGTCTAGATTTCGATTTTTATATTGCGTTATTCTATAAGTTCGTGTAAGTTCTTTATGACACTCCATTTATTTTTTCATATTAAACATTATTTTATTAGATAATTCCCATCGTTATCTGTGATCCTTGACTGACGGTCCTCCAATGTCATAATTCCCTTTTTGAAATATTCAAATCTCCAACTTGCGATGCCGATAATCGGAAAAATGGTAGCGGAGAATTGTTTCGAATCCAAAGTTAGAAATTTGATTTTTTCCAAAAGGGAACACGTCATTGGTGGGCCCTCGGTCAAGGATCATAGATAACGATAACGGATCATCTAATAGAATAATGTTTAGTATGAATAAATAAATCGAGTGTCATAAAGTACGTGAAAAATGATTGATTACTTTCCGATACGCCAATAATTCCTCTCGATTCTATTGTTTCGAGGAAAAAATCGGTCAGAAATATTCGAAGGGATGACTTGATAGGATCTATATATTAGAAGTGCACGGTATGGAAGTATAAGTTTGTCGGAAAACCGGATCAGATCCAGAATTCTCCGATTCGGGGGGCAGAGTAATTGAAACGTTCGAAGCTTTCGCGCCCCCCCCCCCCCCCCCGACACTCATCGTCGGGTCGGATAAGAGTAAGGGAGAAAAAAAGAGAGTAGGAAGGCGAGATCCTTTCCGTGAGAAAGGAGGGTGGGTTTGACGCGACGCGGAATTGGATTGGTTTTTTACTAATTAAAATTTCAAACTTGACACCTGAATGTGCCGTCTTTAATGAGACGGCGTCTGGGCGTAGGTTTCTCTCATTATCCTCGCGGGTGCCGGTTACACACTGTGACTCACCGAGAAAGACGAAGTGAGGAAGAACGAATGAACGAATGAATGAGGCACTGGGGTTGAAGAGAGAACGAGTTCCTTTTTTTTTTAGAAAAAAAGAAGAAGGGAGGAAATAGAGACCCGTGCCGAATACACGATGGCAAAGTAACTTTGTACCCGAGCCCACGTGTTAAGTATGATTACCGTGACATTTTGCCGAATACAAAAGTCACTGAATTATATCGCGTTTCCCAGTGATTAAATTAGTGAACACGTCGAAGTGACTGACGATACAAGTTCATTCTGGGAAAACGTATGCGCCCGACCTTTATACTCGTATATAAGCTCGTATACCGATGCATCGGTGTTTGCCGTGTAAACGTTAATAACACGAAAACCCATCTCAACGCTTTACTAGTGTACGTTAATGTTTGCCGTACTCGCGTATGGAGCTAATTATCTCCTCGGAACTCATCATTAAGCTTTCCGTCTTATTAGGTTGGTATTCATAATTCGACTGTCTCCTCTCCTCTCAAATCCCAGCGAGTGTCTCCTAATGACATGTCGTCTCTTTACAGGTCAGTTAAGCTTCCCTTACTAAACACATCGTTATTTGATTCTCTGTCCTAGATTATCTGAGCGTGTCGGGTTACTTTCCCGGAATAGTGAAATAGATCGTACTATGAGATTTGATCCTTTCCTCTATCATTTGCAATCTTCAATCTTATATGCTACATATTTATTTATATTAACAGTAGAATTACTAAAGCAGAGAAGTCATTTTGACCCCTTTGGTAGTTCCAGTGTTAAGTAATGCTAATTGTATGTAGTCCGTGCAGTAAGTTCCTTGTCAGAAATGGACAATTCTAACAAGCAGTAAGATAGCAAAAATGAGTGGTATTTTATAAATCGTCCTTTGAGAAGGTACTTTGTGGATGCATCGATGTGCTCGATCTCGTAATCCTTTCGTTGAAATTGCCGGAGCGAAACAACCGGGCGAACAACAGGGGGTCAATAGCAACAACGCGCAGCCAGGGAGCACGTTCTCCTGTCACTCGTATTGTATGTCCTCGGCTCCTTTGATGCTGTTGGCGTTACCGGTTACCCATGGCAGATTGCTTTCCCTCTACACAATTGCTGCTATGCCTATAAGCACTTATATGTCGCCGTTAATACTTGTTTTAGAATACCGCAGGCTATTGTTCGAAGGGTTTCATGCCTTTAAAGACCCTGCCTTTATTGTCCCTCACCATACAATAAAGTTGTTTTTTCTAATTGCTAGGATTCCAATGCGAATTTGACATTTATCTTTGCAAAATTCAGTAGGTTTGCATATGGCAATTGCTCAAAATCCGTGATCACCACGGTGTTCACCGTGTTAAACTTGATTAGTTAGGCGAATTTAAAAGCTGACAAAAATGGAGTTTCTTCGTATTTAATTTTTCATATATAATCAGTAATTTCATGATTGCACCGTGACATTGAGCGAGGGGTGATCTTGGCAGGTTACATGGTCCGGTAGCCGCAAGCGGTAGAGATTCCGCAGAGGGTCCAACTTTGAAAGTGAATGTTAGCATCCACTTGTAGGTCTGACAAGGGTTTGGCGTTACAATAGTGATTAGGCTTAGGCACCGGCAGATTTCGGACATATGCAGAGATTGCCATTTTACGTCTTTCAATAAATCCACATGTTTAACACTTTGATTGCCGGGTCGAAATCCGTGTTCACGATACCTCGCGACACGTGTCCGTAACGTGTATATAACGTTTAAAAATAAAACTGTCTAAGTGCTCTACGAAACATTGTTTACTTTACATCGTTATTGTGAATTTAATGAATATCATTGAAGTGCATGATTATCAGATAATCAGAAGTATTGTTAGTTTACTGAACAGCTAACTAAGATTTGAATTGAAATTAGAGCAGGATAAATTATGTTAATTGTGTTATCGTTTAACTGGCACACTTGGTGTTGGACACTCGAAGTTAATCGTATTACAATAGCGTGCTTTACTTGAATTAATATACATTCGCACATGGCTTTAACGACCCTCTGTACGAAGAAATGTTCTCCGCTGGCTCGAACAATATCTGCATAATTAACGCAATCAATTTCTGAGAGGTAAAACGGGGCCGCGACTAATTTCATATTCTGACTAGGAATTAAAACGTGAAGAGTAAGAGGAGGAGAAATCCAACGGCGAGAAAGACGACTCCGGTACAATTTTCATTTCTGTTTAACGGAATTACATTCTAGCGCAACCCCATCCCGCTTTACGGCTGTTTAATCACCAAAACTCTCAACACCGGAATCATGAGAATTCTTATTAATATTCTAACAAGAAATTGTGTTTTATTAATCGATATTAGCGTCTGGTGATGGTGATCTCATTAAAACTATGCACTCGAGCGCGAACAATGAAGAAATTATATTCGGTACTAGGTTATTAGTTGCACGTATCATTTATTAATTTATCTTCTGACAAATTGTTTGATGTAATGATTATGCAACATTTCATTATTCCTGTATGATTTATGGAATATGATCGTAATATTTTCCTTTTATCTTGTATTATTGGTTTATCCTTATGTCTTATATTGGATTTTGTATATTTATTCATTTGTGTATTCTTTATTACCATCAATATTGATGCTTGCTAAAAAACATTTATTTATACCGAAAGGTAAATCCCAGTTTAAATAAACGAGAAAAACAAATAATATAGTACATCGTGCAAGTAACAAATTAATTCCTCGGAAACAATATTTAATAAAAATTCATATTTTGCTCGTTTCGTTTCGTTTCGTTGTGAAATTTACCATGAAATATTTTTTCAATATTCTACTTGCTAAACGTTTAGTGTGTAACTTCATTTTATGAAGTTAGGTAGATTTTGATATTGCGGTAGTAAAATGTAAATATAAAATGCCGATGTAACGTCCAGTGTGTACAGTGCAATCATCGTACCATCTCCTCTCTTCACTATATCATAAGTAAAATAAAATAAAATTGTAGAAATTCATAATGTTTCATCTTCTGAGATTTTTCGCGGTTTACATTGCGCAATGAATGTAAATAAATCGATTAATTTATTTCTTCCATCCATCCATTTTGTTCAAGGACGTAGACATAAATATATAAATATAGCTGAATATATCGTCAGGTAGTTCTAGTGTTAATGGAGATCTCTCTGTCGAGATTACTTGTCATTACCACAGAGTGACTAAGAAACTTCTTTCATGTTGGTATTCCGTTTCGAGGCTCGATCTTTCAGCATAACAGAGGTACGATCCCTTTCATCAGTGTCGAGAGGCACAATGTCAGACTGCCGAAAAGTCTTAAAGATTTCGGTGGACTCAATGCTTTCGGTCCTTTCACTTCGAGAGATTAAAAAGCGTCTTCCTTCACTTATACTCTCTACACCCACGCGGATTCTTATCTACAATTCATAAGTTGCAATAACGCCCTGACCGAGAAGGCATATCCGTAGTACATCCAAAAAGACATGGTAAAGTGAACGAACGACGGGCCAAAATGAAAAGAGCGAGAAAATGGAAGAAACAAGAATCCGGAAGTCTGGCGGTCTCATCTATAGGTGCACGTATAGAAACGTATAGAAACGTATAGAAATGTATAGCTTTTAGCTGGCATTAATATTGCTAAACGTGAGGACCAGCCACACGGTGCTGGTGTTGGGACAGGACAGCGCGAGCGTCTCCGAAGTGCTTACAATGCCGGAAATCTCGCGCGTCACGAGCAAGCGGAAAGTAAACGAAAAAAAAGAATACCGTAGAAACAGGCGAAAAGAGACAGGAGAGTAGAATAAGGGTACTGGTCGGACGGAGCTGTTAGGCGAAGAGGAATAAAGACGAAGGAATTTTTCCGGCTGTACGAAACCCCGTGCCGACTATAGTCCGGTCAGAATAAGGGAAAAGCGCGGTAAAGGGGAACGAGCGCTAAACTGACAATAGCGCTTTTTTTCAGGGCTGCGCTCGTACACTTAACAATGCTACAATCCATTCCTGCATACACCACTATCCATGTCTCTCACACTTCACCCTTTCCTCTTCTTTCACTCTATTTTCCTACCTGCTCTATCTTCCTCTATCTCTATTCTTTCTCGTACCCACCCAGTCGTTTCCACTCGAACGTTCACCCAAACCACCCTTTCGCACCCTTTCCTCCACCAACTGGTACCACCCACCTCCTTTTCACCCTCTGCACATCTATCTACACCAGCCAGAATTCAACCCACCGCCCTTCAGACCCGCAGATCCACTCATCCGCCTATCCTCCAAACGACTGTCGGAACAATGCGCAATGCATTTTTGTGATTAAAATTTAGCGATGCAGCCTGTGTTGCGAGGTGTGCGAGAGCCTGGTACACCCAATTCTTTTCCTCCCTGTACTCCTCTATCTCTATACATGTTGTACCTGTAGCTTCGCGACGCCGGCAAAACACACAAATGATTCCTCTCTCTACGAAAAACTATGTTCAACGTCGAGAGATTTGGGAATCATTTTCCGTGAGAATGGTACTCACGTATATACCAGCATTTGCTTTTTTTCGCGAACTATTCCCCGGGCGGATCTGTTCCAAGTGGAATTTTAAAACAAATCTATCCTTTACAGTCGTGGATTTATTCATATTTTAATTTCAAACGTTTTGGAGGCAGAACTGTATTTCATTTTGTTATTATATTTTAATGTGGCAATTCTAAAGATAGGAATTTGACGTATTATAGAATATATGGAGTATTTATAATCAGGGTGAATGAAAGTTGTTTGGTGACTAAGAATGATGAATATTTTGGTATTGGAGTGATGGTAAAATCAGTGAGTCAGTTTGTGCTGCAATTCATAAACTACGGACATAGATAAGAGCATCTAAAATAACCCTCTAGACTCGAACATCAAAGAACATACATTTTGGTCAAAGCACGCGTCAGTTCCCACAGTCTTTTCGCAAAAAAAAAAAGCTTTACCACCCGGTAGCATCAGGAGAGGCACTCCTTCCCTCTTCTTTCAACGATCTTTCCCCTCGGACGTCCTTAACTCTTGGATTCCGTAAACATTCCATGGTTCTTCGGGCAGGAAAGTTGAAAAAAGGAGGAAAAGAAGCCACGAAAGCTTTGTGACATCGTGGCCATAGAACACGGGTGGAGAAAAGGATGTCTAGAGTGTAGAGGAGACGAATACAACTAGAAGGAGATCTTGAAGCGAGGAGAAGAGATGAGTGGTAAAGAGAAAGATGGGAGAGAATGGAAGGTCGGTTGGGCAAGTAGAGATTAAGGCGGGCGGCTCTTAAGTTTGACGCCGAAAATCCTGGCGGCGAAGCTTTCGTTGAACTGAAAAGGCACGAAATACCTACCACCTTCCACCTACTACAGCGTACCACTCCTGGACCAGTCTGGTGCACATTAGTCGTCGACCTTTACCTCTTATCGTCCTATCCTCTCTTCCTTTCTTCTTCTCTTCCTCTCTTCCTCCCTTCGTCCCATCATTCTACCAAAATTTCACTCACAAGAGTGATTTTCTTACTCCCGTTTGTACATTCCTTGGAAAATCAACCTCCGGTATCTGCATTTCACCTTGTTTATTAACAACAAACCAAGTAAAACTACGAAAGCCGATAAATCTCGAGCCATATTTTGCTTGAAAAAACATGCGTTTTTAGTGTATTTGCAAGGAAATTCTTTTTTCATATTCATCGGGCAAGATTAAAGTTCCCGATGAAAAATGGAGGTGCATAAAAACGGTATATTTAACAAGCTCCATTTTGATTTGATTAAAATCGTTGTTATTATTTGATGATAAACAGTGGTCCATTTAGTGTATAATGGAATGAACTTGGATGATTGTCAATAATTAATTCGTTTAAAACATCGTCAGGGCAGAATTAAAAATCACGGATCTTAGGGGTGAATTAGAATACTTTTAGTATAAAATTTGACTGACAATAGAAACCACCAGTCGTTTCTGGTGGAATGTTAAATGCAGGCTCCCACGAAATTTTTTGTTCGTCAGTCTGACACTCGATTAACGATGAATTTGAATGACGTCTGATGGCAGAGGATCCCGATTTTCAATGAACCTCTCTTTTCCACGAACTACATTTCGTAGCGAGCAGAATGGCGAAGTGAGAACGGGGAGAATGAGAAAAAGAGTGAGAGGCATGGAGGCGAGCAAATGAAGTATATGTAAATAATGAGGGTGAGAATGAATACGTTGAGGCTTGTGCCTCCACTAATGGCGGGTGCAACGCCCGTTGAAGGGGCACCCGAAATAAATTCCGTCCCCAATCCTACCGAGTGTAAGTCCCCCGCCCCCCGGCGGCCGCCCAATTATCGTTAAACGCATACCTTTTGCGCATAGAGCTTAAGCAAATGAAGAACGTCGCTTGCTGTCCAGGAAACCGGTGAAATATCTTACGTTTCTCTCCTACAAATACACAGGTTTCCGTGTTTCTTCTGATAAAGGAATATTGTATAATTATAGAAATTATTTTCACTCGATTCAAAATTGTTCCGTTTCTTGGATTTCTCTGTCGCTCAGTGATAATCGTTTATCACCAAAGAATTCGATCTCGGTCAAAAGGCCAGATCATTTGCGAAGATAAGCGATGAATGATAAAAAAAAGGTGAATTTATACAATGGAACTTGACAGTCATTGGAAAATGCAAATTAAAAAATTCCAATGATTCGCCTTCAAATCCCATTTATTTGTTCCTATTTCAACGATTACTTTGAATGCATAATATATATATGATAGTATCATGTAATATAATATAATAAAGGATGCGTTAATAATCGTTTTAAATTACAAAGGGCTGTGAATGAATTAAGGTCGGAACGTTCAGGCTCCATTTTCCTCTCGAAGCTGTAATATGAATTTTTGTAATGTAACATAATTTAACTACACTTTTATACTCTTACCTCATATCATTATATAAATGAACATACTATATGCATTTTACCCCGCTACTTTCTTCAAAGAAGTAAAAATTATAATAATCTATACGAAGCGTTCTCCAGCGAAAGGTTGAGTACTTGAAGCTTCGGAAAAAAAATTAAGGTTCTCGTGACTTGAATTAAGCCGGTATTAATGTGTTAAACTGGACTCCTCCCCCCCCCTCTCTCTCTCTGCCCCCTCCATTTTCTTCCTTTGCCTCCCTCCATCCTTTCTCCTCTATGTTTTTGATCCCTCTTCGTCCCTTCCCCTTCGCCCTCTTTCAATCTCCCCCTCTTCTTCGTTCCCCTTTATCTAGTTCTTCAGTTTTCCTGAGACTGAATCCGCAACAATGTTTCACGAAGTTTCACGGAAAATTCAGTATGGAAGCTGGAACATAATTACGACGTGCGGCTTGTCATCGAGGTACAGAGAACCGTCCTTCGTTCACGGACGTCTCTGTAACTCGGAGTCGGCCAACTGCTACCTTGTATTTCTAGCTCGTTAAAACGAAATGACTCTCCGGTAGAATAGCAAAGCGAAGAATTAACTTTGGTCGTTTACTCGGCGCTTCAGGTATACGTAGTTCCTGCACGAACTTTCCTTGCTAACATTTTTGCATTTTCTACAGATTGCTTTATCTTACTGAATACTATGAGATTCATTAAAACATCGGACCTCCTAATGAAGTCATTGCGATTGTTGCGAATAGTTGTCGACAGGGCTGCCCTTATATTAATAAAATCTCGTGTAATATAACTGGATTATGAAAAAGAGCACAGTGGTCTTATGTAATATTGTTGATTATTCAATCACAATTATTCAACCTTACAATTTCCGGTTTAGTATTTGTAGAACAAAAAGAATTTTATCTTAACTTTTATTATATTATTGTAAATAACTCCCGTAAAAAAAGTTTGTGTAAAACCAGAATTTGGTGTATAATACATGAAAACGCGCGGCCCCGTGTTGCATCTACGACTCGCTAAAAAATGAAAGATGTCGGATGGAAAGTTTTGCCTCATCTTCTTTAGAGTCCTGATATATCTCCTTTTGAATACCATCTTCAATTGGAGAGAGAAATGAGTGTAAGATAAAGAAAAGGGTGAGACTCGAAGAAGCAGTATGGAGTGGTACGAGGAGCAACGAGGTTCATTGTATTAAATCGGTAGATTGGAATTTCAATTAATACTCGCGGATTATCGATAAAGGGGCGGGGAAAATGAGCGCGAAGGAGGAAGGGTAGATGGTAAAATGATGACTTGTTCCGTTCGTTTCATCCATCGCACTTCTTCGACTCTCTTCATTCTTTCTTTAACTCTTCCCTTTGTCATCCTTAGAATAGATTATATCGTAATGAAAATCTTAATGTTTGACACCTCTGCAATTGATGATTTCATTCCCTTAACACTTGAACTACCAAAGCAGTCAAAATGACGAACCCGCATGTTTTAATAAAATTATTTTAATATTCAATGGCGCATTCATTGGGATTATGTATACCATTATTTTATCTACATAACACGCGTAATTAAGTCCATTAATTAACTTACATTTTTCCAGCCATAATTTATATATAAATAAATAATTTTCTTGAAGGTTGAAGTTGGCCGTAATATTATTAATATGTAATAGCCGCAAAAAAACTACATATTACATATTAATATAAATAAATATATAAGTATAGCTGAGTATATATTCGGTCAAGGATCATAGATAACGATGAGGATTATCTAATAGAATAATGTTTAATATGAAAGAATATAGTATGTGAAAAATAATTACTTTCCGGTACCCCTAATAAATATACGGTGATCGATAAAATGCAATGCATACATCATTACTTCGATAATATTTTTGTTAGCAGGATGAATGTTTGTACTGAAAGAGTATCTCGTTAAGAGAACGTGTCGTGTTGTTTCCGAGTCGATCAAAAAACTTGTCCCACGTGGAACGAAGGTGAATAGAAAAAAGGGGGGAAAACCGTTTCATTCAGAGGTATTATGTTCGCGATTCAGTGGCCTCCAGCGGTGAAGTATATACAAATGGGATTTAAATCCGCGAAATATCCGCAGTTGCGGGTGGAATATCGTTTGCCAGTCTACAGTGCGGGTGACGACGGTGGTAGGCTGTTCGGTGGAGGCGCTTAAAGTGTAAATAGGAGGAGAGCTGTGCCAGACAAAGCTTCCTTTTCCCTTCGTTTACCCTTTTCACTCTCGTTCTCTCACTCTCTCTCTCTCTCTCTTGCTCATTTTTATGCAGGTTTTATCTGCCTCACATCCACGAGAAAAGAGATAGCTATGGTTACTACCAACCGAAGTCGAATCGAGAGTCGGTAGAAGTGAAATCCTGAAATATTAATGTGACTTCTGGCTTCGGTATACGCCGATCCTTTGCTCACCTTCTTGTTTCCGTACTTTTTCTTCCTTTCCTCGTTCCCTGCTTCCTTCCGTTGTGGAACTTTTCATTTCCTTTTCTTTTGCTTCTACGTGTTCCTTGGTGTAGCACCTTGTAAAATTGTTATATAGATATACAGGTGGTTTAAGAAAAGATGTAATCCATTCAAATGAATTTTTGAGCTATGGAATTTTCATTACTGTATGTGGTATTCTGATGAATTTGTTTTGGAGTTTAAATATTTGGATATCTATAGTTATAAATACTCGGATAATAAAATGTTGACGAGACGTTCTGACATCAGTTTCATATTAATATTAACACTAGAACTAGAACTATCGAACTATATATTCCGCTATATTCCTAGATTTATGTATTCGTCCTTAAAAGTAAGGATGGACGGCTAAAATAAATGAATCGATTTAATTACAGCCATTATGCAACTTGAGCCAAAACAATTTCAAAGTGCGAAACGTTATGAATTTAAACAGTTTTGACTTTTGATAGTTCTAGTCTTAACACATTAGCGCCGGTATTTTTGTACGATATCCAGAAAACTTATAAGATACTATAATATAAGGGTTAACACCCGTATTATATAATAGATGTAAAACACTTTAATTTTATTTATAAGAATAACTTTATAAATATAATCCCCATAATATCTTGTTTGAGTGTAATGAGTGTATACAAACATAAGGCAGCACAAGTCAAATACTTATAATGTTAAAATTGTCGCAAACATTTTAATCGTAACGTAGGTGTCTCCTTTTTTGCATTCCCCCGGGTATAATCTACATTATAAGAAGATTCCTGCGGCATTATTTGTACGCCGGGGAAATGCAAATTCCAAAATCTTCGTCGTTATAAGATATTTACCGATCGCCTATATTACGCATTTAAGAAGCAGGTGACTGAATTTTCAACTAAAGAATAAAATTTGTGACATTACCGTGCTCTTACAGAAAGTTATTTCGAAGTATGTATCGCGCGGCTTCGTAGGCAACCCGCATTTACATAGTAATATCCGGCAGCATGTTTTTACGCATTATTCAACAAGAGGACGAAGATGCCTGTACATAAGCTGCGCAAATATCCATACATATATGTAACTCGAAACATCTTTTTACTTGGTTTAAAAAAGATTTACCATTAGATATGATCTTAGAATTATCCGCTAGCCCGAAGAATCGTGTGCAGCAAATTTTATAGCTAATATTTAGTTCAACTTACACAGTTTTCTGGCTGCATCTATTTTATACATTTTTATAGACATCCATTATTAGAATAACAATAGAAAATGATTTTGAGCGAATTCCTTTATTATTGATGCAGAACGTTTCAGTGTTAAATTCTGCGCCTTTATTATGAATTAAATTACAATTATTGCTGTTGTAATTCTCGTATTTTTATAAGTATAAATTTCAGTAATAAATAAATATTGGGCCCATATAAGTATTAGGTAAACGAATATATAAATAAATATGCATAATATTGTTGCAGTAATAAATGTGCAATTTTTTCCTCAAATAAAAAAATATTTATCTGACTAGGTCGAACGCACGTTACATACTATCGAAAGAATACTCTTTATGACAAGAATCAAAAAATTCCTATAATCATATCAGCGATACATTATATGAACGTTTATACATCTTAAATCGCACGGATTTATTTTATCTCTAAATTGAAAGTACCCATCTGATATTTTTTAGAAAAACTCTCTGGTTAACACTAGAACTACCAGCGATTTATTCAGCTTTATTTGTATATTTATATCTACGTCCTTAAAAAAATGATGAATGGAAGAAATAAATGAATCGATTTATTTACGTCCATTGTGCAACGTGAACCGCGAAAAATGTCAGAAAATGAAACGTTATAAATTCGAACATTTTTATTAAATTTCGTGGAAGCGTCATTTTGACTGCTTTGGTAGTTCTAGTGTTAAAAGGTTAAAATTGGAATAAGAAATTGAAAAGATGCAAATATTTGAATAACACTGTTATATGTATTTAAAAACCACCCCTGACGTTTCACTTGTTCGAATACTTGTTTCAGGAAGGCGAGAGGGGGTACTTGGAGGGACTCGCTTCAAGGTATGCAGACCTCTTCAGAACGCATTACGGAGACGTCCTGGAGCCTCTCGAGGAGCTACGCCGCCGTGAAACAAATGCTTCCCCCAGAATGCCCAACACTCAGCTTACCACCAGTCATTCACAGCCCATTTACGTGCCCGGAAAATACTCGGTGAGCATATCTCTTTCTCTCTTCCTCTCTTCCTCTTTATTTCCTCGTATTCCTAATATGTACTACTTTTTTGCCTTTTACTTTCTCTTCTTTCCTATCATTGTTTCTTTTCGATATTACATTCCTTTAATTTTCTTTTTTAAGACTTATCGCATTGCTTTTCTTGTCCCTTCTTGCGAAAACACAACCGTCTAACTGTGTTGTGACTTTCGTGCAATAATAATACGGTGTACTGTCCTTTGGAGGATCTCTTGAAAATAACGGGGACTTTTAGTACCGTGTCTTAAGAACATCATATACAAGCCATTGTTAAAGATTTCGTGAAGTCGTTTACCTTTTCGTATCGCTTTTTTAATAATTGAGACATTCGGTCGTACATGGTAACTAACAAAAAGTTAGTTTGCATTTACATTTACCGTTCACATTTCTCTCTTACCACTAGTGCTGACTTTTTTAAAGAAAATCTACGGTTTCGTTCACGCGAGAATGTAATCGGAGAAATAGATATATTATAAGTTTCCGTAAACCTAGTGTTAAATATTATATTTCAAGAATCTGAAACAGATGAATAAAATTGAATGAATGCAATACTTGAAAATGAATGCAGCACTGCCAATTGAACGCTGGCTTGTGTTTGACAGCGCTACTGCCAATTGTAGTGATAAAGTTTAAAACAGCTGGCACTTTTTTACCAAATTTTGTAGTAGGAATTGTTGACTGTTTTGAATGTGGTTGGAGATTATTACACTTTCTACCAGGTACTATTATGAATTCAGGATAGTAGTGGATTTAAGTTTGATTAGATCTCCTCTCTGTGCGAAATATCGCATAAGCAGCTTCACTTTCGCTCGTGTATATTTCTAACAAAAGAGGGATTGCAGGATCAATAACCTGGGAAGACCAGACACTTTGCATCTTAGAATTGAGAGTCCTCCGAGAGCAACTTCCCGAAGTGGTTTAAGGCGATTAACTGTGTAGACCCATCGATCCTGGCTTAAATCGGTTATTGTTCAGTGCTCAGACTTTCCCTGTGGCTAATCGAGTTTTCAATCGCGGCTAATCGATTACCGATTAAGGTCGACCTTCCAGAAGATCCGTCCGACATCAATTTCGAAAATTAATAAAGCATTCCTGCATACAACGGTAGAAGGACTCGGCCAAGTTATTAAAACCACTGAAGGAACTCTTTCGTACTTATTCCAATCGTCCTCTTCTAATATATTTATTAATGCATTTTTTGACATCTTGCTGACCGGTGATTTCACGGCGTGCAAGTGTTCCATGCAGCCGGTTACTTTTCCGCAGTTTACTATAAATTTAATCAAGTGAAAACATCGAAATAAATGCCAGACTCTGTGCAGCGTTCAGTTGAATTTCGGATACCCATTTTCTAGCTATTTGTAGTTGGAATTGTTTGTATTTCATTTCTTCTTGCAAATTATAGTTGCAGTATAGTTTCAGGCGTAAAGAGTGGATAAACCAATATAAGTGCGAGCACGAGTTAACGAGTGACCAGTCAGCAAGGTGTTAATATATCACAGTACTACAGGTTTCGCACTGCGAATTAACTATTTTGCAGATCCTGTTGACATTTTTGCAAATCAAATTCACCCCTTTGCAAATAAAGCGTTCCTACAAATTTGTTTTCTAAAGCTACTGTAATAAAACTAAAATCTAATGTGAAAGAAAATTAACATAAAATACTTATTTAATACTACAAATATTTAGAAACATTTGATTTATAAATAATTTTGGTATCAAATAAGTATTTTATGTCAATTTCAGGGTGAATTTGATCAATGAAACGGTGCATTTGATTTGCAAACAGGTAAATATGATTTGCAAAACCTGAATCCCGGGCATTGAATAATCCAGTTTACAAACATTATCAGAAATGCCTCTCAAACGTAAAGTAATATTTGATCGCATCAAGAGATCCCCTATTTTGTTGAAACCGGGAGCTCTATATTATCAAACTGTTTGTAATGATATCCCGATATCACCCCCCAAAAAATACCTTCTGAAAGTGATAGTACGCGGTGCTTCGTAAGCAAAACTTGCGGTGGTATTATAAGAGAGGAAAAGAAAAGTGAACGTTCTCCATTTTTGTTTAGCCCTCGAGCTGCCTCAGCGACAAAGAGGAGGACGAAATCTATGGGTTCGGATATGGGGTCTTCAGTAGGCAGATGCTTCAGCACCGACAGCAGAAACTCGCACTTGCCACGCAAAACACAGCACTCGTGGCACCCGGTGGACATCAACCTGCTTACCAGAGGTAAAAACCTATTTTCTTCTTTTACATTTGCGATATTTAAAAGTTTGAATTGATCGCGCTTCTCCTGTTCCACGTCGAAAAATGCCAGCGGATGTGGCAAGGAATTTCCATCTCAAGTTTTTCAAAGGCGATAAAAACCTATATGTTTAATAAATATCATTTTTTGATACGTTCGTTTGAAGTGCAATCTTTCACATTAAAAGGGACGAGAAGGAAGTAAACGTACTCGATATTAATGAGTAAAGACGAAGTAAACGAAGTGCGATTATATGAAAGACGACGAACGCGATCGCATTTAGTTTGGTATTTTTTGACCGTATTTTTGCAAACGCCAGTGGCACTCGAAGGCTTAACCTTGGAGAGTTTAATGTTACCAACATCGCGCATAACGCCGGATATACTGCTTGGTCGATCAATCACTGGTTTAGAAAATATTCAGACTGCACCTGACATCAGTCATTTATGGAGAAAAAGTTTGAAGACGATTTTTCATTTTTGTCGATTCATTAGAACTTCGTAGACGGTGAAGCGTATATATAGGATAGGAAATGAAGTTGTGAAACATTAATGTATTCCGTCTACCCGGTTAGATTGATGTTTCAAACGAGTCTATTAATTAATTACATCGGGAATTAGTTGCGGCAGATACTTTGTTAGTTTATTCATTCAAGTTCATCCAAGTGCATCGATTAGCATACTTTCTATTTATAAAGTACACCTATCCTCGATTTACACGGAAGATCGGTTCCTCGGAATATCGTGTCAATTGAAATCGTGGGTGTAATAAGATTTTGTTACCTTTAAAATCATTCGGGTCCGTTTATTGCTATCGGTCGGTTTTTAGTTTCCCCACAACAAATTACTTTACTACAAGAAGGTTGACGAACTATGCAACAAGAAACATTACGCAAACTTGTTGGGGTATGTCAAAAATATGTAAAATAGCAGTAATGAAAAAAGGGGGATACTTCGACGAATCGCGTATTAAGCGAAATGTATAATTAATATAGAATAACATATACGAAATTGATACGACTCTTCTATCTTATAATGTCAACATACATCAACCTACAGATATACCTAAAGAAAAGTATCCCTTTCCATTTTATAGACAAGATATTTCATAATTTCCTTAACGATAGTAAGTGATCCCAAACTTATGGCCGGTAGTGTATACGTCGCATTCTATTACAACGTTCCACAAATAACAATAACAAACTATCTATTCGCGAGCTTTGGAAATACTATTTCTCGAGAAGGTACCTAAGAACATTGCACGAAGGCAGTTTTGAGCTACTATTAATTCTCATAGTCTGTTTATTACACGTAATTGCCCATTGCTTAACTGCCCTAAGCGATTCGAAATACCATCTGCGTGCAGTCTTACGCCGGCTGCTTGATATTTAATGGCTAATTAACCGCCGGCGCGAGCTGCCAAGCGGGCTCCTAGTCTAAACCACGTATCCGTTCTTCCGCGGTAGCATTGCGAGTATGGTAGAACCCGGAGTAGAATTGTAAAGAGGGTACCAACAGAGAGGGGGGCGAGGGGAACGGAGAAAGGCGATCCTGGCAAGTGCACGTCGTTATTAAATTCCATTATCTTGCCGTCGGCATTATCTGTTTTCGTGCACGCGCGAATAGCCAGGAACTCCTCTGGACCCATGAAACCCTGATCTCTTACTGCCACGATAAGCGGACCCGTTTTTGCGAGTCACTGAGTTGCACTTGTCCTTACCACCTTTCTATTCTTTGCCTTTATACCAACATACCCGACAAACCTACCCAAGAATGCTTTTATCAAGCTCAAATTTGAGGCTGGTATCTTCGGATGAATATCGTACGTTGGTAATATGGGTTGCTGAAGAGATCGGTTCCTTTATAAGGACTTTTTGGCAATGTTATGAATCATTAAGACTTTATAGCTCCATGGAACTTTAAAGTCACATACTCGTCTATTCGTATCTTGCATTTCATTTGATTGTTTCGTTGTAATAATAATTGTAAAAGTAAGCTCAACGATTGGCAGCTTTTTCGGGGCGTTTAAGTAATAATTTTGTTCCAAAGATGCGCGTAAATATGCGAGGAAATGAATTACTAAAGAAAGATCGTGCTATGCATAGCTTGGAGAATTATGCAAATGGACACAGCAGAATCAATTGTTTATTCACTAATAAGAGTTGGTAAATAAACAATCGATAATGGCACACGCCACGGTCTCGGTATTTGAGAAGTAATTCAAACAATCGCCATTGTTTTCGTAGTCAATCCCTCCGCGAATGTTGATCGATATTTTCCGAATTCGCCATTTCCCTTCGCCATTTTCCCAGTTAATTGACAGTAAAAGCTTACATTCTGCGGTTTAATTCACGCACGAAACCATCAGCCATAATCGAACTTTATAATCTATGATGGATTATTTATAATTGAAAGAGTGCTATTCTCATCTCTTAATTGATAAAGAAGATAAACGACCACAATTGTTATTTAATTTTTCCGAATGTTCAATTTGGAATGATAAAACTAATGAAATGCAAACTTGCTCGGTCAAAGTTCACAGAATAATTACATAAGTGGGTATCAAAGTTTATCCAATTCCCATGTGCAAGCAGAGGTAGTCATGAAATTAATTATTCCGGGGCAACGATCGATTGACGAGCGCTTGATTGAATTAATTAATCGCCTCCACAGCTTTACCTCTCAAGTGTTACACGATCGGTAATTATAATACAATAACTCGGTACACTTCGATCAACTCTAATGACTAATCCACGAATTAACCGGTAGAACAAGATTCTTGATGAATTACACTTATTAAAGCGTTATTACAATCAAAGTTATAGTTGCGCTATTATTGATCAGTCATACTATAATCTTGAAATTCGATTAATGAAAATATTTTTGTTGAGTATTTGTAACCTCTTAATGTGTGTTTTTTGGAAAAAAGTCGTTAAAAAAAATCATTTTTTTATCCGTGTAAATCTTTCTTTGAACTCAACACTATTAGTTTAATTTTTTAATGTTATTTGTATGTAAAATGTAGACAACAACATAATAATAAGCATTTATTTTGTCGAAGAAACAATTGCAAACTTGAAGTCGTAATCGTCGCCAAACGAGTATTAACCCCTTCGCCTACAATATCGTGTGAGACTCGTGGTAAGGAAATCGCGCCAAACATACGTCGATCGGGCCACACGTAAACAACAGCTACCAGGCTCGTGGTTTGTAGATAGGACTCAACGTAAACAGCACGGGTCAGGCTCGTAGTTAATTTTCGCTGATGTCTTTTTGTCTCGGTTACGTGTTATTCTTGCTGAACCGTGAAATGGTTCCAGGTGTTACCAACCTTGCTGTTGATTATGGCACGCGCCATCGCAACTTAAATCGTGGGGCAAGGGGTTAATACCACTTTTTTGGAAATACCGAGCATGTATATTGCGACGTGGTACCGAACGTGTTTAAAAGATACATACGTATAAAAATAGACTCGACTATATATGAGTATCAGGATGGATTTTGAGATCAGTGAATAGTAATAATTGAATGAGTTACTGACTGTCAATCTAAATATTCTATGCGCAAATGCGTATAGAATATTTAGATGATCATCATGGAATTCATTATCGGCAGAGATAGATATCGCGTTCAATTGACGAATGGATCCTGTGCATTAATTATAAGCGATTCGATTGTGTCCTCGTGTTCACTGTCCGTTTGTCATGCAGTGTGCAGTGCATTTTACCACTGGAAACCAATGCTGCACTCGTGTTGAGTATTTCTAATAATGCAGTTGGAAATCCCTCCACGTCCTTCCAGTTATTCGAACAAATCTCATTTTCTATTTCCGCTGTAAGGGAACTGACACTTGGCATCCCTTCTATGTGATAGTCGTGACACGTTTATTAAATCCTTTCTCTATCCTTGCCATTTTAATGATAAGCAGTATTGCGATTACAGGTAACCCTCGTATAACGCGGGGAGTTAGATTCCAGGGAAAGGTCGCGTTACGTGAGACTCGGAATACATCCACGCGTTATATCGAAGTCGCATTATAAAAGTGTCGCGTTGTTATAAAAGGATCGGCGTAATTCGTGAACCGCGTTATATCGAAACTGCGTTGTATAAGTACCGCGTTGTACGAGGGTTACCTGTCACTTGATTTCTTATCATGTTATATGTGGATTTTAATGTAATTAATACCAGAATTACCGATATTATATTGAATCATATTTGTATAGTTATATATATGTCTTTGAAAATAAGGATGGATAGTAAAATTAAATTAACCCATCTAATTATGTTTAATTTAATTTAATTTAATTTAATTTGATATAATATAGTATAATTTAATTTACTTTAAACCAGTCTCACTTATATGTTTAATTTAATTTAAATTATATTGATTTAAATTAATTATATTTATTATGCGTCATGAGCCGCAAAAAATCGTAAAAAAGGAACGCCATTCTATACGGCAGTGTTACCAATGGTATGTAAATTATTTAACGATCGTAAAAAGAAATTATAATTTTAGCACTTTCAGTGTTTTCTACAAATAACCTTCAATTTATCAGCAACTATCATGTCCGTTTGAATTTAGTTAAGATACTTACATAGAATTGATAAATTAGTTACTAGAACGGACTGCACTAATAATAATGATAGGACATCTAGGGAATTATTGAAAGTATCGAGGAGCGGAATGCACTTTCTACCAGGTAATGGCGGAAGATACGATTTGCTCGTAAATCTATTCGTTATTACAAATGTATCGCGCGTGATTATATGGGAATAATGTTAATGCAGCACACCGGATACGTGCCGTTTCTATGCCTCTCTTACCATCCTTCCGGTCCATCATGCAATACCTGGTAGAACGATATTAGTCGAGAACGTGTCTTTGCGCAAAAAAGTACAAGCGTCGCTTTTCGATGAATCCATATTTCATGGATTTTTTTCTATGAACAGTATGCCTAATATCTTATTTATTTTAACATAGTTTTGATAATTATTAACGACGATACTAATAGAGTTTTTGAACCAATTGTGATGTAAGTTGTTGACTTTGGATTTAATTATGATCCTAAAACATTCGCAGTTTGTTTACCGATTTTATTCAAGCATTTCGAGAACAACTAGGAGAGTTAGTGTTTTTTAAGTATTACGTTAATTAGAAAGTCTAGGTTCCTAGGTTCCTAGGTTCCTAGGTTTATATTACAATATTTATAATTATGGTTTGTATTTTAATTTGTTCCTACATTTCGGTTTCAAGTTTTATCGTTGCGCGTACTTTTATAATTACTATTACAACGAAAAAATCAAATGAAATGAAAGATGTGAATATCCGAGTTCGTGATTTCAAAGTTACAAAGTTGTTCTGCGTAGGAAACTACACAGAATTGAGGAAACTAAATACGAAAGCTAACCATTTAACACTAAAACTATCGTTGATATATTGCGCTATTTGTATATTTATGTGTACGTCCTTAAAAAAAGGATGGATCAAAGAAAGAAATGAATCACTCTATTTACGTCCATTGTGCAACGTGAACCGCGAGAAATCTCAGAAAATGAAACGTTATAAATCTGAACATTTTTATTAAATTCCGTGGACCCGTCATTTTGACTGCTTTGGTAGTTCCAGTGTTAACTTCCTTTCACAGTTTTACACTCCCCCGCATACGTACGCAGATAGTAACCTGCACACGAAAGAACGCGTAGAACCGTCCAATTCCCCGGTCGTTCGCGGATCCGACTCTTGAATTGCGATCGGCTAATAGTAACGGACATTGTTCGTTTGAACGTTGGTCGAACAATTACGAATCTATTCGGATAAGGGGCCACTCGAGGCAATCGGGTCTCGGTAGTGCACCATGGTCAGTAGATAGGGACATAGGAGGCGTTGAGAGGGCAGGATACAGAGAGAATCGGGGTTAGCGGAGGGGTCCAACCGGAATTGCAACGTAGTTCGTCCGTTGAGATGTTAGCTTTTCGTCAAAGGATCCTATTAGTATGCGGTTAGTATTACTGTACGTTGTGTCAGGATACGTGAAGGCATCGCCGCTATCTATTACCGATTCTCTGGCACGTGAACTACCCGACCCTCTGTGTCGTTTTCTCTATCTCTCTTCTACTCTGTATATCTATGTATTTACCTCTTCCTCCGACTAACCCTACCCTCTTCTATCCTACCTTATTCCCGTTGTAGGTATGCTCTCGCGTATGTATGTCCGGCCGGCCCGGTACAGGTCTCACTTGTATGTTAGATCGCTTTGTAGTACGATCGATAGAATCGGCACCGTTCGCTAGGCCAATAAGACGATTAGACCCGGTGCTTCTGGGCACGACCCTTAACGCTCGCCGGAAATCGTTGTGCGCGCATTCCACCGCGATCTACCGTAGTATATCGTCGACTCCTATACTCCGTGGAATACTTGGAATACTTGGACAAATACCAATGTTTAAGAGGACATGACAACTCGCCTAGATATTGCACGGATATCTGATCCTATATGTTGCATCGACGAGCTCTGATTATCCGGTATTTTTCATAGGTATTATTAACACTAGAACTATCGAGCATATACTCAGTTATGCTTACACATTTATTTATATATTTATTAGGTCTGAAGGATTTACATTCATTAATGGATTCAGTTATTTGTGTTATATATATAGATGTGAAATAAAATATATAAAATCGTAAACAATGCACCGTGGTATATCCATATAATTTTATTAAAAACTTGACTACTTTGTTAGTTCTAATGTTAATAGGGGATAGGATGACTTCGATATTTTATACTTTATGATCAATTAACTAACTTCCTTTGCTTGATCAGTTATTCGTTAGTTTAACATCTTTCATGGTAGAATTGATGGTGGGTTTTTCCATTTACTTCCTCCCTTTGACTTCATCCTTTAATCTTTGATTTCGTAGGTATTTATAATTCCTGGCTTCCCTCGATCCCTTTCTGTCTTCGTGATATATGTTCATCGTTTTGAATCCCGGAGAGGCATGTACGAATGATAGGGTTCGTAACTGTAATTGTTGCTCAATTAAATTCTGTCGCCTACCGCGAATCACTTTGATCTCTTGTTTTGTTCGCGACGCCGTGGTACGATGGAAGTAGAATGGAAAAATTACGTGATCAATGAGAGAACGGGATTGGGGATGACGTTGATTCACCCTCGCATTGGTTAAAGGGACTCGTGAAAGTGGGAACTGATACGGAAAATTTGCACCGTGTTGGCGATTTTACATTTCGATGGCTCGAGTCCTGTCGCGTTGGATTGTTTGTTTAGGACATGCTAGTTAACTTGCATGGAACTTCAACAATGTGTTATGCATTTTTTATATCCTATCCATTGTATACCTTTTATGGTTATTTTTTTACTCTAGAACCACTGGCGATAGTAGTTTTAATTTGTATATTTATGTGTATGCCCTTAATCAAAAAAAGGATGGTTGGAAGCACTAAATTCATCAATTTATTTATGAAATCTCAGAAAATGAAACGTTATAAATTTGAACATTTTTATTAAATTCCGAGGACCTGTCATTTTGACTGCTTTGGTAGTTCTAGTATTAAATAGCAAGAAATTGTTTGACATACTAGCCTTGCATAATTCGTATTTTTGTTTTCAATATAGAAAGTATATTAAAATTATAACCACTGGTCAGAGGTTGACAGTGTCGGGTTGATTGTTACGCAGTATCACTGATTTAATTGCTAGCATATTTTAACCCTAATTTTCCTCTGTTCCAGTTGTCTGAGCCCGAGATCTGCGTTCTTCTACGAATTCCCACCAAACGGTAAGTTGTTCAGCTGCATAGACTCCGTAGGTTCATTTGTCACTGCTTAAGATTTAAGAGGCGCAAGAAGAAAGCTTCTGGTCCTATCTCATGCCTTTCATTCGCAAAGTAAAAGTAGGACGCTTACATGGTTCTCCAACTACTGTCCGAGCTATGCAAGATAATTAGTTGGATAATAATACCATGTTATTAACGGAACTCTCACATTTATTTTACAAATGTTTTCCTTGACGGAGTTGGCCAAGTTATATTATAATAACGTAACCATTACTACCTGCAAAACACGTCATATTCTTCCAGTTCAGTTTTACATTATATTCACTATTTCAATTTTCACCGTGAAGACCGCAACAAAGAATAACTCGTTGAGCCCCACGCCGAAATCCGTGTTATACGATACCTCGTTTTAACGAACACAGATTTCAATTCGTAGAACGATGTTCCTTACAGAGAGTAGCATATCAATGTGATACCATTGTATATTGGTATCCCAGGAACAACCGTAGCAGGATAGTAGCTAAATAAGAGAGGAAAGCAAGAGAGAAAGAGAGAAAGAGAGCCCAGGCAACGTTGAATGCGAGCGTAGTTATTTAATGCACCGACTATGGTTTTGCACGATGCATACATTCGGGTGGTTGGTACTTATACCAGAAAGCAGTATAGACGCGATTTCCGAGAGGTAACATTGCTCGTTCGTGCACGTCGCTCCCAATGAAATATATCTAAATGGTTGAACAGTGGTCCAGTACAAACGCTATCTTCCTCTGCGCTACCATCCATGGATGCTGCATCCCTATGCGAAGTTCTCCAACGGAGAACCCGTGCCACGCGCCTTTGAGATTTCTCCGCTGTTTGCATCGCAACATTTTATGCGCGCAGCTGCCTCCTCTTCTTACCATTATATTATCTATACGACACACAATAATATTCTTCCACACCTTATCTGTCCGTGTGATAACTTGATAACGCCGAATGAGGAATGTGTGTTCATAATCTTACAATTAGATTCGGTTGAAATCGCCCTTCGTACGTCGTACATGCAGCGGAACTGATTAATTCTACGGAAAACGGGAATTAATATGACTGAATTCAGAAAAGGTTATTTTTTAAAGTGCTATAAGTCCCGCTTTTATGCGAACGGGAATAAATAATTAGGTTGGCCAATAAGTTGGTACGGTTTTAATTTTTTAATAAATGGCGGGTTTTACTCGATTTGGTATATTTAGGAAGTGTTTTTCTTTTTTATGAGAAACTTCGTAATTCCGCGTTGTTGAAAACCCCTCGATTTCACTGGAAAATAGTGATGCAAATCGCAGGAACTTTCTGGTAAACCCAATAATTTTCCGCTACAGATTGATATTTTCTTTTTGTTAGTCATAATGTTAGAGTTAAAGGAAAAGGTAGACTTACACCACTCTCAAAAATGTACGGCTCATATGTGCTTAAATGTTATATGTTTCTTCGGGAATAAAGCTTCGACTTACTTGGCATACCTTGATAGATGCACTTGAATCCGCGGCCGATTTCCAGAAGTCTAGTAGTAAAGAAGGGATGCTCTGAAACGTAGTTATGCCAAAGGCAGAGAAAAGGAAGTCGGGCCGACGTCGAGAGCCGGGAAATAAAATCAAGATGAAAGTCCACGGCGTGCCGTTGGAATTTTTCAAGATATCGAAAAACACTTTAGATTCCATATTGGAAAGGCGGGAGTCGTACGTACCAAGGAGGTTAGCCCTGATATTTCATTTCTATTGACTTCAACCCGCCACCCTTAAACCCGTTTCAAACCACCCTTTCCGGCTATGAATATATAATTGAGATCGAGCCCACCTCGTACCACTCACTGACGTATGTATTTTTAACGGCACTAGTTCCTTCCCCTTCTTTCTCCCTCTTCTTTTCACCACCCCCCCCTTTCTCTCTCTTTCTCATCCCCCTTCTCTCCCCCTTTTTGGCACTCGAAACTCAGTAACCTACTTGGCTTCGAACGTCGTCGATGCACCGGCTGTCGAGAGTTCGTATTCTTCGGTATATTGACTCGACAAGTACCTCATCGTCAAGAGAAAACTTCCGTCGGTCTGCATACATCGCTGGCATTGGTTTATGAAAATTTTAAGCCCCCGTTATGAGATTATTAATGAAACCGAGTTCATTATCCTGCTTCGATTATTAAGCTTCTTAATTATTCCGTTACTTTTCAACGATTATTAACATCTACGATATAATGAGATACACAGGTTCCTTCCGGGAAATTGAGTTTATTAAAATAGAAATGAACTCCGTAACAGCAGTAATAAACATAATTAGAACTCCCTTGAAGAACATGAATAAATAATATATAACTACTGAATACAGAATATATAATATAATCGTATATATATATATTCCATTTTATATTAAAACCCTGATAATCATAGGCAGCTAGAATTGTCTCTCTTAACATCCCTGTTAACACTTTGCCATCCAGTGGCACGTTACTTATTCTTGATCTTCCAATTTCCTAGTTAGCTTACATTTATCTACAATATATTGCAATTACAATATGAACGATTCCACGAAAAGTGCCGGGGGGGCAGATAAAAGTATTTCTATCACGGATGCGGACGTCAAAGTGTTAAAATAGAATCTGAAATACCATTGGGAAATACTTAATGCTTATTGCAAACAGCCCTCCGATTCGTGAGACTAATCAGGTTAAGACTAAAACGTAGGTACGAAGCGTCATGCGTTTAACAGTAATTCCGTGTAAGAGGCGTCGATTCCGGATTGTTGCAGCACTTAGCAGTTGTTGTAGCACACAATCCTGCAGCTGTCGATCCATAGGTACCCCAACCTTTGAAGCCCAAACCTAAACCTAAACCAAAACTCGAGGTGGTTGCCAGGATGCGCAAACATACTTGCTTGGGTTGCTTGCTTGGCGAAACGCATCGACTGTGAGAGAGCAAGCCTGTTTGTCTGAACTGGAATCCAAGGAAGAGGTGGGTGTAGAGTAGGGTGTTAGAGAGGTACGTCTATCCCGATATAGCGTGCAACTGCATCCACGTTACTGTCGTGTTGTAGGAGCTATATCGTTGCATCCGCTGTTTGGCCGAATGGTAATGATCGTGTGTTTGCACGTCGTACGATGAATTCGTCGAAATGTCACGTTCAAAGTTCCCCGTTTCCTTAACTGGTGTATAAGCCAAATGAAATATCTTAATCACGTAGACTATCGAAAAAGACGGTCGGAAAATGAACCCTTTGCACTCGGAGGTGACTCTGAGTTGCCACTCAGTTTATTGCGATAATCCAAACGGCGATTAAGAGATGATATTAAGATTTACTCGAACTCAAATCTGTGTCTTTAGATACGTTACACTTCGGTCTCAAAAAGTTATTATGAATAAGAAAGTTATTATGAATCAGAAAGTTTTACGAATAATTAATTAACAATATATTTGATTCGAGTTTTTAGTAATATTGGCGTCGGTGGTCACTGGTGACCACGTCGTTCAACGTGTTAATGTGACGAAGGAGAAATTCGTATCCAATTACAGTGTTCTGCTAATAGTCTCGACAAATTCAATCGTTCGAATGCTTACTCGGTGGATTGATTCCTTGGCTGATAATTGATAAATACACATCTGTGGGAAAGCATATCTGGTCTGTCTAAACCAGAATCCGGTGGGATCGCACGAGCTTATACATTCCGGCGTGCATTGAATTTCGCAAACACAACGCCAACATATAGAATCCAAGTACGATGATTGCGACTCTGCATCACGTACGGAACATTCGTCCTCGCGGTTTGTCATGTGAGCTTTCACGTGCTATGTGATCCCTGCATCACAATTGCATCGCATTTCCTATCCTTTACCTTGATAAACGTTAAGATTAAATCATAAAGTAAAATCAATTCTATCATTTTTATTCACCTTACTAATAAATCAAGTAACGTTTGAGCATTTCAAATTACGCTTCTGTAAAAAGTGTGTGATCCCTGCATCGCATTTCCTATCTTTTATCTTGGTAAACGTTAAGATTAAATCATAAAGTAAACATCAAATATTCTTCCACGGTTACTTATTTAAGTTGGCCACTATTTTTGATTTGCACTACGAAGTATAAAATCTCAATTAAAATCTCACATACGAATTATGAATTGTGGACCATCTATTTCATTTTGCGATAATAAATAGTATCTTGGTGAAATTTTTTATGAAGAATCCAGGAGATTCTTCATTAAGGAATGCCGATAAAAATGGAATATTCTTCCACGGTCACTAATTAAGGCATAATATCATAAATCATAAGCAATATTTTTTTGAAAAATTCTTCATTAAGGAATGTTCATAAAAATGAAATATTCTTTCACGGTTACTAATTAAGGAATAATATTATAAGTTATAAGCCGTTTCTTATCAATTGGATTTGATTTTCCGTGAAATGAATGGGTTTGGGGCGTTTATGTATTTTCTGGAATCTAGAAACAAAGAACCAAATTACTTTGATTACTTAGATTAATGTATCTGTGATTTCTTTTTAATGTTGATATTTATATCTGACAAAGTAGCCAATCGCTTCTCAGAAACGGGTCATCGGGGGCACCTTGTACCGACATATATTTCTTTGATGGCAAAGGCTTCCTTTCAATTATTTCCTGGTCTCTGGTTTCCACGGTTTGCCATCGAAAGGGCACGATAACCCTTCGCTTGGATAACGACATTGCGAATTGCAACTCTATTGGCCGTTTGTCCGAATGAATGCCGATCGAAAATACATTCGACCGGTAACTCGAGATACGAAAAATGTTTTCTCCGGCGACAAACTAAACGGCTCGCTGTTTAACACGATTACTCTCAAATGGCACGTTCTGTTTCCCGTTTATGTATGAAAAATTAAATTACCAATAGCAATCAACATTGCTTCATCGCATACAAATGAAAAGCCATTTTCGCGGCGGGAAAAACGATTACACTAAAACGATTTGCCAAATATCACGCGAACCGCTATTGTTTTGTCCATATCTTTATTGCAGGCTATCATCGATATCAGATGAGAAATAGATTTTACCTCATCGCGTTTAATTCAATTCATCTAATATTCCAATTATGAGTCAACAGCTGATCTTATATTATATTTAATCTTCTCATTATTCTAGTAATTATTATACTATTATATTAGGGCTACCGGAAAGTAATCAATTTGCGATAGGAAAATTGTTTCGTCTCGAAAGTTGGACATTTAATTTTTTTCAAAAAAGAGAATTATTGTATTGGTGGATTGCGGGTGTAGGGGTGATACCCCCGCTCAAATGTTTAACGTGTAACAAGAATAATTGGAATTTTTATAGAACTTTTGAATTCTTTGGAATTTTAGTGAGTGTAAAATATTTTTCAAATGGATTTATTTTTTAAGGTATACTATACCCGTATTGAATTTATCTTTTCTACATAAAAAGTTTGTTTAAACCAAACTTGCGCAGATATAAAAAAATACGTGTGGCCTAGTTTTTTGAGAAATTTTCACATATGTGAAAATGAAAAAACTCGGAGGCGGCCACCCGCCTAGGGTTGCGTATAAGTAATATCCGATACGATTAAAACTTATTTGGCGTTACATTTAGTAAGATAAATTCATTAATAATAAAGTGCTGAGTATATAAAATGATTAAGGGCAATATATATTTCCCATCAAATCCGCGGTTAGTAAAAGGAGCCGTATAAAATACGAGCAATACGTAAGGACAGTTTTTATGGAAGTGAAAAATTAAGCTTCCCATATTAGGGCCGTGTTATGATTCTTAATGCAATAGCGGTGGTAAAGTGTTATAAGCTTAACTTTCTTAGTAGCACATCAATCGAATGGTGGCGGTAATAAAAAGATACCTGTATATGCTTTTAACGTGATTCTTTACCGCCTTATTGGTTATGTCATCCATCCCGCACGTAAAGACTATGAAACAAAAACATCATAAATAAAAAAGTCCTCGATCGAAGCCGGCCGACTTGTATCGTAGCCTTAACAACTTTTATTTTTCCACGAAATTTTTATTCACAACTCTCCTAATTAAAATAAGGTTTCCCATCCTACAATGGAAGCTCGATGAATTGTACTCTGCCACTTTAGTTTTTTTTATAAAGGAAGTCGTATATTCGCGTTACACAGAAATAAAAGAACCCGATAAAGCAGTGAAAAGTAAATATATTAAATATCTAGCGGAAAATAATAATTTTTAAAAAACGAGATTAATAATTTTTGTGCAATTGCGTCTGTTGCGTGGCTCCTCGGATATTCGATGCCAATCATTTTTCTTTTATATTATCTTGTCAAGGGAGATCTATGGCAGTATCTCCAGTGAAACATCTCAATTTCAAATACTACAATGGGGAATATGGCGTAATAAATCTTCGTTCTTCCTGCGGAACCACGAAACGGAATGCACCGCGTTAATCTAGGAAAGATCAACGTCGGGTTTTCACACAAATATAATAAAAATAAGGCTGCCTATCATATCCTTCAAAATACATCATCATCCGTGCACGATTTATTTATGTTTTTTTATACTTTCAGCGTCCGAAAAAGATATATTATTCGTTACTTTAATTAATCCTGGAATTCCAATTTCTATTACAAACAGACCGTCGGTTATATTTGCTTATTTTATTCATGGATACCGATAATTTTTAATATTGCTATGAGTCAATGTTTGCCAAAGATTTTTCATTAGTTTATTATTATACACCGTGATTTAAAAAGCAAATGATACGGAATAATGTACTTCACTGAAATATTGTGTTGACTTTTATTTAATCTGGTCTACAATATTTTTTATTGTATACATATTGATACTTAGATTACAGAAAATGATAAAAAAATGATAGCTACTTATTAACCAATATAATAATAGATACTATCGCACAATATTATAATATTGTAGTATGATAATATTTCAATATTACATTTCATACAATATCGTGGAACATCAAACTTATTGTTACGAAGCACAAATTTATATCGACAAAATATCAAATCTTTCTACAATCGACATAAATATTAATTTATGAATATACTTGGAAATCTGAGATGTAAAGACATAATTGGGCTCAGTCCACGAAATGTCTAATAAACTATTCGATTGGCCAAAAAGTTCTATTCAATTTTGTATATTTTTCCAATTTTCTTTAATCGATAATACAATATATTAGCTCATCCCATAAGTAATGCTGTTTTCAGTCTCTAATTCTCAGTGAAAATTTGTCTTCAAATGAAAAATACAAAATGAAAATACTTTTTATGATACAAAAAAAGATGTTCCTATAATCATATCAGCGAAACATGATATGAACGTTTATATATGGTAAATAAGAAACGGCATTACCTAATTTGACCTAATATAATATTATTCGTTTTGACTTATAATCTTTTCCTACTTTTTAAACAGCTTCATAATTCTGCTTTCATAAAAATCCCTCCATTTTCCCGCTAAAAAAAACTGATACAAGCGGCACGAACTTTCAGGCCAATCCAATAGATAATTATCTTAGCACAGGACATTGAAAGTTATTCGTAGTAGAGGTGCATAGGAATGCAATCGAATTATCGTGAGCTCATCAGAAACATTTCTCCCCGCCTAGTATTCTCAGTCTCGCGTATCTATTCTCTCTTATTCGCTCCATCATTAAACAATACCTGTATGCAAATCACCGTGGGCTTAATTGCGACTGTTTTGCATGCGTGGAATATCCGGGTGACAATCGTATCGTGATCGAACGTAGTATCGCTCGGGAACCAAGAGGGACGTATCTACATTCCGTACAATTTTTCATTTGCTCGCGTGACTTCACCCTACGAATGGTAGCACGCCTCGCTGCGAGATAAGTTACCAGCCTTTTTATGTAATTATACAATTAGAGAACTAATTAGAAGAATTAGAATATACTGCCCGCGTGAAAAAAAGCATTTCACGGTGTACTTTGTCTTTAATTAATTTAAGGTATGTGTGTGACTAAAAGGAATTTATTTCGCCTGTTATTACATGCTACGTTAGAGGTAGCACATTTATATAAGTCACAGAAATTGCAGAAGTAATGTCTCGGGAATTGGAAAAATGCCAAAGGAAAATTGTATTTAAATTGCTGGCAAATATCGATTTATTCCAAATCAGACGACTTCGTATTATATTCATATAATAGGAATTACATTTTTAATTCCATAATAAATCACGTAGTCAGAACGGTTTGGTAAACCATTCCCAATTGAAAAGCAGTAATCAAAATGTCTATCTAGACTCGTGCTAGGAGCATTGGACACGCGAATTAAGTGCGAGAGATAAAAAAAGAGAGAGTTATAGACTCCTTTCAATTCGCGCGAACTCGTGATGTTATACTTCCGCGTTACGAGGCCCTTTGAACAGGGCGCTCAAGTACTCCCCTCCCGGTGACTCGTTCTCTCTCTCCCTTCTGAGAATGGGGGATGAAAAAAGCTACGTTTATATCAGAATGTACATGCATACACCAGCACTTGGCGTGGTGTCGTCATGGTAACAACACAGGCTCGCGCGTGGAACGGCCGCAAATGCAAAGGCGTGACAAATAGGGAGAAGAATAGACAATAGCGATGCTCGGGCTGGTACTCTCGACGAGACTCTCAGCACCAGCAGTACCGGACCAAGATCATTCGTGCATGCGACACCATTCGCATCCATGCTTTGGAGTTCATCCAGGTTTCACCCTCTCCCTCCCACTCAAACCTTTTCTCCCTTTCTTTCTTATTTTACGTATCCTGCCTGCTAGGAATCCTCAGATGTCATGTGACGCGTCCCTTCGCATTGGACATTATTAAATTTCATATTAATCGTACGTGCTACGTGGGTTCATATTAAATTACCAATACGATTCTAGCATCGTTAATTCATTTTTGCTGTTTTTTACTTATCTGTGGAATATATGATGTAATGCAAAATTTGTTATGTGCGTGGTGAGGATCAGAAGGTTCAGGTGCATGGGATTTAAAAGGGTGAAAGAATTATATTATATAATTATTTTTAAGTTTCAATATGCAGAAGCAATTAAGTCCAAATGTCAATGTTTAATATTATATTACAGTATGACAGTGTTACAATATTATATTTCATACAATGTCGTGTAAAACCAAACTTATTGTTACAAAGCACATATTTACATGGACAAAAATATCAAATTCTACAATCGACAGTAATATTAATTTTAGAATATCTGAGATATCAACACACATAATTAGGACTTCTATTCGTCACGCAAACTGAATTAACAAAATAAACATATAACCTTTATATCATAAGATTCATTCATAAATTACCATAGAAAAAGATCGTTTATAATTCGTTATTCGATATCGCGGAAACATCTTCCTGGAATGCAAAGAGCTAATAAACTAGTACGATCGAAGTACTCCATCTCTTTAAAACATGATACTTGATACTTTACAGTCATAGTACTCGACTAGCATATCAATTTCAGGACTACTAGAATTAGAGTCATTCGAGAAGTATTATTAGTGTCGATGTCTCGAAGTTTATCCTGGTATCACACTTTCGTTGTCTGACACCGTTCCACCATAGTTTTGATGTTCCCAGCATCATAAATGTCAAATGTATCCGCGAGTCTATTCAGTGGTGAATTATTAAGTAATACCGTGGAAAGTTACATTTTCTATTATCTATGAAGTGTGAAATGTTCTATCGATGAAATACCGGCATAGAATCGAAAGTTGAAAATGTACTTTTATCGTAAAGGAATAAATGCATTACGGATAGTATAGGTTGTGATTGATTTCAACGGTATCAGTACTACGTGGAAATTCGTTTCACTATTCGTCGCAAGCTTTCAAAAAATTGTCTCGTAGACTTTACTTGATTGGCCATAACACTCGACTGCAATCTAAACTTTGAAAGCACTGGATGGTTCGTGCATGCGACACCGTTCAAGTGCATGCCTTGGAGCCCTTCCAAGTTTCACACCAGCATCTTCTACGTTTTACCTCCCTGCTCTTGTTCCCCTTATTTTCTTGCACCCCGTGTACTTTAGCACTTACTTTATCCAAATGGCATAATCGTACCGTATAGCTTTTCAATTTTTATGCCATGAATTGCAGTCCTGTCTGTTACTTTTTCACTTTCCAAACTTTTAACACTTTATCCAACGCCAGCCTATAAATCGACATCTCATCGGCAGCGTTTATTATTGCATTGTTACGAGAATTGTCAGAACGATGAAACACTACGATATTCTAATAAAATATTAATCATTCAAATATTATTGAAAGTTTCATTTTGCTAATGTTTTGTCATTTAAAACACACATTTCCGAAGGTTTATTTATCAAGCACTTGCAGCAATATTATTTATAATTGTGAATACATTCAGATTTCGCACCCTCATCTTGTCTTCCCTCCCTGTCGATTTTTCTACGTTTTGTACCTTGAATGACACATGGCTCGACCCTTCTTTAACCCCACGATGCAAGCTGTATTGCTAACAATTCATAAGGGTTGGAAGAGTAGCTCGATGGGAAGTAGAAGCGGATAGAACAACTGCTTTCAGGATGGTTTACATTACGTAATCCTGAACGATTTAGTGGCCTTCGGAATTCAGTTTTATTGGAAATGTTAGGCATAATATTGAAATATACATTTGTGGGTTAATTGATATACAAGATGTTCCAAATGAAATCAGTCACCTAGTTATCTCAAATACAGAAAATATTTTATGCATTATACACATGAACGGCTTCGAATGGCCAATATCCTGAAAGAGCATTTTTCCTATTCATTTTTTATAGAATTTTCCACATCACCCGTGCTTTTTTCCAGGAAAAAATATTGTTTTATAGATAGATGGCCTGTTTTACGTGGAATACCCTGTACACATTGACTTTGATAACAGTTTAATCTACGTTAAAAGATTGGAATCAAATTGAAATTTCCCATCATTTAACTGAAGGACCTTAACGTTTCCCTGGATTATCGTCGTCATAATTAATTACACGTTTTCCGGTCGGCTCTTTCAGTTGAATGGGATATCGTGAAAGTGAAAAATGGGTAGTTCGAGGAATATCGTCGTGCAGCAGTCATTTATCTCGGCGTTCGTTTATTCGATGTCGTTAAGGACATTTGACTTTAAGTTGATATTAACCCGAATCTCGACGCGGATGGAGCTACTGAGATTACGTAAAAAAAAAAGAGAGAAAAAGAAAAAAGAGGCGCACCATAAACCGTGACGATTACGCTTTCAATATTCATGCACTTTAAACATTACCATAAAAACGATCTCCATTGCCGACTTTACGGTGGAAGACTGGAATAATTTATCCCATAGGATCGACGTTTAGGAAGATAAATCTCGAGGGTTCGAAGTACCAAAATTGACGAGACTAAATTGTAAATTTCACGAGTATTTCCTTGTTAGATATCGAAGGATAAGCGTTCGAGCAATCGTTATTCCCAGATCACCACGTGCAGACTTTGTTATCGAAGAAATCCTCCGATCCCCTCCGATCCCCTCGTCCTTCTTCAGCCATCCCTTTCTTTCATTTGGCCCAAGTGGTGTCTATCGGAAAAACGAGTAAAGACGGAGAACGGCCAGAGGGCTTGATAGGAGAGCGCGCCGAAACGAAGTAAATTGTTGAGGAGGAGGAAGAGAAAGGAGAAGAGGAATGCCATTACACCGGCCGCGAACTAGAACTCAGAGTCTACGTTATATAGCGGGTAGGAAGGAAGCGTTGCGGTACTCCCGAAGGATAAAGGAGGAGGGCGAAGAAAGTGGATTTTAATATCGCTTATTTATTCATGCTTATAGCCCCGCTTTCGCCGGCTGAGGATTTTCATAATAACAGGCTTGTTCTCCTTCCCTGTGAAGTCCGTGGGCATTATCAGCGCCTACGACCCGAGATTGTCGATGTTACGCCTATGCAAATTCACCGAATTCTTTCTCGCTTTTATCCAACCTAACTCTGTTATTTCAAAAACCAGTTAAAACTTCACGTCTTCACGCTGCCTTGAGCCATCTGATTTCTTTGCGGTGCTCCTACTTTGGATACTTCTTTGCGAAATGCGTATGAGGACTGTTATTACAATATACTATGTTGGTAGTTATTATTATGGATAATGGAATCCATAATTGGTAATATAAATGTTCACTGATTTACCGGTTATAATACTAGGTACAAAATAATACGAGCTTCAAAAATCTTCGAAAATGTTGTTGCTGTAGGAATGTCCAGAAAATCGAAATCTATGCATACTCGAGCGAACATCACCCACTGGAATCACGTTGTCATAGAATCAAATTTAGTTGTTACCAGAGACTTGGTTCCACCAAGTGACAATTCTGTTCGAAAGCTCGACAAATATTAGTAACTCGCACCGTGGATCTTACTATTCATGTCAGATACCAGCTACTCGGCAGTAGCACTTCTTGGTGGCGAACTTCCGATTTTTCCGAGCATAACTTGGACGTGTAAACCTGAGCTTGCAGAATACGGAAGAACGGTTCTTGACCTGTTCCACCGTCTTCATCCCCGTAGTCGACAGACCGTTATTCTATCGCGGGACAAACTTTGTAACCTCCTTTACGATCCCTTGTTCTAGAAACAATTCAGAAACTACGTGAAAACTTTCCGTTGAGTGTATATCTGTGTGGAAAAAAATAGAAGAATCGGTGTGGATATTTTTTATGTAGAAACTGGAAGAGTCAAAGAGAATCGTGGACTTTAATAACAGGCTTTTTGCCGGCGTGTGAAATTCTCCTCTCGTTGAGGTACAATGCGGAAAATCGTGAACACACCGTCGCGAAAAGGGGCACACACGAAACATTCCCCGTAATTTACGAGAAAACGTGCCGGGAGTCGAAAACCGGGAACAAATATCATTGTCCGTTTCTTTTTCCCCAGTGGTCCAGTTATAATCAAGGGTACCCTCACCAGGAACCAATTGAATTTGTTGGTCACGGTTCGGTGCTATTTTCCAGCCCTCCACCCCTTCGGATCAACTAATTATTAGACCATGGTGTTCCAATTCGAAGTTCACTTCTGTTTGAAGTTTTATCGCCATCCCGGTAAAAACTAATTGAGAATCTGCTGACCCTAGGATTATCGACACGATATCATACACTTTATTTCATTGAGATAAATGAAATATTTCAAATTTCCAATGCAAAGTCGAAGTTATTTTACAACTTGAATCTTAACATTTTGATCGAGTGTTTCACTTCGCGCAGGATTGTTTCGTGAAGAGTAATCACAAAGAGCTCGTCGAGAAATTCTTTTATTATTTCGGGATGCAAGGCGTGCAAGAAAATGTGATGCTGCTGGAAGAAATCTCCGGGAAATTGGATAATTTTTTGTGCGTTCCGTATAAAGTATTGCAAGGTGTAGTTACGTATGAAGTATAGAAACAGGAGCGTCAGTCGGGACGAAGATGTAAAGTTGAAGATGCATAAACAGGAGAAAAATAACTGGTTGGAAGTCAGAGATAACAGGAGGGGTATCAGAGGTTCAGCCGGCTGTAACGTAACCAAGTCTGGCGCCGTATTTGTCTCAGCGGGCAGCTATTTTCCCCGGTGTCTCACTTTCCACTCTTCGTCCATCTTTTCCCTTCCGCTATTTCTCGTACCTTCCGGCATTGCTCCCTGGCTTGTACGTGCAAGTGTACCCACCTACCCACTTACCCGTGCTTGCCGTATCACCGGAAAAGGAAGTAGACGCGGTCGAGAGGGAAGCGCGCTGCAAAGGGTGCGCGCGGTGATGATCGTCCTACTAACAAAAACACCGTCAAACCGTGTGATTCAACATCATCCTCTACGTTTTTCATCCTTTTCTTTAACACCATTTTTCTCGTCCCCTTTTTTCGCCCCGCTTTTCTGCCCTCGATCTTGCTGGTTACTTTCTTATCTTGTTTTACACGTTTAATTCAATCGCTCTTTCTTCAATTATATTATGAACATACTGTATCTGTTGAGGCTTCAATTCAAAAGAAATAATTCTATTCTATAATAAATATATTGCTAACAAAATTGGCTTAGGTCTAGAAGTCTACTACAGAGTAAGTCATACACAAACAGATTACTAAACATAATATAATATATTACGTTAGAAATATGAAATATAGAAATTTAGACCGCGCTTAGAATACCATAACAAAAGGGTTAGACGTGAAATAGGTTGAAAGTGTGTCAAAGTAGAATCGAAAGAGTTGTCGGGGAATTGGAAGTAACTGGTTTTATCTTGGACCAATGCTGAGCAAGCAGGCTCTCGATCTCTCACGCAACTTCAAGATTTGATGCATGTGCAGCCGGAACATACATTCGATCCTTTCAAGTTTCACGTCCTTTATCTTTCCTTTCCTTCCCTTCCTTCCCTTCCCTTATAACCTATCGTCTTTTCTCTTACTTCTTTTAACTTTCTCTTTGGCAGGCTACTCCTCATGGTTTTCATTCTTCTCTCGAATCTAGTCAGACCCCTAGGAACGGAGGGTATAGGACCCTCTACTCTCGTAGGCAGCTTTATTTTTATTCCGTACGATTCATTCGATTGAACATGACTTGTGGTTACAGGTCGGGCAATATATTTCCGATATTACAGGACGACATTCTAACTCGGGGTCCCGCGAGTCTCTTGTATTCTTTGTCCATATCTCTCGCTACCTATTCGCTACCCGCTCCAGTAAAATACGTACGATCCTCTCTGGAATAATAGCGGTTTCCGGAGGATTCACGGCAATGCAACAGAAGACAATTTCCTGAATATTCTTCGATTTCTCGAATTACTCGTTTACTGATATACTCTTTTCTCTGAGGGTTATCCTCTTCGATGATAAAGTTCGGGAAGTTCTTTTTTCCAAAATGCGTATGGGGACTATTAGTGTAATATATAGACCATGAATGCTAATTATATATATATAAGCAGGGAGGCTAAGTAGTTACATAACACAACTGTCCTTAATTAAGTCTATCAATCAAGCAACTCTGTGATATAATAATTAATTACACACTATTAGTGTTTCCGTTTGATTAAACCGCATAATTGTAATGATTAAGTAATTTCGATAAGATCCTGTATTAATTACCTACTTCTATTTCTTTTTATCACTCTTTGGTTCGCAATACCCATTATCCGTGGTTTTGATTTAATACCAAATAAGTCGATAACCAATAAGGTATATAGTTAAGTTACATAAGATTATGCAAGCGTCAGCCATTCGAACAATTATCCATCAATTATCCGAGATACTGCTGCACCAAAAAAATAATTATGTAGCTTTGAGTCCAAAAAAAATATTGTATAACTTTCGGTCCAAAAGAGTTTAAATTCTTGAATGCTTAGAAAAATTGAAGATTATTATATAAAATAAACTTTAATAACATTAATTATATATACCGTGTACAATTAAGTACACATAATTAAAGTACATATATTTCAAAATATAGCAGTGATACTCTTGCATTCAATAATTAATTTTAATCGCAGTTTTAAACTGGGTACGTTGATGCATGTTTAATTATCCGAACTATCATTTAATCAGCGGAACCACCTTAGTCCAAATTAGCTCGGTTAATGGAAGCTCTGCTGTAGTTATTTTATATAAAGATTATACGGGGTGAATCACGAATCGTGATTAGCTTAGATTATTCTATTGTTGGTGGGAAGATCGGACATTTTTTTATCTGATATAACATGGTTCAAAGAAATCTTTAATAAAACTCGCAACAAGGTTAAGAGATATGCTACTCCATTGTAATGAATTTATTAATCTCAAGTTGGAAATTCAATCGTATATTACGATGTATAGTTAACCCTCCGAATACTGTGCCGGACTCAAAAATGACCCGAGCGATTCAATCCAATGTCGTTGTGTGTGTCATCGTCTTATCTACCACTACAAGTACGACGGAAGTACGACGGTGCGAGTGGCTTCTTATTGTTAGAAAGAACTCATTCGATGTTGTGTCGAATAAACATACAATGTACGTGTCCTTGCTTCTTCTGCGCTCGGAAGGTTTCCAGTCAGTCTCTCATAGAGATTTGAAGGAGAAAGACGTGTGTGAATTCATAAGTTTATTCGACCAAAAATTTCATTTTTTATTATTTTTACAACAAATAATAAAACAAATTATCGATAGACCCACTAACAACAGAATAATCTACGCTGATCACGCTTCATAATTCACCCTGTACAACAAATCTAGTCGACATGATTTTACGTAAAAAGCGGAAAAATCTTAAGTTGTTTTACACTTAACTTTTTGATTTCTTATGGCAATAAATGATGCGATGGGAGCACTAGAACTGCATAATTTATCCGCGTTAACACCCGCGCCGTAAAGGCGACTAATTAAGTATCGTTGTCGTCGGTGTTAATAAACGGATGCGTTGACACTAATACAATACAGTGTCGTTGCCTCGGTGGGTGGGTTACTAACGACATGCCTGAATTATCCGTTAATGGATAACGATGTTGCGGCTAACTCCGATTCATTCAATTATTTGTGAGACCACTCGCAGTAGCCAAATCCCCTTCATTAAAATTGAGGGTTTTAGGAAGATGATAATCTCGTAATTGCTACTCGTTGCATTTTAAAATAAACTCTTCTGTAATTTGTACGTGTAACATTATATATATAAATAAATAATAAATAAATATATATATAATATGTAATATATAATATATAGTATGTAAATATATAATGATATATATTTCCATATACGTGTCAGCAAGTCATACGTAAATAAGAGTATTTAAAAAAATGTTAAAGAACAATATTCATGTATAATTTAAAATTAATTTTAATCCCGCAAAATGAAAATTAATATTCAACAAAAAATGTCTGGAAAAAAGACAATAAAGTGTTCATAAGAATCCCCCCATTTCCTCGCAAAAAATGTTGCATCAAAAGATGTTGCAAAGCGCACGATCTTTCTGGCCAACCCAATATATTTCAGTAGAATAGTTGGTAAAATACTTAATTTGGTAATCGTGTTATCTAGATTTCACTAACACATTTTATCTTCATTCATTGTTTCAGAACAAGGACAAAATACGAGTAAAAAGAAGACAACATTTTCGAGGCTACTACGAGGTTTAAAGACCCACAGGAAGGAGAAACAAGGTCAAGTTCAAGGTTCCCCGAGGCACGGCCGAGCAAGAGTGGGTGTACCTCAGAGAGTAAGTGTGTATCTGTATGAAACAACACAAACATATTTTCGGTGGAATACTTTGCAAACCGAACACTACGATTCTATTTATGATTCACATATTTCCATATTTTGCAATTATCTAACGCAACGAATATCATTAAAAAAAATAGAAACGTTTGAATCACATCACAAGTAATTCAAAACTCTTTCGCTTCTATTGAACAACAATAAGGAAGTATGGGAGAGAAAATTAAATTTCGACTGATTCAAAATCTATCCATTAGCTGCAGTGAATGAAGATTCGATATAATATTAGTATTTTAACATCCAGTAATTTTTAATTTACCTAATTCAGTTGTTCTTATACGTTTATGTGGATGTTCCTAAAAAGAGTATGGATCGCAAAAATGCATTACTCGATTAATTTACGTTGTTCTGCGTAATAAATAATAGCAACCTCAAAAAATAGAACAATATAAATCTAAATATTTTATAAAATACTACTCATTTGTCACTTTGACTTGTGATATAATTGAAAAGTTTTTATTTCCTTTAAACAATATTAAGTTTAGATCGGCCAGAATTAATCCCAAAAAAGAAAGAGGATTAGAACGAAATTTTGTTCGAATATTTATATCTTCCACACAGAGTTGCATCAAATGTTATATAAGTGGTGATATTTATAAATGATATTGTTACGTTTTATTACGAATGTGACGTATATTTTGATCATATCCGGACACTTGAAAATGTTTTGTTGCGGAAAATCCTTTTTTCATCTGTGAATGGTTGTGTCACTGGTTTGTTGTGACATTCTTGTGTTTCCATCTCCGTGATAGTGATGGGAGGTGGAAGCGTTGTTTAATTCTGTTTCACGGGCCACTTATATTTCCGTACCGGTAAAACCGAGTCTCGTAAATCTATTTCGTGTAATTGCACCGGCGTACGACATTGTCCTATGCCGAAAACTCCTCGCCGAACTAAATATTAAAACCGGCCATGGAAAACGACCCAACGGACACTTGGACCTACCGAATGGTAATTTTCATCGCCATGGCACCCACGTACGCTTTTATTAACTCCGTCCAGACACCGCGGAATTGCTACCTACCTCACCACCACGGATTTGCAATTTTTCCCTACAATCCCCGGAACTACGATTGCTCCCCGAAAGTTAGATTATTCGTATTATCGATTATCATGCGCATGGCTTTTTTTCGTCCTAAGAGTTAATTATGAACTTTTTTTTTCGTACTCGTTCCCCCGCTTTTATGTTTTTAAAAGTTAGACGATATTTCTGGCTGAAACGCCATGGTATCGTAGCGTGGGTACTGAAATAATCCCATGAAATATATTCGTGAGTTATGATCTTGATTTTATATTCGAAGGTGAATAATTCCGGTGGTCACATTGCAATTCACCAACTGGGGTGAATAAGCATTGCACTTCCCACTGTACAAAATGTCTGGTGATCCCCTGGAAGCCCGTTTTAATATGCACGTTAATGCACGACGATTTGTCCTTTCCGAATTGAGCCGTTTTATGAGACAGCGGATTACGTCAGCTTAGGCTTTAATTCCGGAATTTAAACTCCACTGTAATGTATGTGTTCTGCTTAATATAATCTCGGCTACCTATCTTTTCTTTCGAAATTATCGTAAAATGTCTAATGAAATTGCCGATTAACTTCGTTGTCGAATAAATTGATATTTACCGGATTTAACCCTTTCGCACTCGAGAGGCGACTCCGAGTAGCTGTTCAGTTTATTCTAGCAACCCGAACGGCGACTGAGAGACGACATTGAAATTATCTCCAGTTGTCGGTGATTTAATGCCGAATTAATCGCGGTTCGATTTGTCGCAATAAACTGAATGGCGACTGAGAATCGCCACCGAGTGCAAAGGGTTAATATTAAGTTGGCTAACAAGTTCGTGCAGTTTTAAAGTATGAATAAAAGACGGTTTTAATTCGGTTTGATGTATTTACAAAATTTTCTTTATTCAATAATGCGTTGTTCATTTTGACTTACAACCTTTTGTTATCTTTTGAAAAACTTGGCAGTACGGCGTTCCTAAAAACCCCTCGATTTTACCGCAAAATAGCGATGCAAACCGCACGAGCTTTTTGGCTAATCCAACATAATACAAATAAAAGAGATAATTCATGAGAAAGTAATCAATGCGTAAAGCACAAATATTTACACTCTTTGATCGCATACGTTAAATTTTCGAATCGGTATTTATAATACATATTCCGCGGCGATATACATATTTTACTTCATTCCGTTGAATAGCGTGTAAGCGTAGTCAATTAAAAAAAGCCGTTTATCGTTTTCTCCCGATTGCACCGTACACGCGACATTGCATGATGTAATATATACCACACATCGATTCGTTTTTTAACGTCGCGTAAACCATGATACTATATTCCCAACGGATTGGTTGGCCGCCTGATTCTGTGATAAACCCCAAAGCATCGAACGGTATAACGATGTGCAATTAACAAGTATTCATGGAAATCAATAATATATCTCATCCCGCTTTAACGTCCCCCTCATTGGCCAACCACTGAGCGTTTGGGTGTCTACTCCCCCCTCGCCGCATGATCTCTTTATCGGAATTTTTCTCCACCCTCACTTTTCACGATGTATTCTAATAACAGTACCCCTGTTAGGGATAAAGATCTTCTTCATCTCCCTTCAATCCCTGCAAAAATAAGCCCCGTTTGTTTCCGAGTCATTGTCCAAAATGGGACGAAGTCAATGATGTCTCGATGGATGATTTTTTACTCGTGCCCAGTGGTTTGCGACAATAACCTCGTCTACTAAATTGCCGACATCGATGAAAGGTCGTTAAAAACCTGGAAAATGAGAGACAAGTAGACGAAGGTAACACTGTGGCACGTGGGAAATCCAGATAACTGTTATCTCCGACTTGCTCTGAAAGAGAAGAGCAATGTGCATCAGCAAACCGAGTAAGCTTCTCGTGGCCGTGGAGAAGTAAAGATCTATAAGATTTCCCATGTGTCACCAATTTGCCAACTTCTCTGCAACAACGATGATGAGTTGTTCCCGGGCGACTATGGTTTTGCCGATGCGGAACGTCTAATTTCATTTGCCGATTTCTCCCTCGATGGAAACACCGACCGCTGGATTCTGAGTATAATTCCTTGTATACCGAGTCATATATTCATAGCGAAAGTTTATTGAGTCATGTTTTATACCTTCAATTTAATTAAGTAAAACGTATTGGTTTCTCTATGGTTCCCAACACGAACCCTGGTTCGGAAATCGAGAAAATGGGAAAACTCACATTTCTATGAACGTAGCGATGTTGATGGTAGGTTTTATTGGAAATACTGAAAGACGATATCTTCCAAATATTTTACAGGCCAAATAGATACCAGGTGTATGGGCATAAAACTCATGCTATTACGAATGTTGCTCGTCTCTCGCTGGTGACTCGTCTCAGTAGTGTTGTAGCGTGGCCATATACAATAAATGCCTTTTTCAATTTTATAGTAGAATCGTAAACTGCTAATGTTATATTTTGCGAAACGACATTACTTCGAATCTGAAGCTCTCAGGGTGTATTTATACGATTCAGGTATGGAGAGGTATTATTTCTTAAAAGCAGAAGAAAAGACATAGGTATGCAAGGTCGCGTTATAAAAATCGCGTTATGCGAGACTCGGATGAAATATACCCGCTATACAGTGGACTTCCGTATAACGCGGTTAATACGTTACTCGTGGGACGAAATCGCGTTACATAAAAAAGTCATCGTTGTTGGAACTCGCGGGAATTCATATGAAGACCGCCACAGTTTGTGAACCGCGTTGTACGAGGGTTAGCTATACTTTCTGACAAACTATAACAACAGTTTTTATTGTATTTAATCATCTTTATACATTTGGCATACACAACATTCTCTATTCTCCCCAAAGCGTTCTGTATCCACATTGTTTTGTTTACACTCAATTTCAGTTATTTACGATTAATTACTTCATGTATTGCTCACACATTCCTTTACATCAGCAGATGAGTACAACAGGTACTACATCACGTGGTATATATACTGCTATACCACTTTCCCAACCCCTTTCTTCCACTGTGCTCTCAAAGACATTCCACCCGCTTTGACCTTGGCATAAAGTAACACGGACCTTGATAGTACTCCGAATGAAATTGCTAGGAAGTACCTTCGATAAAGTACTCGTCTGCCTTCGAAGTATCGATAGTCGAGGCACAGGTATCGATCGGTCTGAAACGTTTTACTCTGAAATTCACTGGCTTCGGGATGATAATATAAATTCACTGTTAACCTTCGGTAGGCCACAGGTCCAGGATACCATTTAGCCAGTGGAACTTAATGCACGATCGATGTCCATCGTGAGGAAAATTGAATTTTATCTGAAGGGTGGTACGAGCCGTGACACGTAGCTGCGACACGTTTGTGAAGCTGCGGTTTCTGTAGATTCATAGTGCATGGTAGACATAGGAAGTATGGGGTCGTTGCAAGTAGCGGTAGATCATCTGGCAATGAGTTGGTCAGCCATCTCTGCAATGGAGAGGTAGTCCCTCCATTTGACATGCAAACAGAGCTTTGATCATCTCCATCGTTGACTTACTCTTCTATGTCTCCTCCTACTACTCAATTTCGTATAACCACAGACTCTTACCCATAGTGGCTGAGTTGCGGTACTTGTTTCACTTAACTTCGAGCACATCTCTGAATATCTCATTCTACTTATTCCGATACCGTGTATATAACTATAGTATATTTCTCTTTAATAATACCGTATGTATTTATGTATGTTAAACGTGCTCTTATCGATGATGGACCAATCAAAACTGATCTACTTTGCCTACGGGGTTATATATAATTTAATGTATTTTAGGTTTTAAGCTTTAACCCTTTACACTTGAGAGGCGACTCTCAGTAGGTACTCGGTTTATTGCAATTCCTGTAGCGACTGAGAGGCGATATTAAAATTTACTCCAATTACCGGTGGTTTAACATCTAATAACAAAATGTAACTGGAGAAAATATTAATGTCGCTTCTCAGTCACCACTCGAAAGGGTTAAAGTCTCTACTTTTCACTTTTTACTTTAATCCTCTACAGCCCCATTTTTTCATAATTATAATTTATAATTATTAATTATACACACCAAAATGGTGACAATCGTTGCTCTTATTTTATAATTATTATTACAATTCCATATTATTATTATAACGAAAAAATCAAATGAAATGAAAGATACGGATAGACGAGTATGTGACTTCAAAGATACATGGAACTATAGAGGGTTAATTCAGTGTTACACAAATAGTTTTCTAATATTAATTGGATAGTCCACCAAGTCAGATCTTCTTAACTTCACACAGAGCTAAATTACTTTACTTAGAATTAAATAAGTTATGTCTTCCGGCAGAATAAGTAATGTCGCAGTGACATTACATAAATTTGAAAGCTTTGGAAATAAGAGCTTGCAGCTACGAATCATTTTATGTGCTTAGAATGGTATCGCGTTACAAGCTTCCAGAATTACACTTTGGTACATTGAAACGTAAACTACCTCCTTTTAAATGCAGCACCTGTCTTCGATTCAAGGCATTAGCTTCACAGGAAGCGCGTTCCGAATTTACAGAACTGTACTTCGAAACTTCCTCGTAACTAGGATACCTTAGCAACGCATGGAAACTAATTTTGGATTCCATTCGAAACTGTATTACATGTACTTCACTAATTAACACATTCAAATTAAATTCGCAAATAATTGGAGTTATTCTTTGTTAACGCTAGAACTACCAAAGCAGTCAAAGTCACTGATTCGCGAATTTAATAAAATTATTCGAACATGCAACAACACGTTTTTCGAGGTTTTGTGTACCTTTAGTTTATGTACATAGCGCGCATAATTAAATCCATTAATTACTTACATAGTTTATATATCAATAAATGTTTAAATATAACTGAGTTTCGGTTCAGTTTTTAGTTGTAATAATACCTGTAAAAGTACGTGCAACAATTATCACCTTTTTCAGTGTGTTTAAGTAATAATTTTGTTACTATTTGCAGTATTGCAGCTTCCTTTGATCCGCGTTTAACTATTGGATTGAACCATAAATAAGTTCCGTTTTTAAAATAAAATTTATTCGTTAATAAAATGAACTACGATGGACTTTAATGGAATATATTCGACATCATTATTAATAACTTTTTGCCATGTTTTATACAACTTGTTGATTCCCTTTGCCTAAAATTCTAGCGGCTTTGAATAAAAAAAACTCATGGACTACTTATTAAAAAAATAATGATTTCTTCTCTTATAATAAACTTTGTATTCACCGTTCCCATCTTAAAGTCGACGTTAATAAATTATGAAGGCGTAAACCCCGAGTGTGATAATTATTCGTGGAGGGGAAAGTCGATATGTAAACAGTCAATAAAAACCGTTTCCCAAACGTGAATAAAACCGACCACCTCGCTTTATATGCTAATGCAAAGGTCGCTAAGGGCGTGAAATACACTCAGCTCTTAACCCCGTGACCCCAGCTATTCAATCGAGCAGGTCTTTGCTCTGGGAAGGCGACTCCGTTTAAATAAAGATAAGGTTAATCTTAATAGTAAAAGATGCTTTCCTTTGTAAGCCACATATGTATGCGTCTGCCGACCCTCATACATCTTCACAATATTCATACCAGAATTAGAATAATTATAAATTTACATATACCTTCTATATATTTTAGAACATACGTTTTATAAGTCATACATAGATGTAAATTTAAAAAGTATTTTGATTCAGAAACATTTATTGCCTAAATATAATAGCACGAAATAAACTAAATACAATATTTTCGAGCGAATGAAAATCTTAATGTCAGCTTGTTTTTGCCGCTATTAAAATCAGAAGGGTTGCTCTTTTTAATTAGTTAAAAATATTTTTAAATCATAGCCACGTCTGTCAAGCGTCATTCAATTTCTAGCGCAAGTGGTTAATTGTTTATAGCATAATCCTTGATTTTACACTTCCACGAAATAAATGTGTATTTTGTCTGTTGGGTTTCATTACTCATTCATATCCAACGCGCGTATATCTTTAAACGATGGACTTAAAGGAATCCTTTTAAGGGCGACTCGTTGATATCCTCACGGAATACTATTTACTTCCCTTTCGAGACAAAAGCGGATTCAAGGTAGCAAGACTATCACTCTTCCGCTGACATTTCCAGTAAGTATATGGAGTACTGGCTGGCACGATGGTAACTCCATTAAATTATCTGAGCGTAAAACTGTGTAACTCCATTGGGATAAAAAATATACCTACCGATCTAGGATCTCCAGTGGCAGAAATCTTCTGCATAAGCTCCTTTTAACAATAGCTACGGTCTATCTTTCAACTATCTCATTTTCCTTTCTTTTTTCTCTATCACCACCACTTCTGCACCCACCACTTCTGGGTGGCATTCTTTCTTTAAATTATTTCACTTTTCTCACCTTCCATTTGGATAGTTGGCGTAGATGAAATGGTTGTCTCGGGTAAAAGCTACTTTCCTTAACCGTTTAACACTTGTTTGTTGGGCATAAAGTTTAGGAAAATGTCTCCCAGTTAGTTTAAGGGGTTCTGGTAGTTTTGGTCGTCCAGGTTTCTTAGAAGAAGAACTATATTTTCCAATGAAAATATTTGTATTACTTAATAATAGCGATGGACGTGACATACACGTCGTTGAATATTTTTACGATGTTGCCTCAAAGTAAAAATACTGAATTACTTACCAACACTATTTTCCAATGCAAGCTTTTATTCCAAAGCTTTTAAGTTGCCGAGAATATTATGTTCGCTTTAATCCACAATAGTTACTGCAAGGCAAAGATTAATTGAAGGGTGAAGACGGGCGGGAGGGGGCATGGCTCCCTCTTAATAATTAATAAAGCCCTCCTCTATTAATAACGACGGTTCAATGCCTTTTTAATAACGTCTTGTATTAACTTTAATTCACAGTCTACAGAAATGAAGTAAATTTGATTTTATAGAACATCCCTTTAATTTCTATTTTATTTCTTTAAACTGGAAGTTAGTTTATGCTCGATAAAAAGTGCTTTAGTTTGCCGAGACGTTTTTATAAGTTGTTTAATATTATCAGAGAGATAAATCTTGGCAAACGGAAGAAGCAACGTTGAATGGTTCCGAAGCTTTACTTAAGTTTCTACGTAATAGTTCTTCCAATTTCAATTCTTCAGCGGAGATATATGTTCCCTCGTTTTATCTTCTACTTCTACCTTTGTATTTGTACATATACACGTACCTGTGTAAACATTGGTATAGAACAGAAATGAGCTTGTTTTACATAGCCGACGTAACAGCATCGAAAGAAACGAGGCAATTTGAAAAACTTACAGCAGCAGTTAAGCTGATCTATGATAGTTCAAGGTTAAGAGGTACTGCATTTCTGTCGTAGCCCTCCATTTGAATTAGCCCACGTAGAAGAGAAGTATGGGATGAAAGGGGAGGAAAAACAAGTGAAGGAGTACAAGCGTTCGACTTCAACCCCATGCTTTTCCATAAGCAAATCCTCGGAATATTTGAAAGTCGAAGTCTGCAAGGGAGAGTTCGAATTACCTAGCGTTCCCGCGGAGAGTAACGACTTGGAACGTTGCCTAATGAATTAACCCCTGAATTGCCTCAAAACCTACGCCTTCCTTCTATCCTTTAATACCCCATTCTTGATCGCTTGCCCACTTACAATATCACCGTACTTGTTAAGTGTTTACTGTAATCACTTCTTAGTTTTAAGCTTCTTCAAATTGATTAAGAATAACGATTTCTAAAGGGATCCAATTCCAGCTCCATTTTGTTCCTACTGTTCTCTTTAACTTCTGCTAATTCATGTGCCTTAAGTTAAAGTTTCAAATCAGCTACGAATTATTGCGCTAAATTTCTTGGGTTCTGTATGTGCCAATGTTTAGATCACATGCCACGACACTGTTTGCTCCGAAACTACAATTTGCTGATCTCCAAATGAAATTACTTATCATAAACATACTATTTATGTTGTATGTCTCTCCGTATGAGATCTTTTTAATTCGTGCATTCCTCATAAAATGAATCCCCAAAAATTCTGTTGTTCTTCATTTACAAGGAACTGCAGTTGGATGCCTCCAATTTCTTGACATTTCTCAATGACAAAAAAGGCTGCCTCCAATTTCTTGACATTTCTCAATGACAAAAAAGTTGCCAGAAACGACAGAACTTTTGGGATGACCTAATATTTGGTTATAAGTACTTCAAAATCGGCATATCCACGAAATTCGACTTTATGGTCGTCATACAATCCTGTGTTATCGGCAAACCACAACCGGCCAATAAAGCCGACAAATACGAGAATAGAGCGTTGATCTTATCACACATAGAACCGTGTTCATCTCCATTGCCACGCATCCCTATTTCGAGGTAGTTCCTAGGATCTGATGGGGCAGCCACGGTCCATGCAGCCTGCACTATCCGCGTATTGCCTGCAAGCAATGCATTTCAATGCACCACCAACGGCAACTGCCTCTCAACCGTTTGCCTCCGTGCATCCTAGCTTCTGCATGTACCTAAGTGATTCCGGATTGGTCGCTAATGACTGTTTCATATTCATTGAACGCGCAGTAGTATGTCCCTCTCGCACCTCCGTACATCTGCACATCAGCCTTTACCTTTTCTACTTCCTTTCGGTATACTGCACTTCTTTAAGTATACTGTACTCATGCAGTTATGCAATCATATTTTAATCACCTATTCATGAAACCTGAACGGTTCACTGTGTTGCTGATGAGTGCGAGTTGCATCTTCAGATTTATTTTAAATTATACGCGGAATTAATTAATAGCACTTGACCTCTTTATTCTTTACCTGCTTACATCAACATGGAGTTCATGTAGGATTTTATTGATATTAATATGTAATACAGTGATATTCTTATTTTGTATACAATTGCGACAGGGTTTAGTGTCGTATGACACGTAAGGTATTCTTTAGTAAGTTGGCTACACCTCTATGAAAACATTGAAATAGTCAACTTAATAAAGCAAGGCACAAAACTAAAGTAATTTATACAATGTTTTTTAAGGGAGAAGGGGTATTTTCATTTTATTTAGAATCTATTGGGCAATAGATGCAGCCAACTTACTAAAGAAGACCCGAATTAGGAATACGTAAATTCGTGTCGTAGGTGTGGTATACTTCACAGCACATATTCAAAAGGGTTCTAAGAGGATGCCAATGCTCTTCGTGGCACGTTGGTCCGTGTTGAAGGGAAAATGGGGGTAGCAAAAAAAGGCGATAGGAAACGAAGGGGATGAGACTAGACCACGACAGCAAAAGATGGGTGCTTCAGGTGCGATCGATGTAACATACCTTGCTTGTCCTTCGTTAAATTCTTTCTCTATCCTACTTTAACCCTTTTCCATTTTGCCTTACATTCTCCCTCGTATCGTTCCACTCTCTCGTCGCCCTTTGAAACTTGCTGAACGCCCTTCACCCTCCCTTTCCCATCACACTTTCATACTTTCTCTTTCAAACTTCACCAGACCGAGTTGCATCTGTCTTCTTCCTGCATCCCGACCAAAGATTCAATGTCACGGCCCCTGCAATTTTCTTGTCTGAGCACCGGCTTTACACATCGAGACCTAGAAGTACCCATGCTTTTTATCCATGCCTTTTTCTAATTAGTAAATGTATTTGGCTAAATGAAATATTAATGAAATATTAATGAAATATTGGACGAATCCGATGTATACTGGATTCGACTTCGAACGGCACATCAGACACGTCTGTATTTCTTCCGATGCGAATTGTGTGAACGGCTGCCGATTGATAAAGTCCCGCACAACGATTCTGTGCGCACGCGATACGGTTCACGCGATGTCGTTTCCCGGGGTGAGATTTTTCTAAAGTGGGGTTGATCGATTTCCGACTGTCTAGACGGTTCACTTATATGTGTCTGTGTTCTTTGTAACACATTGTCTCCCGAACGCAATTGTGGAGAAAATTGATTGCTGGGTTAAGAATAAAGTGTAACGAAATATCTTTGTGTATCGTGATGCACTAATCAAAGTAAATACATGAAATCGCATGCACGAATCGAACTTATAACCTGCTATTAGGTTGTCTGAAAAGGTGATGCCGATTTTCAGTAGTTTTTCAATGAAAAATCCGAGGAGTGAAAAATGGAGAAAGGTTGTAGAACAAATCGGTGCATACATAATTGAATAATTATATATCGACATATAAAAATGTTACCTGAATGGTTTCAGTTAACTTTGAAAAGCAGATGCAGCGATATCAGGATTAACGTTCGGTATACCTGCCTAAGCTGAATACAGAGTACCAAATGTAAAACGCCGACAAATGTAGACATTGATATTAACCCACTGATATCCTCATTAAAAATCTGCAGTATCACTTTACGACGCATCGTAAACGACAAGCCCGATAATCTCATTACTCCATTTTCCCTGGAGTTCCAAGAAACGATTTGAAACTTGTTTCGCGCCTTCTAATTTATTACATAGACTATCAGCATGGTTTTAAAAATATTAACATTTCCCCTTTCACCCTTAAAGACAGCATTAAGATTTACTCCACCAAATATTTTAATTAGAAAATATAATTCTTCTTCCAAAACACCTGGACGACCAAAGTTACCAGGACCTTAGTCTAACTAGGAGACATTTTTCAAAAATGCTTGCCCCCTAAAAATCGCACGTTAAACGAGTAAGGCGAATCTTTTATCAGCGATTCCCAAGCAACCTTTGGTGCAGCCACATCAACAGCAACAGAAACAGCAAACCAGTGGCGGTACGTAATTAGGACGAAACATGTCGTCCCGCTTCTCTTTTTTGTACTTTATTTTCGGTGCTCACCGATACTCGCGTCGTTCGTACTCCGACGTATAATACACACTCTTAGTACAGTCGTATATAAAAAGTCGGTATATACGTTTTATACGTTCGGTTCTACAGTAAATATTATATATGTATGCGTATAAATGTACACACACACGCACACACAGACAGAGGATACACGGTACGCGTTCGTTAGCACGAAGTCGAAGGACTAGTGAGATGGAAAAAGTGGGAGGAACGGGAAGAACGAGAAAGAGGAAGGTGATGTGGCTCTTCCACCGGTGGCGAGTACCAACCTTTGGAGGCTTTGAAGCCTCACAATGGGTCGGCTTCTTACCACGACAAGACGCCGGACCGCGCTTTGGAGTCCGCTTAATTAAACAAGATATCAGTGTGCACCCCCAGGGCCCCTCACTGGGTCCTTTTCACTTCGTCCACCCCCTCACCCTTCGTCCTCTACACTGCCATTTTCTCTTACTCCTTCCAAAGCATATACCTGCCTCCTTTACCGTCGTTCCTTCGTACTTCCTCAACAATCCGGAGTTCTTAGGTGCAGACTTTTCACGTGCGCACTTCTTTAACAACGTCTCCTTCTACTTTTATTCCACTTATTTTTTTTTATTCCAGTCAAAACTCTCACTTTGGATTCCTCCTTAGACTCCTGACTACTCCTCCGTCTCCTCGTCTGCGGCTTGAATCTTTTATGTTTTGTGCCTGTTTTTACTTTACCTTTGTGACTTTCTTCTTCAATGCTGCTTCAAACGCCTATTGAAATGTCTCCGCGCTTTGTTTCAACGTGAGTTATCACTTTTACTTTCGCGCCAGTATTATCGTCGGCCTTGAATTGATATTTGTTTGAAGATTCCAAGAATTTTGTCGAAAGGCCAGAAACGGTGAAATCGTGAAATAGAAGTATTTTTAACGCTGGAACTACGGAAGCCTTCAAAATAACGCATCCGCGGAATTTGATATAAATGTAGAGATTCATGAAATTCCATGTTCTGAGATTATTCGTAGATGCGTTATGTAATGGACGTAATTAAATCAATGAATTTATTTGCTCCATCCATCATTATTTTTGAGGACGTATAATGAATATCAATTTTATTAGGGATACCGGAAAGTAATCAATTGTGTTAAAATATTTTTCAAGTGTTTATTGGGTACCATAATTGTTTTACTGTGTGAAAGTAGGTTTATTTTTGTTTCTGTGGAATTCTATAAATATTATTTTACACTCGCCTTAATATAACCCAAATTTAGCGGATTAAAGTACTCGAGTGCACGGAGCTGAAATTTAATTACAAATCGTATTTCCTTTGCCATTACTTTATTTTCCAAGCTACGTATTATACGGAAAGTAATAATATTAACTCTACCAGCCAAATTAAAATGCACACGCGATCCAGTTAAAACCTACCGATAATATAATATGCAGCTTTTAAAAAAACGCTTAACGAACGCTATTTAATTAAATTGCTATTTAATTAAGTCATTCATTAAGCCTACCGTACGAATAAACAGGTCGCGGGTGACCTTACAGAGTATTTGTTTTATCAACCAAAGTGTTTAGACAAATTGTAAAATGACAGTGTTAGTGGAAAACAATATAAATCAATGACATAATAGAGATGACAGTTAATTTGTTCAGTTCTGTAATTTGTAAGTACACATCGAAGAGAATAGTTTGGATTTTATTAGCTTTTCCCCTCTACATCTCGTGCGTGAAATCATTGATTACCGATAAAAGCTTAAAAACGAAACTGGGCTTTCACGTAAAAATTATATGGAGCGTTCTCGTCGCGTTAAATTATTAGCAAATTACAAGCAATTTGAATGTTCCGTGTCGATTACGCGAACCTTGCCAGTTTGTCAATCGATTTGGTCAATGATTGTGGCGCGCTGTGAATAGTTACGTACACATATTGGTAACCAGGCCAACACTCACAAAGAGACACTTTGAAGAACTAACCTTGCCGGCACGTTTCCCAACAATTTTCATTTGAACTCGCTAACAAGTTCGATCGTTTGTAATGCAAAATTTCAAATACCCCTTTGAGAATCATTTACGCCTTAAAATATTCATATACATTCTACGAGATAGATCACACGTATTCCATGTATTCTTCGATAAAGTCCTCTCTTTTGAGTGCAAAGAACGATAATTACATTAACCGTTTGAATGCCACGCAGCGCGATCGCGCTTCTACCGCTTCTATCTCAAGTTTTTAACCCTTTCGCGGCTAGCGCCGACTACGGTCCCCGAAATGTCTATAGAGCCACTATGTTTTTGCTAATATCTTATAAATATTCCATTCTTGGGATAAGTTTGTGTAGGATATTATTGTAGGAGTATTAAAAACACATATTTGTCGGCTGAAATAATATAAATATCATTTATTTACAATAGGAAACGTACATATATAACTTGACATAGAATACAATGTGAAATTTCTACAAAGTCAAATAAGAAATTTTAATCAAATTAAAATTGACAGTAATTTCCGATAATGAAAAAGATACGCATGAAAAGAGATTTTACACGAAAGAAGATTCGCATTTTTGCAAATGCCTGTAGCACTGAAATGGTTAAGTCTACACGTTGACGAAGTTATTCCATGAAGTTTCTGATTACTCTCGTACAAGGATGTGCCCTTAACTCAGGAACCAAACTTCGGAAACGTTTACTATGTTATGTAAACAATTATGAAGAACGTAAATGGTAATATGCTTACTCACCTAACCCCCTTTACCTTACCATATTCGGGGAACCAGAGTTTCCCCAGACGGAGAGTGTCCCGCCGAAGCAGCTCAAGTTTAATTAAACCGGTTACAACCAATTAAGCGTATATTATTCCAATACGGTTTCGTTTGTGATACGGAAACAAACTTGGAAGTCGAATTCAGGAGACATCCGGGATATAAATTTGTCTGACTCGACAGTGGATGGTTTTAATGAAAAAGCCCTCGGATCACGTATATATCTCAGGGTGGAAGAGAAATAATCATCATTCGCGGGTAATACAATCCAAATAAAGCACCCTTAAGTAATATTATCATTAAATTAAATCACTGCTAGTCGCGGTAAGGCAGAAGTAAGGGTGGAGGATAGGAGTGGAAACAACGAAAGAGAATTGTGGAAATTACATTTTCTTACGTGCCAAAAGAAACTTCCGCCATTTACGGTTTCTGGTCGAAATGGTTATTGGAATAACCCCTATAATTAACGGGGAAAGTTTCAAGGTTGAACGCCGCCGGAAAATTGTTGGATTCGGCTCGCTCGTGTAACTGTGTGTATGTCGAATTGTGGCGTAGGGGGGTTGAGTCAGGTATGGTACGTGCCTACTTGTTCGACCCTCCTGACAGAACGAAGCGAAGCCAGTGTTGTAAGCTACTTACCATGGAGCGAGTTACTGAATTTGCATGAAATATGATCGCCTACTGGCACACACCTATGACATACGCCTTCCATACCGCGTAAAACATTTTGACGAGAGCCATGCCTCTTTTCATGACCTCGCCGTTTCATTTGCATCGAACGATGCATCCTATGGCCTCCTTTTCGTGTCAGAAGGGACACCTGCATATGACTGGTATTTATGCCACCGGCTTAGATCCACCGCTTTAATGGCTTGTAAAGGTGAAGCAATCCTGTTCCGTATCTTTCAAACCAGGTACAAATATCTCACACTTATGAATTTACAAATTAGGTTTACTCTCATGGAGCTTTTATTAAGGTTTGATTATTAATACGTTGAACGTCATGGCGGTTACTGGTGTTCGCCGATGGCAATGTTACTAAACCTCGAATCAAATATATCGCTGATATTCGTAAAATTTTATTTTTACTCGTCCGTAACGTCTATATAACCTCCAAAAATAAAACTGTTTAAACACTCTACGATACATTAATTACTTTCCATCGTTATCGTAACATTAAACATATTGAAAATTTTACGAATATTAACAACATATTTTATTCGACTTTTAGTAATATTGGGATCGCCGTGAAATGTGATTAGACGTTACACACATTCGTAGAATAAAATGCCACATCAATAGATTCGATACAAAAATTCCATAGCGACCAATACAGCTAAGGGGTAGTTTCTGTAAAATATTGTAACGGTGTTCCGTATCTATGTATTTCTGCCAAAGTAACTGGCGAAATAGCAATGAAAGATAAATAACGGTGGTAGAGAGTATTGGAGTATTTCAGTAAATTCTCGAGAGAAAATAACCAATAGAAGTCTTACGGCTATCGTAGAAGAAAGCACTAGTTACGTCACCGGGAATGTTAGAGGATTTTTATCAAGCATCAAAGAGAAATTGCTGCCAAGGGAATAACAATAGTCGTATATATTCATTGGATTCATATTCGAGCATAGAACTCGAACTCGTGTTCAACATGGAGACCACTGACGTTAAGATTCAAATGTTCGAAGCTTTGCGAATATTCGATCAAGCTTCGGAAGGCTTTCGGTGCAGTGCTGCAATATGTAGACAATATACTCGAGTTTCCATGCATGTATATTTCAAAGTTCCACCATAGGTGTCCATTCACCATCTTTTACTGTTATTCATATATATATATATACCCTGTTTCCGTCTTCTCTCTCAGGTGTCGTCGTCCCGCTACACTCCATAACATCTAAGACATAACTGCCGTCTGTTTCCTAACTCATTCCCTGTTTCTCCTGTCTTCAAATTCGAATGTCCACCTCGACTTGTAATTGGATAAAACAGAAGTGCAAATTGAGATACTTCAACTGCAAATGTCACTTCCGATGATTATCACGAAGTACTTTCTTTATTGGTGTTTAATCACTCTACGTGAATCAGATAAATCTTGTTTAGAACATCCCGTGCTAATTTCTTAGCACCTCTAGTTGCTTTAAGCAAGATTCATATCCGTTATATGTTTAATATACCGTTTTTCAGTATATTACGTGCAAGGTAGTGTAACCCGAGATCGATTCAAACAAATTGATATTTCTCTGTAAATATCAAGTTTAAGATTGACATTGCGGAGTATTAGTGGTGGAGGCCAAAGGAATCGTTTCTACGTTTGCCGTCGAGGGAAACTGGTAATAGAGGAAGGCACCGAGTACTCTTTGGCAAGAGTTCGTTCCCACCGGTATGCGGTTTATCGCATGTAATTTCAGGCCTTGTACATTCCGCGTTGACGATTTTCATCGCGGCACGTCTTCTCGACATTGCAAACACGCGATGTTACTTGTCTCCTTACCCCGCGAGGAGCGATGTAACCTCACGTGTAGATACACATTTTATTAGCTGCTTATCTCGCGTATAGTTCATAACGCCTAAAGACGTAGTTCGGAAACTTTGCATGAACAGATCTTTTGGTAAATAGAAACCAGTGTCACGTTTTGATATCACGTACCAGTCATCTCGCTATATCTATGTATATCCTCTCTGTACGCGTGGATTCATGTTCACGTATTTATTTATTTATTATCATTAAACGGGATGCCCATTTTACATATACAAATACATGGAAAAAGAGGGAGACGCGTGGACAGACAACATACATATGTACATAGCACAATGAGAGCAATATACAAAACAAATGTTGGCAATGTAATCTAATTATGTTGATGGCAATTATTATATTGAAAGTTGGGAGTTTGCGAAAGAATGTTAGTGATTGACATTCCAATTAATTTGTGCAATTAATGCATATTCGCAATGGGAAAAGACTTCATATTTCTTAAGCTCATTAAAAACATGTAAAATATGCGCGTACAAATAATTGTTTAACAGTAGAATAACCGGGCATTTATTCGAATATATTTATACATTTGTATGCATATAAATTATGGCTAGATTAGGTAAGGTAATTAATGGATTTATTTACGTGAGTTGTGTACATAAAATAAAGGTATGTAAAATCTTAAGCAAAGCTCCGTTGTATATTTCAATAATTTTATTATAATTTGCAAACCTTTCTGAATAATTTGTTTGGTTTTGAGAAATACGTTTATGCAAGTCAAGATTTCACCAGCTTATGGTTATAAAACATATTGTTGATTCAATAGAATAATTAATATGAGATTGCAAATTCAATATCGACTTTACTGCCATTTTTTCGAATAGTCACTGAATTAACTTATGCATTTTAAGAATAACACAATTATTTCGAATGTAATTCGTAAAATGTAACATGCCAATTAAGAAGATACCAATAGAAACCGGTGAATAAATATTTTCTTGTGATTTCCGTTTCACCTGTTTTGTGATATCTTGGTTGTCTTTTTGCATTTTATAGATTATTATTCCTACTTCTATATTTTCCATATTAAAAATACCACACGATTTTGAATCCATTGATTCGTTGCAGAAATGCTTTGACGTCTTCGCACTTTATTAATATTTCCATGAAAAGTGCATAGTTCATGGAAACTTATTATAAAAGGAGGGACATTGAATTTAATTGAATTTCAGTAGAATGGTATAATGGTATAATTCTTTATTATCGAGTATAGAATCGATTGCATTGTCTGCACGTATATTGCTTCTTGGAACAATCCTGCGGAGAAAGCGACACCGTTGTTTTCTTGAACAGTACTTTTATCCGAGTACCGTAATGACGTCCGTGACTGGAATTTCCGCGACGGTCGATTTCAATATTGAGGAATATATGGTTGGACGTAGGTGTTCCCTTAGTGGAACCCAAGTGAATTCCGTATCGCGACCTTCGCATTTGTTCATATATTTACTGCAAGCTGTCGTCCTCTTGTCAGTGCATGCCAAATTTGAACTCGGAATGTGGTTATAGCCCGCATTCCATACTCATGGTGTGGTCCCAGTAATATGCGTCTCGTGTTCTTGCCTCTTTCTTAGATCGTAAATAGCAATACACATGATTTATCTCCTATATCATTTTCTGTACCTGTCATCGGGAATATATGATCCACTCCTGCTAATGGCCGCGAGTATAATTTATCTAACATAATTCAGAAATATTTTGCATGCCCCGGCAAATATAAAACTAACAGGATCAATTAATCAAACTAATATGGCACAATAACAGAACTGTTCAATTCATAATCATTTCGTAGAAAATGGTCGTGCTACTCTATTCACAGGAAGTCCATAATGAGATTTCGATTTCTATCGAAACACTATTACTTTCTCTACCTACGGACATTCAGGTTACAGAAGGTAGAACAAGCTGAGACTTAAAATGTTTAATTGCATTTGTCACGAGACCAGATACCGACAAATCTATTTCGAGTAGAAAAACTCGTAGCAGAAGAGGTAACAATGCCAGGATAAATTGACCAGTAGGCGGCACAGACTGGCTGACTGAGAGCGGCTATAAACCGATCCTATAAGGAGTACCAGCCCCAGGTGGCCAGTTAACTGCTTAACCTTAAAAATATATGTCTTCCTTCTCCTTCCCTCTGTCTCGACCATCACCCTGTCTATGTTGGTACTTCTCCTATTTGCCTCACTCCTCTGACCAACCCCATTGGACACCCTATCTATCGAATCTGTGCACCCACATTCACCATTTATCCTTGACAAGCAACACCAGGTTTATTGTGATTAACGTAACTACGAACAAGAGTGATCGCTTAATCTTTCGCGTCGAAACTATGCTTGCAAACTGTTCGTGAAAAATCAGCTCGAAAGATGATCAGTCTACGATGGTATTCTATAACATCGTAGATACCGTGCGTTGTATATCAACATAACTATCAGCTATCTCGAAGATTCTTTTCAACCGGAATACATCATTGTACTGATTCCGAGTCGGATAGCGTCTTGAAATTGTTTCTCGGTGCTTGCCGCGATTTGTACTTGTAGAGTTCCTTCGTGGCTATTCATTTCTGCTCTCGATAAATCGTGGAACTGGAATCTTTTCGGAGGAAACTGTGGATGGAGTGTTATTAGGAGTACCGAAAAGTAATCAATTATTTTCCACGTGCTTTATGAAATACCATTTATTTTTTCATATTGAACATTATTCTATTAGATCATTCACAGCGTTGTCTGTGAACCTTGACCGACGATCCTCCAATGACATAATTTTCTTGTTGAAGAAACCAAATTCCCAAATTTCGATGCGAAAGAATTCTGCAACTTTTTACGGTGTTTTTGATATTTTGCAGATGAAACTAATATTTTGTCTCCATAGTAATACAATAACGGACTACCAAAGCCGTCAAAATGAGGGATCTGCAGAAAGTAATGAAATACTTCAAATTCATGACATCTCGTTTTCTGAGATGTTTTGCGATTCACGTTGTATGAGAGACATAATTAAATCGGTTGCATGATGAAATTATGAATGAAGTTATGAAACGAAAGTTCGTTGCACTTATTTAAACGTAATCCTTAATTAAATCGTAAAACTAGAGAAAGGATGTATTTAAGGATCCTCAGAGGGATTGAGGTTTCAACTGTTGTAGTGTTTTATTATCCATTCGGTAATCTGGGAGAAAAAGTCAACATTATACTAGTAAATAGGAAAGGACGTAAATTCCCGGCCCTGTCTGTTGGTATTATTCAAGCTTAGTAGATGCTACAATCGGGTACTCTTAGTGCTACGCCATGTGAAGGGAATTCAGCCTGTGAACGCAAACAAACGGTTTTAATCCGTTTAACATAAATTCCATATGGTTTAATTAAATCGCGCCCGCGAGATAATAGTGCCTGCGTCCGTAAAACCATTTTTCGGTATCAGCGTCAACTCGTTACAAATTTCCAGGATTTTTGCAAGATACTTTTTCCATTTTTACATTTCAAGCAAATGTGATTTTTACGGATAAGCTCACTTTTTGGTAGAGGAAAATATTCGTTGTTTGGACTAATTGAATTTTCATTTATACCAAAATGTATTAAAAACATAGCAGCCAAATGTCGTTTCCAGATTTTGTATTTAATTAATTCTCTATTTTTTCATTATCTATATAATTTTTTAATATTTCTTTTATATTATTCGAGTTGAGTATTTGTGTATATTTCTAATGTCTTTTAAGTAGAGACTTTAATTTAGTGTAGGAGATTTTAATATCGAAATTGGATTCTTGCTGATTATATTCTTCATTTGAAATCATTATTTAGGTAATTCCCTATTTTACCGCGATGCATATCATTTCCCACGACGAACTCAAATTTGATGTACTATAATCACGTCTTTAATATTCCCAGAGTGTTCCTACATGATTATTCTAATCTATATACAATCTACTCTATATAATGTATATAAATAGTATAGTATAAAGTCATCCCAAAATCGGGAAATCAGTTCTTAGCAATAATATATCTCATGTCGGATAGGATTTCAGTATCTAACAGTGAAGTTCCAAGTAGATAACCCTAAGTACGACAAGTCTGTCGCGAATGACTGCGTTTCCAGAATAGCATTCTACTTCCCCCGTCTTACCGAGTTTGAGGCATTTCTCTGCGGCGCTTTCCCATAAAACAACGTGGTAGATCTGGTAGCTAGGAAGGCGTACGAATTTTCATCCCAGGCTAATCCCATGGAAGGTACTCCTTTGTAAATACTTGGGACGCCTTGTCTGAAGTTTGCCGCGGCCAAAATACGCCATGGCTTTCCCCCCCTCTTAATTATTCGACTAACGGCACACGGAATGTAGACTTCCTGCCACGATTACGATCTCGTTCCCCCGTGTTCGCGAATACGCCTTGGGAGATATTCCTTGACTTACACTCCCGAAGAAAGAGGGAATTGACGACCACCTTCGCGATCGTTCCAGCCGCCGTGAATTTCTTATGTACGATCCCCATTAGTAGCTGGAACGTCAGGGGAATAACTAGCAGTTGCTTTTAAAGGACGTTACATTCCATTCGAAGAGTGGAACGTAAAATAAGAAAGAATGAACCGCCGATGAGCCAAAGAAATGTACAACGATAATCACATCGCGGAAAGAAAGATACTTCGTTGCCAGGTCTATATAATAATTCCCCGTAATGAATACACTCTTTGTGAGATTAATATGAATGTACGTGGAGTCAAATGGCAAACATGGCTACCTTGTTTATTTAAGGAAATTGCCGGGTTTAATAAGAAACTTGTTCGAGTGAATGGTGGATATTTGTATGTCTTTGAATGCAAATAATGAATATTTCGTATCAGAGTATAATTAGTGGATATTATTCGTATTCATAACTAACCGATTTTTTTTTGTTATAGGTTGATACACCGGATAGCGTACTGCAAAGCGGATTGGGCCTTGGACCAGACATGGGGCATACGATTCTACGGTCTATGGTGGACCCACGCGATTATGATCGATTAAGATATTTGCAAATGAATGGTAGCCAACCTAACAGTTTCGAGGAGACTATTCATAGAGTACGTATTTTTGATTAATGTCAAAATCATTTCAGAGATATTCATTTGACTTGCTCGTGTTCTAATAAAAAACCATTAATATCGTACGATGTGATATTCGCGTGACAGTAATTGGCACTAAATTGTGTCGATGAAAATAAAAAAAATCGAGGAGTTATTGATATTCAGTTATTCGAACTGTTATTATCTGACACATAACAGTATGTTTCATTTTGTATTAACCCTTTATGGCCCAAATTTGTTCGTGTCTAATAAAGGAAAATTGTAAACGAAAATTTTATACGGTAAGTAAATCTAGTTAAACGCGATTGTAACGAAAACGTGAAAATAGTAACGAAATTATTACTTAAATGCACCGAAAGAGGTGACAAGAGGTGGGCTTTCGCAGTCAAAGGGTTAAGTAAGGATTATGCACTGCGGATTTGTAATCCGCAATTATTCCTTGTATTCTAAAATAGAACTGATATAATGATATTAAATCAAGTAATAAAATGGAAATGCATTAATGCCTTATAAAAGAAAGATTCATATCCTAATTTAAGTATAGACATTTATTAACACGCTATTCGATCTCCGGTGAATTATTACCCAACGCTCTCATAGAAAATTGAATCCAAGAAGGGAATTATTAATCAACATTACACTCTTGAAATTCCTCGACAGAAATATTTCCTTTCGTTGTTCCATTTAAAGTTCATTGAAATTCTGGACTTTCTTGCATTTTTCCAGCTGAAAGTTCAAGAGGCATTGAGGAAGAAGGAACGATTTCACAAAGAACACGAAGAGGTGAGTGCACTTTAAAATTCAAGCGCTTTTCCCTTTTTTTTAATCTACTAATGAATTTTTATTTACGAGTTAAATACGATGCTATGCGCAAAGGTATTTATAAAAGAATAAGTGGATTAATGCTGCAATTGGGTTACTCGGATGAGTCCTTGTTTTATTTGCAATACTTTGTTAACTTGCTTAAATGAAAATGATGTTAGGCTACTTTCGAAGTAAATGGCTCAGTTCATCGATTCATAAAGGTTACTAACATCTACGTTACTGAACTTTATTTCCTATTTTAGAAGTCGCTGGAAATTATGTTGAAATTAGGGTGCACAGTATTTTCCATAATCTTACATTTAAACACTATCCAATACTGTCTGATTCGATTGCCTCTCGATATAAGTACACTGTCATTATCGTTAAATTACTCAACAGCTTCCATCCACTTCACGGTCCGTAAAGATATATTTTCCTTGAGTTTATCAGCGTGCAAAGAATTCAAATCGACTGTGTCCTGTAAGCGACAATTTCCTTTATCATACGTGCTGATCGTGATAAGAAAGACGGTATCACGATTAAGGAAACTTGTGCCTGTGGCCCGTTTATTTTCCTCCTTGAATTCCCCCATGCATTCCCTGGATCATCGACAACCCTCTTCTTCTGGTACCAGCAATATCGGAGCCTGGGAGCCAATGGTCTTATCCGATACAAACCACCTCCTTCTCTTTCTTCAGGTTCCTCCAATCCGTTCCCTTTCCATCGCGGAATTCTCACAGGATGAAATTTGCATGTGTATGCTATCACTTCGGTCTTTTCCTTCTTTCGTTCTCTCTTCCGCTCTTCGGCTCTCTTTCTCATTCTGGCACTCATTACCGTTGTATTTTACCTCTCTCTCTCGCTCTCTCGCTCTCTTCACGCATGTCTCCTTGCCTCACCATCCGACTACCTTTCGCCAACTCGATACCTCTTATTATGCAAAGTAGCCAGATCGGGGTGATATCATCATAATCGTCAATATGTACCGCGATGTTGCGCCTTGAATTTCTTATACACGATCTCACGATACGACGCCCGTCGAGAACGTCTCTCTGCTTCTCTTATTTTCCAAGATACTTTCGTTTCGCTCCACTCAATTTCTTCACTTTATATCCGATACGTGTGCTTTAGTTCCCTCGAATTATTTTCGAATATTTATTAACTTCTCTACTTAGCTTCTATTACTTACTTCCTCGAGGAAATTACGTACAAGATACATAAATTAATTTCATATAATGGTAAGCAATATGTACAATGTATGTATATATACATGCAGATAGGTATCCCCCGTATAACATGCCACTCCTACAACATAGATTCGTTTCAATACGATTCAAATATTGAACATTTTACGAATATTAGTTATTTTTCCTTGCTTTTTTACTTCACCGCATAATTTCAAAATCGCATTAAAAAGAGACTCGGCTGTATACAATGGTCGCAATGAGAAAGCTTAGGAAAGTATTTCGTAGAAGTTTCGATCTGTTTCCTATTTCTCGATCTATTTAAACTTGTACATTCGTCGGATTTCGTTTACGATAATAAAGAATGTTTGCCGGAAGTTTCGGGAGCTCGTGCAAGCTTCCTGAAGAGATAGTACCGGTACTATTACCGTAAGATGGGCAAGACACATGTGGCAAAAGGAAACGAGGGAAGTCGTAAAAAAGGGCATAGGGCGTGAAAGTAAAGCCGAAACACTCGACAGTGTATAGTGTATATCTCTGGTGCACGGCGAAAGGACAGGTCAAGACTTGGAATGAGGAAGATAGAGGACCCAGTGGATCATCCAGGATTATCTGTGGGAAGTTCCCTAGCAGTGTAGCGGCAAAGTTTTTCATTCTAGCCGCGAACGTGCTTCTCTTGAAAATTTAGTAACGGATTCATCTTTCTTATTCCCGTTACCTAATGCTATTTCATCTCGGCCTGGAATTAATTTTGTAAAACAATCCCTCATACCAGTTTGTGATCTTCAACGATAGCTCCCGTTACTTCGATGAAAGAAAATCCACATTATCATCTTTAATTTATCAGCTATATAAAAGGATAAAATGGAATGTAAACTAAATTAACTACTTTGAAGAGACATTTAGGGGAATGTTGCATGGTGGGGTTTGTGAAAAAATTAACTCCATTAAAAAGTTACCCTTCGCGTTATTAAAGTCATGCCGGCACCTTTCGGCCCTTTCAGTTTTCCATCTCTTTCCAGTCTATTCTGCGCTGTATTATTTTATGATAAGATTCGATTGAAAGCAGTACGGTGAAAAGTTGGGAAACACTCCGATTATAAATGACTGTCAATATTTCATTGTTACATGATAATTTGGGATGAAATGTTACTCAGGTTCGTTACTTTCCGAGACTAATTCGATCGTGGATCACTTTTTAAAGACGGCAATAATTATGTATTGTTTTACGGCTACCATCGAATAAAGAATAGTTTGGAATGCAGAAAAAGGGAAATGTTAGAGTGGCCGATAAAAGTAACAAGAGTATTTCGAATTTTAATTACACGAAGCTAGAAATTCCACACTATAAGCAAGAACAGTGAACTGGTCCCTGCGTGGTTTCCGGGAGTTTCAGGGGCCGAAAAAGGTCTCCCGAAATTGGCCAAAACTGCCGTTTCTAACCGCAGGGTAGGCGGAGATAAAAAAAGAGCGGAGGGGTAGGGAGGATAGTAGAAGAGGAAATAAAGCGGAGAGTTTCCTTTGAGGCTGCGAGCAATATGGAAATAAAGGTCGGTATCCGTGTAAAAGTTTTAGTGTCACCTCTACTTCCGCAGGTTTACTGCTCCCTGGAGGGACCCTCCTTTCTTTCCTCTCTGTTCTCCACGTTCCTTCAGCCGTCCATTTCCACGACCGGCAGTTGACTTCTCCTTTGCTACGAGAGAAACTACGAGAAAACCCCCGCGAGCAACCACCTTGTTGGCTATCGTCCTTCCCGACCCCTCCCCCCCCCTGTAACCTTCCTTTCTCTCTTGTCCTCGAAGACCAACTGCTTTCCACTCGATCCTTTTTTTTTTGCATCGTCTAGAAAACCCCACGATCTCGTTATTTCTCATCTTCGGTATTATTTTTCCAATGTCGTCCTCGATAATCGACGATGTGTAGTGGAACGAAACGAAAGTCGATTATCGTCATCGACTGGCTGCACACGCAGAAAAACGTGAATGCACTCCCGGTAACTTTCATCCCGTCGTTACGATTCCCTCAAAAACTTCGACGGTGGTCCCTCGTGCCGGATGTCGACGATTATCCTTCACGGAACTCCCCTGTGCTCTCCATTACACTGGTCACATTACGTGTACTTTCAAACGATAGCTAGAAAAACCTTCCAATATGGCGGGAAGGCGGTCCCCAATTACGTCTGGAATTATACTGATTCTGAGCGCACTGTTTTATTTTACATATTAAATCTACTGCTCCACGATGGTTTTTTTTATTTCATCTTAGATCCTTTATCATATATTGACGTTACAACAGTGGCTATTGAATGAATTACTGGCATAATGTCAAGAATTTAATTATCCCTTCGTTAATTATTATTCAAAGGAAATTGCTCAACATAATGGCTTCTTAGCAGTCGACTACTAATTATACTCATTAGTATCGAGTGTACTAAGTGAACCTGAAACCAGCCTGAAACATTAAACACATAACAGCATATAATTATCTATGGATTGGAATATACATCACAATTATTTAACCCATTGCAACATTACTCCCTGCTTCTTTGCCGAGCATTTCGATTGCAATTATATTCCGAGAGAAAATCATTTCGAATAAATACCAAATATAAATTAAAATCTGCGTTACTTCATTGTCTTCTCTAGTGATAAGAACAGAGTTTTTTTGCTTATATGTACGAGCCACTCAAAGGCCATAATGACCAACTTCATCAAATAAAAAGTAGAAAAAATTGATAATCACAAGTTAAAAAACGGAGTGAATCACTTTGGCATTTGAGGGGTCCATATCTAAACACCGACGACTGTACCCTTCGTAACCCAGCATACTAAAGTCTCCGCGTTTAACAGGTAATTTAATAATGATATTGAATAGACATTAATCGACATGGCCGTCATTGTTCTGTTTCAGATACTGAGGGATATTCGGCAAGGTTTAATGCAGCTAGGACGAGACGGACGGGGTCAGCTCCCAGGGGGTAAGTACATTAAGGACTAACCTCTAGCTAGTTGTCGCCTTGCCTCTCCACAACCTATAACCACCCTGTTCCCCTAACTACCAACCCGGTTTCTACAATCCTCCTGGTGTCTGCGTATTCCTGTAAGGGTTGCGTGAGTCTGTGTAGTTTCAACAAAACGTTCACGTGCCACCCAGTATGAGAATCGACTCCCAAATGCCTGACACTTCGTACCTACCTTCGCACCCTCGCGAGACTCATTTCGAGCATTCGTTTCCCGATGGCTCCCTTCCTAGCCTTTTTCAGGAAATCTCGTGGCAGCGTACCCTTCTGAACCTTCAGCGGCTTTTCACGATAAAATGAAAGCACGAGAAAACGAGGCTGCCCTACGGGAAGGAATTTTCTAACGGGGGAACTTTAACCAGGATTGTTAGTCGGACAAACGATCCTGCGTTAGCAGAAAATTTAAAGGGGAAGTGTAAATGCATTCTTTTTTTAAGAACTTTAATAATGGCATTCGTAGACAAAATCTTCCCTCGTATCCTTATCTACCTTTTGATGTATCAATTCTGAATTTTAATGTTTGAAATTATTAAGTTGTTTTATTAAAGTGTGCTTCATTAAATTTTGATATAAATTATTTTTATAATTTTATGACACTATACAGTTTATGTCGTAAATTGTCCATCAGTTACGAATTCGGCTGATGTATTTTTACTTTAATAGAGTTCTTCAAACAAACACACAACAATTTTGTAAAGTATAATAGAAAATAAATTAGTAAAAGTAATTTCTTGTATTTGTTTAGAAATTTCAAATTATCTTAAGAGTTATCTCAAGGCGGAGTTGGGCAATTTGGAGATATATTTTGAGGGATAATACAGGGTGAATAAAGTGTCGAAAATAATCTTTCAGGCGGTCTTTAAATTTTCTATTGCCGATTTATCACTGACTCGACGGTTTTATTTGCGAGCGCGGCGACGACACCGTCAGAGAAGAGAATGTCGCGAAGCCCCTCGTATATACCGGCTAATCTTGTTATCGTCAACACCCTTCGGTTCCTTTCTCTTCGACCCGGCTTTTCCGATCCCCTCAGTTTCTCACACATTTCTACGCACGCACGTGATTCCTCTACGCTTGATTTTGTTCAGTCTTTCGCACCAACAGCATTCGAGCTCCTCGCACACTTGTTCTTCCCAAATATTAACGACTTTCTGTATTCATTAAAAATATATCGCATTTTAATATACCATGTTATTTAACCGTATTATGTTATTCAATATGGTATTTTAAAAGTCTTGTTATTATGGAGTATCAAAACACCTATTAGTTAATTAAGACTACCTTGCATACCTCCCGAATTTTGTATTCATAATGAAACCCAGAGATATGAATTGCAGTGAAATAACGCGAAGCACGAAACGTGAAATGTGAATTTTGTTGAAATGTCAGTACTATATTTTATATGTCGGATATACCGTGATTCTATCGTATACATAAATACAGCTGCTTTTAGTATAATATTAAATATTCGGGTGCCATTTATCGACATATACCACGTAGAAGGGGATCGGGATGTCGAGTCCTCCATTTTTTATTTGTATTTGTAAACAAATAAGAAAGACATTCATTATGTATCTGTGGTTAAACATACGGATATATTTGACGGTTAATTTACAATTGAGTTGGTTATTGCGCAGATGACACGTATATGTACGACGAAGACGCGCGCTGTGGTGGAGCAGGTTTAGGACCAGGTCCTGGTGGTCAGCACTGGTACGATGAACCACCTTACGAATCGGATCCTGAAGACTTTTTAATGGGTGCCAGTGGTGACCCAGTGCCAACTGCGACCATCCAAAATGGAAGGTAAAAAAAGGAGTTATGATTTATGAACGCAGCACTCAAGCTCATACAAATTTCATTCGCATTGCCCATTATCCTGTTTTCGAAAATATGAAATATTCATGGCGACGCAAATTCGCAATCGTTTCTAGATACATTAAAGCTTCCACTTTTAATAATTGATTAATATCCCTTTTCCATCGTGCGTACGGTATTTCTGCGGGAAATAAACATCGCTCGTATCGGTTGAGGTTATATTGATATTGGTTACCGATGTTCGTAGCATTATTGCGGGCGTGTTCCGGTTTTTAACATGGTCGAAAATGAAGAACTAAAGTTCAACGGTTTTAACCGGTATCGTTTATGCAATCAATGTTGTGTACTTCCAGAGTATGTTTCACGTTAAACCTAAGGCCAGAGAATAGAGGCGAGGGCGTTATCTCTCTTCGTACAGCCGGTGATATTAGTCTACCGAGAGATCGTTCTCGAAAGGGTGCGACATCAACGATGAGGGGACTGATTGTACCACAGGGTCATAATAATCCACCAACCATCATACCCCTCACGCACTCGAGAGCCTCTCGAGAAAGCGGAGATTATGCGAGTAGCGACGTCCAGGTAAGTACACCTCCAGAATCTTGCAGTTCCAATCGCGGAAAGAATCTCGTAGATTCTTATCAGAGAAGAAATACGGCGTGACGTCTCGTCAGCGTTCGAGCAGTATCATCTCCGCGAGCTTCGATACGACACGTAATTATTTTCACATACCGACGTATGAAATGCTTACTCGGCAAACATCGTAATTAGTCATAAATAGCATCATTATATTTCATTGCCAGTTATTTTATATACGTGTGATGAATGGAAGTAAACATTACTCCAGGATGAATGGTTATTGAATTATATCATTGTTGACTAACTTGTTGTAATAACGGGGTATTATAAAGAAGTGGCTATTGACATTTATCTATTTGCACAGATCAGAAATGAAATCTATCATAAATCTCTTGATGCGGTGCTAGGTACGGACGTTTACTCGGATTCACTGGGCGTATATCAAATCGCTGTCTTCGTCGTAAATCCATAGAAAACCTATTAGAACGTAGTCGTTAATCCATAGTCGAATTACGTTAGTCCCTGTATCACTAGAGGTGACACATACATCGCCATAATCTCTGTCTCTCTCCCTCCATCCCTCCATCCTTTCCCCCGACCTATACGCTCGACTTCTCCCTTTCTTTCGTAAAACATCGGCCCTTTTAGGGGTGCCCAGAGAACCGGTCTCTTACTCGCGGGGGCTTTACGACACAGGGTGATTTATTTAATTTTGGGAGTGCAGAGTGTGAGCTCGAGACTGTCGACTGTGTCGGTGGACACGAGTAGGAACGACCAGCTTCCGGTGGGTGGTTGTCACTCTAACCAGCCGGACTACCACCACTACTATTACCAGAACTGTTACAACTACAAACATCACCTCCGTCGTCAGAACTATGAACATCACCGTCATCGCGAACACCAATACCGCACGGTTTCACCCCGACCCAATCAACGCCACCCTTCCACAACTACCGACACCATTACCAGCACCACTGACATTGCATCCCCGCTGCAATCCAATGCGCAATGTCGCTCTATTCCCGGATACGTACGTTCGTATTTGCCTATAGACGTAGATCCTGCTTTAGGTACCGCAGTTCCATACTAACCCATTTATACACTTGTGTTTACTTAACGTGAGAATGCATAGGTATCTATAGAGTGCTATGCTCGGCATTAATTACTTGTGTAATTAATTATCTCTCGGTCCTTTTGTCTCGAGAACTATTCAAAGATTCTTCTTGCTGTAGCGTCCGATTGATAACGCATGAATTATTCTAACAATAATTCAAGATGCTACCATCGCGATTGTCATTCGGGTCTATCACGGGAATACATAATTACAGAAATTATATATCCCTTTGCGTTCACTTACAAAAAGCGAGCTCTAAAGTACAGTGCCACTTATTTACTTAATGCACAGGCGGTATGGAATTAGACAAATACGTAGTTTGGTACGATTATGGGTCTTACGTATATCGAGTACGTGTACCAACCGGTGAACAAGAATCAGCATCTTCGAGTCAGAAAACGAGAGATTTCCTGAGATTAGATGCATAGCGAAACGCGTTGAGCGGTACTCATGAATATGGATTTTTCGTTCTGGTTAACTCGCGCACGTTGTGCACCATCGAGGTTTTCGTTATCCAAAGTGGTCCTCCCCCCCCCGCCCCCCCCCCCCGCCCGTCCTTCTATCTTCTAACCAACCTCTCTCAAATTCCCCGTATAGACAGACATCTGTGCCAGGTAACACGGTTACGTGTGTATCTAAGCGAACCAAACGATAACCGGCGTGCTCCCTTTCTCGCGAGTCGCTCTCCGGTGTGTTGGCTTAACGAACCGAATCTCACGATCCGCTCATTCTACTCGTGGACCGAGTAGATTGCGGAATCGCGCAAATTGCAGATTGTTCGGAAGGAATCAAATACGATTGTTTGGGTTAAAATAACATTGGATTTGCGTTTCCCGATCGCTTTTGCATTGAACGATTCCAGTCTTTTTTTCATCTTCCTTAGTAAAGTCTTGGCAATGATCGATTTATATTGATTGTACAATTTCAAACATTTTACTTCACTACAATATTCATCGTTGCTTGCTGTATCAACTCTTTGCACCCGAAGAATATTTCGGGTATAAACAAGGACTTACTCTACGACGTTTTGTGATGCCGATTAACGAATTATAAACGGATTTTTTTTCTATGGAAATTGGCAAATGCGTCTTGTAATATAAATCTTATATGTTTATTTTGTTAACTCAGTTTGTGTGACAAATAGAAGACTTGAATTTTGAATTAATTGCTACGCACGCGTGTTGCCTTTGGGGCGCTTACGGAGTGCAAAGGGTTAATATACTTACAGTAATTATCATTTTGAGTTATTTCTTTGAGAATGTCGCTTAACAAAGCTAATAATAGTTTTTTAATCATTACGTTAACTTCTTAGTTCTTTCATCTAATTTTCCTCCAATTGAAAGACCTGTTTTGATTTTCGTAAATGACTTATTCATAGTTTCAATGAGATCTTAATATTTAATGTCCGAGTAAAGCTGTGCTAATTACCGTTGAAGTTAAGTGCAGTTTTTGAATGTACGATCTAATCGTGGTGCTTAAAACATGATCCCTTGTTTCCTGCTCTGACACCTACACAGCATTGACAGCCTCTTTTTCCAAATATACGCAAACTCACACAGTGACACGCCAATATTAAGTATATCACTAACCAATCTAAAACTGTGTGGCTTCCGGGTGCTAAAATCCCTTACTTAACACGCAAACACTATTTTCATTAATATATCGAGTGGGCGACATGATTATACTCCATAAATGGATTCGAGCTTATCATAATTAAAAACATCAGACTGCGAATTCATATTTTGTTATCAAGCAATTTTACAAATTATACGAATTAGGAATAATTGGACAAACACGGTGTACAAACATGGAATTATAAACCACTGTTCCTTAAACTACTATGAAGGGAAGGAAACTAGAGTAAAATAAAAAGTTCCTTGAAATTCCCTTGGTAACGGAAGTTACAGTCGGAATTTCGTTTTGGGAAACGACGCAATCTTTCGTTAATTCTTATTAGAAGTAAAGCTCCAAGAATTTAAGCATGACGTAGTGTCTTACGAACAAAAGTTTTTCCGTGCAACGATGAGTTAACCAGCCGTGCTCTCCTTGAACTTTATGGTGAATGGGTGAGAATGTAACTTCCTAGAAATTTAATTCAAAGTTTTCGAGCATCTAGCCCACGCTACTCTCAATTTTCTCTACATATAAGGATGCCTTATTACAAGTTTCGCGCTGCTGCGTTATTAACAATAAATCTTGCACGTTTATACGTTAACTCATAGTTCTTCTTTGTTGCTTACTTATTGCTATTTATTCTATTATATGAAATTCTTTACAAACTCTATGAAACTTATAACTTTAATACACCACATATATATAATATTATATATAACGGAGAAAGTTTGTTCTAAGCAACATGCGTCACCCTCAGTGTATTATTAAATCATCCAAGAAACCTTGTTACATATAATAACTGAATTAAACAAGAAAGGGGAATTTCTTACGGGAAGTAATATACAGTGATACATGAGAGATTTGAAATATGATTACATTGGTGGCAAGCTCTAAATATAGTTCCACTGTCGGAGAACATACATAACAATCACTTTCTAACATTTACCCATTGTTCTATCTTACACGTGATAGCATGCATTTCTTCTGGGCTGACCCTCGTACGTGCACGTATGGTAACCATTTACAATTTACACAGAACACTGTATCCTTCGTTCTGCTGTGTGTACCGTCACGTTTGATTTTTATCTAGCGACTACCGTAAAGACCAATTCTCCTCCGACATGAAAACGCGTGCTACTAGAATTAACTAGTACCTGCTTCTCCCTTATACATATGCGTAAGATTAGAATTGTCTCTGCGAGTATGAACGTTTTAGAGTCGGAGTAGCGGTGAGGAAGGAGTGTCACCAAGCCAGAGCAGCGACTACGAGGATCAGGAAGAACTTGGCAACCAACATTCGGCCGCCGTACACACAGTACGTGACATATAAAAGTCCACCTTTCAACGAGTATCTCTATCCACCTTTCATATCTTATCCCCATCTATTACTGCACTAATATACATTATATCATATAACTAGTGATACAAACGGAAACCCGATGATTCTACATGAAATTCTGAATCGAAAATAAAGAACAAAATTTGTTCGTTTGAGGTCTTGTTTCCGAGAAAAATCAATTTGAAAGTTTATATCGCCGGAATTATTGGAAGATGTTGCTCTCGAAATTCGAAGAAGTTTGAAATCTTCGAAGACATTTCTCTCGGAAACAAAGCCTCGTAGAAAACAGTTTTATTGTATATTTCCGATTTAGAATTTCATGTACCACCTTCCCGATTGTACCACCAGTTGCATGACACCCTGTATATCGATAGATTGATGCATGTATGCGGCTGTTTAACATAGATACACGTTTTATATCTTCACATGTAGGTTTTCTTGAATTACACACAGAATGTCTGATACATTGCATGGATTACTGGGTATACTACTTAAAAGAAATTCATGCGCACTCGAAATTGAGGTACTAATTCTCGGTTATTTTTTGGGGGTTTATATGTTGTTATGGTGGTACGTCGTACATTTATGCTTATGGTACTTTGGATAACACCTTTCTATGAAATTGTATTCATATTGCTTATTATACTAACCTAGAAGCATAGCAATGGAGAATTTTGTTTAATTGCTACTGTGAATTTATAAATCTTAATTATAATAGCTTTGGATCTTTTACCATGCAGTACATTGACGTAATTCTGGAAATATCGAGATTTGCGAAGTACGCCAGATTCGAATGCACATAGACTTCTTTGATGACTGTCTGTTCAATGTTCGATTAATTACTACCTGTTGATTAGCCATTTTGCTGCTATGAACTTGAAAGCATCTTTTTTTGTATAGTAAGATCATTTTTTTGAAACACGTAGTTCGCAACACATCGCAATTCCGAAGGTAGATGTGTGCCTTCATACATTTCCACGAATTATACAATAAAAACACGTGCGTTTTATTCCACCGACAAGTCGACACTGACGTCGTTGCAGGTTGATTACTGGAGTCTCTTCGCATCTATTTCGCATCTACGAAATATTGTCACGAGTGTGCCGCGCATAATCGTTGCATGTCCACGCAACTATCATGAAAAAGATTCGAATGTGAAGATGTTCAATGATTCGAATCTCAGTCCATTCTCCTTTCCATTGTACAAAGACTCCGATTGTAAATTGTAAATTGAAACATGATTGAGGAAGTACGTAAATGAAGAAGAAGAAGGAGGTACCCCTGAAGCAACATCATTAATCTCAGACTAGTTTAATTGGAAATATAAACAACTATTTTATTGTTTCACATAAAAGTATAATTGTGAACGATCACCTTCATTCATTAACAATTCTAATTTCACTGAATAAGCGTGGGTAAACTTCGACGAAGACATATAACGCTCTCTTAACGTCTACTCGTAGGATCCGCGTAAGATAAGTTTCTCGAAGGCAAGTTTCTTCTCCGAAGCAATATTCGAAAACGGTGTAAATGAATCTTCAAAAGCGAGGCACCCTCACGAAGTATCTTTGCTTTTACGTAACTCCTCAATTTAATTAACGAACCAGCCGGCATTACGAAATTCCTGCTCTTTTCTCTACTACCGATTCGAGTGAAAAGGAACGTATCTCGAGAGCGATACCCTCCCGCATAGAATCTTCTCCAAAGGTCGATTAAAATTTCCAGTCAGAAGCTAGCGCCCTTCTCGAGGGTGACGCCAGAGCAGGAATCGCGGGACGAGCAAGGAATTTAAGGCACGATGTGCAACGAAAAATATCAAGGCTCCGACAAGATCGTGCTTCCTCAGAAGCATTCCCTTGCAGCGCGAGTAGTGTCGAGAGTCTTCCTAGCGGAAGTGGTTCGAGTACGCAAGCATTGGTGCGTGCAGGAAGCAATCACAGCTCGATATCCTGCGAGGACAGGGATACCATCAGTCCGACCACCATCGGACCTGTACTCTGCAGGGCAAGGGCACTTGTCGATTACACACCCAGCCCCTACGACAAGGATGCACTTAAATTCAAGGTTCGATCATCGGGATATTGTGTTTTTTATTCTTAAGTACCATGGTCTATTGATTTGGAAACATTTTTATTATACTAACAACATACTCTTGTTTCGAGTATCATAAACTGATATATTTTATTCGTAAACTCATGTGACATCTTGAAACTGCTACCATGCTAGTCGATATCATCTGAGAAAATCATCTTAACACTAGGACTACGGAAGCCATTAATATGACGGATCTGCGGAATATAATAAATATAATTCAAATTTATAAGGTTCCACCTTCCGAGATTCTTTGCGGCTCACATTGCACAATCTACGTAATTAAATCGATTAATTTCTTTTCCATCCATCCTTATTTTTATGGTATGTTTATAGCTGAATATATTATCAGTAGTTCTAGTGTTAAGAACGCCAAAATATCAACTTGTAAGTAATGATACACTTCACAGTTTTATTTCTATATTATCTTGGCAGATGAGGTGGCTCAGACATAAGTTACATTCTTCACATAAGAGAATATTTGATCATGGTACTTAATACTTGGATTCTCCATTAAAGTGTATAGTCACCTGTGAACTTGTACATATAACTATTTCATTTCCTACTGGTGGTGCTATTAATAATCTATTTCCTAGTAATATTATTTTCATTTGGAACTTTGGTGGGTCCTTAAAGTATCTGTTTGCTATAACATCTTTACTCTCAACATTCCGAGCACCTGATTTCTAAGTACTACGATAGAAATCTACATTGCTTTCTTATCAGATATATGTATTCTTTTACGAGTTATAATGGACCAGTTCATTGGTTAATTAAATGATTGTCCTCCGAGTCACAATACAAATTGGAAGCTTTTGTAAATTGTGTTACAGAAAGGCGATATCCTCGATGTGGTACAAATGAACAAGAGCGGATTATGGAGGGGTGTCTTCCACAACAGGATAGGCCACTTCAAGTTCATAAACGTGGAGATACTGAACGACAGGGTACCAAGGCGCGGGGAACCTGATCGAGGGAAGTGGGGCCAAAGACACAGACAGAAGCCCCGTTCCGTTCAAGAGCTCTTGCAGAGAATGAATCTTCAGGTAGAGAGCAATATCTTGCCACGGCTCGAACAAACTGATTCGCATTTGCATCGCTTCGAATGTAAAGTAGAGGACCAGCTTTTATACGTTTCTTTATTCGGTATCCTTGCTTCTCACTGGTCCCAGAAATCTCTTATGCCACGTATACCCCACACTCTTCTGTACCTTGACGAGTTCCTTTTCATCGATACCTTCTTTTTCTTCCTTATTTTCCACCACCTTTTACTTCTTATTTGCTTTCCTTTCTACTTTCTACTATTCATCATTCTCTGGCTTTATAAATTTTTTCTTCCTCGATTTCTTAGTTCTCTCTTTATCTTACTGTTTGGTTGATATCTTTCCCCGACTTTTTCTTTCCTCGTGATTTCTCCTTTTCCATTTCATCCTCTTGTTTTATCTCCTGATTTCACACGTTCATCCGTCTCGATTGAATTCGCTATCGCGATTCGAGAACAGATTACCACCGATCGTAATTCACGATTGCTAGCGTGAAAGCAGGAGCTTCGATTGCTTATCAAAGTTACGATAGCTGATGAGAATGAAATCAGTAAGCTTTGACAATTCAATATTCCGGAAGTTCTACTTCTGATACGAATAATAGACAGCATTTTGTTGCTCAGTTATTTTAGAAATTATTTCACTATCCTTAGAAGTCCACGCACCTTTAATTTGCGGAGTAAGCTTCATCACTTCTTCATAATATTTTATTGCGAATATTAATGAAGAAAATAGAAACTACTTATTGTTTCTTAAGACTTGTAGATACTCGAATATGTCTTTCACAAAAAAATGTATTTGTGGAGCAAGCTTAATTAATACAATTAATTACTTAATTTTACAACATTCAACGGGAATATTAATAAAGTTGAAGGAAAATATTCTTTTTCAAGAGATATAGAAATTTGAATATATGCATACTGCAAAGAAACATCAATTTATTTCGTCAAGAGTGGGCACGTTCAATGTATACCAAGGTGTAAACGAAGATTCATAAATCTATCATTTCTTGGAATCATAGTAAAGAACACGAGGGTAAATAATGAAAACATGGAAATTATGTTTATACAGGAACATATTCCTGTATTTGTACTGAACGGATACGAGGATCTGGAGCTGTTTAGAGAAATAGAGCCAGCGGATCTCGATTATTTGCGCATACATCAACCGGAGCATCGTGCCAAAATACTCACCGCAGTACAGCTTCTACATGATCTTCAATGTGAGTCCTTATTAATATCTCTCTAATAATATTCATTCCTATCCTTATTAGAATTTCTATTAACCCTCCATAGACCAATTTTGTTCGTGTCTAAAACGAAATCGTATAACATAAATCTAGTTAAATGCGATTCTCACGAAAGTACATTACGTGAAAATAGTAACGAAATTATTACTCAAACGCACCGAAAAAGGTGACAATCGGTGCACATATTTTGGTTTTGTTCAGTCACTGTTCATTTAGAGATATAATATTATTAACACTAGAATTATCAAGGGAGTCAGAATGACTTGCCTGCCATTTTTAGTTAAATCATTCAAATATACCACGCCGGATTGTTTGAGATTTTATATACTTTTATTTACATACATAGCGCGAATAATTGAATCCATTAATTAACTTAAATCCTGCAGCCATGATTTACGCATATAAATAAATGTGTAAGATTAACGGAGTATATCTTCAGTAGTTCTGAGTGTTCTAGTGTTAGGTAACGTAGAATCCCATTAGAAAATCCCATTGTTCCCGAACAAACTCGAAAGAGCAGGGATCCCAAAAATGGTTTCACCAAATCCCCGCGTTTGCTTTTACTTCTGTCCGGGCAGCCGGAAGTGAGGGAGATCTAGCTTCAAGCTCAGAGGGCGACGAGGTCAGCCGACTGGTCCTAACCTCGGGGCAGACATCCGGCCACAGTTCACCCTTCAATCGTCGTCAATTCCCACGGGACTCCGGTTGCTATGACGCTCACAAGAATCCTACCAGTCGGCGAACCATCAGTCCAGAATCAACAGCAACAGGAAACCTATCCAGGGAGAACAATCTTGATACTGCGGCGCCATCAAAGAGTATCACCGGTGCCAATGCGGAAGGAAACACTCTGTCCGATAGTAAAGATGATTTTCATCCGAACATACCTATCACTGGTGCATTGGTTAGCCAAAAGGAAGGTCAATTCGAAAAGTCACCTTTACTGCGTGGTGGAAATGTACGATTCATAGCTAAAAGAGGTAACTTTGGAGAAACAGTGGTTATCGAGGATGCCTGTGAAACAGCACAGAAACTTGGCGGAATGGTGAAGTACATGGTTGGTGGTAGCAGTGACCTTGGCCTCGAGAGTACGGGCAATGTAACTGGGCTTAGTCAAAGAGGTTGTCTCAGCGAGAAATCTAGCGATTCTGGTGTTAGTTCGTCAAGCATCAGTTCGGCACCACCGCCTAGGGATAAAGTCCTCGCTACTGTTGGTGCTACTTCCGATTCACCCACCAAGAACTTTGGTAATTTCACGAGAGCATCTCCGACATCCCAGGCTGCCGCGAACAAGAGTCAAAGCACCGATGGCAGTTACCAGTAGTTAGCTGGAATGTATTATCATAAGGGATGCTTGGACGAATCGTAACAGTACCATTATCAATGAGAGAAGCAGCATTGAAGTTATACAGGCAAATTGAACAGTAAAGGGAATAATAACAAGTCTTTTTACGATCGTACATGGGTAATTAAATGCTGTTGTAGTTCTACTGTTTACGATTTGTTTCGGAAGACAACGCCGTGGAAGATACATTCGCACCAACTGGGGTTCTGATGTTTCGTAAGTATTCTATACTTATTGCTAGGAAAATGCTATGATTTGGCATCGGAACTTGTACTACATTTGTTCGTCGCTAAGACGATCGTCTCTATGTCTTGCCACTTGAAGAATTTATAATGAGAATGATTGGAAAACGAGGGTTTATAATTTGACGAGTTACTTTTATATGAATGCATTATTAAAGCAATCAACGGTGGGATGTTAGTTTTAGTTTCGTGCTTATTTCTATGAGTTTAATCAAAGGTATGCTAAACAAGACTGCGATTCCAGAAGGAACTATATTCCCATTTTGCTTATTAGAATCTTAAGATCAAGACAAAGCGGTACTTCGTTATTCTCGTTCTAAATTTTTTAAACCGTTGGCAAAGGAAAGACAAGAGAAAGAATGGAACGTAAGAAGTAAACTTTAGCTAGTTCTAACGAAGTCTCCCTGGAGGGCCAGGAAAGTTTCTTGACATTCGTATTGCGCTTGGTTTGAACAAAAAAGGGATTCGTTGTGGAGATAAAAAAAGAAGTAAACGATGTTACTGCCGGTCATCGTACGATCTCTAATTGCTTTAGGTACTCGTGGTATCGAACGTGCGATAGAAATAGCACGTAAGATAAATTACATCGAGTAATAGTCGTATAATTAATGATAAAAGAATACTATGTGATACGGTAGCAATATGCGATCGATTAACGAGTAGATAGATTAAAAAACAAAAGCTCCCGTGAAATGGGAGTCGTTTACGCTCTCGCGATCTATCGCGCACCATTAAAAGAATAGGATCGAAGAAATATTAAAAAAGAAGACAAAAGGGAGGCGGACTGACGTGGCCAATTGAATTCAATTTAAAAATGGATTTTCAGCCGAAGATTTAAAGTTCCCCTCCTGTTACGGGAGCCTCGCGATGAATTACTTTGAGCCGCGATAGATCGCACCGCGTTTCTAGATTGAAAACTGCCAATGCCGTTGAAGCCTTCTCTTATGTGAAACGGCATTTTTCATCGTCTGTCTTTTTAAGCATATTTGTACGTTCCATCGATTCTGCCTAATACGCGAGAGAAGGTGAAAGAGGATATAGATACTGAACAAATCGAACGTTTTTTTCGATGATAATAAAAAGTTACCTTACGATATTCATCTAGAAATGGAATACATTTCGACGATGCCAGAACTTCGGGCCACAAATTTCTTGCTAATTAGTCTCGATGCCTTATGGACACACTTATTATCGATTTATATACTTTCCTTTTATACCGTGAATATTTTCAATCCAAGTTCGAATGCACATGATCCAACCCATAGTAGTTGATTTGTTTGTTATCATTATTAAATATTTCATAAAATCACATTACGATGCATGGCAATAATCTACCGTCATTTACATCGCCCTATCATTGGGTCCTTCACGATTACTAATACATGATCGACAATCCCCATCATCGATGTAACTTAGTTCTTCGAAGAGATGATACTCTGTACATGTGTATATTAGACCAGACGAATGGTGAACGTTGAAAGTTACAAAGATTTTGTATGTATATAATATATATATATATATATATATATAAACGCGTAGAAACCTAACGATGTTTTGTATTGACCCTAACTTTGCCAAAACTTTAGACTATACATATTATATGCGTTATATCATATCGTTGGTTCTTATGTACATCTTTTGTATAGTGTAAAGTGATAGATGAATATAAGATCAAGAAAAGGGGAAACTAAGGTGGAGAAATATTGAGTGGGCTGTATGGTAATAGAACTTTACAAGTGGCTGCCGATGGTTAACAATAATGATAGTTGAATAAAGTTACAAATAAATGACTAATAATCTGACGAACGAGGGTGATGATGATGATGATCATGACGATGTAGGATCGTATTTAATGTAAATATAACGAATATGTGCCCATTCTCGAGAATAGCGATTTAGAATATTATCCGGGTGATGAGTTTAAGTATGAACGACAAGTGCTAACGAGAATTCCGAAATTTAACATGCATGTTCACCTTCTCCATCATTATCCACTTACGCGTAGCTTTTAGGATGAGTAACATGATTTTTACGAAGGACTCCGTCGCACTCTCTTGCACGATCATTATAAACGGAGAATAGATTGTTGAGTAATAAAGAAGTTTTAACTCTTTGGGGCACAAAATCTTCACCTCTTGCACTGGAGGAACGTGTCGCACACGTCCCGGAATTAGAAACGACGTACCTCGCACGTCGATGATCAGCTGTTTATAAAAGAAGACGTGCGCGATACGATCATTTAGTTAGAGCAACAGTTACAACGTCCCTTATTATATTTCTCTCAAGTTTTTTATGTTCTTTGCAAATAATATTTGTATACGTGAGAAAAAAGACTCTAGTTGCAAAGAAAGTTAATTTGGAAAAAAATATAACAAAATAGGTTTGTTTCCTTTGTAAATAATGAATTATGATATAATCGACAAGGTGGGATAGAAAACGTCCCAGGGTGCGTGTATAAGTACCAAAATGGCGGGATACCTTTTATCCCACTATGTCTCAAAGAGTTAAAAGGCTAGGCGAAAAGTGTCCATGATACTTCGACTGACTTCAAGACACTTACCCCGTTTCACTTAAAAATAAGATTATTATATAAAATTGCTTCCATCAGTCGCGGTTGGTTTTACAAAGTGCTTCGTGCGTTGGTGATAATCCACGATTATATCAGTTTTCTACTCAAGATCGACGGTGATTGTCCACGTATATTCGACTAGTGACCAAGTACTCCGTTCGTATTTCATGCCGATGTAAGTTACGACGTTTCGAGCATGTAACGTGCGTGCAATAACGCAGTTAGAAATTCTCTATTCTTTCGTGGAGGGAGGACATTAGTTAACGATGTAAGAGGCCGATGAAGTATCGGGAAATAATTCACTCTTACACGATCTACGATAACGTTTGCTAGAAGTTTGTCCGTTCCATCGAGAGTAACGTAAGATGTAGCAAGCGTAAGATAAAAAGCGAGAGACAGGTACGAAAACGAGAGAAAGAGAGAAAGAGAGGAGAGAGCGGGTGAAGGAACGATTGATAAAGAGAGAGAGAGAGAGAGAGAGAGAGAGTGTGTCTGTGCTAAAGAACGTGCGTGCAAGATGTTAATTAGTAAGGAGTTTATGAGAGTACGAATAGACACGATAGTGATTTTATTAGCTCGGGAATTATACAGCATTCGATGTAAAGAAATAAAAAGATTCGTTATAAATGTAGACACAGTGGGCTGTAATCGAGAATAGATAATTTATGCGAATTTTAAGGAAGATTTGAGTCGCTCGCGAGAAGGCTACGTATATCTTTACCCCCTCCCCCTGAAGTTTTTAGGTTATGTAAGGGATATTATGGAATGATGTTGCCTAAATGATGTGGAATGGAAGGTAATTGCCCACCAAGAGGACGATGATAACGACAAGATTTATACGGTCGCTAAAATCGCTAGCGAATAAAAATGATTAAACATTTACTTAGCGGTCTAGTCTATTTCTTCTTGCGAAGTTAACGAATCGACGCAGTATATGATGTACATAAAGTAATGAAATAAAAAAAAAGGATTTAGAGAACGATGATCGCGAACACGGTAGCGCGTATCGTCCAATCTTTTTATAAGCTGATTTTGTATTTATTAATTAATTGCGGGGTTTATAGAGGTCACGAATTCATCATTCTTATCGTCTCTGAGTTGTCATATGGTTTCCAACGATAAGTGTTAATTTATTGACTGTGAATAGAAATAAACGATGGAAGAATCAAACCGGAACATTCTTCGATCTCTCTTCTCATTTTATTTCTTCAACCCCTTTCATCTAAGGAGTGGGAGTGGAAGAAGAAGCACCCGAGCAGTAAGTATTCTTTACATTGAAATATTTGATTTCATTTAGTAAAGCTAATATTTTATTGAAAGCAAATGCCAATATTTAAGTGAAATTACAATGAAAACAAATATTCCATGAATTTATCATACTTTTTGTGATGCAACATTATGAACGGTATACGATAATTAACATAAACGAATAGTAGAATTCTATTATTATATGATATTATTATACAGGTTGCCCCATATGAAATAAGCTACCTAATTATCTCCTTTCATTGCCGTAATACAGAAAATATTTTGCGAGTTATATTGGCTTCGAACATTCAATATCCTGAAAGAGAATTTTTCCGTTGTCAATATGTTATTCTGTAATTTCTTACCGAATTTTCCGAATCACAAATATTAAATATTGTATAAGTAGGTACCCTCTTTTAGGTTGTATACCTTGAATAATAATAAAATTATATTCATCCAATGCATAAATATAGAACTCCTTGTATCTCATGCTGGACGTTCTTAAAGCTGAAGTGGTTTTAATAACACATTAAAATAATGATTAATAACTCATTAATAATTAGGAGTTCTATGGACAATGTGTAAATAGATCTCTTTGCTGTAAGAATTTAAAGGCCAGCAGGAAGATACTCAACGTTAAGCGTTACAATGTTTCTCGAGTAGGAGAAACAAACATCTTTAACACAACTACGGGAAGACATTAGTAGAGAAGTTCGAAGTGACGAACGACTCAGCGCCTACTCGTAATTTTACTCGCGTAAACTTCGCGCTCCGGTTATCTGCTGCACTTGGAAAGATCCTCTTGTTTAACTATCTTCCTGTTACTTTCAACGTAATTGTAGAAACTCGTGAAAACACAGCCATTTCTTGCACGGTTATGTTCGTCCCTTTAGTTTCTGGCGAACTCGATTCCGTAGACGATTTCCTTTACTCACTTATTTGTTAAATAGTTAATTACATTGCTGTAATTGATATTTGAATTCCTACTAATTATTGCATTTTAACCTAGTAATCGTTATTAAATATTGGATTGACCAAAAAATCCATGCGGTTTGCGACAGTTTTTTGCAGGGAAGTAGAGAGCTTTTTCTGAACATGGAATTACGAAGCTGTCCAAAAGATAGGATGACATTATAAGTAAAAACGCGCAATACATCATTGAATAAAAGAAGTTTAAAAAATATACAAAATTAAATGAAAATCGCTGTCCATTTATGTGTTAAAAACTGCACAAACTTTTTGGCCAACACAATGGTAACCATTAGAATTGTTGAATGTTAACCTAGTACTTCTTTTTACTACCTCTTAGATACGTACAATTTAATAATAAAAGAAATCGTGAGATATGTTCATAATTGTTTCAAATATACGTTCGATTGTTCACTATTGGAATTTAAACATATTAAAATTCTAATTTAATTTGTAATCATCGAGATACGCAGGTTGAAATGACGAGTAATGAGAGTTTGTCTCGGAAATGATAACAAGCCATGACATTGATAATGTTTATGAATACAAACGCAACAAAAACTAGTCTACAGCGTAATCAAGTGTACACGTACTCGACAAATTTTAAACGACGATTTACTTGTAAATGGAGCTGCATACGAAAAAATGTCACTGTACATGTCCAACTTACTTTTTCATGTAGAATGCACCTCCCCTTTCGGCTTGTACCACTAGTTCGGAAATACCCTGTACAATCAGTCTGAAGATCTATATTCCTACCCCTTGCTTTATCGAAGATAGTAAATTTCTAAGACGAAACATGTCGAAGGTACGTGTCTATAGAGGAAGGTGGTCTTGAAAAGAGACTCATTTGCCGAAAAACGGTGTCGTAAAGGGTCTACACAGCACGGTACTCGCCAGTCAGATGAACTTTCAAAGAAAGCGCGATAAAGAGCGTTTCTTAATGTATGTAAATGCACCCTCCGAGAATTATTTGGAACGTAACGGCGTATGCGTGTCCACTTGTGACCTTTATTTCGGTCCCTAAGAGAACCCCCCGTAACTTTTACTACGAGAGATTATGACGGTAATAACTCGAGGAGTTTCTTTCCTCCCTGTTAACACGATCCACGCAACTACATTTTTTACCTCCCGGGGGCTAAAATCTAATTTAACTTTTACGCCCGCGACATGAATTATAATTATTCCTGAACATTTTCGTCTGACTTACGTATCCCCACGTGTCAAATCACTGAGGATACTTTGCTATCTTCAGAGGGATTATTAGAATGTATGTACATTATTATTTCAATTCCAAAATCCTTCTGGTAGCACGATTTAAAAAATGCTGTGTTTACACATTTATTTATATACAAATTATAGCTGGAGGATTTCAGTTAATTATTTTCTTCACTGTATGACTTGGAAAGCGCATTAAATAGAGACGTATAAAAGAAAGACTTTACTGTACTTAGTAGACGATCAGTTTTCAGAAATACAGAGAACATAGGTAATTTTTTGTCTAAAAAGCAATTCTTCCAAAAGACCTTGGAAAGTATTACGAAAACTTCACAGAGGCGTGAAATATTTAGGATGACTGGAGACAGTCCAATATCAGTTTACTCGGTTGACAGATGCGCACCTTTGGTGGACCGCAGAAAAAGTTTCACGGCTCAATTTTGTCTTCGACAAAGTTATTAATTCCTCGTCGTTCTTTTCTCTGACATTACTCCAGGAAAGAGAGCTTATACCCTCCTGAAACTGTCAAAGACTGGCGGGTGTACGGATTCAAGAACCGGACACTAATACCCACGCAAAGTATCTCTTAAGACGTTTAAGTTCCGCTGTGCATTCCTCTAATGTTAGTAACAGACTTCTTTTTCAAAAGAAACTTTCCTGTCTTTCTCCGCCGTTAAGAATGGAGCGGAATATAACGAGAAACTGTGTAAGGTTTGCACAGAGTCCAATGTTTCCCCTTTTACCTCCTAGTTTTCCCTTCCGCTTGTTGTTTTATCATACAAACATCTCAGTTTTCCGTGCCGTAAGCAAACAACGTCATATATGATGAAACACGGAAGAACAGTAATTATTTCGTTTAAAAAACCACGTAAAAAAGGTTGGCATCAATGTGTACTTTGGACAACTTTTTAATGGCCACACACTTATTTCGAAGGGACAGGGAATGGATGAATCGGATGGATACTAGAAATCTGCATACTATCCAGTTTAATTGGATCCCTAAAGGTAGAATACGCGTAAACTTTCCTAACTAGCCGCAACCCGTTGACTAACGATTGTTGAGCTCAGTTCACGAGCAACAAGTTCACTACCGATAATTAGTAAAGTTCGGATAACTTCACCGATATGAAAAATTCTTCAGAAACGATATCAAATACTCTCGTAACAATAGCAGTGTATGGGTCATTCCACGGGAAATCGATCACTTCTCTGTGAGATACAGTTCCAGAGATATGACTTCTTAAAATAATATCCATCGAGATTCGCAGGGATATATCTTCGGGAATTTTTAAAACTTCTGGAAAATTCCTTTAGATACGTCTTCAAAAAAAGAAACGTGCATCAAGATTTAAAGGGTGGTATCTTCGTCAATTTGCAAAATTGTTGAAAAATTACTTTAAACATGTTTCGGTACGATTTTGAAAAGAGAAATGTACATTAAGATTTAAAGAGTGGTATCTCCGTGAATTTCCAAAATTTCAGAAAATATTCTTTACATACATACGTCTCGGTACGATTTCAGTAAAAGAAACATGCATCAAGATTTTAAAGCGTCGCATCTTCGTGAATTTTACAAATTTCTACAAAATTTGCCAGACACGTTCATAAAGCGTCATCAATTACAATATATGTAATTTTAAGAAAAACCAAAAAGATCGTCTAAAAAATAGATCCATGTTACGTTGAATAACAGCCGAGACAAAATTAAATGGATAATACCAGAGATACGACTTTCTTTTAAGTTTATTTATTACGAATCTGGATTATTTACAGTATCGCTTAATATTTGACGTAAATGAATATCAACATTGTAATAGACGTAGGTGGTGTTTCAAAGACAGGGGTGAATGTGTCATATAATATCAGATAAAATTATTGAAAGCATTCTTTGTTTAATTAAAGAGAAATATGTATGAAAAATTCCATTTAATTTGCAGTTAAACGAGTCTTTCTTATAAATTTAATCTACATCGGAAATATTCCACCGGCTTGGATCTGATTCCTATTATCTGAACTTTAATCCAGGAGACAAGAATCGGTTAAGTACCTACAGATATCAGTTTCAGCAATTTTCACGAAACACTCGAGACACGAAAATACAAGCATGATACTTGTCCGTAGCATCGGTAATTACATCCGATCCACGTTAATTAGTGCCGCGTGGATTTTAATCCTCGGCCGTCTGTCAGCAGGTGACATATGATATCTGCTACGCTCCTTTGTTCCGCCAAAGTAATATGCGACTCTAATTAGAATCTCGGTAGAAGAATTAGACGCGACACACATTATTTCTTATACTTTCGATTCAATACCAGATTAATATCCACGTAATATTTTCCTATAAGTAACGGGTTCCTTTGAAAAGATATATAAATTCAAGAGTTTCTCACCAATTTGTCAAAGAAACTCAATTTCCCTTCAATTTTTCTTAATTCTTTCAATTCGTAATCAATTAATTTCCATGTACACGAAACTTTATAAAACATTTTTCTTTTCCAATTTTTAACGTATTATATTCTTGAATCCAATATCTAAGGATTATTTATAGAAATGTTCATGAATGCTATTATATCATAGTTTTTTGTAATGACGTTAAAACTGCCGTGTTTTTTAATTGGAATTCGCTGCTAATTTTATTAGTTTAAGACAATGTTGTCGTAGGTTTCGGGGATTCTTTAATTTGTATTGATTCCTTATTTAATCTGTATACGTAGGTAGTTCTAGTGTTAACAATAGTACCATCTTCCCTCGTCGATATGTTTGAGGTATAAAGAGTTCGTGCAAAAGCAGGCCTTGCACGTATTAAACATCAGCCAGCCATTTATTAAGCGGGGCATGGCACCTTTAAGGTTCGCGGTCATAAATTTCGTGGTTTAGACAGAAACGGCAGTTTATCCCTGCAGCCACCCCCCACCGAAATCTAATTTATTTCACGATGTAAGTATATAGCCCGGTTGGTAGACATCTATTCGGCATTCAAATCGTGCCAGGATACCGCACATACGTAGAAGAACGCTTACTAAATGTGGAATTTCATTGTTTTCGATTCTACATCTTAAACACTGTTTTATAGTCCCATAAAATTGAAGAAATAACAAGACACATTATTTCTTGCACTTTTAACATAACTGGCAAATTAATATCCACGTATTATCTTCCATTAAGTAATGAATGTATTTTATATACGTGATTACTTTACTTTAAATATATACTCGATTACTTTGATATAAATATATTGGAGTACTTACAAATTGGGACGTGAATTTGCATTGTGGACTTGAAGATTTTCGAATTTTAATATCATAAGATCTTATATCCTTTAATTTGGTAATTGAGAGATTAAAAATTTTATAATTACAGAATTAATTATATGCGAAGTTTAGAATTATGAATTAAAAGTTATTTTTTACTCTCTGGAATTTTTAAGAACAAGCATTTCATATACACGATTATTTTCGATGATAATAATATCATCTTATTGGAGTACTTAATCGTTCAGAAAAAAAGGAACTACTCAACATATACTCAATCGTGAGAACAAGATATCAAAAATCGATCGTGTAGTATATTAGGATTTAAGTATGAAAAGTCCAATAACTATTGAACAAGTTGAAAATTATAACATTATGGTTATGGTTAAAATTGATTAAACCACGCCACTTTTTCCGTGGACGTGATTTGTAATTACTTAGCCTATATACTAATTAAATTGATTGGCATTACGGAATTAAAAGTCTGCAGGGAGATGACAGAAGATTACCAATAATCATGGGAATTATATTGTTAATTCATTTGTACTAAATGTTAAATAAAATGGATTTTTGTATAAGTACCACAAACGACATTACTTATAAGTACCCCTAATACATATAGAAATAATGAATGACAGTATTTAATTGCTACAGTCATATTTGGCAAACAATAACACAATAATCCCCCGTGAAAGCGTGCGGAAAAACAAGCCACAGAAGGCATCTAAAAGGGAAGTAAAGAAAATTGGATCAATGAAGTTTAATGGGGTTCCTTTGGTGTCGAAACAGATACGCATTCCCCGGCTAACAATTTTCAGTTATTCCATATATTCCGAACTGATGGATTCCCGCGTGCGTCTGAGGAACATCAAAGGGATCGTTATATCGTCAGAAAGGTAGAAGGTGGAGGATAAAAAGGAAAGGGTGGTGAGGGAGAGCAAAGTCCTTATACCATTCCGCGAGGACGAAATCGTCCTCGAAGGGAAAAACGATTAGGAAAGACAGAAGGCGATCGTAGAAACACGCAATATTCCATCTCGTAACCAGACTAAACCACCCCACCTTATCTTTCTTCGGGATCCTCTCAGACGCTTCTTTCCGGCATCGGGAGATGATTGAGCAAGGAAAAGACCGACCAATGGCGATTTCAGGAGAGAATAACTCGAGACATTATTACCGAACTCTAACCAGCTTCGAACGACTTTTGGGTATTTACAAATTTTCTTTGTAGTCGAGATTCGCTGGTAAAAAGATTTCGCTAAGTCGATTTCTTCGGCTGGGAATTTATTCCATTTTAGAAGCTTTTAATTTCAAATCCTTTTTACTCCCAATTTATACAATATTTTCTATTCTTGTGGTCAATGAAATAGTGATAATATTAATGATGTCTTTCATGTCATATATTTACACCCCCGCGCAAAACTTTGGAGCACCCCTTGGTTTTTGGATGAAACAAGTTTTTCGTAAATATTCGATTGTTTTATTAAAAATATTGCACTTATATATGAGCCGCTCAGCAGCAAATCCTAACATACTTCAAACACTTGAGCGGAGATGTATATATAATATGTTATTTTATTTTCAAAAATTAACTCTCAGGTTGGTATATATTAAAAAATCAAAATTGAAACTGGACAGCGCATACTTCATAACACAGTTATAACTTGATAGAAAGCAACGAAGTCTGATAATTGATATTTGGTAGCAAATAAATCGGATAGCCTGAATCTTTTATCAGATAAAAAACAATGCATACAAGATAGACACATTAATAAGAATATTAACATTAGTGCATAACACAAGTAATAAATAATATGTGTTTTAAAGTACGAGACTAAATTGTACTGATTCTTATATTCAATTACAAAGCTCAAAAAAGGACGAAATATATCTGGAATATATCCGTCTAAAAACAAATAGGGCAATAAAATAAATTGTTTCGGGACGAAAACTGGTATTCAGCACCCTTTCGCTTATAGAATTTTATGAGTGAGAAAAAAATATGGCGCTTGTAGGACGCGCGGATAAATCGCGTTAAACGACATTAATTTCCTTCATAAATAACATTCGCTCGATAGCCGAAATGTTTCTTAACCGAAGGTAGCCTGGAGAAATATCGGCGTGCCTTCGAAGTGCACGACAAGCGATTTATATATTTCAGGATAACCGGGAGACGATTTTTTTCATCTAGAAAATCCACTCTTTGGATCGACAACCAGCTATCTCCCGAACCTGGGCTTTTCAAGTGATCCGGGATAGCTAGTTACCCCCCCGTACGTGCTCCCTGAAACTGCCAATATTGAGACGGGCTAAATCCTTGGGAAATTGGTTCATTTATCGCGTGGCATCACACCCATTACTGTCTATCAGTCATCCATCAGGCCGATTTAACTCCTGATACAAAAAAAAATAAAAAGAAAACAGATTTTTTATCGACTCATTTCGAACTCTTCCTCCGTCTTCGACAAAATTAACCAACGCCTTTATGACGGTTTCAATCGTGCGATTCTGGAATTGATACGGATTAATTAGTTATTAATAAGTTAACCAGTTCACTATTAATTAGTAAACGAAACTCGATGGATTTCCTTTTAAAAAGAAAATTTCGTTGATGAATAAAAGGTTCTTTTTTAACATGTTAAACACCATGACCGTTATCGATGACCATCGATGCCAATATTACTAAAATTCGTATCAAATATGTCGCGAATGTGCAGTGATTTAATATGAAATATACCGAGAGATTTTTCACGAGACTTTCCAGAGTGCGTTGATATTTTTATCCGTAGTCATTTTAAGTAATAGCCTGAGAATTGTTTGATAGATGCGCTCCTTTTTGTATGAACGAAATCTCGGAGAAAGTGTCGGACACGTACAAAGGATGTCTATAAATATAATATCGATCTTGTGCGATAAGAGATAAAAGAAAAAGAATGTGTCTACGTGGCTCTACGTTGAGCTTCGCCTGGTGACTTACTTTTCGGGGACAAATCCGAGAAAGAATGGGCTTACCTCGCTAAATAGAAATGAATTACATTTTTCGCTAAGATTCTTGAGAAATACCGCGAATCCCTTCGGGTCACTTTTTATTAACCCCAAATCTTAGAAACCCTTACGACAAACCGACCACGTAATATCGTCAATTGAATCCTTGCGAATGGAGTGCGGCAATTTGTAACGGGATTTTCAACCGCCTATCTTCTTCAGTACAGATAAACCCCGGATATTTTTCAGGCTGACTCAAGTCACCTACTACTGAAAGGAGATTTTCAAAAGGGATCATTGGCATTACTTTCCAGAAATATAAAATCCGATTTTCATGCGATTCTTAGGTTTATTATGACGAATGAAAATAATATATTAGAACTAGAATTAATGCTCACTCAAAAAATCTCGGTATCTTTAATCCTACTACATTTCGATTTAATGCTTACTTTGGCGAATGAAATGAATATATTAGAAATAGAATTAATGTCCAGTTCAAACTTCTATACTTCTTTAATGTTACTAATATATATTTCGACTTAATGATTATTTTTAGGAATGGAAATAATATATTCAAACTATTGTAGAATTAATGTTCTCGTAAAAATGGTTGGTTTCTTTAATCTTGCTACGTTTGGGTTTCGATTATTATGGTAAACGTAAATAATATATTAATACTAGGATTAAAACTTACCTAAAATCGCCACGTTTCTTTAATTTAATAATATTCAGATCTCTTTCACTTTTAATATTTATAATTTAATTTTACTTTCATTCATATGATTCCATCATAATTAATTTTAGCAGAGTGCCAAGATTCTTAAAAAAGACTCAAAGCCAATAAACATTCAATTACCAGGATGGTTATGATGCAATATCAATAAAGATATTTATTAATAAATACACAATGCGATGGAAGAGATAATACGTTTATATATAACAACATTCAATGATAACAATATCTGCACACATTTGTGCATAAAGCATTAATATAATTCTGCAGCATATATATTTTACTGGATCAAATTAATAATGCCTTATTAACAAGCACTATCTCAAACTTCACATAAAATAATAACACTGTTTGATCAATAAATTCCAACGGAACAGTTCCCGCTGTAACAAAGTAAATTGATGTTGTTCCTTATTACTTTGAATAAAATATGAATAGAATAAACAAAAAGTTTGAGCTCGTCGAGGAGTGCTGCGAAAGCGGAAAGAAGAGGGAGTACAAAGAACGAGAGAAACGTCGAGCGAGAAGGATCGTTACTCCGATGTCAATGAACTTTTCCAAGATAAGAGATTCATTCGAAATTATAATTGAGGCAACACTCATTTTCGCGAGTAGAGCCTGCGAATAAAAGACAAAGAGGTGGAAAAAGAAGAACAAAAAACCACTGTTTAACAGGGTTTCCCAAGAGTCGCCGAGTGTTCACCAGTGAAGCGCAACGATTCGTAACAAGATTTTTGGTCGTCGATCCATGACGGCATCCGGTAACGAGGGTTGGATACTTCAAACTGATCACAGTTAGGTACTTCTGAAAAGGAAATTTTTGAAATAAAGTCAGCCGGGACGTGCTCGAAATCGCGAAGAGTACGATCGAGATTGAAACCCGGCCGGAAAGTATCGGAAGTGACAACAACATCTTTTTTTCCCCCTTTATATACAAAATGTTAGGAGAAATAATGTTTTGTTTGATAATAACGAGCTGGATTGACAAATATGAGACACTGGTATCAATTTATTTCATGAGAGAAGTAGCTGTTAAGGGAATCCTTATGCAGGAGAGCATCCCGAAGTGTGTCTGAGGACTCGAATCCGCTGTGTCATCTCACTGCCTAACTACATTACTACTCTCCACTGTGTTCGCAAACAAAACTCTGTTCCTGCTTCTCTTGCTTGTCAGCCAAGAAGTTTCCCTGGCTCGTATCAACCCATTCTATAGTCACGGTGCACGTGGATTCGACAATGCGATCATCTTCACTATGATTAATTGCTCCCAGATCTTGATTTATGTGCGAAATTGTAATATGCGCTTGTCTACTCGCGCAGTAGTATATTGCCCGAGAAATTAGGAATTCGTGTATTAGGTTACTGTGATTTGTTTAATCATATTTATGTTTCACACTTATTCAAAAGCCATCTGCATATGTTATATTCTTACAGCAGTGATTTAGTTTAATTAACACTAGAACTGTCGACAATATATTCAGCTATATTTATATATTCGTGTGTACGTTCTAAGAAATAAGGATAGATGGAAAGAAGAAATTAATCGATTCAATTACGTCCATTATGCAACTTAAGCCGCGAGAGATTTTGGAAAATGGAATCTTATGAATTTGAACGTTTTTATTAAATACCTTGGACCCAAAAATTTGGCGGTTTCGGTAAATTTAGTGTTAAATTATTTTCGAAAGAAGTCTTAAGTACAATAAGTGTAAATATAAAAATTAAAATCTAAATTAATAACTAAATTGATTATACCAAATTGAAGGACAGAACTAAGCACTTGGAAAATAACCAAAGAACTCGAATCATTATTAAAATTTATTCATATTTCATTTTAATTACATATGTAGGACTTCAACATATTTCGTAAATTTGGTACTTTTACAAACTTGCTCGATGTCATACTTAACTTACTGATTTCCTACATAAATAAGTATTTGAAATGTCGTTGTACGAAAAAATGGTTCGATAGTTTTATGTTAACGCTTTTAAATATAATACAAAAGCTGCGGGCTTAATAATCGCTACAATGTTGCACAACAGTTTCCACCGAAACTAACCATTTACCTATCTGCATACAGTTTCCTGCGCCAGATAAAAAACTGCTTTTAGGATGATTCAAACTAATTCCCAGTTTCACATGCAACGGCTGGTTGTTCGTTGTTTTACGAAGGAACAATCGTCGGGACAACGCAACTTCCGACAGAACGTTTTTCTGAATCTCAATTTTACAGTTCCATTCACCAGCGTTACAAATTAACCTCCTGCAAAAACGGAAGTGTCATTTAAATTAATCGACCAACTCAGGAAACTTCAAGCTTAATGATTAATTTGAATCGATAAGCCGGGAGCTAGTAATTTATCGAAAAAACTAATTACAAGATTACAAATACAGCACCGCCAGCAATGCGACGGTTCCACGAGAAACTTAAATGATGTATTTCTTTTTTTTTACAGCAATTCCTTCTCCACTGAATATTAATTATCCTGGTTTCCCTGACCTTCTTCGGACTAGCTTAAAGATTCTCACGACTTTAAGACAACTTTCGAGTTTCTTCGCTTAGGAGAACCTCGCCTGTCCTCCGAAGCATCCGGAGGAAATGGAAAGGTGCCCTAGAAAGAAAGTGAGTGTAAGAGAAAGAGGGTAAAAAGAAAAGAGGAGTAGAGTCTAGATCGCAGAAATCCGGTGGTTCCTGACTCGCTAAAGAAGTAATTAATGTAACCCACTAACTCAATTGTTTAAACAGCTTAACTGAAAAGTTCAGAGCGCAAGTTGCGCCTATTAACAGGTTAACCACCATGGTGGTCACCGGTGACCACCCATGCCAACATTACTAAAACTTCAATCAAATATACCGCTACAATAACGATGTGAAGTAACTGACGTATCGCAGAGCACTTAAACGGTTTTATTTTTAGACGTTATATGAGCCTTTTATTTTGAAAAATGGACTTAGGTCACAGCGAAAGTGATTAACTCTATCAAACAGAAATAAGCACCTATCATGCACTTTGGTAGTAATACTGGAAAATTGTCAAAAAGTGTAGTTAATCACTTTCCCATTTGAGCGGCTCATTTAACAACGCAGCTGAAGCATGTTGACTTCCTCGATACCTTTAAAAGTGCAAACGTTACTTTTCAAGTACGGAAAATAGTAATAAGAATTTACAAGAAAGTAATCGACCGAAGATGCCTGGTGGATAAGAAAATGGAAAAAGCTTTCTCCACGGCCGATAGAGTTCTTGTAGATAAGAATGTTCCGGGAAGGAATACTTTAGTGGAAAATACAAGGACTACAAGGTATTTCCTGTTAAAATACGAATGAACGTAAGAAGAGCAAACATCGTTCAAAACTGCCTTCCTTGTACACCTCGACTTCTTCCTTCGTACGTCTTAAAGTTTTCGACGAAGGAAAAGGCGCTTTTCACAGTAACCACGTTTTCTGTACTCGAAGAAACTAGACTGCGGAACGTAGAAAAGATCGTGTGGGCGGAGGTGGAAGAAAACGAAGAGGTAAGATGATGAGAGGGTGGGGAAGAACGAGAGAGTGAGAGATGGAGTGGAATCCATTCAGACATTCGAGGTAGAGCCTCGAGGCTGCGGATCTCTTAGCAATTGCCTTTGATTTCTTGAGCTAATACGAAGAATCTGAATGCCCCTGGGCTTCTCTACCTTCATCCACGGACAAGCAAAAAGCGATAAAGGAAGTTCTTACATGACCGGACACTATCTATGTGATTCGAAGGGAAACCCTGTTACCCCTTTCGTTTTCTTTCTCTACCATCAATGTACTGCGTAGTCCCTTTCCCAAGCATTACTAGATCTCCGAAGGGTATGATCAAAACCAATGAGAAAGCAGTAATACGAGATCTTATGACTTTAACACTAGAACTACCGAACAGATACTCAGTTATGCTTACACATTTATTTATATATAAATTATGCCTGCAGGATTTAAGTTAATTACTGAATTCAATTATTTGCGTTATCTCAAACAATGCGACGTGGTATGGTCGAATAATTGAATTAAGATTGCGGATGAGTCATTTTGATTCCTTTGGAAGTTCTAGTGTTAAGTATACATCTCACGTGTAATATAATGCTTATCGTTGTTCTTTTTTCGAAATGTTTCTTTTGGCAGCTCTTTTTATGGCCTACGCAGAGTCCTCTCTACCTTCTTTTACCTTAATCCCAGAAAGTGGGTTGAGCTAAATGGATTGCGAGGATGTCTTGCTGACCTTTGCACCGTTTAAAATGAATGAATGTGTCAGATAGATTTATGTGGTGTTTTAAAACCTGAAGTTCCACAAGATGCTTTTTCCGTTTCCAGTTACCAACAAGTATGTGCCGAAGATTTCATTTTATAAGTGAAATTGCCGTATTTCGTAAGCTACCCACGATGTATATTCGTGGCAGATGATTCGCTTGATGAGGGTAACCACAGGAAAGGGGTACGTTTGTTGTATAATTTATAAATCTTGTCTTTTAAACTTTTAAGCTTCAAAATATTTCAAAGCCTACCCGCCACCTGAATTCCGTAGTATTCTGTTTCTCTTAATAACCATATCAATTAATTGCAATTAAGTGTCCGAGCACTGTAAGAAAGCAGATATATAATTGCAGTAGTTATTTAAAATAAAAATGAAATTCACTGCTTTCCCTAATTCAGCTTACTTTTCATATTTCCATGCACGTAAGTTTATATATTTACATTGCTGAAATATTTGTTTTCAGAAGTAAACATTTATCGTCCATAATATTTGGGTATAAAGCATATAATAAACGAAAATATCCAAACTCAGTTTGCAGCACCCTTCGATTATGATAACATAATATATTTGTATACTAACATATTCTTTATTTTCAATTAGTATTCTCATTTCATTCACAAATAATAATTTATATCGCACGTTTGCGATTGGAACGTATTCCAATAAAGTTCGACTTCATCATATTAAATATTGAAACTCAAGATTTACCAATTTAAAGGTTTATTAGAAAGAAGAGTATCACTTGGTACTCTTGAACATTGAGAAGCATTTTTAACACTACGTTCATCTATGTAATTAAACCTAACTTTATTTATATTAAACGTCACTTTACACAAGAAAGCAAAGTTAATATCTTCTGGGCTCTCGTAGCTATCATATATCTTATAGCACACGTGTTCCTTAAACATGATCTCGTACGTAATACTGACTTATATCAAACACTCGATGCACTCCAGATTCTGCTAACTGCGCTGCAAGTTTCCTACTTGCTGACTCTATATTCTCGAAGAAAAATCGCCTCATATCTCTACGAGCATGCCAGTAAGATATCCGCTTCCAATAAAGAAGTTCGATTATATCACACACGGTTATCCACGTTATTCTCACGGACAAATTGCACGCTTGTACAGTATTTCAACGTTCGTATCACGCATACATTTAACGAGGAGAGTTTGTCAGTTGTGTTTGAGATTTTCCAACGAGATTATGAAGAGCGTAGTATAAACAGAACTAATTCTATAACACACAATGTTTTTCAAAAAAGGGGTTTAAAATTAAACACGATTTTCATATATTTGTGTGTCTTTCACTGTACAATGTGACGTTAACGAAACGAGTAACTTCACGTTGTATAGGGAAAGATGAATAAACCTAAAACTTGTGTGCTATATAATTAGTTTTGACTATACTACGTCTCTTCAAAATCTCGTTGAACAATCTCACGCATAACCGACAAACTCTGCTGGTAAGTGGTACACCTGACATTGCGAACTTAAAAAACAATGGCCACCGTGAGCCATTCGAAACATAAATGTCATGCAACGGAACCGATACGAGGAAATAGGTATTCGCACGATGGAAAATTCCACGGGGTATTAAGACGAACCCTTTTTTTTCCTTCGGTTGTATGTTCCTACCCCCGCTACCAATTTCATTCTTTCTCCCCACTCCCTTTTCCTTCTGGTAGATGAAAAATTGCTGGCGGTCGTACCGCGCGAAATTAGCGACAGCAGAATGGAGGAAGCGAATGTGATTAATGGAACCGTAAATTAGCAGAAGCCATCAGCCTGCTGTTTCTTTTTCCGAGTTTCTGCAACGAGTCCCGAGGGTCCAAGAAGGAAGGGTGGACTGCCGAAACCAGACGCGGAAATGCGAGTTCTACTCAAGCAAAACCTTGCAGTGTGTGATCGATAATATAAACTTACAACGTTCTTTCTTCTATATGACTTTTTTACAGATACGCATACGATTCTCTTGTCTCCTGTCATCCTGAATGTATCGCCGGTAGTTCTAGTGTTAAAATGACAAACATTTGCAAATGTCTAAGTGATAATCTTTATTAATAAATACAAGGGGAATACGTGCTTGCAGCGAGTGTTAATCGTCAAAGTGATTCACTTGTTTGAACTTTCATTAATTGCTGACTGACTCTGTTTTCTGTTAGGCTGAAATTGAAGGTGATTTCATTCATCGCAGAAGCGCAGTGCAATGATTTAATCTCCCCCGAATTTCAAGGCAAATGAATGTATCTTGCACGTAAAATGATTAATAACGAAGCTACTAAGGAAACATTTGCAAATGTCTAAGTGATAATCTTTATTAATAAATACAAGGGGAATACGTGCTCGCAGCGAGTGTTAATCGTCAAAGTGATTCACTTGTTTGAACTTTCATTAATTGCTGACTGACTCTGTTTTCTGTTAGGCTGAAATTGAAGGTGATTTCATTCATCGCAGAAGCGCAGTGCAATGATTTAATCTCCCCCGAATTTCAAGGCAAATGAATGTATCTTGCTCGTGAAATGATTAATAACGAAGCTACTGCATCGTTCTCAGATTGCATGCGCGTGTCGAGCACGATGTACCTCCATGGATAAACTGACGTGGAAACAAGCAGAAGTTAAGCATACGACGAGCTCGTATGTACCGTTTATGAAACACGATTCATCCTGATTGAATTATATACCAAACACGAGCATATATACGCTACGTAATTCGAGGGAAGGTATAGACTTTAACGAACAAATCTTCGTGCTGAACACCTGCGAATTTCTACTACGCCAATGCTACCTAACATTTCACTCTCATACTACAGATATAAATTGATAATAGTAATGTTCGATTAATACTGGAACTACGAAACCCGTCGAAATAAGTCCGAGGAATTTAATGAAAACGTTTAAACTTATAAAACACCATTTTCTGAGATTTTGTGCGGCTCACTTTGAATAATGAATGTAATTGAACCGATTAATATATTTGTTACATCCATTCTTATATAGTGAATATATTGTCCGCAGTTTAAGTGTTAAAATGTAGGCGATGTCACACATTTAAATCTATGAATTTTAAATACTCTAATTAACAATTGAAAAGTCGTTAAAAATATTTCAAAGTGTCTAATTAATCGTGCAAGATGCCACGTATATGAAGGTTTAATATGCTTTTTCTTAACTGCAAATTAATGTATTAATTCTAATTTTATCCAATAATGTATTAATTCTGATTTTCATTCAAGAGATACATTTAAAAATCTTAAATTTGAGATGACATTTGAAATGTGTACGAACATTAACGGTGCAAGTATCGAGTCTAATAATTAATTTCATATAACTTAAACATACGAAAGCATATACATATATCTGTATTTCAATTAGGCCATTATTTTCAAGTCCCTGCAATTTTTCCCTCTAGATACCACCTGTTAAGATACCCTGTACAAAAGTCTAAATAATTTGCCATTCATTTCAAAAACAGTTCCCGTACGTTATTTTTGATAAATTCGACCTAAAGGAACTCGTGAAATGCGAACAGTCTGGTTATTATTTTCGTGTTATGACACAGTGAGTCGCATAATGAACCCCTATCGTATAAATTGATATGAAAACGACAAGAAGGTGAGCGTGGCATCGCGTGTATGAAACACGGTGCATTTTGACTGGATCATGTACAAAGCGCGGGGCGCGTGTTTTGATGCGCCAAGTCAATTTATTACCATGTTACTCAGCCCGGCCTCGTACGGGTTATAGGGTGCTCTATTATGCGCATAATATTTAGATCGGGATCGGCCCGCCGGCCGAGGAGCAAATTCATTTATGTCTGCCAAAACGCTATAAAAATGGTGATGCAGCCAAGTTGCGCATGCAACCTCATCGTCCCGAGTGCACTCGAAACCCCTAGCTGGAAATGATTAAGAACACCCTCCTTTATGCGCATCAAAAGTATCTTCCACAATAATATTTTTCTCTCGTATTTCAACGGTATACGTAAAATCATAATTTCTTATATGGATACCTGATTACGGTCCGAGCTGTTTGCGCGAACAATTGATGCGTGTAACCGGCATATTTTAAGGTTTTCGAATATTTTGAATTTTAGTGTATTATCAGATGTGAATGACAAAATTGAATAGAAGTGGAAATAAAATGCTTTTTATTTAACAAATAATAAAATAGACATTCTAAGGTTTCCATAGATGCAATGTATTTTTCTACACGAATTTTGTTATTTATATTCTTCGGGAAAGTATCTATCGTGTAAAAGCAAAATTGGCTGAATTATATAAAATAGATTTATGAATTAATTGGGGAAGCAATAAAAAAATATAAGCAGTTGATTGATGTAGTAAAAGCAGACTCGATTCGTAATTAAAATAAGAGAAGCTTAATAAAACTAATTGAATCCAAGGAGCAAAAAATACTTATTATTACTTCCAGGAACACGCCTTGATTTTTAATTCGCTTAAACGAATGAAATCTTATTTCATCTCTATTTCTTCTGCATTTAAATGAATTATAAAACTTATTAGCCAATTCAATGAACAAATTCAGAACATGGACATTTTCTTTAATTTTCACATTACACCTAAATAGCAGTTTGCGCGAGCTGTTTCTTTAAAGAAAACTGGATTATAAATGTAATTTCCGCAGGATACCGTTGAAACAAAGGCCAGGAATAAAAGTCGAAGAAAAATGGAGGAAAATGAAAATCGAAGCCTAATTAAACCCTCGAGGAGATAGGTAAGAGTCACTTTAGAATTCAACCAATCGGTCTGATCTCATTTCCGTGGAGCGTACGGACTCGCCAATGTACACTCGAGACTCTCAACCGATTCTGATTCTGATTCTGATATATCAAAAAAGCCCACGGTATTGTGTAACACCGTTGATTAGGGGATTCAGTCATTCTGTCAGACCAAGGAGCGTGAGCCGATCGATGGACCAGCTAAAAAAAAAGATCTCACTATTGATTCCTGGGTATTATTATTCTGGTATCTCTGTCTTCTACATCTTCGTCTTCGGTGCTTTCGCATTGCGCGGCTTAAAACGTCAACGAGATCGAGTAGAAGCCAAAATGAAGGGTTGGGAGTATCCCGCGGAACACCGTTCGGCCACCACTCGTAACTCTCCCGTTGAAATATAAAGTATGGAGGCAAACAAAAATTGCAGCTAATTAAGCTCAGCTACACGCCACCGTCGTTGATTTTCGAGATTTTGCCGAAATTTCTCCTTCGAGCCGTGAACCTACGCCAGAGATCGATCCTCGGTCATTACTTACCCTCCTATCAACAACCCCCATATGTTACTAGGCTTTCTACCTTCGATGGTGAATAATTCTTTTCTTTCGAAGTATACATTTCATAGACGTATTTAGGATTTATTTATTTCATTCATAGAAGTTTTTTACTCCAAATTAACCCTTTTGCAAATCAAATCCATCCTTTTGCAAGAATAAGTGCAAAAACGTTTGCTTACAAAATAACTAACAAGTTTGGTAAATAATCTAAATAAAATAAATAAAATAGACAAAATAAATAGATACCATTTAAAATGAATAGTAAAAGAAATATTTACAGATTTTAAAAATGATACAGATTTTACGATTTACGATTTTAGATTTTTCGAGATTTTACGATTTATTGATACAGCTTTATTCGTACATTTACGTAATCCCTTTAAAAATAAGGAAGGACAGCAAAAACAAATTAATCGAATTAATTATGTTTATCGTACAACATAAGCCCCAGAAAATCGAAGAAAATGGAATGTTATAAGTTTGAACAATCCTATTAAATACTGCAGACCCATCATTTTGATTGCTTAGGTAGTTTTAGTATTAATAATAACATTTTTCCACGGAACTTGTATGATATTATAGGTGATCGAAACCCAGTATAATCATAAAACCATTTATGATTTAAGTGTTTAGTCATAAAATACGATTTATATAATATTTCAACTGGTTAGTGGCGACGATGCCCGGCAGTTTAGTGCGTAAATACCAATCGCGAGGAAAGTATAAAACTACGGGGTGTCAGATAGTAAAAGAAGATATAAAAAAAATCTGATTGATCTGAGGAAGCCTGTAGAACCGGCTGAATAACACGTACATTATTTTACGAGGGTACGTTCTACCATCACTCACCCCACGAATATCTGAAATCTCTCTCGTTTCTTTTACCGCATACTTCCACGAATAAGACTCATAATATAAAAATTTTCTTTACAGTAAACTTTTCCGAATACTTTTTATCTACGATTGTAAAACAAGATTGAATAGTGTCGCAAAAAATACGCGTGTTATCACGCTTTGCCGCGTAAATAAAAGAAAATATTCGATAAATATGTATACACAGGGTGTCTGCGGTGACTATGGACAGCCCTTTATTTCCTAACGTGTTGCGGATAGAAAACATTTTTTATATGAAGATAACATATGTTTTGATAAAAGTAAATTTTTTTATAAGTGCCTTCAAATCGTCAAATTATATTAGGTACCGGAAGAAGATGGTCCGGATTTTGAAGTAAAAAGTCTAGTACAATGGACATTCGGGAAAGTAATATTATTTGTCGAAGTAATCACCATTTATTTCTATAACTTTTTTACAACGTTCTACAAGCTTATACATTCCTTTTTTGTACAAATCTGGTGGTTTACTCGTAAAGAATGAATTAATTGCTGATTTGATTTTGGCATCATTTTTAAAACTGCTATTTGTAAGGAAGTTTGGTATTGACAAAAAACAAGCTGGTAATCAGAAGAAGACAGATCAGAACTGTAAGAAGAATGAGATAAAACTTTCCATCCGACATCTTTTATTTGTTGGCTAGTCGAAAATTCAAATGAGGTTGTCATATATTATAATTCATCCTTTACGAGAATTATTTTATGATTGAACATATTCATAAATCGGTTTCGACTCCCAAGCGCAACAAGCTGCGCAAAGTTCACACTTCGAAGGAAAAGAGTGTCGTAGATATTCCAGTTGAAAATATTCGTAAACCGGTTTCGATCCGCAAGCGCAACGTGCATAATTCGTAGGAAAAGAATGTTGTAGATATTCCGGTTGAAAATATTCGTAAATCGGTTTCGATTCGCAAGCACAACAGGCCGATAAAGCTTCGGCAGGGCCGTTACCTGTAAGAAGAGGGTGTCGAAAGCACCGAGCAAAGAATTCCCTCGGGCACTCGAAATCACCGCGTTAATTCCGAGGTGTCTGAAAGTGGCTGAGCCAGGGCTGCACCAAGCGTGTTGTGCATACACATACTACTCGAATGCAGGTGTAGTCCATCGAAAAAAGGTATTTTCCTAGTGGTTGTGTAAGTGCAGTACTCGCAAAACACGAACGTGCGACGAAGAGAGGGAATGATTTCGTGGGTAGGTTTACGAAGAATGTTCCTTCGTCCAGTGGTGTTAGTGGATGGCGTCGGTAAGCGTACAAGTGGTTGGAAGCGCCGAGACGAAGGGTCCTCCTTGTCTGAGCACTGTGGTGCTTGTGTCAGCGCTCCACCCATCCTCCATGTCTCATTCTCTGCGAATAACCATTGCGATTCATTGTTTAAACCGAGACAATAAAGTGAACGCTTTGCTGGTCGACATATTTCGATCTTTCTAATATGGATCCAAGTGGGCTTTGTCAAGTTCCTATTGGCCCTTCTGCTACCAAGGAGCATTGCACTTTTTTACGAATATAGTTCACTCCTATATTCCGTAACATTCGTCCATTATCTTCTAATTTCTTATACCGTATCTATGTCACCATAACTTTAACATTCAAAATAGATTATTAGTTCAAGTATTGATGAGTTCAACATTAGCACTACCGAAAATATACTTGTCAATTATGCTTACACATTTATTGATATATCACCTGTGGTTAGAGGATTTAAGTTAATTAATGGATGCAATTCTTTGCGTTATGTATTTAAAATAAAAGTATGTAAAATTTTATTAAAAAGGCAGACAAGTAATTTTGACGCCTTTGGTGATGATTAAAAATTCTATTGGATTAAAATATTCACTTAGCTTGTCTGAGATTAATATTATATTAAGTTGACGCAAGAATAATTTTGTTCTGAAAACGTATAAAAGAATATTATTATTATATATTCATTTATTGAATGAAAAACATGAATGCCTTTTTTTGCGCACAAAAATATTATTATTATATATAATAACGTTTTATATATTGTATTATAAAAGCACCGTAAATTCAATCTTAAATTACTGAACTGTGAAACAATAAAGAGGAGTTTGTTTACCTTTGTTTGTTCACATAACAAATTTTAATCAAGTCGATTCTGTTTCAAGCTTTTTTGTAAAAATATAGCTGTATTTATAAGGTGATGAGAGTCGTGCTTTAAATATAATACGCGGGAAATAATACCATCCTCTGGCACACCAAAATAATGATTTCCTGTCGTACAATTAGTAAATAGCCGAAGCCACGAAAACGGATTCAAAACAATTAATTACTAAAAAAACATAGCGAAACATAAAGGCAGGAAGAAGTATAAAAGGAATAATTGGGAAGTTTGTGCAGAGGCGCGAAAATTTGTAGAAAGCGTGCGAGGCAAAAGAGTAAGTAGTATAAGCGGAATAGGTTCGCCAGGCAGAAAAATCGGAAGTCACAAACAGTACGCGTTTCAATGAGAAAGAAAGAGTGAAATGTTTGTTATCCTTTTCATAACTTCATCGTGGACTTACTTTTGTTCATTTTGAAGCGGCAGTTTCAGTTTGATAATGTTTACAGTTATTTTACAATTTTCGACGAAGTTAATTTCACAAAGTGTCAATGATCCAATGTGTTTAAATACAATGCAACAGTTTCTGTGTGCAAACAGAGATTCAAAGCTTTCGTTTAGCATGCTTTTACCAAAGTTATTCGTATAAAGAATTCACGATAAATGTATATATAATAAAGTAGATATATACTTTTACTTCCATCTTCGAGATCCGCCATTTCATGTGAGACGATCTAATATAAGTACAGGTAACCCTCCTACAGCACGGCATCCAACAACACGGTTTCGCTCTAACACGTTTAGAAATTTGCGAAAAAACCTCGTATAACACGGCCACCTACGACACGGTTTCGCTCTAACACGATTAGATATTTTCGGAAACCCTGATATAACACTGTACTTATACTAATTGACGTATGTGTGTATTTAGAAATCTAAATTATACACTATGGACAAACAATACATATGTATACATACAAAAATAAAATACAATTGATGTTGCGTCGCAAGCTTGTTGAATTGTTGTTGGCTGGATCTATTACCGCACTTCATAGGTGGCAATACAATAGTACATATATTAATATTTTTAATAGAAATGAAGTTGCTTGTATGGATTTAAAAAGAAATATCTGTTTTTAATAAGTTTTCGGAACCTAACCCTCCTTTTTGTACTTACTCTGGGTCTCATATAACACGGTTTCACACAACACGGCATATTCTAGGAACCTATCTACCGTGTTGTAGGAGGGTTACCTGTATAATTATATAGATATAAAATATATGAAATAAGCCAAATAAAGCGTTCTATGTAAATAATAGATCGGATAGAAATATTCAAAAGGCCTGGCTGCGATTCCCTAGACGGGGAAATAGAATTGGGCGTGGTATCGAAGACGGCGACGAAAACATTGACGGCCAATCTGATATTGGATAAGATCCAATAACGTTTCAATCATCGAAGGTATCCTGCACGAGGAAGATATGTGAGCTCGATTCCAAAAAGCAAACCTCGAGGGAAAGTCTGACTCTAATTTAACCCGTTTAAAAGTGTCGAAGAGTTGTGGAGGACAGAGAAAATGAAGGAAGACCACGTCCTTCGCTTCAGATTGACCCACTTCGAAACAACGGGATTCGGCAAGGAAGACCATTTCTCCTCGTGTTACCAGAGCTACATGGAGAGCACGGACAGTGATTTGTTTGCTGGCCAGTAGCTTTTACAACCCCGAAAAGGTCCATTTCGGCCGCGACTAACCTTCCAATCGGTATTTACCTTGATACGCTATCCCGTACCTTTTATCTGCCAAATGAATCCACCGTGTCACCAAACTTTCGAAATTCGCGGGACTAAAAAGTTTCTTCCAATTTCAAGCTCAATGGCAGGTTTCAAAGAAGGATTTGGAAGGAAAGGATTTGATATAAAGAAATATATATAAAAGTCGATAAGTTTCATGGTCAATTTTATTCACTTCGTTTTCAGTTGACAGTTTAAACACTCTGATATAGTAATCAATAGTTTATTTTTTTGGTCCAATAATAATTGGAAGACTCGAGTCTTCCTATAACACCGAAGACATACGCACCTAGGGCCGATATTAAGTAGCCTAGGACTTCTTTTAAACCAATTGTTTAGACTGAAGAGGGTGCAAAATTGTACCGAAACGTTTCTACGATAAAAAATAAAGAAGTCTATATCCTTATATTGGTCTATCAAAAGCCGTAACCCAAAATCACAAATATTAACACTCTGATATGTTTAGAAGGTGATATTTTGTAAGGTAATCGCAGTAGACATTTTGGGTTTTGGTACCTCCTTGAAATTTTTAGTTATTCTTCTATTTTACAATGATCTTTTTGCTTATTAATTCTGAATTAACCGCTTTAGAAGTAATGCAAATATTTTAATTGGTAAATACAGTTCTTCTAAAAAACCTGGCCGAACATAACTGCCAGGACCTAAGTGGTCCTGACTAGAAGATATTTTCCAAAAATTTGTACCTAAAAGAAAACCTGCGTTAAGCGGTTGAAATTTTCAGTCATTATAATATTAATTATTTCTTGTCACACGTTTTCATTGTCTTTGAAGTCTTAACGAACATGCAACATAAATATGGAAATTTCGAATAGCAGTGAAATATAATCTTATCAGAAGACATAGTCGCAATGTGCCCGGCCCTTCTCTTTACTTTCTTCATCAGTTGGACAAAGCCACTGGAAACAGCACTGTATCGTGTTAAATTCGTCCACGTCGCGCGTAATTTTGGAACATTCTGTCAATTCGAGCGAGCACACATCTGCGTTAATCCATTTTGAGGCTGTCACGAATGAAGAAGGGATACAAGGCAGGTGCAATATTACGAAGTACCAATAGATGTGAACTCGAAGCGATACAGGCTTTGCACTACAAATTCACCTTGTTGAAAATCAAATTCCCCTTTTTGCTGATCAAATTCATCCTTTTCCAAATCAAATTCACTCTTCTTCAAATCAAATTCTTCTTTTTGCGTTTGAAATTAACCATTTTCCAGATCGTATTCATCTTTGCACTAATAACATTCACTTTCTCGCTAATCAAATTCACTTATTTGCTGATCAAATTCACCTTTTACATTGTATTTTATTTTCATTGCAATAGTTTAAGAAAACAAATTTGTAGAAAAGTTTGATTTGCAAGAAGGTGAATATAATCTACAAGAGGATCAATTTGCAAACCATTTGTAGTGCAAACCCTGCATTAACCAATCCTTCAATGGTATGTCAGAATGGGTCCATCGTACGCGTGTCTCGCAGTAGAATGAAAATTTCCGAAGCAACTACAAAACGACAGGAATAACGCGGCAAAGAGAAAAAAAGACGATGACATTCTACGAGGTACATACATCTGTGTACGTACGAGCGTCGATAATACTACGAGAAAGGACTGGGATGTTACATGGAAGTAAAAAAGGAGTGTTGCATGGAAAAAAGGAAAGTAAAATATCTCTCTCGTGACCACTCACCAAATCCGCCACTGTCCTCTCGTTTGGGTACTCTTCCATCAAATGCACTCCACTCGATCAAAAATACTGAATACCGCGGACCGCAACACGCCCGCGAATTTTCTTCGTGAAATACTAGTTGATGCATTTGTATGCACTCCCAGTACTACCGTTGTTCCGAGCCCTTTTTCATATGAAATGCGTTGCTGGAATTAATACATGTCAGCGCAATGAAATACTGACAAAATTGAACGAGCGTTTGACAATTATCCCGAATAAAATTATTCGCGTTTCAATCACGTCGAATACGATAGTTAATGAACAATCGATAAAATGTCCTCCCCCTGTCCAGAAATAAGTGTCCGATTTGGGATTTTTATAAAAATTTAACGAAAGCGAGCCTCCACTTGTAACAAACCAATGTCCAATCTGACACTTATGGTGAATTAAATGTATGATGCTTCAAATTCCTTTTCGCTATTTAAAAGAAGTACGATTGGGAATCAAACGAAAACACTGTTATTTCTCAGATGAAGGACAACGCGCGACGTAATTCAGATTGGAAACGAAAAGAAAAGGAAAAAGAAATTACAGCGCGACGTTGGCCTATTCCCCTAAGCTATTCCATATACTCTTTCTAGCAGCTTGCTAGTATCGTGACTCTCTTAAAAAAACTATGGAGGAGTTCCTTGTGACGAGGGTCATGGTGTTTCCTGGTGTGTCTCAATACAAGAATGTGGTAGAAGGTAGGTGTTGTTCGAACGCGATTTAAGCCCTTTAAAATGCTGCTTAAAGCCCGGGGCAGTTCCAATTAACCCGCCATGTTGTGCGCGATATTAGTTGGATGTTGACAGTGGCACCGATAAGATCTCTCGACAGCTTGTATCTCGTTCGCTTATTATTCATTACACTTTAAACTACGGCTAGCTTCACCAGCGGTTGGCTGCACTGCTGGTTACACCGTGCGAATATATCCTGTAGTTCTATTCGACGGAGAACAGATTTTCCATGGTACGTACTGGCTTTATGAAGAATCACGAACGCTTTGCTTGTATGAGTGAGACTATTCTGCGATATAAGTGAACCTACAAACTGATACTGGTTTTGCGCATCCAATTTATCCCTTTTGCTGATCATATTCACCTTTTTGCACTCGAAATTAGCCGTTTGGGAGATCATATTCACCTTTTTGCAAATCAAATCCAGCTTATTGCAAATCAAGTTCACCATTTCGCAGATTAAATTCGCTAAAAGCCTTTTTTGCAAATTTGTTTTCTTAAGTTACTGTAACCAAAATAAAGTACCGTAATAAAATTAAATTAAAAAGAAAATCAAACTAAAATTATCTTTATTACAATAGTTTAAGAATTAACACCAAAAGTATTTATAAATTAGATATCTATAATATTTGTATATTTTATAAATTAAATACTTCTTGCAAAAATCTGAGTTTGATCTGTAAAAGGATTAATTTGGAGCGCAAAACCTGTATTACTAAATTCTATCAGGCCGTCTCACATGAAACAGTGGATTTTTCTGAAACCCCCGTTTAATCACTCCCTGCTCAACTATATTTCATTAAATTAATAATTGGCAGCTATTAACATTCTGGTTTCGTCGGAGATACAAATAAATTTCAAGATGCACTTTGAGTTTGCACAATTGGCAGGTAGATTGTTAAATTGATAGATTATGATTAATCGTCTATCGATCAACGGCTGACTAGAAGCAATCTATCGAAAGCGTTAGGTATCTTCGCATGTTGAATGCAATAAGTAGAATAAGACGAGAAGGTTGAGGATGATGAATGACGCACGTCTTAAAAAGATTGCATTTTTCGCACGCATCGAATGTAAAGATCGAAACATACTTGAAATCATTGTATCAATGACTTTCCACTGACGTACATTTTGTTTGTATACTTATATTTATATAATGTTTGAATTCTCTTAATGGAAATATTGCATGTCAACATGAAATTGAAAACTGAAAATCCACATTGAATAATGATTTATTAACATATTTCAAAACATCCATGAAATCATTGTATCAATGACTTGTCACTTACGTACATTTCACGAGTAAGATCTATTCCTGTTTCTTAACAAGAAATTTCATTAAAGCCGAGCTAAATGCAATTTGCGATAGTAATAAATACCATATAAATCGTGTAAATCGCAATATAAAGCTTATAATATTTTATCGGCTCGTAACGTTTTTATCGCAGATTTCTAACCGGCGGTTAATAATTTATTACTTTCCATCGTAAATATTAATGTGCATTTTTCTTCCGTAAGCTTTGACTCTGAAAATTTTACATTGGTTTGGATCCAACGCCGGTAACACGCTTTTTTTAACACGTTTCATCTACTTCTGCACGGTTTTAATCCCCGGCGAAATCTAAAAAGGTGACTTTAAAACAGCTAAATATCGCGTCAAGTATTACTTTGCATTAACACTTCAGGTGACCGAATGTTTAAATCTCAATCAGAGATTTAATTGATTTAATTAATCAATCATTAAACCTGCAAATGCTTGCAATTTTATACTTTCAATTGTTTATTGTACAATTTGCATTAGTTTGACGCAAGTTTTATATTTTGTTGCAAATCAATTCGATATTTTAAATTGCTTTTTATATAGTTTGCGTTAGTTTAACACAAATCTTATACTCTGTTGCAAATCAATTTTGACGCGACACTTTTCACACGATTTTTTTCATGGTACACATTCACCGTGTAAAAAGGAGTCCCAGGTGCACTTGACCATTTGCAATCAACCGAAATTTTCAAAATTCAGACTGTTGCTTCAACTAGAAGTTGCGCGTAAATCTGTTTTACGCGGCAGTAACCGATATTTCACTTAGAAAACGGCTTAATAAATCCACGAGGACGGCATTCTAAGGGGCTTCCGGAAGCTGTATCTAATCCCAGTTCGCAATCAACCGCTCTGTCTTAAATAATTTACAGAGTTGAAGAATTTCCTTAGTAACGTGATTAAAAAGTTTACGTGCCATTCTTCATGAGAGTGTTGAAGTTATCCGCGGTAACGTTACTTTTTAACTTCCCCTTCCCCAGAGCGTAATTCCTTGCTCTGTGTTGGATTAAATTTTAATCATCCGCGGGAGAGGACATTCAAAATGATTCCATTTAAATATGTTATTACGGTGTATTTTATTTGCAACAAAGTTGAATGTAGAGTGAGAACACCAGTATAAAGTATAAAGCTTCCAGAATTCTATTGCAGTTTTAAATCGAACAATTCCAGTTTCAGCATCCATGATGGCAATTGGTAATATTTCGTGATTACTACGTAAGATAAAGGCATCTATCGATATCTGATATTATTGAACTGGAGCTTTGACCCTCGCCAAAGTTATTGCAGCCTTTCTCACTCGCAGTATCGAATAGACTCCTAGTCTGAGTAAACGACGAAAACCACGAAAGCTGCCGAAGGAAGCTTTAGTTTCCCAAGCTTGCGGTTCCCTTTCACTCCTTCTGTGTCTGTGTATCCAGAAAACCGGACGTATTCCGTTGTTCCTAGTAGGATGCTTTCATTGGTGTTATTTTTCGTAGCATCCCGCGAAAAAGTTTGATCGTTCCCACTGAGCAAATAAATTGTCCACGGAAACGATTGTTTTTTTCACTTGGAAAACCGGTTTCTTTCCTCAGAAACATATTACCTTGACTTTAATTAACTTGCAGTCATCTTGACACTGTTATTATTATCAACGATTAAATTATTATCCAACTTGGAGTGCATATCATCTAATTAGTTGCTACCTGAACAATTGACACACACGAAGCATTAACAAATGCAAAATAAATAGTTACAATCTCGTACATTAAAGGGATTACATAACAATCGGAGTTACAGGGTACCAGTTTCGTTGTAACAGGTACTAACGCGATCAACAAATACAAAATTAATTTATCGCACGTAATTACGATAAATATGAATAATTTCTATGATTGTTACCATTGTTGCAGTTATTAATATTCGCTCGGAATGTAATGCAAGCATTAAGGGAATTATGCGAGGTAACAAAATATCTATAATATTCGGAAAAGCTCGTGTTATATGTATATCGATGTACCTCTCTCTTGAAAAAGAGCAGGTAATTCCTGCAAATTAATGTACGCGATTGGATTAGCAATATCACTCGATATGGTAATCATGCAGTAGTGGCCTCCGTTTACGTACGCCTTTCCACCAATAAACGCGCTCCCGCAATCTGTCTATTCCAACATTTTGATCCGTATTCTTTGAACTCTTTATTTGCCGATATTGACAGCTTAATTGAGTGTGAATCGGATAAAACCACTTTTCAATAAACCAACAAATTAATCATCGAATTCGATCCGTAATCAATTTGAATTAATTCCACGTCGGAACATTGCGAGGAAAATGTTTCGTTTCGAAATTATCTCACCAATTGATTTTTATTTAAATATATATCGAACTGTATTTTATTATGTTATAAATCATTTCCAGGGGTAATTCATTTAATAGTTTGGAGACGTATTTTTAATATTTTTAACTCTTATCACTACAACGTTTTAAAGCGATACTCAAAGTGTTAATAAGTCAAATCCAAGAATGTTGTTTCGCTTCTAATGTATTATGCATGTCCCAATCGAAGAAAAATTGCAATGCTAAAACTTTCACAGTTGGATTTTTTTACCTCGGTGAGGTATAAAAATCCGAAAATAACTGTGAAGTCACGCAGATTTTAATTACGTTCGTTTGGGGATTGAATCTACCAAGCATCTACCAAAAAAGTAATGAAAAGAGTACGTAAAGCTCCACTAATTTGCGCTGCGCTGAAAACTCTAGATGATGGCACATATTCAAATCTGTATTTAATCATTTTGACACATTAAATAATTTGGGGCATTCATCTTAAATTCGCTTGAAACGAGCTTAAACCGTAAAACCTTAAATCAAGTGCAAGTGTATTGAGTACCAAAGCAAGATGTATTTAATTCCACGATATAAATAATTACATTAAAAACATTCCTGTGAGAATTTCTATCATACACGGTGGACCAAACTTTCTAGGTAATTTGAAATAGTAAGAAATATTAATTGAAATAGCAGGAACTATTCGATATTTTAATTACACAATAAAATCTTACAAAGAATGAAGATTTTTTTGACATCCAATGTGAAAAATAATATGACAAAATTTACAATTTTGAGAGTCTCTTGCGGTAAGATTCCAAATTTTCAGTATTAATTATAAAATCATTATTTTCAAAGTAAAATTGCACAATTTTCGTTCTCTGGTCAAAGGGAGCCTCTTCATTATAAATCTCCCAGGTTTGCAGTTTTACATTTTGAAAAAAGATTAACCTAAGAAGTCCCGAAGAAGAGTAACACATTTGTAAAATCACCTAAGAACTTTTGATTCACCCTGTACTTACGTATTAATTTGTTTTTCTGTAGTTAAAAATATCATCGCCTTGTTTCGACTCAAAATGAATTCAATATAGTTACATTTAATATTGAGCACTGAGAAACAAGCAAATGGTACAAATATTGATAATTTAGCATAGCATATTCATAAGCACGCTTCGAAAGCTTTCTGCTCAGACTGGAAATGGTAGGAAAACATCGTTCCGCGGAATATTATTCGCAAATAATTTACAGTTACATCAAATCTATATACATATATATGAATACAGGACATTCCACATAAAATAGGCCATCTAATTATGCAATAATATTTGATTCTGCAAAAGTTATGGGGGATCTGGAAAATTCTGTGCAAAAACGACTAAAGGAAAAATTCTGTTTTAGGATATTGGTTGCGTGAAACCAGTTACATAATACATAACATATTTTCTGTATTATCGTAATTAATAGACACCATGTATATACATAAAATAGACAATTTTAATTAAACTAAAATATATTTACAAAATACTAGAAACACACTTTTCGTAAGCTACAGATATTAACGTAAGATATGGCACGTAAACCTTTTTAATACGATATGAAAATGATATTCTGCATTGCGGAATTTGCGAGTAATGCGACAAACATCAGGAAATTATTTTTTTGCGCTTATTGAATTACATTTACAACATGCTTTCGAGAGCAATCATTATACCGTAAATCGCGTAATGTTTTATTCAGTATAAAGTTTTTGCTGCCGAAATCAGTTTAGAGGACTGAAAGCAAAAACTAAGGAAAGCTCAGAATATATAATCCGCAGCTTTACGGTCCGCGAGGTTTCATTCGTTAAAATATTTACCGCGACACAACGAACAGAGTACTTTTTCTTAAATGCCACTGTTTACACCGAGTTTCGCAGTTCCATAGAACTCGGGAAACCAATTTCTCTTTTCATTCGTTGGAGACCGTCCAAGAACGGGGTAACAAGTTTTTTTTCGGTAACCACTGGTGCACTGTGCAGAGTTTGCTTATAGAGAAAAGAATAGTCAGCGTGGTAGTATCATAAAACAGAATATTTGCGTGCATACGACGCATCCTTAGTCCAATAAAGGACAAAGTTCGCAAAACTGCAAAATATGTTTTCTTATAAATACATGGAAATTACATTTCCTACTTAGAGTTATAAACAGTGCTTGTTTGCGGTGGAATACACCGGAACAGTGATTGCAATTTAGCTTTTTTACTCATATCAGTTCGAGAATATCTGAAAGAATGGTAGTACTGGTCATGATTGTATGCAGGTGTTTCGATTTACCTATTAAGGATTTAATTGGGTCCATTAACGCCGCAATTATATTATTCAAATTGAAATGGACTTTTGAACAGGTGGGTGCAAAAAAACAGGAAAGGCAAATTAATAAACTTTAATGTTGGTAAAACTTTAATACATAACATCATTTGTACAATATACGGATTTTCATTTGTAAGTACACATGGATGAAAAATAGAGACATGAAGGGTGTTAAAAAAGCGTCCGATATTAGAAGGGCTTATACTACTCGTCGCACGAAAGAAATATTTGAAAATGTACGACGATCTGAGCTTGGTTTAAAATGGAAGGAAGTTATGTCACTTGTAATATCGAATGTTAATCAATAATAAAAGTTGAGTTTACATCGATAGGACTGCTTCTAGGATCGATGTTGATTAGACATTTTTTACGCCGCTCGGCGAGTAATATAAGCCCTTTAAGTATCGGACACTTTTTTCACACACAATCTATCAAGCGCTTTGTGTTCAGTGTGTGTTCGCATTTGTAAGATTATCATTGCAATTCCTCAGGAACAATATTCAATACACATACGGTGTAAGTACCTCAGTTTTCATTAGACTCACTGAATAACGGGGTACCAAAGAAAGTACCGTAAATCAATTTTGTCGTAATATCATCATATATTCTTAAAACAAGAATAGCGATACTAACTTATTCCCGAAAAATCACAAAAGAACGTTTAAGTAATCCCCCATTCGTTATTGTACAATTTAAGTAAAAGCTCGTAATTTCACGACGGACTGTTTACGTAAGGTCCCAAAATAGGATCATAGTATTAGAAGATAATAAATCACATCTTTTATCAGTCGAGACTATAAAAATTAGTTTACAAACGAATATGTTCGTGTAGTGCATCACAATATAAGAAATATTCGTAATAGAGTAAAAATTAATCGCTGTATTTATCAATACATGTCATTGTCAGTGCATGAGCAAAATATACGTGACAAGTGAATCACAATCTAATATGAATAAAAAACTAACTTCGCATGTATAAAACTTTATATACATATACACACACATCACAGGACTAAACCCTTTCTACTAAGAGATAAGATAGTCACCAAATAATCTAAAAATGAACGATAAAACTGATTCCAAAAATTTCATTGCTTGAATGACAACAAGGGCGTGCAGTATCAAAATAAGGATTTCAATCTTATACATATGCTGTATTCTTTCCATTAATGCAAAGTAAATACGACGGGTAGCACGAGTGCTAAATTCGCTCAGTCTTTCGACGGTGTGATGAAGTTTGGCATGTTCACTACACAACTTTTCTATAAGAAAAAGTATAGTGAATTTCCTTGTCTGGTTTATCATGAAACTCATCATTCTCAAGATCTATGCTTCGATTTTTTATGTAACTTACTATACAGGGTGTTTCCGAAATGGTGGCACAACCGGCCGGCAATTTCACACAAAAAACTGATAATGAGTCGAAAATATAGAATACATCTTTTGCGTACGGGGCTTTATTTCCGAGAAAATTGAGGATCAATTACTGATTTATTTTATTAACGTTTACGTGCGCGCGTACTTAAAGAATTGTCAAACTCGATTTTCTCGTAAATGAAGCTCCATACGAAACAAATATATTCTATATTTTCGATTTAGTTTTATGCAAGGAATCACCCACGGCCGGTTGTACTACGATTTCGGAAACACTCAGTACAGTTCTATTTTGTAAAATTATACTTTCACCAATGCCTTACCTGTTTCAATAGTATGGAATTCATCTTGGGTGGCAGGCAGGTATTTGTCTAGCATTAATTCAGCGAGATCAGTAGTATTATCGACTGTTTTCAAGATATTAATTCCTGTTTCAGTTGACATAACTTTATCTGCCTGTTGCCAACTGTATAGTCTTAAATAATGCACTTTGTAATATGTCAGTAGTGTCATGACTCGAACTTTATGTTTGGTTTCCTGTTTTAAGTCAGTAAATGTCTTAACTGCTGGCCGGAGGTGTTCAGATACAATGGACTTAGTAAGATTAAGTATCTGCAATCAAAGAAATTTCTTTGAAAATTCTTAACAATTACATTAACTGCCACGCCGATTTTCCTTCACTTTCCGTTCGCGCAACTCGACACCATCAAGTGGTGAGATACGCACGATGCGTGAGCGAAAATTCAACAAAAGAGTTGTTACTTTTTGTAACATCTACGAAGGAAAACCGCATCTTTGTTTAAGTTGTTTTATTAAGTTGCATTAATTTTGGATAAAATGAGGTATCGTATAACACGGATATCAGACCGACACTCAACGTGTTAACAAGTCAAGCGCACGAAATGCTGTTTCGCTTCCAATGCATTACGCACGTCCCGATCGCAGAAAAATGGCAATGCTGAAACTTTCAGAGTTGGACTTTTTTTACCTCGGTAAGGTATAAAAATACGAAAATAACTGTACATTACGCAGATTTTAATTGCGTTCGTTTGAGAGATTAAATCCCCTAATAATCTACCAAAAAAGTAATGAAAAGTGTACGTAAAGCTCCACATTAATTTGCGCTGCGCTGAAAACTCTGGATTTTGACATATATTCAAATCTGTATTTAATCATTTTGACACATTAAACACATTTCGGGCATTCATCTTCAAATTCGCTTGAAGCGAGCTTAAAACCGCAAACCCGTGAAACAAGTACAAGTGTATTGGGTACCAAAGGAGGACGTATTTAATTCCGCCATATAAATAATTACATTAAAAACATTCCTGTGAGAATTTCTATCATACATAGTGGACCAAACTTTCTAGGTAATTTGAAATAGTGATAAATCAAAACTGAAACAGTATGTACTTTTCGATATCTTAATTACACAATAAAATATTACGAAGAATGAAGATTTTTTGACGTCAGATGCGAAAAATAATGTCACATAACAACTTTGAAAATCTGTCGCAGTAAGATTCGAAAATTTCAGTACTAATCATAGAACAGTTGTTTTCAAAGACCACATCTTTGTTTAAATTGTTTTAATAAGCTGCATTAATTTTAGATAAAATATTATTTTTTCTACTTAATAGCTTACGCGGCAGCGTAGCTTAAATCAAAAGTTGACCGCCAGTCGGCACGGACCGGCGTGGCGTAAACGGAAAGTCTTGTGCCGGTTCCTCGGTACCGGAGTGGCAGTTAACGTGTTAAAGCATATTAACTTATAATGTTAACCCTTAAATGCACGACTTTTTAAAAATTGTTAAGAGCTTGTTTTCATGTTTATTTAACCCTTGACTGCGTGCAGCGCCTGCAGGTGTCCAGCGAGAGACGCTCTCTCGGCGCGAACAGCGACTACAAGCGCCCGATGCGAGATGCGCATTCGTGGTGTACGACGTCGTTACGCGGCGCAAAATAAATGCAAAATAGTGAAAAAAAACTGAATTTGGGTAAACTATTTTTATTAGTAAAGAACAACACAAAGTGTAGTAGAACACCGCGTATCGTAGCGGTTTTCGCGACCGCGGCACCGCGCGATTGGCGGGTCTCGTTTCTGAGCGCTCCAAATTCAATGGATTAAAGAAAAATAGAAAAAAAATAACAAAACAAAAAACTGTCGCATATCTGCAACAATATGCATTAACTGAATTAACTGGACTAACTGCATTCATTAGATTGCATTGTTCAATTTTCTTTAGACACAGTGGTACTTGTTTCTAAAATTCAAGAAATGCAACTTTTTCTTGGTCACTTGGTTTCATTGACTGTGTTGTATTACTGCAACCGTATGCATTTGAGGGTTAATAATCATGTTGAATGGTTATTTTACCTGCTTTGGTTCTTGTTTAATAATTGGCAGTTTTACTTCCACAAAGTCAAGGCCTTGGCAAAGTGTTCTATCTATGGTATAAATTGGCTTTTCTATTAATCTTGCTACTGGTAATGATTTCTCAATAACTGTATGGACTACAGTTTCCATGGTATCAAAAGCCCAATTGACAAACATATTTGCACCCTTCACACGGCCATACACCTGAGTGGATTTATCCCATAAATAATTTACACTTGGTATTCTCAGTGCACGGTCAACAGCTTGTATTCTATAAACATAGTCTGATAATTCGGACTCCATGATGACAGTCTGTAATGATCTTCCTTTTCATGGATAACAATATTATTTTGGATGTAGATTAAAACCTGTAAAAACATATTAATACATCGTTTATATTACTTTGAAATGAAATGTATTATAAGAACATTTAGAATAATTTCAGTGCTCTGTTATGATCATATTATGTTTCAATAACAAAAAGGAATGTGGGCATGAGGTAAATCATAGTTAAAAAATTCATGGAATATATTATATCGCGTAAGAATTACAACGTGTGTCTTTGTAGTATTGATATGTTTACATTAGTGCATGCAATGTTTTGGAATTGAAGTTCAATGTCATAATCGGAAGTTGACAACAACGGTAGAGACGTGTACACAACAAAGGGAATGTGAACACTTGACACTTACCCGATAGAGTCGTTTTCATTAAGCGCGTGTGTTTAGACCCGTTCGATTCGAGTTAACGGCACAAGCTGCACCTTGATCCCTGACTCATTTCACTGCGGAATTTGTTTACTTCATACACTGATTGCGAAGTGAATTATTTATTTCTGTGAGTCTCATTATTCTCTGTCATGTTTTACCACAGATGAGATATAAATAGAGCCAACACACAATGTATGCTACCCTTCTACAGTTATCGGTCTCTGGGGCCCGAACAGTATTTTCCTGTCACTGGTGACGTTACCTACTGAACACAAAATAGCTGCTTTTTCTGTTTTTAGTCCTAAAAATGCAAAAATAAAACATGGAATTATTTCTTTAAAATCTCATACATCTGTTAGCATACATATTACTCGACATTTAAGAGATATATGTACATATATGGATGTTTTCTATCACGCGGATAGGGGTCCCCGACCCAACCTCCCCTCAGGGTCTCCGATAGCAGCAACCTCCACGTGGTGAGACCTGGTAATCGGTAATAATTGTAGAGAATTAGAATTAGAATTCTTCTACAATTAGTACAGAGCTAATAGCTGCTTTATATGTATACTTTAAGTACGAATTAGACACCTCGCTTAGCGAATAAGTTAGGAATATCCAGTCGGATATCGTTTGAATATCTTTCAGCGATGAACTATACTTTACACACTTTATTTAGTGTACAACATTAATGATCAATATTGATGTGTTCATATAGCAATTTGGTCTTGCTCATTTAATAAAGATTAATTGTATTGTAATAGTGTACTGTAATTGTAATACTGTACTATAATTCTATTACTTTAATACTGCATTGTAATACCGAAGCTGCTTCAGTTCCACATGAGACTTTATTAATTTATTTTTATTTAAATACACTACTGCGGATTCTTTTAAAGAGCATTGTCCAACAAATTTTGACTTTCTTTTGGGTTGCATCAACGATAGGTGATCATCATAGATTCTGACGTGCTCAAAACGAAACCGCAAATCATTTTTCTCCATTATCCTCAGCTTTCGACAAAATCAATTTTGAAGAAAAGGATCTTTCTTGTCGTTGAACAGGATTTGTGACGAACAGATAAAACTTATATAGTTTTTAGTAATTGCAACGAATTTTATGGACTTTTAAGAATCAAATGATATAGATCAGATGTGCAAAATGAATTTGCAAATATGTTTAAACCTTAGCCAAATGTGCCGAAACACGTTCTGCGTTCACGTTTTTAGAACGTTCCTTGTACTTTGAACGAGATTTGTGACGTAACTATAAAAGCTAGTCTTCCGATTTTGGGTCGACCCATTTTTTGACCGAAACAAATTTTTAAACCGCTTCTTTCGACCCAAAATCGTCCTAGAATATGTTTATACATCATTTACCATCGATTTGGCCCATTTAGGACCTAAATTGGCGACTTTTAATTTTTGACAATTTTTGAAGGTATACCCCTTTACATTTTTCCGATTTTGGGTCGACCCATTTTTTGACCGAAACAAATTTTTAAACCGCTTCTTTCGACCCAAAACGGTCCTAGAACATCGTTAGGCATCATATACCATCTATTTGGGCCACTTAGGAGCGAAATTGGCGACTTTGATTTTTTGACAATTTTTGAAGGTATACCCCTTTACATTTTTCCGATTTTGGGTCGACCCATTTTTTGACCGAAACAAATTTTTAAACCGCTTCTTTCGACCCAAAACGGTCCTAGAACATCGTTAGGCATCATATACCATCGATTTGGGTCGTTTAGGAGCGAAATTGGCGACTTTGATTTTTTGACAATTTTTGAAGGTATACCCCTTTACATTTTTGCGATTTTGGTTCGACCCCTTTCTTGACGGGAATAAATTTTTAATCAACTTCTTTCGACCCAAAATCGTCCTAGAATATGTTTATACATCATTTACCATCGATTTGGCCCATTTAGGACCTAAATTGGCGACTTTTAATTTTTGACAATTTTTGAAGGTATACCCCTTGAGGTTTTTGCGATTTTGGGTCGGCCCATTTTTTGACCAAACAAATTTTTAATCCGCGTCTTTCGACCCAAAACGGTCCTAGAACATCATTAGGCATCATATACCATCGATTTGGGCCACTTAGGAGCGAAATTGGCGACTTTGATTTTTTGACATTTTTTGAAGGTATACCCCTTTACATTTTTCCGATTTTGGGTCGACCCATTTTTTGACCAAACAAATTTTTAATCCGCGTCTTTCGACCCAAAACGGTCCTAGAACATCATTAGGCATCATATACCATCGATTTGGACCATCTAGGAGCGATTTTGGCGAATTTCAATTTTTTACAATTTTTGAAGGTATCAAGATGTGATATACAGGTGTGGTTGAGTTGTAGTGCTATATCTTATTTTTTATATTTATGAAGACGAGGTTGATCACTTTATATTCATTTAGTTATGGAGTGAGATACAAAATTCAGTATCATATCTTTAATAGTCGAATCCGATACTCGATTCGGGATTTTGCGAAGTTTTGATAACCTTTCTCTGCTTTGAGGAGCTATGGAATTCCGTAAGATAGTGCTTTTTGGAAGTTAAAATCAGAGTGGCAAAAAGTTAGGGCAAAACATCAGCGATGATGCACTAGTTTGGTGGCCTTTGAAACTTAATCTTGGAGGAAGTGCTGATCGTGGTGGTTGAAACGAACTTCTCGTACTACGCTTTTTTACTCTTTCTACAAACCGGCTGCGGAATATTTCCGTGTTCCGTTTACTCTTTGAATTATTATCAACGCGGATTGAGTATGCAAATATCTGATTCTTCCCAACTTGAGATAACGAATAGAGTGCGAAAAATTCGTAGTATATTATCACTAGCTTTTATTTACTGCATCAGTCTTCATTTACTGCAAAATATTCCACGGTCCTTTGCCAATAAAATAATATAAATTACATTTGCGAAATCAATCGGCAAATATGTTTAAACTTTAGTTAAATTTGACGAGACACATTTCGGGCGCTGATTTTTCGAGGCTTTTTATAAATTTGCATAAATATTCTGACGGAAGTATAAAAGCAAGCCGTAAATATATAATTAAAATTGTCATTCTATTTTTTAAATAAAATGTTGGGAAATAATTTATAATTGAAGTGCAACAAAGTAGCAGTGACCTGTTTGGGTGAAGCAAAATCATAATTTTATTACTTTATATCCTACAATTCGCTAAAATATCAGTACATGGTTGGAAATCAGCCGTGTGAATGCTAATGACTTATTTAATTAATAACCGCAAAATAATAAAAAATAGATAACGCCACTAGGAGCTCTCGCTCCTACGCTCCTGGTGTTGCTCTGAAATGGCCGGGCCGTGAATTATGTTCGTACGTCAGTGAAATTTCCGCATGACTGACTTTTTATGTAAACAAGTCGAGAATGCTAGCACGCTTAATTAATCTATGTCGACATAAAAACATTCTGATTTCTTAGAAATTATATATTTCTTAGGTTTCCAAATGTACTCTATAACGTCTCGTATCGTATGACTATTCCAAAAGGATGCAAAATATATGCGTACTCTCTAAAATATTGTCTAAAAATTCGGTATTTTCCTATTTTCAGACCTAAATACGCAATGATTTTCAATTACATATATCCCTTTTTATGAATATTACGATCTATTGCAACAAAAATCTTTAAAATACAATCAGGACATTAATGTTAACAGTAACAATCTTCGTTTTTCATCTATGTAATCTTCAAATTCTCGAATTCAGTTGATAATTAATAATATTTTCAAAAGAATGTACCATAACAATCATTGCCTCGTACATATATTATTGTTTATTTCATGTAACAAGTCATGTATTATTTGTTAATAACTCGTTGAAATCAATTATTTAGGAAATATTCAGATATATGACGTCATAGCTCACACCTGTGACGGGGTTAAGTAGGTCAAGTAGCGTCGCTGTGCTCGGCACGCCGACTCCCCACTCTCCGAGCTTGCGCGCAGCTTAGGCGCGGGGAGCAGTAAAGTCTCTCGCCGGTCGTCCCACGAGTAGTGCGAACGTGTTGTCGGTTTGCTCCGATTTTTCGGTTTTCATTTCTTAAAAATTGTGCTTTTTCGTTTCGAAACGTGTTCCCACAAGTGCCACGAAGCTTCTTCGTTCGGTTTTGTAGATTTTTTAATAGTTATTTACCGAATTTTCGAGTTTTCCGACACGGCGTCACTTTCTTCGCGACGTACTTCGCAAGCTTCGTGGTGCGCGATCTTTCATTCCCAATTTTCGAGTAATTTCATCGTTTGAATATCAATTAGAGTTCGATTTTCGTTTAATTCGCGATATTAACTTCCAAATTTTCGTGTGAAAGAGGTTAGACAGCCAACTACTCAGTACAACGAGGCGGTTTGATTTTTCGGTGAATATTGCTTGACTTTGCTCCTCTTTGTTTCATTGAGATTTCACTCTCCTCAGGTATAACGGTGTATCATTTTGGAGTTTGTTAACTCCGTTTCTTCGTTGCTAGTTCATCTGTTGTATCGACATATAAAGGGCTTAACATTTCGCTCGAAGTGTGTATCTAATATGCAATTGCATTTTCGTCTTAAATTTTTGTATATACATAAACCTAATTTCCGTACGTTTTCTCAAGAAACTTTGATCTTGCCAATTAAAGTTTCTTGAAAAACGAGGAAGCCGGTTTATCTTCTTGTTTAAAACTTTGGCTTTATACTCGATTTTGGCTACGACGATAATCATCCACCATGAATTGAAAATATATTTAATATTATAATATGTGCAATACTTTTTCTACTACACGTATTGCTGTATTATATTGTATTTACAACGTTTATTAAGGATTTCAATTTTTATTGACATTTATAGAACCGAACAAACGCTTGGCTTGAATATTTCTTGTGTTTAATATTTCTTCTTTCCAGCAATTTTTCGACCGCGCGCAATGCGATCTTAGAATCATTTGTTTCCGAAAAAAAGTTCGCGGAAATTAGAGTCAGTGTTGTACGCCGGAAATAAGAGTTCGGTCGCGATGTTAGTATTTAAAGTTCTAAAAATCTTTTGCAATTTGTTCGTCCGCGATAATTAGAGTCAAAAGGCGATTCCTGCGGAGAGGATCTCCATCGGGCATGGCTGCAGCGAAGGGACCGGTAAGTTTCAACATCCACATTTTATTTCTCTTTTTCAATTCTAATCTTCCAGTCAGAAAATATTTTGAAATTCAGTGTTTCATTATATTGGGTATTTTGATGAACGTTGTCTTATAATGGTTTTCTTCTCTCTTGTTACAGGATTCATCAGTGTGTGCATAAAATATCGCGAGATAGGGAGTGCATCTTTTTTCGCCGGAGAAAATTGAGTCGGTCGCGACTTATACCTTGCTGAATAATGGACTCTAAAATCCGTTTCGCGAGTGTTAACTTCAAGTCCGTAGGAGGTTCCAGGTTCCAGGTGTTTGAGCTCCGTATTTTGTGATCGCGTGCAATGCGATCTTAGATAAAATTCGCGGAAATTAGAATCAGTGTTGTTCGCCGGAAAAAAGTGAACGGTCGCGATGTTAGTATTTAGAGTTATAAAAATCTTTTGCAATTTGCTCGTCCGCGATAATTAGAGTCAAAAGGCGATTCCTGCGGAGAGGTCCTCCATCGGGCATGGCTGCAGCGAAGGGATCGGTAAGTTTCATAATCCATATTTAATTTCTCTTTTTCAATTCTAATTTTCCTGTAAATAAATATTTTTCAATTCAATCTTTCATCATATTGGGAATTTTGATGAACATTGTCTTATGATGGATTTCTTCTTTCTTGTTACAGGATAAAATATCGCGAGTGCATCTTTTTTCGCCGGAACAAATTAAGTCGGCCGCGACTTAAAACTTGCTACATAATGGACTCTAAAATCCGTTTCGGGAGTGTTAAATTCACGCCCGTAAGTTCCAGCTGCTCCAGCATCATCTTCATCATTGTCTTCAACACCATCTTCAACATCGTCTTCACCTTCAACCTACTACAGGCATTTTCAAGACATCGACCGTGAGTCACAAAAGTTTTCAATATTTTTTATACCCTCTGACCCGACTTTCAATTTTCAAAGTTTCAAATTTAGAGTCTTGTCCCCCCGGTATCCTATACCGTAGGACGATTGGTCCGAATCGGTATGGGGTGCTGGTTATAATTCTTTCTAAATATTTGCGAGCATAGCGACCGCGAGTAGATTCTACTTGTGGAATCTGCTCGTGGGTAGCATCAACATTGAATGTTTTATATTTATTAGCTGAGGTAGGCCTTCTTGTCTTCTTTGTAGCTTCGCGGTTTCAATTATAATATGCATGCGCGGATTATTTCCGCCGATTGTAGAGTCTCGTACCGTGTAATCGCGAATCGTGGATACGCGAGTTGCATGAATTAATTGCGACTTTATTTCACTTTATTCGATTAAAATTGGATCATACATCCGATTTGATATTATATATTACTCTTTATTAACTTTGTTATACATCGAAATATGTATTAAATATGTGCATTTTGCTTCGCTCGATTTTCGTTCGTACGCTTCACGTAAAAAAATGGTTTGTTGATATGAGCAAGAAGGCAATTCGCGACGGGTAGATTCCGGAGTCGAACGACGAATGTAATGTCTTCGATGAAGGGGTCGCTCGAGGTTACTTAGAGATTTCAATCTCCATATGTACTTTTCAGTACGTATTTTCATATATATATTATTTTAAATGAAATTTTACTGCTTATTAAACTAAATATTGTGATACCCCTTTGCCACGCGTCACTGAAATAAAGAATACACCTTTCCCTACCCTCGTATAAATAAATTCTTCAGCCCTCCCTTTAAGCAAATGATTTAAAGTAAAGTCAATTTAATCCGCTCAGATACTTATTCTGTCATTCTGTCAACTGGATTTTTTAGTCAGGATTTTCAGCAAACCTCAAACTCCTGTGTTCTGTGTTCATTTATTTAATCTTAAGGCATGCCCATTTTATCTAGCTCGCAATTATCCGTGGATCCCAGGTGTGATACGGATGAATGTGGGCGGTGGGCATGGGTTAATTTTAATATTTCCTAATCATGTGTGGTGGCTGGCGGAGGATTTCGCGGTCCGTGCACGACGCATTTCCACACGTGTGTATGACCGGTTGTTTTTGTGGGATTGCGTCGGTTTTTAAATTTTAAGTAAAGCCATGAACTTCCTTGTGAGGTTGGCGAGCCCCCAGGGGTCCGTCTACATCACTTGGACGTGAATCTCTTTACTTTTGCTATTTATCGTAATAGATTTTAAAATATAGTCATCTGCTATATTTTATACTTTCACGACTATGAATATTCATGGTCTTTAGACGCGAGTAGCTTCCTTGTATTCAAGTTAAATTAACTTGAGATAGAGTCAACTATCTTCCAGTTACTTCGTATAGTATCCCTCTCGACACAGCATTACCACGGGGCGCCGTCTTTCGGCATAAGTCGTCTCTTATGTGGTGACCCCTCCGAAAATACCTATTCCTAAAAAATAGCCTATACGAAGTAATTCTTGGAACGCTAGTTTATATTTGCCTATATGCTCAAAGCATACAAATTCGCAATGGAACGCAGCCTCTGTCAGTCGATTTCAGGAAAATGGGTACGTACATTTTCGTGGGATGAGTTTGGTATTGAGTTCGGGTGTCGGAGGGGTCCCGGGACCTTCTCCCTAGTGTAGGCTTTGCACCCAGGGCTCATGAATGAGAACCGTGGAGCGGGTTGACGTTGATTGTGTTGGTGTGCCTGATTTGCTTTTTGCCCTTTTAAATATAGCTTGAGGGAGGCAGGTAGCATATCTTCTCTAACTTTGTGTGCTTGATGATGACTTAATTTTAAGTAGGTAGGGCCAGGGCTGAGGACTCACCTTCGGTTAGCATTGATAGGCGATCTTTGTAAAGGTGTGATCCCTCACCTGGGAACTGTTAATAAATTAGTATATCATCACCGATATGCTAAAGTATTAATGTATTCATAAGTATTAATCCTAGAACGCACGTAGTTTAACAGGCTGCAGTGGTTCTTAAACACCGGTTTCTGAATTCGCTGAGTCCTTAAATCACGGACAAGTAAGGTTGTTCTTTCAGCACGTGGATTGTATTCTGCTTGGACATTCGATTAAATGTGTACAGGTACGAGCATCCATTTCGTTAATATGAAATGGCTGGGCGTACTCTGTGCTAGGATACCAGTAAACTTTTTAATATATCTAACTTCATATATAATTTCTGTCGAAGTAAAGTCAATCTCAGTATTATATTCATATTATATAATCAAGTTGATCCTATTAAATTGAATTAAATTCAAGTATTTTTCGAAGAATGAGCTGGTTTATTGCACCGAAACACTCGTCGTTTCTGTGGAACCACCAGTTCTTTGTACGAAAAGGGAATATCCGAGCAAATACTTTTCACGCAACGCGGGATGAAGAGCCAAGTGCGAAGAGCCCAAGTGGCGAAGACCTATTTAATGACGATTCATCTTCGGATGGATCGTCATTCTTATGCTATTAAGTCGCTATGCTCGCTAATTATATTTTATTCTGACCACCCTGCCCCCATACCCCCTTGTGAACCTGGACGCAAACATCCGCGTCGCGAATCTTTAAGATTAAAGTTATATTTATTCCAATAATAGTTTCATATCCCTACAAAGTTTGTACTCTTTCAAGCAAACTTTTATTATAAATAACTTGAGATACAGTCAATTATCTTCCAGTTGCTTCGTATAGTATCCCTCTCGACACAGCATTCCACGGGGCGCTGTCTTGCGGCATAAGTCGTCTCTTATGTGGTTACCCATAATGTCTGAAAAGACACCCTTCCTAAAAAATCCAAACTATACGAAGTAATTATTGGAACGCAATTTTAATAAATATTATTAAAATCGGGTGAATTTTTATATTTCTAGATTACATAAATATTATTAGAATCGGGTCAGTTTTTATATTTCTAGGTAACATCAATATTATTGAAATCGAGTCAATTTTTATATTTATAGATTCTATGATTTGAAATCTTTTTCGAAGAAGTATATTATTTGAAATTAACTTTAGTATATTATGAGTAATTTTTATTGAATTAGTAGTATTCGAACTCCGTTGCCCCGCGTCCCCAGGGTTCACACACGGAAGCCGAATTATGGCTTTCAATGTCTGAAATAGTCATATTATTGATATGACAAAATAGGCCTGAATTTGTCGGCCTGACTGAAAATGATTATCGATACTGGTTCCTTCATATGAAATATGAAATGAAATGATAAAACGGAACCAGTACGAACTCTTTCAACACGCATTATTATACGAATATTATATGAACGAACTATTAAACGTTTGTTATATAAAGTATCAAATGTAGAGTTACATATGTCGAATCTTATTTCTGCCACATATTTTGCGGATAATGCAATTTTTAAGATCTCAAGAACGAAGACAATATATATTATTGTATTATAGTATTTTTAAATTGAGAGTAACTAATTTTCATGAAACGTCTTGAAGGAGTTCAAAGCCCAAATAGAGGCACTAAAAGGGACCCCAACGAGAATTTTGAACTCTCCGGAGAGTTGGGCCTTGTCTGCACAAAATCCTCTGGGGGGACGTAGGAGAACTGGTTCATTGCACGAGTATAAACTCCGAGGGCGGTTTGTCGTAGATTTCCGAGGTCTTGAACTGGATCGATTTAAACAATTGAGAGGGTTGTACGGAGTCCACTGTGGCAACTCTATCCGGATAGAGTTCGGACCGTCATTGCGAAAATTCTCGATGATTTGTTTGATCGAAACAGTTCGAGGTGCCGAGGGGGTTGGAGCGATTGTAAAAGCTAACTGACGAGTCACTCGAACCAGTTCACTTAGCTCTTCAGAACAATCATTTTGCATAAAAGCAAGACAAGTAACAAGTATACAAGACAGATTTTCTATCTGTAAAATTGAATAATAATGATATGATGATTATATATTGATGAGAGAGAAGGTGTAATTAATTCCATATACATACATATATTTACTGATATTATTAATGAAATTAATTTTGATAATGGAAATGAAGTGAAATGTAAAGAAGCGCGAAAGGAGGTTCTGGAGAGTTAAGCTAGCTCAATGAATAATGATATAATCGTCAAAATGACGATATGTAAAAAGCCAAGCGTTTGTAAATGGTTGATTTTCATGCATATGATTGTTGAAACATCTTATTATTGATGGTTTATCATCAAATTTTCTGTCTTTTGCACTTTTCGTGCTTTTATCAAGTATTTACCAATTTTCAAGCAGTAATGAAACACACTTGTTTACTCATTTTTATTTATATTAAATGAGTTTGATAGGAATAAAATGTTGGACCTGGTGATATTATCGTCAAGGTCAAAATCGAGTAAAAAAAGCATTCTGATTTTGAATATAATTCTAGCTTTCAGTAACTTTCAACAAATATAATTTTATCATTTCGAAATTTGTTCTCGTAGAGTCATTAATGATGCTAATTTTCAATTGCATGTAAAATTCATGCACGAGAGTGAAATTTTGGCAGCATTTATTAATACATTTAGATTCATTATATTCGCGAATTTAGTTTGCAATAACTGAAGTAGGTGAAATATCGAGGAAACAAGGTTTATGAGTAAAATTTGGCATTTTCTCAAAAGATCCAAGGTGAACTTAAAGTTTCTGGATGACGTGTTATACCCTAATCGGGTTTGATTTTTTCTTCAACCCTAATTGGGTTCATTCTTCCAGGATTCACTAACTTCGGCTCTCAGTGAGTTTCATTTTCTTGCAATTCTGCATCCGTTTATAACGATTTGGAAGCCCGCGGCTTCTTTTGTTTCTTTGCTTCGATTTCACACCGTCTCGTTGGTTGCAAGGTGTGTTTTTGATTAGTTTATTTCGAAAGTTTAGATCGATTATATTTTCGAGAATTCCATTCTGTTTATTTAAACTTCCATTTCGAAATCGGTCCGGGATAAAAATCGTAGTTTATGCCATGCCCATTTTGCCTGGTCCGCAGTCAGCCGTGGATCTCAGATGTGAATCGGATGGATGCGGACAGTGGGCATGGTTTAATTTGATATTTTAATTAATCACAATCTGCGACTGGCAGGGGTTTTGCGATCCGTATACGACGCACTTCCACATGTATGCGTGTGCGACAATTTTTGTGGAATTGCGACGGCTTTTTGAGTTTTGGTAAAGCGATACATTTTCTTGCGAGGTTGACGGCCCGAGGGCTTTGTCTACCCCGCTTGAAAGTGAATCTCTTTACTTTAGCCGGCCGATTTAGACTACTAAACCATAGTCTACTTTTGACTATGTGTGTCTGTTCGACTATGAATATACGTAGTCTTCGATCTCAAGTAGCTTCTTTTTAATCAAGTTATGTCAGCTTGATGTAGAGTCGATTTTCTTTCAGTTACTTCGTACAGAGAGCTCCTGTATGAAGTAAATGGAATCGCGATCGTGGAATGTACCGCTAAAAGGTACCTGTAGTATACTTTGAATTTTTTCATATGCTTAAAGCATATTCGCAATGGATCGTAGGCTTTTGCCAATCGATTTCAGGAAAATTTGTATCGTGTTTTTCCGTGGTATGAGTTTTGTATCGAGTTCTGGTGTAGGAGGAGTCCCGGGACTTTCCCCCTAGAGTAGGTTTTGCACCCAGGACTCACGAATGAGAACCGTGGAGTGATTGAGTTGCTTATCTGCCATTTCTAAATATAGCGTTTGATAGGCAGGTGGTATACATTCTCTAGCTTTGTGTGCATGGTGCAGATTTAATTTTAAGTAGGTAGGGCCAGGCAGAAGATTCACCTTCGGTTAGCACTCTGAGGCTTTTCTTTAAAGGTGATATCCCTCACCTGGGAACTGTTAATACCTTAGTATATCTTGGCCGATATGCTAATATATTAATGTATTAATGTATTTATAAGTTCATCGAATTTCGTTTTAAATTCCGTTTTGTAATCGTCCGGGATGACAATTGTAGTGTTTGGAACGACCGGCGAGACAATTTTCATATTGTTTCACCATTTGCTTCATATTGTTTACTATTTCGTGTGTACTTAATTTTCGATTGAGCTGTTTAAGGTCTTTATTTGATCATTGTATTGGTATATAATACTTGCCAAGGCAAGACTAATGATATTTCATTATTATCAAGTATTTGTAAGGGGGGTATGGTACCATCCTTATACAGAATGCATTCGGGTAGGTCGAGTCAAGTACCTTTTTATAACTCATGCAAAGTGCTGTATTGGCGTTTTGCATTGATATAAAAAGGGAATTTTGTTCAGTTCAGCATATACTTTTTTATGCCGAATATAAATTAGAGTTAAAATTTTGTTGAAATGATTGGGAGGCAGGATTCTACCTCCCGCCCTGCGTATAGGGCGGGTCTCGAAGCAGCAACCTCCACGTGGTGAGACCTGGGCAATCAGAATTATTTATCGTGTAATAATTACACGAAAATTATTTGAACGCATTGTTTTATAGTATCAAATTTATGTAGCATTATAGTAGTTATAGCTCGTATTATTTCGTATTCCTTTACGGAAAAAGTACCAGCATTATAATTTCGTTGGCAATCTTATTACACCATAAATAATTTCGAGCTAATCGGCTGCTGGTTATTTTACACTTATAAGTGGAACGAACATTTCATTTATAAATGTAAAGAAACCAATTCATAACATTGGTAACTTTTATTCGTAAATTGGATTCGTTACTGTGAACGAATTAAATTTAATATCAATCTCCCATCTACGATTGACTTCGAAATTTTGATCATTTTTGAAGGTATACCTTCAAAACTGTTTACTTATTTCTGCGGGAGACATCTTTTGTTCCTTTGAATTCCATCACATCGATCATATTTATTTGACTGCAACGATGAAAACCCATTCCCATAAGCAATAGTACCAATATCTTGTGCAAAAGTACGTTTTATTAGCAATGTGACTTTTCACATAGTAATTATTGGTCAAGAAACTTGTATATTAATACATTTGCAACAAGAACATTTAAATACAAAATATATATGTACAGTTTTTAATGCACGTGTATATCGCGATATGTTTATAATGCGTATCATGCAATTTGGTGCATCATAAAAGACATGTATGAAAATCCTGTAGAATCTCGCTATCGCTACAATATACGAATATAAAAATTGCGTGGCGAAAGTGTTGGATACGAATTCCGTTGTTCTACATTTTCTTTTCTTTCTCGTCGGCTTTCTCACACGTCGGACTAGTTGCCGGTTTATTCTCGACTTGTTTCTCGTTCAAATTCAAGAAATGCGTTAAGTGTAGAATAGAAATCACACTGGAGATATATGCGGACACGTCTTCTTTTTTAACAGTCTTCAATTGTGCCGAAACTGAATGATACACTCGGTTCGCAGTTTTCGTCGATAATTGACCAATAGTTTGTACAGCGTGCAATACTTTGTTTTCATCCGCCGAAACTGGGCCTGGAAAATAATTTCAGTAGAAAATATATCGAATAAATCAAAGGTTTTCCATGGTATTATATTCATTCTCAACGTACTTGGTAGTTCATTTTCTTCCTCGACTGGCGGGAAGTAACGATCCAATAAACGGTTAACGAGTACGCTGGTATTATCAACACCTTGCACCGCCATGTTACCGTATTGTGTACTTAACAACTCGTTTGCCTTTGAAATACTGATCTCTTTTAACGTAGATGCTTGTTGGGTCGCGGATTCCTTTGCTGCATGGAGTTTTTCAATGGTTGGTTGCAATGAGCTGCTCATTACAGCCTTTGCAGCGTCATACATCTAAAACATTCACAACAAATTGCTATACTCACAAGGACGCATAATTATTACTTGTAAAACAGTCACAATCGCATAGTATGCGTCACATTTCATTTTACCATTTAATGGAAAGATTTCTATGACGTTGCAGATGATCTTTCTTGTTCGCATGTATTTCACGACACAACAATTTCTTATAGTACTAAGGTCGATAGTTTTTGTCAGTTACCTGTTGTGGTGGTTGCTTAACAATCGGCACTTTTTGTTCGACGATATCCAAACCTTCGCATAACTTTTGATCAACAGCATTAATTTGTCCCTCAAATTTCTTTGCCAATGGTGCAGTTAGCGGGGCTGCTGTCGCTGTTGCATAATGCAATCCAGCTTCGGCGTGACTAAGTGCCCAATTTATTAGATGATGGGAATCCTTTACGTAAGAATACGTAGACTCTGTTTTCCCGATCATAGAATTAATCACGGGAATATTCTTCACACGGTCGATTACCTCGAAATGAGGTGAATTCTCGGTAGGTTTAAGATTGCATGTGGTTTCCTTGGCTTCTGCCATTTTTTCTAGAAATAAATGGAAAACGTTAAACAAACACACATTATACATCAACCTGAAAACTGAACACGCATAGAGTGCAAAACATATATTTAAAAGTTCAAAGTACGATGAACACATCGGCACGAATATCTTTAAAGAATTTGCTTACGTCATATCCTTAAAAACATCATATATATTAGCGATACTCGAGGAATACAAATCACCGCGTGAATTTGTAAAAGGAATCAGTTTACATATGTGAAAGATCTTTGTACCTTCCAACCACGAAATGAAACTTTTATCTAATTCTGGTGGTTTATCTCTTACTGTGTCACGGCTGTTCGCTCAAATACTTTGATACCATTATCTACTTGATATTTTCAAACGTTCCAATCGTTCGATTATTACATTTACAATGCTTACTATTAAAACTCATCGATATTCATAGATAAAACATATTCAAATAAAATTTCTTGTGTGTCTTAATGGTGCGTGATATAATTCTGTCAGTGATTACGAAAGTGATCTAATTGCAAGTCACTTTTTATCTATGCCTTTTAAAAATAGAATATTTGCAATTTATTTTAATATGTATACTTCCATTGATCCAATTAGCAAGGATGTCGACAAAATATTGACAATAAATTGTTTTTATATTAGAAGATCGAATCCACTTTTAATGCAGAAAGCTTCATTTCATTCTTTCCGGCAAAGTGACCTGTGCCACTTTCACAATCAACGGCACTATTATGAATATCTTTGCAGAAATATAATCGACTGAATTTTCTAACTATCGGTGCAGTAGATTGAGAGACAATGTGCAAGACATCAAAGAATTACTTGTTTTTGTTATATTATACTCAACTCGTAACAAGGTTGCGAGTGTAGTTCATATTTCATTCAACTGGAACAAATCGTATGGTAATCACATGATATTGTTACCGTGTCTTGACGAAGTTGCATGTATAATACATATATATGTCTGTCGGTGAATCAACGTCTGCGATTGCGCGTACGACCGACTGTATTAAGTCATTTTATAATAACATGTAGAATACCGGTGACCACCTACGTCAGTACAGTAGACTCCCGTATAACGCGAGTTTTTACAACGCGAATTCCCGTAACGTGCCAAAGATATCGCGACTACTGTTTTCATATAACGCGGCTCTTCGTGCAACGCGCCAAATAATAAAACACAGGAATTACCTGATTTAAGAATGAAATCTGTTTTAGTTGAGCATTAGATTGTCATATATATTATTAATTATAATATATAATATATAACGGATATGATATTAGATACAGTCCCTATATATATTATATAGGGACTCTCTCATAAGTTACGTATGGGGTTTCTCTACCGGTCCAAGGTCAATGTGTGCCTTCTTTCCGGAACCCTACACCTAACCCAAACCTAACTCTACATTCATAATAAAGTCATTTCATTTCCTTGAAATTATCGGTGCAAGGTTGTTCTTTACATTCCAAGTGAGCTATCAATTTTAATTATATTACGTGTTTCATATGATGAAAGTCCATTGGGCATAAAAAGACATGTATAGCTATACATCTATAGATCACCCCTTCCACAGGTTTATCGATATATCTTATAAAAGATACTTTCTTGAAAATATATGTTGTAAAATAGTATTAAAGCGTAGTGAAAATTACAAAAAATATAAAAGACCTGATTTATACAATTATTTTGTAATCGAAGAAATATACGGGGTTTATAGAATATTATTCGGTGATACGACGTGGTGATAGAAATAGGTTAATCAGAATTAATCTTGTTCGATAGAATACAACTTGATTAGAATTACATCATCCATGATTCGAGAATTTAAATGGTATTTCAGTAGAGAATAGTCAACTTCATATATTCGCAGTGATTATGGATATATTGCACGAGTTTGTTTTATCATTGAGTTTTTATAGAGTAAGGAGAACGACCGGCGTGCATTAATACGTATAGGAAGAGAAAGCGGCTAAATCGTACCGGAAATCGCAACATTTTTCTCAAAACAAATATGCTTGTCCTTTATACTTTTGGATTTCATGGCGTAACTTTTTCTGGAAAGCTATACAAATGTATATATATCTTTACTGCATATCTTTTCATTTATGTTCTAATATATATTTATAATTTCTTTTCGGGAATCCATATATTATCTAATTTATTTAGTCTGTTTATTTTTTCCTATTCGTATACTTTATGCATCAATATAATAGTTAATCAGTTTTCCTTGAAACTCTGTATCCGATCGAATGTTTAACACTAGAACTCCCAAGGAAGTCAGAATGACTTGTCTGCCATTTTTAGTTAAATTATTCGAATATACCGCGACGCATTGTTTGGGATTTTATATATTTTTATTTTACATACATAACGCAAATAATTGTATCCACTAAATAACTTAAATCCTCAAACCATAATTTATATATAAATACAAATGTGTAATCATAACCGAGTACATATTCCGTAGTTCTAGTGTTAGATATCCCATTAAACATTTTTATCAGTAGAACTGAGAATGATGACTCCCAATGATAACGACAGTTCCAAGATCAAGAACTGTTCGTACATCACCTTTAATGTGTGATGCCGGGTGAAACACCTTAAAGTGTCTATACAAGGTGTTTTAATATTCAGGCTAATTCAGGAACTTTAAATAGTTCCATTACCACTAATTATATGATAAGATCGAATACAGGTGTGTACTTTATTAGCAATAAATTTCTCCGATTAATTTTCCTCGTTTTACTTCATCACAAGCAACAGATTTATTGCAGATCATCGTGAAACGATACAACGCCTTCTATATTATACATTACACGGTTAATAAAATTAATGAAACTTCTCGGTTAACTTCAAATTGCAATGTCGTTAATTAATAAGAATTATAGAGTAAACTTACTGTGGTTGATGCAACAGTTAGATCAATTGTGTGCGTTGGAAATGCCGGCACTCAATCGTTGATTCACACGGCGGATCCAGTATTACTGCCACTAAATACATATGTGCCGAAACTCGTATGTAGTACTAGAAAGCGTGTTGATAGTGGGGAGATACTTGTCAGGACCGTACAACTGACACGCTCTCTTTTTATTAGTATTAATATACATGTCTTTTGTTTTCTGTTCGAAGACAAAAATTTGAAATTTGTGTCATAATGGGATGCGAGGATCCTATTAATAGGTTAATCTATTTGATGAAAGTGCGACTGAATTTCATTCCCTAGAACTCATTGTTACATAATTTTGGTCATGCTTGTATTAATATCGTATTAAGTTAAACAATAATCTACTTTAATGAATGCTTAAATATTTCATTTAAAGCCGGGCAAAAATTTGCGTTTCGTATTATTTACTGTGCGAGTCGTATATAACATTTGAGATGCTACTAAATTCCATATATATGTATATATGTTTTATAAATATGAATTGAATACTAGTGATATATTACTAGCATTCAGTTAAAGCAATAATTACATAAAATTGAATAAATACACATATTCTTTTTAATATATTTGATATCGGTGTTCATGGCATCATTATTAAAGACTTATTAGTTAAGAAATATTGATGGTATTACTAAAGTAATTGGGAATATAAATGATCGTTGATATAAAGAGATATAAATTTGAATATAAATAAATTGAAATCTGTGTAAATGTAGATATAAATAGTTGCTATTTCCTGGGTACTAAATCGCGCGGATACGTTCTTGAAATTCAATCACGCTTCTGCGCAGTGTACAAAATGCGATCCATTGCCCATGACGTGGAGGTCACGTACGATGATAGTAGGAGACTATAAATACTTATAAAATTTTAATGGCTGATGTACTACTGACTAATACTACGCGAAACGCCCCTTTCGACGAAAAACTATTCCACAGAAGCGTGATTTTGCAATTTTACACTATCCGTCGCAATATTTTTGACTTTGTGATACTTGATGTTCAGACTAGTGATTGCCAATAGTTTCAAAGTCCTCGATAAGCTAAAGAATTAGAAATGCACCTATGTAAAGCACGTTGCTTTTCACATTTCTTCAAAGAAATAAGCATCTAAGCGCAAACATAAAATGAACCTATTCTGGTAAAAAGTAACGCATAAAACTCCGCTTATTCTTCCACTGATTTTTATTATATCCATAGATAAAGCGAACGTACAAAAAATATGCTCTACATATATCAGAACTTAAAGATACACTTACGCTATATACGTGTATTCGATGAATGCACAATTGAGCAATATAAATAAAAAAATGTAACGATACATGATACATGAGGTGACATAAAATATACGAATGATAATAAAAGACGTGTTTGATATATCTAGTATAATGATTGATATCAATATTATATCAAAAACATCATAATAATCTCTTCCCTTCTCAGTCCTTTTTCTTAGAGAATCTACTAATTCAAAGAAATGCAGTTACTTAAAGAGTAACCCTTAACATATTCAATAACAACGCAATGATTTAAAAAAAAAGAAAACAATAGAGTATAAAAACTAAAATAAATACGACGTAATGCAAACGGTAGAAACTGCGCGTTTCTTGGTGGTACCATCGCTCGTATTAATCAGTTTTCAATTCTTCCTTTTTATTCGTTTTCGGCGCATCTTCCGTGGAATTCATGTGCGCTTGCTTTTTATCATTGATAGAGTGAAGATACTGCGTCAGCCGCAAAAATTGAACCAACGAACTGACGTAGTCCTTCAAATGTTTTTTATTGACGGTACCCAGATGCTGTACTATATTGGAATATACGCGTCGCGCAGCTTTATTGGATAAACGACCCACAGTTTGCAGGGTATGAAGGAGCTTATCCCCTTCATCCGAATCAACAGCTGCAATAACAATTTTAAATTATTAATCAGACGGCTGCCTTCAAATGCTGCTCAGTGTAAACAAAAGAATGTCGATAATTTGATAATACATATAATAATACTGCACGTGTACAATTTCAACAAATTTGTTAAACAATAGGAGAAAAGGTGAAGAACGGCTGTTTGACAAATTTTTTGTAAAACTATTTGTAAAATAATTTTAAATAGAAAAGGTGAAAAACCTTTTCTGTTTCGGTCGTTTTGCCGTTTTACCGAATTAACTCCTATAATAATAATATGCAATATGTACAAATAAAGAATACTATACATACAAACAAGTTTGATAATTATAGATATAATATACACGTATGAAAATGTTTGTTGATATTTAATTATTCACAATCATAGTCAAATAAATATAGAAAGAAGCTCATCATAAGAGATATATAAATATTGCAAATTATATAATCTGGAATAAAATCAAATTTCGTGAAATTTTGTTGAACTTACTGATTGCTTGCTCCTCTCCAGTCGCGGGGAAATATTTGTCAATCAGTTTATCTACGATAACAGCAGTATTATCTAAACCTTTGACAGCCACGCTTCCGTAGTACGTATCGAGTATGTGATTTGCCGTGTTCCAGCTGATATCTCGCAAATTTGCAGCTTGCGCTAATACCAAGTCGTTGACTAGCGTGATACTTGTAACTGCTGGTTGAACGGTTTGCAGGGCCAGTGTGTAAGCATTTTCTAAAATCTATCGAAAATAATCGTTACTAAGGATAATCAGAGAACATAATATCATATATAATATAATATAATATACGAAAAATTAAAAAAGTTAAATCCCAACGTTTAAAGTCGCAAGAATTTATAACTTATGACATTTATACACGGTAGATGCTAATAATTGCCTCGTGACATTTATACCGTGCACTTTGAACATTTCTCAAAATCAGGCATACATATTTTCAGAAAGTAGTTAACATTATACTCATGAAAGCATGCAGATTTTTTTGCGGAGAACGTGAAACTTAAGCCTGTAACGGAAAGCTGTCTACCGAAGTATATAATAATCGGAGTCTAAGCTTTCTTCTAACCTCCTCCTATTGCAATTTAATTTAATTCTTGCTATATACCCTACTCCCCCCCATCCCCGTACGTCCGCGAGGCGATCGATTTCTAACCTGCTCGGGTTTCTCCTTGACCAACGGGACTTTTTCTTCGATTTTGTTAAGACCGAGGCATAACGTGTGGTCAACGAAATGTATAGGGTTCTCGAGTTTCTTGGCTATGGGTACAGCGATGGGCACTGCCTGTTTTGTCGCGTTGCTCAAGGAAGTCTCAGCTGTGGTCAAAACCCAATGCACCAGTTGATGACAATCCTTAACACGCGAATAAGTTGTGGCAGACTTAGAGATTGCCATTTCGACCATCGGAAGTTCCATGATACGGTGGAAGACCTCGATATGAGGAAGCTGTGCTGTCTCGGCCGTCATGTTCTTATAGGTCCCTTACTTCCGGTGCGACAAGTAACCTAATCTGAAGTCATACATTTATAGCAGGTTATTAACCAATAAACTAACGTTTATTAGAAATTAGAAAATCGTACTCTGATGTGTATAATTCGAGGTGTTTTGTTTGTATTATTGATTTAGAAATTACTATATTTATAGGTTTAATTTATACTATCTAATATTAGTATAATTGGCAGAACAATTCTCGTAAGGCGTGGCGGTGGTTTTCGTATGTCTATATTTAGCAACGAAATCGCGAAGAGAATACGGGAAACGGATAAAACTGCAAGTAGTTCTATTTTATCTGAACGGTCAACGAACTTGAAGCGTGCATGTAATTTAGACGGATGTACGGCTTTCTTATTACTTTCACTTAAACCTTGATCTCGTGTGAAGTTTTTCGGTGTAAACAGACTTCTATTTATCTTCGGGTCACGTGAAGTCGGAATCGGTTAGAAGACAATGCTGTTCTACACAATGCCACAAACGATTCTTCTATATATACATATATTTGGAACATTATCTTTTCAGAATAAAATCATTTATTCATCTGAAAAACCGCGATACTACCTGATAAGAGTCACACTTTTAATCTCTTTTTAATCTACGCCATTAAATACCGTTCACGAATAGAATCACAATTAGACAGAATAGAGCATTCTTCAAATGCCTTAATCTCTTTTATTCAAACAAATATTCAAAAAATGGAATTTATTTTCATCATCCATTCATACGAATCTTTTATAATCCAGTGAATAAAATATTTTCCGGGGTATATAATTAGCAAACAATATTCCAGAAAGTAGGAGTCCGAGGTCAGAGAACTTTGCGATCTAATGCGGATATTCTATTCAGTCAGTGTTCCATTAAGATTCCATTCAATGTCCACATAGATTATTATTCGGGGAAGGATTTGATATTAAAATAAAAATAATAAATACTTACAGTTCGTTTTAACACTTGGCTTGTCGTTTCGTAATAACTTCGTTACAAGTACGTAACTACAAATGCTGCGTCTCTTGTTGGAAAGCCTGCACTTATAACCTACGTACCGCCTGCGCACTGTGCTTCATTCGAATAAACCAATGAAAAGCAACCGTTGATACGCGTAAGCGGTTTCTATCCATGTGCCGCGGGGATCCAAAGTCCGCCGTCTGGTTACCAGTGGATACAATCACTTAAAACGTTATCAGCGCCGGTAAAATTGTCACGCACTCGGGTGAAAATATTTCGGTGATCATGATCAACATACTATATGACATTAACCCCAAGAACTTTGTTCCAAGCATTTTTGAAACCGTTATCAGATTTTTGTCATCATCCTTGCGGCATACTCTTCGTGAAATTACTTTTGCAATTACACGTTAGAAACGCGTATTATTCTTCTTCATATTGTTATTCTTGTACCAACGGATATTATATTATTATTTGAATCATTATCCTCATACCATGCGATCATTGCGTATTCTACATTTCTTAGTAATGGGCAATGCATACCTATAATTGCCCAATTTGCATAATTAACTAATGCAGTATTCAGAAAAACGATCGTTGGTATTATATATTATATTAGTTTGTGAGTATATTACATCATTAAAATTATTTATATTCTTGGGTTATTAGCATGGTTTTTTATTTGGAATATATATGTGCTGCATTACTTAATAAATAAAAGGAACGAACATATATGGTAGTTATAGATTCATTATGATTTCCCAAGAATTATTATGAAATTTAAACACAATTTGGACTGGGTCATTAAGAAGGCACCTGATAAGAATCATAATTGTGTTGATACAGAGGTATTATGAAGAGTGAAAGTAGGGAGATACATAAGCAAGATTTTAGCTTAATACGTAAATACAATAGTTTGGCCCAAAAGCTGGTTTTAAAGGTCGCAGATTAAAGAGATGTGTATTTGTACATTATCGACTAATTCTATAATGGAGATTAAATTATCAGCGACTTCGATAGCCTCATCACATGTCCCGCTTAGTCATAATCATTTTTGTCTATTCAAAGTCTAGACATCAGAAAAGAGACGATTGTTCGCCAAGCTTGTCAACTCTTGATATTTTACCCCATCGCTAATGACGTAACTAAAATTTCCACTGGACGAACGATTAGAGAATTTTTAAACGAACCACATAAATAACATCGAAGATAAATCTAATTGCTATTAATTCAATTTAATGAAGTACCGTAACAGCGTGACACTCCATCGACCTAAAGATAAGAAAGAAAGTCGAGGAAGAGGAAGAAAAATCCTAAACGACTGGCAATTATCTAGGATTTCTCCACTTTCACTCTCAGCTCAATATCAATACACCATTAATGGAATTTGCCGTGAAACATTCTCCGATTCATCGGAAATAATGTATTTTATGCTATTTGCATTCGTAATGCATTCCCCGATAATAAATCTAAATTACATATGCAGATAAATAAATTAAGAATGCACATAATTCTTATGAAGATGATTTAAAAAGGAAGGTTTCGCTTCGTGGATACATTGCGAGATAAATAACTCGGATGTTTGGTGGTACAGCCGGCAAAGAGAGATCTTTATTTCCAGACTTATTTATGTAATTACACTTATGTACTAAGAGAGATAGTATTTAAGTAGGTGGTAGACTTAAGTGCGGAGAACGATATGACACGAGTATACTGTGCCATCGATAAACAAATAGCTTTCTGTGTATTGTGGTATAGAAGAAGTAGGAAGTTTGGGAAGCATGTAATCATGTAATCATGTAATCGCGGTGGATTCGAGTGTTACGTTAATCCAGAGAAATGTCGGTGGAATACGGTTTCTTCGAATCGTCGTTACTCTCGTTAATGAGAATTCATTCACACGTTGGAAACACGTGGGAAACAAGTTTTCACCGTGACTTTGTTACTCGATACCATTCACCGGGGTATTGGACGACATCGACATATGGTTGTTGTGATTTTGTTGACGATTCTGAACCTGTGCCACTTTCTGCACTCTTGGACGGCCAGCTAAAAAAGCTGCAACTTGTTCCTGAGAAAGTGGCATCATTTCGCAATCAATCTTCTTTATAATACTTGAAAGGATCAGTTTTAATTTCTGTTATTATTTATTATGCTTAAGGACTGGAAGTACGATGAGTATATTTATTATTTTATCCAGTCCTTTTGTTGTGGTGGAGCGCGGCCGGAAAGGCTCTTTTGAAGGTTCCGATTTCTGAAGGATCTTTCAATGTTTTAAAAGTTATTTTTGAAGTAATATGCACTCGTCGCAAGTGTGTCTCGAATAAAAATTACTTGGAATAAATTATATTTAATTTATCTGTGCGACTCCGTGACACAACTATAGCTGCTTTAAATTTCATTTAAATGAAAATTTCATTTAAATGAAAATTTGAATATCATTTTCTTCAATAAAAAGATTAACGAGATGTGAGTTCCGGCACCTGTTTGTACAAAGAATGCACTGATTTTATCTATGTCTTTTAAGAATGCCAATAATAAACTTAACGATACAATTAAGGCACCCGAATTTCAATCTTTCATTTCATAAAAAACACAATTCGTCTGTTATCGAAATACAGTTTTTAAATATCGAGCTTTATTATAATATATTATTATAATTATTATATAATATTTTTGTATTATTTAGTATTTTAAGCATTTTCATACAACGAAAAAATTTCATTAACGAAGAATTTCCTTTTTTATCAGAAAAGGTACATGCCCCAAAGTATTCACTTTTTAGAAACTGTTTTTTTGTAATAAATCCAATCGTGCATTATTCAGTCGTACGTTTTGAATAGTATATTAATACATTAATACTTGAATACATACCAAGAACTGATTCGTAGTGTAATTCAGCCTCTGAATAGCAGAATGTACCACTGATACTTGAGCTTTGGCTGCATCCTTTTTGCCAATGACTGGTGTCATCTTTAAAAAAGTGAAACAGCATATTTAATTACATATAACTATCCACTTCAATTTCAAATTATTGTAATGAATACTTATGGTGCATTGCTCTAAATAATTAACACATTCTGTGCTCTTAAATCTGCTCTTTTAAGTCCACTTTAAAGTGTCATAAAGGTCAACTTTTGTTGTCTGAATTTTCAATTTTCGTGTATACTTTCAATGTTAGTGTTTCAAGTTTCTGAACACTCAAGTTACTCAATATCGATTAATATTCTTGCATACCCAAAATACTTGATGTCAGTAATTATTTCTGATTACTTCCGATTATTTCTAATTATTCCTGATTACAGACTATTCAATTTCAGTAATTGCTTCTGAGTACAGAAATTACTCAATATTATTAGTACTTCACACAGTAACTTATATAAAAGAATTCACTGTAATAACCGTTTCTGAATACTCAAATTAGTCAATATCGATTAATATTTCTGAATACTCAAAATACTAGATATCAATAACTTCCTGTGTATTCAATTAGTATTCAATTTCAATAATTGCTTCTGAGTACAGAAATTACTCAATATTATTAGTACTTCACACAGTAACTTATATAAAAGAATTCACTATAATAACCGTTTCTGAATACTCAAATTAGTCAATATCGATTAATATTTCTGAATACTCAAAATACTAGGTATAAATAACTTCCTGTGTATTCAATTAGTATTCAATTTCAGTAATTGCTTCTGAGTACAGAAATTACTCAATATTATTAGTACTTCCTACAGTAACTTATCAAAGTATTTCCTGTAATAATTGTTCCCGAGTACACAAGGCGTTTAGTATCAATAATAGTTCACCTTTAAAGTGGCATCCGCAACCGCGAGTAATTGATGCGAAAGTCTGACGAGAATTCTTCCAAGGTGACGTGGAGTCCTAGCAGCCAGTGTTGCTGTGCCATTTACAAGATGGACAATTCGGCGAGCGGATTCACGAGTAAGTAGAACAAGCAGTTGCTCCAAAGTAGCCGGACGCGCTTGATTCTCCGGCTCAGGTAAACTTAATGTTGCCCATAATTCTTTGGCTTTTTGAAAAGCCAGTTTCGGATCCGTAGCTAACTGCAATACAAAGGTGCCTGATGTTAACACAATGCAACGAATCAATATTATTTAATAGGAACGATAACATACGCGAACTTTAGTGAAGCAACTAAATCCTCCTGCAATTCCACGATAATGGAAGGAAACCAATTTAATTCAATAAGTTCTGGGTAAAAATGCAACGTTTGCCAGTATAATTAGTTGTACTCGTGATACGGAACAATTGATTTATTCGAAAAGGACGGAAGAGCATGATGCGTAATAAACGTACGCGATACCATGGTAACATTAAAAATTAATTAATATTACACCGATAAGGTTTTATCGCATTATACTGATAACGGTTGGGCGATATGTTGTCAGACACGTTTAAAAACTAGTGCTTTTCCTTATTTTCATTTGTACCATACTTTATCCGAAGTGTTAGTAAAAAATTTCCCTGCAAAACTCGATGCTTGAAAGCAAGCTTACGTGAATAAGTTTTATTTTGATTTATATATACCTACTTATTTTCAATTGTATGCATTTACTTATTTAATATTCAGATGATTATTAAGTTGTATTTATATATGTAATACTTACCAGTTCAACAACATATAGGAGCACGTGAATGCATTCTGTTCCTTGCTCTTTTAGTGCTCGAGCTTCGGCTAAAGTACGCCTTGTCAACCTTCTTTGCAATTTTCTAGAGAACCTTGCGCCATGCTTAATAGTTCGAGTTGTCTTGCTTACCGCATCTGAGGAATCAACTTCTGCAATAATTTTCTAAATAAATATATAGTACGTTATGCAGTACTGTAATTCATTATTATAGTACTATTAATTATAATACAGTATATTATTATATTACTGTCGGATTTTAGAATGAAAACAATAGAATAATATTAGATATTCCATATTATATAGAGGCACTTCCATTTGAAAAATGGACTTAGGCCAATTTCTAAATAAACGGCTCAATTAATGATCATGGTATTATAAGTAGTATAGATACATCCGCGTTTCTTATACTTTGCGAAAATCTAAAGGTTACGAGAGATATTATAGTTTTCTAACATTTCTACTGTATCTATTATTGTGACTACAATGTGCAATAATTTTGTACGGCATCGGCATATGCTCAGATTCGAAAGAGATAATTATTGCAATAATGATAAAGCGATATTCTCACCGTCTGTTACTTTATCAGCGGGATCACCAGGCAAATAATGATCGACATATTTATCCGCGACAGTAAGAGCACCGTCTAATGTATCCGCCGCGACATTTGCTGCTTGGCTTCCGATTTGTTTGACACTTCCGGCGCGCATCAAAACCGGCCTCACGATTTTGTTACTCACGTACTCTCGGGTGCTCCAGTACATCTAGTAACGGATAATGAAAATATTGATTAAATATTTTCAGTTATAATTCTCAGTCAATTTCGATGTTGATTACTATGAAATATCTCGTTGAAACTTACGAGATGTGGAGGCAAATGTACGGCTGGCACTCTTTGCTCGACGATATCGATACCTTTGCAAAGTATTTGATCGATTGTCGTGATTGGCCCGTTAAGTACAGATATCGCCGGTATTGCCGAGGCAGTAGCTAATGCCAATGATTGTTCGGCAGTTCCCAAGCTCCAACTCATTAAAGAATTTGAACGCTATACATCAAACATGTCTCTTTTTACCGTATAATAAGAAAACTTAACAATGTTAATAGAACAAATTATATTTAATGGACAGATATCTAAATTACATTTATGATAAACATATTTAACCCTTTTCCTCCCAGACAATCTTTAAAAGTACCCTGCCAAAAAGCCTTACTTTATTATAACTAAAATTAAAATTTCAACATAATTTGTATTTTTTAACAACCATTTGTTGTACGTCCTGAAAACAGGACGTCTTTATGTAGATATCGCTGATGTTCGGAAATCTGGATGCTGGGAGCCAAAGGGTTAAACCTAGATACAAGTAGGTTCAAATATATCTATGATAGTATAATATATAAATAAAACTTTGCTAATATATAAATATAATCGTTCTCGTAAAATATTTAAATTAAAACTGAATTAACATGCTGTTGTTTAAATTTTGATTACAATAGAATTATAGCAATAAATATTACAATAAAAATTGATTCTAAATGGCTAGTTGAAGAATGGATCATATAATATTTGACACTGTGATAAGATCCTTTTTATCTAATCATTTTTATCCAAATTTGTAATTACATATGGTATTTACCTTTATCCTATCATAAACATTACCAGCGATGTGTATACTACTCTCGACGATTGGTAGACTTGAGATCCGTGCGACGGACTGAAAATGCAGCAAGTCCGTATTTCGTCTTTTTACATTTGCTCGCGCCATTTGATGGTTCTTCGCTGGAATTAATCATTTCCTATGACTATAAATAATTACTAATAAAAGCATATCTATTATATAAATATAGAGCACTTTATATAGTGCTATATATAAAGCACTTAATCTTAGCACGGAAGTTGCACGATTTTCTCAGATCTATGACTTTATGCGTATCATGCAAATGAGTAGTTGTGATACTTTAATCGTAGACGATGTCTGATATGAGATTCGGTTATTACTGATATTATAGAATATCTGTCTTTCTATATCATCAGCTTTCTGGCGATAAGTACAACACATTTCACTATCTCCCGATGATTGTTATTACAAGAAGTAAAAAAAAATTGATAATCGGAATAATGCTCGTCAGCACGAAAACACGTGCTTTTTCCATTAAGTGTAAACTTAGCCATATGTTAGTGAAAAGAAACAACTCGATTTGTAACAACAAGCTGATAAGGGAGGTCATACTGCAGTATGATTCCTGGTGGTTAATGTCGAGGCTACATGAATTTTTAGTACTCAAGTGCCATTTTACCGATAATATCATACTCTTACCGATCTTCGACAAGCGTCTTATCAATCCCTAATTCGTATGTTTTTTTAATACAAGCAAATCAAATGACAATGATTGTTAAAATCTGTTATCGCATATCATCCGATCTTCTTCAGTCGCTTAAAATCAAATTAAGTTTAAATCGATACGCGTTAATTAACGAGAAAATATCAATTCCCTTATTCATAGTTCATCAACGTTAACTCTTATTATCCGAAAACATCTATTGGATTGGCCAGAAAGTTCGCGCGGTTTGCATTACTTTTGAAGCTGTACAAAAGATAAGGAATTATTTTAAACCAGTAGACAATACATTATTAAATAAGAAAAACTGCAAGAATATACAAAATTGAATAAAATCCTCTTTCTATTTACAAGTTAAAAACCGCACGAATTTGTCGGCCCACCAAATAATTTCCCAGCAAGACTTCCATCGAGATATCTACATTAACTGACACTTCAATCAGTACCCTAATCACTATCGTATTTATTGCCCACGAATGCAGAGTAATGGCGGTAAAATCACGAGCGTCCAATCAGCATCGAATGCAATTCATATACTTCCGAAGGTACTACCTGCCCACCCCCGCTATCAAGCTGCTCACGAATTAATATAAAAACTAGAGAAACAGCTGCCGCGGTGAACGTTAATCATGCCACTGTGCGCATTCATTCTTTCTTCCCCTTTTCGTTCGTCAGTTTTTCCAACATACGAGAGAGATTCGCGTATGTGCATTGTCACGAGTGATATACACGAGTTCGTGCGCGCGCGCACACACACAGACACACACCGGCATGCATTCGTGTTCAAGTTGATAGAATTTCTGAGGGAGATGTTATTATAAAAGGCAGGAACCACGAAAACCGGACTGTGACCGGGGTTCTACTGGGTTCTACTTAGCTCGTGGTGGAATCCTTACCTCGAAGCGAGGCGAGCTGGGCAGTCCGGTAGCGAGGCGAGATTTTCGTAAGGGTAGAATTATATAACAAACTTGCCCGCGATCCGCAGACGGATGGAACGGCAGAAAAGTCGGTGTTTCGACGAAGAACACGCCGCTGACTGCACGACGGGGACTGAGAAACGGTATCTCATCGGTTTGACCTATGACACATCGATTATATATGGACGCAACGGTCGTAATGGCGTACGAACAAAACTTTTCCCAGCTCCTCGATTGTCCACGTAGTTTAAGATCATCGGTAAAAATCAGTTCCTTAGTAAGGTTCCATTATACTATCCTAAGTTCTACGTTAGCAGCCCCCAGACGTAACATCACGGACGTTTATTACCGATGTGTTTTCAAAATATGTTGTGGGATGATGAATTGTCCTCTGATATAAAACTGCAAATACTCGAAATAACACTTAAATGCAGATATTTTCGTGATTGTGGTACGTTATGTTGCTTGAGATTGACTCGAATCCGAAATGCATTGGAACGTCATTCGTGATATTTAAAAAGAGACATTACGTAAATTCATTTTTACTCGCGTTGAACGTTGACCGTGAAACCAGCGTACCTGAAAACTTCGGGGAAGAACGCTCGCGAAAATTCACCGTGGAAAAAGAAACTACGCGGGAAACTCGAAATTATCGCGCACAGACGATCTTAATTGCTATACAAAGTCCACCACATCGGGAACTAATTTACATGGGAGAGTATAATAATCAGCTGGCTGGCTGGCTCTCAGCACTCAAATACGTCTTATTTTTCGCGGTACCAGTACAGTAAACTCCCGTAGAACGCGGTTGATATGTTACGCGTTGTACGAAATCGTGTTATAGGAAATTGGAGATGACAAGCTAAGCTATGCTCGACTACAGTATACGGGGAATCCCCGTTCTTTATTATACAGCCCGTTGTACGAGAATTGCGATATATAACAAAAGTCGTCGCATTATCTTTAGCGCGTTGTAGGAACCGCGTTGAATGGGAGTTTAGTGTATTTCGAGAGAGAGCGTCATTCTGTCACGCGCCACGGAAGTGCATCTGATAACATGATGTACATATAAACGCCAATTTTCCGCTTATATTAACACTAGAACTATCAGGGTGGTCAAAATGACTTGTCTGCCATTTTTAGTTTCATTATTCGAATATATCACAGCGAATTATTTCAGATTTCATATATTTTTATCTTATATATGTACATAACGGAAATAATTGAATCCATTAATTAATTAAAATCCTTCAGCCATAATTTATATATGAATAAATGTGTAAGCATAAGTGTAGTTCTAGTGTTAAATACGAGTGAAATTATTGAGTTTGTTGAGGAAAATAAACGTATATCACTCAAAATGTTAGTATTCTAACTAACAAGGAACCCTAGGTTGGCATCCCTCTTCGATATTTTTTCGTTTGTACATATGTTATAGAACAAAAAACCAAGCGACATGTATTTTTTTATATCTACGGAATTTTGGTTTAACGGATTAAAAACCTCGCACAAAGATTTGATGTATAACAAGAATTGTAATCTCTAATTTTATCGAAATTTTGAATTCTTTTCAATTTTAGTAGTAATTTTGTATAATTATAGTGTAAATTGTCTTAAAAAGATTTATGAAAGATTCAAGCAAGACTTAAGTACTTGTTTGAAAAGTATAGATTCCAGAATCAAAGACATGCATAATTAGACTGAATATAATTTATGATAATAATGAGACTGCTCTATCTTAAATCTAGATCCCATAGTGTTAGAATCATTATATTTTACTTACAATTAGTTAAAACACCAGAAGTTGGGATTGCGATCTCGTTCACGATTCAACAGTCGAGTAATTGAATAAGAATTATTGTAATGTCATCAAAATCCGGTGTCCTCCCTCCCCTTCCTCCACGATTCTCACGTTGCTATTAATATAGACAGCGAAAATGATCTCGATGAAATATATCATGCGGCACATCACGAGTATTGTACGTTGAGATGTATCGAAGTCCAGTAAAATCAGCGTGCCTATATTTAGTTGAAGATATCAACACTCTCTGTGTAGTGCAGTAATTGTTTAAAGGGATACTCGCGGAGTGTGTTATCTGAAACTCATTTTTTATCGTCACCAGGGAATACGCGTATAAAAAAAATAGAATGAAACATTTCACAGCTCCTTTTTCCATTCGTTACACTAGCAGTGTGAAACACTGATAATGCAACTGTGATTAAAGCATAGTTTCACATTCGCATTTCCAATAGCATCTCGTGCACTCGATTCTTTCCTTTATTTTACAGCCAATATGAAGTAACAGTAAAACGGAACAAAAATAATAAACTGGAAATATGAAATATTTCATGAATTTGTAATTTATATATTTTTTTATAAAACACGGTTGTCGATATAAAATGTGCGATATATTTTAAGCCTTTGCACTCGGAGGCGATTCTCAGTCGCCACTTATTTTATTGCGGCTGCCGAGAAGTAAGATTGAGATTTAATTCAGTTATTTCTTGTTATTGGATTTTATATCATTACTAACGATGTGGTTAATATTAATGTCCATTCTCAGCTACCGTTAGAGTTCCGCGATAAGTCTAAATAATAATAAATAATCTCGAGTGCAACGGGTTGCAGGATAAATTATTAATAGAGTTATAAACAACTTACCTACGATAACTTTATAATTTAAATATTTTTTATTAAACGCGATTGCCGAATATACAATATATTTTCAAGAATTTTTAAGGATGAAGTATGAAAAGAGTTATGAATAATTTTCCTACGACAGCTTTATAATTTATCTATTTCTTTTATTAAACGCGATTTTCGAATGCACGATATATTGACAAGTATTTTAAAGGATGATGTATTAATAGAGTTATGAATAATTTGTCTACGATAGCTGCTCATGATGTACGCATAATCGCAGAATTATTTGCCAGGCATCAGTTGAGCTTGAATAAATGAGGCGCCGTCAGTTATAGCCTTTTTCGCACTGTTCTTCCTTGTTCCCTGAGAAACTTAATACAGTCCGCGAAATTTCTATAAAGCCTTTAATTTATTATATTTTTTTATATAATTAAAGCCTTTAATAAATTTCTATAAAGGCTTTATAGATATTTCGCATTGTATTTTATGTCATATTATGTATTTGCCTATTTTCCTATTTTAAATTAATGTTATTTCAATTATTTAAACCGACAAATATGTGTCTTTAATACTCCTAAAATAATATCACCCACAAACTTATCATAAGTATGAAATATTTATAAGATATTAGCAAAAAACGTGGTGGCTTTATAAAAAATTTCGCTCACTCTAGATATCATGTGTCTCTCAAAGTACTTCATTATCGTCTTTGGCACAGCTACTCTCGACAACATATGATTCTAATTAATCTTTATTATCCATCCTCTTCAATATATCACCATCAAGCATTCCACCTTCAAAATAAAGAAATCACTAAATATTATGCATTCCAATATGAACAGCACAATACAAAAATCTAGAAACTTCCAAATGAGTGCTACTCACTTTAACAGTGAAGGGAAATCTGTTTCCTCGACTCCTTTTAGAACCACCATCTCCTTGATAAGCAGAAATGAAAATGTTAAATGATTACGATGTCAAGTGCATGCGAGATAGCAGTTTAGTCTCACGCGAAAAGGTCGGACTAATCGACACTCATTTCACTGAATAATGTCATAATAGGTGACAATAAATTTAACTGAGAGCAACTAGGAATGTCAGGCGGAAAATTGCAGGTATTCATCTTGACGAATCACCTAGATGACGTTTCAATTAGAAGGAATTGCTACAAAGGTTTCCGAGACTGATGTTAAGTGGCTAAGCTTTGGAAAATGTGTATTAATTGCTTCCAACTCGGCAATCAGTTGCATCTCCTGAATGACTTGTTAAGTAATAGTTCAGATAAGATTGCGAATGACAAAGCTACGAGTCTCATTGACTCATAGAGTCTGTTCATAATATTATAGAACAGCTTAATACTAGAACTATCGAACATATACTCAGTTATGCTTACACATTTATTTATATATAAATTACAACTGTACGATCTAAGTTCATTAATGAATGCAATTATTTGCGTTATTATGTTTTTTATTTAGTGCATATACACTTAAAAACTGCAGACTTGGGAATATAAAAATAATAACAAGTCTGGGATGTCACATTAATTTATAATTCCTATAATATTCAATCAGTAGCTTGAAAGCTCGAAGAGGATAATCACTCTGAAGTTATTGGCCGTTATCAGTGACTAACTCGTAAGTGAAGGATCTGTCAATTTGGAAACTTAAAAAAGGATCGCATCAGTGGTTTACTGCCGTTATTAAGATATTATTTAACGGCATTTACGCTAACCTTGCAGAGGAAATTATTTGCAGTAAAGATAAAATTAATGAGTCCCAGTAACGAGTGAGTTTTTCTACGGAGAAACATATCTTTCCATTCATAAAACTGTAATTATGAGGATAAGTCATATTTGCGGTTTAAAACTATTTTAAAATGCCGTGTGTGGAAATATTTAGTATCTGCGGTTCAACGGTCAGCTTCATTCTCATGAATTATATTTTTATGAAAATTGGCAATTGCTCTTTTGATTAGATTTTTATTTGATTATTTAACTACTTTCTGGCGATATTCTTATCGCTCTAATTATGGGGATCTTAGTTCACCAACTTTCTAAATTAGATAAGTTAAACTAATTAAATTCAGTTAAGTTAACTAAGAAATGATATTAAATTTGAAATATTAAATTCATACTTTTTAATACTTGTTAATTTAATCTTTCTGGGTTTGCCTATTTTCTTAATTTTTAATAAGTTTTCGCATCTCAAATGATCCTTCTTGTTATCATATTTTTTAAATTCTTTTATTTAAATTGAAATTCCAATACTCTAGACATTTTGAAAAATAATTTTTGACGAAGTAGTCATATATTTATTTCTACAACTCTTTTCCGACGTTCTACAAGCTTATAAATTCCTTTTTTCCAAAAATCTGATGTTTTACCCGTAAATATTTGAATCTTTATTTAAAAATGCGCATGAACCTTTTCCGATACCTAATACGTATATAAATATAATATAAATATATCAATGAATAAAAGAATTTAAAAAATACGATATCTTTATTGTATAAACCACAATTGTTGAATAACCCACAATAACCAAGTGGGATGATTCTACGTGCTAAAACTAATTAAAAATTAAGAGAGCAGGTAAAACCGCAAAGATTAAAATATATAATGATTGATAATATTCATTAAAAGTATTTTTACGTACCAAAATTGTATTAATTAGTTTCATTGTGTTTTATAATGATTTAAGTATGCGATAATTGATAATACGTGAGGTGCACGCAGAAATAAAATTTTCACAATCAGATCACCTCTCGCAATCAATTCAAAGGCTCCGGCCTCAAGAAGACTAGATTAAAGCATCGTCACGTGCGAAACGTGACTTTCCCCTTAAAGCTTTTAAGCACGTGACAACAGTTTGCTTTGTATATGTCATATTTAGAACGAAAACCAAACCCCACCATCGCTGTACCACTTCTTTTATTGGCATCAATCTTTCCTGTATTAAATGGGAGAACATTCTCAAAATAAAAATAATCCGAAAATTATATAAAATTAAGTAATATTTATGATATTACATATTATTATTGAGCATGAAAAAATCAGTTGGGTGCCTATTATATACATATTATTAGGGCAAATACTACCTTTGAATATACCGAGAAGAATTATATTTCATATTATACACATATTATATTTATATTCGTATAAATATTATATTCCATTTTACATTTTATAGTTTCCTTTATCGTTTATGTTTTAATTAGATACGCTACAATTTTGACAATTGTAAGCAAATAAGTTCTCGTTTAAATAGCTTTATTGATGAATTAGAATCGATTATAAATAATGAATTTCTTTGTCACGTTTCACTTGATTTTAATACAAAGGCATTGTTTGGGTGTCCTTATCATGTTACTGTTTTATGTCGAACAATGATAAGCAAATTGCAATTGCCGAAGTAATACGCCTCGGTTAACCACATTATAAAACACATTGACTCAGATGATGAGTTTAAACTAATGTTAGAGAGTATACGTGTGCACATATGAGTCTCCCTATCGATTCACACGAAGGGAAGTGTCAATAAGAAGACATCAGATCTATCATAACCGATTGATGCAGGACGTGTCTGAATGTGGCGTGTCTAATATTAGCTTCAATCAGCGTTAATAAAAGAGAAAATAGCTTGACACGAGTACGCGCTATTATTTATCATCTCTAAGGTACACGTGACGCGCGTCTACATGAATATATAAAGGTATCTTGATCTTGAACGAACGATATTCCAACCCGACAACTCCACGGTGTACGAAGCTCCGTTCTCCATTAGAGTACTCGAAGGACACGGTTTCGGAATCGTTAAACTTCCGACTGTAACTCGTATTTCGTACGTTTCGACGTTAATCGATCGTGCAAGCTTTAATGTTGCAGAAGGTTGTAAAACTGAACGATTTTTTATTGGCCCGCGTGAAACTCACCGAGAAACCACCAGGTATTAGATTACTATATTAATCGCTAGAGAAGTAGATTTCGAGGAGACTTTTCGTGAGAAAGAAACGCATGATACTTCGTGATTAAGGAAAGCTCGTGGTAAAAGAATATCGCAAGAAGAACGGGATAAAACAGATTTATTATAATTTCCATAATAACTACAAGTTCAAAATTGATAATTATTAAAGTAAACTAAAGGATTCAAGAAAGGAGGAACGATGCGTAATCCGAATACTCGCGAGATTCTTAAGGACGAGGAATGTTTCGAAATCATTCGTAAAAAGCTTCGTCAAGATGCGATGGATGATTTCTCGTTAATCGAATACGAAGTCGTACCAATCGGTGAAGTAAATGGTTACATGGGACAATACTTTACGTTGAAAGCTACAGTGGCATGTCCGGAGTCACCGACAGAAGTGAAAAATATTAATTTCTTTACTAAAATACCACCACCTATGAGTAGTCCGCAGTACGATTTTATTCAAGAATATGGTACCTTCAAGAAAGAAGTTGCACTTTATACTCGAGTCTTTCCCGAGGTGTTGGATGGCGTGGATAAAAGATGCATTCCGGAATGCTTCCTTGGATTAGAAGATGATGTAATCGTGTTAGAAGACATGGCGCATAGTGGTTACATTATGACTGATAAACTGAAGCCTTTTGATTTTGATCACTGTAAAGTTTTGATGAAAACGCTTGCGAGATTCCATGCGAAGTCTTTGATTTTTGAAGAACAATATAAGAAGAGCTTGCGCGATGAGTTTCCACATTGTATGCAGGAAACATTGTTTCCTCTTAAAGATGGTAGGGCCAAGTCTATGTTCGATGCCGCGGTAAAAGGCATCGTGTCAATGATCGATTTAATACCTAATCTTAATGAAAAACAACGTGAAGTTTATAAGAAGAAGATCGTAGCGCTTTCCAAGAATCATCCGAAGAAATTAGTACCTTCTTCGAAGTACAAAAATGTACTCTGCCATGGAGACTTGTGGGCGAATAACATTTTGTATAAATACGACACCGATGGGAAACCAATAGAGTGCTGTTTTATTGATTTCCAACTAGCGAGGTACGACTTAGAACATTTTTTATTTGTTGGATGCACTAATTGTTTTATAATATTTTGCGAAGTAATTCGTAAGAAATGAAAGTACTTGTCGGGAATTTTTAATATCATAACTTCAATCTATATATCTATATATAATCTACAAGTTTAAATATAATCTAATACTAAACTAAACGGAAAGTAAATGAAATAAGGAAAGGAGGGTTCGTTAAATTCTCATAAAATTCTTGGAAGATTTCAGCACAGATGGGATCTTAATTTTCTAAGATCTCGGAATTTAACTTATAAAGAAAATTGATAAGAATTTAGGGAGTTCCATTATGCAATTATTTTTCACATACTCTATGGAACTTCATTTATTTGTTCATATTGAATATTATTCTGTTAGATAATCCCCATTTTTAGCTATGACTCTTGACTGACGATCTTCCAAAGCCATAATTCCTGAATTGATTACTTTCCGGTACCCTTAATATTAACACATTGCGGTCGAGCCACATAAAAATACGTTTTCTGTAAATTGTCGGTAGTAAGCGGAACATGTATAATAAAAATACGTTTTTCGCATACCATCGATTGTTTGCGTGATATTATACAACAACAATACATTATTATATAGCATAAATTAAAATGCACAACAAAATGCTTGATACAGATACAATCCACCCGCTCACGATATACTGTGCTTCCTTCAATTCACGACGACCCGTGAATTACGTGAGAAGCACAGCGAGACACTCTTCAAGATCTACTACGAGTCAATGACAGAAGCATTCGAGGAAGCTTACTTAAATATTGCCACCATCTTTCCATGGAGCGAACTTACGGAATCCTTACAGGATTTAAAAGTAATGTGTATGACACACGGTGTCCTGAATACACCAATAATGCTTCTGGAACCGAGGGCGGCCAGTAAGTATTTCGCCGAGCAGCCAGAGTTACTCGAAAGCGTTCTTTACGTAGACCGAACTCCACTAATTTGTGGACAACTTAAAGAAGTACCGGAATACAGGGCCAGAATGTACGATGCTCTACTAGAACTACACGATCGTGTACAGTGAGTGTAAAAAATGGTACAGCAGAGAGTTTTAACAAAAACCTTGTACAATTTTATTTATTTTATTTATTTTAAATATTTTAACAAGCAACTGGTATGTACATATTCTTAGAGATCTTCGTAATGAACTTCATACAAAAGAATATTATTTATCCATATTTTGTATGCAAATATAAAATAGGTTAATATGTATGTATTGTATGTACATATTCTTACAGATCTTCGCAATGAATTTGACAGGAAAAAATATTATTTATTTATGCATATTTTGTATGGAAATATTCACAATTTGTTTCATGCGGAAACAAGATTCTACGGGGTTTTTATTAAAATTCGTTGATGTAAATACGAATACTTTTTACGCTCACTGTAGCTGGTTAGGGTATTGATATCTAGTATCGAGTTGATATCATGAATACTTTAGGAGCTTTTAAATACCGTAGATACTAGATACCAGCTTTTTTCTTGGTGCTGATGACCTTCAAAGGTGGATGATGATTATTCTGAGATCATTTTCGTATTAATTGACGTGGTGGTGGTATTTGAGGTTCTCCGTCGATAAATATAGGAATATTATGTTCTCCTTTCAATAGTTTATTTATTAGATAACACTAGTAGTTTCGAGACTATGATAACGTAAATGTGTTATTTCTTGTTGACAAAGGTCGAAAGTGCATCCGGAGTTCCTTTTGCAATTAAGCGTTTGTAAAAATGTATCAGTTTCGTGAACATCATATTTTATTTGTATGACTTAAATAATGTGGTTTAAGGGGATTCCATGAATCCTCGTGTTTATTACAAGATATTCTATATTTATAACATCTTGGAAGTTTAGTTCGTAATTTCAACCCTTTGAAGTCGAGATCATTTTCAATAATACTTTCCGCTAGGTCGAATATACATTTTGTATAAAGCGTTAAACTATATAATATAGTGAATTGTTACATATTTATAAAATACGAATTGTATTTGTGGAAACACGAAACTACTTTTTGTCACATGTGTGGTGACATTCGACAGCAAAGGGTTAATATCTCTTGTCAAATTGTTATTACTTATGAATCTTATTTCTTATAATCTTAAAGCCGATTATTAGTAGTCTATGACAACAAAGAACGGAAAAGCAATAATAATAAAGCGGGTAAACAAATTTCCATTAACAATTAGTGGCCACTGGTTCGTTTATGAAGGAGATATTAGATCCAGAAAAGTATTGTGTTGGTGCTAGCTGAATTACAAATACAATCTTTAAGGCGAAAGTAATTGTTGTTAACAATAAAAAGTATTTCAACATACAGTTAATTCGTGATATTCATGCGTCTTAAAAAATACTATTAAATTTGAATACTTACCTGAAACTATACCCACCAGTATTTATAAATAAATATTAATTATAAGGCATTTAATGCAAACAAATAACGTCGTAAACATGAAACTATACTAATTGCAATAATAGTCAAAATTCAAGATCGTGAGTGCACGGATTGTCCTGTCAGCATGAGTAACTTGTTTATCCTCCATTTTCATGTCTGATCCTTAACACTAGATCTACTGACAATATATTCAGCTATATTTATACATTCACGTATTCGTCCTTAAAAATCCGGATAAATGGAAAAACTAAATTAGTCGATTTAATTACGTCCATGCGTTATGCAACGTCAGCCGTAAAAAGTCCCGGAAAATGGAAACTTATCAATTTGAACGTTTTTACGAAATTCCACGGGCCCGTCATTTTGAAGGGTTCCGTAGCTCTAGTGTTAATGTTTCAAAGAAAACTATTACCTAATTTCATGCCGACAGTTTCGTCCTCCTCAGCACAATTTTGTAAAGTACCTGTCTTTTTATTACAAAGTGACGTGAATTCGCTTATCGAAACGTGAGGCATAAGGGGGATTCTGGGATTTACTTTTATGTATATCATTATTTATATCATCAATTATAATGAATATATAGTTATGTACAATATTGAATCTCATTCTTTAACAATAACATCAACAACATGATTAAACAACGTTCCTCATTGGTACACAAATTGTAAATGTACAGATAAAAAAGCATTAGATGAGGTCAATGAGGCATCGAAGGTGGCGTACGCTCAACGCGCCATAATCCCCTCTTCTTTATACATCTTATATATCCCCATATATTTCGAATTATCTCGGTATTTTTTTTTTCTTCGTCATATTTTTTTTCTGGGTTTCTTTTTTTTCGTTAATATGTATATATATATAGAATATATATATACTTCGTTTAGTTACACACACGTTCCACATACACACAAATGCGCCACGTGTTTCCGTGCGACGCACGAGAATACGATTACTGGTGATGATATCGATTGAATCGGTGCATGATTTAATTATTAAAGAGAGTGCATGAATAATTTGTATCTCGCGAGGAGCCAGGCACCATATTTCTTTACACTTATATACATCTACATACAGTTGCGATTCGTCCGTTGAAATGAATAATATTCTTTACGCACGATGCTCGTCAAGTTGCATTTTGATACTTACATACAAATGAAATCAAATGTCATTAATATCACATAAAGAGTAAGGGGGTGTGTAAAAAGAATGATCTAAGGTGACTATCATTTTATGGATTTCGAAACGAAATTCTTACGCCTGGCTCGACCCACGTGACGCAAATCTGGACCAATCATCTAAAACTCTACACAAGGCTCCGACGAGTTTCTTTTTTTTTCACTTAATGAACGACTTCCACAAAATCTAACGCACGAATTTTTGCCGCGTATATAATCGCATCAAGGCGAGAACAGGGTAGCCGAGATTCTCTTTGTATCTCGGTGTTTGTGTACTTAGGGCTCACAAACAAGCGTCTTCTCGTGAAAAAAATACCATTTTCCCAAATCGTAAAAAATGTCCATCTTTCGAACTCTGATATTCATAATTCTTTCAGTAACTGCTTTTTTCCATGGATTACTGGAAAAGTCATAGAAAAGTTCGACCTTTGAAGTAAAAAACTTAACCGTTCATTAGACACATATTTTAGGGAAAAAATTATCGTAATATCTTCTATGATTCTTTCGGCAAATTTGTTTAAGATTTCCTCTTTTTGCAACTTGCTCGTTCACATTTACTACTTTCTTCACAAAAAATACTAATTTTCCGAATGTATTTTTTGGAAGACGAAATGTGAACGCTTGATGACAACGATGGGGATTACCTAATAGAATAATATTGAAGCTGAAAAAATAAATGGGGTTTCATAAAGTATGTGAAAAATAATTGATTACTTTCCAACACCCCTAATATATATTTTAGGGAAAAGACAATTTGAGTATTCTTTTCATCTATTCATCAATGCTATTTTAGCAGGCACAAACTCTGTGGTTTATAATCTTCGAGCGACTACTAAAGAATAACGACAGGATTTAAGAATTCTGTTTTTATCGCTCTAGAGAAGAATTTCTGTTTCAGTAAAATTCTGCGTATTTATAAGAAGAACGTTGTATCTTTCCTTCGAATAATGAAAACATTGCACAAATATTGAAATATTTGAATTTGTTTGCAAAAAAGGATTCTCGTGTCAAGAAAATGTCAATTCAAAGAATATCGATGGATTATCAAATTCTTCCTTCTTCTCCTTTTGCTAAGCCGTGATTTGTGTTCGACTGTCTCGATAATTGATTCGAGACAGTAAAGTGCGAGCTGATGGGAAAGCAGAGAAAGAGGAAGGACGAAAAGAGTAGACGAATTTGATATTCACGAAGAAACGATGTTTGTTTACCCCTTTATAGTACGATTCGCGAGAAGTTTTACGAAACGCGTGGAATTCCACTGATTTTATGATCGGAAACGGCTCTCCATTGGGCGACTCATTATGATTTGCCTATCATCGTTTAAAGACCGCTGGGTATCGTTCTACACTCCCAGCGAGGTTGTTAACGTTATCATCTAGTTTCGACGCATCCGCTGCTCTTTGACTCTAAATTCGTAGTCACGATAACACTAATTATCCGAGTATTGATTACTTCAATTACAACGGGATAATTGTAGAAAATATTTATAAACATACTCGTGCAATGATCCATATACTTTTGGACATTGCGGTAGAAAATCAATATTGCAAACCATCATACAATGAACTTTGAGAAAGCGGTTGAATGTTAATTAGCATTTCAAGCTAATTGTAATTAGTACAAAGAATACTTTTCACGGAGAAACTTTGTAGTCTTGTAAAGCTCAGTTATTGTTCACCAATTAACACTAGAACTACCAAAGCAGTCAAAATGGCGGGTCCTCGGGATTTAATAAAAATGTTCAAACTTATAACGTTTCATTTTCTGACATTTTCCACGGTTCACATTGCACAATGGACATAAATAAATCGATTAATTTATTTCTTCTATCAATCCTATTTTTTTTAAGGACGTAAACATATATATACCAATATAGCTGTATATAACGCCGGTAGTTCTAGTATTTGGATTCGTTCGCAAAACAGGACGCGCGTGTCAAGAAAGTATGATTTCAAGGAATATCGAAGGTATATGATAAATTGAGTTATCAAAATGGAGCAGTTGGGATATGATGATGATTTTGAGGGCGGTTGATGGTTGAGCCCTTAGTGTTTTGTACTTGAAGAGAGCCGTCCGATGTGTATAGTTTGCCGGCCCTTCTCGCCCTAATCGAACCATACGTAGAAAGTTATATACAACGATATAACACGAACTGCAGTGGCAGTGAACAGTGCACATGGATAATGCAAACAGCAGCAGCGGCGACGGCGACGACGACGACGGCGACGATTATACACGGTGTATGCGTAATACGAAACACAGCAGCGTCTACCACAGCTATTTTTTGTCCTCGGTAAATCGATCTGCTTTTATAATTTATACATTTTTTTTTCTCATCTGTATCTTAATTGGATCTCTAGCCTAATTATCCCCATGGCGATTGAAACTTCGCCAAGTAAACCTAACGACCTCGCACGTTCGACATGTATTGTGCTTGTCGTCGTCACAACAGCTTTTCCATACTTCTCCTAGTTTCGCTTTCACCTCGAGTCTTCTTTAATCACCTTCCAAAGAATTCGGAGAACAGTTCCGCGCATATCTGCCCGCGTACGCGCATTAATGCACATATTCGATTGCCTTCTCTCGGAAATATTCCTCTCAAGTATTTACGTTAGTGTACTCATTTAGGCGTATTTTGTGTGTGTGTGTGTGTGTTTCTCGATGGATCTCGTCCTGTCATTTTCTCTTTTTTCGATGACGCTTCTGATCCCTAACTAGGTGAAGTGTCTTCTTTTTTTACGCGCGCGTACAAGGGACATGTCATGCTGTTCTGTTCTCGTACGTGTGTGGGTCACGTGTGCGTGTTTTTCCCGAAATACGTGCGAGGAGTCGCGTTTAACGCGCGCACACTCACACACACTCACACACATGAATGTGCGCGTAGCGAGAGAGAGTGAAAGAGAGAAAGTATTTTGTGTATAGGTGTATCTGTGTATTTTCTTACTTATATATATTCCATCCTTTTTTTTTTTATATATATATACGTCCGTATATATACACACGTGAGTTTCACAAAAATATATAAAAGAGAGAGTGTCTATGTATACATATTACATATATATGTGCATATATACTTACAATGTATATATACCGATATATAGTCGATTTATACTCAAAGTCATGTGGAAAGGGGTGTCTCTTAACATAATTAGTTATGTATTGTATATATATATATATCATCTGTATATATATAGTTTTTTGTACAGGTTCAACGTATATCTGAGTATATACAAGATACGTATACATATACGCAGAACCCGTGCAAAGTGGTTGATTGAGAATTTGTATCTTTAGCCGTAAAACAAGACACACGAGGTAAGGGTTGCACGTAGTCCCGCACTACGTTCGTCCACACGCACTGCGTTCTGTCTCGGCACACCGTTCGCACGTTGTCTGATCTAAAAACTATATCATATCTTCTTCTTCTTCATCATCATCATCATCGCCATCATAATCTTCTTTTTCTTCATCGTCTTCTTCCTCATCTTCTTCTCCTTCATTATTTATACACAGCAAGGTACGAAGTCACGGTGACCAGCTGAATGCATATGCGAAATATCTCGCGAAATGAACGGTACTTGGATTATAAAAGAATCAAAGGATCCCTTTGGTGAATTTCACCCCCGTAGATTGATATATCTCTTCCGTTACTCCATCTTTCTCCTTCCGTGTTTGCTCTCAGCTTGCGTTTTTACATCGGAACGACGGTGTATATTCTCATCTGTGCCTATTTACATATCCCGAACGAGCTAGAGCGATGGTATACATGATCGAGTCCTGAAGGCTATTAGAATTCCTCAGCGATCAGCCTTGACGATGTCCTCTCAAGCGTTTTAAATCAAACTGTCAGAACTGCGAACATAGCTTCTTTGTTTTGAATATTCTCTCTTCTTCTCTATACTCTATTCGAAGGGATGGGGAAGTGGGTCTTAATCACACAGTGATACGCTTCGCGATAAGCCGTTCAGTCCTTACGTCGTCTTTTCAGCGAAGAGCGATCGTCTTTTGTTTGTTCGTTCGTTTTTTTGTTAAACATTATGAAAGAAAAAAATAGACAGCGCGACGTGTAGCTGCCCTCGGACCGTGTTTCATCATGCCGCTACCCGGTATCCCTTCGCTGTTATCACCATTCGTTTGCTGTAACATCGAATACCTTTCACTTGGCTTCTACCAGCTCGTTAATATCGTAACATCCACTTCTTCTCGTCATTGCGATCGAGTCTCAACATCGAGGTGTACTATCACGGTTTTTGTGAAAATGAATCACGTAGTCGACGGATAGAAAGAAACGAAGGAACCTGTGGATACCATGAAGAGAAGCGAATCCAGCTGCGAGAGCTAGTGAGACATCGCTGGCAATGCACGGCCAATGGGAAGAACGGACGTGTTTTGTAACTTGCTCAAATGGACGGGGTTCTTTTTTTTGCGATAATTCGTTGAGGACACGCGATGTCCTACCAAGATGTCGATGATGAATGTCGACACTGTTCATCAGGAACAAAGGGCGGCATGATGGATTCCAACTGCACGATTAGATGTAGGAATAAGGTCCGTCGGTGAGGGCGCTACACAGCAACAGTCAGGAGGCGTCGTCCTTGCCGCGCGCACCTCTGCTTGGTTTGTACTCTAGACCTGGATCGAACTGCATTAGCACGAAAACCTGAAAATCACAAAAGTGACGCGTTTAAAGTGTTAAGAATGCAATCATATCGAAGCTACATTGTAATTATTACAAATGAATGTAATTCATCGTGGATTAGTCGTGAGTCGGAAATACCTGATCTGTAGGTAATAAGGTGAAATCATCCGGTGGATTCGTGATGACGTATCGCTTAGAAGATGCATCGCACGACGAGCTTGTATCTCGAAACCTAAAAAATGATTTTTGTTATCAAGAGAGAAGAGATTAATGTCAGTAAGAAAAAAATCGGCTAAGCTAAACGCACGATGTAAGTAAACTAAAACTAAACTAAAACTAAACTAAACACTTGCGACGGTAACTAAACACTAAACAAATAGATGACAAAGACAGTCGTAAAAAATGATAGGTATTTTTTGGATGAAGGCAACTTACGATCGTCGATTCTTTTTTTTTTGTTATTGTTTCGTGATGTAAAAACGCAAAATGCAAAAAGTGTGCGGCAAAAAATGAAAAAAGTCATATAGTAAGTATAAGAACGGCATAGTATAAGAGATAATAGACGGCGGTGCAGTTATTGCAGCGGTCAGAAAGACCATCTTTAAAAAAAGACGGGTTACATGAATGCTTGTATATTACGTAGAAGTAATCCAATAAATACCATCGAGAGAAAGAAAAAAGTCCGGTACCTGTACCTGTACAGACCAATACACAGCATTCCATATGACTTTAATGCTGCGACAAAGAGGTCACCGTACTTGCCTCCCTCGCCATATTGGGCTAACGGCCCGTCGTATAACGCGATCTGGCCAACCCTACATCGATCTCTGTTGGCCAGACTGTCCGCCGTACTGTAAACGAAGAAAAACATCGTAATAATTCCGGTTCGTTTGAATACCCTCGGAACAAGAAATCTTTGTAACTTACCTATAACCACCTCGTAAACCTGCGCCTTCAGCCAATATCAATTCTAACTCAGGCGTTGCTCCACCAGTGATTAGCGAACGGATCAATGTCAATGCGTTTTGGTTGAAATATGTCTGCAATTAGAAGTATTTGCATATATGTCAGGTAGTTGTTGAATTGTACTTGAAGACTTCAAATTAATGCAGCAGGTAATAAAGAATAATGATGTTCGTTACTAACCGTCGACATCAGCGAATCTAAGACGCTAACGGCAAAGGCAGTGCCGCAGGCGAAGGGTTGAGTGAGGTAGAGTTCCGTATCCGGGTCATCGTCGTCGTCCTGGTCAAGGAACTGCACGTTGCTATCGTTTACGAGTTCTAATTGACAAGAAAGCATAAGTCAAAAGTGACATCCACATATGGCGAGTTATAGAAGTTGAGCATATTGATTCATGAAGATGGTTTAATAGTAGTTTCTTTGATTTCCTATTAAAGCTACAATACCTGTTATCATTGGCACATTAGCTCCGTAAACGGATCCCCGTCGCTGCAAAACGATTGGGCTGCCAACTGCAGTCAAATTACATTGCTCATTATTTCCTCGAATTTCCACTTAACATTTAATAGTATAGAGTCACGCATGTGTTAAGGATACACGGCCAGGGGTTACGATGGTCCAAGCTACTGTACTATATCTATATACCTTGACTAAGCACGCCGATTGTGTCGTCAAAGGTCATGGCCTTGATATTAAGGGACGCGAGGATGGCCTCCTTGTCGGCGAGGGTGGGGTCATCATTGCTAGGCACTTTAGCCGACAGGATGCAACACATGTCGCATAGATTCACGTTAACGGCACGCAAATCTGCTCTGCTTAACGGTGAACCCTAAACATATTAATTAACATGGTATGCATTAACTTCTATATGCGTATCCACTTGAATCTAGCTATCGAGTATACCCGTGGTAAGACTCCACTTATATTATACCATGTTTATGGTCATAGTCCGCTGTTACTGTAATTCCAATACTGGTGAAAAGAGCAAGTGGGAAGTGCTTACATTGAGTACCGATATCTTCGGCAAATTTTGCAACATTTTCCACTCGCGGCGGATGTAATCCACAGACCCAACTATCACTACGTGTTTAAGCTCGTGGTAATGAAAATTGGAAGCTCGTAATGGCATGACAAGGTTTCTCAGTCCGATGAGGGGCGAGTCGGGATCAGCGAACAGGCAGACCACAACGTGTCCATTGAGGACCGTCATTGCCGCCTGATTACGATCCAGTATACAGTCTTCGAGGTTACGGGATGGACTCCAATGGAACATGCCCGTCGAGTCATATTTCATTTCGGTCTTCTCGAAGTCGAAGTCCTTTGCCTGATCGTCGGCGATTCCAACTTGAAGACCACCATTGTTATTTACGTTTGTACCACCCGAGGCTCTACTCGTCGGCCTGGAAATAACGAGATTTTTATGGAAACATGATTAATGGCACACGCGTGTAATCATTGTTACTCCAACGTTATTCAGCGGGCTCTGCTAAATACGTTACACGGCACAAAGTATATTATGGAAACATACACATGGGGTAAATGAAATCTTTCATCGTTAATACAAAAGCGGTTAGCGATCACCTAAAATACATTTTTCTCTAAACTAGCGACGGTTGCCATCAAGGGTTGGAAGTTTTCGTTAAAGGTACGTTTCTCTGTACTTTCATTATTATTGGAATGTGGATCTGTAGTTTCCGTGAAATTCTGTTATCTTAGGATATGAGTCGTTTATCTTGAAGCAGAACTATACCATGCATTCTTCCAAGAATGATCTACTTGACAGAGGAATAGAAATATTTTCATATCTTTGCATTGAGAAATACCTACGTATCTTTGCATGCAGTAAGGTTTAATAACATTTATAGTTTGCCATTTCTTTATCATCTGACATATATCAAATCTTAGTCGCAATTCATATCTAAATACATAGAAACATTTATCACAAACATTTAATCGTTCTAACACCGATCGCACATTATTTCCATTGGATATTACTTCGATCGATTATGATATCTAATATTACGATTACTGAATATTATAATAAAATTCTAGGCGAGTTCTATAAATCATTCGATCGAAAATACTATCAAATTTTCCAGCAGCTCTCTCAACAGTCAAATAGTAGACATAAAGTAGATCTTAAATTATCCCGGCATATCTTTTACGACTATCAATAAAAAATTCTAACATGAAGGTTAGCTCTAAATTTGGAAAACATTGTTCTTCGCGACTGCAAGGTAATTACACTTCTATAACGACTACATGCAATACAGCAGAAAAATATAATTAGAAGCACTAACGACTTCGCGATACGATCTGTAACATTATTCAGCTCTAAGTTGCTGCCAATTATGTGTATATAAGAACTCCAATCCTTACAACCTGTATATACAGTAACACAGAGAAGTAGAGATAAAAGACGATATCGTAAGACTGAAAGGAAACGAATGTTTATTTGCAAGCAACCACTGAAAGCCATGGGAAGTTCGTTTACGTGCACAACAAGCATTATTCGCACATATGTAAGATAAGGAGAATATGCCTCAAATATAGAATACGTGTGCGAAAAATACGGCGAACACTGCACAATGTAAGACAGTTGCAACGAGAGAAGCATACATGAGTTTTTTGACTTCGTAGGCGAGATGGTAGCCAGCGTATGCGGACTCCTCTTGCGATCTGGAATCAGAAGGTTTTCGTAACGTTGGATCTGCCTTCGGTCAAACTCTCTTCTTATATTCATTGACGGCGGACGCATACTTTACTTGACGGTGTTCGTTGTGAGTGACGGATTACAAATAATAATGCAACTAGTGCATGAGTTCTTACATTGAAATACGATAAGGAATGAATGAACTATGATTTTTGGCGTATTGCTAACCATTTTTCTAAATAAGTTTGTCAGTAGTTTTTCCGGTTAATTGTCAGCCCTTAAGGAGTAGCCCGCCAGTAGAATAAGTCAATGAATCAGACTAATAGCTACGCGCTTCTTTTCAAGGCAAAAGAATGTTCTCCATGAAAATATAATTATTTTCCACTCAGTTTAGTTGATATTGTTGAATATAGTGCAACATATGCTAAATGAAATAACGGAGATATTAATAAACGGAATTTCAAACCCGAAACGTATAGTATCAATTAAATGACAACTATTATATATAAACATATAGTCAAAACGGCGAATTTCCTTTTAAAAAAGAATTACAGTTTGAAACAATATGTGCGTAATTACTAATTGCCCTTCCATTAAATTTCGGACGTAGATAATTGCTCAGCGTCAACGGAGATTTTAATTATAAATATGATCAACAAACCGTTAAAAAGTATCCTCGATTATGCGTAAATGATTCTGGATCGCATGTAAGTTCACTATCGAGAGTTTACAAGTTGGAAGTCTAAATGTTTTATGTAGTGATAGAAAGTCTGGGTTACTCTTCGGAAAATCATGCTAATTAAAAGAATGTGGATGCATAGGTCATGGAAACGTCATTATGCAAAAATGGTTGTTTTAAAGGAAGCTTCAAATGTTTTAATACCACGTGATCCTTTTGAGATGTGAATACGAAGCATGTATCTTATCAACATATTATACATTATTTAAATGCTACAACTTGAAAGGAGTACTGCGTCCTCGGAAGTAGAATAAGTTAAAAATATACCTTCCGGTGTCACTTCAATTCAATGAATAATTACTTGTATTTTCAGTAAACATGAGTTTTGTGCCTCTTGCACGAGAATCACTGTGTACGAGAGAACTTGGGTAACTCTAGTCGTGCAACTATTATACTGCCCTACTAAGAAAACAGGTCTTAACTCCATTTCTTGCATTTTTTCAGTTTTTGTTATATTCTGAAAGTATGCATCAAAATATTAAGTATGTGCATAAGTTCTCGTCGTTTTATAAAACCAAACGAACTTTTGATCTCTTTTTTAAGAAAGGTCGTTTTTATTGAACAAAACATTCTCCATTATTTTCTATAACCTTATTCCATCGATCTACAAGCTTTTTAACTGCATTTGTTTCCTTTCAAAGAAGGTATAATACATAAACTGTGTCATATGAAAACGGCGAGAACTTATACATATAACTAGTACGTACATCTGCCAAAATCTGAAAATTTAAAGGGCATGTAGGTAATGCAACATGGCTGCATATACACAGTTGGGGTCCCGACGTCCCCGACTTCAGAACGGGGGAGTTTACGCAATTTTTTTGATTAAATATAAATCGTAATATACGATTAAATTTCGAACTTGAGATTAATAAATTAATAATAATGGAGTAGCATATCTCTTAACCTTGTTGCGAGTTTTATTAAAGCTTTCTTTGAACCATGTTATATCAGATAAAAAAATGTTCGATCTTCCCACTATCAACAGAATAATTTAAGCTGATCACGATTCGTGATCCACCCTGTATACATACGTCCTTAAAGGAAATATAAAGTATAAAATGGATGGCAAACTAATAGAATTTACATTTCCCCTAATATCTCACGATCAGTTTCAGTTTCCATGGAGATAAGGCACTTTTTCTTAGTAGGGCAGTATAGACAAATGTAAGATAATAGCTCATCGTAGGACAGGATAGAGAAATATAGTTAAAAGAGGAGAGTGAAAACAATCTTTCAAAAGCTGGTGTAAAAATGCGTGTGGTTGTGATATATTGCTGAATTAATTATTCGTATGCCTTGCACATGTGTAAACAAGTTAGTCTTAACCCATTGACTGCGGTGAGTTCCAACTAAAAACGATTAGAAAAAACATAAAAAGAACGCAAATAAATGGATAAGCGCGTTGTAGTGTTAAAACTTTCTAGATGCCTTCGATTATTTATTTTTTCTTCCTTCTTTGCTTCACCGCATCACTTCAAAATCGCAGTAAAAAGATAATAATCGCATAAAAAGAGACTCGACTGTATTCACACGATAGCATCTGAGACTGAATGTTGTTGTTAAAAAATCGAAAAATCCAGAAGTTATTGAAATTCCGTTATGTAATCGATTGGTACGTGACACGTAGCAGTGTGTTCAACATTATGTCAGTTTAGTAAACAAAGTAAATACGTTGTACCGAGAAAAATGTACTGCTATATATACGCCTTTCGTATATATTCGTGGATACTTGAGTGCGTACATATACCGGTTTCGCAGTCAAAGGGTTAACAACAAACATTGAACTATATCGAAGTTCCTATTTGACACGTGTGACCCAAGCAATTAGTTGGTGAAAAAGTTATGACTGCAAACTTTTATTTCTATAGGTGACTGGGTTCAAGGATTTGTTTATATGTTTACCGTGTATCTTCGGAACTAAATCTTTTGCACCTCCATTAATACATTAATGCTTCATCCTTTCGTACTCGAGAGATGACTGTCAGTCACCCTTCAGATTATTACGGCAACTCGAGTGGCGCCTCAGAGGCGACATTAAGATTTCATTAAGACTCCAGTTTCCGGTCATTTAACCCTTTTAACTTTAGAGCCGATATATCGGCTTTCCATTTTTAATATAATTTATACACATGTAATAACATGCAAAAATTAATACCTCGAAAATCGCGCATTTCTCAAAATATTTTTTGACGGTACTCTTTGCACTCGAAAGGCGACTCTCAGTCACCACTCAGTTTCTTGTGGTAATTCGAATGGCGTCTGAGAGGCGGCATTAAGATTTGCTCGAATTACTTTTTGTTATTGAATTTTAAATCACCATGAAGTAAATCTTACAATTAGTGTCACCTCTTAATCGTTGTTTGAGTTGTCGAAATAAGCTGGGTGGCGACTGACTGTCGCCTGTGAGTGTATAGGGTTAATAAAGAAATGGAATGATGTGACGAGGCTTGTATCCGTGTACGTGAAGAACGAATGAGATTAGCATAAAAACTGAATTAGGTACCTCTGGTTATACGGTTGATTTGGACTTGACAGGCTGTCATTCGTCGTTCGGTTGACATTTGGCTTCACTTTGTTCACCTGTTTCGTTGAATTCATCATGTTCACCCCAACAGAATTCCGATGATTCCTCATGGCTATAACAGAAGAGAGAATCACTGTACAAGCTTCAGTGACAGTTCAACTAACATCGGCAATACTTCAAAACAGTGAACACCAATTAAAGTCCAACCATGCTCCACTCCGAGTGCATAAACTCTGAAATCGTTATAAAAGACGTCGATTAATACAGCAACGGAAAAAGTCAAAGCCGAGAAACAAACGAAGGTAGACATCGTTGCAGCGTACGAAAGATAAACAAGAATAAGGATGAAAGAAATATTATGGAAGTGTGACGTAATCACTTAACATCGGTGCGTATTAAGGGTCATTCTGACAAGCATTATATTTAGTACTGTCGAGGACAGTTTGTCAGTTCCATGTGAGATTTTCCAATGAGACTTTTAACAGACGTAGCACAACGAATTCTATAACACGCCATTTTTAAGTGCGATGGCCCACGCGTTTTTCAAAAAAGAAGTTTCAAATTAGACGCGATTTCCATACGTTTATGCATCCTTCACTGTACAGTGTGAAGTTAGCGGAACGCATAACGTGAATTCTGCCAAATTCACGATGTAAGGCGAAAGATGCATAAATGTAAGGAAGTCATGTCTAATTGTAAAGCCCTTTTTTGTAGAACTATGGAATTAGTTCTGTCTATACTATGTATCTTGGAAATTGCGTTGAAAAATCTCGCACACAACTGACAGACTCTCCTTGTATGTCCTGCAACTGCATAAAGGGTCAATGTCATTTACTGTCATACGATTAGGCGGCAAATTAAATGACACACAATAAACGTGCTACGTTTTAGTCGAAACTCACCGTTCGGGTCGTCTCGTTCGCGACTGATTTCACCTAAAATTGATACAACCGCAATTAATTAACATCTACAACCGTGATTCCCCGTAGCTAATAGACAAAGCAACAATGATTAAGACAATTACAGAGTGTCACAGCGATCGTGACCTAACTCTCAATCCCGTTAAAACCGAGTTTGCTTTCGGAGACAAAAGCCTACAGCCCCATGCTTACAGGCACGCATACCTCATCCTAGATCTTTTTCGCACGTGCCAATATTTTAGCGCTTTATGATCACAATTATGCGGCAGAATTTTCACCGGAATAATATTCGTGTTGGGAAACGTGGTTTATGATTTAACCCTTTGCGATCCTGTTTCGAGCGTCACTCGACATCATATTTCGTTCCAACAGATCCCATATCTAATTAACTCGACATCAATAATAAATTGTAAATAATAACAGACAATTTTGTTCTTGCATGTTTTTGTATTAGTAAGCTGTTAAATATTGAATTAACGGAAAATTATCGAGAACCGCAAAGGGTTAATAAACAAATAATCAAAGTAGTAATATAAAATCCACTTGTCAAAGAAAGATATAAAATATTTCAAATAATTGCCGATTTAAAATAACACACTTTCGTTCTGATTCTTCGGATTAATTTTTAATCAGTAAGTCAATTAGTAATTTTTACCACTCGTTAATTTTGAAGTAGTAATTTAACCTGTGCAGTAATTTAAACTTTGGACTCAGTAATAACAAAAATCTGAATTAATAGTAAGAAAGTAAATATTTATAATCACGACGTATATATGGGTTTGACTATTCTTTACTAATATTGATACGCATAGAAATTTGGGATTCATTCAAGAGATAATTGCAATTTAATTCGTAATCTTCGAGATAAGCGTAGATTCGAATGACGAGTTAAAACGTTATCCTTCTGTTAATGGGTTAAAATAGAATATTCGTGAAATCACATAGCATTCATGACACGCATAATTGATAATCATTTCAGCAGTTTGCGAATTGCGAAGGGCATTAAAGATAAGCGTTTGGCACCTTTGATGGTGATTTTGAAAACCACCGATTCTTTCGTAAAATAGATCACGAAAATGAACTAGATATTAATATACTCGGTCTAATATTACGACAGAAAACAAAAATTGATTGATATATGTATTCTACCGTGCTCTCTACGTCTATTAATTTACCATTATACACTCGAACAGTATAAATAAGAATTAACTATCGATATATGAAAAGATGTACGTGTCACACATAATTAATAGAGAAATTTGTCCAACAAATATACTAGACATCTTAAACCATGTATATCTACTATGTATATCATAACCATGTATATCCAGGACACAGAATAATCATAGAAAAGATCGTATCAAAAAAGCTATCTGAATTGAAGCAGCATTTCTCAAACTACCTGTCTGACGAATCTCAATTGATCAAATATGATTATCTCGTCATTTTTCTCTCACTTTGGCTTGATATTGTGTTCAAGAAATTTGGATTCGATTAGAAAAATCAAAAGAGTGAGAAACGCTGGTGTTATTATATTTCTGATTTACTACTTACGCAGACGAGCACCAATAAATGTATCGGACATTTTAATTATATGGAAAGGTTTGTTTGCTGTGAAAAGGTCGCCAATTTCCGCGTTTAATGACATTTTCTTCGAACAAGAAATGAGAAAATTATTTTTCGTGACTTAAATAAAAGTTCATTAACTCGATCGTACGAAAAGAAATTAATCATTGTATTTTGTCCATTACGAACTAATGCTCTTTGAATCTACAATTCTATGTTATGAGTGTGAATCTACATCTACAATGAAAAAAGTGCTGATTTTAAATAAAGGGTAATTAATCATGGATCATGAATACTATTGGATGGCACGAACCAAAGTGCTGATTAATTAATCAAATTAAATAGCGTCTTACGAAAAATATAAAATATAAAAAGTAATCTACGTAAAGTTAATCCTTTGCACTTAAAAGGCGACTCTCAGTAGCGACATTAAGATTTTCTCCAGTTGTCGGTGATTTAATGTCTAACATCAAAATATAACTAGAGACAATCTTAATGTCGCCTCTCAGTCGCCACACAAGTCGCCACAAAGGGTTAAGGAAAATCTCAATGATTCTACATGAATTTTATTACAAAACCAAGGCTCGATTTGAGTCATGCAACGTACTAAATGAGCCGTTTATTTTGAGAGTCGCCTAAGTCCATTTGTGAAATATTATTCATATTAACATTTTAATACTTACAAAATAACAATGTGTGACTATTATAAACGTTAACTTGATTTTAAATACTTAGAAAATAACTTTACGCAACTATTATAAACTTTAATGAAGTTGAAACTATGATTTTGTTGAAAAATGAACTTAGACCACATTCAAAATAAGGGGGTCAAGTAATCTCCGCTAAAGAACTTAAAGAGTACTAAAATCGAATGAAGTTAATCGAATGTAAACTGAAAAAAACAGTGTATGGTGTAACTACACAACTGCATGCATCTATCAACGCTGGAGAAAGTAGCGAACTGAAATAAGTACATAAACTCATTTCCATCAAAATAGAAGAAAGACTTCGTAGGAAGCCATCGAATCTTCTGAGTCTTACGTTCTTCCTACTTTCACCAGCACCAAGAAAGACTACAAATTGCCGCGTTTCTCGATATACGTAATAAAAGAGAAGTCAAATAGTCAGTGTAAAATTATCGTCATTATAGCGTCCCTGAATGAACAGCGGAATCGAGAATAATCGCTGAAGCGTATATTATCTTACGATGCATATAGAATCGAAAGTCGAGTGCAAGAAGTTGCATTAAAATTAATCGTGAGCGGCGAAGCACTTTTCGTGAAGCAGCTCTTCGAGTTCCTTCGTCCGAGAATACTTTATCTCAAAAGCGACTGTTTGTAAACAGTGTTTCTTTTCTTGTCGTGTGATTAATCGAAAATTAGGAAGGGCAGCTTGCGAGACTGTAACATGGTTTTGATTGAGGTGTAACTGTACCTCTTACGTGAACCATCTTGGGCAGTTCTGGCGGAGTGAATGTGGGAGGAGGATGGTGGTCGTCTGTAACAAACCACTACACATGTTAGCTACCCTAACTAATTACCTAAGGCCTAGTCACTACTCTATCACTATCACTGGCCATTGTTATATCTGATATAACAATCTAGGACAAACCTCCGTTTCAACGTTGATTGATCATCAGAATTTCACTTTTCCACTGATTTACAACTACTCATTTATTTCAATGTTAATGACGCTAAACTTTGAAACCGATAAGTCAATTTCAATTATTAGAATCGTATCTTTGATTAGACTTATATCTTCGTTATATGGCCTTATCTTGAAAAAGGACTCTATTAACCGACGATAAATGAGATTATAATTGTAAAGCTATTATATGTCTTATATACATATTGTAAAATATGTATATAAGATAATGCTAATAATCGGAATTGATAATTAGCATGATTTAACATCATCAAATGGTACCACGTTGAAACAGATTTTCTAACTATCTATTTAAATAGTATTGTATTGTACACATGTATATACTTTGAAATCTACTTGTTCCAAACGTCGTACGTTCCAACGCGGAAGATTCAAAGGATTAAAGAAATCGCAGATTATCTTGAGGCAAATATCGAATAGAACTTTCACGGTTATTCGGAGTCGTCCGCGTTGCAACGAGAAGAGAGATGCTAATATAAACATGTTTACTCGTAACACAGTTTTGAACATGCATTGTGCATAGACCATTTCTCATTCATGCCGTAATACACGGAAGTCAAGAATATTACTTTGCATAAACCGGATTACGTGGAATTTAAATCTACGTCATGAAATCTCTCGCAATAAATATCCGTTAATTCCACTAGTTTTCGCAATATTCTCACCCCCGCGTTTCATAAGCTAATTCAGTTTGAACATGCGACAATAACGTTCTCAAGTGGTGGATATTTACACGGCATTACCAGTGCACTTTAAATGCATCCGAAAGAAGGTATCGGCGTGCAAAAACGATTTCATACTCGTGCGATAGTTTTGAGGGGGGGAAATCGAAAGAGTGCTTGAAAGATCGTAGAGTTCTACCGTGTGAAAGCAGAATTAGAGGAAGAATCCTTGTTGCGCGGTTTTGGTGTGAACGCGTTATCTTATCGTAGCTATACCGAATAATGTGAACGCGGCCCTTTGTCTCAAGGAGCCCTTCGTTTTACAGTTAACATTGTAAGGCTTGTGAGGAACTAAAGGAAGTGTCGCACGTGTGAAAGAGTACTTTGTACATTTATATACATCGGCATTCTATATTCTTATTAATTCTCGAATATTAATTAAGTCCATTGAAAATTCATTAAAAACTTCCAAATTCTCTTAACTCTTTCCGGTCGTAATTTTTGTGGACATGGAATATGTCGTAGTGGTCGAAATTATTTTTGGGTCGCACACACTCAGTTATTTCTTGCCTAAAAAAACGTATAAATTTAATTTAAATGGTATCCACTATTTCATTTATTATGTCGTGTAATACGATGTGTTGGGATACTCAGAAAGAAAAATGAGTTTTTAAATGAAATAAATATTGTATTAATAATTAATAAATATTGTTACCAACGCGTTTCCAATAAAAAATTCTTCTTTCGAAAAAGTCGAAGTCGTACAAAAAATTACTCTTATTTTCTTGGTCAAGATTATATAAGATTGCTGCAAAAATTGCAGTCTTCCGAAAATGTAAAAAAAAGATAACTGTAACTTGCTAAGAACTGTATGAGCTTTAAATGAACACCCATAAACTTATAACTTTTAAACATTTAATATTTTATATTTTATTTGAACGATCAATTCGCGACTGATAAGAAATTCGACATTTCTTATTACTCAACCTAATAGTTTTACATAAACATTTGCAATGATTAAAGCGTTATCAAAACGGAAATATCCCCGGCTTCGATCGGAAAGAGTTAATACCGAAATCCTTTGCCTCGCATCCGGCGAACATAACACCAATTATTAATTAACAATAATAATCAGCACATTTCTATAACCCTTTACACTCAACTTTCAGTAGCCACTCAATTTATCGCGGCAATTCGAGTGGCTACTGAAAAACGACATACAAATTTACTCCAATTGTTAGTGATTTAAATTCTAACAACAAAACATAACCGAAAAAAATCTTAATGTCCCTCTATCAGTCTCCATTCGGGTTACCGCAATAAACTGAATGTCGACTGAGAACCTCCTAGTACAAAGGGTTAATAAAGAACGACAATTTCTCCCAAAAACGACGAAACAATAAATGCACAAATGTTGTGACTCTTCATTCAGCGATACCGACATAAAAAAAATACAGCGTTGCTCTGTAATTGATGATTGCCGTGTACAGCCTACTTTCTTAACGACGCTTGATCGCGTTAGGACTTTTGTGTCTTCTTATAATCGCGGGGTTTCCCGTGTAAGTGTTGGACAACGATGTACACGTACATGTATTTATGTAAGGTAACAATGTAATATACATATATAATATACATGTACATGTACATGTACATGAACATGTATTCGTATTATATACCCGGTCTGATGTTAGACTTACTTGGATACGAGAAGTCTTCACCTATGTAGTAGTGGAGGACGAAGAGAAGAAAGTTCGGACAAATAGACACATAGAATGTTAGTTAAAGATTGACTTTTAACGTTTCGTGTGCTGTATGAGCTCGTGTGCTTATATGTGGTTCGTGTACTCGTGATTCTAAATGTGCGAGTTTACATGGATTATATAAATGTGATGTAACATATCTACGTCGAATGTTATTATATATTATATTCATGTTTAATGTATGATATAGAGTGAAGATATTGTGACGGAGATATGGAGCATTGCATTTATATATTTATACGCGTGGATCACAGGTGAATCGCTGGCGAGTGAATGAGAGTTTGTGAGACTTAAATGAGCGATATAAATGGAGCTGATTATTCATTCGACTTCTTTGAAGTTCTAATTCCTACATTGCTCTTTTTTTAGTATACTGAATATTCGGAATCTAATACTTATTTGCTTCAGGTTGCGAGGATGACTTCTATTTAAATGGCTAATATAATATTTGTTTATATTCTGTTTAGTATGACTTATCAGTTTTTAGTAACACTGATACTATGGAAGATATATTCAGCTATAATTACGTTCATTGTGCAACGTGAGTCGCAACAAATCTCAGAAAATAGAAGCTATAAATTAGAACTTTTTTATTAAATTCCGCGGGCCCATCATTTTGACGACTTTCATAGTTCTCTGGTGTTAATGTGGAATATAGAAAATCGAAATTTATTTCAAAATTGCAGAATTTTGTTGTGCAATTTTCGAGTGAATTGAAAGAAAATGTTATTGAAAATGTTGAAGTGCCGCTTAAAGAGAAATCTGCACGGTTTGAAGCATATAAGTCTGTTATACTTAATGGAACATTTTATGGTTGTTTGAAGATATTTTTCACGATGACGTTGAAAGTGTTTAAGGGATAGAAGTGGATATTAAGTTACGATGGATTAAGTTCTTCGGCATCAACAGTCGTTGCTTCCGGCACAGGACGAGTAAAAAATAAGAAATAAAATACTAACTCTAAAATAGTCTAAAAAAAAGGTACGTCGAATAATTAGATATCGAACATCGATGCAAGGTTAAGTTTAAATGTAGTTTAAGACTCAAGACAATCACATAACGCGACTTTAAATTGATTAATTTCATAGTTCACTCACAACAATAACCATTGAGAAACACTTACAAACCCTCATGAAACTACATTCAAAACGACATTGATAATAATGTAATCTCGGTTACAACCAAAAAAATTAAGAAACATCACATCAATAGGGACTCAAAACACTAACGATATTCTACGCTGGGACCCATTTATTATCAAGGTGGACAAACTTTTTTTAGATTAGCACAACGAACGATTCTATTCTTATTATTTTTAGTATGAAATTTGAACACTTAATTTTTGTCATGTCTTATCGTTGGAAACTTGATTTGAACGTTGTGCTATTCTTTACGAAGACTGTAGATATACAATCACTTGTCTTTCAATGAATATCTTGCCGACTACGAATTCGCGCGGAATAAGTTTTGTTAATTTAACAGGCCTTAACGAGACAACAAATCAGATTCAAGTATAAGATGTACCTGTGATTAATCGTTTTTCTGATGCTGAAAGCAAAGTGTTCAACTCTATAAGATTTGAGGTATAATTACATAAAAAAAAGAAATAATATTCAATAGTAATTGATAATTGATTTGATTCGTGCTATATTATTTTTCATTTAATATGAAAATAATTTTGATTGCCTTTTTGGCATTCGTTAAGGCCAGCATGGAAGAACAATTGAAAGGTCAATTAATCCAAACTTTTTTACTTTGAAAATGATGCCTCTGCACGCTAAACCGTAAAATGACTGACGCGAATGTATGAAATTATGAGAACCTCTCCACACATAATCTTAAACTCAAGTTGGAATTATTGAAAAAAATCTGAAAACACTCACAAAACTATTAATTAGTTATAATCAATAATTATATTATTATCAAAAGCACACCCAAAAATAAGAAAATTCTCTCAATCCTAAACCTATAGTTTTCTTGTTGCAAAATGGTATGATTTTGAACCAAATCTTTCTTTAATATCTGTAAAATATATTGCTATAATATATATTTATGAAAAACTATTTCTGAGAATTTCATGAGTACACTATTTGTGAAAATAAACAAATAAAATAATCAAAATATTGGACAATAAATAATTGGAAAAAAAAGATCATGTGAATGGGAGGAACTCGTTTCTCGATTAGAGATCCGATAGAATGGATTCACTTGATTCAACTTCTTATTTCGGGGCTATTAAGATAAAAAATGACAGTTGGAAGACAATCTACACTCGGGGGATACGTACTTGCTCTTCCGACCATTTGAACAGCTCGCACGCCTTTCCGGAATGTGGCCACTGCCCGAAGGGAGGAGAACCAGAGCTGTTAGTTGTCACACCAAAACAATTTCAACCTAGATGCGGGGGTGGCAACGGGTGGAAAGGGGATCTAAATCCGAAATCTCGATCGATGGTTCACGTAACGTCGAATATTAAAAAATCCACCGGATAGAAATCAAAGAAATTAATTCTACCGATTATAATGTATAACTTGTAAGTTACAAATCAGGAATATTGTAAAGCAAAGTGTAAATTATGAATGTTGTAATATTTGAAATTTCCAATGAATATTGCTGTGACTTTCATCATTTCCCTCGAAATATGTGAATATGTAATGGAATGAATTAATACTTGATATTTGAATTTCCAATTTGGTGAAGGTAGAATTGATTTATGATTGTGAATATGTTTTTTATCATGATTAAAATGGCGGTTTACCGTAACGTGACCATCGAAAGAGTAATTAGTTAATAATACTAGTATTACAATCAATACATAAGTGATTTTGGCCTACTCTCTGAGGGGAATAAATATATAAAGGTGCACTTGATATTTACGCAGTGATTACTAGGTTTTGATATCGTGTGACGTTGACTTAAAATTAAACATTAATTACAGTGTTTACGTTATTGTTGTGATGTTCGTGAGTGATGTCGAATATGCACAATATGTGAGGGGAGAATGAAGTATTTTTAACCGATGTGTCGGATAAACCCTGGGCATCGATAATCATCATCCATATAAGGTTAGAATCTCATGGAGCTTACACCGTGGTATTCACTTGTGAACCGATTTCAAATCATTATTGATAGCATGGAAAAATATAAGCACTTTCGAAACTCACTTCCTGCACCCACAAAACTCATCATTTCTCGAATTCCTCGGAAATTTCATCCCCCGCTTAAACACGGCGTAGAGAAAAATATCAATCAAAGTCCGATCGTTTCATTAATAAATAACATTAACACGTTTACGCCAGCACTGTAATTCAAATTTTTCTATATCGAGCGATTCTATTCATTGTATTCTTTTCCTTCGGCCGGCACTGTGTGAAAATTCGGAAAACCCACTTTCAACGTGATCAAAATCTACGTGAATATCTGAATAGTGGTTTTAAAATTATTTCACTTTTTATTCGTTTTGGAACTGGAATTTAAAGACTTTTTACTACCAGCAAGAACGATATTGTATATTGAGATGAGCTATCTGATTAACTCTGTTTTGAACCACCGGTGGTACACGCCTGCATGAACGTGTCAAAACTCCAATATTCGCGTTCACGATGAGAATTCGTACACTTTCGAGGAAGTAGTATGATACTTGAGTATACGAAGTATATTCAAGGAATTATTAATAGCGATATGTTTTTAGCTGCATAAATATGGAACTTTCGAAAGCGGAGTATACAATCTTTCCCGAAAAACGCCTAATACTTTCAACAATAACACCTACCTTCATATTACACAAATTTGCGAAATACCCCAGAAAACCATTACGATAAAGAAATGTCATTTTGCGGAAATAGGAACAAAATTTGGCTAGCCTGCATATATAATGATCCTTGAAGTTCTTATTAGAGCCCAAGAATGTTGACCTGGAAATCTAAGCACTCAATAAACTGAATACATCTAAACAAATTCTACGTTCAACGTCATTTCCAAAAACTGAGCGAACTGGTTACATAATGAAGGAGCTTGTTAGAAAAAACTTCGAGCCATATTAAGAAACGTGAAAAATGGTCAATGAATGTCCACTTAAGCACACTGAAACAACGGTTAATAAACGATAATTATTAGCAAGCCTGAAATATAAACGGGCGTACTGATTAGTGAAACTTGAACAGCCATCAACGTGTAGACACTGAATATTACGATTTATCGGCAACGTGCTTAGCATAAATGCGTATTTTGCGAAAGCAACGGATTTCGTTTTTGTTTGTCTTTGTTGAGGACGGAAGCACAATTTGTTTCTTTTCATTAGGATGTCTGAACAATCGATGCCAATCACTCTCCTCTTTCGATTATCTCGTTCTGTCCCCACGTGACGAAGAACCGTCCCCGAAAACAAATTCTTAGTGCTACGTAAATCGTAAACTATTCCAATGTTTAAATACTGCTTGCTTTGTTAGTGAACGATGCTTGACAGAGTTTCAGATATACTGCAACCAGCGCTAACGATAAAAGCCCAGCGATAAACAGTACAAATTGAACGATGTTAAAACAACGAAAAACTTCAACTTTCGGGTACTGTGGAGTAAGCGTACGTGAACGTGACACAATTAGATATTGATCTTTGAGTGCACATTTTTATGTCACTTACACCATCTTACCTCGTTAGATACCAGGCCAGAAGAACTCTATACGAGTCAATGAATTTTTGCACGTATCGAATCAACAAAATATATATACAAAAGTATTATCTTCGAATTATAATTAGATTACATCATTGACTCGGTAAGAGTGCACTTTGTCAGAATAATAATCTCCCGAATATATATTGTATTATGATGGCTCTGGTTGAAAGTAATGTCAAAGTATGATTGTAATTATTCTGACAAAATGTTTCGAAAGTATCATAATGGAAGGATGTGCAATTAGGATGATAAGGACGGAGAGGAAGTCGGAAATAGGCATACCGTCGAGGTAACTGCTGTAGGCAGTGTTTCCTTTCACCATCCCGGTCTGCATCATCATCATCCCCACATCTGTAAAAATCGAGGGGTCGCCCCGGACCCGGATTTATAAGTAAACAAATTAGGACGTCGTACATACATGGCGGGGCGGAGTAACATAAGAAAAATGTTTCAGACTATGAATTTTTTAGTAACACATTTACAGCTAATCTCTAAGAGAGTCGTACGTGAAAATCTTTCACGAATGATTAGATAATAAGATATATATATATATTTTAACTGGGATAGTAATACGCCTGTTTCATGTTATTTCTAGTAACTTGCACGTACGAGTCCAGGACTAATAGCACAATATTAGTCGGTAACTTAATAATTAGTCACAATGATACGTGGTACACCCAATATAAGAAACGCTGAAAAAAAGATGATAAGCTTTCCAAACTCTTGAGTTACCTCAGACTTGCCGTTCGTCAGCCTCGAATATCTCGTAAAACCTAAAACGGTTGTTTTAACCGACAGAGAGACAGAGAGAGAGAAAGAGAGAGAGAGAGAGAGAGGCGGAGAGAGGGCAGAGGTCCCTGAATAATTCGTCGAACGAAAGTAAAAAGAAGAAATACGTGAAAAAAAAACATTGCTTGCCCAGGGTTTAGGTATCTTATTCGTGTACGAATCTTTGAGTTGTGTCATACGAGGTAACCATACGTTCACTATAATGGGAACCATGTAGATGTATGTGTATGATATGTCATGTATATATGTGGAGAGCTAACATATATATATATATATAATATTCGGGTCGAGTACGAAGTAATTCCAATGGCTGATCAAAATTCTACCCACGTTAGTTTCCCATACATGGATACAGTAAGAATACTCGTAGCATCGATGCGTCGCGGAATATTCCAATTTCACACGAGAACGATCCGAGATAAAGTAGATTTAATCGGTATTAGAGCGTGATCGCAGAAGACGCGCGATTTTCATTCGGGCGATCGATCGGCCCTATCGACAAACGGAAGTCTCATCAATGACAGCTGGCACGCTGAGAGTTCTCACATGATCGAAGAAAGAATTTCAGAGAAGTAGAGCAGTGGGACAGTTTGGAGAGAAAGACAGACAGAAAAGAGAGCTAGAGCAAAGGGGGGGTTGGTAGGGGCGGATACGGGGTTCATAGAGAAATAGTAAGTGAGATAGTCGTACGAAGCTGCCATACCATTAAGGCATAAAACGTATCCGAACCGGGAACTAGTCATGCATGCAAGGGCGAGCGAGAAGGGCACACACTATAGTGCAAGCTAATATTCGTTATTTGGTCAGGTGGACATGCGCCAACTGACTGATCTATTTCGGGGGGGGGGGGGGGGGGGGGGGTTACATGTCAAGTGTGTATCAGTGGTATTTCATTTTTCAAGTCACCCTTTTCCATGTGATACTTATTTGGATTATTAACTCTGCACTGCAATTTTGGTCCTGAGGTTACAAAACACGCATCAGTTTTCGATTCTGATACATATCGAATATATATATATGTATATAATAAAGATACACTCGTCTCGTGAAAAATTTCGCTAAGTAAACCTAATGAGATAAGATGTCACGATTAAATAGTTGCTTGAATCAGACGAGAATTTTATGGAATTTGACATAGAAAACTTTACGTATCAGAGCTGGTGTTAGATACAAGAACGTCGGGTAGGGAAGAATGCGAATCGCATTAGTTTAAGAACACTTAAAACAGGTGTTCAATGATCAATAAGGTGATCATGAAAAACGAAGGAATACCGAACTGCAGGATCGCAATCATCTTCGGCATAGTCTTGTAATGAGGAATTAAGGTGCAATCATTTCATCATCATTATCATCATCATCACCGCCACCGCCTTGACATACATACATATGCAAGAATGTGGTTAAAACTCGAAGGCACATTTATGTATATATAAGTAGGACACAAAGAGATAGTAAGAGATAGACAGACAGATAGATAGACCGATAAACAGAGAGATAGAGAGAGAGAGAGCGAATAATAGAAAATGGGTACAGAGAAAGTAAGAGAAATGTACGTAGGGGCGGAAAGTTGCAGAACGCGAAAGAAAGACTTTTGTACAGAGGCAACAAACGTAGAGAGAAATAGAGAATAAATGGTAATGGACTGGCAGACTGGTGATTGTTGATATATCGATGAAAGGTAGTTAAGTAACGAGCCAGATCGAATTTATAAAAGGGTTAAGAAGAAGTTAAAAAAGGTCTTAAAGAGATAGTTAGAGACGATAGCATAGTCTAAGCGAGCGAGTGTCAGACTTTACCTAAATCCCGGCCCCAGGAGCGCTGCTGCTGCCCCACTAGATCATACATATATCACAAGAGGACGGTCACAACCATGTCACTTGGTTAATTATCGCAGCAATTACTGCTGTGGCTCTCAATGAGTAAGGATAGTAGTAGAAAGAGACATAGAGAGTAAGAGAGAGAGCGAGAGAGAGAGAGAGAGAGAGAGAGAGAGAGAGAATGTATGTTAGAAGTAGAAAAGTGAAAGAGATAATTAGAAGGAAAAGGGCGAAGGAATCGTGGATAAAGAGAGCTTCCTGCGTGATTCGTCCGGTCTTATTATATTAAAATCATTATATTAAGTCATTAATTACTTTGCGAGTCACACGAATTCTTTTCTGTTTTGACTTCGAATATTATAACTAAGTGGAACAAAATCAGAGTCGATCTTCGAGATGCGTGGTATTTAAGAATCGTCCCACGTGTGATTCGCAATACCTTCGGTACTTCTTGCGCGTGTTATATACACAGGTGTATCATTAAATTATCATGTAGTACATTATCATCTCCGACAGAGAAGTTTAGGAAGTCAAATTAGTAGAGAACTCGATAGCAAAGAATTGATAGAGGCTGTTATGGAATCACTGGACTAGAAAGACTTACAATTTTTGCACTTGCACTTCTTGATTAGGGTTTCGTCTTTAATGTCCTCGTGGCATGCTTTGCAGTAGAACCACGCCCTGGAAACAGACCAGAAAAATCGGGTAAATCTTAATATCTCACGGTGTGTACATTATTATTTGTTTCGTCTAAAAAGCACAGGGTGCTGCAAACTAGTGAACGGCAGTGTACAGTGTACGCAGTGTACGTAGATTTCCATACCATATTCTGAATTGCAGAAAGATGAGAGCTCTTGAGAATTCAATTGAATTACTATTGAATGGGTTGTGCATCAATTGTTATGTTAAGGGACATCGGAATCGATATCGGTTTTCCTCGATTGCGATTGATTTCATTCGATATTAAAAATTCTTACCGCTTCACTTCGTCAGCTGATTGAGCAATGAAGAATCCCTGAGTATTTGCAGCGATCTTGGCACCACGTGGATTGATCGAGATTTTACTGTCACAGCCTCCTTCGCCCTTTATCTCGATCGCCAGCAGCAACAGCTTCAGTTTCGTGAAGCACAACCTAGGATCAAGTTGTGCATAATATTCGATGCATTTTGAAAGTATCGTGTAAACACGAATCAAACCGCGTATGTTTTCATCCTTGGCTTACAAAGCGTTTACACGAATGATAGAATGTGTTTTGAGTAAATATAACATGAAGAATGGAGCTATAATATATTACAAACAAAATTTCAGTTCATACTAGACTGAGTATCGTGTGTGGATAAAATTGAAGCTTTTTATATATGTATGTCTACTAAATCAAAGAAGATCGGGTTTCGAAATTTGATTTCAATTTAAGCTCGTGCTTTATGACGTAGCAACAGAAATGGAAATATTTAATACTATCATAGTATTTATAATAATTAATATCAGTGTGAATCAAGCAAATTATTCATTGTGGTGATATATGCAATTTCTTATAGTCTATTCGAAATGCTTTATTTCTTTAGTTAATGTAAGGTGTAACTTAATGTTATCATTTATACTTATAAGTTGAATATTAAGGATTTTTGAGCAATGTATGAAAGTGATAACATGTGCCCTCTGTTCACTAATCTGATTCGCTGAAATTTTTCATGAGAATTCTTGTATGTATCATAACTCACGTTACGGGTATAGAAAAGATTGAACTTGTGTTAAAAAATTGTATATTAAACTAATCATTATCTAATTGAACATTTCTATCATATATATATTATCGAATATCTCATTTGGAATATTTCAGGAATCATATAAAAGTTAGTTGCGAAATGTGTGAACACCCACAGCATAACAGAGCTCTGACTATAAATAACCGTTGCATAAAAATTGAATGCACTTTTGCGACTCGTAACACTAGAACTGCTTACACATTTATTTATATATAAATTATGGCTGAAGGATCTAAATTAATTAATGGTTTCCATCATTCGCGTTAAGTATTATATATAAAATAAAAGTATATAAAATCGGAAAGAATGTGCCGTGATATATTCGATTAATTTAACTAAAAATTACGAGCAAGTCGGAAGCCGACATGTCAGGCCAATCGAATTTAATAAAAACGTTTAAATTTATAAGCTTTATAATGTACGTAATTAAATCGATTAATTTATTGTTTTAATCTATCCTTACTTTTAAGGACATATACGTGAATGTATAAATATATCTGTTAGATATTAATAATATCTTTTATGACTATCAAAACCGATCCTATAAATTAGTACAAATTTTAATAATATTGACAATTCTTCGACATTGTCAACGCTTTATAACGTACCAAAAAAAATAGAAATATTTCATGTTATCAAAGTATAACAATAAATATCAGTTTCAATAAAGCAAATATCTTCGTCGATATTGTCAGCGCTCTGTTCTGCCACCTCGGCAATAAAGAAAACGTTTAACAATCATGCAAATTAGGCAGCATATACGACTAACATTCTCGATAAGGCGACAAAAGCAGGAAAGACTTGCACGGTAAGATAGTTAGTACCGAACAATTGGTAATCGGGGCATGCCATGATAGAAGAATTCTAAGTGCGCTCTAGTCTACCGATTTATTTCCTAGTCTACTTCGGAATCAGATAAAGGCATTACGAATAATTCGATCACCGGTATTACGGCTTCAAGAATAGTATCTTTCAAGCAAATAACTCGTATACAGTATACATAGGTATACACTTGTTGCACGGTGTAATTGATAATAATAACGACTAGTGTCTAATATATCTAACAATAAATAGGGGCACGTAATCTTACGAATTAAATACTCCCACACACGCAAACCAAATTCTGACGATATTCCAGATGTGTGCATAATTAAAAGGTAAACCTTCAACGAAAGAATTGTCCTATTATTAAGAATTAATAGAAAGATACAGAATGAAGGGATGATACAAAACTTAGGTCGAAAGGTATAACAGCAAGTGAAACGGCACAACAGACATCTCTAGGGACTTCAGAAAAGATATGATTTCAATTTATACATACAATATTACACATACGGAGAGAATTTCTTCTTGGAATATTCGAGCATAGATTTCTTATTCGTTTTGACGGGAATCCAAGAGAACGTAGTTCGATTAATTACGGAAAGAGAATATTTCTTTCGTCTACGAAACGTATTAATTATCGTTATACCGGAAAGGAATGTATTCTCCAGAAAAGAGTATTTAAGAAGTAAATAAATCGAGGTGCAGTGACTCTTTCTTCATTCCGTGATATATTTCTAATGTTTGGTGCAATAATACGAAATCTTGGTGAATAGGCAAAAGAGTAATACACAGACATCCCCCGTATAACACGGTAGTTAGATTCCAGAGGAATATCGAGTTATGCGCATTCGTGTTATAAGAAACAAAGGACTGGTACAAAAAATAATGTTCCTGAAATTAGCAAAGGTATACTATTTTCCTTGCATAACTCAAAGAAATATGTTTATTAAAATAATCAATAATTAATCGAAACCATTTCATATTGTAAAACCGAGGGTGCATCTAGGTTTCCCTAACTCTCGAATCGTGTTACAGCGAATCCGTGCTGTAGGAGTACCGTGTTGTTCGCGGGACATCTGTTTTTTAAATGTAGAGTGGCACTGCATATCCATATACTTATACCGATCGGCAGCCAGATATGTTGATCCGTAGCGATTCTTCATAACCGATGTCAATGTGTTACAATCAAACTCTGACATACTTAACTAGTAAAGAGCAGCAGGCATGCGCGTACAGAGAACGCATTTTGTTATCGGAAGATTAGAACGCTACATCTAAGAACACACATTATGCCAAGGATATGGACATTGAAACGAAATCATTATTCCCATACAGATCCCCGAGTAGAGATCGAAAAAAAACGGAAAAAAACGGAAAAAAACAAGAAATATTTGTCCACGCCATTTCTATTTAGAAATTAGCTTATTACTAGAAAATGATCGTTAAATACATCACGATCCAATACAAAAGAATATTCCTTTCAAAACACTCTCTCGTCCTTTTGCATCGCGCTGTGCCGCAAAATCGTAATTATTAAAGCAAAAGTCACGCTTCAACGGGAAGTATGCAGACTTCGTCGAGCGAATTAATCGAGATTGAATTAATGCGATTTCATCGAATTGAATCACTTAACGAATATTTTATCAAGGATTCAATTACTGTTAATGTTTCTTGTCAAAGTTGGTATTCGCTACGGTATTCGCTACGATCATGGTATATTCGATTGAAAAAGTGAAATTTGAAAATTCTCAGGCTCCAATCTCGATATCAATTATTCCAGGAAAGAATGTCAGGGACACCGAGCGCATCATTGTACCGATGTTCGTACAGAAGAGTCACGATAGCACCGATAGGAACGTTTTCAGACATTCAGAATCGTTCGCGTTCGCAATCGAATCGCGTGTGGCGAGCTTTCAAACAATTTCCGACTGGAGCCTTTAAAACACTTTTCGTACCTCGATTCGATCCCCCGGTTCCCAATCAACCCTTCCAATTATGCCGTCCGCGGTCTGCTTCCCCCTTCCCCTCCGAAGTATCGGGTTTATCGCGAAATCTGCACTCATCCCACCATCGCTAGTTCTACTAGTAATGTACAAAGATATTTAGTGCAAAAAATGTTTCGAGCAAATGGTAATTCGAAATCAAGAGAAACTCCACTTTCGGAAAAAGATATTGTATGTATATATATAACGTGGTACTAGAATAAAACAGTCGGAAAATCGAAGGTGTACGAAAATCTAGGATACATTCAAAGTAGTGCGTACAAAATAAAACAGATAACTACTCTACCCAAAAAATACAAAACAAAAAGTGGTGGACAAAAAAAAGTAATTCTTATCAAAAATAGTCGTTCAGGAACGAAAAGACCGAGGTGGGGGGTAATATGTATGTCGAGATGTGTATACGTGTGAAAATATATGGAAATCTTGATGTGGTGTACGTATTGTCAAATTACTACGATTCGATGTAATAATTGTGCGAGACCAGCGAAAAGGCGATTCAAGAATGAGAACTGTGTAGTCAATATTCGTGGTCTCTTAGTGTTTTCATTGTGTGTAAGTGCTTGTTTGATATGCTAGATATGAATCGAATATTGTGTGTGTGTGTTCTCGTGTAAATGCGGTCTATTCTTTCTGTGAGTTTGCATGTGTGGCAGCCAGTGGCAGCGAGAACTTACTCGCTGGCTTGGGGAAATGTCATCCCGGTAAAGGACGGGGAGAGGGTTTCCGTGTACATCTCGCAGCCCGTGCCCTGCAGGTAATCATTCTGCCACGCTTGAGTGTCCGGCGACTGAAACACCAACCAACCGGGCCCCACGTCATCAAACCTTTCAAGATCCATCGTGACGTACTGGGTCGGACCTGCCACGAAGAGGAATGCAGACCCCCGTACAGTCCGCATCCTCTCATGGAGGTAAACGAGATAGAAATAAATACTCGGTCGCGCTAGATTTCGATAATGGAGAATAAAGATTTTTCACCAGAAATGTTTACCGAGGATCAAGACGCTAGACTCGACTCTAGAAACGGATTCTGTAAAAAATGATTATTATACTATCTATTGCCGTATTCTATGGAGAAGCTCTACGTTCTATGATCTAAGATCAATGAAAACCCTGTTAGAGTCCTCTTCTCTGTAAAAGAAAATGAGGGAAGTGAATAATGTCCTTTAAGTTATTATATGTGCCTTACTAACCCTTGATAGGAACGGGTCTCTGAGAATGCTTCCGGTAATTATGCTTTAAGATTAGAGACGACGGCGCATAATCCAGAAAGGAGTTTATTCTCATTAGGAAACGGCAGCCCTAAGTAGTAAGCCTCTACCACTGTTCAAATAGATAGCAGCTGATAGCGATAGAAAGAATTCTAACCGTGGCGCACACTTGATCACCCACACAGGCTGATCATCGGCAAACGGGCTTTTCACCGATTTACCGTGGATCACACCTAGGTGCGATTATCGATCGATCGACAGACGGGTCGGTCCTCTTTTTCCTGTCATCTCTCACGGTTGTAATCGGCTTGAGTTTTTCACACTTACACAGCCGTCCTTTCATGCACGACGGAACCCTAAAGCCGACCAAGAGCGCTCTTTCATCGACACGAAAAGTAGCGAACCCGGGGGGAGGGGGCGCACCTTCGATCCATAAGTGCGCGAAGTTGCCTCGCCGGCTTTCAAGGCAAAACGAGCCGCTAACGAGATCGAGATCACGAAGACTTTCCTACAGTTACCGATCTTTACCTACCGTCCACTTACTGTTAATGCATGTTATTCTTACGATTTGTTCATTATATACGAATGAGAGAATTCTGAAGTAATGTTGCGGGGTATCAACGCTATCTTGTACATACGCTCTTCGTACATAAGAATTATCATTAAGTAAGTACATAGAATTATTAGTGGTATTAGATATGATATACCAGTTCATGTGTGCTCGAATTAAAGAGTCTTGATTCGTGTCCAAGTAAACTCGAATGCCGCGACATTTACTTGAATTCAAAGCATACGTATAAATTGCAGAGAAATATGAAAGGACAGAAACGTTACTGAAGCGATGAAGGGGTGGCTTACATCGATTAGGTGTAGCACAGATACGGTATTGTACAGTATAGTTGACACGTTTATGTATTATATGTATATATATAGATATAACCCATACATATATATGTATATAGCGGAGTGGAGCGTAGTGAGAGACATAGGCGAGGCGAAGCTTCATCCTTTTTTTATCTTTCCGATTCAAGAGACTACGGACCCTTCGCGAAGTGATTCCGTCGTCGTTAACGCGGTCACGAAAAGAGTACGAAATGGTCTACGAAGCGAACCGGTATCTCCGAGATAGAGATTGCCGCGGTGAAAATTCTCCGAGGAACTATATGTGCTTTTCTCAAAGGAACTTTTTACCCAAGGCACTCGAGATTCTACGATCGTTAAAATAGACGAGCACGAGAAAGAGGAATATTCATGAAAACGAAGGAAGCTTTATACTAGAGAGATACGTCGGCGTCTTCGACCACTATACTGACCACTTCATCGCATTATAATATTCAAATATAATCCCTCAATTCAATGCTATCACTTAAAGTATCATTCCTATATTTAAGAAAACAGTGATATTACTCTAGCATAGATTATCGTGTAATATCATCCAGACCATTCGGGACTTATACCGATGACCACGTAAAAAATATCAGCCGAGAATATTTTCTTGGTACATGTCTCTCCTATGAATAAGAATAGCATGACAGAGAATCGGATTATGAAGTAGAAGTGGAATGATCGTAAAATTGAAAGTGAGTCGAAAGCTAGGTCACCGATCGAAATAAATAGTGATGTCGTTGCGTCCGTGAAGAAGTCAGTCGAACGGAATGACGGGTCTCGTCTCTTGAATCAGATATGCACGTTTCTGCTGGATGTTGGATTGGTCATGGACCGACTTACTCAGTGGCTTTGGCAAAGGGCATTCCAATGAAGGTAGGGCTCAGTGTCTCGGTGTACATCTCCATTCCAGTTCCACGCAGGTAGTCATTCTGCCAAGCCTGCATATCGGGCGACTGGTACCAATCAACCAACCATTTCTAAATCACACACGCTCCTATGCATGTACGGATTCCGCGAATTTGTCCACAGTGAAATGACCGCGCGTCATTACGACCGATTACGAAAGAATTAACCTTTCACCGATTATTTCGGGAATAAAGTAGACTCTGAAGATACATTTAGCACCAAACATCGTGGCGATGAATTTAAAAACAGACTTTTATCTCGATAGAAAAAGAGTTGACACGATAATTTGGATACGGACAATTTACTGGAAAAATCGGAATTTACGATCAAAAAAATGATTCGCACGCGATCACTGTGAACAGTCTGACCATCAAGAAACCTAGGTGAAGAACTTCGTTCACACATGCATAGATGACATAAGATGGCAGTGGTTTGCCGGAGGACGACATTTTACTGACCGTCTTGAAGGAACGCATGGCGAAAAGGTTGGCCATCATTGTGCTGAAACCCGGCGCAAGACAAGACTGTGCGATGAAGCCCAGCTTCAATTCCGCCAGGCAAATTACGTCATCGCCCTGCTTCCAGTCCCATGATGGAATGTTTAGTAAATAGGCCTACAACAAATTTCAATTTCTCCTTAGCTTGCTAATTCATTAATGGGCCACTCTGAAAGTCTTTCTCTGCACAGTCTTTATGAAACCAAAACAAGATTTGACTGTCTTGCAATATCATCATGGGCGTACCTTGTTATGATACTGCATTAATTGAATGATAACGCGAATGTCGTCCGAATAGTTCTTGATGGAGATGACGCGCATGATGTTCGCCGCGTCTTCCGCGTCGGGATCCTGGCAATACTTGTTTGCTAATACCAAACACGCATCTGCTTCGTGAACCTAAAACATCATTGAATTAAATACATTTCAATTCTCTTATTTGATATCGAAGTTTTTACTTGATTTTTAATAGGATAGAATGTAGTTTGGGCAGGACGTTGGTTTTAAAGCGAGAGCAAAATAGAAATTGCTTCTTATAATGTACTCTAGCAAAAGAAGAGGAACTGTTTAACTCGCCTTCGTTCCGAACAAAATGAATTCTATTTAAGCGTATAATGTGTATACTTTAATGCAGTGGAATCGATTCGTAAAGTAATTTCATTTCTAAATCTAAAGCCCTACTAAAAGTTTCTTAACTGAGTTCCGCATCATGTTTGCCCGTCAATGATAAATAGTTGGTAAGCTGTGAAAATGATGTTGGAAAGAAACGAAGGAAGTAGTTCTTCCTTAACAATGATGATAGTATTCATGTAGAAATTGGTTATTACATAGAAAAAACATTGGGAAATGCATCTACTACAATATCACATTTCGTAACAAGCATTAAACTTTCATTACTATTTGAGCTTTTTATTTTCAAAGTGACCTAAGTCGATTTAAAAAAAAATCAACTTAACATTAAAACAAAGTAACTTCGTGTAACTATTATAAACGTTAACCTGATTTTGTTGAACAATGGACTTAGGCCACTTTCAAAATAAACGGCTCTTTCTACTTTCCGTCGTAAGTACGCATACTATATCTATCTCGTAAACATTGATCAATGAAGTATTACAAGTCCAATACAATATAAATTGTTTAATAACAACTCTTCTCCGTTCATAAATTATTATTTTTCTAAAGTGCGTACCTTCGACGTTGCTTAAATAAACGATAGAGTATCAAAGCACAAATCTAAGTCATTCCGCGGAAATGCAACCCTTAACTAAATTTCGAGTCGACAAAGTTTCGATATCGGAAGCGTTTCTAACTTACATGCCCATCTACCAATTAGCAAGACTTAACATTATTAGATCCATAGATGAAAGAGAAAACTATGCAATCAATTCAAGAACATACCATCCGGTTTATTTAATGCAGGAGCCAGACATTTAACAAAAGAATGGTTAAGATCCAATATTCTCAGTGTTTTCTAAGTCTCTAACAGATCGTAACTGTCTAAAAACATAATTGATAATTCTTCTGACGTATCAGTTCTTCCACGAGATAAACACGAGCACTTACCCGTTTGGGATGCCAGCAGGCAGGGTCTATCCGGTAGGTGCAAACAACCTTAAAGGGACTTTTTTTTCAAGTAAATTGCTGTACTAAAGTGTACGTGTACTTGTATATGTATGTCGGTGTGCAGGAAGAGACCGTGATTCGTTTCTTAAACGTCCATTAAGGAACATCGAACGAGTGTGAGAAACTACGTCAGAGTAATCAAGGGTTAGGCTTATGCGACAAGAAACGGGGGGTGGTTCTGAAAACGTGAAATACTCTCGGCAAAAGTCTTGTGCTCAACTACGATCGTTCTTTAAGATATGACTATCGGTTAATCGAAACGAGCTATCACAAATTGACGAGACACGAAAGCAAACGATAGCATAGGGAGACGCGTCAAGGGGGACTTCACGAAACACTGTCAATGCGCACAAAAGGGGGGGGGGGTGAGAGAGGGTGCACATACAGGCAACAACCATCCCGAAACAACAAGTTTGCCTTTTTGGGCAACGTCACGGCCCGAGCGACTACCGATCTTCGAAAACAACAACCATGACATTATTTCCTCTTATATTTATACAAGTATATTAATGTACACTAAAACCAATGGTTTAAATCAGGCGACTTTAAACTTCCGAATATAATTTCTTTTAATTTGAATTTTATAGCTTATTAACCACTTAATACGGTAGTTTTGGTGTTCCAAGTTATTCAGAAGAACTATATTGTCGAATTATAATATTTGTATTACTTGATAATGACGGTGGACGTGTCATACACGTCGCTGCGCGTTAAGTATATAACGAATGAAGATAAAGTCCAAAGCAAAGGTAATGAAATTAATGTTATGCTATTATATACGTAATTAGTCAAATATGAAAGGTAATCGTGTTATGGATACAGATATGAATAGTTCTCAAGTAATATATAAATGATAAGCAGATAATTGTTATGTCGTGGAAATTGTTATCGAATTAGAAGGAGCACGACAGTTTATTGGACCAGATGACGTTGAACATAGAAGAAGATATACATATAATAGAGAGATATATACTGGCAGTTGCCATATAATATGCGGGAGAATATATAGTCGTTCGGTATATGTAGGAATTATGCGTTTATATTGCGTATCGAGAGGTGGTCTTTGTTTGACTTTTCTTTTGGATTCTTTTTGATTCTTTTTGATCGTGATTGTGAAACTCACCTTAACCCGCTGCAGATCGATAGGGTTCATGATGGTCCCCTGAAAGAACTCCACGGTGGTGAAGTGCCGCTTGAACAGTCCTTCCAATTCGAGATCTGGCGGTTTCCTAAATGGCACGTGCCCGACAAAATGATATGTTTTCCTTTATAAATAACATTCACCTCAGTTTTCGACGAACGCCTTTTTTTGCGAGTTATCGCAGACAAGGCCGACAGAAGTCGGTTGCAGATCTGATTTATAACGTGAGTAAAGTGATACGAATTATCGTATACCTCTAACGTGCAAGGGACGAGAATACCCCGAGGGCTTTTAGTTTTCACATTAAATTCTAGGAACGCATTTCATTCGCGTTGATCATTTCCCATATCTCCACGTACGCCGGAGAGGCGCCGTGTAAATTATCCGCGAAAATATATGGCGTCCCTCGCAGGCCAAGGATACACAAATTATGTATATAGTAATAGATCTAAGTAAGTCTCTACTGCACGCTGATTCGGCTCCATAGCTCAATACAGCATACCATGCAGTCGCAGGCGGTTGCTTTCTACTTATAAATTTCCATACATACATACATACATATAAGTATGCGTATATTATATATGTATGTATATATACATGTATATAGATAATCTACATTTATGAGTGTATATTATGTACACACTGCTACGTATGTGTACATACGTCTATGTAAAAGAGAGAGAGAGAGAGAGAGAGAGAGAGAGAATTTGTGTTTGTGTGTGTGTCACAATTGCAATGCCACGGCACTTGATATTCATGGAAAGTACAAGGGAACTACGACGTCCTTTACGCAGAAGCATGTCACGAACTCGAACGATAGTCTTTCGAGCTTCCAGGGAAAGTATAAACGAGAAAACAAGGGTGAAAATGTGCCGATCATAAAAGAAGTTTATTGCACTCCATTACTGTGTGACGTGGCACTCTTGGAACTTTACATCTTTCCGGACGAAGAAAAAAAGAAAGAAGAACTTTTGAGAAAAATGAAGAGATGTAGAGTAAGAATGAAATTGAGAATAGAAGAAATTAATAAGGAGATGATCAAGAGATAGAGTCCAGCGAGATGTATTCCAATTGTTGTGAACACTGCGGTAACTCGATGGTACATATAGTTTAATCTCATATATAAATGTATACTCGAGTTACCGCATGATTAATATCGTTATGTTGTAAATGACTCGATGATGGACGATTGCGATTATTTCTATGAGACTGCATGACGTGAGATATATATATATACATAAATGTATATATACATATATGTATATCGATCAATCACCACGGCGTGTTATATCCAGGCGAATAACCGTGTAATAACCTAAAGAACTGCAAGGAAACAAGAAGCGCGAGCGGCCACGTGGAGGGCATTGGTGGAGGGTTGATTGGTTGGTAGAGGTTTCGTATGGTGGTTGTTCTAGGGTTCAGGGTACCTTGACGCGCTCCAGATCCACGGCATTCATCATGGTGCCCTGAAAAAACTCCACGGTCGTGTAATGCCTCTTCAGAAGACCCTCCAATTCGAGATCAGGCTCTTTCCTGGAAACATATACCACTCCTTACGATAATGACGATCAGACTTCATCTACGAACACTGGAAACTTCATGGCGCAGTGTCGCACCGGATGTGTTCAGTTACCAGTTATCACGGTAGGTTCCTGTCAGTCGTTCACTGGCTTTATAACCGCCATGTCGGAAATGAAATTATTCCTGAATTATAATATGAATATGATAAATAGTCAGAATACAATCGTATAAAGTCTGATCGTCTTTAATCGTCCAACCACAGCCAGGTATTGAATTATTAAGGAACCTCATTACGGCAACGTATACTCACCAAACGGTCATCGTAAAGAATCATTATAAACGCGTAGAATCATATGTTTTACTAAAATTAATCGATATCGCGTGATGACTAATTTATGGCATTAATGGTTGCGTGATGATAATGATTACAGTAGCAGACTTACTTGATTGCTTATTGATCAACGATAGAACACGTAATACTCAACATAATTCCAAAGTACAGTAAAATGGAGTTTTCTAACAATATGTAGTAAACATTGGTAAATATAACAGTAATAATCACTTCGCTATGAAGTCAGATAGATAGTATTTCATGTTACAGTACCGAGTCAAAGTTATTACATATTCTATTCGATTATGTGAGACATAGAGAAACAGCGTTCGCAGCTGTTATTTTTTATGAGGGAAGTGAAACAGGCGGGAATATAAAATTCCAATGGAATTGTTGGAAAAGAAGGTGAAGGTCGGTTTTCATACCTATGTAAGAAGACAACTTCTACGTCGACATCTTCGCGGTCCTCGTGTAAGAAGTCCTTGAGGAAGTGCGAGACTGATTCATAGGTGATGTGGCCACACACGACAATATGTCTGCCAACACAATGATCAGATTAATTACCCCATTCCCGTAATAGTAGAAGGAGGGAAACAGAAAAGAAAAACAAAGTTTTCAAGCAACTACCATATACACGCTATATGTAATGTACATTATCTCAACCAACTAACGATTTCATTAAGTTTCTCTCTCTTTATCTCATCCACTGCCGACCACTTTCACCCTTTCCATTTGCTTTTCCTTCTTTGAATACATTCCTCGAGAGGGAACACTTGCCGCGATGCCGCTTCAGGGCATAAATTCTCTGTTCAAATGAATAACAGGCAAAAGGGTCAGAACTCGGAGAGATAGAGAGAGAGAGTTAGAGAGGAGAGAGAGAGAGAGAGAGAAAGAGAGAGAGAGGGGGAGAAACGAGCTTGGATACCGTGGAGAATTCAAAATTTTCTATCTTTTTAATACCAGTTTAGTCTGCTGCCATAATAAAACTTGACTCAAAGTATTCTTAAACTCTCCTGCTACTACAGATATCGTTGTCTCTCAATTGTTATCTTGCATGTCTAGGAATATATAATATATTAACAAGAGATGTATCAAAGGTGAGAGATGTTTTATCACACAAGTATACAATATCTCACGAAGTGACTTCAAGTATAAATTCGACTCTGCGCGATGATAGAAAATTACACCAAAAAACACATGTATCCTTAGACTTGCTTTTAAATATGATTCTTGTAACATTGCTCTGCGCGTCTAGGTAAAGTTATGTATTCAATCAATTTACTAAACTTACCAGGATTGCGATAGGAATTGGAGTGAGTCGATATAGCCGACTAATGTGTACGTACAACCATACACACACCTATTTAGTATTAATCTCCACTAAATATACAATGTACATATACAGATAAGTATAACAAGAGTTAGATAAAAAATATGTAAGAGTGCAGGCTCGTTCGCGTGTTATTCCTTGCAATAAAGTCTTCAAGCACATAACTCATCGCTATACGTATTAAACTCTACGTGCGACGTGTGTTAACGGTGACATACTCTTGCTGTTAAGTACCACATACAAGTTCGACAAAATGGTGTCTAAAGGTGAGAAATTGCAATTAAGTAACAAAGTATCACCAGACCATACCATGCTTAACATTTTCTACTTCCGTGATATCTAATTGTGAGGCTCATCATGAACTCAGCAGGCGTCCGCTGTTCCCGGGAATAGACTCTTTCTTAGACTTAATACGAAACACATTCTCTTCCGAGACACGGAAGAACATAAAACGGAAGGAAAGAGTAAAGTTGCGTGCCACTGAATCCAGCATGTGCCCAAAAAAAAATGTGATCAATGTTAAGCCCTACTGACAAGGTTATTTTTAATCTACCATACGTGGCCGACGTTTCGTTGTGTTGGTGTCGAAAGACGTGAGTGTCGGTGGTTATAATGAGAAGTTACATCTCGTGTGTCTGCCCACAATGAAAGATACGTGTCGTACGAGCCCTACTGCCCATGTGGAGAGAAAAAACCGAAAATTACGAAAATCTACGCGTAACCGCAAACGCGAGAACATTTTGATTCCCATGTATTATCGCTAATCACAATCGATTGAAATTCTAGTCGCGAATACGAGTCGAAAGAAACGGATGCAGTGGAATCGAGAATTCACGCGGTCGCTCGTCTTCGCTTTCGCTTCAACAGACTTGGACGCATTTAGAAAATTCACGCAAATTAGATAAGCCTGACGAAAAATATTGACTAGCAAAAATTTTGGGAAACTAGAATACTCGTCGATGATATTTATCAAGGGCAATGATCAACATGAGTACATTCGACGTATGGCACCTTCTTAAATAACGCTGTAAAACGCCGCAGAAAACGGCCATCGTGTAGTTTCGTGTGATTTCGTGCATTGATGGCAATGTTGTCCTAAATGAATATCGTGTGTGTGTGTGTGTGTATGTGAATGTGTGTGTATAAGAAATATCGAAATTGTTCCTCCGACATGTGTACGATAGTGTAACAGTATGTGAACAGATACTCGGAGATACTCCGATACGATGAACAACGGTGTGACAGTAGAGTTGTTTTATTTTGATTGTCTTACGAAAGATCACAGCCACATTTGAACTAATTATTAATTGCGGCCAATTAAAAACAGGAATATACATATATATGAATATCACTCTTCCCTATGCTAAAGCTCGTTTATTTTGCCCACTTAATCAGGTGAAACCTTTAACCAGACCTGAACTATGCGTGAGAATTATCGTAACAATAAATGTGATCTAAGGCAGAAGTACACTCTTTCTCCATATTTTGTTTTCAAATATTATTCCTTTGATCAAGGAATTACGGACACGTAAAAACGATCATTAATGCTGACTAAACACCAAGGTTATTACACTCAAGTGTTACAACATTAGGTTATATATAATATATGCATTCAATGTCGGAAATGCAGGGAACATGCTGGACGTTGACCCTTTGCACTCGGAGAGAAATACAGCTCGAACGTTTGCAGTACACCGCAACAAATAGTAACACCCTTTCATTTTCTTTTTCGACCGATAAAATTTCAATGACCAATGGAAAATTAACGTCAATCGCGACCCACCAATTTCAAAGGTTTTACGTTATGCTGCGATTACTGGTTATGCCCGGTGATATTACCTTCCCGCGCGCTGTAATAAAATTCACAAGTTGGAACCACGAAAATCGACCGTTTTATCAATTCGAACTTACGACCGTATTAATTAACTGAAATTATGACATGCACGTCAAAACAGCGGCGAAGTCATTACTCGATTCATCCGCTTTATATTGCAAGGTCAGTCGTGGCAAATTTAACGATCGAGATGATAACTAATTGCAAGTACCACTCGAGCAACGAGGAGCTTGACTTTGTTTGTGAATGGTGTTCACGAAAAAATATTATCATTTAAATGTATGCGGGATTTCATTGAATATTATATAAAAATTAACATTATATATTTCCAAGAAACGATACATTGTTTCATTCGGATAGTTACGTCACTTCTTATCTACCTGTTCGTTAAATAATGTTGATTATTTAACCCTTTACAGTCGAGCGACGACTCGTAGTATCCACTCAGTTTATTGCGGCAATTCGAGTGGCGACTGAAAGACGACATTAAAATTGACTCCAGTGGTCAGTATTTTAACATCCAATAACAAAATACAACCGGAATAAATCTTAATGTGACCTTTTTATCGCTCTTCGAGTTGTCACGATAAACTGTGTGGCGACTGAGAATCGCCGCCGAGTGCAAAGTGTTAAATATGCACGAGAACAATAGTTTACTATTAATTAATATAGATTTCCTCGTTCCTCGAGAATGATTAGGTCAAACTAACGCTGTAAAGCGGTATTTGTCCCAAGTGCGGTCAATGTGAACAAACAAGCTAACACCAGTTGCTGGGTGTGGTAGATCTGTGGTGGCAGTTGGGCTAGCTGGTTGATTGGTTTTGGGGGGTTCTTGCTGAGGGCGAAGGGCTGGTAATTGGTGTTCAGGTTATGTTTTTGGAATAACGGCTGCACTAAGGCCAGCTGACAACTAGTGCGAAGAGCAGGTATAGAACTGCAGTTCTGCGATACTAACACTCTTCTCTAAGTATATATAACAATAGGTAAATGAATATTCGTAGGATGAACCGGATCATGTAATGGATAACGTGACGTCTATTTAATGTATCCATTAAAAACAGATACTTTCAGAAGGGATATTACAGAGGGTATGTTATAAAAGCGGTTGTTAACGTGTATATATAAAGGTACATGGAGTCTGTGTACAATCAGGGAAGAGGAATGGTGAAGAGTACCGAGTAATATTAGGAATAAAGGAAAACGGTATTACAGATTTTACAGCGTTTTATTATACGAGGAACTATTGGGGGAGGTGGGGTGGTTTTGGTGATAAGTCAGGGCTGTGAAGGGTGGCTCAACTCGGGGAAGCTAGTTGGTTGGTTGTGTCTCTCACCTGCGACCTCGCTCGTTCTTCAAAGTGCCGCCATACTTGTTTCGCGTCCCGATCAGGTCAATTATCTCGGGGATACAACTGGCGAATATGGCCTACACCACGTGATAGAACAGAACACAACACTCGCATCAATACACTTGTGTGACAGGGTTAGCAGTAATTTGCTTGTTGTATTTTTTTTTTTGGTTTTTTTGATATGAGTCTTGGTCACCGTAGTTACAGTGAATCGGTAACGTCATGTCGAGTCGGATTGATATGTATACGTCGTATACTGGTCGTACCTTCTTTCTATTCTTTCTCTTTTTTTTCTGAGGTGGCGAGGGGGAGGAGCTTTGCATTTATGATCGGAATAAAGTTTTGGCTCAGCTACCGGGCAGCGCGGCTACTCATAGAGACACGATTAACAGTGCTGTACCGCTATGCGCGCCACGGCCCAAATAATTAATATGTGTGGAAACGAAAACGTTCCAAATAAAGGGCAGGGTAGGTAGGCTACCTACACCTAGGTCCTACACTCCTACACCTAGGCCTAACGATAAACTACACGTGCCGACACGTCTACCTAGTCCATTGGCAGATAGGTTACATATATATCCACACATTTTTCCCGCGTAATCGTTACTGCGGTTTGCCTTTTCTTTTCTTTCTTTATCATTCATCTGACTTTTTTCAAACGAGACCGGCTTATATTTAGAATTTTCAATGCCGCGCGCCGCTTCTGCCTCTTTGGTGGGTTTGCATCGAGTAAACGTTACCTACTCGCACGAACTCTTACTATTTGTCCGAGTTCTTTGATAATTGATCAAAAGTAAAATATTTCCAAATGATAAGCACACTTCAAGAATGGCACAGAGAGATCAATAACTATCATTTCATTAATGCGAAATTCAAAGTCCAGTCTCTTATTAACCCTGAAACACTATGACGTATATACCGAATTATACCGAATATATGATTACCCTCGAATAAACTTTCCTTCGTTCTAGTAATTACTGATTTAATTGTACGCGACTGACTTTTAATTGGAATTTGTTCACTGCCCAGCAAACCCATTGAACGCGCCGTGCCAATGCACTTTATCGCTGCCGCACAATAAAGAACGCGTCGAACCCTTTTTTTAGAGAGTAGTAAGCGAGCGATGTTAGTGTCTGGTTAATGTTAATCACTCGTACACACTAGCGCTCGATACAGTCGACACAAGGCATTATAATTATGTATAATAAATACATTTCACAATATATATATATAGATATATCAATATTATAATATACCAATGAAAAAGTAACATACGATTTCTTTCACGATATATCGAATGGAACCAATGAGACTATGCTACATCACACAACATCTATATTAATCTCTTTCTTCCTCCTCTCGAGAAACGAATTGCACGATACTCTCTATTCACGTGTGTACACCGAGTGCAATAGACATTTTTTTTTATTTCGAGCAACGATCCTGAAGCAGATGCGTGACCTAAAACGTCAGATAGGTTGTTCGTCATCGAATTGATCGTCGATCGGCCCCCTTTTCGCGGAAAGAATGTCATTTCACTTAATGAAACTATATTCATAATTGTCCCTCTACGTTCGACCATACAATTGATCTATACTACTCGGAACAGGCCAACAGACGATCGATCGTTCACGGAACGACTTAACTTCTGTATTTCTCTTCTTCTTGTTTTTTTGTTGTTACGGTAAAAGCGGTGCGTCTGCGGCAACGAAGTCTGTGAGCGTAATCCCGTATTTAAGAAATGGCAAGTTAATAAACCAACTTGCATATCCAAAATGTGCTTCTTGGGACATGGGCTAGTGTTAATCTACGCGCGAATACTTTGTCTCCATTCCGCTTTCTTCCCGCTTCGTGTTACGTGGTACTGTACGTGTATGTGTCTGTGTAATATGTATATATACATATTAAATGTTAAACATAATAATTGTGATCGCGGCTGTGATATTCCGGGCGATTTATTTCCTTGAATGTTTACAGATATTCTTTCCTCTAATATCCTTATTAGCATGATGAACTCGCGTGCAATACATGTCCTGCACATACATACATATTCTCGACGAAGTACACGCCGATGTGCATCAATACTTTTTGTTTATGTATGTGCATGCATATGTCATTGATACACTACGCGTGTGAATTACGGCGAATGTGAGATAGAAAAGAGCGAGAGAGAGAGAGAGAGAGAGAGAGAGAGAAAAGGGTATATAGAAAGAAAGAAGAGAGAAGAGAGAGAGAGAAAAAGAAAGGCAGAGCGAGGGAAAATAGAGAAATTGTATCCTCGATGTGACTGAAGCTAGGGACTACCTGTGTGCCTCGACCAAAACCTAGAATTATGAACGAACGTTTCACGGCGAACGATGAGAAGGCGGTTACGATGATCAATATCTTTCATTAAATTTTCATCCGGGCCACGTGTTTGTCAATCGTGGAAAAACAAATCCATAAAGGTAGAAAGAGAGAAAGCGGATGTGTGTCACGAAGAATAAATATAACACCGGGTACCCTGTTCTTGAATATAATAAGACGAACGTCGGTGACAACGGTACTTGTGATCATCTCTAAAGCGCATGCAAAATTTACGTGGCACCTCAAGATATAAGAAGTCAAATCTAGAAACGTCTGCCTTTTTTTATATTTTACAAACTGTATAGAGTTCCAAATAACGTACCTTCGAGTCGCGAACGTATATATGTATGTATATATATCTCTCCCAATAATACGATCTAATAAAATCTACCGCGAGACGATACGAAGGAGAGTCATCATTACTTCATATCTGAACTCGATATCTATACTTTATTACCACGTGTACCAACCTAACGGAGAACAGAAAAAAAAGGGGGGAACAAAACATATCCGATTCAACTTGAATAACTTACTAACCCGTGAATACATTCAAATAACGAAATAAGTCATGCTCAATCGCTTTCCTCTATTCGTTTACCATGCCAAAACGAATATAACCAAGCAGATTAAACGCGGTTCACTTATTACTTCGGCAACCGTCTTTTCGTTTCTTTTTCCGTCGTTTGCTTTTTCTTTTTACCGTCTTCTACACGTTTGCGCCGTTCGACGCTCGGGAGGGAGGGGGTGTGAAATGCAGCATCGTGTCTCGCAATTATACGTGCAATTTACTACTAATAAAATCCCTAAAAGAAAGAGCAGCCGCATGTGCCTACGCCTGCACCCCCTCTACTTTGCTGCGCTCTAGTTTAAATGCCAAGTATTTTATATAAAGCCAGAGAGAAAATGATATCTCGATCGACGATCTGAGACTTCTTCCTTCGCTCTGACGTCGAACGAGAGAAAGTTTGCCTCCGCTATTAAAAACAAAGGCCATTCCGCGATGGGGTTTCGATCGCCCTTGGAAAAAACTCTACTGTCTAGTCAGAGCACTAACGCATGCCACCAAGAAACTCGGTCTGTGAAGAGAGAGAGAGAGAGAGAGAGAAAGAGAGGGAAGTGAGAAAGAGAGAAAAATTGAAAAAGAGAGAGAAAAACAAAAACGTCCACGAGTCGCTGGTACTTTTGGAACTTTCGAAAGGAAATATTCTGGAAGAATACACTGCGTTCCATTTTCCTGAACAACCGGACAATTCGAGTTCTTTCGCCCGAGTCTCCTCGCACACCATTCGCTTTCGCTTTTGCGTATCAAAGAAAATAATAATTCTTAACGATGTAAAACGTCGATTCAGTATAATGCTAAGATACCAGCGACCAATCCGCGAGCCTCTGTTTCTTTACAGCACCCTTCTTTAATGCACGACGTATAAAGAGTGACCTTGAAATCGGCAACCTTAGGAAGATCTAACGCGACTTTGACTTGCGAGTGCAATCGATCGAGGTAAAATGGCGAATGTAATGTTTCAGATATACGAGATTATTCTCAAGGAGGAAGGCAAAGTGTTTAATTTCTATTTAAACGAGATTAATTGTTTAAGTTTAAAGGGCCGCTTAAGTGGCAATATTACGATGGCGATGTAAGAAGAGCATTTTACAGTATCGCTCGTTTGTCTTCTATAGAAGCTGAAGTGATTCGCCGGGAAATCCGTGTGAAGCAGACACACCATTATTTACAAAAGGTATCCGGTAGATAACAGATATATTAACTTCGTTATACGATATCGATTGGAAAAATGCCGAATGCGTGGAATACTTTAACGAGACACTCCGAAGTAATAAAAGGAAGTTCTATGGAGAACACAAACGAGTTTCTCTGTGTCAAAGGAAACTGTGAAACTAAGCCCTCGCTATCAGTTGCAGGACTGAAACCGGAGTCTCCTCTACTGACATTTAAAAAAAACAACTCTCTCCGTCGATTGCCTCGCACACACGAGGAAAGAGCCGATCCTGAAAAGTCGAGGGGAATATCTCGCGAATCGCTTTTGCCGATCGATCTCGCGTTGGAATATCAAAGTAAACATAGCTGGTTCGTCGGAACAGAAGATGGATCTCTTTGATCTCACGTTGAATTGCTATGCAGCCACGGTGGCTCTGAACCGGCATGGCAGCCATTCTGATCAGTTACGATAAATGGACTGATCGATGCCTCGAAATTGCCGGATTCCTCCTGGTGAATGTACAAATGTCTATATAGTTTTGCGGGGAAATAGAATGATCGTACTTCGTAATAATAATATCGCACATCGTTCGAGGCATGCGTCATATGTACATAATAAATATACAGATATAGATAGACATGTGTATGTATAAAATAACTAAGTAAAAGATTGTGTGACTGATCGAAACGATCGTTAACTACTCTAGACGATAATTAGGTCATAGTGAAGAAAAAAAAACATTATACGCGGATACCTGGATATCGACGCTTTGCATCGACACCATCGACATACTTCTAGCGTAACAACAATTTCAAAGAATGGAATTCATCGATGATAAGAGGGGTTAAAAACTATATATATGTATGTATATATATATGTATATATAATATAATATAATGACATAATATATTTTTGGAAAAAAAAGGAGGTGACGAGGATAGGGAACAAACAATACAGAGCGTTAAAGCATAAAGCATAAAGGAACGGGTTCAAGACTTTCGCGGACTTCGTAACAATTCTGACAAAGGAAAAAGCCTTCGGCGAAGTCGAAAAATGAATGAGGAATACGAGCTACTTTTCTTTCGAGACCGTGCGGTGAGGCATTTCATTATACATGTTGCAATGTATATATATTTAACATATGTATATATAGACAGAGATAGAGATAGATAGATAGATGGATAGATAGATAGATAGATATGCAATAGTAACATATTGTCCTCATCTACTAATGTGTGTAGACATGTGTGTATACAAGAATAAAACTCGTGTGTGTATTTCTCTTTTCACAAAAGTCCAAGCATACCAGCACGTGTTACCAAGATATCTGCTAACTGGTAAAAAGTGGGTAAGAAAAGCGGTGAGAGTCAGCGCAGGGTACGTTAAATAAACGGTGAGAGAGGTGGTAAAGTGGGCAGTGGTTCAGAATTTGGGGGATGCCATGTTTCTAACAGTTACGGATTCAGTGATGAGGTGAGGGTAAAAACAAAAGGATATTTACGCTAGTCAGAGAGTAAGTTTATCGCGGATAGCAGCCGTGGACCCGTTTCTAATTGAATCGTTTCTCTACAAAATCAACGTAGAAGGAAGAAAAGCCGAAAGAATAGTAAAACTAGTATACCACGATATTAACCTTCGCGATCGAACCTTTGATCGTTTGTCATACGTAGAAGAACAGAAATATATCGCGATTCTATATTCTTCTAAATCGAGGGAGTTCAACATGCTCCTAAGATCAAGGATTCAAGAGTTTTCTCAACTGCATCTTTCAGGAAGTAGGTTACGCGGCTGACGGCGGAACGTCATTAAAATACTTTCTTCCTTGGAACTTCGTTTTCTTTCGACTTCTCTCTCATCCACCCCCTTCCTTCTTCTCGAACTTTCATTCCGTCGTGCCGTACGATAATTCGCAAAAAAAGATACAAACATTCGTTTTCATTATCCAATTTAAAACAAAGCTAGAAACCGTCTCATCGTTAACCATTCGTAACGTTTCCCGACGGATACAAAAATACCATTACAATCGTAAATAAGAGGAAAATAAAAGTCGATCGTATCTCAAAGAATTTCATCTACCGATATAATCAACTACTAAAAACACTAGGAAAAATGTCATTCTTTGTGTTGGTCAAGATCGATACTGATTATTTAATGACATATGTCAATTACAAATCTTTGAACGGGCCACTTCGCTATCCAAAGTGACTTCGCTCCTCCTCGCATCTATGTGACTACAAGGGTAACAGTTTGAGGGAACTAGTTTCAAAGGGTGTTTTTTGGCTGGCTTCCACATAAGTGGATTTGTGGGGTACCTGCGTCCACGCTCGCGCTTGTACTGGCCACCGTACTTGCAGCGGTTCGCGGCGAGCTCCGTGATCTCTGGGATCCAGCTGGCGAACACCGCCTACACACCCACAATCATCCGTTGCCGTCAGAACAAAACCCTACCCTCAATTTTCTATTTTGTTGTATTGTGTTGTGTTTCTCTAATGTTACTTTGATTTCATAATAGTATTCTTTCATTTCCCTTGAACGCATTAAATCAATCTACGTATGTTTTGTATTTAGGTAAACGCCTGAAACGACATTCGTCCGCAACGCTTCACTCTCTGTTCGAACGTGATAAACCCAGCAACGTACGAAAGAACCCTCGTCGTTGCGCACCGTAAAAGGAAAGCTAATAAAGGTTGGCTCTCGTACACGATTCGCTGCTCGGTAAATAATTAAACAGTGGAACAACCGATGTAGCTCATGTTGTTTTTCCCCTTTTTTTTCGATACGAAGTTTCACGTTCCGTCGCCTAATTGTATTCTATGCATAGCCGTTGGAAAATGTTTTGGATTTTGAAACCGTCATTTTGGGAAGTTGCTCGAGGTTGGATAAAATTGTACTTTAATCATGAAAATTTCGTCCGATATGGATATACTATGTTCACAGGTCTCGCGATTAAAACGACGCATATTGTTTTTCGCTTTGGCGCAGCTCGCGACCTAGTCCTACCTGCGAACTTTCAATAACATTCGCTCTATCTATACTTTCAAGCTCTTTCTCGTACACACTTCACTCATTCCAGCTTATATCCTCTGACTTTTGTTCAATACCAATAATTATTCGATAGCTTGAATATTTGAATGATTACGTAATAATATATTCATTCGCGATACAAAAGTTATAGCAGTTCACTAAAAACAAGTAGAATTATGCTGTATGTGCCTCGAGTGTTTCTATTGATAATAGAAAGGGAATTGATTATTCGCTCAAGGAGAAATCAAAATTTCATCGTGGTCTCACGATACTTAAAAACAAACAAACTCGTGTCGATGGTATCGTAAAATGTATACAGTGCCGTTAGTTCCTTGAAGAAATAATTGTTATACTTGCGTCACAGTGTGGTGATCCTTCAATTAACACTCTGCTAGTTATTAACCTTTACATGAACAACGACGAGTACTTTCCATGTCGTAAATACACGAAACAAGCGCCGTCTCCTTGTACTATTAAAGCCTCATAAAAATGTAAGAATCCAATTAACTGGCATGCAGCTCTATTGTAGCGTGTTATGCGCACAACTTACAATCAGAGTAAACTAACAGTTCCGTCGTGTAACGACGGGTTCTACGATGACATCATCTGTCGTCAAGAGTGCTCGCATATGAATAAAAATATAACGGTATTGTCCTGTATAAAGGAAATAACGGGGAGGAAAATAAGCGAAAACTGGGGCGGACGTTGTATGCCGTGGCATCACTTGTACTTTGATCAGGTATGATAATGTGTGGGCGTTTCATATGGTGTACTTTTCGTGTGACATCCTATCCAGCCAAGAGAAACTCAAACAATGTGAAACACATACTCGACTTCTCGTAATTACAACTCCATAGACATTTGCAGGTTTTGCACTCTGAATTAACCATTCTCCAGATCATATTCACCTTTTTGCAAATCAAGCTTTGCCACATATCTGTTTCCTCAAGCTATTGTAATAAAAATGAAATCCAATATGACATAAAATTAATATAGAATACTCATTTAACACCGAAAATATTTATAAATTAAATGTTTGTACATATTTTCGGTGTTAAATAAAATATTTATAAATCAAAGCTTCCTAAATATTTTTCGTGTTGAATAAGTGTTTTATATTAATTTTATGTCATATTGGATTTTGTTTTTATTAAAATCGCTTGAAAGAAAACAGATTGCAAAGAAGATTGATTCACAAAAGGGTGATGATTTGCAAAAAGGGTAATTTGGAGTGCAAAACCTGTATCTTCGCTTAATAAATAAAGAAGAATTCTCATGAAATGTTTTCACACAATTTGATATTAAATGTACTGAATACATTCGATATTTGTCCTTGATACTAAGAATGCAACTTCGTAGAATGTTGATGATCGTTTGTTAGAGGTAGCAGACTAAAGTGGCAAACCGTGCAATCATGTTACATGTGTACCATAGTTAACCCTTGACCAATCACGTACTATAGATCGTGGAGAAAATGTGATACGAACTATGGAAGTTTGAATTAATTCTGCGACACATTAATGAATATGACATTCGTTGTGTAAAAGCAACCATCGCTAATTCTTCATCACTGATAAGTCATATGATACTCTTGTTTTATAATGTAATGCAAATACGAAGAGAGAGAGACGTTGATGCTTCGTGCGCGAGCATTTATTTCGAGGACAACAATTAACCCTTTGCACTCGAAGAAGATTTCGATTATGAACGAGGACTTTTCCTACGACGTTTTACGATACCGATTAACGAATTATAAACGATCTTTTTCGATGGCAATTGACGAATGAATCTTATAATAGAAATCATATATGTATTACTTTGTTAATTCAGTTTATGTGACAATAGATGAATTAGATTTGGAATTAATTGGTGCGAACACATGTCGCCGTTGGGACGCCTACAGAGTGCAAAGGGTTAATTTATAGAGGTTTCCCAAACGTGAAACAAAGGACATGCTGGAAGAAGGGACTGAAAGGATGGATCTGATTGGATGAGAGGATTTCGAAACGAGAAACAAAGGACATGCTGGAAGAGTATTTACTAAAGATCACATGCTACTTCCGTTAGTTGAACACAATTTCGCGCAACTTCGTTTACTCCACATAGCACTCCTTAGGTTCAGGATATTTGGTTCAGGTATCAATGATGAAAGGTCCAATAAAATATAATTGAATACTTTCCGTTCTTTCAATAAATATGATAAATTAAGAACGCGTGTGCAAAGAAAATGTAATGGGCATTTGAATGCAGGACAAATATACTGTACTTTTACGATTACTCTATCAAATTAATTCTCGATACAGCCAGATGTAATTGGCTCGCTTAATCAATACGTCGTTATTAGCTAATGACGATGACACGATGGCAATTAACGTAGGAGCGAATACCAATTAACGTAAGCATTTGTTCATTTCGCGACAAACTCGGTGATAAACAATATTCGAACTATTTAACCGGATCCACGAATGTGCAAAATAATGGTACTGCCACTTGTTTATAATCGGAAGCAAGGAAACCCTGCCGATTAACAGCACAGCTGCGTTTTATCGGCTTTAATTGGGGATGATCAGTAGGGTTTGTGCCAGAAAGAATTATCTCCACCAATCGCAACAGATGGTTCAACATCCACCCAGTTGTATGTTTCGTGGTTGGTGGTAATGTTAAAATCAATAATTCTAACGAAGATCCGATTATGTCTATAGTTAGGTCATTTCCTGGGAAAGTGCAATTATTCCATTGGTTTCCCATTTTATATAGAAAAATCGCGAGTTTTCATCGAATCGAAAATCTAGGAATCATTGTGTCTCTTCTTTTCGTAACTAAATGAAATATGTTTATTAAAATGATCAATAATTAATCAAAACTATTAAATATTGAGAAATTAAGAACGTATGTAGGTTTCCCTAACTCTTGAGTCGCATTAGAGCGAACCCGTGTTGTACGGGAGACATCTGTATATCATAATCGTATCTTCGGTTTCGAGGTGTCCCTGCATTTTGATTTATATTTTATTGGAGCTTTCACCCCGGATGAGAGTCATCCGATTCATTGGAAAATGAAAGGGAAGGTTGGAGGGTAGTAAACCACGTTGTACGTGTCCGTAGTTATTACCCAGGCAGAACCTGTAATTCTGATTGGTGAAAAAGCTCATAAATTCATCAGCTACCACGAGCCTCTCAATATTCTTCAACCCTCTTCCTTGTTCTATCACGAACGAGAATCAATCACTATCGCATCAATAAAACATAGCAAGATATATAGATCGCACGTGTAAACGTGTATATGTAGATGTATTGAAACATGTGTGTCGTCACTTATACCTGTATGTATACGTATTTCAATGGCCACGTGTAAATGAGTGTGTTACTTGTTACAATAATATCTATATAGATCGTGAGTAAGTACAAGTATATACATATACATACTGAAGATCAACAAAATGGAAATTAATAGACAAAAGAGACAGGATTGAAGGATTGTAACTTTATAATAATACCTCTTTCCATGTTCCCGCTTGTACTCTCCGCTGTACTTGGACCTACTGCCTACGAGCTCTATTATCTCGGGTATGCTACTAGCAAAAATTGCCTGCAAATAGAAATCATAACTGGAAAAGACTATGCCACTACGAACCGCTAAAAAACAAACTGGGTCATCTATGTATGGTTGCAATTTACAGCCGGGCTTTCGCCTAGTATATATGTAGGATCCTCGGGTATACGTCGCAATACGAAATGGAGGGAAACGGAGGGAAACAGAGGATTCAGATGGAGGGATGTGTTGGTACGAGGGCAACGATCTACGTTTTCCTATCCGGTGTACACGTGTCTTTGTTCTCGTGAAAAAATGCCGATCGCTGTGTCATACTGTACCCGCCATGCCGAGATATTAAAGTAACGAGGATGCTGGATTAGCCATGTCCCCTCCGAGACATGAATTGTCAAAAAATTCTCGGTCCTTTCAAATAGATTTCTTACCAGTACAGCTGGAAATTGACTTTTTCCCGATATTTCGAATCCTGAAATATTACGGAAAATCGGGGAAGTATTTCAAGTACTGCACAACGGGCGATATGAAAAAGGATCATTTAGCTGGACTGAAAATTTAATTGAAGCACGAGAGAGCAATAGATTCCGCGAATATCGATCGACGTGTTTAATTAATGCTACGTTGGAAATTATATTAAAAATTCATGAAAGAAAATCCAAAAATAAAAGACTGTACTCGATGATATATACAGTAGACTCCCGTATAACGCGGTTAATACGTTACGCGTTGTATAAAATTGCGTTATAGGAAATTGGAGATAACAAGCTGTGTTGTGTTAGACTAAAGTAAACGGGAAATTCCTGTATTTTATTATATTACGCGTTGTACGAGAATCGCGTTATATAAGAAATAGTCGTCGCAATTTCTTTGGCGCGTTGAAGTGACTCGCGCTGTAGGGTTTTGCGTTGCAGGAATTCGCGTTGTAGGAACTCGCTTTATAGGAACTCGCGTTACGGGAACTCGTGCTATAGGATTTCGTGTTACAGAAACTCGCGTTGTAGGATTTCATGTTGCAGGAATTCGCGTTTTAGGAGTTGATGTTGCTGGAATTTGCGTTGTAGGATTTCGCGTTGCAGGAACTCGCTTTATAGGAACTCGCGTCATAGGAAGTCGCTTTATAAGAACTCGCGCTATAGGAACTCGCTTTATAGGAACTCGCGCTATAGGAACTCGTGCTATAGGATTTCGCGTTGCGGGAACTCGCGCTGTAGGATTTCGTCTTGCAGAAATTCGCGTTGTAGGATTTCCTCTTGCAGAAATTCGCGTTGCAGAAACTCTCTTTATAGGAACTCGCGCTATAAAACTTCGCGTTGCACGAACTCGCATTATAGGAACTCGCGTTATACGGAAGTTTATTTCTACTCTATGGCAATTCCGAGCTGCGAATCATTTATAAAATCCAGCAAAGTCAATTTCGATTATTCACGCCTAGTTGTAGAATACGGTACGAAGAAATTTTGGACGTTTAGTTTCTGTAAATTAATGAGTATATGTCCCCGCTGTAGCTGTATGAAGAGGATTCTGATGAGATATAATTTTGGCGATGTACGTTTTAATTTGATGTGTAAAGTACGATGATAAGCGCGCCGGCAGAGGTTGAAGCTGTACATGAAAGCGAGAAAAGATCACAGAAGGCAGGAATAGCAGTAAGCAGCAGAGTTATTTTTGTATGCGTAATTTACTAGTGAAATATAGTGCCCTTAAAATACACTTTGTGGCGTCATTTTTCTCATCAGGGACGTATCGCGTTTACTTTAGCGATAAACGTTTGGATTGCGACATTAATTAAGAAATACCAAAAGGATTAGAATCCGCTGCTTACGAATCATGAAAAATAAAAGTATTTTATTAAAGAGTAGGTATCCTTCTTTATTGGAAAGTATAAAGGTTAGTATAAAGAACAGATGTGAGCACTCTATTTCGACTATTAGAGCATGTCCAACTAAAAACCGACTAAAAAAGAAACTAGATTAAAGCGATAACTACGATAAATAGTTCTGCATGCTTTTATACTATGAGGGAAGCGCTACTTCATTCTTTATCATTTATCTTTAATATCACCATCAATATCGCAAGAATCAACAACCCACTGTGAACGATTTATCAAACTTCACATTATTCACTGTTAATTGGATAACAGTTATCACTCGTTATTTATTTGCAGGAAAGTTAGATACTCATAGTGCTCCCTTCGATGTTATGTTAGATTATAATTCTTGTTACAGGAAATTCATAGAGATGCGTTTCTTGCTTGTTAGAAGAATCAGGCAACTAAAGACACTGCGTTGGAAAGAAATGACAATAACATACAATAGAAAGACATATCAATAGTTTGAGGTCAACGTGTTAAGTTTAAAGGAATAACCGCGAATATGATCAGACTCTCATAAAATAGGACTGCGAAGCAACGAATATTGAACACGGATTTTAATCTCCCCTTCACGATAAAGACTCGAGTGAAACGAAATTTGAGATGCACATCTAAAATTAGATCGGTAAAAAGGGAAGTTTTCTTGCGATCTCAGAGTTTTATATGAAACAGCGGCCACGTGACACCGCCGTAATATAACTAGTTTATTAGAGAGCGAAGAATAAGTAGATGGAACTGCGGCAGTAAAGTTTATATGCAAAACATAAAGAGGTATATCGTCTTTGGACTCGAAATTCGTATCTAAAATTAGAATTTTTCACCGTGCTCGAATCGTCATCCTACCATTCTTAGCCGCAGGACTTACTGAATCAGTTCGAAGCGGTTCTTCATTGTTTTAATCACACACGGTTACTCCGGCTCTCCCTGACATCATACTTTCAACCGTGTGCCAAACAGTTTGAGTGTGCTCCAAAAGAACCTCGCCTTTAAATGGTACGAGGACGTTGTGTTTCATTCGCTAACAATAAATGAAGAAACTTAAGTAAAACTATTAAGAATGGAATCCCTGGAATGAGTGATCTATCAACGTCCTCTGATGCAATCTCTTTTTACAGAAACCAATGAACTCTTACGTATTTTTACTGTATGGAAAGAAACGCGATTGACATAAATAAATACATTTATCTCAAAGCAAACATTTCCAAAATAATATACAATTTTATATCATTGAGAACGATTAAGCTATAAAATAAATTACTGCCGTTAAAAATGCAATTGAACCTTTTAAACCACTTGCAATAATCGTATTATCACTTTAGATTGATTGAGGTATAATTGTTTTTGTTTTACAAAGGAAAAATGTTCGTAAAGAATACCTTTTACGAATAGTAATTAATGTTAAAATATGATTTGAAAAATATGGCATTGATTTTTGATAGACTCAATAGTACAAGTTAAATATGAGATGAACTAATACGAAGCAGAGGGAGCACCTGTAACCGGATTGCATGAAAAAATTGCGAGATCCTACCATCGAAACTATGAATGAAATTTGTAACCGATAGTTATGCGTACAATAAAACAAACTCGGAGCACGCCGAAACGACAGGTAGTTTGAGAAATAAAGTTGAAGCGGCCAGAAATATATGTAAGTAATATGTTAGTAATTTTAGAAGCGTTTTAGCGTACGCAGAAACAGACAAACAGACAGAACGAACAGTCAAAGATCAAGCTCGCACAGACACCAACATTTTACTAAAATCGTTAGGCTTTGTGCCCTTTCGGGAAGAGCACGAATTCAAATGAACGTTAGAGAATTAACAGAAAAACACGTGCCTCGAATCACTTTATCCGCAAACCTATCTAAACTACTCCTATGTTAGTTCTGTACTGGAAACTGTACAAAATTTTAATTTCCTCGAACACCTTTGTTAAACATTTTTCGTGGATACTAAATAACTAGATTAGTTTTACTACCAAAGTAGGGACGTTGAAAGAAGTATACCATACTCCGCATTACTTCAAACAGATTCGAGACTCGTTTCTTTTTGTATAATAATAAAGACCCTGCTGGCACGAATTAATTTCGTGAGAATGAGATCGCAGCATACTTGCAGCATTAACTTGACAAATCGAATCGACATAAATGAGAATTCGACTTGCCGTATTCGCGAGGAATAGTATTCTGATCGAGATGACAAAAATAGACAATGACTATAGCGAGACTTATAGAATAAAATTGAAGCCATAAGGAAGAGTAAAGTATGCGATAAGGAGCTGAAATGTGTTGAGAAAGAATACAATGATCATCGTACCCGGCCATTCTTTTTTTTCCTTAATCGAACTGATCAAAAAGTGCATTAATAATATCCGTATTACTTATGACTTCCCGTATCATATCTGCGTACTGTAACTACTTCACATATATTGCTCATAGAATCGCGTATTTACGAAAAAGGAACTGGCATAAAAAAAATTCAATTGTCTCGTAGTCTTAAAGAATTCGGAAAAGTATTTCTTTCAAAAACTCTGAAATATACTCTGAAGTTTAAGAATATTTGAAAATTTATGAAATGTGATTGTACGTGACGGCTATATCCCTTGGGATCGTTATTAAACAATGGCCTAGTATGTTCAGACCTAGAGGCCCGTAAGTTGAACAGAGATAAATCGTCCAAAGCCCTGCGCAGTCGGAAGACAGCATACATAGAATGAAGTTAAAGCAACTGCATGTAACAGAAAAATGTCCTCTTCTGATCACCTTACCCCGAGAGAGTTCGAAGCGCAAGGTACCGTCGCGATCCGCAATACAGACCCTTCTTTTCATACGGCAGAGTGAGGCGTGTAGGTATGAGAACGATATAAAGGTCGCCGTCGGAGGCCGTCATGAATCTTCCGTTATTTTTTTCCATAAAAATTGCATTGCATCCCCCCTCACGATCTCGCTTTAACCACCTCTTTTTTTCAGACGCGTGCGCTCTCGTAGAGTAAGAGTATGAAATTTTGAGTTCGTCTCGTGACCAAGCCGATAAACCGACTACTCTCGAGTTGTTCACGTAAGTTTGCCGATACGCGATTTTTCACTATTATTCTTTCAACGTACCTGAATTCGTATAGTTAATCGAGGGTGATACGATTATGCGAAATATCAGGACGGTCCCGACTACGGCCACACATAGAGGTATAGGCATAAGGCACAGGTAGCCAGTATCGCTCTAACAACATTTTGTTTCGAGTCCCTACTCGTTTTCTATTATTTTGTTCTTTCTTTTCGTATCCTTTCTATTTGTTTTCTTCGTATTCCCGTCTTTTATTATTTGTTTTCTACTGTCTTAACAATGCGACGGTCCGAGCCGGTGTGCAGGTGGACCGAGTTAGCGCGAGCTGCTTTATATACCGGCGAGAGGTTTTTCTTTCTTATGTCTTTTTTGTTAAGGCATATATAAATCTATTTATATATGCGACTCGTGGGGATGGGGGCGCTCATTTAAATAGGTACGATTCGATCAATGTAAAAGAGAAGGTGTGAAGCTGCCTGGTGACTTAAGCTGGTCGCTTTACGTTCACCCTTCGGTGCTTAATAAAGACCTGATCCTTCTCTTGTAAGCGAGATCGAGTCTAACGAGGGTTTCAAATATTCTTCATTAAAACACAATGGAAGCGAACCAAGTCTTTAGTAGTAACCGAGGGGTTTTCGCTACCGTGGACCCGCGTAAAGTTTGTCGAACGTGCCGTATTTTAAAGAGACAGTCCTTTCTATCTATCTTGGCAAATTAACAGTGTCGACTATGGTATTGGCGTTTTCATGTATTCTACTGACATTCGTAGACAAACGTTACGCTAGACATGCCCGCGTTTGAACGTCGATGCGATCGAGGTTTCCCAAATGAGATCGGAAAGGGTAATCTCCGGACGGTGATGATGTACTCGTATCGCGTTTTTTTCTTTTTTCGAATCAAAGTTAGCCCGACCGTACGGATACGCAAGTACGATCGATAGTAGGCACACACGCTCACGTACGCACGCACACTCGCGCACAGACACGCTATCTCGCAGACACTGCGCATCGTCGTTCAAACGAAGCGATCGATTCGGTAACGAATGACACTATCCTCCGGCAGCAATTCGGCCATGGACAAAAATCAACTTGATTTTCTTTTTAGCCGTCAACGGGGGGTGGAGGGGGGAGGCGGGGGTGGTTTAGCGATTTTGGGAATCGCGCGCCCTTTCGATCGAGAGACCTTGTCGTGACGCGATTTTTTTCCCGTGATCCATTCCTGAAGTAGATACGTCCCCCCCAAAAAGACAGATGGAAAATACATTTCGAAAGAAGAGGGACAAGTCTTTCGATAAAGAGGATCAACGGCCGGAGAACATTGTACACTCGAAATATTCACCGTCTCGTGTGTCTCAGGAAAAAGGGGAACGTGTAAATATCGCGGCGTCGCTCGTCTCGCCAATCCGACGCACTGGCATACGATCTGTGGCAAGACCAACGTGCTTAGCGATTCTACTCTATCAAAACGAGCTGTGCGAAACATTCGCTATGCTGGAGAAAAAAAAACGGTATGATATACCACAATAAACGATCTTACTCAAGATTAATCACCGGATCAAAAATTCCTAAGAAACGATCAATGCGTGTCGATCATCAAAGTAACATACTATTTTACAAATGATTCTACCAATCATGTATTTCGCGAAGCTCGTATGTACGCTCCACGTGAAAGAGAAAATTGCCTGATAAATCTTATGAAATCGTATCTTCTCTTCGTACCAAAGTAGAATATGGATTCTGTTAGTCCGGCAATTCTATCTTTCGGAGTGAATAACTATATGGAACTATCGAGGGCTGTTTATTTGGTATACATATTAAACATAATACTTTGGCTAGGTATAAAATATGTCAAAGATGGCTTACCAAACCGACGAGTAGAAAAAATACTAGGAATGTGCGGCCGAGGACCGTCTGGCAGTAAACGTCGCCATATCCTACCGTGGACATCGTCACGATCAGAAAGTAGACGCAGGTCCAGTACGAAAGCTGTTGGGGGTTCGCGAACTCTAAAGGGTCCCCTGAGTTTTCAAGCTGTAAGCAATTCAATCCATACATTTCTTAACGCGCTTCAATTTACGTTAAACTCCACATTCTCCCTATATTCAATTCAACGTAACTGCACGTCAGCACATATTACTAAGAATAATAGTAACACAAGAAATCAGCAAGCTTAACACATTTCTCTATAAAATACAGTTAACATTAATTACATTTATATTTAATTCTCTTCTTTATAAAACCTTTCTATAAACACAGTTAGGTCAACCATCACTAAAAATATGATTAATAATCAATCTACTTACTGATATTAACTAAAACACATGTATTATATTATTTTGTGCAAAGTTTATCTGGATTTGTCTGCGTCGGATAGAACTTAAGAATCAAGTTTCTGATAAAAGGACATTTCTCGAAAGTATTCGTTATGTTACAATGAAACTGGTAACATTATTATAAAGTATGATACCGGAAGTTGAGAAGAAGCTTTGTTCTCACCAAATGAATGATGCCAGCAGCGGTTAACCATACGGAGATGAAGATGGATACGAGTTGGGCGAGACGAATAGAGCTCGATGTCTTTAGAATGTTGAGGTACTGGAGGATGTCAGGGACCGTCATCAGTCGAAGGGCTCGGAGGAACCTCAGTCCGATCCATGTCCGATCGAGATATATCGATACGAACGACGGTGGTATCGTAAAGTAGTCCACGAACGAATACATCTCCAGCATGAACCACAGCTTGTCACTGGCGGCGATAAACTATCACATCAAAGGTAATTAATTAAAGGCAATCATTGATACCCTGAAGACTACATCCTACGTGAAACTGCATAATCTATGTCAAGATTAGTGCAATTATCTTAGCACGTGTAAATAGTTCTACAAGAATTCAGTTTCAGTTTCAGTTTGAAAGAAGCTGGTAGAACTGAATTAGTATTAAATCTGTGCTCTATTGATGCAATTGGAATAACGACACTTACGCGTATAAAAAAGTAGACCATAAAAAATATATTGAAAGCTAAGTCTATCTGCTGAGTAATGTTGTTGCTCCACTTCTGGCAACGCTCCACCTCTTCGCTGTAACATAAAATTATAAGATGGCCGACATTAAGGTTCCTCCTCTTATGAACTGAGAATTCATCGAGATTGTTTGCGAAAACGGGGTTGAGTGTTTCATAAACGTGTTAATATTTATGCATTTATGACCGCATTATAACGTTCCTCATATACTTTAAGTATTCGTGCTAATTATGTTACACGTCGCTTGAAATTCTAATTTAAGAGAGACGTAGAAGGGACAAGTGAAAAATGACTTTTGCGATGCATTTCTGAAAAGCTATTGAAAAGAAATCGGAGTACGAACATTGGAACGGAATTACATTGAAAAATCGACTTAGGGTGAGAAAGTAAATTACTTGAATAGCAGGGACCCAATACGTGCACCATCAACCCGGTTAATGACTTCCTTTTGTCTGTTCATTTTCGACGGAATGATGGTGCACGAAAGACTTATTGGCACAATGACAAAGTAGAATCATGTAATTGAGTCATTTATCGTCGAAAATTGATACTTATCATCGATAGAATATCCGGATTATTGGTTCAATTTACCTGGAGGCATCGATGAAGTATATTATAAGCGATGCTATACTGAGAATGAAAACTAACACCACCTGAAACAGAGAAATACGAGAACACGTTAAATCAATTTTATTTTAACCATAGATCAAGCAATTTCGTAATTATAATCACTTAAGATAAACTAAGTAAACACGGTTCGTGAATGAGGAGAAACACTAAACAATATTTTACGAGCATCATTAATTCAAAGAGTGATATTTCACTGATTCCAAATAACGGAAGAATGGCGAAGGATGGTGCCATGTTGTATTATGCTACTGAAAGAAAACACGATTGCGACGTAGATGTTTTCGAAATAAAAATGAAGAATTTCTTTCGATTGCTTTAACCAAACGGCAATATATCTCCATAGATAAATATTAGAATCCGTGGAAATAGAAAAAGTGCGATGTGTTAATTCACGTGGTATAAATACCTAAAATGATATATGTTACTGCAGCTTTTATGAAAAATTATTTGGTATGTGTGTATGGCTGTTTGTGTGTGAACAAAGTACTTTCAGTTTCACATCACGTTAGGTCGTAACATGAACTTTGTTCAATTTCAATTTTCTAAATCCCAAAGGAATGGAATATGCCCCAGGCACATCTCTGAACAAATTTTTCGAAAATACAGGAAAATAGACATTTAATCCAGTTGAAGTTCCCATGTATTTTACTACTTTATTTTACAATATTTCAAATATTCATACAAGATATTACGAGATTACGATGAAATATAATCAATTAATTAGGTATCGTGATAAAATCGAATTCAGTATGAAACTTCAAATATTTTCAACTACAAAATACTGTATCTTCGCAGATTTTTCAAAAGCACCAAACTGAGATATGTTACTTGAACACGTTACCAATCCATCAATGCTTATCAAACCGCAAAGCAATTTTCAGTAATTTCAATATCTATAAACAATCACTGCGAACAAGTTATAATAAATTCTTCTCGATAATCCTACATGTGTATTATAATACGCCATGCGTACGCGCAACTTCAGATCAATAACTTGTCCATACACGAGACTCTCCTCTATATCCATTAGCATTGTGACTATCCACATTGTCTACTCGCCAAAGGCACATACGAGAGAATCCACTATCGCACAAAATTTACATTAAATTAATGAAGCACCCCGAAAGTTTCAACGTTTACTTCAAACTTCTTAAGTACATTCCTACAAATGTGCTCCGAGTGTATTACGAGTAACACGTTGCTAGGGTGTCCTACAAAAACGTCGACAGACTTCTCGTTGAATGTAGAACATATAAAACCTCTTTCTGGGAGATAATTTTACCGTGGCATTTCAAAGTAACATGTGTAATGTGTCTCACCCACCCACACCAACGATGTGTCCGCCTAACCCTCTTCACGCTAGTGCCTTCGAAGGTTTATAAGTTCCATTCCAGGAAGGGATACCGTGGTATTCAACAATGTGGGTTGTCCGTTAGGAAACATAGAAGAATGCTATCAAAAGTTTACAAAGGGAATAGATACAAGTGGAAGGAAAGCAAAGAAAACTTAAGTACGACTGTGGATTGGTTGGAAAGTGAGGAAGGGGGGGAAGACCGAGCCAGCATACCGCACGATATTCCTGACGAGTTGGTCTCTTGAGAACGAGCCCCTATACATAGTCACCGTGCGAAAATAGATAGTAGGTGCGGTTCTCTCGACAAGATGATACAGAGACGAAGTAGGGAAGTGATCGAGCGGAGAATGGAGGAAGAATGTGAAAGGGAAAAAGACTAGTGAAAACGAAGGTAGTAGAACGTACGGTTAAAGGCCATGGTTAGGATGAAGGAAAGAAGTAAAAGAAAGAGGAGAATGTGGTGGACGATTTTAAATTGATCTTCGAAACGGAGGTCGGGTGCAGTGCACCCGGAATTACGAGCCCGATGCACCTTTTCGCGTTCGGAATTATTTTTAACCGGCTCTTCGCGCTCCGACCACGTGGAGGAGGCTAACCCGGACGTTTCCGTGTTTAAAGTTCAGGGTTATCGCGCGCTAAAGACCGTAATAAGAACCTGGCCGTCACTTGCCGAGCCAACGAACTCCTTCCTTATCGATCTAAGTCCTTATCATACCTGTCCTGTACCTTGAGGATCGTTATAGTGAATTGATCCGATAATGGCCATCGCCACGAGACAGTTTGGTGAACCAATATCCCTAAAGGAGTTGTCAATATCTCCTGCCTTCAACCCTTGAATATCCGTAGGAGTTTATAATTCATTTATGATAAAGACTTGGCGCTTCGCTCAGCGTATCTGTTATCAACGATGCTATCGGGACTCCATTTTAACAAGCAAAGTATTTGAATGCATCTGCTGGTTGCGGAATATGCATGTGACGCAGGGATTTTTAAACTTTACAATATCATGGAAAACTTTCGTATGATATTATAAAGCTAGGGTGAACGGAAGTAGTTATTTCTCCGAAATAATAAACATATTTTATAGTTAACTTGCCATGTGTGGTTTACGTATATTCATTGACCATAAATACAAAGTGCTTTAAACGATATCATATTGGTGATATAATAACATTTTTAAAGCCGTAATTGGAAAGATATTTGATTCATCGCATTGAATAAACAAAAGGATATCTTTATTGTTGTATTTGTACTTTGTTCTAATTATATTAATGCTAGTACGGAAGCCGTCAACATGACGGGTCCGCAGAATTTAATAAAACGTTCAAAATGTCGTTCCATTTTCTGAGATTTGTTGCGGCTCACGTTGCATAATGGACGTAATTAAACCGATTAATTAATTTCTTCCAACCATCCTTATTTTTAAAGACGTATACGTGAATGTATAAATACATCTGAATATATTGTCCGTAGTTCGAGTGTTAAATCAGGTATTCGGTACAGAATTAAGATCTCACGAGTTTTCAGTTCTCTTAGATTTAAATCACAGAACAATTGAAGAAACGTGCAAGTAAAATAAGACTGCAAGCACGATCGCAAATGTTCAAATCAGAACGCCTTATATAAAGTTATCGATTAGAAGCAGAAAGTTCAGGAGCAAGTTTTCTCATATTTATACGCAGAGGATGCTTCGGTCGTAAAAGAAGGAAGCAGCGGCATCTGAAAGACGATAAAAACATCCCTGCACGAAAGTGAAAATCTACCGCAGTCCCTTCTGATCGGTAGGTGGAGTGTTTCAATGCCGGAGCAAGCTAGAAAAATAGAAAGAAAATGGGAAGAAAATTGGTAGCCGGCGGGCACGTAAAATACAACTTATCGTCCATATGTTCTAGCGGAGCAAGTACACGTAACGTAAATAAATAAAGAAGCATAGCTTATGTATTCTGCACGGCGATCGATTTCACCGGTTGGCTCACTGCCAGATAGTTCCTCGTTAAATTTCGAATAATTTCGCTACACGTCACGCAAAACGACCTGCTTAGTGACATACTATCGAAATAAGCGCGAAAGCACTCCGTTAATGGCCAGCGATTAACTTTTTCTCCTTCAGGTGCAACGTTGGACTTTCAGAACGTATGACGTCTATTAAAAGCCGAGTGAAAAATCTCTTTTATTACCACCCTACTTTCCAGTTATAAATCGGTATTGAATTCAAAGGCATTAAACTCCACTCCATTAAAATCTGCAAGAATTACATTGCATTTAACAGTAATTAATAATACCCTATCATGAGGAGACTGTTACAACCCTTGCAATTATTAGATACATGTATCTTTTGTATAATTCTGCATCATGTGTCTATAATGGAAGAAGACTTTCTGAACTATCAATATTAGGGGATTCTTGCGAAGATAATTCACGGTATTGTAATTCTCACGAACATATGTATATGTACACAACGAACGTGCGATTAGCTTCCCCACCCAGAAAATCGCAAACCGTAAACACTTCGGCAAACAGTGTGCTTGAAACAGCAAACCGAACAGGAGCGATCCGAAATGTACTATCGAATACCCCAATTGAATTAAACAGTGAAAAGTTTGTTATTAAATGTCCACTACTTAATGCGTTACGGCTGTTAACACTGTACTACTTAAAGGAGTGCATCTTAAATGATGCAATGCCACGACCACCGTTTCAGAGAAACATTTATAAGGCACTTTATAAAAATCGCATTGTATAAGTACCGTATTGTACGGCGGTTACCTGGAAATGTAAAAACTACGTAAGTTCAACGTTTACGTATCGTGTTCACGTAAGCGGTGTGCTCTGGCTTTTTACTACACGTCTGACCCAATCGAGGAGTCGATGTATTTGTAGGCTCTGTGAGAAAATAAAATTGCACTAGGTACCGTCAAGACGTGCCCAATTTTGCCGATACTACATTTTCTATATACCGTATCTAGCACGTGTGCATGTGTCGATGTAGATATACCAATACATAAAGGACTGTCCTGCCAATGCACTGTTCTGGCATGCAACTCGTAGTGCAGCTGTACCATGTAAAATGTAGGTCAACCGCGTATAGTTGGAGATTTGTACTCGAGACCCTCTTCATATTGCATTTCTCGGAAGCTGTCGTAAAGGACACGGAAGAGGAGCGCAATAATCTCGCAAGAGCGAGACCTTAGTTCCGAATCCGATGTCGTTGCGCGTCTGGGAATGCATCAACCGTAAACAATGTACAGAATGCCTCGTGTCGCGACACCCAAAGTTCACTGTATCGAAAACGTTAAAGGGGCTACTCGGGAACGTGGAACTAATTAAAGCTAATTAGAATTGGACTGCGAATTGACAGTATATCTCTAGAACAGTACGGTAGTTAACGCATGAACATTCAAGGAGAGGATAGGTGGGTTAGTTCCACTCGGATAAGTAGAATGGGCCACTAGATACTCATCGTGGATACCGAAACGTTGCATTTGCGAAACAATCCTGGAGATTGTTCGAGACCAACAACTCGAACTCCGCATTCTTGGTGTATTATACTCCTTCTTTGTGCTTTGTTGTTGAATATGCATAGCACAAATATCTCTGTCAAGGTATTCACGTTTGCGTTACTACTGTAAGAGATTTGGGGGTAGAGACTTTATAGTACCGAGGGTAAATAAAGTTGACGAGTGGTGCTAGTTAAAGAAACTGCTTAAACATTCACGTGAATATGAAATAATGTCGTAATTTGCTGATACTAGAAAATTATTCAGAGAGATGTTGAAACGCAAGCGCAGCATCGTGAAACGCCATGAAATTGACTTTCCGGCGTTGACGGTTGTGTATTAAAGTGAAATAAGTAGTTCTCTGAATCCGCGTAGGTGTCATCTTTATTCTTACTAATTAATATTGTATTATATTTATTACATTATATAAAGCCAAGACTGTAGATATGGTACTAAATGAGTAGACGAAAAATGATTGTAAAGTTAATTTTATTGCAGTATTATTTATGATAATTGTCTTCTTTCTAAAATGATAATTGATACTATCCTTTTTGTACACAAGCATTATGTCGTAATAACTGCATTCCATTCCTAGCAAAAGATACCTTTAATCTACAACTCAGCACGAGTAATGTTCTCTTTAGTTTCATTGATTGAAAAGCTAGCAAAATTGCATCCCCTAATCAGTGACTCACAGTATAATTTTGGTGAAAATATTTGCGGTACATGCATGTATTTATCAGTTGCTTCTCATGATGCAGCTATGGTGGACGGGAAACGATATGTTTCTCATCGAGCAAAGTGGAGACTACGTCGTTCCACTTTCCCATTTCATGGCCGACCACGGAAAGAGCACACGATCTCAAGAACTTTTGCCACGCATCGCTGACTCACTAAAGAAGCGCAGCTTCCTCGGCACGAGTTGTAGACCCTTTCTTGCATGTGCTTGTTCAGTAGGGGAAACGGGACGAGTCAGCGTTTCCGGCCCCCGTAGTACCATGTATGCGAAGACCTCTTTTGCCTCTTGTCTTATCTTTCACCACCCTCTTTTACCTTCTGCCTAAAACTACGGCTCTTCGTATATGTATGACGGGATACCTTTAGTCAAACGAGCGGCTTGCTTTATAACATCCTGCTGTATTCATTTGATGAAACTCTAACTCGCATACACAAATCTAATATTTTAAGAATAGAATCCTTGCACTTGGTAACACTTAAAGCACAACCCTTGATACGAAAGTAACAAATATTTTTAGTACATCTAAGCTTGAAAAAATTTTAGGAATTCTTCATAGAAAGATATATTATTTAATGATTAAAAATAATGGTAGATGTACACAGAATTGCTGCCCTTTAACTCGATTTCGTTGTATCGTTATTCTAATTAAGTCACATATTGTGCATTGTGTGACAACAATACACATTCAATTGAGTATTTATTTTGTATAGAACCTTTACGTTTGAAGTAATCTATTTTGAGTGGTTGCGATTAGCGAATAACAGCAAGTTACGTAAGACAGGATATATTGTCATCGGCAAAGCAACTGTCGAATCTTCGTTCGGTAGCTTATCTCAGTTTCTTATACAAACGAAAAGCGATTGAAGGGCGGATAATAGATGTATGCACGCCCTGAGGGAGATGTTATCCCCGTGGTTGCCGATATCGATTGTAACCCTACCCGATTCCTCGGTCGCAACTGCAACGTGCCACATCCGAACGTCATTGGGTTAACCAGGTGCAGTTGCACTCGATTCAAATTGGATGGAAAAGGGCCAGGCTTTACGTTTCAAGTTGCGTTTGAACTGCCCGCGACGATAATGAGTACATCCTTCTCGCAATAATGGACAAACGTTTCATCGACCATTATCATCGTCAGTGGCGTAGGCACCTCCTGTGTCCCACAGTCTTACTACCACTAGCAACCCTCACCATAGAAAGACGCAAACGTCGAGCGTGGTACAGGGATGTGGGTCACTGGGTTATCACCACCGCTGGTTGCACGTCCTTCTCCATTGCCGGAAGCTTTTCCAACCAATTGCTCCTTCGAAAGGACAACGACAAAAACGAAGGATGCTGCAGATCGTGGAGTCGCTGGAGTATGTAATTCTTCCACGAAGTAGGACCAAAAGAACCGCTCGATATCGATCGTTCCCGTACTCGGTTTCGGTGGATAAGGAATCTTTTGTGGTGATTTTGTTCAACCTCGTATCCAGTGGACATATTAATTAACTGATTTTTATCCAGATAGATCGATGTCTGACTTGAAAAGTATTCTTTACTCTCCAGACAGATATGAATACCAGTGTCTCGTGTCAGAAGGAATCAAATATTCAATATCGGTAAGTGTAACCGGTCACGTACAGAAAACGTGGATAGAAATGATTGTTCGCGTACGTACAAAGAATAGAGAATAATCGGAAAACTGAATTCCAAGATATTTAAGAGTAATATAACACTGTGTAGTATAGAAATCAAACATAAATGATGTTAACTGAAAGTAATCATTAGAAGTACATTCTAATAACTGGCACCAAATTTGCATCATAAATATATAATTGGCAGAAATTATATTAATCTTTAAAGTGTGTTTAATACATTGAATACATCTCGCAAGGAATAATGCTACCAGTGACATACGATTCTGATTGGCACGTTTGAGAATAGTGCAGCCGAGTGCTGCCGAACCCTTATAATCTGTTTTACGAGCAATTTCCGTTGAATTTTGCTCATTAAAGGCATATCGAGAGAAACCCGGACTCTCTATATCTCGGATTAACGTGTCAGGTGACACGTATAACGTTCGTAATTCGGGTCGTGAACATGTACTAATTAGCCCGTTTAACACAATTAGATGCACGGCGACACCTATAATTACATCTTCCCTTCGACAACGTGTACTTCTCATTAAAAAGTACTCGTTAATGGCTATTTTTGCTCCTCGGCTCTCGGTAAGGAGTCGTCTTAAACCACGCTCTAACTTAAGATTACTTAGTGTTGGAGTAAATCGTTATTCTAAATTTTAGCAATATTGCGGAGAAATTGTGCGTGATCAACGATACATGCAAGGAATTATGTATAATATGTATATTCATTAATTTATATTAAATTAAATTCTAGGGTAGTTATTTTGTACCATATTACATGATTTAGTTTGAAGTCAATTTCGAGTAATATTAATGCTTTTTAAATCCTAAATTCTAGTTTATTAAAACAAATTCAATTTCAACAGATAATTCATCGAGCAACATAATTTTGTGATATAATTTGAAACCTTTATATAAGGCTTTCATGTAGTACTATGTTATCAGACATATTGGAATAAATTTATTGTTTCAGAATTTAAATCAGAATAGAAATTATAATGAAAGACGCTGAACAGTTTGCTTCGATGTAAAATAGCATGTTGTACAATGGTAGTCAGGAAATATGATTTGAATTTATCGATTTTATGTAATTAATGTTTTCGTAGGTGGATGCATCGGAGCATCGTAACACAATGTGCCCTGAAGGCGAGAATCTGACCTATCATACCTCACTATTAATAAAGATTGCCGTTCTTATTTTAGCGTGCGAATTAGCGTGGGTCTCGGGCAGACTCATCACGAGTTGCCCTCGCTATTTTCGTATCGCGAGATATATAGTCAAACTGTCTGGCGACACCATCAAACATTTCCGATCACTACGATCCAAATTGGTATTCATAAAATATCCTTTCCATTTTCGGTAGTTTTATTCCTCGAACTCGCAACTTCCACTATCGAGATCTATATTTAATCCCAAAGGGTGAAGTGAAATTTGATCCATGGAAAAAACCTGAATTTAACGTACATTGTTTCATCTTCGACATTAACACTAGAACTACCAAGGGGATCAAGATGACATGTCCGCCATTTTTAGTTAAATTATTCGAATATACCACAGTAAATTGTTTGAGATTTTATATACTTTTATTTTGTATACACAACGCGAATAATTGAATCCATTAATTAACTTAAATCCTCCAGCCATAATTTATATATAAATAAATGTGTTAGCATAAGTCAGTATATGTTCGGTAGTTCTAGTGTTAATAACGATATCTCGCGGAAGTGATGTTTAATCTAAGAAACTATGCTTCTGATAGAACATTCATACTTAGATACTCTATAAATGTTCCTTATAAGAATAGTGGATATAGCGGAAGAATAAAACAAGCATTTATAGCAAAGCCCGGAATTCTAGGCTTAATAAATCTCGGAATTTACTAATTACGCCATTGAACAGTTTTTCGTGGCGAAGGAGCTAGGAATTAAAACGCAGCAAGTGCCACGAAGTAGGGACAAATTCGTTGCCAGGCAAGAAAAGTTTTACATCCCGAGATGGCATACTCCCAAGTTTTCGTCGTTTCGCGCCAACGGCAGATTCGGCCGAGTTTTTCTCGCCCAGCTATTTATAGGGGTAAACGCGAAATTAAACCCTGAAAATCTATCGCCGGGGAAATAGGAGAATGCCGTGGTCCCCGGTAGTCGGAGAAAGCGTTCCGCGGTTTCAATATCAGTGGCCAGGGCAGATAGCAGCTTAATTTCTTGGTAGTTGCCAAATGACGTGGATGCTGGTAGCCAAGAAAGGAAGTTAATTTCAGAAACCAACCGCGATAATAACCCCTCACGACGGAAGTGGTTTGTGGTACAAACACAACACTGACAATCGCTTTCTCTCCTCTCAGTCCACCACTTCTCGCTACCATTTGCTTTTTCGTTCCCTCATCTGCTTCTCGTTTTTTTTTATATCTCGCTTCTACCTTTGTCTTTGTGCCCATCTTCCACATCCGTGGTTGCAAACGTTTTAGGTCAAGTGCTCCGACACGTTAAAAAAATAGGAATTTCATCCGAGCAACCGTTCGCCCGACGAACCACTTCATTCTGAAGAATCTCGGGTTCTGTCGCTCCTACAGAACGCTACAATTACTGAGATTATGTTTTTAACGACCGCTCGCAATTCCAGCCACTACGCGTAATTCTTTTTTAAATCGTCAACGCGCGTGTGGGAGGTAAGAGTGGAGTGACGGGGATGACGATAAGTGGGTGTCTTCGGGAGAACAGTGGAAACATTCGATTTTGCGCACCTGTTATTTATCACGATTTCTTAAAAATCAGAGCCAATCCTGGAAAAAGACTTCTTTCGCTTGAACATTGGTAGAAATCATCCTAATATTTGCTTGAATTCACACGATCAATAGAATGACTCCCATACATGTCTCGCTTAAGGAACTACTATTTCTATGTTAAATAAAAATATTTTCGACGATCATTTAATTGAATATTGTCTATTTATAAACAGGGAAGGCTTAATTTCAACAGACGGAACGCTTTAGAATCTTCGCGGGATAAATAAATAAACGTGATACGTCGAACGTGCGCTTGTATTTATAAAAGCACCGTCATGAGGAACTTGCCCCTAGAAAAACATTCTTTGAGTCTGAAACGTTTTAAGTGTTGGAAGAAGCGCTGTTAATTATCTTCACACTAGTGCGTATCACTTCCACTAATTTTTTTACTGAATTGTGCGTCTGACGTAATTTGCAAGAAATAAGTAAATTTATTTGATCAATTTTATCAATTTACGGCTATATAGTTCCATGTAACTTTGAAGTCCTAACAAGCTTTCAATTACAATCCTCCTTTTTATAAGATGACGATTATTCGGGCAAACGAACGTAGGTGGATGAAAGAGGGCAGATCAAAAGCAAAGTCAATCTCTTAACGTTCTAGACAATCGAGGCGCCAACTCGAGGGGGCAGCTTCCGACGGCGCCAAATGTTTCAAGCAAAGAAGGGGTCGAAAGAGGGTTGAAACGAGAAACTTTCCTCTCACTATCATCAGCTAACCAATCCCCAGAGAAAACAAGACATTTTCTGCCTAGTATATCGAGACAGAACTAACCAACATTATTCACTCCAGCAGACTAACCATCTACGATCTTTTATTCGTATTTTTTGCCGACGTTCGCATTCCCAAAGATTGAATTGTTGGTTATAACGGCGTTAAGGCAGATGGTAAACGATGTTGGTTACACATATAAATTTTCATTATCCCCCCGAAAGCATGTTAGCATAATCCAACATTGCGGTGATGCGAAACAAACCGTTGCTCGTATAATGGGTGAATCCGTGATTGCGAAGTTGGATGCTCCTATTTGATCCACTGCAGGAAATGGAGATAATGGATAGATCGGTAATCACGATGAAACGTGCTAATTATAACTTAGCTGTTTATGCTTGAATTGATATATGGAAATGAATCCAGTAAATAACGGCGAGAATTAACGATAAACAATGTTGTAAATCGGATGAATCCTAGAATATATACGGAGCCTGATAAATATTACTATACTTAGCATTAATCTTCCAGCAGCGATTTTAATTAACTCTTTTAATTCGAAAGTGGAAATATTAGGTTGGAATTTAATCTTGGCGAGTGACGTTGGTTATCCATTTCGACAAGCGTACAGACGTACCGAGTCGGTTAACGTAACTCGGTAGACCCTAATAGGATTCGTATACTGGGGCAATTCAGGAAGTCCAGAGAAAATACTGCGAAAATTCAGAAAATCCCGAAAGAAGCTTACTGGAAAGAGTAGGCGGGGTTCAAGGTGCATATATCTCGTGTCTTAACTGGAAAAGTGGATTATCGGTAATAGGCCTTGGCACACTGAAATCGTGTCAGTCGAACGTGGAAGGATGAGCAACCGAAGTCAGGTCTCCCTAACATTTTACTTCGAATGGGCCGGTGTACACACGATTATCTGCTCCACCTCCGGCGTCATGACAAATCTGTTACATTCTTGGAAACTGATACTGGCCTGCTGCCAGCTTACCGCTAACGACTTTTCTTCCAAATATGATCCACGTCCTTAATTCATTCCTCGGACACGCTCGACTCCCACTTTCCATTTACATAACAATTGCTCCTTTTTCCTTTACTCTACTACCCGTAATTCACTCCTTTCAGAGCAGTAAACAGGCGAAAGTGTCAACTACTATTTTCAGCGCCGATCGGCAGCAAATGATTTACTGCTCATTTCTGAAGCAACCCGGGAAAACATGATATAGTTCGCCAAACTGGAACGACCAGTCGACGAAAACGTATATCGATGTTCTGGATACCGAAAAGAGGACAAGTTCTGACATCGAAAAGTTCCTTTTTCATCGGTGACCCCGGCAGAAAGCCACCTTGATCCCGCGCGCGTGATTTTCTTCCCTATCACGTGGAATTGGACAATTTATCTGTGACTGAAAAATTATGTTTTAAGGATCGTATCACTGACGAGGATAATTAATATAAATCAAAGGGAAAGTATAAATTAATCAGTATACGGATGTAACAGATGATATTATTGGGTTGAGTCAGATATAAATTCCGATTTTTAAAATAAAGTTTCTTCGTCAATAAAATTAACTACAATTGACTTTAATATATTCGCCGTCATTATTAATAAATTCTTGACATTTTTGAGGCTGAAAACTCTGATTAGAATCTTATTCTTTGAAGCAGTAATTGGATCTATTTGACTTAAGCCAAAAATATTGGGGTATATTTGCATAGAAAATTCAGAAAGCACATTGTAAAGATATATGAACATGTTTACTGTGCTTCTTCAGTAATAATTGCTGCTAATAATAACAATTAGAATATTGTCCAAGGAGAACACGCTATTTGATTTCGTTTATCGAATAATGTTATGTTTGCAGAATTCACCGATATTGCTGGACCGAGATATAGCACTCGCATTCTCATATCGAAATTTGTCAAAACTTCGTAAGGCGTTGGTTATAGAAATTCAAAAATAAACCGCATACGAAGGACATCTACTTTTAAAAACTCCTCGGCAGTTCCCGGACAAGCGAGATACCGGGTTGCATTAAATAATGAATGAGACTGATTTGTTCAATATGGAATAGCGAAGGAAAAATAGACGACTACGTACCGTAGGAAGAAGTTGGTTTCGTTATTTAGGTCGACCGCAGGGTCATTCGGTTGGACGTCGGCTTAAAGGTTAAATTCCAATTATACCGTGCGAATAAATAGGCGACTATCATCCCGTATGAAAGGAATATTTCCGTCCGAGACAAGACGATTGTTTTATACATATGTTTCGTGTCTTTCTTGCGGTTATCCACACAAGAAAGATGTAACATCAATTTTCACTTATACTTAACTCGATATTCACTGAATTTATGAAGCTCGAATTTCTACTGAATTTGTGATGCTCGAATATCTACTGAATTTGTGATGTTCGAATTTCTAGTGAATTTGTGATACTCGAATTTATTTAAGTCTACTTCTAAGTCTACTAAAGAAATCGTTCTATTAAACAATTGAATATTAAGTAAATTAAAATGAAGTAAATAGACTCGTCAGTGAAAATGTCCACATAAGCCAATCATATTGAAAGAGAAACCTATATTTTCAAAAGTTACAGCTTTGGTTATATCACATAATTAAGAATTAAAAACGATCAGGTTTAAAGTAGACTTTACTGGTACTTATAAATTTATATTTCAATTTCCATATTAAGTTTAACTATTTCCGATATCATCATAGATTGTATAATAATACAGTCACATATTATTATATGTATAGTACAGACATACGTATACGTTTGTGTTCTTTAAGAAATCTCTAGCTATCACCCCTAATATATGGAAAATCGGGAAACGTTGTAAAAAGCAGAAAATTGCCGTTCCGCTTGTCGAGCAATTTCGCAATCATCGGCGGCCATTGCCTGTTCGGATTTACTTTAAACTCGCTGTGCTTTCATGTATTTTCAAGGTTCGGCATCCATATATATACTTGACTGCACCTTTGGCAAATTGTTCAAAGGTCAAATGCCGATCGTTGCTGTCTGCTAATTACGTCGTCGTCTCTAAGCCTAATTATATTTTTCGTCACTGTTATTTCTTATCATTCTTATTTATATTGGACCTTTAAATATTATGAAATTCCATTCTATTCGATACTCTATTATAGTATTTTAATTATTATGCAGCAGAACAATACTTTTAAGTAAAGTATTATTTGATTGTTGTATAATAACACTCCGATATGTAGATAATAAAATATTAATACTAGAACTACCGAAGCAGTCTCCAATTTTGAATAGCATTATTCAAATATACAATGGTGGATTGTTCGAGATATCATATAATTTTAGTTTATGTACATAACGAGCATAATTGAATCAATTAATTAAATTACAGCCTTCAGTCATAATTTGTGTACAAATCGATGTAAAAGTATAACTCAGTATAAGTTCGGTAGTTCTACTGTTAATTATTATGTGGCAGAACAAAATTTGTAAGTAAAGTTATTATTTGATTGTTGTACAGTAACAATTCGATATGTAGATGATAAAATATTTGCATTAGCCGTCACCGTGGATCATTTTATCCAGTTTATCTTCGGTATGACTGTAAATTAGATTCGGTGGGAACAGAGTTACCTCTCAACAGTTGGAGTGGCGACAATCTTAAGGAATTATACGAATCCGGCGTGCAAGCGCGGTCGATTCTACCGCCACTGAATAATTCATTTTAATCGTCGACGCCGAATTTATCGCGCGTTTCTTGTTACAGAAAACAATGTGGAACACGAAATGTACATTAACCTACCCTCGTAAATGGTTCTTGCCCCTTCTATTACAATCTAGTCTACAGGAAATTGTTCTTTTCCTGGGAAAATAAACAACCGCGCAAATAGTACTAGAACTTTCATCGTTCGTTTTATGCACCGTATCTTTTTAGTTCAACAAAACGAGTACTTTAAAACCTGGAATATTCAATAATACAGATAACAATGAATAGGAAGGTACAATAAATTGAATTGCATAAAGATTATATCGAGTATCTTTATCTATTTACAGTTAAATATTGCATTTATATTTAAACAGTACTTTGGGTCTTTTCGAATAGAATATCAACCATGTCGCAGGATATATTAAATGTTTTATATGGAGTAGATATTTACGGAGACAGTAATTTCCGCGGTAAAGTAAACGATTGTGAGTTCGACAGCAGCAGGGAATTTCAATCCTCTTACGTTTTAATATAAACGCCCTTAGAACACTTGCCGACTATCCAGGAACACGAATACGAATAAACCATAGTTACCCAGGTACACCCACACCCTGTTTAAGTGCATTCATGGACTTCCCTGCGAGAAGTGAAAGGTGTATATAATCGTACACATATAGTCGCGTATTATGTGCACACCGGTTTTGTCTTCACGATACCATTATGGCCGCGCTTCCATTTATAACGGTCCTAGGAAATAGGCCGATGTCTACCGTAGTCGACGTCGGACCCACTTTCGGAAAAGCTCTTATACAAGATATCATTTAACTGGTAGTACAAGCGTGGAGATCTTGATTCTACATGAAATCCTGAATCGAAAATATAGAATAACATTTTTTCATACGGGTCTTTGTTTCCGAGAAAAATGACTTTGAAGATTTCAATCTTCGAATTTTAAGAGGAACATCTTCCAATTATTCCGATAATGTAAACTTTCAAAGCTATTTTTCTCGGAAACAAAGCCTCGTATGAACAAATTTTATTCCACATTTTCGATTCAGTATTTCATGTAGAATCATTATCTTCCAGTTTGTACCACATGACAACCTGTACTAATGTGACAACTAATCTAAAGTGATCTGTATCAGCGTAATTGTAAATGTCCAGGAAAACTAGGTACCCTTTTACACGGCATATAAATTTTAAGTATTCTCGTTTGTTCAAACACTTTCGTGTTTATTATCCGTAGTATATTCTTCCTGGATAATATTAGGTTGTCTGAAAGTTCGTGCCGATTTTCAGTAGTTTTCCGGCGAAAAACCTGAGAAGTTATATGTGGATGGAATCTTCAAGTTGCGTAAAAAATGGAGAAAGCTTGTGAAACAAAACCGTGCATACATAATTGAATAAATACATATCGACATATACAAATGTTGTCCCTGAATTTGCCTTAAAAATCGGCATGAACTTTCTGGGCAACCCAATAGATTTCTCGAGTACTTGGCACTTCTGAATAACAAAACAACAAACACATCGACGTGCCTTCCACTGCTGCAAAAACAGGATAATATTTCTCGTAAATTCTCGTAAACGTAAGCGTGTTGTATACACTGAGAGATTATCGTCGAGCGTGCTCGATACGTGTCACGTATTGATATAAATATTCTAGACCGTTCTTATTGTTAGTTTTTACATGGTTATTATGCCTGTCGGTCAACATTGGAACGAATAATATTTATTCGCTCGTGGATCGAATATTAATAAGCTACTGTCGAGTTCTGCAAGGAAGGCACTCCTGATTAATTTTCATGTGGATTTCCATTCGTTATATATGTTATTGTATAATTCTACATTATATATAATGTATTATGTAGATTATAGGATAATATTATTCGTATATTAATCATATAATAATTCTTATTAATATTAATATTAATCTTTAGAAACCTTTTTATGTGTATGGACATGAATTTAGGATCACTTAAATCAGAAATAAAAATTTCATTGCACACTTAATATATCCATCAACATGAATAAATAATGAAATTAATTTAGAAGCACTAGAAATTAGTTAGATGACAGTCCGACAAACTTGGACACAATTAGAATTACAAACGTCACACCCCTTGGAGACTGAGTATGTAATTGAGTACACAGTGCGCACAGTGAGTGTAAAAAGTATTCGTACAGCAGCGAGTTTTAACAAAACCGTCGTAGAACTTTGTTTATTTCAAAAATTTTAACAAACAAGTGGTATATACATATTCTTAGATATCTTTGCCTGTGAGTTTCATAAAAAGAAATATTATGTATCCATATTTCTGATGGAAATCTCCTAACTTGTTCCTAACTTGTTTCATGCGAAAACAAAGTTCGACGAGGTTTTGGTGCATATATTTTAGAAAAAAGGAGAGAGATAGACGAAAGGGGGAGTAAAATAAAGTAAGAAGATCATGGTACGAGGGTAATATCTTTTTATTGGTCGATAAGACAACCCAGTGGTATCAAATGAAAGTTCCTTTTCGTGCCAGGTATGCCCGAGTACGAAAGTGAAGTAGCGCTAAACATGAAGACGCTTAATGAGCGAAAGAGAGCAGAAGGGTGAGAGGTAGGAAAAACAATATTACGATGTCCTTTCTTCTATCTAACGTCCTTTATATACAATCTTCCACCCCCTCCTTTGTTTGCTTCCACAACGAACGCTTCGTTCTCGAATAATTAAAACCGTGCCAGCTGAAATTCCGTAAACTGGTTTAAAGGGAATTTGATTATAGAGAGAATTCACCGAACTTAATTGCGGACCGTAACAAAAGGTAGAGCTCCGTTTGATTTCGCGTGGCCACGTATGCTATTCACTCTACGACGCCAAGAAGAGAGAAAGAGAAGTAGCAATTTTACGTGGATTACATCATTTTCTGAAAATTATAACACTCCCCTTATGTACAAACTTATATCCACCGAATCCGTGAAATTGCAACATACACTGCCGCTCATAAATATTCTTGTATTTCTATCCAAGTAACTTCTTATCTGTGCCATTTTTAAAATGGTCATATTTGTAATTTCAATTAATATACGCGCACCCGCACCCGATTTACACGGTACTTTTTATACGCGGGTTTTCTTTTATGTGCGATAAATACCGATACATACCGATTAAGCTTGAATGTTGCAACGCGAGTAACATAAATCTCTTGCGAGCAGCTGAAACGTTCTGTTTTATTCAAAATAGTTTAACCGTTAAAAATAACTACTGTTATCTGCTATATTAATCGTTTTATCCTGTTTGTTCCTATTCATGCAAAATCCTTTCCTTTGTTCATAACATAGCTACTCCATTTCCACCGTATTAATTAAGTCGCCGTTAATTAAAATCCACGCCCTTGGCTGCTTCGCTCGCATGGTGTTTCGCAAAAACGGTTCGTTCGTTTGCTTTAGAAGTATTATAAAACTACCTTTACGCATTAATTCACTTTTTACTATTATTTGTAAACTGCAGCCCGTGCAGTCTTTAGTTCATTAAAACGATTATAATTTTCTGCAGATGCTAAATTCGCATGAAGTATATATGTTAATATATATATTATATTATTATATAATATACTGTTGAGTCTCTTCTTATGTGGTAGCTACGTTCCGCAGAAATCCGCACAAAAAGAGATATAGCTTGCTTTGTAAAATTAAGAATGTTTTGTTGAGATACCGACAGCACAAAAGAAGTAACTTACACACATTCAGTTGTTTTGTTTGTTTCTACATAAAAAGATTTTAGATTGGAACGAGAAAAGCTTCATTTGCGTGTGGGAATTATTTCTCTTCACTCTTAATTTCCAACAGAGAAATATGAAAAGAAGCGCGTTACGCTTTTAAAACTTCTCAGATTTTCTTGCTTTTTTGCTTCACCGCATTAAAAACAGATGCAGAAAAGGAAACTCCACTGTATATATGTTAATAAATCTATTTATTAAAATATAATATAATAATATAATATACTAGATACTATAATATACATATTATGTTATATATACACAATACACGTACATAGTACACATTACTTTAATTCGTAAGTAATCTCTCAATCACGTGATAATTGCACGATAAAGATAATCGTTTACTAAGAGGATCACGGGATCAAGAAAAGGGTGGATAAGAATTAATTTATGAGCCACATAAGCCAATGTTTCAACTAACCTAACGAGCTAGTCGAAGAAATCAATGTCTCTCAGATTCTAAGGGTGGAATTAATCCGTGAATAATACTCTTTAGTCCCCGATTGTCTCGGCAGATTATAAGCCAATAAACATTATTAACCTCCTGCGACGAGTAGAGAAAGTTCTGATCGTTTTATCATTGATTACTCAAAGCATTATTGGTCCCAGCTGAGCCACTGGCTCATTCGCTGTGTTCGGAATGAAGCCTGGTGAGTTTGCTTCAATGAAGTAACTCAAATTTGACCTCACGCCGTTGATTCGCTCTAAAACCCTGAATACTATTTTGGCATGTACATGTGGAGGGAAAAGATTGGCAACGAGTGGAACGAATCATCGATGATGGCGCAGCGACGGACGACGCACACGATGGAATTAGCATGGCGAGGTAAATCGTGAAACGAGTTATCATCGTTTGCGTTCACAGTCATCGCCGAGTTTCCAAATATCTATAGATTCATGAAACGAACCTTAACACTAGAACTACCAAAGCAATAGTACCAACTACCAACTCAGTAGCTTGCTGCGCCAGTCATTAGCACTAGCAGGCACGTTAGTAACCTTTATTACACCCTTTAGAACTTTCATGTTTTGTGAGAGTCCTCTTTTCAGTCCTGTGCCATAGAGGTGTATTCCTTTGGTATACGTCAAGCCTTTTCAGATATAAATTCGTCTTTGCACGACAACTTCGCGTTTCTTCAGAATTCAGCTCTTTTAATTAATCATTTAAAAGGTATTGAAAAGTATGTTACATTTAAATCGGAACCTATGGGTAGTTTTATATTACATTGGTGAAGAATGGTGTTTGTAGGTGCATGTACAGTATAACGGTTCATATTAATTAGTCGAAAAATGCTCTTGAATTTTTTTGTTCATCCGGAAAGTGTCAAGCTAGCTAAACGTGGAGTCGCGTCAGTACTAATTACTCCTTTATTACGAGTCACTCGCGGGCTAATCCGTAACGGCAAATGAGAGAAAATATCAGGGACGAGAGGGAGAAACGTCGACGGACATTGTTCCGTAGTAGATTCTTGCTTACAGAAAAAAAATAGAAAAGTAGGTTGTCGGAATACGTCACTGGGCACAATGCATACACCACCGGAGTGCCGCCAACTGAACTCCATATTCGGTATTCGTTCCTTTCGGTTACCGAACGACGAGAAAAATCGGCGTATTTTGCGACCGTAAAACGATGTATTAAATCAGGCACCTAGAGTCAGCTTCGATTTTGCGCTCCTCTGTTTTCGTGTTTTATAGCATTGCCAGCAGCTGAATTGGCTGGCGCAACGTGAATGCACTCAGATACCCTGACTCTGCCATAAATTAAAAGTAGGTCTACTCAAACATATTGATTTTGAAATTAGCAATCATCCCGGAGAAACTTAAACGGTTTGAACATCCCTGGAATTAATTAATTTCCCCTGTTCCGACAAATCAACGGCATTAGAAGACATAATGCGTTCTCTTGAATTCTAATTAATCTTCTTTCATCGGCTTGATTAATTAGTATTATATTCGACGCTTGAATTTCATACTTTCATATATTATTTCTACGTGAATCTTATGAAATAGCCGAGATATCATTCCTCCTCTTCTTCTTCCTTCTTTTAATACAAAATACACGTTATACATGGAAAAACATCATAAACGACATTTATCGTGTTCGAAAAAAATCGAGAAGAATGAATATACTTTGGAGTTATTTTATCCTGCATCATTCAAAGAGGATACTTTTGATAACGGAAAAGGACGTGAAAACCCAATTTCGCGAGTCGGCGGATATCACGTACACCAGCTGTAACCCAGTTTCGAGGGACGACCATGCGTCCCGACGCTGTGCGCATCGCGACGTGAATGAAATATGTTGTGTCATGGTCTTCTTAACATTTCTTTCCTCTTTCTGTAATACTTTCACCTATACCTTTCCCCCATTTTCCCTCTTTTTCTACCTCGTTCTTTTATCATTTCTTCTTCCGCGTTTCCACCACAATTTACTCTTTCTCCTTTCTCCTTTCTCACCTCCGTATTACATTCATGAATTCATTTATATTTCAAACATCTATTCGATCATTCAGTAATTCACCTTTTTGTAATAACGTTTACGAGGCTGCAAAAAGTCCAACTACCTATCGCCCGAGTATTTTTATATTGATTATGAATATTTTACCTTGTCGCAGGAAATACTTTCACTGTTAGACCAAATCACTTCCACGTACTACAAAAGGATAAAACATGACCTCTAACACTAGAACTACCAAGGTAGTTAAAATTACTTATCTGCCATTTCTAGTTAAGTCGTTCGAAAATACCACGGTGAATTTTTCAGATTTCATATACTTTTATTTCATATACATAACACGAATAATTGAATCTACTAATTAACTTAAATCTTCCGGTCATAATTTATATATAAATAAATGTGTAAGCATAAGTATAAGATTTCGAAAGAAAAACGTAATATACGACACTGTTGCGATAAAACTACGGAAATGCATCGTGCAATGGCCACCTCAGGACTTAAATGGATCATGTTTCACCAATAATTCTTTCTCTTCACTCGGTCACCGCCGCTTGAACCCCCTTTTCTTTTCCTATTTCAGAAGATGAATTATGGTTCAGAGTTGAAAACCTGCTCGACATGACGATGTCGACCTCTTAGCCTTTCACGTATCGATCAGGGTATCTTTGTCGTACTGAATTAAATATATTGGCTGATACCTGATGAGACGATAGTAGGCGTTCGGTAACTCGATAAGTTCTAATCCGAAAAGTAAGACATGCCTTACTTTAAGACTCGATGGAGCTGTTCGCGTTGCCTATAATTATCAACGACATGTTTCTAGCTTGTCATAGAAAGTCACGCCTAAGTTTCTAAAATGAATAATAGAACTGCGTCCTTAGAGTAGTAAGTACTCTGTCTACTTTGTACTTCTTGAAGGCCTTTTTAGAACGCTTTGTTGATACTTCCGTTACCATGAACGATATCGTTGATATTCGTACGAATAACTTCAAGACATATTTAAAATTGATACTGTGTGTATGATATCCTATAATTCTTGATCTTTCATGATTATCATGATATTATAGTTTAACGTTTACTAAAAGGTTATAATATTAAACCTTGTAAATCAATATGCATATCTATAACTCTTAAAATTAATTATATAATTATGAATATGATTATAGGTCGAATAGAATTTGATCTTTAATTACTATATCCATATCATAATTTAAATAAAATCCGAAACAGTGCGCCGTGATATATTCGTATAACATAACTAAAAATGGCAAAGAATTAATTTTGACCCCTTTAGTAGTTCTAGTGTTAAAATGCAATGTTTATTAAATATAAAATTAATGCCCTTTTTGTCACTTTTACATGTTCCATCTTACCGAGGACTGTATATCTTTCATTGCGAACAACCTGAACGAGATTAAATAATGTCCCAACCCTATAAAATAATTAACCCTTTCACTGTCTACCTGAGTAGATATCAAACTGGAACTCTTTCGTTTTATATAAAAAGAATGACGGATTCAAAACGCATTTGCAGTCGAGTAGATCTAATGGACAAGTTTATATCGGAATATTATACGCTTCAATAAACCAACGTGGGGCTACCTATATATTTAATGTTTTTAAGTATTTCTGTTGCAGAATATCGTTGTTTTAATTAACAGCAAAAGGGTTAAGTTTCGTGTGCGTTTGTTGCAAAGAATGAAATATGCAAGGAAATGTTCGGTAAGAAGTCTACGCGAGGTTTTCTGTAACTCGATTAGTCTTAATACAAGAAGTAAGACACGCGTCACCTTCTTTGGTGACGATATAGCTGTTCGTTCAAGCAACAGCGGAAGCTAAGTCCTCAGTGGATTAGATTAGAGTGAAACCTACCCCGTTGTCCTTGTAAGATATGCTACGTATTACGTAAGAAGTGCCTATTGGCATTGCCATTTGCATTGAAAAACATATTCGCGAAATTTCATTATTCCCATCTACACGCCGTAATTGGCTTTCATAATCAACCTTTGATTTTAATTAAACCTATAATTACACGTCTATACGCGTAGCATGAATAATCAAATAGCAATAAAATCACAAAGTGGATATTGCAGTTGGGATTTTATATTAATTCAGGAATTAGAAATGAAAGAAATGAAGTATATTATGAGAGTAATATTCTACTAACTACTTAAGGATAGATAAAGTATAATACAGGATGTACGACGTAAAATAGAACACCTAATTATACAATAATATTTGTGCTTGTATAAGAAACATGGGCGATCTTGGAAATTCTGTAAAAGACCAAACCGAAAAGAATTCTCTTTCAGGATATTAACCGTTTGAAACCATTTATATAAAGATAAAATATGTCTTATATTGTCGCAACTGAACGCAACTGATGAAGATTGAAGGTGGCTCATTTCACGTAGGATACCTTGTATATTAATATAATACAACATACTCTTTTCTGAATGTCAGTCTTGTACTCGATTTATTTCAACAATGTAATATCTTTCAACCCAGAAACACGCTTTCATGCAAATCGCTTACCGTCGCAAATTAGGGCAAACTATTGAAATTAACTGTGGGTATAAAAATGATGCAGTGTTTCTAAAGTAGCGCATTCGTCGTATGTACGAGAATCCAATGATAATCCAAAGTCCTGAAGTCTATACTATAATACAGGAGTTATACTCGTGAAAGTTATACCTAACAAAGCCAGCAACGAGCATATCTTGTTGATATCGTGGAAACTTACAAAAACTCGAATTGATTTAACAAGTTAAACCGACTTACCCTTCCGAATCGCAATTCAGCCTATAATTCTACTCACGAAAGGATATATCGAACGTAAGGTTACCACGGAAAATCGACTTCTTCCCTTCGATATAGAAAAGCTTTCGAATACAAAATCCCCGAAGTAAGACCACTGTTATTGATGTTCGGCATCCCGATAAATCGAGACAGCCCTTCTACCAACAAAAAACCATCGAATTTGAATAAAACCATTTGTAAATTGCTTCGAACCTTTTTACTTCGACTTGACCAGTGGTTCTACGGATGCTGCCTGTCTTTCAACCCTCGAATACAAAGATAGGGCAAAATAGAAAGTAGTTGTTTGTTCGACGAACGAACATACACGAAAGAGGGAAGAGGGATAACATGTTAAGTTCCGCGTTGAAACACGTGTTATACGATACCTCGCGATGCGCATCCGTGACGTCTATATAACGTCTAAAAATAAAACTGTTAAGGAGTCTACGATACATGGGTTACTTTACATCGTTATCTTAACGTTATAAATATTGAAAATTGGCGAATATTAGCAATATATTTAATTCCAGTTTTAGTAATATTGGCATTGCTACTCACGGGTGACCGCCATGGCGTTCAACGTGTTAAATGAACGTGAGAGGAATAGGCGAAGCTAAGCGAAACAGGAAAGAAGCGAATCAACAGGGATGAAAAATCGGATTCGATAGTCTTGGAGAAGGAAGAAGGTTGGAAGATTGGAAGCGCACCCCTAGGGGTGGAACACGCACTGCGTAGAAACTACCCCTCTACTTCAGCCGACGCCGTGTCTGGTTCCACGAACGAAAACTAGGTCACCGGCCACGTACGATACTCGTGCTAGCTCGTGCCGAGAACTCATTCTCTCTCTGTCTGTCTCGTGGATTACATATATACCTATTCGTGTTTGAGTGTATGTAAACACACGTATAGGTGCATACTTCAGCAGTTTTTGCCCTTTAGGACATTCTAAATTCCCTGCCAATTTTTCTGTACCAGCCTGGAAATGACTTCGACAAGGAAATTTCTTGAGGAGTCTGGAATTCTCAGCCTGATTCTTGGAAAGTAAAATATTCGAGTTGCCGTGTTTCAACCTAGTGCTAACTTACCACTTAATTAGCTTTAATTAGCTGAACGCAAGCCGTGTTGGTTCCCTAAATTAAATAGTTTAATTGGTGTTTTCGGTTGCGCGAATTTGTCTGAATGTTTAAAATACACAAAGTATTACACTGAATTAACTCGATTTTATTATCCTTCCTAATGAATTTCAACGTTGTGGTGTGAAATTGGGGATTAAGACTTTAACGATTTATTAAATCGGCAACTTTAGATCTCTTAGAACTATAAGTTGTATTTATCTCTAATTTGGATACGTTATACGATATTCTTAGAAGTTTTGAAATAAGAGCGGAACCGGGATAATTAGTCTAATTATAAATAGCATTAACCCGAAAATCCTCTCTTTTGTGAACGTGTTTACTGGTGAGTTAGAATCGATTACTTCTGTATTACAATTGCGTGTGTATATTCTCGACCTTAAACTGTGGATCTGCAAAATATTATTCCCAAAATTCCTTGTTATATTATTACCAAACGTCTTTTCGAGTAATAATTTTGTAACCACGATACCATCGTATATTAAACGAAATTGATTCTGGTTTTACTAACATCGTATAAAAATGAAGTATCATCTTATATACGATATGACGAAGCATTAAATATAAAGTAGAATTACAGTCATCCTTACGTGATGGAAAGTTTTGCCAAAGTTAGTTTACACGTCATTAGGCATGAATGGAAAAAGTTTTGTAATAAATCGAGTGACTAATATTTTCAGCCTTGATTAGGTTGCAATGCATCATTTACTGCCGGAGGAGCGAAAGTTTATACAACTCTTTAATGTTGCACAAGGTGGGTTTGATTAAAGCATAAATATCGTACGATCAGACTTTCACAAAAATGTACACATGTTTAATTAAATCTACGCGGATGAGTATATTTAATGATGTAACATAATCAATACAGTACAAAACAGAACCGATATCAGAGGGAAGAAAAAACTTTGAAATTGAACACGCAAAGTGAATCGTGACGTCTTGCGGTATACTTTGAATGTATGGTGAAGAATAGACAATGGGTTTCTTGTAGAAAGAGCTAGCCAGGTAAACATACTAAGAAGGTAGACTAAGAAGAGGCAATAAGAAGTAGAAAAGTAAACGCAAACTGTCGACAGTTTAATGGGTCAGCCAGCTGCCAGATGCAAGGACACTCGGATACTGCTACTGACCCACTAACAAGTCTATCGGCGTGAGCTTATCAAAAACTTATGAAAGGAAGTTGGCAACGAAACAAAAGGCGCCTGATATTCTATGTAATAAATATATACGTAGAGAAGGAACATGAAATTCGAGGAAAGAGAAGGATACATTAAGAAGATAGTGGAATCGTACTAAACGTAAGTCTTCTAAGTGTTCGATAACTAATTATGTGGTTTTGAATTCAGAGTTGTTCACTCGAATAAACACCTCATAAGCACCTAAGAATATGAATAATAATGTAATAATAATCTGTCAGACATGTCTTGAGAAAGAGGTGAATGATTAAGAATTAATACAAAGATGGAAGAACATGGGCTGACCAATGCTCGATTTAAATCACTTAAACCTATCAAGATCTTAACGGATTTGAAAGATATGTATTACTCATATAACGTAGAGAGAAAGGGAAGGTAATTGTAAGCTTACCAGGATTCGTCCAGTGGTGGTTTGTCCGGAAATCAGTTCGCCGGCCCAGTCCTTCGCCTCGGTCATAAAAGTCCCCTCGAACTCCTTGCCCTGGCGGGATGTTTTCTGTTCCTTCTGCTTGGGGTCATTTGGGGCGAATTCGGGCTCCTTGCGACAGCAGAGGAAGGCGAACGCACGCCAGAGGAGCACGATCAGCAGCCCGGCGAGAAAGGTGAAGATGCTCGACAAGAGGAAGCACCACCATTTCCGCTCCTTGAGGCAGTCGTCTACCGGGGGCTGCTCGGTCGTCTCTTCGGTCGTCATCCCGGCGGATCTCTGCTGCCCCCGGGTCACACATTCACCGGCGGCTATCACCAACGGCAGCTGCGGTGGCCAGTAAGGCGCACTTTATGCGCTTCATAATTTCCTGCTGCCACAGGGCGCACACCGCGCTGCAACTGTACACGCCTCGCGTTCTTGCACCCTAAAGGCCACGAGCTTTCGACGTGCGCGCTCAAAAAAACCACCAACACTGACTGATAGTCAGTCTTCTTTCCTCTCGATCTCGTCCGTCCTCTCTATTCCGCCTTTCTTACACGCACTAACTACCCCCCGTTCCCAAGAATCCCAGTTCTTCGTATCTCTTCCTGCCCGTCTACCTAATTTTTTACCCCCACTATCCTTTTATTACTCTCCCCCTCCCCCTCCCGCTCCCTCGCTCTCCCTCCTCTTTCACTCTCACTCTTACCCTCGCTCTCTCGCTCAATCTCTGTCACCCTACTTCTTCTCTCAGTGACTCTACGTCTCCCCTTCGTTATCTCTCTTACTCGCTTTCTCTACCCCGATATCTCCTTCCTCCCTTTCACCCGATCACGTTCTTCCCCCTTCTTACACTTTCACCAGGCTATCCGCTCTCTTCTAGACCGTTTTCCTTCTTAGGCGCTCTCTTCCTTCACGTTTCACCCTCGAACTACGATTCGCGATAACTTCTTCTTCGTTCGTCTCGAGCTCGTCTCTTCGTTGCTAGCAAGCACTCACTGGATAGATTTTTTCGCGAGACACGTTTCTTCACTTTCTTCGATACTTTATTATGCCTTCGTCCTTGAGAGACCAGTTGGTTTTTTCTTCTTCTGAATCTTCACGGAGCTGTATATCAGCCACGGTTCCGTAGTAGCCAGGGATTACCGCGGATCGGACTTAACACGCTCGGCGGCAGCTGGTGCCGCTGCCGCCGTGGATGCTGCAGGTAGTTCCAGTCTCGAAAAGGGGGAGGAACAGAAAACAACGAGAAAACAACCCACTGACACCACTACAGTATATACATACACGCGCGTTTACGTACATACATATATATATATACCTTCTGTTTCTATCCCGTTTATATATATTTATTTATATATACATACACATGTATATGTACATATACGTATTTATATACGGCTACGTGTACATATGTATATATTATATTTATCCGCGTTTCGCGAAACCGTACGCGAGAAAACGCGATATTTCAACGCGATGATGCGGAGGAGAGTGTTTTTTCCTCCCTATCAGTACGCGTTCCCCGCTTTTCTTAACCTACTCGGCTGTACCACCGACGACGGCGACGACGACGACGACGACGACGACGAGGACGACCGACTGTCCCGACGACCATACCACTGCTCCGCAGCAATCAATACGCAACAATGGACCGGGACCAATAAGCTCGGAGCTTTTCCTGACGTAGACGCACGCTCTCTTGGTACCGTCTATCCCCCACCAATCCACGAGGCCACTTTCGTAACGGACCTTTCCGTCAGACGTCGCTCGAAACATTACGTCTGCGCCAAAACGGTAGTAACCCCTTGCTACTGCAAGTCTGACACGTCGACCGTATCTACTGATAATGGATGCGCGCTTGACTTGTATCACTTACACTCCAAATCTAATCATCCTCGTAAAGTTCGTACGCACAAATTCTGCGTTGATTTAATCAATTGTTATTTCTAGGAACAATTATGGTTTCGCATATGCAATTGCTACTGATCCGAACAAAATATTTGTATCTAAATTGGAATTCTTAACAGGCTGGTATTAAATAAGTTTGTAATGTTCAAACGGATAGTAGCATCGGATGCGAGATGTAGACTCCATTAAACTAAGAAACAGTTTGCGTGGTAAATTCATAAATTGTGTATCAATTTATAATGCACTGTCATAGAGGTTTTTGCGCCTTTCAGTTGATTATTTTTAACCTGCTATTTATAAAATAATCGGACGTATGCAAACTGCGGAAAAAATAATCGGGTTCTGAGTATACTCGAATTGCATCGTTAATACTAGAACTACCAAAGCGATTAACGTGTCGCATTAATTGACTTACGTTAAGTCCATTAATTAACTTACGTACTCCAGCTGTAAATTTTATATTAACAAATATATAAGTAGAATTGAGCATATGTTCGATAGTTCTGGTGTCAATATTCATATTTTTATAACAATGTTTACGTTATCCAAATTTTACCAAGCAGCGTGCCAAGCCGAGTTTTCTGACAATATAAAATATATGACATTAAATTCATGAATACGCAAAATAGATAATAATATCGCAAAGCAAAATATGATTGAAGAAAATATATTTAAAGAATTAGAGTACTACAGAATTATAAGTACTACAAAGGTAATTGATTTATAAAAACTACATACAAATAAATCATCCACATTTCTTTAGACTTCTATATTGCAAATTGATTTTAATCAATATTCGTGTATACTCTATACACTTCTACATACTCTTATTCTCGGATAAAATTGCAAATATTCGAATATTTTGTCTTCGCGTTTCAAAGAAGCGGAAGTTAGTACGAAGGTAGTGGCAAGTCTATGTTCACGCAAAAATCAGATAGAAAACTCGACAAGTTCAACGTGAGCCATGAAAACAGGCTTAGAAAATAGAAATAGATAAAATAAGATTCGATCCAATGCACAATGTATTTTATCATCCCAGAGTTAAAAGGCTCTAGAGCTCGGTAACCATTTTCGGACCACTACTGACTTTACCCACCGAATACATAAAATCACAGACAAGATATAAGTAGATCAAGCACTAAACGGGCTTTCGTGATTCTACTTAAAAAATACCGACGCTGAAAAATTCACCGTGGATCTGCACCATGTAACTACTGCCACTTCTGAACATCCCTCAACTTCACATAAAGGTCGCATTTTTTTATGAGTACCACTTTCGTTTGAAATATATCGAATAAATCACTTACGTATATATTATATTATAATACTTATAAGTGTATAACAATGTATAAAAATTGTTGTACAACAATTTTCTTAAAACATTTCTTTTTGTTCGAACAAGATTTACGACGTAACTATGAAAGATAGAGAGTCCTTATATATTGCAAAAGATTCTGTGGACTTTTGCGAATCAAACGGTATCAATTACTTTTGCAAAATAAATTTGCAAACATGTTTAAACAATAGTTAAATTTAGTGAGACACGACACGCAAGGACATTCTTAAAACTTTTCTTTTAGTTCGAACAAGATTTACAACGTAACTATAAAAGATAGAGAGTCCTTATATATTGCAAAAGATTCTGCGGACTTTTGCAAATCAAACGGTATCAATTACTTTTGCAAAATAAATTTGCAAACATGTTTAAACAATAGTTAAATTTAGTGAGACACGACACGCAAGGACATTCTTAAAACATTTCTTTTAGTTCGAACAAGATTTACAACGTAACTATAAAAGATAGAGAGTCCTTATATATTGTAAAAGATTCTGCGGACTTTTGCAAATCAAACGGTATCAATTACTTTCGCAAAATAAATTTGCAAACATGTTTAAACAATAGTTAAATTTAGTGAGACACGACACGCAAGCGCATTCTTAAAACATTTCTTTTAGTTCGAACAAGATTTACGACGTAACTATAAAAGATAGAGAGTTCTTATATATTGCAAAAGATTCTGTGGACTTTTGCGAATCAAACGGTATCAATTACTTTTGCAAAATAAATTTGCAAACATTTTAAACAATAGTTAAATTTAGTGAGACACGACACGCAAGGACATTCTTAAAACATTTCTTTTAGTTCGAACAAGATTTACAACGTAACTATAAAAGATAGAGAGTCCTTATATATTGCAAAAGATTCTGCGGACTTTTGCGAATCAAACGGTATCAATTACTTTCGCAAAATAAATTTGCAAACATGTTTAAACAATAGATAAATTTAGTGAGACACGACACGCAAGCGCATTCTTAAACCATTTCTTTCAGTTCGAACAAGATTTACGACGTAACTATAAAGGATAGAGAGTCCTTATATATTGCAAAAGATTCTGTGGACTCTTGCGAATAAAATAGTATCAATTACTTTTGCAAAATAAATTTGCAAACATGTTTAAACGTTAGTTAAAGCTGGTGAGACACTCACGGTGCGCTGATTTTTCGAGACTCTACAAAACTTCACGGACACTTAATTCCACCCGCTTAAATAGCTTCCCAGTTAAATAACAAATGATTTTTGTTCATACATTTTCTTTCTCCCTGCTCTAACAACCAAGATATTTAAAGAAAACTTTTTGCATTTTTATTTGCGTAACACCCTATAAAGGGCCAATTTATGCGCAGAAATAATGCTGCCATCTAGCGGAGAAGGAGTGGAACTAAATTCGTTTCTCCCCTGATATGAGTACCCCTCTATAAGAGCGAAATTCATGGACAGAAAAAGTGTCGCCATCTAGCGGCGGGAAGGTGAAACTAAACCCGTTGTACCACTCCCTTGATAACACCCCTTCAACGACGAAATTCATGGGCAGAAAAAATGCCGTCCATCTAACGGTGAACAGGTGGAACTAAATTGGCCGCTCCTCTACTACCATGCGTGAATTCTTTAATTCCACGATATTTTTTCGGTCCATAAATTTCGCCTTTGCAGGGGAGCAGTCATAGGAGTGGTATAACGATATTAGTTCGACTTGTTCACCGCTAGATGGACGGCATTTTTTCTGCCCACGAATTTCGTCGTTGCAGGGGTGTTGTCCAGGGAGAGGTACAAGGGGTTTAGTTCCACCTTTCCGCCGCTAGATGGCGACACTTTTTCTGTCCATGAATTTCGCTCTTATAGAGGGGCACTCATATCAGGGGAGTAACGAATTTAGTTCCACTGCTTCTCCGCTAGATGGACGACATGCCATGAATTTCGTCTTTTTAGCGATTGTAGTTCCACCATTTTGCCGCTAGATGGACGACATTTTTTCTGCCCATATTTTGGTCTTATAAGGGCGACTCACAAATAAATAACGCAAATAGTTTCTTTTAAATATCTCGTTTATTAGAGCAGATAGGAAGAAAATGTTTAAACAAAAATGGTTTATTTTTGAACGAGCAAGGCTTTCATCCTAATATTTCCGTAAATTGAATAATTAAAATTAATTTGTTTAAATATTGCTTGAAGACCTCCGTACCATCCGTGACTTCGTCGACATTTTGGCTGTTATTTACGTCACCAAAGTCCGTTTTGCATACTTAAGGTGTGCTTTCCAAAGAAAAATGTCTGCTCTATACCATAGGGTAAGTGGAATCCTCGTTAGATATCTAATTTTTATGCAAATTTGAAAAGAATCTCTATAAATAAGTTGGTGGATTTTGCCGCGTCAAATTTAACTAAGGTTTAAACATATTTGCAAACTGATATTGCAAATCTAATTTATATCATCTTGTTTGCAAAAGTCCACAGCATTGTTTGCAATAAACGTAAACTGTCTAGCTTTTATACTTACGTCACGATTTGTATGCAAACTTGAAAAGGGTCTCGAAGAATAAACATGCGGAGCGCGTCTCACCAACTTTAACTAATGTTTAAGCATATTTGCAAACTGATATGGCAAATGTAATTTATATCATTTTGTTCGCAAAAGTCCATAGAATATTTTAGCATTAATAGAAACTGTCCAACTTTTGTACTTACGTCACAATTTTTATGCAAATTTGAACAAAAACTCGAAAAATCAAGGCCCGCAATATGCCTCGCCAAATTGAACTAATGTTTATACATATTTGCAAATTGTTTCTGGAAATGTAATTCATATGGTTTTGTTGGAAAATGTCCACCGAATTTTTTGCAGTATCTAAGGACTCTCTATCTTTTATACTTACGTCACAATTTGTATGCAAAGTGGAAAAGAGTTTCGAAAAATGAGAGTGCGGAGGGTGTCTCATCAACTTTAATTAAGGATTAAACATATTTGCAAATTTATATTGCAAATCTGATTTGTATCAATGTATTCGGCAAAGTCCACAGAATTTTTTGCAATAAATAAAAATCCTCTATCTTTCATACTTACGTCAGAATATTTATGCAAATTTAAAAAGAGTCTCGATAAACGACAGTGCGGAGCGGGTCTTACCAACTTTAATTAATGATTAAACATATTTGCAAATTTATATTGCAAATCTGATTTATATCAATGTATTCGGCAAAGTCCACAGAATTTTTTGCAATAAATAAAAATCCTCTATCTTTCATACTTACGTCAGAATATTTATGCAAATTTAAAAAGAGTCTCGATAAACGACAGTGCGGAGCGGGTCTTACCAACTTTAATTAATGATTAAACATATTTGCAAATTTATATTGCAAATCTGATTGGTATCAGTGTATTCAGCAAAGTCCGCAGAATTTTTTGCAATAAATAAAAATCCTCTATCTTTCATACTTACGTCAGAATATTTATGCAAATTTAAAAAGAGTCTCGATAAACGACAGTGCGGAGCGGGTCTTACCAACTTTAATTAATGATTAAACATATTTGCAAATTTATATTGCAAATCTGATTTGTATCAATGTATTCAGCAAAGTCCGCAGAATTTTTTGCAATAAATAAAAATCCTCTATCTTTCAGACTTACGTCAGAATATTTATGCAAATTTAAAAAGAGTCTCGATAAACGACAGTGCGGAGCGGGTCTTACCAACTTTAATTAATGATTAAACATATTTGCAAATTTATATTGCAAATCTGATTTGTATCAATGTATTCAGCAAAGTCCGCAGAATTTTTTGCAATAAATAAAAATCCTCTATCTTTCATACTTACGTCAGAATATTTATGCAAATTTAAAAAGAGTCTCGATAAACGACAGTGCGGAGCGGGTCTTACCAACTTTAATTAATGATTAAACATATTTGCAAATTTATATTGCAAATCTGATTTGTATCAATGTATTCAGCAAAGTCCGCAGAATTTTTTGCAATAAATAAAAATCCTCTATCTTTCATACTTACGTCAGTATATTTATGCAAATTTAAACAGGGTCTCGATAAACGACAGTGCGGAGCGTGTCTCACCAACTTTAATTAATGATTAAACATATTTGCAAATTTATATTGCAAATCTGATTTGTATCACTGTATTCAGCAATGCACCACTTATAACGTCATTTGCAAAAATCTTCGAAAATGCATGCAAAAATGTTTTCCATAAAGCACAAAAGTTAAAATTTATACGAATATGATCGATAACGATCGAAAAAAGTAAACAATATTCGACGGTTAATTCTTCGAAGAAGGGTGATCGCGATTGGCCAGGGGGGTCTACCCCACCAATTTTAACCCCTTCCTGGATCCTCAGGATCCGAGGTGATATAAGTACCCCCTGCACAACGATCCTTCATTCCGCCGGATGCACTCGGGAAGGAAGGACGTCTATCCTATTTCCCTCTTCCCAAACTACCCTCTTCCAAACCGACCACCCTCCTCTTTCTAGGGTGACCAGTACCAGCCAATACTGACGACTACTGACTACCGGTGACCATTGCTGACCAATAGTGACCACTACTGACCATTTTGCAGTTAATTCAAGTTTTGTTTCTGATCTGTTCTAGGGGCTTATTTTCAATGTGTTTGCATGATTATTTGTATATTTACCGTTTATTTGATTATTTACTGGTTATTTGATTATTTACTGCTTATTTGATTATTTACTGGTTATTTGATTATTTGCTGATTATTTGATTATTTGCTGATTATTTGATTATTTGCTGCTTATTTTATTATTTACTTATCATTTGACTATTTAATGATTACTTGATTATTCATTATCGCATGCTTGCTTGGGTTAACGGTTCGGTAGAACAGTTGGTAGTTATTATAGATATTATACGTAGTTAGTTTCATAGTTCTCAGAAGATGAGCTCGAAGAAAGAAGAAAGAAGAAAGAAGAACGAAGCAAGAAGAAGGAAGAAAGAATTATACAAGAAATATTTGAGAAGAGAAATGAAAATAGAAATAAGTTTATAATGTACAGTTGGTTCAACATGTTCTCTGCAAAGACTGTTTTGCCCGATTTATATTCTATTATTAACATGACACTTCAATTGTATCAGTTTGTTACAACTAGTATACGTTACACAGCGGCAGAGAATGCGTTGTTCTAGAAATTAAGCATAGACCTAAATCACTGACAAACGTATTTACGAAGAGCGAATATTTGCAAATTCTCGAATTATTAGCTTTTGCTTTCCTTTGCTTTACTTCGCACCGTGAAGTAGTTTATTTTGCAATGATGAGCGACGATTTTCTCGCTCTTTCGTTACTCTCTTCCAGAGTATCGAAATGAAATACTTGGATAGCATAGTTTGTTCCGATCCTGAGAGGGTTCCTTGTGGACCTCACTCGGGTCTGTTCATTCTGGTTCCGGTAATCGGGCCAGGGTGGCAGATTTCGAGGTAAATGTCCTGTGCTTGCAAGGAAGGGCCATGGCACATGTGGCGGTCGTGACGTAAGTCACGATTAAGCAGGACATTCCTGGACGGGGTGTCGGTAATTCGATTGGAGGCTGCGTGCGGTACTTGGTCGTTGTCACTCCTAAGGGTTTGTTCTCGCGCGCTGTAACACGAGTGCCCCGCACTCGTAGTTCATGTGCCATGGTTTCGACTGAGTACGGCTCGGTGGACTTCAGGTTGAGGTTCAAACTTTTTCTCGCGATTTAGAGTTAGAGTCATTTAGTTTCTTAGAGTCAACCCCCCAATAGTACATTCGCACTTTGAAATAATGTTCAGTCAGTGAGTTAGCTATAAGTTTAGTTTAAGAATAGTTAGTATAAGAATAGTTATGTTAAAAGATTGAAATAAAATGTGCCTTGAGGACTTAGAATAAAACGGTGGGTGGTTCGGTCGCGGAAAATGATCCGCTACCCAGCCACCCACCTGGGTCTCCATTAGCAGCAACCTCCACGTGGTGAGACCTGGTAATCGGTAATAATTCTAGAGAATTACCATTATAATTCTTCTACAATTATTACCGAGCTAATAGCTGCTTTATATGTACTGTTTAATTATAATAGAAATTAGACACCTCCCTTTGCGAATAAATAAAGAACGTCATGTTGGACAGTTGTTCCATGTATCGTTGTTTAATTAGAATTAGAATTCTTCTTACAATTACGACCGAGTTAATAGCTGCTTTATATGATACATTAATTAAAAATTAGACACCGCGCTTAGCGAATAAGTTAGGAATATCGGGTCGAATATCGCTTGACTATCTTTCAGTGATGAACTATACTTTAGAAACTTTATTTAGTGTACGACATTAATAATCAACATCTATTCATATATTCGTATAGAATTAGCTCTTGTACTTTTATTAAAGATTATTTGTATTGCAATACTTTACTGTAATTGCAACGCTGCAATACTTCTTGTTGGACGGTGCGGCTAGTAGTATAGACCAATGTCTGATTCCATCTTCTTTATTGAAATTAAAATCGAATCATTTCGGCAATGGGTTTTTGCCGTTTTCAGTCGAATTTAATTAATATAAGAAGTCCTAGATATTTATTCTGAATTAAGACTGAGTCTTAACTGAACATCTAATAATAAGACAATAGCACCTAGGGCGTAATTCAGAATAAATACCTAGGACTTCTTATACTACTTAAATTCGAGAGAAGAGGGTAAAAACCCATTGCCGAAACGTTTCGATTTTAATTTAAATAAAGAAGATTCAATCAGACATTGGTCTATACTACTAGCCGCACTGTCCAATAAAAAATATTAACATTTCGAAGAGCAAAAAGAATATAAATCAAGATTATAAATATTGCAATACTGTATGGTATTACCCAAGCTCCTTAAGTTCCCCACGAGACTTTATTAATTTATTATTTTATAAGTACACTACTGCATATTCTTATTAAATAATTTAATAAAATTGCATTCATTAGTCCTTATATTCTCTAAACTTATAATGCCCCCAAATAAGTTGGCAATAGAATTTATTTCACTCAAGTATTCGGACAATTTTATATTAATTGTTTCATGCAGTTTATTTTATGGCATAATAATTTTAAGAGTTTCACTTAATTAAATAATAGTTTATCTTTCGGATAAAGTTGCTAAGTTTTATTTATTAATCGATTGCTCATCGGTACGCGTTAATAAATATATCCATTAGTTATATTTTAATTATTACACATTTACAGCTACTCTATCGTAAGGCACGAATTACTTCGTGCAACCTATTTTAATGAAATAATATTTCGAATTAAATTTAGTTAAATAATATTTTAACTTTCGGATGAAGCTGATTTTGTTTATTAATTAAGTTATTAGATTTATTAACTAATATGGATTTTTATTCATGGTTACAGGGTGGCCACTGCTTGTTTCGCTCGGATGTCCGCAATCAAACAAGATAAAAGAAGAAGGGCCATCGTCAAGATATTTTATTTCCAAGTGTTTATTTGTTGCATATATTTATTATGTATTTCTATGCAATGTTGTATGAAAATTGTTGTACCTCGTGAAATTTACAATTACAATAAATTAGTTTATTACAAATAAATTGTGTTAGATTTTATATTTCCTGGACATACCGAATATCCCGAATTCCATATGTCCTAAAACCTCTTGCCGTAAAATCGTGCAAATCTATTGGGAGAATATGATATGGGAGGAAGTATTGGATTCGCCAAAATCCTGGAATTTGACGTCATTTCATGGAATTGTCCGCCCATTGGCCCACCCTATGCCCGCCTTTTTCCCTCCTTTTTGCCGCCTTTTTGCCTTCTATTCGCTGAAATTCCTTGCCCAAAATGGGGAAAATGTATCAGGAGAACATGATGTGCGGGGAGGTACTCGACTAAATTCCTGGAATTTGACGTCATTTCTTGGAATTGCCCGCCCATTGGCCCACCCTATGCCCGCCTTTTTCCCGCCTTTTGGCCACCCATTTGCCACCCATTTCCCGCCTTTTTGCCACCTTTTCTCGAAAATTTGCCGTAAAATCGAGAAAATTTATCAGGAGAACATGATGTGCGGGGAGGTACTCGATTAAATTCCTGGAATTCGACGTCATTTCTTGGAATTGCCCCGCCCATTGCCCGCCTTATTCCCGCCTTTTTCCCGCCTTTTTGCCGCCCATTTGCCACCCATTTGCCGCCTTTTTGCCACCTTTTCTCGAAAATTTGCCGTAAAATCGAGAAAATTTATCAGGAGAACATGATGTGCGGGGACGTACTCGACTAAATTCCTGGAATTTGACGTCATTTCTTGGAATTGCCCCGCCCATTGCCCGCCTTATTCCCGCCCTTTTCCCGCCTTTTTCCCGCCTTTTTGCCACCCATTTGCCGCCTTTTTGCCACCTTTTCTCGAAAATTTGCCGTAAAATCGAGAAAATTTATCAGGAGAACATGATGTGCGGGGAGGTACTCGATTAAATTCCTGGAATTTGACGTCATTTCTTGGAATTGCCCCGCCCATTGCCCACCCTTTTCCCGCCTTTTTCCCACCCATTACCCGCCTTTTTGCCACCCAAAATCGGGAAAATTTATCAGGAGAACATGATGTGCGAGGAGGTATTCGATCGCGCAATTCCTGGAATTTGACGTCATTTCTTGGAATTCGCGAAATTCTTGGAACCGCGAGCCGATTCTTAGAATTCGCGAAATTCTTGGAACCGCGAGTTGATTCTTGGTATTTCGCAAAATTCTAGGATATTCATAGGACATACATATGTGATTCGGAATATTCGGGAATATAAATTATAACACCGTATGGTCATCATAAAATTATTTATTAATATTGTACATTTCAATAATTGCTATACAATATAATAGGCTTACAAATATAATATAATAAATATACAAACATAATAAATATATAAATATATACAATAAATGTAAGATAGTAAATCAAATATCTCGACGATGGATCTTCGTTCTTCTATCATCTTTGACGACAGACGTCCCAACGAAACGAGTAGTGGCCACCCTGTAACAATTAATAAACCAAAGCAATTAGTTTTGTACTAAACTTAAAATATTACTTAATTAAAAGTAATCGTTCAAAATACTATTTAATTAAAATAAGCTGTATGAAATAGTTAATGTTTTAGCAGGGCTGTGAACATTCAATAACTAAAGTATAATTAATGGATTTATTTATTAAGTAGTTTCAACATGCAGTTGATTAATAAACCATATTTATCAGCTCTCTTCGCTTTGGATTGCACCGACGACAAATAAAATCTGGGAAGTATGGGAAAGGAAGTCTATTTTCGCGATTTTCTTCGACATGAAAAATTGTGGTACTATTTATAAACGTAGTACTGCAAAAACTAGTGCATTAAATAGTGCATTCAAGTGCAAGATGGTCGTTTAACACTGCATAAGAACTACCCAACATTATTAAAAACTAAAATTCCCTTAGCAATATGGAATATGGATATAAGTAAAGACGGGAGCAGGTACGATAAATTAAGAGCGATCAATAAATGTGATGTTACTTAAAAATAAAATAAACTACTTAGGAAACCGATGAGATTTATTAATAAAGGAAAACGGAGTAATCTTTAATAAAAGTACAAGAGCTAATTCTATACGAATATATGAATAGATGTTGATCATTAATGTTGTACACTAAATAAAGTTTATAAAGTAAAGTTCATCACTGAAAGATAATCAAGCGATATCCGACCCGATGTTCCTAACTTATTCGCTAAGCGCGGTGTCTAATTTTTAATTAAAGTATCATATAAAGCAGCTATTAACTCGGTCGTAATTGTAAGAAGAATTCTAATTCTAATTAAACAACGATACATGGAACTACTGTCCAACATGACGTTCTTTATTTATTCGCAAAGGGAGGTGTCTAATTTCTATTATAATTAAACAGTACATATAAAGCAGCTATTAGCTCGGTAATGATTGTAGAAGAATTATAATGATAATTCTTCTACAATTATTACCAATTACCAGGTCTCACCACGTGGAGGTTGCCGCTAGCAGAGACCCAGGTGGGTGGCTGGGTGGCGGATCACTTTCCGCGACCAAACCACCCACCGTTTTATTCTAAGTCCTCAAGGCAAATTTTATTTCTAGTTTAACTCCAAGCAAGATAGAACAATCGGACTTAGAATAGAATCGCGGATACAATCTTCTAACTAAACTATTCTTATACTAACTATTCTTAAACTAAACTTAGCACTAAGTCACTGACTGAACATTATTTCAAAGAGCGAATGTACTATTGGGGGATTGACTCTAAGAAACTAAATCGCGATTCAAAGTTCGAACGATCTGATGCCCGCCGAGCCGTACTCAGAGTTAGACCATGCAGAGGACTTCCAATCTATATGGCCTGTCTAGGCGCACGAAGCCAGCACCTGGCGGTAGTAACAACGACCGAGTACCGCACGCAGCCTCTAGTCGGATTACCGATACCCCATACCAGGCGTGGTCCGATCTATCGCGACTCATGTCACCGAACGACATATTACTCGACTAAGAAATTAGTCAAGCAATATCTCGACGGTGCTTACGTCGCGACCGCCCATACTCTGAACATGGTCCTTCCTTGCAGGCGCTGGACCCTCTCAGATCGAACAAACATGCTATCCAAGTATTTCATTTCGATACTCTGGAAGAGAGTAACGAAAGAGCGAGAAAATCGTCTTTCGCTCATCATTGCAAAATAAACTACTTCATGGTGCGACACAAAGCAAAGGAAAGCAAAAGCTAATAATTCGAGAATTTGCAAATATTCGCTCTTCGTAAATAAGTTTGTCAGTGATTTAGGTCTACGCTTAATTGATAGAACAACACTTTCTCTGCCACTGTGTAACTTACTCTAATTTTTCAAAACTAATACAATCCAAGTGTCATGGCAATAATGCAATATAAATTGGGTAAAACAGTCTTTGCAGAGAACATGTTGAACGAACTGTACATAATAAACTTATTTCTATTTTCGCTTCTCTCCTCAAAATTCGCTACAGCTTTTGCATAATTCTTTCTTCGTTTTTCTTTCTTCATTCTTCTTTCTTCGAGCTCATCTTCTGAGAACTATGAAACTAACTAAGTATAATACATAACTATATTAACTACCAACTACTCTACCGAACCATTAACCCAAGCAAGCATGCGATAATAAATAATTAAATCATCAGTAAATAATAAAATAAAATAAATATTCAAATAGCAAATGAACAGTAAAATAATGATGTTAACACATTAAAAATAAACTCCTAAGAGATATCAGAAAGTAACCAGTAAATAATCAAATAATCGATAAATAGTCAAATAATTAACAAAATAATCATGTAAACACGTTGAAAATAAGCTCCTAGAACAGATCAGAAGCAAAAATTGAATTAAGCGCAAAATGGTCAGCAGTGGTCACTATGGTCAGTGGCTGTCAGTATTGGCCGGTGGTAGTCGGTATTGGCCACCCTAGAAAGAGGAGGATGGTCGGTTTGGAACAGGGGTGGTTTAGGAAGGGAGAATTAAGAAAGACCTCTTTCCACCTCGAGTGCACCGACAGGAATGAAGGATCGTTGTGCTGGGGGTAATTATATAACCTCGGTTCCTCAGGATCCAGGAAGGGGTGAAAATTGGTGGCGCTCCCCCTTCCTCGAAGAATTAACCGTCGAATATTCTTTACTTTCTTCGATCGTTATCGATCATATTGGTATAATTATAAACTTTTCAGCTTTATGGAAAATATTTTTTCATGCATTTTCGAAGATTTTTGCAAATGACGTTATAATTGGTGCATTAGATACCAATGCACTGAAACGATTCCCCTTCAGCGGCGGACAAGCAGTCGTTTAATAAAGAAACTCCTTTGGATGCACCTGAGATTTTTATAATTTGTTATTATTTCACCAGATCCCTTGTTAATAATTAATTAATATAAGTAATATTATAATAACTCAGCCGTCTTTTAATAAATTTATTCAATTATCGATGCAGAATAAAGTTTACCCCGAGCTTGCACTTCTTGAGGCGATGGAATATTACGATTCGAAGATAATTATCCTTTGATTATTCTATTAAACTGCAACTTCCGGATGCACCAAAGATTGCACGGTGCATACTTCCGACGCGTGCGCGATACGTGCAACGATGGTTGCAACGACAAATAATTTGTTTAAACAATTACTAAAGATATGGTAGAGATATTGTTTTAATTTCTGCAACGGTTATGGTTTGTTAAATGGTTTATGGTTGCTTAAAGCATATTCGCAATGGATCGTAGGCTTTTGCCAGTTGATTTCAGGAAAATTTGTATCGTGTTTTTCCGAGGTATGAGTTTTGTATCGGCTTCGGGTGTCGGTTCACAATTTTGGTCAGATTTTTAATATTCGGGGTAGAATTAAATACGATAGCTTTGCCTCGTGTAGGTCGAGTCATATACCTTTTTATAACTCGTGCAAAACGATCAATTTGACCATTTTGCATTGGTGTAAAAAGGGAATATTGTTCAGTTCAGCATATACTTTTTTATGCGGAATATAAATTAGAGTCCAAATTTTGTTTAAATGATTCGGAGGTAGGATTCTACCTCCCGCCCTCCGTGTAGGGCGGGTCTCGAAGCAGCAACCTCCACGTGGTGAGACCTGGGCAATCGGAATTATTTATCGTGTAATAATGACTCGAAAATTATTTTCAGGCATTGTTTTACAGCATCAAATTTATGTAGAATTATAGTACCTAAAGCTCATATTATTTCGTATTATTTTACGGAAGAAGTACCAGCATAATAATTTAGTTGTCAGTCTTATTACACCATAAATAATTTCGAGCTAATTGGCTGCAGGTTACTTTACATTTATAAGTGGAATGAACATTTTATTTATAAATATAAAATAACTAATTCATAACATTGGTAAATTGTGGATTCGTTATTGTGAATAAATTAAATTTAATATTAATCCACCATTTACCATTGATTTGAACAATTTAAGATCGAAATTGGCAAATTTAAAATTTTTATGATTTTTGCAGGCATACTCGTAATTTTTTCGGAAAGCACTGTTAGGTGCATATAGTTCGCATTTTTTTGCTCATTTCTGCAGAGGGCACCTTTTGTTGCATTGATTTTCACCTCGTCGGTAAATTTTGACTGGAACACGAAAGCCGTTTAGTGCATGGTCTTCCTATATCTTGTCTGTGTCCAAGGGGTGTTTCATACCTACACTTTTCTTTTGTCTATGGTCACATGCGTCATATTTGCAGGTATTGTTCGTATCGCTGCGTTTTGTACACTGTTGTATACCTGATTGGAAAAGATATCTCGACCGTGACAGGTCATAGTACGTTGAAAAGAGATTTGGAAATGGTCCAATTTTAATTGGGGTGATAAATAGCAATAATATTTTTATATACTTAATATTATATAAAGTAATATTCCTTTAAAAGTTTCATACTCATTTAACGTTCAGCCTGTTGAGTACCGCAAACACGTAATTGTGTATATTTCGTGAGAAGATATGCCAGATAGTGGTGCCGTTTATCAACCCACAACTGTGGGTTACACATACGATAGCGGTGGTGATGGCGTAGGCACTGCTGGTGGTTTGAGAAGTGGTTTCTGGAGGATCATGTCCAGACACAAAATCAGTTCCAGAAAGTGGCTTGAGTGGATGTTGTTTTCTGTAGCTATATCCTTCTTCATTGCTGGGCTCACTACTATGCTAGTTAGCTTGGTATCTGTAGATGATATACAACCAGAAAATCAAATAGAGGTATTCAGCGTCCTGTTTCTATTACACTGTATTTCCCAATCACACTGCCTAATCTCGAAAGGAAAGTAAATCCAGTGATGATAGTAGTATAATAATTTTACCTATTGTTTATCAATACATAGTATTAATATAAAAAGCTTGTAGGGCATAAGTAAGAATTTTAAACATTTAAAAGAAATTGAGTTTGATCATAAAATACATATATATTTATGTATACCTTATAGATCATAAATGGTTTTAAGAATATGAGAGACAGTAGATTTATGCCTGAAAATTCATTAATTTAATTCAATTGATCACTTTAACATTCACTCATTCATCATTATAAAACTTGATTTTCATCTCTGCATATAACAATAAGTGGTTACTCCAAAAAAAGGAACACAATATTGAATGATCCTTTGTTTAGAATTTGGAATCAGTTTATAATACATTTATTAATTTCATAAAAGATATTTGTTGTTCATTATGATAACTGAGTAACATTTAGCTAGTTATAAGAAGAAAACCTAAAGAAAAATGCAAGAAGACTTAAACTTCTTATTTGAATGCCTAATGAATTATACACTGAGCTTATGCATCTTTGCATTATATTCCAATGTTGGAGAATTCTACAATTTTATTTAAACACATGTAACTTTGAAACAAATTACAACAAATTATAGGAAGATAAACAGAATTAAATAATATGCAGCACTAAATTGTTAGAGAATGGCTTGCTTCTCATTGCTTTTTTTGGAAATACCTGGTTGAACTGTATAGTAAATTTTTAGAAATTGTTAGATAGGTAATATATAGCAAGTAGTTAGTTTATAAACATATTTATAAAATTGGTATATAAAGATGAAACAAGATTCAATAAACTAATAGTTTATTGAGTAATGTTTACTTGTTACATTTGATGTAGAAAGCAAGTGTTTCTTCAAATCCAAAAGTCTTATAAAAATTGCTAAATAAATGTTTTTCTTTTATTTTTCTGCTTATGAATATTCAAGATCTTGAACCATAGACGAATTATATAAGCATGATTATTAAAATTTATATATTTTTAAAGGTTTGCAAAAAGGCAACAATTCTATGTAAGCGAAACTTAAATTGTAATTGCCCATCTTCCACATTATACTCTCCTCATTCTAAGACATATAAAAAAACGTGATTTTTTTAAAATTAACACTTCACTTTTACAATTTAATTGTTTGTTAGAAATATTCAAGGATTATTTATGTTGCTATCATTCTACAGAAATAATACATTTACAGATTATATTTTGATCATTGCATATATACTTGATTGGGAAGAATTATGTAATACCCCACAGAACTTAATCATTAATAACTCACACATAGAAGTTTAGATCGTGAAATATTAAAGAAAAATTCAGTTTGTATTGTTCCAAATCACAAACATATTTTGTGTTGTATAACTTTGTTGCACCAAATTGCCCTGTGGATTGGGTAGTGGGTTTACCTAAAGAAATAATTGTAGGTAAATGGAAAAGAGCAATCTACTGCACAAAGTACAAATGTTGAAGAGGATGTTAATGAAGCTGCGAAAGATTCCATAACACTTGGTGCTGGTATGATGCTGGTTGGGTTGTTGCTGGGTTTTGTTTGGGTATGGCTTCGTTTCTTCCATCGCAGTAAATCTACACGGAATGGAATAACAGGAAGCAGTGGTCAGGTAGGAAGGACCTTTAATCGAAAATTCTTTGAGTTTGGTTTTTTATTTACCAGGAGCCATCTGCTCTCTGGTTTGTATGTTGGTTTCTTTATCTTATGTGCGCGTTGCTACGAGGAAAGATGTTGGGCGGTTTGAATCCATCGACTGACTTGCTGGTGGGTTCCACTTCGCAGTACGGGCCAGTACTTACGGAATTGCCGAGCCAAATGAAGCTGCAAAAGGCTTCTGGTGAAGCTCCAGCTGCGCCGCTTTCTGATCAAGAAGAAGAAACGCGTACACTAATACACGATTCAACGATTCCGCCTGCGGACGCTGTTCGTCCCAGCACCATTGCTATTCAAATCCCAGGTTGAGAACAAGAGTATGGCACGTTAATGTACAGTAAGTGTACATGACGCGTACATTGTTTTGATTTCATAAATTGAGTCACATGTTGGGAAGTAACACATTTTAGATTCCATTGCCAGATTTTTTATGATTTATCTATGCATAGAGTACTACACCTTATATACCGTTAGTAAAACCTTTTGATATTATTTAATATTAATTCTATTAGATATGGCGGAATAGTGTGCAGAAAAAAAAATATTTTCCTGAAGCAGTTATTGCTGTATAGAAGTTCCCCATTCTGTAGATTAGCATTGGTGTAAGATCTCATTAATAGCCTTTGTTGCGACTAGATTGTATTTTTCTAATTTTATCTTTGCATTCCTTCACTCCGTCCATTATAATTGGTAATGCATTAAGATAGTATTGGATCCAGACATTGTTCAATAACTTATTCAAGAATGAAATTAATATTTAAATGATTCAAAAATTATAAACGTAAATCGTTGTATGAACTACAATATTATCAAAAATTGACGGTATGAAAATCTCTAAAAAAGTAGCTACTCAGTTATATAATCGCATCAACGAGTATTCTATGGGTACGAGTTGATTAAAAGATTTTCGCAACCTTAAATGTATTTGACAATATTTATACTAAAAGAACTCATTTATGCATATCTATAAAATATGCAGTAATATACTATTATTTCTAAAAGAAACTATATATATGTATGTATGTATGTATGTACGTATGTGTTACATTATTGGTTTGAATCATTGATGAGACGTATTGCACAAATTTTGTTATGGCATGTTAATATGTTTACAATTATGTTGTTGCTACTTGTCTTTTCTATTTGTATGTATGATATAAATTTATTACTGATAAGATTAGTGTAAAGGTAACATTTTTAACATCACTAACGTTTTTATATTTTATATGCTTTAACATCTTTTATTAAAGAATAGCTGTATCTGTTAAGACTGGGTAATGGTACAAAATGTACCAGCATATTAAATTGATTTAGTATTCTGAAACGCGTAATAAATGGGCGCCATTTAATTCAGTTATCGCAAAGTTAACAGGATAAATTAAAAAGATAGTAAAACTAAAAGTTAAGTGAATAATTTGCCTGGATGCAATACTATGGTTGTATCATGTACATGTATTTATATACCTTACGTTTTAAAGGTTTTTTATAAAATGCGTACACGCATTTGCGTATAACAGTTATTGATTTACATGTTTATTTACATAAGTTTTATGATTATGTAAATGAAAGAATTAAATAAGGGATTAAAGTCTAAAAGCTTGAACTTATTGTTCCCAGCTTCTTGCAAATGAACATAATTTTAATAACATCTATAAGCATTCATAACTCATATCGACGCGGAACATTAGGAAACCCTCAAATTAAAAGAAATTCTAAAACCTGAAAAAAGAACGAATAGCTCAACTTAAATACGAAAGAATTTTTCGCTGGTGTCCAAAAAACTTTGAGAGAAGGAATCACATTTCGAAAAACAGTATCTTCGTTCTGTTCATATATCTTCTAAACAATGAGAAATATTTGAAAAACATTAAGACATCATTTGCATATTCTTTTATTTTCTATAATGCGGCGTAAAAAAATTTCAAAAGATTCGTGTCGGGAAGTACATATTCAGACAAATAACTCTTTTTTTTCTGTATTTTTGACATTTATTATTACAAGCTCCATAATGTGCAACACATCAGGTGCATAAATAGTATTTTACTATTTCAGCAATAACAAATTTAAATAATTATATGAAAAAGTTTTATGAAGCTGTTATAAATTGTTTAATAAAACTATACTGATCCAACGATTAATTATCAAATTAGTAGTTGATTAAACTGTAAATATGAGCGGGAATAAATTCATAATCACAAAAAGTGTGAGAAGTTCTATTTTAAATATAGTCTCTTGTAATAGAATAGAACTTTGACTCTGAAAAAATTGCATTTTAAAATGCAGCAGTGGACGCCTACGGACAATTTCATGAGCACCGTTCCATTTGGTTTCGACATTAATTTTCAAAAAATGAAAGGCAACGGGCAAATAGCAAATACTAAAGCGCCTGATTTTTAAATAAATATATTGCTGATTAATTCTAGATGAGCAGATCGTATCTATTTATAATTCAATGTTTGGCAATGCTTTTATAGTTAATGATGCATTGTCGGTATGATAAGTGTAAAATTCAGTAAATTCTATGCTGTTTTTAACAATGTTCGAAGGTAATCTTTGCCTTACTTATCCCGCGTAGGGGATGAAATTTCGAGTTTTAGAAGTGTGGTAAGGTTATATGCCTTTGAATTATGGCGGAAATGTCATAAAACAGTTATGCCGTATTGTTGCTACTGAACTGACAGATTTGTTTATATCAGTGGAATTTACGTTTAACTAAAGTAAAATGAGTAAAAGATTAAAATTTGAAGTTCTATCATCACCAAGGTGTTTACGATCAGCAAAAAAATCTGTTAGCATAGACCCGGCGTCGAAAACTTCCGAGTATTTTAATGAAAACGTTTTGCCTGTAAAAAAGGGAAGGAGAAAGCAAAAGTCGCCGGTTAAAATAAAATACGAAATAAAAGAAGAGAAAATAGAAACGGAGGATGGGGGATCAAAGAATGACAGTGAAATTAAGCCTACAGATTCGAAACTCGCAATTGTAAGCGACGAACGTGAGAAATGGATGCCCAAAAATTGGGAAAAAATATTAGAGAATATTAAAGATATGCGAAAACATCAAACAGCTCCTGTCGATAGTATGGGTTGCCATAAATGTGCTGACCCAAATGCTGTTGGGAAAGTTTCTAGATTTCAGTCACTCGTTTCATTGATGCTGAGCAGTCAAACAAAAGATCAAGTCACTCATGCAGCTATGCAAAGATTAAATACATTTGGTTGTACTCCTAATACCCTAGTGTCTGTCCCAGATGAAGTTCTTGGAAAGCTCATATATCCAGTTGGATTCTGGAAGGTATTCTCTTGGTAGATTTATATAAAAGCTATGTTCTTATTCATGTGGTCAATGAGATTAAAACACAAATGATATCTTCAACAGTTGTTCTTTGAAATGCACAGATACTTAACAATCATTTTGTTGTAAATGCATAAAATTTATATAAAAGTCAAATATATAAACAGCTTCTTTACACAAAATATTCTTGAATACAGATACAGTCTCTTATTATTTTTGATGTCACACTAAATATTTTCCAGAGAAAAGTACAATACATAAAGAAGACATCAGCTATATTGATTGATAAGTATGATGGTGATATTCCTAAGACAATTAAGGAATTATGTGAATTACCAGGTGTTGGCCCAAAAATGGGTCATATTTGTATGCAGATTGCATGGGGAGAGGTATCAGGTATAGGTGTTGACACTCATGTTCATCGTATTTCTAACAGACTTGAATGGGTAAGGAAAATAACTAAGACACCAGAAGAAACCAGAGTTGATTTAGAAGATTGGCTTCCAAAACATCTTTGGAAAGAAGTCAATCATCTTCTTGTTGGATTTGGGCAAGAAATATGTCTTCCAAGATTTCCTAAATGTGATGGATGTTTGAACAAAAACATTTGTCCTTTTGCTCTCAAGGGATGTACAAAATAAGGCATGTCAATAGTACTAAGAATGTTTATATCACAAATCATATTTGTTTAGTTTATTGAGCAAATGTCAACGACCTGATTTTTTTTTAAGTTTTCCACTCCTTTTTAATGTTTTTTGAACTTTCATCAATTTCCTTCTACTTTCCTTTTTATTTTTTTGCCGCTCTATTTTTTGTTTTTGTTGATATACTTTACTTGTTTTTACCTGTTTTAATGTAGCTTTCTTTAGAGCTCTCTTTAAATCTTTTTTAGTCCCTATTTCTTCTTTTTCTGGTTTAGTTACTTTTAAATTTGTATTTGGTTTTACTTCATTTAATGTCATTCCAATTACTTCATTCTCATCAGAGTTAGGGTCTTCCACAGTGTTATTATCACTAACAGGATTGTCCTCTGCTTCTTCTTCAACAACACCTCTATTTTCTCCAATCCATGAACTTCCTTCAGCAAGATCTGCTACATTTACTTCCAAGATACTGACAGTATGACCTTCAGTCTCATATTCTTGCTGAGATAATAATTGTTGTAGTTCAGGTACATCCCTACTTGATAATAACTTTTTATAACGTTCTTGAGCCTGAAATTAAATAATAGAAGGTTACCAGAAGAATGACTTATAATTTCATCAAGTTGCTTACACTTTGTTTAATACGTTTTCGTTCCTCCTTTAACTGTTTTTGTAACTGTTCCTGGGCCTGCTTTTGTCGCTGTAGTTTTCGTTTGTGAAATCCTTTCAGAAAGTCTCTGTACATCCGGAAATCGATGTTTAGAATTTTACATCATCTTATTAATGTCGACAAATATTTCAAAATTACCGTCTCTTATCCTCATCGAATACCAGGGTAACCTTTCTGCGTTTTTTTGGTTTACCGGGTATTCGATTCACATTAAGTAATTTCGGTTGAAATTTCACTTTTCCAGGTAACACCATGTTTATGCGATTTTGGGTTGTACTTTAAGGTTAGATCTAACAACTTAAATAGATGAAAATTTTTAACGCGTTTCGTAATATCTCCCCTACCGTGAAATCTACCATGCGAGAACGTTTAGAAAAAAAATGTCGACAGAAAAGTAATTTTTCAGTTTTATGAATGCGTTAAAAAACTTTTGTGCTGGAAATAACAAAATTTGTGAACTGTTTGTAATACAATGTAATACACTTTGAAACCTACAGTGTTTACGTCATTCACTGTATATACAAAATATGAACTATCCACGTATACAGCTCATTTAATAAACAATCGTTGATTTTGTATTCGTCTTAAATATTTCAGTCGCAAATTATGTATTCAATGATAGTAAATTATTTATTCTATGAACATTTCTTTCACTTAATGTAACTTAACATCCGAGTTTGCTTTATTAATTCATTATCTTATTAATATTTTGACTCGACTAAATAATAATAAATGCAACGAACATTTCAAGTCATTGTTTCATATTTTAATGATAATATATGCATTTATGTTAAGAACATAAAACATATACTTTTGAGTGTACAATATAATTAGATATTGGTACATATATTTTATCGGATGTATATGAGCAATATTGTAAATTTTTAATTATAGTGATATGTGTGAGAAACACCAATAAAAGATGTTGCGTGCATTAAAATTTGAAAATTCAACAGACTAATCTCATCTATATCTTTCCATGTGATTCGCGAATGCATACCACGGGTAATAAATCAGATGGTTGATTTCTTTCGTACAAATGAAAAACAGCCCAGAATATGCACCAGGATAAAATATAGAAAAGCGATGATTGGCTCGTTTCAAGAGAAGAAGAGGTTTCGTTGGTAGGTGGATTGGGGTAGAGAGGGGGTTATATTGATTTAAATTTGGTTTGCCGGTGCGCGTGTCAATAGTCAACATAGTGCCGCGAAGCGTGCGCGCCTCCGCAGTTACTCTTCGCTGATCGTTGTGTAGATCGACAGGTTAGGCCCTTGGAGGTTGTATTAGTAGGATATGTCGAGTAATCCGAGTAAAGAAACATTAGAAGATGCAAGTCTCAATGGGCCCACTTATGTCCCGAGTGCTGTACCAAAAAACAGGTCAGTCATTAATTTAATACATCTAATTTGATCTCTGCTCAGAATTTCATCTGAAGCCGGCTAATATAACGAAGGGCACGCGAGAGTGGGAGCGTCGCGAACTTATTTGCAGCCACGCCTCGATCGGAGTATATCTTAGGTGACTCATCATTACCCATGCCGCTGATTTCGAATCTCTTTTCAAACTTATTTCATTCTGGAAAGAGACAATCGAGCAATAATACTTTACGACATAGCAGTATTCACATTGATTTACAACCGTTAAACTCTGTCAGATGAATAAGTCTTGACAAATTCGCCAAATTGTTTGTCTATAACATTAGAATTTTGCATAGTTAATCATTCACAAACCACCCCCGATTGCAAGGGTGACACAGTTTCTAATGATTGGTAGTTCCATGCGTCACGTGATTTTATAGGTGCGCGCCGAACATGTCGCGACTTTTGAGTCGGACTATTCTCCCGGTTATTTATATTTGTAAAATGCATGCAAGTGTAGTCGGAGACAAATGAGTTTGGCAACCATACTATTAACGATACATAATTAGGAACTAACTAATGTGTTACTGTTATTATGTCTCAGGCAAGATTTGTTAAAGTGGAATGGCTGGGGATACAAGGATTCCGAATTCCGTGTTAACGAGAAGGGTATCATTGAATTTACTGGAACCAGGTAAGAACATACAATAAATAACATTTATTGTTAGCATTTTATGTGTTACTTACACAAGATATTTATACCGATATCCGCGTTCTTATCACGATCGTTTTTCGAAATTAGGAGATTTTTTCTCTATGCGCACCCATTTAATTACTTATTATCGGGTTATATCGAGTTAAATACATGCAAGTAATATAAAATTTGCTTGCTCAACAAAAGATATTTTTTATGAAATAAGCTGTTCTGTAATTCTTAATTTAATTATTCCGCCAACTTACTATGTTTATTTTCACCAGAATATATCGAATATATTCAATGTACGAATTTCTGAGAAATCTTTATTGCTATATAATAGTACATTCTTTCTATTAATTACATCCCGCCAATATTGTAAATAGCAATATTGCATTAGACTACACTTTGGTATATTTTAGTACTTAGAACCTTAACACGTTGAACACCGTGGAGATCACCAGTGATCGCTGATATCAATATTCCTAAAACTCGAATCAAATATACCGCTAATATTCGTAAAACATTTCATATCTTTAACGTTACGATAACGGTGTAAAGTAACCTATGTATCGTAGAGCGCATAAACAGTATTATTTTCAGACGCGTATCGCGAAGTATCGTATAACACGGATCTCGGTCCGACGCTCAACGTTTTAAAAACAAACTCATCATTACTGCGCTGGCAATATCTTAACTCTACTGCTATAAATTGAATCGCAACGTAGAAATGCCTAGAAAAACATCTGCGAGCACATGTGCTTAAACATAGGCCGCTGTTAAGAAATTAAGAAGGCGTGCATAATTAATTACTTTACAGAGATCAACCTCTGGTTACATAAAATTCCATATAAACGATGTGATTAACAACGAAACAGATATCTTGCAACTTTCTGTTTACATGATAATTATAATCTTTTTTATGCCAAAACCGACGCCGTAAAGGTATTATTCCGTAAAGCATTTAAAAAATTCTACGATTGGGGTTCTTAGTTCATCCATTTAATATGTGTAGGACTTCCCATTAAGTTACGCGATAATGCTAACAACTGCGCTTCGAATTTAATATAAGATTTTGCAGAGAAAAAAATCCAGTTTTTGCTATTGAAATCGTGCAATTGATTTTTTCCGACGTAACATGCAGATATTATTATTCATTAAATGGTAATATAATGTGATACTTAACGGTGGAATCAGTCTTTATTATTTCGTGCGTTTTTATTCTGAATATTATGCGTGTAGTCTTCTAAGAAGCAGGAAACGCAGGCTACGTTTCTGGATTCTTGTGAAACCAATCCGAAAATAGAGTGCAAGTAATCCTATGACAAACACTATAAAATCATTCGTTTCCAATACGCCTTCAGTATCCAGTTGCTGACGAGAAAAGTAGTCTCGGAAACTTCTCAGTGCTGTAATTACTACGTCTGTAAACTGCGTTTGCAAGAGAGATATTTGTACGTGCAAGATAACACCGTTCAGCACGTATTTTATCCATTAACACGTTGAACCTAATGGCGGTCGCCGGTGACTGCCGATACCAATATTACTAATACTCGAGTCAAATATATCGGCAATATGTGTAACATTTTCAATGTTAACCCTTTTAGTATCTTAGAGCCGATATATCGGTTTTGTGGATTTTCCGAGAAATACCTTGAGCCAATATATCGGCTTTCTATTTTTAATATAACCTAAACACATGTAATGCATTGCAACAATTAATAGATACCTCAAATGTCGCATATTTTTGAAGATATTTTTTAATGGTATTTATTGACGGTACTCGGAAAACTTATAACGTACAATAAGGATGAATATCGTTACGATAAAATCGATGTATCTCGTGGCTTTATTTTGTCAGTTATCTGCAGTCAAAATCTGACATTGATGCTGCATGCTAAAAGTTTATTATATTTGTTCATCTCGAAATCAATATTTCGGGTTTCTTTTCGTGATCTTTAAAAGCACACGTTTCTCGCGTTCTTCACCCATACTAATTCTGCCTTGTCTCCTCTGGGTATACGAATGCAAGAAGCAGCAGATATTACGTGATTGGGGAACGCAGAAATAATATGAGCCTTGAAAACACAGCGTTCATTCATTCCTAGCAAGAAATATATTCTTTCCTCAAAATACCATCCGATTATAAGGAAGATATTTACATTTACAATATCCCGAAATTCTCTTCTGTACCTTGCTATTTATATTTTTCATTTTAATGTCACATGTCTCGCATTCGATGCATTAATTACATATTTATTACGTAACATCCAACTAACCGGTTTGCCTAATAGGCTTATCTATTTATTTATTCATTATCGAATAATTCGTTAGCACAATGTTTATAAGTTTCAATATTAAATAGCTGCTCTTTAGATAATTCTTGTTCGTATTCGAAATATTTTGGGACAGTTTTTACGGACGTGTTTCTCTATATTAAAAGTAACTTCTTAATAATATAGTAATATTAATTAATAAAACTACTATAAAGGGAAAGATGCGAAAGATGGTCTATCTTTGCTTTATGAGAGAACAATTGTTGCGCATTCTAAGTACCCGTTTGTTATTTTTATTTTTATCCGTTATTGTACTGGGAATTAATGGAAAATGGAGTAATACTTCCAAGTAATACTTCCTCCATACAAATGATATTACTGTATTCATATCTTATAATTAGAACATCAATGGTAATCTTAGTGAAAGAGTAACTGAAACTTGAAAAATGTAATTGGTGTGTTTCAGCAATAAATAGGATGTATTATCAGTACGTTTCATTCAAGTTTTTAAGTAAAGACAAGAATAAGAATAGAATAAAAAGTGCATAACATGAATTGGTTTTTATAACTGCGAATGTGGTAGGACATTCTGGAAATTATAGTATACCTTTGACGTTCTCGTGAATAAGAAACCACTTCTTTTTCCGTTTACTCGAAGAGTAAACGTCCGTTGGTGCTAAAGTACACGAATCTTCATTCTTTCGAGGAAACCTAACGTATGCAAATGAGTATACATGTCCAAAGTTGAAATTGCTCACTCCAGAAGGCATTAGCGGATGATAATTTTTGTAAATCATATTTCTAAAATATGCACGTTTCCTAGACCCATTTCATTCATTTCTTTCAGACAATTATTCAGACCAGACACCGCAATGAATTATTAATATCTTTCGTTACCCTGCAATTTCTCGAAGCGCGGATATTATGTCAATATTATAATATTCATTGAAACACTTAAAAAGTGGTAAGCGAAATTATTTTTCTTTGCAAGAAACGCATGTACGTGGAAGACGATTTCCGTCCATATTATTTCAAGATTGAAGGTTATCGGGAAATAATACAAGTCACTAAAGGCTGCATTACGAATTGAAATGTTCACACGTGCTATTTACTGAACAATGTGCCTAGAAATATTCAAACGTTTTAATTCTCTAGACTATAATCCTCTATAGCTCCATGAAACTTTGAAGTTACATACTCGTCTATCCGTATCTTTCAGTTAATTTGATTTTCTCGTTGCAATAATAATTATAAAAGTACGCGCAACGATCGTCACCGTTTTCGGGGCGTTTAAGTAATAATTGCGTTACTATTTTCACACAATGTACCTTCGTTAGAATCGCGTTTAACTGGATTTTCCTTATGCGATTTCCTTTTATATACGAACAAAATTGGGCTATAAAGGGTTAACGAAACCTATTATATATGAAGTTGAACTACGCGAATCTAGAAATTCTGTAAGCTTAAATTATCACCATCGATATAGTAATTCTTAATGTCGGATCTCAGTCGCCACCCGAGTTGCCACGATAAGTTTATATAATAGTAAATGATCTTAAGTGCAAAGGGTTACGTTCATCGAACCTTATAAATTGGAAAGTTTTTTATTAAATTTCGAAGACCCGTCAATTTGATGGCTTCCGCAGTTCTGGTGTTAACACATTGTACACCGACTATATTTCAGCGGTTCAAATGTCAATGGTGGTGGTTATAATTCCTACCAGTGAAGAATGAATATTTGAAAGAAAATACTTTAAAAACTTGTTACGTTTTCACTAAATAGTATACAGTACATATTTCAAGGAAATGTAATATAATTTTATTGAATGCTCACCATCAGCGCTTTATATAGTAATAGTGGAATCCCGCAATATCGCGGGACCGGCGTACAATCTGTTAAGAAAGTTAGTCGTCTGGGTGAATGTAGCTCCGTGTGATAGTCGCGCGCATAATGAAAAGAGCCTTACGAAGGTATTCGAGAAGGTCAAAGAGAAGATGAAAATGTCGAAGGTGTTGCTCTATCAAGAATGGAAAAGGAAAGTACCAATATGATTGAGCAAGAGGCAAAAGGCAAGAATTCTTGATGAAACAAAATTAATGTTCTCTAAGCTTGATCAGCAATAAAATTTAGGCATTTGGCTATCTTGATTGAGCAATCATACTAGTACACTCTTCTTTCATTCTTATCAGATCAATGTTTTAAATATTTTCTGAACAATTTCTCAACATCCTTCCTTCCTATAATAACACGCAGTTTCTATAACTTAATTACTGCTGTCAGTTCTCATTTAAAGCACTGTAATTTAAAAGGTTACTATCCAAACCTGACTTTGCATAAGAATATATAATACACTAATTTCAGTCTTTATCACATGTTTTTCCGTACATATAATTACATATAATTATACTCTCCACATGACATGCCTTCATAGTTTGTAAAGAACAATTGTTTGCTTAAACAGTTGGAATAATTTCACTAACTTTCGAGTGATAATATTTATTAGGGGTACTGGAAAGTAATTAATTATTTTTTAATTAATTAATTGTTTTATAATGAACATTATTCTATTAGATTATCCTCATCGTCATCTATGATCTTTGACTGATAATCTTGCAGAGTCATAATTCCCTTTTCGAAAAAATCAAATTTCCAAATTTCGATGTGAGAAGACTCTACACTCCCGAATTGATTACTTCACAGTTCACAAGTCAAGTCGATTAATACCACTTTTTGAATTTAGTTAAATTTTAATTAGCTTTAAGACCGCTAAATCGTCTTCTTGGCTTGTGAATAATAAACAATTCATTTCAGAAGCCAATTTGATTAACGCAATGCAATTGAAACGGTTGTGACAATTTAGTTAAGGCATTTTGCATATCGTTAGATGAACTCTAAACTTGTAAGAATATGTTCTACAAGGTTTATTTGAATTTAAATTTTAAAGGGAATTCTAAAAAACTTACTTTGTGGCTTTCTTCACTTTTTTCTGTGGAGTTAATCGGTTTGGCAAATGAACGGTTCAATTGTAACTTCTCTAGTGATCGCTGATGGAATTATTAAATATTATTTAAATTTGTGTAGGTACCCGATCGGAAATCAAGAACTGCCATATTTTACGAGATGGGCAGAAGATGTACTTAACGCGGATTTATCGAGTCGAAGGATACCTCAACCTGTACCAAGCAAATTTCCAGAACCAGTTCTTTCTCCGGAATTATCACAAGCAATCCAATCATCACAAATTGATTTTTCTACGAAAGGAATCGATCGACTAGTTAGAGCACATGGCCACACTTTACGAGAGATTTATCTCCTCAGACATGGCACCTTCGAACGAATACCGGATGTCGTTCTCTGGCCAAGTGAGTAAACAGTTAAGTGTTTCTATAATTAAACCTAATTTATAACAATACACATAAGTATAAACTAAGGGAATGTATTAATATTGCAGAATATATTAATATTACATTATATTGTAAGTATAAATAAGGAACACTATAATCTTCGGTTAAAAAGAAATATAATTACTAAATAAATGTAGTTGCTATAATTCTCGATATATCACTATGTAAATACACGAATATGCGAATATAAAAAGCATTTAAAAAAGCCGTGTAATGATACGTATAAAAATACGTGTCGCGTGACATTATTTTGATTCATTGCAGCTTTATGGCGGCGATTAAACGGCTTTAAATAAAGCGAATTATTTAAAAGTCAGTTTAATGATCCCTTTGTTATTTGTATTCTCTTTCTGTCCGCCATAATGGCATTATAATTAGACATTTATGAGATTTCAAATTAATCTACATTAACAGTTGTGATAATGAATTGTATTGCATTTCATTTCCTGTTATCATTCATTATTTTAGTACTTTGGAATCGGCATTATTACTTTACCGGAAAAACAGGAAAGTTGAGTAAAATATGCTCAATGCAATCATACGGACGAAAATAATGATACGGAATTAAACCATAACCCTTCTGTTTCTATTAGTTTAAAGCAATTAAACAGCTTACTGTAATGGCATTGCAATGAAAGATTTATAAGATTTCAAAATGTGTTCATATAAATTGAATATAATTATAATAAAAACAATTTATTAATGGAGAACTTGTTATAAAACGATTTCTGATTTCGAGAATGGTTTGTAATATAAACATTTGGGTCGCGGTTCCATTAGAAACAAATGAGCCGTCATTTTTGAAAGTGGTATGAGTCCACATTTTCTTATCACTTTAACATTATGACTAACAAACAGAATGTAGCGGGAAATTATATTTACTTCCGTGTTCATAAAAACGGGGGGCTTATACCACTTTCAGAAATAACGGCTCATATATGTTGCTTTACACAAAAAGGTTGAAAACGCTGCAGTAAGATATATCTTTTTGAAACTATCTAATATGGAAAATATGCTGTAAATCCTTAAAAGCTATAAAAAGTGAGTTGTAGCATCAATATACAGGTGAACGAACGTTGTCATGGCCGGTTTTCGGCAACCTTGAGCTAAGACGAGAGTAGTCCTAGCACTTATCTACTTTGAATAATTATCCTCAAAAATTACGAAGAAAGGTCACACTTTATTGAAAGGAACGTTTTCGATTGCTGCCATAAGTCAAAGCAATTAAATAACGTTGCTGAGAAACACGTGATTGTAATGAACGTTTATCCGAAATTTAGCTACTTAGTACAGTGTACTAATAAAAATGTTTAATTTAAAAGCTTAAAATTGACTTATCTGCTATTGTTAGTTAAATTATTCGAACATACCACGGTGAATTGTTTGAGACTTTGTATACTTTTATTTTATATACATAACGCGAATAATTGAATCCGCTAATTAACATAAATCCTTAAGCCATCATTTATATATAAATAAGGATCATATGGCAATCAATATAATTATATTATTTAAACAAATATATACTGACCTTTGCTTATGTTTTCAGAATGCCATGACGATGTTGTTAAAATCGTAAAGATATGTGCTCAGTATGGAGCAATATGTATTCCATTCGGAGGAGGAACCAGTGTCAGTGGTGCAGCAACTTGTCCACCGAAAGAACTTCGACCAATAATTTCCTTAGATACGTCGCAAATGAATAAAATTTTATGGGTAGATCGGGATAATTTAATTGCCTGTTGCGAGTCTGGAATCATTGGACAAGATCTTGAGAAACAGCTACGCCTTCAGGGTTTGACGTCAGGTCACGAGCCCGATTCTTACGAATTTTCTAGGTACATCTTATATTCATATTCTTAAAAATCAATCTAACTTCTGCAGATTCATCACGTAGAATATCACAGTTATTAATTTACTTAATGCATGGTAAAGAATTAGAATTATCAGTTACATTAACTCATTCGCAACGGATGGCGCACGTGTGAGTCTTTGGGATTGTTTACCGGAACCCGGATAACTCAAATATGAGTCTTTAGATATGTTACACTTCGGGCTCAAAACGTTTGAGTACGTGTTTTGTCGACATATCTTTATTTAGTAAAATTTCGTGAATTTGTCCCGTTGCACGCGTAACATTCGGCTGAAAATGGTCCGACGCGAATGTGTTGATAAAAGATGATGAATGTTTGTTATTACTAAGGAAGACTCTAATTATGGAACTTATGCCGCGATGTATTCTTTTTTAAATGATAGCTTGGGCGGTTGGGTCGCAACAAGAGCCAGTGGCATGAAAAAGAATCGGTATGGAAACATTGAAGATTTAGTAGTTCGAGTCAGGATGGTTACCGGGCGAACAGAGGATCCAGAGATTACACTGGAGAGAGGTGTTTTGGTACCACGAGCATCGTGTGGTCCAGATTTTGATCACACTATCCTTGGTAGTGAAGGAACTTTGGGAGTTGTTACTGAAGTCGTATTGAAAGTTAGACCACTACCAAAAGTCACCAAATATGGAAGCGTAGTTTTCCCAAATTTTCAACTTGGAGTTCAAGCACTCCGCGAGGTAAATTTCTAATGTATCTACTATTCAAGTCTTTACAATGAATTGACATACTGGTCTCCGTCACCGTAAGCTCTTACCAATAAACGTATGAAAGTAGAAATATAAAGCGTAAAATATATAAAACTAATGAATTACTTAACATAATATTCAAATAGTTTGGTCCACAAACATACGGAGTTACAAAAAAGGTCGTGCAATGTAATTAATTTTTCACGTTAATATTTCGATAATTATGTATTACACGGTTATCAATTATTTATGTAGTGGTTTGAAAATGATATCTCTTTACTGAAAGAATTAACAATATTGTATATCTCTTTTGCATTGGTAGAAAATTAATCAAGTCCCATTTAACGAGGTTCAGTATACCTCATTAAAAAAATACGCTTGATTATTCCAACTACTGACTTTTTTAACAGGTTGCTAAACAAAGATGTCAGCCAGCAAGTATACGTTTGATGGATAACGAACAGTTTCAGTTTGGCCAGGCTTTGCGGCCTGAAAGTGGCTGGTGCGGTCTAATCTTGCAAGGATTGAAACAGGCGTACATCACCAGGATAAAACGTTTTCAATGGGACCAAATATGCGTTACGACACTTTTGTTTGAAGGTGACACAGCTGCTGAAGTGTCAGCTCAAGAACAGAAACTGTACAATATACTTAAACAATATAACGGGATACCAGCGGGGGAAACTAATGGAGAACGGGGATACGTATTAACGTTCGTCATAGCATATATCCGTGATTTAGGTATTGAATATGGTATTGCGGCAGAATCATTCGAGACGTCTGTGTCGTGGAATCGCACACTGTCATTATGTAGAAATGTGAAGTCGCGTGTAGCTAGGGAGTGTCATGCGCACGGGATAAAACGATATATGATCTCCTGTCGCATCACACAAACTTATGATACCGGTTGTTGCGTGTATTTCTATATGGCATTGAACTATTTAGAACTCGAAAACCCTGTCGAAGCATATGAAGCAATCGAACACGCAGCCCGCGAAGAAGTTCTTGCCAACGGTGGTTCTTTGTCTCATCATCATGGTGTGGGGAAAATACGTGCGCCTTTTTATCACGAAGCTGTAGGGGAGGCAGGTGTTTCACTATATCGCGCTGCCAAAGCACATTTAGATCCACATAGTATATTTGCAATTGGAAACTTGGACCCTAAATATTTATCTAAACTATGAGTAATAGTACAGAGTACTAAAAGCACGTGAAATATTACACGTGGGGTGAACTAATTTGGGATCATGTCTTATTAACGGAAACTTTACAGTGAATACAAGAGGATCGGTATTGCCATTTTTACTGATTTGTCATGATGGTATAGAAAGAGAGTCTAGTACATAATACAAATAATTATGCACTATGGTGTCACTTGGTACAAATACGGAATTGTAATTGTATCAACATTTTTATAAGTTATTATAAATAAACAAAAAGCTCGCTTACTTAATGTATTACTGTTATCCGCAAGTTATTTAACACTAGGTACGACGTGTGTATTTTCTTAACTATCGTGTTTCTTTGATACTTAAAATTAGTGTGTTCGAGTTACTGTTTTAAATCTAATTTGACGTATCTCTCTGAGTGCTAGATAATACAACCAGTTTTCAACTATATGTTATATGTATCAAACGATATATCGATGTACGGGATATTAAGCTTACTGGTTATCAGCCTTCAGAGTAGATAAAAATGAATCAAAATCATATTCGTCATCATACTGTTGTTGTTCCCATAATTCAGGTAATATTTCAAGAATCGAGCGTTTAATTCCCGTGAGTCCAGTTACGTCGGATAAACTAGAATCTTCTGAAGTATCTGATCTCTTTTCTTTGCCATTATCCAAGGAGAACAAATCCAGTAGCTGCAATATATCAATTTTACCATTATTCACTTTGACAAACTGAGCTAATTGTTGTTTATATTGCAAAAAATGTAAATACTATTACTTTACCTGGTCTGTGGCCATCGTTTCTAAGGACGTATTTTCCGTTGAAATCACAGTATTGGCAGTTAAAAGCTTGAATTTCTGAAGGCCCATGATTTTTTCTTCCACCGTTGACCTTGTAATTAGTCTATAGACATTTACTACTTTCTTTTGACCAATACGATGTGCTCGATCCATTGCTTGTAGATCTTTCATGGGGTTCCAATCATGCTCGACAAATATAACAGTATCTGCGCCAGTTAAATTTAATCCAAGACCACCAACCTGTGTGGTCAACAATAATACATCGATCGAAGGGTCAGCATTAAAACGTGCTACCACAGAATGTCGTTGCATTGCTGGAATGCTCCCATCAAGTCGAAGATAAGTAACAGTAGGTAGATGTATGCGTAGAAGATCATTCTCGACAATGTCCAGCATTGCTTTTAATTGGCAGAAAATAAGAGCACGATGTTGGCTCACTAATTGCTGTTGTTGTGGATGTTGATTATCTACCGCAATACTTGCTGTTGCACAATTACGGCTTTGCTGTTGTTGAGGTTGTCCGATACCACAATCTAGTAGCAATTGTTTTAAAGCGGGCAATTTCGCGCCGTGCTCTATATCCGCTAAAGTACTTTGTTGTTGTTTCAAACTGCCGCATATCTAAAAAATTTCGTATGTTTATTAAATCGTAGAACGACATCATGTTTTAATGCAAGTTTTGAATGTGTACTAACTTTTTGGTATAATGGATGGCGTGGTGTTAACACTAATTTAGGATGATTACAAACGTTGCGCAGATATCGCAGTGCTTCAAACACGTGACCACCGTGTGGATCACTCGCGGATGAAGTACAAGATGCGTTAGATAGAAGGGTTGCAGAATGCCTGGTACGAAAGTCTTCGTACAGGCTACGTTGTAAGGAGGACAGATCGCAATAATAATCTTGTGTAATCTTAGGTGGTAAATCTTTGAGAACATCCTCCTTATTTCGTCTAAGTAAAAATGGTAACACCTGTACAGATCAAATTAAATTAGTAGAAGTTCACACGTGACGAAAACCTCAACGGATTAGTAAATTTGCCTTTCTATTCGTGTACAAATTTTGGATAATCACACATGTCACTGAAGAATATTCCGTATAAAACGTCTAATTTTATATCAAAAAAACGTTGTGTGTATGTTTATATCCAATTGTCTAGAATAATAAAAAAAAGTACCTGTCTATGGAGTGCTTCCATAGCTAAGGCACCTGCTTCTTGTTCTTTTGGTCCCGCTTTTGGTTCTCTACATGCTAAAATAGGCCGTGAATACTTTGCTGCAAATTGCTTCTCGCTACCAAGAAAGCCTGGCATTAGAAAGTCAAACAAGGACCATAATTCAAGTACGTCATTTTGAACCGGAGTTCCTGATAAAATCAGTCGATGGTTGGCATGCAAGCGTTTAGCAGCTTTTGCGCTTTTCGTCTTGCCATTCTTTATGACGTGACCTTCGTCGAGGACACAGTAATTCCATTGACGTGCTTCGAAATATTCAATGTCTTTTCGTACTATATCATAACTCGCAACAACGAGTCTATGATGGCACACCCTTGGACGAAGCTTTTCACGTTCGGGTGGTGTGCCGGCATATTGTATGACTGAAAGATCTTTAGCCTTGAAAAACTTTTCAGCTTCGTACACCCAATGGCCAGTTAATGTCGGTGGACATACAACCAAACTTGATGGCGCTTGAGGATTTCGATGATGATCTAATGCTAAGATGCAAAGTGTTTGTAATGTCTTTCCAAGGCCCATATCGTCGCATAAAACACCATGAAGCCGATAACGATTTAAAAAATTCAACCAATTCAATCCTTGCCGTTGGTAGGAACGTAATTCCGCAGCCACCGGAATCGGTAACTCAGTGTCTGGAATACTGCGCGGATTTAGGAGTTGCTCTAAGAATCGCCATTCTTGAGCTTTCTTTTCCCTAAAACATATTTAATATGTTTATATAAGTACAGTTCTTTACACAGTTTCTTGTACATTAGTAACATATAGATGATATGAATATATTCATGCGATGCATCATATACTTACACTAAATCTGGAGGATCCGCGATTGCGCCAGGATCAAGGGGTAATAATTGCACAAGCGTCGCAAACGTTGCGCTACAAGCCAATCGAACGTTCTGATTTTGATCGCTCATTCGCCCAAGTAAGGGAATCATAAAGAGAACTGCATATGGAACTACATGGACACCCAAACTTTCAACAAGACAAGTTAATGCTTCAGCAGCGCCTTGCCTTACGGAATCTACTTCACTCGGTGCTGTCACAGTTGAAGAATACAGTTTTTCTCCTCCTGTAGCTTCCAAGAGTGGTATGACACTTTGTATGACATGTACCATTGTCTAGAAAAAATGTTCGTTACATATCGTTTTATATAGTACAACATACCTTTTACGTATTATAACATGTAATAGAACCGGGTACCATTTGAATCTTACCTTTTCTGTGTCCAATGTAGCTAGCACAGCAATACAACGAGATGCCATATGCCTAACAGCTTTATACGTGTGTGCCAACAAATTGCATAAACGGGGAAGGCATTCTAAGGCAGGTGGTAGCAATGCCACATCAATACTTGGTGCCATGACTTCTAACACTTGTAATCCAAATATTAGCTGATTTACTTCTTCCTGAGTATTTTGATGATCAGTAATATTCTCTACATTCCGTAGTGTCTTTGGTAATATTAAATCCCAAAGATGAGGTAAACGGGTGGGTAATTGGGCACCAAAAACAGTAGCTGAAACATATTTATACATATGAATAAACAAGTGCAAACAGATGAGCCGTTTATTTTGAAAGTGTATTTGGAAAGTCAAAATAAACGGCTCATATATTCATATTAATCTATTAATTCAAACTTCTGACCATAAAAGTTTCCAATACATTTAAAAAAAGTAATGCTTCAAATTATTTTAAGCATAGGATTGTAAAGTGCGGGAAGAGAATGTCAGGCTTATTTCAACAAGATTGACACAAACTAGAAAAATATGTTAGTTATTCGGCAACTTTTCAGAATAGGAAGTAAGAGCATTATAGTAGCAAGAGTAGAGAGAAATATTTCAGATTTAAAATTATCATATGGTACTGATAAGTTCATTGTAAAATATGAAACAGATATGATATAATTTCTAAATTATTGGTCTTAAGAATACAGACCTATTGAGGTAAGTGCTAAAGTAGCACCACGGCGACGTGTTCGAGCAGCTTTTGCATCTGGTTCTTCACAAGCCAGAAGTTCTTCCAAAGGTATTTCAGTTGTAGGAGGCCGACCTGGGCCCCTTCCGCCACCAACTCCACTTCCTGTTCCGCGGTTGTATGCCACTCTCTCAGCATGTTTCTGTCTATTACTGAGAGTGAGAATTCCGCTAAAAAGATCAGTGTCTCCATCGCATATTATCCTTGGTGTAAATTCGATATCCGAGCATAGGAATGTACATAAATTCGTTGCAATCTACAAAAGGTTTAAATGAAAAAATGAATTATTCTAGTTTCCAAAGAAGAAATTCATGTTGTATTTACCTTTGCATTGGGAGAAGGGTTTCTATCTACACAAAGATCCACCAAATGAGACAAATGTTTTGCCGCTAACTTTTGTAGCTCTTCATTTTCCTCGCGTTTAATAGCTTCCATTAATGGTTTTACTAATGGATTTAAAGGTTGCGGAGGGGGTGGAAGGCAGTGCAACATTGTTGCAGCACCAGCAAGTGCAGCCATAGACATAATATTTAAGGAAAGTTGATGTGCTGCTGTTGTTGTAGCGCCAACTTCCAAAGCTTTTCGCCTTTCTTCTAAACTTTCCATCAATTTTGGTTTCAACTTAATCACTGTTGAACTACTACTATTGTTTCCACCTACGGTTGGAGTAGTTACACTACCCATGGCACAAAGTCCTGAAATCGACTTTCCTGCGAGGCTTGCAATTTGATCTAACGTCATTACTCCTGATGAATCCACCTCTATAGGAACATGTAATTTATAGTGTTTTAGGGTCGCAATGTAATCACGGCTTTCATGTAATAATCGAGTGAAAGATGCTGCAATCTCATCATAGTAAACACATTCGTTTAGACAGCCCAATAACTTGTCCCTTTAAAATAAACTCAGCATTAATAATTTATATACCTATAATATTAACCCATTGCACTCGGCGGCGATTCCCAGTCCACGCTCAGTTTATTGCGGCAACTCGAGTTGCGACTGAGAGGCTACATTAAGATTTTCTCCAGTTATAGTTTGCTATTGGACATTAAATCAGCGACAACTGGAGTAAGTTTGAATGTCTCCTCTCAGGTGCAATAAACTGTGCGGTTACTGAAAGTCGCCTCTCGAATGCAAACGGTTTCTAATATTTGCTTGCTTCTATACCTGAGAATGTCGGGAATTGCTGGAGGTTTCGTTTCACTAATTGTGGCCCAATGAGACATGGTTAAACCCACTATGGTGCGTTGCAATGCTGAACGTGAATTCAAATGGGCTAATAACACTTTAGCATAACATAAGGCAGGACTAGGTATGTCTGGAGTATATATAACACCTGGTGCAGGTTGTACCACATAGTGAGATAATAATCCTAGCATACGTGCAGCTCTACAACGTGCTTGTATAACATTTGCTTTTCGTATGTTTTGCGCTACTGTTTCTATTCCACCAATGTAAACCTTTAATTCAGACATTGACTTTATATTTCCCCCCGTACCATTGTTTCCACCATTACTTGCGGCAATGTCTGATTGGCCATCACAATTTCCAATTAATGGCGTATTTCTTGATCCCTTGTTAGTAGAAATGACTGTCATTAATAAGTTTGGATTAAATGGCACATATTCTGGTTGCATTGCGAGACAGAGCCATGTGCTGACAAGAGGACATGCCGCATGTAATAATAATTCTAAATCGCTGTGTACGACTAGATTTTCCCAGACTCGTTCAGCCACGTCTTGTATGGCAGTTACATGCTCGATTAACACACGCTGAAACACATGGCGTAGAGCTTCCTGTAATATAATTCCACCGCCTTCGCCCCATCGTTCTTTTCTGCTTTCACCAGGGGCACCGTCGTTACCGGTTAATGTCAATAATGTCTGTAGGGTAGCTTTGCGGACACTCGAACTTGAATGGCTAAGGAAGGGCCACAATCGCGGTAAAACCTGCAATAATTATATCAGCTAATTGTATTGTACACTTTAACGATACTTTTCTATTCCAATATATTATTCGCAATCTTTCACTGAAGTTCCAACTGCTTCTTTTCATTTCGCAAGATGTATTGTGGCTCTAATGTAACTTCCGAATTATGCAAAATTCAAGAAGTGAATTTTCAATTTACCAAGTAAATTCTTTATACGATATAACACGAGACGCCGAAATGTAGCGGATGATTTTAATGTTGATGAAGCGAAAATGATCGTGCGAAATGCAGTAGAACAATCGAAGTATTATTGCATTTTTATATTACATCTGATAATGGTTGTGGTGTAAGGCATAACCGGGCCTCGGGCAATGAAAGTATAGCAGCCAGGAGACCCATGAAACTATTACATGCTGCTGCCAGATCATCTTGTTCCCGTAAGAGTTGCCACAAGCGTACAATAACAGCTTCTAAATCTGAAGACTTTAGTAATCGTGGAAGAGCAGATGCTACTGGAATAAGTGCACTGGCGGCAGCAGCACCAACATCGTCCACGGGATCAGAAAGCCCTCGCATAGTGGCAGGGAATACCATTGGTAATACTTCGTCCAATAGATCATCTCGAACTGCGAGTAAATACTTGAGTGCGAGTAGCGCACCGTGTCTTGCCTCCCACTCATCATGTTCTAAAAGCTTCAGCATAACAGAAAGTATCCCTATGACACCCTGATTTGCATTCCCCTTATCTTCTGAATTTGGTACGAGTAACAAAAGAGAGCCTAATGCTTGAGCGCACGTTTCTCGCACTGGTGCAACCACTTGATCAGAAACAAAATCCCCAAATCGATCAAGTCCTAAGACGCATAAGAGCCGAAGCGCGGCATCAATAATCCATTCATTATGACTTGCTTTCATCTCTTCTGCAGTTTGATCCCTTGATTTTCCCGCCCCTATCGACATTGACAAATTTGTACAGTCCATTCCATCCACTTGTTGCTAGAATGAAGGTATACCTCAAATAAATCTTATCTACCTTTTCCATGAAGTCTTATAAGTTCGCGTAAAGCCGTTGCTGCTCCATGACGAACTTCCCATTTCTGACTAAATAAATCTTGTCTGAGACTTTCTGCAAACGACTCTAAAGGCCAATCAATTACAGATTCTGGCCAACATCCAGTGATGTCTGGAACTCCACAGAAGGTCTCACAAGGGGTACTACATGTAATACCCGTTTCTGATGAGATTACATCTTCTAATTTTATTTTTTTGCTCAATGATTCTCCTGTATTGCTGACAGGGGATGGGACACTTGTTGAATTACTATGATGATCATCATTGGCACGATGTTCGTCTGGTTCCCGTGAACGTTGTTTGGAAACGGACTGACGTGCCTGTAATTGATGAGAGTAATGTAACATCTTATATGTTTTATATCGACATATAATAATGTTTCAAACCCATTATACAGTTGGAAAAGTCATGTAACAAGTTTTGCCTGTACTACATGGCTGGTTTTATCACAGTTACATAATTATATGCATCACTTTGATACTGTTTTAGTATAATATTACTTTTATATATTGACACTAGAACTACCACAGCAGGCAGACGAGTCCCCGGAATTTAACAAAAATATTCATATTTATAACGTTTTATTTTCCGAGATTTTGCGCGGTTCACGCTGTAAACGAGCATAAATAAATCGAATAATTTATTTCTTCCAACCATCCTTTTTTTAAAGAGGTATACATAAATATACAAATACAGCTGAATATATCACCGGTAATTCTAGTGTTAATTATTATGCACTCCAGTTTTACTTGCATAATGTTTGTTCTGAAGTTTTGCCAAATATTAACTTTTAACTTTTAATGTAACAAGATATATTATGGAGGTATTAAATGTACTATAGTTTGTGAAGCATTACAAAAGATATTGTAGTCTATGCAATTAACATTTTGGAATTGTAGAAAATTACCTTGCGTCTTGCTCTGTTCATTTCACGTCTACTAAGACCACTAGGTTGTTTCAATGTTTCACAAACAGATACTTTATCTGTCTGAGTAGAGCCACTATGTGCTGACACCATTGGTGTAAGATCATCTGCAGTAAACAACTCTGTTGTGTCCATCCCCATTAAACGAGGGTGAAAACCTAACTTAGAAGCAAGTAATTTTTCATCTTGACCAGGAAGTGGCACTTGATCCCCATCAGCCCCAGTCAAATCATATTCACTGCCTTCTGATCCAGTAAGATGAGAACTTCTAGCCAAAACTTTTTCCATATCAAAGTCCACCAAATTTAGTCTGTTACTTGACGTGTGCTTTTTTGTTGCATCTGTACCTTCTGTGCTTTCTGTACCTTCCATTAATGTAAATAAGTATGGTGTATCTATGATGACACTAAACCCTTTTGCTGCCAAACGGCCAATATGCCAGCCCTGGGTGCTTATGCAAAAACTGCCACTAGCCAATGTGTTGGCACTGTTTGTATACATTCAGACTATCTCTTTTCTGAATGTTTCAAATCAGCTGTGGCAATCTTTGCTTATACCATGTACTGTGGGCTGGCAGTAAAAGGGATAATGTGGTATGTAATAAATGACAATCTAATTACCTGCATTTATCTCTTTCTTCACAGATTGTGGATCCCAAGGTGGGACTTGGGCAAGTATTGCTTGTACAGCATGTGCAGCTGAAACTCTGGTATCCCATTGTGGGGATTTTAATAAAGTACATACTCTTCCTAACAAATGATGAAGATCATGTGGATGTAGTCTTTGGGCTTCTCCTAATTGTTGAGCTGCTGCTCTTTTTGTTACAGCATTTGTTCCAGTTTCCAACAATATGAATAATCTGTCCAATCTACATAAACATATGATTGGCATGTGAATTCATTTTCACTATTATTCAATAATAATGAAATTAAGTTTTTTTTATAAAAAATTAGACATTTTAAAGGATGTGTATAAAAATGTTATTCATGATTTATTCTAATCTTTCAATGCTCTTTTATTTATCAAAGAGATTTAAAAAGTTATCATGAAATTGATAACAGTATGTTGAAAATATGATGCACATTCTATGATGTATAACACATATTTAATATATATGTATCATTTGCATTAGACAGCATAAGAAGATATCAGCTTTGTTGCTGATCTATATTATTGTTTATTAACAAGATCTATATTATATTTTATTATGTTTTACATTTAAATATATACTAGATCTTTACCTTGATGTCATGATTACAAGTGTTACTGATCAATGAACAGCTGTGATCACCTATAAATAAAATGATGTCATGTACACATAAACTTTTATTTAAATATCGTAAAGATAAAGGAAAGTTCATATGCTGTTATTAAGAAATTGAAGATATAGGCATTTTTTGAATATGCTCACAATATTTAAATACGAAACGGTAAAGTCGTATGCTAATTAGGTGAATGTTTTCAAAAAATCTATGGTAACTAGTTCAGCTGTGTAAATTAAAGTGGAATACAGGAAGTACTACTTTCTACATTAGTTTAAGTATTATTGGGAGTAATCAAATGAGGGGGACATGATTCGGATAGTTAAGATCCAATTGTTAAATCTAATTCTAGAAATAAAACTCGGTGGATGTTAAGTTCGTAAGCTATTTATGGCCGAGTATTTAATTGGGTAATTGCACGCTGTTACGTTATTTTACTTTTCAGAAAATGAGTAAATGGTGTATCGATGAATTGCAATATGGATATATAAATAAAATCCGATAGAGGGGTACGTCAATGTATCTAATTTTAAAGAGTATTAATCTACCTATTATGCTTCAGCTAACCCGCATAGCTGTTTCCCACTGTACCAATTCCACAAAAATCACATCACGATAGGTATCTCGTAAAAATCGTAGGATAGACAGGGTATTTGTCAAATTTTTCGGAGAGAAACGCATGTTACAAGCATCAAATTTATACTGACAGCCATATTGCTGGGGAACCGCAGTTTTGTCCCCCGATTTTGCTCCTATTGGCGGGCTTAATGCATCTTACAGATCGATCAGCCAATCACCATTTTCTTCGTACTATGATTGTTTTAAAATGCACGCGTTTCTGCATTATGGCAACTTATGGCCCATGCACAGTATAAATTTCTGATAAATAAGCGAAGAATAACGTGCAATTTTCTAGTGTTAATATGCATTTGGCGATGGAATTAAAAGTGTTCCCGTATTACCAATGCAAACGTAGCAGGTGCATGTGACAGATGAGAAAAATTATATGATTTACATAATTAACATTCTACGTTATAATTATGCACGATGTTGTACACATTGCTGCGATCTGTTCCACCATTACTATAATGATACTTTTATAATTGAAAACGATTACGTCTGCTCCGTGGCTCTACATATTAACATCGTTCACGTGTCAATCAAGGGTATTTTTTATCTCCTACAATATTGCAAATACACAAGATATTATTAATTTACAAGCTGCATATCATATCATATGATAAGCTCTATGTAAATATGCTGATTCAATAGAAGACTTTAAGTACATTAAACCAATAATACTAATGCAGAGAATTTAAAAACAGTAGGAAACTACAGTGACAAAAACAATTGTCCCACTGCACAAATGAGACTTTTACAGTCAATTACTATTTGCTTAAGAACATTAAATAAACTGAGAATGAATATTCTATAAAGTATTATACAATTTGGGACCTTAAAGTTCATTTAATAATATCAAAGGATTTTGCTTTATTTATAGCATTTAATAAATTTTTCCTGAAATGAATACATTTTCTTTATTAATAAAGACATTCTTTTTTCTCTTCTTTGCTTCATTCATCTATTTGAAGAACAAAATATACAAAGATGTTTTCATAATGAGAAAATATAAGGGAGTTTCTAAAGAAGTTTTGAATACCAAAGTTTTGTTTATAAATTTTTATTAACTGATACAACTATCCTAACTGGTATATTTCACAGATAGTCATATAATATAGAAGTACTCTATTTGGACTGATTATACCTTTGATCAGTATTTTATTAAGCATATGACTAGTTTAGTGGTATTTGTAGTTTGCATGTCCCCCTAAAAATGAAAAATGAAGGAGTTATACCAGAAAATTTTAAGTTAGAAATTCAATTTTAAGGATATATAGTTTTAACTTACTAATACGTAAGTAATTCAGTGCATAAAATAGCACTGACAATGCAGCTGCTCCTTGGAAAAATGCAGTCAAACCACTGTTTCTGGGTTGTACATACTTATGTTGCCAGCGCCAGAAGGCTGAAATTATTTTCATTTAATAATATGATCAAATAATCAGAAAGCAATGATATAACTCAGAAAAAATCTGGCATTGCTAAAACATAATTCAGCTCCAAAAGTATAGGCGAATGTTATGCAATTCCTGGTGCAAAAAAATGGCTTCCCATTAAAACGTTATAAGTACCTCGCGATGCAACTCCCATAACTGCTCCGGGAGTTTTTTGACGCCGTGCGATCCAGGCAGGTAATTCTGCAAGTTTCACTTCTCCGAGTGATATATCAGCTGTAATCATGTAATTCTTTTACTATCATCCGATACTTCAAAAAGTAGACTATGGACATTTAAAATAGGTGTACTAACGTTTTCCATAGTAACGTGCAGGGTCATATATTCCGTGCTTAGCCGGATTATAATCTGCAGGATAATCTCCGAGTCCCATTTCGAAAATTGTTTAAGATTTCTGTCTGGAACTGAGAAAAACTACTTTCAAAAGCAGCACATCGATAAATGTGCCGAAGAGAAATTATTTCATCTGCAGACAGAATATGTAATAGTACACAATCAAAGTTCCTAGCTTACATATTTAGTGTGTAATATAGCGATTTCATAAACGTCGTGTAGGAAATTTTCAGTTTTTAATAACTAGGCATAATATGAATAGATTAAATGCACAAAGTATTCCTTTTATCTTTAATTTTAAGAAGACACAGCGCGTTCGTTATTTTCTTATAACGCAATCGAAACAAGTAAAGCCTCAAGTAGTATAGAAATTTATGTATGCAACCTATAATACAAATTTGATTAATATTTTATCAGAAATATTTAAAGTACTAGAAAATAGTAGAAAGTTATAATATCACAGTAACAAGATATGAAAGAATATGACTTAACTAAAACATAAAAGAAGCTAGAGGCTGAAGTTTATATCGAGAATTTAAAAGTTTTGTTTATAATCAATTCTCGCTTGTATACTTGAGCAGGTATGCAGAAACCGGAAGTGACGTTTCAACTTAACTTATATGGTTTTCCGTTCTATGGAAGTCCTTCTGCTTCCAATGCTTGTTCTTTGGTGAGGCTTCGTGCAACCCGCAGGTATTTTTGATCAGGAAGGATTTATTCTTTAAAGTTTGACCACTATTTGTGCAAGAAAACAATGGCGGGAAGCATAAGAAGTCTTTTCCGATTAAATGTTGGATTGCCATGCAATGTACTGTTAAGAAATCCTCTCGTTACCGGTACGTAATCGGCACCAACCTACAATGAAATACATGTTCCGCGTTTTGTTCTTGCAAAAAATTCTAAATGATACACACTATGTCATTTTGATATTGATATATATATGATCGATTAGTAAAAATGTTTCGAAATAGAAATATGATAATAGTGTATATATAAGCTGTTGATTTATCTTTCGACCCTTTCCTACAGGAGCCCGGTTCATGTACACAGAAAAAAGTTTAGGCATAAACGGATATGAATCTACAAGATTAAATTTCCGCACTCAATTTATGAATGTAGAAAGTGCATTTCGTACAAAAATGGAGGAAGTTTGTAATGATGAGAAGGGTATGATTTTCACAGAAGATTTAAAAGCAATGTTGCATTTGGCACAAAAGAAAGAAGAAGATCTGCAATTAATTATGAAAATGATGCAGAAGTTCAACAAACAGAACAAAGAACTTAGATTTGGTACTTTCATATTTGGTCCGGTAGTAATGCGTGCTTTATATTATTTGGATGAACCAAAACTTGCACTAAACTTATTTAAAGACCCAACGATGGAAAATTTCTTTGATCAGTTAACAACCTATCAAATTTTATTGTGTCTTTTATATAAACACAACATGTATGCAGATATGAGAGAGATTTTCCACACTATTCAAGCAAAATGCTTGAATGGCAATAGGCATCCAAGAAATTCATTAATTTTAGTGTTTGCTGCTTGCTATAAGGAAGTAAGAAAGTTTTTTTTATATAAATATTAATCTTAAATCTTGAGGAATATTCTATATATAATTCTTCTGATTTTAGAACACTCCACAATCTTTTGAATATGCATTAGATGTTTGGAAGGATTTAACACAAACTGGTTTTGTTTTTATGCGCCGATGTGTCACATTCTTGACAGCTTTAGCATTAAAGCAAAATTCACCTGAAGTTGCTATGGAAATTATTACAACAATAAAGGAGCCACGATATATTGATGCTAGATGTCTTAAAGTTCTTGTTTATGCCAATTTACATAGATACTTAGATGTTATATCATTGTGCAGGAGATCAATAGAAAATGAAAGAAACTATGCAGAAAAGGAATGTTACTTCCATGATGTGGTATGTAAACTCAAATTTTATTGCTGTAAATAAGATGTTGCACACAGTTTTCTATAGGTTTCTTTCATAGTATAACTACACAATAGCCTTAGCATGTTGAAACAGTACTTATGGTACTATATTTGTGAAATACTACATGTTTCTATGGCTTGAAAATTTCTAGTTTTATCTATCTCTTTGAGAATCCTTAGACTATACATGAGTATTACATCTGTCAACTTATGTTTTTATTACATGCATCTGTAACAGATAACTGCAATTGAAGAGCTAGTGAAGGACAAAAATACTGATGAAGCTGCTGAATTGAGAAAAGTAATTTCGACCCTCAAAGAGCATGGATATGTTCTCCAATCTGTAAGATTAATGATCATTAATATTCCTATCTTCTTGATTATCCATTTGAGTGCCATGGGGCTTTGCAAAAATACGGTCGAAAAATGCCGGACGACACGATCGCGCTCGTCGTCTTTCGTGTAAATGTACTTCGTTTACCTTGTCTTTAATTATAGATGCCGAGTAGGTTTACTCCCTTCTCGTCCCGTTTAATGTGAAAGATCGCACTTGAAACGAACGCGTAAAACATGATATTTATTAAACGTATCGGTTCTTATCGCCGTTTAAAAACTTTAGATTGAGCTTTTTTGCCATGTCCGCTGGCATTTTTCGACGTGGAACAGGAGAAGCGCGATCGCGGCGTCGGACACTCAACGTTTATATGACTTCACTGTTATATTTTACTTTTGATAGGAAACTTTGGATAACCATATTTGTACACCAATAGTCACTTCCCAAAGGACATTTGGACGACAAACTTTCGTACCACAACATGGATTTGAGAAGACTGATAGATACAGACAACCTATGAATAGATCAGGATTGAGAGATCTTTTGTAATATGGTTTCATAAAACAGTTTAAATCATTTCATTGAATATCCAGTTATGTTAGTGTACTTGGATATTATAATTATGCACTAAACGAAATATTATCAAATATAAACTTATTCAAATCTATTATTATGAAGTAGTTAAATAAATCGATCAAAATTCATTTTATTGTTCGATAATAGCAGTATATAAATTCATATCTGTACAGAAATTACCCATTTTCCTTTTTGATTGTATCTATGAAAGTGTATGAATACATATTCCAACAAAACAGACAATTAGTTTATTTTTGTCAATGCATGGTTGTTGAATCATTGTTTATGACTCATGATATGTCTTTATATATAGGAACAGTAGAAAGTAGCGTACACAAGTAGGCGTATTTTGCCAAAATATTGTCTTCTAGAACTCAAATCCAAACTCATAGTTCCACATTGCAACTATTATTTGTTGCATGGGTTATTAAGGGAAAGTAAACATTAGCTTCGTTCGGTGTAGTGGATGATTTTTAGGCAAAACACAATGTATTAATTTCATTTTTCGTTCACATTTTATTATAGCATGTTAAATCATCTCTTTTGTCGATCATGGTACTAGTCGTTTATGATTATTAGACAACCATTCTGCCATTTGTTTACTGCACTGAAAATCCTTTTGTACCATATGTATTAAACTCAATAACCATTGAGGATTTGACTGAAAATTACCGTCTGCATATCTAAAATTAATGTTATCTTTGTGTTATAAAAAACTTCAACTTGTAGTTACGTGTACAATAATTAATGACATTTTGTAAAGAATCTCAAGGATGTTTATATCACAAACCTTCGTGCAAAAGGTGCTATCAAAGTGGCCCAACTTTCGATATAACCAGGATATGCAAACAAAAGTTTTTGCGCAGAACGAACACTCCGTGTAAACGAGCCCTGTGTAATGTAACTAAATATTGATGCACATGCAACATATACAAAGTTTGTATCAACCGTTCCCCTACTTAAAATTAATGCTTTTTTCGCTGGCACTTCAAATGCACACAAATCTGTCTCTAGAAGAATCCTCAGTAATTGGACCCAATATCGGACATCATCTGTAAATTATAATCACAGCAATTTTAGGAAATCCATCATTATTACATGCTGTTTGTAGATATCGCAACAGAATTACTTACGAGGATAGTTATGAATTGCTTTGGAAATAATAACAACAGCTTCACGAATTTCACCTTGGATTAGATGAAAGTATGCAAGCAAATTGACAACGTCATATCCGTGCTCAGGATCATTTCGGAATGGCTTTAACTCATTAAGCACTAGTTTAGTTAAATTTAAATCACCGTGTAATATACCTAAAGATGCAACTGCTAAATGGCTAGCCATTTCTGGTGTGTCCATTTGTATGCATTGAAAAAGTAATGTTTTCACGTCATTTATATCCTGGAACTTATAAGCAATTGCAGCCATTGCACATAAAATATGCGCTGTTTTTAATGGAGTATCTGCCAGCCATTGCAACGCTGTTTCGTAAGCAACGTAAGATTCTTCATACAATTCAGCTAGAAATAACAGAAAAATGTTGAATTGTACAAACAAAAGGAGTTGTAGGTATTACGAAATACATCATAAACTCGTGCGCACCTTTGAATAACGATAATGCTAAATGACATTGCGAATTAAAAGTAACAGTCTTCACAGATCGGCATAATTTTATAGCTTCCTCATATTTTCCTAGCTTTACAAATATTCGTGCTAGATTTATGCACACGGCATCACGTTTATCGCCTTGACTTATATCTAAAGCTGCGCTAAATTGTTCTGCAGCCGACATGTACAGCTTTTGCCTCTCTAATATTAGCCCATATGCATTTCTTCCGTAAAGATGATTTCGATGGTGGTCTGTAAAAGTTTAATAAAGACCATACACAGTGAGCGTTACAAATATTCGTACAGCAGCAAACTTTAACGAAATCCTCGTAAAAAATTGTTTATTTAAAACATTTTAATAAACAAGTGGTATGTACATATTCTTAGAGACCTTTGCAATGAATTTTATACAAAAATATATTATACATCTACATATTTTATGGAAATATTCACAATTTCTTTCATATGAAACCAAAGTTCTACAAGTTTTTTGTTAAAATTCGCTGCTGTACGAATACTTTTTACACTCACTATAAGTATATGCGCACGGTCATGCATAGACTCTTGCTATTAAATGGTATTTAAAGTTTTAAGGAAATATCGTAGATGAATGAAATTATACACAAACACTTGATTATGTTGTTAGAATAATGGAATAACAAATACATTTAAGCAAGTTTACTGACCTGTATACCAATTCAAAATATCAGCTGCCACTGACATTGCATGCTTATCTTCTATTGAATACTTGTATGAACGGAATTTTTTAGGATCTGTACTTGGCAGGAGGACAAAATGAGTATATCCCACTGCTGCTTCACTATGATATCCTAGTTGCGTTGAATGTCTAAACAGATCCATTACTTCCTTACTGCCAATCATTTCAGCAATCAAAGCTTGACCTACCCAGCAGTTTACATATGCTGGATCGGATCGCTGAGCTTGAGAATAAGCCTCGTTTGCTTTGCGCAGCTTCCCTTTTTAGGTAAAATCACAAACATTATATATCGTGATATTTTTACTAAAATATCTTTATAATTACCATAGAAAACACAAGCATATATATGCGTATATCAGAAATCTTATCAATCGCAAGAAAATGATTTTTCAAGAAATATTTATCAACTATCTGTATTCAATTATTGGAGTAAACAGTTTCGGATTTTACTTGATCTTGAAAATTCGTTTCTAAATTTTAAAAAATACTGAAATGATATTACCTAAGTGTAGATATAATGTTGCTAAATTCGTCCAAACCACTGCATTATTTGGTTCTTGATCTATTGCCATGATGTAAGAATGTTGTGCAAGCGCATAATTTTTTATGTGCGGAGACATGCAGATGATACCCAGCAAATTCCAATGCGACCATGAAGCTGGGGAAAGTTTTACAGCATGTTTTGCAGCAGTAAGACACTTATTAGTGAGATCGTTATCGGTTGAAGAATTATGCTGTAACTGCATTAAGTAACAGCGAGCTAAATCATACCACAGTAATGCAGAATCATTGGACATGGACAATGCACAACAGTAGGATCTGTATTAAACATTTCGTTATGTATAAAAACCAATTGTAATTGTTTTATAGGTATCTGTAGCATCATAACTGTATATTAATGTACCTTGCCGAAAGCAAACATAGATCTTTACGTTTAATTATAATTCGATCCTCTTTACTATCAGATCTAATTAATGCAGGTACCACATTCAAATAGTTATATCTTTCTGGTAAAGTAGCAGTTCTATAAAATGTGTCACCTAATAACTTCCAAACACAAGATAAATCATTACGTTGCATAATAATACTTGTTAAACTATCCACTGCTTGCTGAAAATTGTCTCTTGCACGTCCTAGAAAATGTTGTGCAATATTTTCTTTTCCCAGATTCAAACAAGTTTCTGCTAATCCCTTTAGAGCAGGAATATGATTTGTTTCCGTCAATAATAACTGTTTGAAATTTTCTTTTGCTTCATCGTATCGACCGATGGCCTAAAAACAATATTCCCTTATATATGTGTGTGTGAATTTAATGTAAATTTAACAACTACGTGGAACTTGTAGTTTATTCTGTGTTATATTGCATTTCCGACATTTTATTACCTTTCGAAATATTTTATAATGAATATGAGTAAAATGTATAATAACTCATCCTCAAAGTTATTTACTTGTAAGACGAGTTATTACACATACTGTTATTCAAAATAAAATGTTAAAATAAAAATTGTATCACAATTAATTTAAACCATAGACCATATACACCCTTACATGAGTTTCTATAATATACTCTCATTGGAATTTACAACTAAACTACATAATAAACCACTGAATATCATAGTTTTACTAACTAATTTTATATTTGCTATCTGAATCATTGGGTACGAAGACTCTGGCGATAATTCTAACGCTCGCTGATATGATTTTAATGCAGACGTATAAGAACCGCGCTCTAAATATGCATCTCCCAAAGATTCCCAGCTGTAGCTGCAGAAGTAATATTTTATTTATATTATTATTGCACTTATATTACGATGTCAAATATCGCTCTAGAAATCATAATTTTTTATACTTGTCATTTGGATCAGCCCTTATTACACGCTGAATTGCTTTAATAGCTTGTGTTGCATCTCCTTTATCTAGATGTTGCAAACCTAATTGAAGCCAAGCCCATTTTGGGCCTCCATCTTGCATAGTTAACTTTTGTAATAGTTGTACATTAGCATCCTAGAAACAGAAGTGGCTTGAAATCGTTGTGAGTAAAGGAATTATTATTTACTTACATGGTTTTTGAGAAGCCTATATGCGGTACTCAAACCAACGCCAGCTGATTCAGAATTAGGATTGAGTTGTAATGCTGTTTGATAGCATCTTCTGGCACGTTCAATATCATTGCCATATTCTGAATAATAGCGACCCAAAAACACGAAGGATTCCCAATTATGTCGATCGGCCTTAACAGCATTCAAAAAGGCCATTAAGCTTTGATTATATTCTGCAATCTCCCAATATATCTGACCAAGCAGTAACCAACTTTCTGAGGTTTCTAAAACGGAGCCAAGGATGTTTGTCGCTTCTTCGAACTGCTTGTGGTTTTTTAAATATAAAGCTCTAAGAATATTCGCATGTCTTTTTGTATCGATTTGCGATTCCAAATGACTTAATTCTAAGAGTACATTTGGATCATCCAGTAACACATTGATGCGTGCGTGTATTAACTGCATCCGAACCGAAGCCGGTGTTTTGTCAAGAAACTAATGAATAATTAAAAGAAATAGATATGTAAAAGTGTACAGGATTAAACATATAATACTGAAATTAATTCCGTTATGCTTTTTTAATCTAACTAGTTCATGGGTATCAAGCAAAGAATAGAATGTCACTATTGGAGATAGACATAGAGACAACATGTGATTTGTAACACAACAAAATATGTTATTTAGAAATAAACTAGTTTATATCTTTAGAATCATCTGGATAAATGAAGTGCATTCAAAGAGAAAATTATGCACAAGATAAATTATAAACTAGTCTCCTTGCTATGTTTAACAGATGTATAATTGTATAAGAAACTTATTTGTGACAAGGAAAAAGATTTGCCTATTGCTTCAAAAGCTATTCTTTACTTGTGTTTATTATTATTATATGTTGTCTTGTTTGTATACAGCTGTCGACAGCAACATTCAGCAATATATACATATCTTTTATAGAAAAATAGTATGGTGGAAACACTTACACTTTCGCACATTTTTAAAGCAGCTTTTTGTTTGTGCTTATCACAGCTTTGACTCATAGATTCAAGTAATATTAGTTCTATTTTCGATAGTATTTCTTTTCCCGCCTGAGGCTTAGCAAGTTTTAATGCTTGTCTTGCTGCGTTTTGTGCATCATCCCAACAGTAAAGATTTAAATAAATTTCACTTAGCACTATCCATGCATAAAATGTCTGTGGTTTTAATGCTATGAGTTCAACCAAAATATCTCGGGCATTAGTCAGGTTCTTAATATTTGTTAGATGTACAGCTTTAGCAAGAATACCAGCTTCAGAGTGATTGTTTACTGTTAGAAGTGGATCATAGAATTCTGTTATATCAATTTCATTGTAATTTTTTCCCAATATACTTTCTTCATAATATATGTAACAAACACATTCTGTAATATATAAAAGTAGTACAAATATATGAATCATATTCCTTAAAGGAGAGATACTTGGAATTAACTAAAGATAGCAATAGCTGCAAAATATAGAGTGGCATAAACAACAGGGTATCATGCATTATGATGACTATCTATACATGTCTTTGAACATATTTTTTCTCTATGATTAGATTATTAAGCATTTATTCTACTTATTACACTGTGTCAAAAAGTAACCACTATTGTGTGATTCTCATCAATATTTATTTAAAAAGAGTAATAGTTTTAAATAAACTTTAAAGAGTAGGTTTGAGTAAGTAATTTACAAAAAGTTATAATAAAGTTTTAATGATTTAAATCTATCAAAACACGCTGTATAATTACACAAAAAGTTTGTCATAGACTTGCAGAAAGATTCGTCTTAAAGCACTTGCAAATCAAAACCATTCTGAATGTTCCAACAAATAAGTTACTACCCAGAACTCTTAGATATTTTATATCATTATAATACTATTCTATAACAAAATATACAACTTTCCAACATGTAATTATAAAAATATGTCACAAACTTACCTAGGGGATATGCATCTTGTGGAAACTGCTGATGCATTTGCTTAGCTTCCTTTGCTAATTGTAATATATTTCGTTTGTTATATAAGATTTTTAAATATTGCCTGTAGTAATCTTGCCTATTTACTACATCATTATCTAGTATTACAGATGCAAGAACACTTTCATAAAGATCCTGATAATCATCCATGGTATTTATATGATCTACTAAGATCCATGCAAGTATCTTGTCAATATGCTTTCTATGATCTTCATCATCAGAGTTTCTCAATGTACTTAACACCTGAATAATTTCATCCAAAACTGTTTGATCCTTTATTCTTAAGGAAAGTTCTGATAATTTCTTTAAATTATTTACAAATTTTGGACAATTTCTGAAAATGTCAATAATGATCCAATTTTGTAGCAAAACAACATTAATCTACATACAAAAATCCATTAATATCCAACCTGCTGAGTTGCAACAGTTTTAAATATGCCAGTACTAATTTCTTTTGATTTTCATCGGTTTCTGGCTCTTTTCCATAATATGATGTTAAACCTTGCCAAGCCAATGGATTGTCTGGTTGAACATCAATTGCTTTTTGCAATGCGACAGGTACTTCCTGCTTAAAATCTTCTGTCTCTTGCATAGCAGCAGATAGTAAAACAAGTGCTATGTAATTATCTTTTTCTTTCTTCAAAATGTTTTTACATTTTTTCATAACACCTAGGTAATCACATTGCTTCAGTAATTGTCGTGCTTCTTTCAATGCTGTGTTAGTTGCATTGGCCATTTTTCACCTAAAAAGCAATTTAGAAAGGAAAGATTATATTCATATAATCAAAGATTATAGTCATACACAAATTATAATAATGAAGCAAATGATCAAGTTTAATTCCATATTAAATTATATTTTGTATCTTTGCTGTTAACTGATGATCAGGATCATTATTCATTCCAATTTTTAATGTCCTGTGGATATATTTATTTGGCTGTTTTATGTGAAAATATGCACATGTTCATCTTTAACTTAAATGTAAAGTATATATTATCTGCCAGAAATTCAATTTTGATTAGCTTTCTCAGAAAGATATTAAGTGTTAGTAAAAAACCACCTAAAATGTTATTAAAAGAGGTAAATATTTTTCTGTCCAATAACATCTCAAATGGGTTATACATATACATACGTACATGAAATAATATGTGGATATTTGATTTCTTTGTGTGTCTAATAAATACCATAAAATAACTCCAATATCACGGTTTGTTATTTCATACTGTAATCATCAAATAATATACTGACACTCATTGATAAACGAACTTGAACTTTATATCACTACTTCATGAAGTATACTTATATAGTATAAACCCCAACTTCAGATTAACTCAGCTCACACGGAAAATAACTTTCAAAAAATTCGGGGCTTCAGCAAAAAGGCACAAGGGTGCTACAGAGATCCAAAGAATTTATACTTTTAATTAAAATATTTGAGTATAATCATAATTCTTATCATTAATAATATTAATGTGGATAGAAATGCATTAATCATGTTTAGCGCGTAATAAAAATAATAAGTGTTTCGTGATCTTCTTAATCTTACAGTACAAAATTTATATCGAAAGTTATGTTTGCACCTCTTTCTTGTCTGCGTGAATTCGTTTATTGTTTATCATTTTCCCAAGGAAGATTTATTTTTAAGGAATATACACACGGATAATTAAGGCTCAGTGATATTTATTCAATACCATACATATATAATTTAATAATTAACAGGACATTGAAAATTCGCCAGAATCTCCAAGATATTACCTTATACATCATTATCTAAAACTGTTTTTTAATCCAGTCCATCGCTTTTATAAAGTTATAACTTCAGCAAAGCTGAATTTTCCGTAAATTGATATGGAAGTTTGTGTATGCGCAGTATATATAATAATATGTTCCATTTATTATAGATATATTTACTTAGAAATAAATTCATTAAAATATAATTAATGTCTGCATAGCATTGAATACTGTATAGTTTGTTCTCGAACTTCGACAGTAATTTATTTAATAACAATTTTGTTACGAAGTGCATTATTCGACGGCGTATATTACTCTACAGCTAAATACGTAATTTTTAAAAACACGCATACTTGCTCATCTCTTTCCAGAAAAATATATACTTTATATACCTAAATGTTTGTAAGACTTTAAATGTTCAGTGGATTTGAGTTTAACAAAATAATTGCTATCATTCAGAAATGAACATATAAATATTAGAACCATCATATACGCACGTAACTATTACTATCTACACAATGTAGATATTTAAGATACTACATGTGCATGTTTCTTGTATTACGGCGAAGAACGGTGTACAACCAATCAGAGTATTCGAACGGTGATGCAGGATGTCCTCTTTCAACACTCGGTAGTCCCGAATGGTCCGGAAATGATCGTCAGCGGGGTAAGGAGTTGAGTTGGAGTAACGATTAGGTGTACCCTCAATTCTGAATTCGAAGTACATACAAGAACGGGGTCATTGCAGAAATATTGCTTGAAATAATTCAGCGGCATAATAAAAATGTTTAAACATGCAGTAACATGATACTGCTTAAACGTAGTGCGCTCAATTCGCATTGCGAGTGTTGCTTCAAAATTTAATCTCCAGTGTTTACAATTTCTCGTCTGAATAATAATTTAGTTTAGTGTTGCACACAGTGATGCACATCCGATAAAAAATGATAAAATTACAGTAAATTGTTTTAGTTTATTGTGTGACAAGATATCTTCTTAAAGTATTACGGTATGCCTGATACTTTAACTTAAAAAGGCCGTACATTCTCTCCATTTGTCCTCTTTCTCTGCTATATACGAAGTGTTAGTTCTTGGTATGAAAATGGCGAACAGTACAAAACGCTCTGATTCTTGTCGAAAGTCTACGAATGTCAGTGCTGATGGCAAAAAGTGATCTTTCCAATAAGTTGAACAAACAAAAGACTGTGGAATCTAGTTGACGGAGAAATATTTTGATAGACAAAATGGATCCCACGATCGAGCGAGAATGCAGTGCTTTGGGTGGTCTTTTTCAACAAATAATAACTGACATGAAGGTATACAGTTTTAGATTTAATGATGCTTACTTACCTTACAGTCTATCATATAATATTCTCGATTCTCATTACTATTTAACGCATTCCTTCAAACGACTCTTCTATTGCATTTTTAGTATATATTTAATTATATTATACACAAACTGCAAGAATAAAATGCAAACTTTAAAGTCTTTCTTAATTTAGTACATGCAATCCAAATTCAATAATTTTAGATCTACAACAAGATTATGAAGATAATTAGTTATAATAAAGTAAATTTGGAATGCACTTTATAATTTACAATAGTTCACTATACTATAAACACTAATATTTATTTATCACCCATGTCCATGTATGTGTCAATCCAACATCATCACATACATATATGCTGTATAATTAGAGATATGCAGCTCAAGCAAAACATTTTACCTTTTTACCTGTTGATTTAGGAATCAACTGCACTCTACTTTTTTATTATGAATTAATTTCTTATTAGGAAAAATTTGGCACATATTAAGTTGTACTTCTCTTACATTCAATTGCAATAATATTTGTCTACCTTCTTCAATTCATTTAGCTTAATTTGTTGTTTCCTTTTTTTCCATAATGAATACTACAACTTCCAGAACAAGTTACAGTTAGTTTATGTTGTACTTTTTTCATTATAGAAATTATAAATATTTCTGTGTTCATAAATTCAAGCTACAAATATGTATAATCTAACTGTTGTGGTAACATGTAGATATAAAAAAGATGAGCAGTACAATTATTTTATCAATCTTTATGCTACTATTTAACTAGTTTCTGATCTAGTATCATTCCTAGTATCATAGATGATTCCTATGCTGCCTGTTCAAAAATTCTAAATTGTTCGCTGAGTAGAATAGAATATTTGGCAGTATACAAAAATATTATATTATGCTCAATCTAAGGTTGCTCTTCCTGGAAGACACAATGTCGATATCAATATAAAAAAGGGACAATACAAATATTCTGTTTCCAGAATGGTGCTCCACTATGGGAGGATTTAATCTCCAAAGCCACAAAATTACACACATGTTTGAGGTATAAATTATTATCATTATATTAATATAACAATGAATTCATGTAAAACTGTGTATATTTGATCCCTTCAGAGGAATATGAGAATTTAAAAAATATATATATTCTGCAGTCAGTATTTATGATGTTTGCAAGATCATTAACATTATAATTGTGATGTTTAGTGGAATGGTTAATGCAAATAGATTTTCAATTGTTCTCAGGGCTGCTATCCTAGCAATTTCTGCATATTTAGAGGCTTTTCAGAAAATTGCAGATGCTGCGACAAATGCAAGAGGTAAATTTTCTTTTATGGTAGTACATAAGTTCATAAAGTACACATTTTACAGTATCACCATTTTTTCTATAAGTTCAGTAAAAAGATTTTGTTAAAAATTCGTATTTAATTGTTTCTGTATTAACTGAATAATAGTGACTTTTTGAATTGTATAGAAGAAGTAATAAATAAGAGAGTAAGTAAGAAAGTATTTCAATAGTGAATTACATAAAAAATTAACTATAATTATTAAATCAAATTTTCAATTTTTGAAAACATTGAATTTTTCTGTTTAAATGATGCTCAATGATACCATCTAATTATTGTACATTTATAATTAAGGGGCCACAAAGGAAATTGGGACTGCTTTAACCCGGATATGTCTAAGACATAAAGCTGTGGAAACACGCATGAAATCATTTACTAGGTACTGAATTCGATACACCGTTAATTTTGCATTCCACATTCGTGAAATCCGTTCATATAAATAAAATTTATCTTTTTACAATAGTGCTATTATGGATTGCTTGGTTATGCCACTTCAAGAAAAGTTAGAAGATTGGAAGAAGTCTTTAATAAATTTAGATAAGGAGCACGCCAAAGGTTAGTATTTTATTTAATTATACCTCTATGCAACTCCCCGTTTTTAAAGTAACGGAGAATAATTTCCGATAAGAAATTGTGCAACATAATTTTGAAACTGCTTTAAAAAATTATACACGTATGTAGATTATAAAACGTAATGCGTATACGATAATATTGAATAAGTAAGTTAAAATAAGAAACTGTTAATGCTTATAGAGTACAAAAGGGCAAGAGCAGAATTGAAAAAGAGATCAACAGATACATTACGCCTGCAAAAAAAGAAAGCACGTAAAGTTCAAACTGGTATCCATGGCCAAGGACAATCTCAAAGTCAGAGCTTATGTCTAGGGGATACTGAGTTATCTCGAATGTTAGCATCATCTGCTGCTGTTGTTCAAGAAAAACGATTAACTTTAGAAGAAACGGAAAGAAGGGCAGTTCGCGCAGCTCTTGTCGAGGAGAGGGGCAGATTTTGTTTTCTTGCCAGATTTCTGAAACCAGTTCTTGTTAGTACATTTCATTATATTATTTATTTACATATTAACACTTTGCCGACCGCTGTTAGAGATCTTGCTATTCCGTCTTCAAATACTAAATTTTATAGCACATTTTTACTTTCATACATTTTGTGTAAGATATATTAATTATAAGATAACAATTATTTTATTAGTTGAAGTTGCTTACATGGTTTGCGGATGCTTAATCTTAAGAATGTTTTTACTCCTCGTTTGCGAAAAATGCGCGGTGGATGGCACATAGTCGGGCATAATCGGTTCGGTCCGCAAAGTGTTAAGAACGATAATCTTTTAATATTATCTTGAAAAATACTTTCGAAAACAGGATGAGGAGATTGCAATGTTAATGGAGTTGACTCATCTTCAAGAAGTTTCGGAACAGCTACAAAGACATGCAGCATCTCCACATCATTTGCCTCCAGCATCTGAACAAGTGCTGACAGACATAAAAGGTTGCGATGTTACACAGTGGTCTCTCGCAACGCCTCCTTCCAGTCCTTCTCTGTCTCTTGGATCCAGAAAAAGCTCAATGTGTTCAATTAGTTCTTTGACGAGTAGCAGTAGTGGATCGTGTAAGAGTCATCCAAGTCCTTCTGGACATCCATGGCACAGATCATTATCTCAGGTAGCAATATTATTGGTTCATATCAGTGCAATGGCATTGAACGCTTACTTTCACTCTGCCGAATTATTTTATTAACACTTTTACGGATACGTTCGATATGTATTCGAAAATAGGGGTATAAATTAGCGGATGAAGTAAAGGAAACACTTAGATTTCAGTCAATTTAGATTTCACTTTTATTACTCGTTTTAGGAGAAATAAAAATACTACTTGTGTTCATTAGCGTTTGCATTAATATATATTATTATATGAAGTGATCTTTGTCCACGTTTTATACTATAAATTTTTAAATACTGTCTTACAAAGCATTAGACTCTTAATTCAGTTTCAGCTGGTGATACGACTGAATTTATTTATTCAGTAAATGCACTTTTTGATTGTAAACAATCTGTGATCAACGATCTCTTTAAATGCTTTTAACATTGAAATCCCCAAAGTTTTGTTATTTAAGTTTACATCTATTAGCGCTGCATTACTTTTTACTTTTTATTTTTACTCTGCACATATCTTGAAATAAGTAAAAAAAATGCTTTTATTTTGAAAGATTCAAATATGAAGAAAAAAGATGTCTGCACATATCTTATATTGCAGCAGGCACGAGAGTAATGCTTAAAATTATGCGTCTGTATTCCTAAACAGATTATAGATATCAATTGTCAGTTATATGTGAGGAGGATAAATGAACTTGCATGCACATTAAACAGTTATACTGTCTACTATTGTAGATCTTTCAGACAGTTTGTTTAATAGGGTTGCAAATGCAGATATGACCGTGAAAGTGTTAAGAATATTAGCGTGTATAATGCATGGCACTATTAGCTTTAGTAATGTCAATCTACCTATGTACATTGACCTAAGTAGATACTCTACACGCAGATTATGGGCGGCGTCTTTGCCGTACAGTATCAGCTTTATGTATGTGGTAGTCGATGTTGTACTCGTTGTAGCCTGTCGGTGTTAGGCCTTCCAGCATCAGCGGTATGATGACACTACGACATTTGACAAGTGGTAGTTCCCGTGATTCTGGCTTCACTTCTCAGGACACATTATATACACAACCTGTTTCTGAACATCAGGTAAGGTCGCTATATAGTACTTGCTTGCTAGTGTTATAGAAATTTCTATTCAGGGTCAACACTTATAAACGGTATTGAGTATCATCTAATTCAGTTTACATTCTTGTCTTACCACATTTAAGATATGATTGCCTTGCCTTATGTATCAAATGTGTCTTTTGGAATAATAAAAGCATTAGCTGTATTACATATCTTGTAACTGCATCTACTTTGACTGACTTACAGGAAACATCCGGCCAGTACAGCAGGCAGAATCAAAACACTATTACTGAACGTCCACACACGATTTCCTCAGGTAAAGACATTTTCGTGATCAAATATAGTTATTTTTGTTTCTAAATATAACGATCTCGATATGTAATTATTTCAGCTTATGAGAAAGGCCATCAGAGACCAGCATTGAGCGTTTACACATTCCAGGCTCCTGATCGGGACAATAGTAACTGTTGCCAAAGTCAGCCTGCTTCTCCTGTTTCATCTTCATCTTCATGCTCTTCCTCTAATCAGCAAATATCCAGATTACAATTGCGTAGAAATACTTGTAACAATCGCCCTCCAATTCCAAGTCGATGCTCCAGCTTGGAACGGCCAACAATTACAGCGAAAAATGAACCTCCGGGAAGTCCAAGAGGAAAGCCAAAACTACCGCTTCCGGCACACTTAGCAAAAGGTTCATATCATAATGTCAAAAATTATCAGAAACAACCATAGCACACGTCATAATCTATAATGATGCTATACAGAATTAGCAACTCATCAGATTCAACAGCCAATGTATGTAAACATGCACGAGTTAGCGAATTTAGCTGCTTGTCGTGCTCAAGAAATGCAGTTTCCATTACCTCCACCCCCCGCATCGTTAACAACACCAGCCTCTGAAAAGGTCCGTATGTACATTGGCACTGTATTCTCTTTAAATTTCGGACGTTTATAGGTGACATGAAAAAGATATTCATCCGTTTCATTCTCACAGGCTGAACTTGGAGAAAAAGATGGTAGTCAGACATCCGAATCCAGCGTGGAATCTAGCAGTGGTTATGGAAGTCAGACCACATTGCCACACTCTCTTTCACTTCATAATCAGAGTGAAGGCATCTGGAACATATCTGGTACGTCCACTTTAATGCCTCGCAGGAGTTCAATGCAACAAGCAACTAAACCCCCACCACCAGCAAGACGTACATCTACTATTATTACTGCCACAAACGATGCTTCTTCGTCAGGCCAGAACGAAGAGCGTGGTGAAAATACTTGTGACGATGTTGAAAATCTTCCACCACCACCAGCATTTTTACTGGAAGGTTCGTCACCTACAGCTAGTCCTGCTCCACAGCGGTAAGAAACTTGTTGCTGCTGTAGACAACATCTTGTATCGTTTTTCAACGTGAACGAATTGAATACAAATTTTTCGTTCTAAACTTTTGAGTCTGCCAGTATTAATCTTTGAGTTTCAATCTACGTTTGTTCCAAACAAGAGTACGAATAGAGTTATATGTTGATTTCGTAGTAACACGTTTGTTTATGTATGATAATATGATGATAAACGATGGTTTTTATAAATCAGAGACTCTCAAATGACAGTTCGGTTTTACTTAGAATAGGTATCAGACCTTTTATTAATTGGTATGATAATCTTTAAAATGATCGATACATAGTGATGTTGGTCGACGTACTGCTCACAAGCCGCTTGCAGATTATTTCGCTTGCGGATGCAAACGGGTTAAACATTAAATAATTTCAATTTCATATAGACATTAATGTTGTTTATTTTTTATATTGTAGGTCTGTCTCCGTGTCGGAGACAGTGAGGACACTCACCGAGTTGCGTCATACACCTGCAAGTCCATCTCTTTTACGCAAAACTGCAGGACAGGCTCAAACGCATAATTCATCCAATACAATTCAGCATAATACTGTATTGCAAATCACTCGGTCTTCGGTTGAACGTTCATGCTCATCTATTCGTTCATCATCCGAAGAGAGAGGATCGAGTATTCTGCAAACAACTTCACATAACGCAGGTGTCAGTAATCCGGCACTAGGTCCAGGGGGTCTAGGCCAAAGTTTCATGGCTGTCCTCAGTGCAAAGCTCATCAGTACTACTGGTAACAATAATAATTCTAATAATACCATTAACAGTCCAAAGTCTGTGAGAAAACACACTACAGAGCCACAGTCGAATAAGAACTCTAAAACATGCGGTTTCCTTGATACATTAAATGCTAAGTTAGCTCAACAGCAACAAAACTTACATAATCAAGGAGGAACCAGTAAATCGGCGAATGTGAGACGTATCATGGGTAACCGTGTACCTATCATGGATCCTTTACAAGTCAGGGACTCTCTTATGGATCAAATACGCAGAGGTACCTCTTTACGGAAAACCAGTGGACCTATTAATGATCGTTCAGCACCAAAAATTTATTAAGCGCTCTTAGTACGAATTTTCACGTAAGTTCCTTCAGTACGTATCGGAGAATTTCAGTCGCGTTTCTTTGTTACTTGAACAATTGCCTACGAGCATTATCAAATCTACCATTTAACTTAATCTTCATATAACTGACAATTTCAAACAATAAAGCTCGTCCGTGTTGTATTACATTAATGTTAATTTCGCAAACATTCTGTAATAAAAGCACACTTTACATAAAATAAGCTTTTCATACATTATATGTTAGCAAGTGTTCTGATATAAATTTAGTTGGTGCAAAAATAGAATTAGTTACCTTATTTACGCAAGTAGATCGTCTTATTGTGGCGTAATAATACATAGTAATAAATAAGAATGTTTAAGGAGTATATTTGTAAAGTGAAATAGAATAGTTTATTACTATAGATTATTTCCAGTTTTCGTTTTGAGTTGATATGCTTGTAATGCCCAATGCTTGCCAGTGTTGCAGGGAATTTGACTGATTTTATGTTTTAGTAATAATTTACGATTCTATATCTTCATACATTTCTTTTTTCAATATTTTAATATAACATAATATTCAGCACATCTCTTATAATCAATATGTTATTATTCCATATGCATATGCTGGTTTCCACCTTTTTTGTAAAGCGCACAAGCGTATATTAATATTTGATTTCTAATTTAATTTGCTGCATACGCTAAAACAAATTTGAACTATCAGCATGGCGTCTACCAAATGATGATGTTCTTTGCCACAATGACACAGAATAAAATAACATAAGTATTATTATCCAGGTAGAACCTAAATGTATAAAATTAGTCATTTTTTTAGATTGGCCCAACAATCATCTGTATTTAAAATTATAATACTTATCAAATGTTGGCGCGTTGTCGCAGTACTGTTTTTTTTAATATTATTAAGAATGAATCGTATACGTCTGTAGCTAAATGTATCGAAATTTTTAAGTATATTGTTATATTTTGCACTTTTGGCTATATTGTTATTACATAAGGAATATCTTTTTGTTATTGCACTGAATCTATCAAAAGTTGTTCCACAGGCGAAACATTATATTAATTTACTACGATATTATAAAAATACTCGCGTTCCAAGACTGTTGCGGTGTTACGACTGACTTTCATTTTGCTATAAATTGTAATAATTAAACAAACTTTTAGTACACTGATCGTTATAATGTCACTGGAGATTTACTGATAATATATTCATTATGATAATCTATTTCGATGCTTTTTGTACATTTAAATATAAAACATGTACCATAGATATATTGTCGACCATCGAAGCTGGTTAATTAGAAATTACACGACGTTCTTCCGTGTAATTAATAATGGTCCTGTCGTTTTAATATTAAATGGTTCATAATAAAATCCTGACGTCCTCCAAGATTGAAATTATTACAGGTTTTGCACTCGAAATTAATCCTTTTGCAGATCATATTCATCTTTTTGCACTCTAAATTAACCATTTTGCAATGCAAGCTTTTCTACAAATTTGTTTCCTTAAGCTATTCTAATAAAAATAAAATGCAATGTAAAGTTATTGTTCCAAAATACAAATCTTATTGCATGTATGTAATAGTACTTGAACATAAAATAACATAAAATGGCATCGAATTTGTTAATTTTAATTAAGATATTTATTTAACATCGATAAATATGATTTGCAAAAAGTTAAATTTAGAGTGTAAAAAGATGAATATGATCATCAAAAGGGTTAATTTGGAATGCGAAAACTGTGTACTTTTAGAAAATTGGGTCAAGCATTTATGTCAGTACTCGTGTTCTACCTGGGTCGGGATATTCCATCATCGTTGAATATTAATAAATATGTAAACATGTCTCATATTGACTAGAAACGACTTACACATTACGACGATAATTTCGACAATACATATATTCAGAGTGCATCTTGGAAATGTTACTAATATTGCCGATATAAACAAAAAACATTGTTTGTCCAGCCATTTTCTTTAGTTATGAACGGGGGATAAGGTTTTTCTGATACATATGTATTGTATAAGTAAAAGAGTATTAATTGTATCATCTTGTACCATCAGATATGTACTGAGAAATGAGATATTTACTAATAGTTATTTTGACGTGTAATAGCCTCTATAACTGTGAATTATTACTGCCAATATACAGCATTCACCGTTCCTGGCATTCCTGAAGAAGTTAGATTCCATATTACTTGAATGAAGCGTTGTGATAAATAACGTATAGTGATAATAAGTCTTTATTTATTACAGGCAAGAGTTTACTGTTTACAACGTGAGCAAATAATGATACTTTAAAGAGTTTACGATTTGCTATTTAATGCTGATCATGCAAAACTTAACAATATGAAACTTTGCATTTATAAGTACACAGTTTACCAGTGCGTTATTCGCTAAAGAAAAACTATTCCACTCGATCAGCGTTAAGTGACAAATCATTAATATAAAGAGAAATGAAACGAAACCGTAATAATAAAGAAATAATCATACACACACTGTGTTAAAATAATATTTAATGTAGTATGGATTTACAAAGGTGATTGTTAATTTGTAATAATTATTTCAGTAGCAAACGGATAATAAATAAAATATGTAATACTTGGAATGGAAAGAATCTTCTATGTTATACATTTACCTGTACAAACAATTGAATTCGTAAAGTTTTTCTACCGAAATTCTTTCTGTATTTCGAACTGGTATCAAATATGCCGGGACATTTTATTACTTCTAATTCGTAGGAAAGAATCTAATATATATAAACTTGTACATGTAATGGGAACATGTAGAGTCGAGTGAATACAACAATGCATGTACGTAGCATCGGATATTCTAAAAAAGCATTTTCTTCATCGAAGTTTAACACGGAGAAAGTATAACATTTAAATATAATTACATATCTTTTATTAAAGCACTGAGTGGTTGTCTTTTGCTGCCATTGGAGGTGATTCCTTTACTTCGACACTTTTTACTTACATCGAAATTGAAAAAAAAATGAAAAGTACGATACAGTTAACCACCAGGCGATAGACTTTCATGTATAGTCTGATTTTTATCCAGCTTGAAACATGTATTTCGAACATCTATTAGTTTATCAGGTACACCGCTTATTGATAATAATCCGTATATGTAGAATGTCTCGTCTAAGACCTGTCGATTCTTGTTGTTAGATTGTAAGAAGTTATTGTCCTTGTTTATTATTAACGCCAAATTTCCAGCTGTAAAAAAGAACATAAACCGAAATTAATTTTTTCCATAATTTTCTGAAACTAGTTAGCGAAGACCGTTTATGTGTCCCGTATTAAACAAAGGATTTTTACCAGGCAATTGCCATGATTTGTTATGATGTACTACAAGTTATTATTAATAATGCACTACTAATATTCAATATTATTAACACTAGAACTGCCAAAGGGGTCAAAATGACTTGACCTTCATTTTCAGTTAAATTATTCGAATATAACGCGGGGTACTGTTTGAGATATTACATACTTTTCTTTGATCTATATAATGCAAATAATCGAATACATTAATTAACATCAATCCTCCAGCCATAATTAATATATAAATAAATGTGTAAGCATAACTGAGTATATGTTCGGCAGTTCTAGTGTTGATATACAATAATTGTATATATATAAATAGTATGTGTATATCTGTAGCCATTTTGAATAAGTACGTACGTGAGTCCAAGGGTGCGCAATGACACTCTTCGTTTAATACAAATTCGACGGTAGAACGCAATCGTCGTACTTCTCTCGACGGCTGTAAATCTAATAACAATCTGGCTTTTCGTAATCGCCTGATAGCTACTTTAACAGTAGCTTTTGCCGAACAATAAACGTTATTAATATTTGATGGTAGTCCGTCGGCACAAATGGGACAGGACGCTCTTTCTTTGTTTGTCGCTAAAACGATGTAAATCAACAAGCATGATATCAGAGTGTATTACACGTATATTTGAGCGATTTATTTTGAAAACTGGACTTAGACCACTTTCAAAATAAACGGCTCATTTAATTTAGTATGACTTTACTTACCATTACTATACATCCTAGTCGTGGAGAAGCCATCTTCTGATATTTTAAATTCTTCCTGTATGGGATTACAAATTATTAAGTTATTGTGGTAATTCGTGATTTACGATATAAATACTTTATATCGTGAAACTCGGTGCGGCTTTCATAAAAAGATATGAATAGGATCTACTTTGAGGATATCATGAAGATCAAAAATATGTGCTGATGTTCCTCAACGACTAATGGAAATTATATATTAATGTAATCCAGCCATCTTGGAAAATATAGTAATCGTATTATACCCGTGGGAAACAATAATAGAATGTTATAGAATAATAATAAAAAGGATATATTATAGTATTAATAATATGACAATAGTAGAAATTTGTTTAACACTCGAACTACGTACAATATATTCAGCTGCATTTATACATTCGCGTATACGTCCCAAAAGATACAAATTTTATTACGTCCATTGTGCAACGTGAGTCGCACAAAATCTCAGAAAATGGAAACTTATAAGTCCGAATGTTTTAATTAAATTCCACGGACCCGTTATTTTGACGATTTCCGTAGTATAGTGTTAATGATAATAAGTACTTATATCATGCTTATTCAGTTTAAATCTTGTGTTTAACACGATGAATGCCGTGCCAAGTATATCGCTAATATTCATACTGCTTGCAATATTTTTAACGTTACGATAAGGATTTAAAATGACTAGTGTATCGTAGAGCGCTTAAATACTTTATTTTTAGACGTTATATGTATACACGTTGCAAACATGTATAGCATATAACATGATTCATCCCGGCACTCAACGTGTTAATGTAAATGCGGAAGAAAATTAATTCATACCTGTGGTGGAGGCGTATAATTTACTAATTCTTTCGTTTTATTATCTGTAGACAGTTTTGTTGTAGTCGAAGTGTCCTCGGCATTATCGGCAGTTTCTAATTCATAATTTGGTACAACAAATGGCTTCTCTACCATTGAATCATTTCCGCGATTTACGGTATTTGGTTTTATGTATACGGGTATAGGTCCCTCTAATCCGTCAGGTGTTTCAAGTTCATGACTAACAATAGCAAACGACGGATTTGCGCCGAAGGTAGAAAAGTCTAACTTCTTAACTGTGATTTCCGAGGTATCTTCCCCATGCTTAGATGACTGTCCGTCAGTGTTAATTTTGTCATAGACAGGATTCATATTTACGTCTGGTTCATCCGGTACCAATCCACTTCCAGATTCGGCCTGCAAAGCTAATAGAACGTAATAAGTATAACTTTAACATTACTTTCCTATAAACGTACAAAATAGCAGAGTTAATACAGGTTTTGTACTCGAAATTAACCCTTTTGCAGATCATATACATCTTTTTGCGAATCAAATTTCCATTATTGCAATCAAATTCACTTTTTCATTTCACATAGGATTTTATTTTTATTACAATAGCTTAAGGAAACAAATTTGTAGATAAGCTTAATTTGCAGAAGGAAGGGGAATTTGATTTGCAAGAAAGGTGAATATGATCTGCAACATGGTTAATTTGGAATACAAAAAGATTCATTTGGAGTGCAAATCCGGTAAATTACTATATAGTTAGTGTAAAAAGTATTCGTACAGCAGCGAAATTTACCAAAAACCTCGTAGAACGGTTCGTACAGTTCACGCGGTTTTTAACAAATAAATAGAAAGCGTTTTTGATTCAGTTTATATATTTCTCAAATTTTTGTCTCTAATAATATATTGTCCTATATATATTGTATATGTAAAAATCCTTCTATTCTCCCTCAAAAAACTTATGCAAACCGCACGGACTTACTTACCAACCCAATAAATTATATTCAATGGAATAGACATATGTATTTAGTGTAGTATTCATTCTTTTTACTTACTGTCAGAGTGGTCAGCTGTTATGCTATTATCATTAGTAGCATGAACATTCGGGATAGAATCTAATGCATCTTCCATTACTCTAGGATTTCTGTTATCTACAAATGGTTCCATATCTAATTCCGATTGCCCTGCAGGTGTCGAGACTTCTTTAGCTTCATCTTCGTTCTTGTCTTTTTTATTTGTTATTCTGCTGCGAGATTTGTCGGCCGGATTCGCGGCTTCGTGCGTTGTCGCGGATTTATGATTTGTACCATTTACCTTATTGAGTGATTTCTCAGTGATTATTTGATCATCTACGACATCGTCTCTCTGATGTTCTGCCCTATTTATTATCGGGTTTTTTAATAAAGTGCCTTCCATCTCAATCGGTACCGAATGTGATACTACTCGTTCTTTGCTTGTCTCAGCACTACTACAAGTTTCGGCAAATTTATAACTCTGGAAACAATATTCCAATATTAATAACGCGACACTAATATTCAATATTACAATGTACTGTTTATCAGGTAGTTTCTTTGATTTGTTGACGACGCAGTCAGAAATTATTATTAATAATGCGATATATTCGATTCAATATTATTGCAATACCACAATTATCTAAGTAATTTCATTATTATTTCATTTCGCTTAATAAATACATAGAATCTCTGTACTACAGTTATCCAAGTAGTTAAAACTTGATTTAAAACACATGTTCTATTTATTGAAAATAGTAGCTTGTAACTAAATTTAAATATTTCATGATCATGAAAAAGTCTTTTTACTTTATATTTTACGATTATGTATAACCGAGAAGGATAGAAATATGACAAACATGTTCAACCTATGTTCGATTACTTGCGCAAGCTTTTATTAATCTTCTCAACTGATAAGAATGTCTAAGAAGCTAGGTAAGCATGAAGCATAAATTGAAAATTTACTTACACTGGATACGGTAAGCTCTTGTTGATAATAGTCATAGAGCTTCACGTTTGCTGGTTCAAGACGATCAACGAGATTCTCCCTCGTTACCGTAAACGAAATGCACCTATTCTGATTTGTTAACTTGTCAAAGTAAATTGTAACAATATCACGATCTTGCTCGAAGCGTTTTACATCTGCAATTAATTCAATATTATTATAATGCATTTTACATACTATCGAAAGCATATTCTTTATGACAGGAAAAAAGAAGTTACGACAATCATATCAACGAAACATGATATGATCGTTTATATATGGGAAATAGAAAACGACATTATTTATGGGATAATCTAATATATGGGAATATTACTTGTTGAGGGATCCTCTAATAATACATGTAAGCTTGATCGATCTGGCACGTATCCGCTTATCATCCCAATTTCAAGTAAAGACATATTACTTTCTTCATCTGCCATTTTATAGCGAGTGCAAACAGTTATTTTTTGCATTGAACATTCATCGACAAAAGCCTCGGAACTGGCGGTTACCGATAAGTCAAAGGCTTCGGAACCAGTTGCGTGCGCAACGTTATATTTCATATTACTCTAAGTTAAAGAAATGAGTAACATAAGTCACGTTATTAATATGCTAAGTTCAGATATTTGAAGATAATTGAAGTATATATCCGAAAGGATTCTGCAAACTTAATTTTTAAATGAATCGTAAGTTGTAGAACCGTTGAAACTTTTCGAGTATGGAGATTTCACGCGCAAATTTAATGTTGTTCCTATTTGAAAGTTCGGAAGATTGCATCTTTCGGCATTATTACAATTATGTTAAGCTATCACATAATTAAAAAGATATCTACTTTATTGTACGGACTATTTTAATGTTTTCTATTACTTTTCACTAAATTTCCTTCGTATCTTGAGACATAGTGCTATATATTGAAAGAAATAAAGATAAAATATCTTACTTGTACCAAAACACAGCCCTCACCCTCCGCGAAGATTTCAACAATCGTTGGTAAAGCAGGTAAACGTATTTGCGTAAGAACCATACGGTTATCATTGTGCATCCGATGGATAAGATCTACTTCGCCAGCAGTTACAAGCACTGATAAATCAGTTGTGTTTGTATTCATTGATATGGCGTACTTTGTAAGAGCTTCTAATCCTAGAACCGTGTCTTGCGTAGATGTAAATCCACCCTCTGCGTTTCTCTGTTTCGACATCCAACGAACAGCTTTTAAAGCGTGAACCATATTTGCTTCACCACCTAGTTTCACTAATGATAGAACAGCGTATGCAGTCATTTCGATGCTCAAACCAATCGAAGATTTAGATTTATCCTCCCACCATAGAAGATCCTGTTCAAAAGCCATTTTTAAACAATTATGCATTTCGGTCTAATACTCGAGTTATTTCACTGTCGAGCAATGAATTTTTCACGATAAAATTCATTCTTACATTTTGTCGGGTGGCACGATCCAAAAGTAACTTCAAGCTGGAATTTGCTTTCGGGTGTTCGAGTAACGTTAAAGCATAAGTAGATAAAGCCATTGCATATGGATTATCATTATTGTTCTCTACTCCCTTCTCTAGGCAGTATAATGCATTGTTAATTAGGGATGGTGATAAATAAACACCAGACTCAAGTAGTGAAATCAAAATGTATGCCGTTAACGCCGATGATGAAGTATCCTCTCCTTGTAAACCGCCCTATAAAGGTAATAGTTACTACTTTGATCTCCACGTTATTAATTAGACCTCAATAAAGAGAAATACAATAGTTATAAAACAAACCTTCATTTCTTTGTGGAAGACTCTACCTATCATAGGGAAACATCCATTTTCTAATTGTTTCTTTACAATCCATTTAACGGAAAGTTTTAAATCTCTTTCGTCGATATGAATCAAACTGCGTGCTTGTGCAAATGATTTTACTACGAATGCAGTCAGCCATATTGAACTTCTATCTTCCGAACTGTCTGGCCCAAAGGCAGAGTAGGATCCATCCGGGTGTCTATAAATCAATTCGCGCTGGTATCCTGCAATCAGGGAACATTTTTTGAGAACTATTTTTATCAGAAAACATAACAATTTGTTAGTAAGTGCATGTTTTAAAATAGTTTTAATGAAACACGCGGCCAATGAAAGTACGATTAAGTATAATTCAAACGAAAGATCCTTCTTCACGAATCGAATCAGTTATTCTAATTTGGCTATAAATGGAATAGTATAATAATAATATTAAAAGTTCTCAATTTGAGACACAGTAAATTTAAATATAATATTAAACTTAAAAGCTTGAATAGACACAAAACTATTAAACTTTGAAAGTAAGGTGATTAAGGCACTAATTTTTATTGCGTAATAACACACTAACTAGAACTTATTATTAAATGACTGTAGATTACATACATTTAACACTAGATTTACGGGACCCGTCATTTTGACGCATTTCTAATTTCACATGGAAAATTACAGAAACCGTTTACATTTCTCTTCTACCACTTGCACTGACTTTTATTCATTTAACGAGAAAAATATATATCCAAATTCATATTCTTCTAAGCCTTCTAATCCAGAAACACTCTATGTGGTATTCTCAAATACTCTCAAATTGACACATATCCGTAGAGATAGGTACATATATAAGAAATGTCCGTAAACCTAGTGTTAATCCTCTTTTACATGCTTTGTTTCATGCTATGGCGAATAAAAACAAATTACGTTCTACCTTTTTCCATGTTCTTGATTGCTTTCGTTCTGAGTTCAGGATTTTCTACTCCTCTCGAGTCCAAATATTGTATTACAAGAATATTTGGAACAAAAAGGATCATGTTCTGTTCACCACATCCCATTGGCAAACGTACAAGGTTCTCCAAGTTTTCTATTGCAGGTCCTAATATATCGCCAATTAAGGATACGTATCCCCTTCCACTTTCTGGAACTAAATCCTCAGGTAAATCTAGGTTCCACACTATCGTTGAATCGTCACTAAAATCCTTCGGGCAAATAAACGCTGACTTGGTCACATCTACTGGAAAGCCTTCCGGTAGCACTAGTATTGGCTTCACGATGACGTCTCTTTGAAAAGATTAAAAATAACTTAACTTTGACGTATTACTTTTCACCAAAAATGAATAAAGAAATTATAAATATAACCAAATTAGAATTTTGTAAGTTATTGCGTAAAGTTCAATTGCATTACAAATGTATTATCGGAAAAAAGTAGTACCATCCAAAACTTTCGGGTGTAAGAAGTACTAACAATAAAAGTATAGTTGCAACAATTATATACAGTGGTTAAGTTGTATAACTTGTTAACTGGAATTCAGATTTTTAATACTTTACGAATTTGCATATAGCTCCTCGTATATTTCCCTTTACATTAGTGTAGTTCCAAAATAAAGTTTTTTAGATATATGTTTTGTGATTCCGAATTAGTAAAATTTAATAACCACTATAAGCCCATCGCGTAGGGTGATTACATTATTGGAGTGAGTCATAAATAAGTTCCATTTTGAAAATAAAGTTTATTCGTCAATAAAATTGCAAACGTAACACTTCAACTGTTAAATTTAGACTGAGAGGCAATTTTCTAATTGCCACTAAAGAAATTTACTTCGTACGAAATATAATCAGGCAATTCTTGAAACAATTTTCTAATTGCCACTAAACAAATTTACTTCGTACGAAATATAATCAGGCAATTCTTGAAAGAAGAATAACACTATCTGCAGTGGAACTTATTTATGACTCAGGCCAATAAAAACCATTATTAGCGTGTTAAAACTACTCTTCTCGTAATTACTTACTGGGTGAAAATCAAAGTTGGTGGTCCACAAGGTTCAGCGTAATCTGAGTCTATAGATGCGGAAACTGTAATATTAACTTCACCTAACACTCTAGGCCTTAGAATATATTCATGAACGACACTGTCCCGTGGTTTTACGCAAAATGAAGCAGCAGCGTGTGACAAATATAAATCAAGCCCTTCCGCATTTTCTAACTTGATTTTTACCTGCACACAAAAGTGTTCATCATTAATGTTAATCAATTTCTAACATGCGAAAGTAATCGTTGAGAAGTCTTGTTTATCTTCTGTACCAATTAATTGAATTACAAATTATTGTGCGGTTTATTTGTTAGACTGAAATACTTACGGGCAAGCTGTGTTGCATGTAATTGAATAAAGAGACTTTCATGCGTAACATTTCACCACGTTTTACACTGTAGGGTAAACTGTAGTCAAGGAAAAATGGTTGAAAGCCTGTTATAGTTGTCGGTGGAGCTATACCGAGACCGTGTACCGGCGAGATGCACGTTGTATGCCCAACCCAATCTGTAATAGTATGCGGAAGCGTGCGCTCTACCGTTACTTTTCCATCTCGCCTGTAAAATATTTGTAAATCATTAAGAATTTAAAGATATTCCGCATGTTAGTTTATAAAAAAAAATAAGTTTCTCGGATTGCGCAAATCGTACCCTGTCGACACTAACTCCCATAACCAGGTTTCAGGGAAATAGGATCTAAGACTGACTGGTTGATCAGGTAGTTGATCCACATATCCTAATTCTGGACCCATCGCGGCAGCAGCCACTGCGAAATTTAGCAACGGAAATGCCATAGGCATTTTTACCGTTTTCAACATTCTGTCTAAAATCAGAAGATTTTCAACATTTTATATTTCCTTCTATACTCTTCATACACTAATACACTGATATAATAGTAATTATGATTATCATATTAAATACAGTATATCTAAACCATTTTTATTCGTATATTCTATAGTTTTCAAAACAGTGTTTTTATGAAGATTGTACAAAATAATACTGGTAATTAATACTTGCCAGGTTCATCAACTTCCTTATGCAGCACACGTAAACCGAAGCCAACATCAAACCATGTTGGTTGTCCACGATCCAAGAAAAGTGATGGACAGGGTCGCGTTTCTAATACTAAATCGCTCATGACGATAGCCCCGAAATCCTGCGCAAAAGAATCAGTTAAATCCAACGCATTGATGACTATATTTCATCGAATTTGATTCTAGTATGCCATATTCACGTTATTAAAATCTCTAAATGATTACAAGACTAAAATCTTACATCAAACGCTTGTATAGCATCCACATAATTAACTCCTTCATTATAAAACTTTCCGTGTCTTTTACGACGTCGGAACCAGGCTGGTGCCTTTTCCCCGACAGGGTTTGGCAGATGATCGATTTCCTCGCCATTTGCTTCCGGTGGAGTTGCTCCTGTATAATACGGATAAGACTTCATTGAAATTAATCCTTTTGATTGGAAATTCTTTAGAAAATTAGCTGCGAATGCTTTTAACGGAAGAGGATTACTAGAATCTCTTTTCTTTGGAAGTTTACTTGACTACTCTGTGAAACATCATACTGTTTTGATAAGTATCGTACTTTTACAGTGCGTCCAAGACCAAATTGATCGTGTCTCAGGATCAGGGTGAAACCTCTTAAGTTGATCAAAGACACGATTTTCGTCAATTAGATTAGCTTTTGATCCCCCTAAAAATAGAGTTGATTTATCTACGGCGGATATGCCACAGAGAGACCATGGTGCCGCTTCCACATGATATTGAGTTGCAGTTCCTGGATTCTGGGCATCAGTATGCCAGGCTGTCTTTACTTTGTTTTCGAAACAATGACCTACTTCGATTGTATACGTGGTGGCGATGATTTCACCATCTGATCTCACGTAGTAAAGTAACAATTCTGACACTGGAGCCATGCTGGGTGTAATTTTCACGCTCAATGGAAATCTAAAAAACACAATATGACACATAATATTTATTATGAAAACTGAAGTAAGTTATTAAAGTTAACTAGCGAAAAGTCGGTTCGTTACTATGGGAATATTCTATTTTTCATTATTGATTTTTGAAAGAATACTATAAATGTTATAGATAATTAATTAAGTGTATACCTGTGTACAACGGAGTTTTGATCGGTTTTGTTTGCCGAAGATTCAACGGCACCCAACAAATTGCGGAATTCAGAGTAATTTAGAATAGTGTCCTGATTTGGTTTATGCTTCACATGCCCATATATCAAGAGGTCGCCTTTAGAGTTAATAGAATAATGGAAGGAAATAGATTCATTACTTTTACTGTTCATTGGCATCGTGTACATTACGTTGAAAGAGTATTTTTCCCCACACACGATTGGCTGATATCCTCGTGCTACAGTTAGATAACTCTCACTCGGAGAATACCAAGGATTTATATCGACATATGCCGATGGTTGATCCATGAATACCTAAAAAATATATTAATCTGTAGTGTTTGTCAGTACAGTATGTAAATATCGCATAAATAATGAATGCAAAACCTACCCTCCATCGTTTATCTGGCGAATAATACTTTGTTGGATAGTCAACACCCGTAGCAACAAAACTTAGTAAAACAATATTCTTATGCGGTGGTGGAACAATGAAATCGATAAAGCCATCGGTGGATGATGTAAAATTACGGCATTCCACAACCACACGAAGCCACTCATCCTTCCCTCTTACTTTTAAACAAAGTTGAATTTTTTCATTTGGAGCAGGAGTATCGCCTGGATGTAAGACTCGCAACTTAAAGAAACAAATAGATATATTGATTATTAATTATAGTAAACAGGCCTAGTTGTATAAGTTCTATTTAGTACGTGCTATTACATTATTGACTGATACAGTTACACACGAAGTATATAATACATCCTTTGTAGCTTATGATCTATAAATTAAAATGGATTTAAAGCAATCAGAAATATTGTATCACAATCTATTATAAATGCAAAATACTTCTTTGATTTATGAAATAAGGATTCCACCGACCTTTCCGTGATACGGCAATCCTAACTTGAAGTACTTAGGTGTATGTGGTAAGAACTCCAGTTTGAGTGCTTGATGCATTACCACTGTCCGACTAATCGTAGTTTCTACTACTCCAGTTCCAGATTCTGTGAAATTCGCTATGAGAACGATATTATTTGGCGCTACTTTCCAGTGTGCTAAGCCAAGCACTGATCCGGAAAGTACAAATTCGGTGCAACCATCGGGTGAATCGACCTACAGAATTTCTTTAATTTAGAAACAATTTGATGCTCAATTATGCCTGACTTATCGAGATCTTATAAAATGGCCATACTTCTGACTCATAATGTATTTCGGGAAGATTAAGTTTTCGTCTCCAGCTCGGTGTTTGTGGTGTTGACTTCAATAGTAGATTACCTTTAACTGGTTTCCCGTAACTATATCTGTGTTAATAACATTTAGTATATTAATAACGGATGGGTATATTTATTAATGTTAAATAATATGTGTTATGATAAATCCTTGTCGGGTGAGGTATGCTACCTGGCACATATATTCCATGTTACATTTTCAGCGTCTGCAAGTATGTATCCTGGTGAACTAATGGTGACTTGAAATCGGGGTAAAACATATTTCTTAACTTCAAACGTAGTTGTATGAAGTAGTTGTGGATGTGATCTCTCCTTTTCTACTTTTACTTTCCAAGTTCCCTAAAACGCAGCAATCGACGTTAGATATTTCGGAACTTAATACCATATTATTTATTTGTATATTTGTGTATGTATATATTTCTTGCATCTTTACCGAACTTGGTTCTGGTGACAGAGGAAACATTAATTGTACCAATCCATGTTGAGTTTGTACGTGAGTCCATTGGGCTACTCTGACTTCCGATGGATTTTCGATCCAAATTTTGGGAATCTATAAATCGATAATAATATTACGAAGCTGTTTCTCATTGATAGCAAGTTACAACTGAATGACATAAATCTATAGATGTAAACGTACCGGTTTTTTCCATGGTTTCAAGTCGTGCTTGATCATTAATACTCTTATATTCACATCTTGTCCGGGTTTATATACCGGTTTATCGGTTTCCAAAAAGGTAATTACAGAATCATGCTCGATGTAGACCTCTTTTTCTGCCTCCACTACATAATCAGGGTGCTTCTCAAACGTAATTTTTAATCGAAGTCTTGCATTCGAATATTTTGTTGACGGTACCATTAACTCCAGACAAGTCTCTATGCCTATAAAAATATGTTGAAAATTAATATAATTAAGAAATGACTTCTTTATAACATATTACCTCAAGTATTTATCTTCATTAAATAAATACTTAGTATCTTATAAATATTTGTATTTCCATAATTGAATATTTTACAAATATCCATTATTCAGTTCATCCCGTAAAAAGAATTGCTTATGTAAAATCTAACTCTTGTCGAAAGACGAACGTATTAATTTATGACATAATTTGTATAATTCAGGAGATTTATCGCAAGTGTATATTGCATAAATACATTAGTACATACACTGGAAATGTGACCACAACATTGTTGTTCGTAAATCGTGTATATGAATGTATGTAGTTTGATTTGCCCCCTGTATTTGCGCGATTGGTTATTTCCCCTCCAGAGAGGGACTTAGTCAATTCAACTCCCCTGCAGGAAGCGACGACAATTTCAATTTGCGATTTGTTTAAAGAGCCAGATGCGAGACGTAAGAATCGAGGAATGAAAAGAGAGGAACACTAAATAGCAACAAAATGCATCGATACATCAGTAACCAATGTTCCAACTTTGTTGCATTTCAAGTATTCTTTTTCGCGTAATAAGAAAATCTTCATGCGGAATTTAGTATTTATATCGCAGACTGAGAGATATAGATTCGAATTGTGAACAGTCAACTGCAATGAGCAAAACTATTGTAAATGCATTCTTCAATGTAGACCAAATTATACTATTAAAGTAGTTTTTAAGTGAAATACAATACTTGCGAACGAAAACATTTAATACTATGTGTATTCTAAAACTAATAAAAACATTATCGAAAACTATAAGTGCCAATATATAAAGAAATTAGTTTATGATCATAATCTTTACGAAGATTAATTACAAGAAGACAAACCACAGATATTCGACGAATTTTAAAAACGAATTTTTAAATATTATAGCTTATATAAATAGACCTTACTATACACTCCTAAGTTGAATGTTTTTTCCACAAAGAATCACTTCTTTGGAAATTGTACTACGAAGTATGGAATGACTTACATCATTGCAAAGACTATTCACGAAATATTTTATATGAGACCATTATTATCCTAATCAGCAAGCACGTGGTTAGATCAATGATCTGAATATTACGATATCATATTACAACTATATTACGATCATTTATTATTGTTTCATTCATTTCGCATTGTTATAATCTCCATGTTTCCGTGTACCATCAATCGCTGTTATTAATCCACATATTGGCGATCAATCATCTCGTAATATATTAAATAATACGTGTTTACTGACCATTTTTTACAATGGTATTGGTACTAGAGAGCACTTCCTCTTCTGCATCTGTGGCCGGGGATATTAACTCCAGAAGAACCTGTGCAGGTGGTTCAAGGTTGTGCAAGGACAAGCACCCGCTTTCAATTTCGCCAGCAAGTAGTCTTTTTGGCGCTGTGAATACATAGCCCCTAAAAAATATGTTTTCTCCATGAAAATAAGGTTGACGATTATTCACGAACGTTCTATAAATCAATGGAGTTGATAACATATTGTGGAAGATTTTGGATTATTTCTTTAAAATAATACGCCCCCCTCTAATATTATTACACTAATTAATAATATAAATAAATAAACACGAGTAGTTAACACTAAATTACATTCAGCTCAAATGTTAATAAAAATGCAATATATGTATGCTCTCTTATTTCCGTGTGTGATTAATTATAAAAGTTAGATATCCTAACATACGTTCCGACCACATTTTTAATATTACATATTAATCTCTATCAATACTAAAATAAAAATGTAGTGGCCATAAAATTATGATTGAAAGAACGAAATAGTGAAATATTTGTATACTTAAGTATAAGAAGTCCATTCTATTGTATATTTATACCGGTTTTGTTGGAATAATGTTGCAGATGTTTGAAGTGAAGCTTGCAAAAACTTACTTTGATCATTAACCACACACCACAAAAATCTTGTTCAATTTACAATATAAGAATTGTACACTTGTTATCTTTTTAATAGAATTCCTTTTCACCCAACACATTCCAATCGAACTCAAATTCCTCGTTTTTAATAATCATTTTTGCACTAAACTTATTATTCATAACTCAAATTATTTCCGATTTAAAGATAATCATAGAGAAGTCTGCTGATCTCATAGTTAAACATTAGTATTCATAGTTAAACTAACTAATGACGAACGTAATAGGAACAGCTATTTATAATATTATATTAATCGGAATTGGAAATCGGATGAATATATGAATTAACGAAAGTGTAATATATAAGAACGATCGTTTGACATATAATAAAGATATAATATATTGAACACGTGATAAACGTCTTAACACGATCACATTTATTATTATCTGATTAAAGTAACTGTAATCATATTCAGCTGTTTATCACGAATTGAATATATTAATTAAAATAAATCGATATTAAATTGCGAACTAGGGATCGGATAAGTATAATCTATTAATTAGAATAAATAGATATTCAATTAATCGGAATTGGAGGGAAGATTTACCTATTATTAGCGGTGTTACTTCCACAAAGAGGAAGGAATATCACGGAACAAGTGAACAGCACAGATAGAATAAAATGCATCGTGTATACGAGGCGTCCACTTTAACTATCATTCATCCTTAATAATCGACTAACTGAAACGCCGGAAATTTTCGAAAACTTGTATATGCGCGAACTGAACTCTTTTGAGAAACAGTATTCGTAGGAGGTGCCGATGCAAGTACGCGTACTGCGCACCAACTAAATCCACATCATTCGTTCGAGCTCTCTTATTAACCCCTTGAATCTATAAGGAGAAGGGTTAAGTGTTGTGCTAATGCGAATTGGATCACGGTACGCACTCTACATCCAACCAATTTTCTTTCCACATTATGTACACTCCACCCAATGATTCTGAAAAGATATAAAGATAATATTATAAATATTATACAGAACGGAAAACAGCTTTATATTTATGATTCAATATTACTTGCGTTATAATTATCGTTACATTTCTAGAGATAACAATTATGTTCTTTCCTGATTGAGTATCTATATTCGATTTATGGTTACTTCGTAATTATTCGGATTTTTTGTGCTATAAGAATTGCGTATTTGTTATAAATCAATTAATAATATTTTTAACGAATTATTAAATGTTATTAATGTATCATGTACATATAAATTTTTATATACATATCAGTTTAGAAATTAGAATTATCATATTTTGGTAAAACATGGCGAGACTGAAACATCCTGTTTCTCAACTTACCCGCTACACTAAGAAAGCAAAATTAGATTTCCACGAATATTGTTTTATCTTCGGAAATACGCACCCACAAACAATGTGATTCAGAATTTCCAATTACATAGGGATCCAATTATCATTATCGATAAATTATCTTCCACTACGTAGAAACTTTCGGAGGATAGTATTTAACACTTTCAACTACAACTTCAGCATATGTAATAATTACAGTAATCTATGTACAACTAAGTCGAAACTTGAATTAACACGTTGAATTCTGAGCCGAAATCCGTGTTATACGATACCTCGCGATACCCGTTCGTAACGTGTATATAACATCTAAAAATAAAAGTTTTTAAGCGCTCTGTAATATACTGGCTACTTTGCATCTTTAGCGCAACGTTAAAAATATTAAACATTTTAAAAATGTTTGCGGTATATTTGATTCGAGTTTTGGTAATATTGGCATCGGCGGCCACTGATGACCCCCAGAGCACTGAACCTATTAAAGCTATGATAAGCATTGTATCACTTATCTGTATATAATATAATAGATAATATATAACATATATAAAAAAATACATAATCCTATGTGAAACATATATAAAAAAACTACCTAGAAACAGAGGGTAGTATTATTATAATAAAAATAAGAATAATATGCATACTGATAAATGTAACAAGTGGACGTTTAAAATGTAGCAAAAATCTGTAGCATTCTTCTTTCAATAAAACATTTAACATCGTCTATACCAGACCCCATGACACTCTCACGATTGAATAGCACATTTCATCATCGTTGACCCTATGTCATCAAAGAGCATACTGCTCTTATCATCGGGTTATCGTCGGCATACCTACATGTGCTTATAACTTTGTAAAGTTACTTGACATGTATAGTATTATTACGGAAGGCGGAAGTCGGAGAATCTGCGAAATATAAGTTTAGAAATATTCATTAATGGAGGTTAGAGATGTTTATACTAATATCAAGGTACTTGATCGCTTCGCTTAGTCGCTTAGTCGCTTCCACGGTGCAAGGAAAGATAAATGGAGCAAGCACTGCTTCTAATGGAAACACAGAATACGCTTTTGCATGTTTCAATTATAAAATCAGTATACTTTACGATAAATATTACTATTAAAGATTGTATAAGATTTAATAAATATATCGTCTTACTTACGTTTAATTACGTTTATCGTTTAATTACGTTTTTGATACGATAACATCATATATTAATCTTAATAAGGATCAATATATTTTTGCAGGTAACAGTTTAAAGAATTTGGAAATTAAGAGTTTGTAATCGTGTATATCTAAAATATCTATATACTTTTTATACTATTTATATAAACTATACACTAATAGTATAAGACGATATATATTAGATATATACTATATTTTTTAAAAGCAGACTTGAATTCTTCCTGTTTTTTTAATAGAAACTAAACAAATTTTGCGAACAGCCTAATACAGTAGATTCTCGTATGACGCGGTTAATGAGTTACGCGTTGTATGAAATCGCGTTATCGGGAAACTCCGCATTTTATTACATAGCGCGTTGTATAAAACAAGCCGTCGCTATATGTTTAGCTCGTTTTAAGAATTCGCGTTATATGGGAGTTTACTGTATATGTAAGACTATAGAGCGAATTGGAAGTCCGTCACTTAAAACGTTCCTTAATTTAGTTGAAGTGGCTAATCGGTTCTTAACCCATGCCAGGCCGATGGCGAGTGTACTCGATGTTTTATTGTACAATTAAATTCATTTCTTTTATTAACTTTCAACGTATATTCCCCGAATAGATATACGGCAGTTATTTTCGCAAGTACGTATTTAGATTATAATAAAGGAAAATATTTAATTACGAAATTATTTTACTAAGTATTCGGAGATTGATTATCGCGCTGGAAACCCCCAAAGATACGAATATCAAACAAACAGTGGATAACTAATATTTATTCCTACGCAACTCATTGCGTAGATCTCTATGAACAAAAACAAATTTGTATAACAAAATATGGAATATGAGCAGATTGTAATGATAAATGTTCACATAAAAGTACTGATATTTTTATGACACATTTTATGCAAAGTTAGAAAGAAGGTTTAATCAGATCCCAGAATCAGAAGAAAAAAGATCAAAACCAAGTTGATATTGAAACCTATTGCAAATTTATTTTCAATGCAGGAGAAAATATATTCTGCAAGAGCTGGAATCTTGTACATGAAAAAAGCTACTACTTTTTATGGCTTGTGAGATTAAACAAGAATAAAGAATTGGTACAAATACATACATGTTTTATATGTAACATTTATAAACTACTTGTAACAGCTTAGCATTGCAGAGTTGTAGCTTTTTGAAATGCAATTAACGTAATCAAATCTGTGTCATCGGAAAATGGAATTCCATTATAGCTTGAAACTGTAGTACATTGTTGTTAGTACTGCAATATTATTGTACCGATACCTTCAGTTTTTGAGTAGTCCTGTCTCCCACTCAATTTTTTCGCTTCTCAAAATAACTTTTTTCGAATACGTAGAGTACGCTACATTATAGCTACCAACACAGGCAAAATATAGGAAGACTAACCACACAATGTTTTTCATCATTTCAGAATGACCGGGCTTTAGAGCCCTATATGCATTTCGTCATCGACGAGATGTAAGTAGACCAAGCACGCAATACAATCCGTAATTCCAGAGTTACCGAGTCCTTGAGCCCGGAACGATTTTGTGTCACTGGTGACATTACCCACCAAATATATAAAATAGCTGTTTTTTTATATTTTTAGTCTCAACAACACAACAATAAAACACGGAATTATTTTTTCAAAAACTCTTACATCTGTTAGCATACATGTTACTCGATATTTAACAGATATATATATATTATATATCGCGCATATCGGAGCCCGCGACCCAACCACGCATCAGGGTTCTGTTAGTGGCACCTGCACGTAGTGAGACCTGGAAATCCGTAATAATTGTAAGTAGAAAATTAAAAATTAGAATTCTTCTACAACTACAACCGAGCTAGTATCTGCTTTATACGTATAATTTAATTAGAAATTAGACACATCGTTTAACGAACTAGTTAGAAATATCGTGTCGAATATAGCTTAATCATCTTTCAGCAATGAACTATACTTCAGAAACTTGATTTAGTGTACAACATTAATGATGAACATCTATTGATGCATTCATATAGCAATTTGCTCTTGTACTGTTAATAAATATTAACTGTATTGTAATAGTGTACATTAATTTATTTTTATTAAGAATTTCATTAAATTAAATGATATTTTAACTTTCGGATAACGCTAATTTTGCCAATTAACTAATTTATTAGATTTGTCAACTAATCTGGTTTTTTACTAATGGTTACAGGGTGGCCACTGCTTGTTTCGCCGGGACGTCCGCAGTCGAAGAAGACAAAAAAACGAAGGCCATCGTCGAGATATTTTAGTTACAAGTGTTTATTTACTGCATATATTTATATATTTATATTTGTTATATTATAATATTTATCAGTATAGAATATTGTATGAAAATAGTTATATCTCGTGAAATTTACAAATACAATAAATGACTTTAATATGAATATATTGTGTTATATTCTATATTTCCTCGACGTACCAAATATCCAGAATCCCACCCGCCTTTTTCCCATCCATTCTCGAAAATTTCTTGCCGAAAAATCGAGGAAATGTATCAGGAGAACATGATGTGCGAGGAGGTATTCGATTCGCACAATTCCTGGAATTTGATGTCATTTCTTGGAATCCGCGAAATTCTCGGAACCGCGAGCCGATTCTCAGAATCCGCGAAATTCTTGGAATTTGACCACGAATTCTTGGAATCCGCAAAATTCTTGGAAATTGACGTCATTTCTTGGAATCCGCGAAATTCACGGAAATTGCTTGACCAAAATCCGGAAATTCTGAAATTTTGCCGTAAAATCGAGGAAATGTATCAGGAGAACATGATGTGCGAGGAGGTATTCGATTCGCACAATTCCTGGAATTTGACGTCATTTCTTGGAATCGGAAAGTTCTTCAGAAACTCTGAAATTTTGCCGAAAAATCGAGGAAATGTATCAGGAGAACATGATGTGCGAGGAGGTATTCGATTCGCACAATTCCTGGAATTTGACGTCATTTCTTGGAATCGGAAAGTTCTTCAGAAACTCTGAAATTTTGCCGAAAAATCGAGGAAATGTATCAGGAGAACATGATGTGCGAGGAGGTATTCGATTCGCACAATTCCTGGAATTTGACGTCATTTCTTGGAACCCGCTAAATTCTCGAGAATTCTGAAATTTTGCCGTAAAATCGAGGAAATGTATCAGGAGAACATGATGTGCGAGGAGGTATTCGATTCGCACAATTCCTGGAATTTGACGTCATTTCTTGGAACCCGCTAAATTCTCGAGAATTCTGAAATTTTGCCGTAAAATCGAGGAAATGTATCAGGAGAACATGATGTGCGAGGAGGTATTCGATTCGCACAATTCCTGGAATTTGACGTCATTTCTTGGAACCCGCTAAATTCTCGAGAATTCTGAAATTTTGCCGTAAAATCGAGGAAATGTATCAGGAGTACATGATGTGCGAGGAGGTATTCGATTCGCACAATTCCTGGAATTTGACGTCATTTCTTGGAACCCGCTAAATTCTCGAGAATTCTGAAATTTTGCCGTAAAATCGAGGAAATGTATCAGGAGAACATGATGTGCGAGGAGGTATTCGATTCGCACAATTCCTGGAATTTGACGTCATTTCTCGGAACCCGCGAAATTTTCGAGAATTCTGAAATTTTGCCGTAAATTCGAGGGAAGGTATCAGGAGAACATGATGTGCGAGGAGGTATTCGATTCGCACAATTCCTGGAATTTGACGTCATTTCTTGGAATACGGGATCTTCTCGGAACCGAGGAAATGTAAAATTAACCCAATATATACGTAAGAAACTCATTTATTGTAATTGTAAATTTTACAACATTTGTACAACAATTTTCATACAATATTGTATACTACTAAATAATATAACATAGCAGACATAAATATATGAATATATGCAATAAATAAACACTTGTAAATAAAATATCTTGACGATGTCCCTTTGTTCTTTTATCTTCTTTAATAGCGGACGTCCCAGCGAAACAAGTAGTGGCCACCCTGTAATCATGAATAAAAAACCAGATTAATTAACAAATTAGTTTAAAAAATCTAATACTTTAGTTAATAGTGATATAAATTTGCAATATGAATTTGCAAATATGTTTAAACATTAGTTAAATTCGTGAGACACACTGGGCATTTTAAATTCTTCGAGACTCTTTTCAACTTTGTATAATAATTGTGACGTAAATATAAAAGTTAGACAGTCTTTCATCGTAGCAAAAGATTCTGTGCACATTTGCGAATAAAAGAATATTAGTTACTTTTGCAATAAGAATTTGCAAATATGTTTAAACATTAGTTAAATTTGGCGAGATACATTCCGCATGTTCATTCTTCGAGACTCTTTTTAAGTTTGCATACAAATTGTGACGTAAGTATAAAAGCTAGACAGTTTCTATTGATTCTAAAATATTCTGTGGACTTTTACGAACAAAATGATATAAATTACATTTGCAATATCAGTTTTCAAATATGTTTAAACATTAGTTAAATTTGGCGAGACGCGCTCCGCATGTTTATTCTTCAAGACCCTTTTCAAGTTTGCATAACAATTGTGACGTAAGTATAAAAGCTAGACAGTTTACAAATATCGCAAAACATTCTGTGGACTTTTGCGAATAAAATGATACGAATTACGTTTTCGAAATCATTTTACAAATATGTTTAAACCTTAGTTAAATTTGGCGAGACGCGCTCCGCATGTTTATTCTTCGAGACCCTTTTCAAGTTTGCATAACAATTGTGACGTAAGTACAAAAGTTAGACAGTTTCTATTGATTCCAAAATATTCTGTGGACTTTTGCGAACAAAATGATATAAATTACATTTGCAATATCAGTTTGCAAATATGTTTAAATATTAGTTAAATTTGGCGCGGTAAAATCCGCGCGCTTATTGATAGAGATTCTTTTCAAATTTGCATAAAAATTAGGTCTCTAACGAGAATTCCAATTACTCTATGCGATAGAGCAGACATTTTTCTTTGGAAAGCACTTCTTAAATATGCAAAATGGACTTTGGTGACGTAAATAAAAGCCAAAATGTCGACGAAGTCACGGATGGTAAGGAGGTCTTCAAGCAATATTTAAACAAATTAATTTTATTTATTCAATTTACGGAAATATTAGCATGAAAGCCTTCTTCGTTAAAGAACAAGCGATTTTTGTTTAAACATTTTCTTTCTATCTGCTCTAATAAACGAAATATTTAAAAAAAGCTATTTGCGTTTTTTATTTGTGAGGCAGCCTTATAACACCAAAATCGGCAGAAAGAATTCCGTCCATCTAGCGACAAAATGGTGGAACTAAACTGTCTACTATCCCCCTATGCGTGCCCCCCGCAAGGATGAAATTCATGGACAGAAAAAATGTCTGCTCTATCGCATAGAGTAATTGGAATCCTCGTTTGAGACCTAATTTTTATGCAAATTTGAAAAAAATCTCTATCAATAAGCGGGCGGATTGTGCTGCGTCCAATTGAACTAATATTAAAACATATTTCCAAATTCATATTGTAATTCGTATCATTTCATTCGCAAAAGTCCACCGAATTTTCCGGTACAAGTAAAGGTTGTCTAACTTTTATACTTACGTCACAAATCTTATTCGAAGAACAATATTTTTTTTAATTGATTATTTTGAAAACTATGAATGCTGGAGAAAAACGGTTTGCGGATTCGGTGTTAGCGCGCCAAAATGTATTAGAATTACTTATTCCTTGTTATACATTTGTTTGTATTGGAGAGTATAATTAGAGGATGAAAGCAATGAGCACTCGGAATTAATTAACTCGAAGTATATCCGCTTCATACCGGAACACGATGAAAATTCTGCGAGTGAAAGCAGAATATAATGAACTACATGTAACATCGAGTGTAAAGCATACAAATCCATGCAAAATGTTAGGAAACGTTCAAAATTATACGACGAATAACTAGCGCAATTGTTTAAAGTAAAAGTAATAAAGTATACAACTAGAGTTAATAAAACTATAAATTTCATTATTTACAAAGATTCAATTAAATTTATGCCGAATTACTACGTGAAAGCTTAAAAAATGCAACTGATTAATAAATTCTCGAACAATGATTATTATGATCGAATAAACTTTATAATTTTACAGGTATATTTAAATGACTGCATACATCATCGGTGTAAAAATATGCATAATGTTGATTAGATAACCTAAGATATGTTATTAAGATATTCATATAAATGTATGAAAATCTTACGAAGATACGAAGATACGAAAGCGATAGGCTTCCAGCCGCCATTTTGAAGGATACTCAATCATTCATTATATTTGAATTATATGCTCGGAATGAACAACGATTAATGCAATTAAAATGGGGGTAAATAAGGCGGCACGGTAGTATCAAAATATAATTATTTAATTACATTTTCAATAGGAATCAGTATAAACGTCTCGAGCATGCTATAAATCGTGGGTGTAAAAACGAAGTATTAAATTTCATAGATCGCCGCAATTTTTTATAATAGACAATATAGCTATAGCATTTCTCTCTTGATAACATTGCTAAGGTAACTTTTATTATCTGCACTTAATTTACAAAAAAAAGGGTTAATAATCAAATGTGCAATAAGCTACACATTATAACAATACCTACCGCTAATTAATAAACATCTGAAAATATAAAGGTACCAATTTTTTATGCCGAAAACGAGCAATATATTGATCTCAATTTTGATAGACCAATCATGAAAGTCATACCTAGAACTTGTTGCAAAAATTTCACACAATCGCTAGATATTTCGGTAGTTATTGTTCAGAATCTTTGATATGGCCAGTGTTACCATTCTATGACCATTTAAGTGGAGTACAAAATTCCGACCCACCAATTTTCACGGATGTTATGATCCATCCGTTTCTAACCTGCATGGACGGATCTAGTGTTTCGCAACACTATTCGTACCAACATTTTCAACGGAGGAGATTTGTAAACGAAAAGTTCAATGAAAAATTGTAATGTACAAGTGCCTTAAATATTAGATGCTATGATCATCATTTTATACAATGATTCAGTGTGTCTGTTTTACTTCCAACAGTTGAGGGTAGTTCTCAACAATGTTTAACAAGATCCCGTCGATGTATGCCCTTAATTGCGTATTGACTTCTTGTTGCTCCTTTAAAGCTTGTCTTACCTGCAAAATATGAATCGTTTATATACTTACAATGCACCATAGAGTAATTCATTAAAAACAATCATAAAAATTGAAATCTTACTTCAGATATACTACAATGTTCTCCATAATCCGCGGCTATCTGGCCATCTATCTTTAAAGCGATAAAAATCAGTTAGGAAAATCGGTAAAGAAGACAAAAATCATTTCTTTTGGAATCTCACTATAAACACGAACATTTTTCTATTTTACAGAATATCACTTTTAGAAAATAACGTAAATAATTGAATCCGTTAATTAACTTCAATCTTCCAGCCATAATTTATATATAAATCAATGTGTAAGCATCACTGAGTATATGTTCGGTGGTTCTAGTGTTAAAACTTGATAAGGGCTTTGCATCGGACATGTTTCAATTGTAATTTGAATGGTTCACAGGAATAATAACTAGGGCCCACTTACTCTGTCTTGGCTCATGCCAGCTAATAATTCCGCAGCAAGGCTGGGTCCTTTTTCGGCAGTATTATTGCAAGGACTTAACATTAACAATTCGCGGCCTGCCTGCAGCGCCGCTGCAGCTTGCAATTCGTCCCTCGATTCTTCCAAATCTGTTCACAGGAAAAATGTTTATTCCGATTAGCTAAACGACTTTCTTTTCTCATGCAATACAATAAAACGCATAATACAAGTAATAGGAGTTAACAAGTAAAATACACACTTTTATTTTGGGCACGAAGTTGAGCTACTTGTTGCATTAGCTCTGCAATTCTTTGTTGATCCTCCACCCTCAAAGTGAGCTCTTCTTTTGCAAGTTCAAGCTCGTATCGAGTTTCATTGGCTCGACTTATCGCTTGTCGTTCATTCTCACGCGCAGCATTCACTTCTTTCCTGACTTCTTCAATGTCATCCTCTAGCTGACGTTTATCTTCCCTAACTTTTTCAAGTTGTTCACGTAATCTACCAATTTCATCTCTCATACTCGAACTCTCTAATTCTATTGCTTGCAATTTGATTGCATAATTTTCTAATTGAAGTTGTCGTTCGCGTTCCAAACGCGACACCCATTCTCGGTGTCTTCGTTGCTCTGCCTGTGAATAAATAATAACATCTGAATTTAGAAGAGACATGTTAGGATTCTTGGAGTTTTAGATGACATAATGAACTTCTCAAACTTTTTTAAGTTTCAGTATAAATTACAGGTACGTATAAATTACATAGACTACCTGAAGTCTTTCTTCGGATCTAGCTTCCGTATCTTTGGCAGCCTCTTCAAGCATCAATATTCTTGCTTGTAGCGTGGCATTCTCTTGTTTCGCTCTTGCATACCGCTCCTCACCAACGGTTTGAGTATCGACTAAGGCGTGCATTTGTTCTTGAATCATTTGTACCTGAAAGGCAGAAATAACATCAGCTTTTATTCGATTCTTTAATATTATTCACTCTATTAAAACAAAATACAGGTAGGTATCCCTCGTACAACGCGGTTCACAAATTGTGGAGATCGTCGTATAACACGACGCTTATAGGTACAATGCGACTTCGATATAACGCGTGTTTATAATCCGAGTCTCCTATAACGCGACCTTTCTCTGAAACGTAACAAGGGTTACCTGTAGATATGTTTTTATCATAATTCCTAACTTCTCCTTCAAATAATATTTTGGTTACAGACGCATTGGTAAAAGGAAAACGCTGCAATCTAAATATAAACTAAATATAATATAAACCTAGGAATCCTTTAACCGTTACGAATCTTTAGTACAAATGATGTTTAGCAGTTGTTACTAAGCTACTAAAATGGTAGTATTGATTTATATTTCTTGATTATCCTTTCACGAAGGACATATTTTTATAAAGTTATAACATGTGAATTAGTGTTAATAATATTATTAAACAATATATCTAACCATTAAAGAGAATGTATTTCATATCGAACATATTTCGAAGATAAATACAATGATAAACGCTGTGTACAACTACCATAACGAAGGCATGGAACTTTCGTTATCCGCGAAAACCAGTACACTTTTATGTTTCTATAAATAGGGAGGCGTTTGCGTTTTTTATGATATACTACATACGCCCCCAATTATTTTAAAGCAGATAATGATAAACGAAAACATATAAAATACTGTGTTAGCACGTATCGAGTCTAATAAAGAACAATTAAGCTATTTTATTAATTAATACTCGTCCGCTCTATTTAATAACACACGGAGTCGTTCTGACAACTGGGACGGCCATGAAACATTTCTAAACAAAAGTAGATAAAAATGCAAGACGAAGACACTGCACGATTCAGTGAGCTTTAACTCGCTACATTTTTAATTTATTTAAGTAAATAATTCATTTAAACCTCTACAGCCCTATTTTTCTCGCGTCTAAAGGGAAATCGTATAACGTAAATCTAGTTAATCGCAAACTTGCAAACTACACACAAGAAATTCTAACAAGTCAATGCATTTGAATTTTTCTTATTTTATGCTGCAAATTTATAGGATTAAGTAAACTGCAATCTGTAAGGTTACAAAATATCGTGCCAAGAATGAAAATATTGTGACTGATAACGAAACCTTTACTGCCTCTTACGTGTTCCTTAGTTAATATTCGAATCTTCTCGAGGTTCTGAATTGTCCAGAGTTTTTCAATTAATTCTTTTTCCATACGTTCCGAACGTACTGAAGGTTCTAATTTTCACGTTGCTTCTGAATACACCGAAGATTCTATTTTTTAAGTAGATTGTATATGTTCCGGGGATCATCAATTTTTATTGTGATTCCCATGGGAACAAAGGTCCGGGATGCGCTAATCTCCACTTTTTATAAGCATTGTATCCAAGATAACCAATCGCGACGCATGTGATCACAAAATTCACGAAGCCCCAACCTTGCCAATTGGCACAATTTGTCAAATTCATTTCACTGCATATCTTTTCTTTTCCGAGTTTTTTGTAGGAAAAATGTCCTTATATCGTATCAATTAATGTGCATTGAAATGATAATTAATATGTGTGTTCATCACGAGAATTTTGTTGGATATCTTGCGCGTTAACATAGCCGCCGGTGATCGTATTTTCGTGTCGATGTTTCATGCTTATATTCATATCTTCCCGCTCAACAAAGAAAATGAATATTAACACATTGAATGCCGGGCCAAAATCCGTGTTATGCGATACTTGACGATACGCATTCGTAACGTGTATGTAACGTCCAAAAATAAAAATGTTTAAGCACTCTACGATATATTGGTTACTTTAAAAAGATAAGCCTTGTTTCAGGATATTTTATCGACATCTCAAATAAGAATATACGCGATCCAACGATTTCTAGGAAAAAATGAAAGCAGGATGCGCTATGAAGATTAATGTCGCTGTATCATGTGGCAATTACCATGGATCATTTAAGCCAACATATATTCCTTCATCGTGTCTGCAAGATTTCTTCACGAACATAAAAAGTCTTAACTAAAACTAGTATCAATAAATAATAACGGACTCGCCGATTATCATCACCGATATGTTCCTTGAAATTTATTTCCAAAACATTATTTTCATTTTATTTCAAGTTTAATTCAGGTTGATTTAAGTGCGCTGTAATGTTAATGTTTATGCAAACTAGTATTGGATACACTGGTGCTACACGACACGGCATTATCCTGGGGAATTTCTATGATACCCTTGTTCCTTGCTTCATTATATTCGTCTAAAGAATCCATTGGTTTTTTCGAAACATAGGACACGGACAACGGGCAAGAATTGTCGTCGCAATCTTCGCAAGCAATATTATACCATCTGTTCGCTTGAGCTCCCGTGGAAGAATTCCTCAGGAATTCCGCCGGATAGTTTTGATTCGCATCTTTCTTCTTTTTTACGGTCTATACGGGTTGAGAAAGATGACCGATCAGGAGAGTCTCGCAGGGAATCAGGAAATGCAGATTATGAGGAGATTACGGGACTCTATCCCCTCGATTATATTCCTGAACATGAGAAATATCACTGATCTCTAATCAATCACTACTACAATGATATATCGGTACACGGGAATAATCTTCAGAGATCAATTACATATTTATAAGTCATATATAGTTGACTCCTTAATACGTATATCTTCGAAGACATCGTTACGAAATCGTTAACTGTGAATTGCAAACACGGTGTTGTCATCTACCCTAAGGCTCTATATTTATGAACTACTCGGTTTTAGACCGGTCCCACGTGACTGAAGCATTTGGCTAACGGTAAGCTTAAGTCACTGACGTTAACTGACATTCAGCGGCTTCCTATTTGGCCTATGATCAAGGATCATACAAACTATGTATCTGACACACGTATCTACATATCTTTGATAATGCATTCATTTTGTGCCGGTCTTATAAAAGTGGCAGAAATCACTTTTCCGGAAGGAATGATTAAAAGCTTTTTAGGTTATAAATAGATAGAATCTATTTATTGTCAACACTATTCAAGATCCTTATCACAGGATTAATAGAAGTTTTACATATTAATCGGAAATGTATTATATTTATTTTAAGGGGCATAGGTAGTAAACAGTGACTTAAGCCACTCACATAATCAACAGCACATTTATCGACAAATCCCCCTCATATCTGTCTCGAACATTTTATAATTAACACATTCACGTCGGGGGATTTCCTGCTGAATGTTACGCGCGTAACGGGAAGCAAATTCGCAGAATTTTGCTAAAATTATGTTAACGAAATATGCTATAAACACCGACATATAACTTAATCAAAACGTACTCAAACGTTTTCAGACCGAAGTGTAACGTATCTAAAGACACATTAGTGTTATCCGAGTTCTGGTAAAGAATCCTAAGGACTCACACGTGCGTCATCCGGTGCGAATGTGTTAAGATAACAGCGATACATATATAATCCCTTGAGGTTTCATAGTAATTAAGATTCTTGTCGTGATTACTTCAGAAAGAAGCTAATAATGGACGTTCGAATTAACGACAACTTATCTCTTTATTATTTATATATAGCATTTGAAGAATGACGATTATTTAACGGTTCCAAATAACCACATACAACTAATATTGAATTCTTTTCAAATACTTCAAATACCAAGATTATTTACAAGGTTCATGTCGCGCTACTTGGGGACACTGTCGCGTGGGAGAAAGATAAACATTAAAGAATAATTAAAGACCTAGACATTTACCTGTGTCGGTGGGACCAAAGGAAAGAGCCAGGAAATGAATTTTCGTCTACTTTCACGAGAGAGACACCGATAAAAGATAATACTGATAACGATCAGTATCAGAAGAACGAAGGAAATGGTACTGAACCAGGACCAACCTTTCGGATCTTGAGCTACATCGGGCCCACCGCAAGATGGTGGATAATATGCATCTGGATTATGATAGACCGAATAAGGATCGTAAGCATTACAACGTGGACAGGGTGACTGTGGAAAATACGCGTATGGATGATGATGTATCGGAGGAGGTGGTTGTTGAGGAATTCGAGGATTATATGGCCGGTTCAAAGAGTTTCTAGTATGCGGTGAAGGTCGATGAGGTGGATGAGGTGGATTTGTAGCACACATGTATATCTTGTCAATTTAGGGAATACTTTTTCCTTGAAATATGTCCAATCCCAAATTTATGGGATACTACACTGAATGATCATTTTTGCATAAAAATCGCTGAAATATTGTTACATGGGTAGTCCGGTAAAAGGTTAAGTGATGTAAATATCGTATGTACCGCACAACTTGAAATTCGTTTATGATTGGCACTTATCGATCTATCGCGATTTCGACTGAAAGGCTCGTCAGAGGAAGTTCATATAATGAAACAATATTCATGCCAGTTCCAATATTCCTATGGAATTGTAAATAGAAGTTCACAATTGTTAAATTAAAAATGTTCTTCCACGCAACTTTCCCGAACAAACTTCATTTACTTGTTCAAACATCCATATTTTCTACTAGTTCGTATAACGAATATTTTGCTAGATTTAATTAATAGTAATTACTATTGACTTCTACGATATATTCATCTCACGGATATCACCATATATATAATAAATATTGTATAATAAGAATAAATATTATACCATATTTAATACCATTTGTTTAAGAGTATAAATCACACATTTGTGCAACAGACTTTGACTTACTCTGTGATTGAGATCGATAACGTCGTCTTCAAGAGAAACATCACTGTACATGTCGTCAGTAGGATCACAGTTTGAACCCCTTCCCGAGCTGTTGAAACTACCGCTACGATAAAGTTGACTGTAAACATTCCATGTAGCGAGTACTACCTATTAATATTCACACCTCACTTCTCATAGTTTGGCTTTCTACGAAAAATACTGAATTCTTATTACGGTCATTGCCGTGCCGAATACCAATTTTTCAACGGGAACAAATCTTGCGCTGCATATTTTTCAGTAAAATGCTGATCCTTTTACACCGCAGAGTTTCACAATTTATGGGTCGCGAAATCATAGCTGCTTCCTTGTTCCAACGCGAGAAACCGAGAAAATGATTTTAGGCGATTCGAGAATAGTTTATAATAATAGGGGTATCAGAAAGTAATCAATAATTTTGTTCATGTTTTATAAAACTCCATTTATTTTAAACTAAACATTATTCTATTAGATAATCGGATAATGCCATAATTCTCTTTTTGAACAAATCAAATTCTCAAGTTTCGATGCGACAAAAATTCTCCGCTCCCGAATTGATTACTTTTCGATACTGGTGATATAAAAATGTGATTTAATATCACTAGATTTAATATTTCTGGACATGCTTCAGTATACGAAATATTAGATTTTCGCAATATTCTGCGTATATAATATAATACGAAGAATAATATACTTATTTGAAAATTTCATTTAAAATATGAAAAACAGAGACACTTTAAATATGAAATATAACCCAGAGAGTTAGTTCTTCACACTTTGCACGCTTTGTTTTGGATCATTACCCTGTTGGAATACGGTACCGGTTCTAAAAACGCAAACGCGGCGCAAAACCGATTTCACAAAGAAAGTTTGTGTTAAGCACAATAATACTTATGCGAGGAATTGAATATGTTTCCTAGAAAGCCAAAGTATTGTTAATAATCCTACGTATTTTGTTTTCTTTCATTTTGTAATTAAACATCGAATAAAATATGATTCACGTTCAAAATTCCATGCATGTGTTCAATTTTGGTCTTTAGACTATAGTTTAGTTTATGTAATGTAACCATTGTAATTAATTTAACAAATAAAAGCTTACCTCGCTAACGCATTGGTGCTCAGTCTTTTCTTTCCGGAACTGGAATCAATGAAAGAGAAACCACAAAGTTTTTTTATTGCGAATTATGTTTTTACCAGTCCGAGTTTAAAACAAGATAAAGGACTTCCAAAAGGAGATGGTGGTCAAAAACGGTCTTTTTATTCAAGATTTATGGCTAAGTTTAAATACTAAAAGGTATTCCACTGCTTTAAAATGCAAAACCATATTATCTCGAGATAAGGAAGACCACAGCTTATTAATCAACATTTAAAACTACTTTTGTTAATACAAATTGTCGCAGAAATGTAATTCTACAAATAAGTCCCAGTTTGCAATCGAAAAATTCCTTATAAAATTTCAATGCGCGGAAATCATTTCAAAATATATATTATAGCTCCGAAATCGAAAGACAAAGTTAAATACATGTCTTTAATGTATAAAAATAAAAACAGAATTAAAGACCATTAAGCGTATAGACGTTAATTAATATTTATTGTAAATAAGTAAAATATATTTCTTACCAAGTAGGTGTTCGTCTAAGAGAAGTCCGTAACCAAGAATGTCTGCCAAGCGCCAAGTTCGGACTTCTTGAATTTCTGTTAATAAAAAATGAAAGAACACCTTGTGACTTCCAAAAAATGAATAAACTTACTTGCAGTAAACTGCATCTGCATTAAACGTACTACGGAAATCAGGAAACGAATGTGATATGCGATTCCATAAATAAATATAATTATCAAATACATTATTAGATGCAAAATCTTTATTTTCCTGCGTCTACTTTTTTATTCCTTGCAATAATTATCGTTTCTCAACAACAATGTTGTATTCCACAAAATTCAGGGAATACTGATCCACAAGCATTTTACTTATTCCCTAACATTGCTTATAATTAAATTTCATTGTTCACTTTTAACTCTTTGTGTCACAGGATTTGAAGCCAAAGTAGACTCTATTTGCACAGCAATTATATTTAAAAAGATGATAAAGTAGCTTTGTTTTATTTATAAACGATGAATTCGATACAAAACAACAAGCTGGGATGAAGAACATCCCACTGTGCATAGACACATACATTTGAACCAAAAAGGAGGGACGCATTTTATCCCATTATGCCCCAAAAAGTTAACAAATAAATCTTCGTACGCGTTAGAACAGGGTCGTAAGTACAACGAACTATACATATACGTGGAAAACCACGTATTTCTGCTTAGCCAGCAGAACATTTGTACTCGTATATGGATCAATCAATAAACCAGTATATATATAGAAGAGAAATAAACTGACCTTAAAGAATTAGTGTCGGTGGGTGAGGGTGCTGAGCTGCTACCGCCCTGAGAATTTGGGCCGTCATCAGCGTCACCCTCGGCAGAACCAAAAGCCTCGTAGCTCTCTTCTTCGTCGTGATCTCCTGATAACTTGTTACCACAAGAATTCCCACTGGTATTCGCAGCCTCAGGACTAGCAGAGTAATGCCCGGAGTCTTGAAGATTCGAGCTGACCAGATTATTCAAGTCGACCGACATAGAAAGCGATGGTGGACCAATCTGGCTCCATTTGCTATCGTCAGAGTCACCGTTTAAACGGCGTTCGTCTTCCCCGTAGGATTGGTGGCCATTCCGCGAAATGGCATTACTACTACGAGCTACGTCACTGTCAGACACGACGGCACGCGATGTAGCTACGTTATTAGTGGGTAAGATATTTACACCAGCAGCTCGTGAGCTTACCATTCTTCGTTATTGGCCAGATTGGCCAAATCAAACCGAAGCCCGTTCGCCTCAACACCTGGAAATCCCTATCGTCTTGATTCCGGACGCGTTTTCCACTTCAGCTATGGCGCTCACTGAAAACCGATAACGTAATCCGTAATTAAGATATGCACGGTGACTTACCTATGTATGTACATAAGTGGTTCACGCTTGCAGTGAAAATTACATACATTGGAATAGGCAGTTTACTGATTTCTTTACTTGAAATCAAATTCAGTTTGAACACAAAACATTTTCAGGTTCCTGATAAAGATAACTCGATGAAAGTATAGTCTCCGGACTGCAATATCTTTTTTCAAATATGTATTTTCGGGGGTATTTTAGGTTGCTAAGGACCAAAATGAAGGCCATTTTTGACATAAATAAACGCTTTTGAAAATTCGGTCTTATAGATAACTCTTCATTGTAATAGTCGGCTGAGGATATACATGTCCAGTCCAAACCTAACTCATACTGCTTTTTAGAAGAGGGTCTCCGTTTTTTCAAAAGTGTTTATTTATGTCACAAATGACCATCATTTCCGTTTCTGGCGATTTAAAATACCCCCGAAAGTTACAATCTGAAATAAAAATGTTGCAGCCCCGATACTATACTTTAGCCAGGTAAGTACCCCCTTCTCTTATATTCCCGGAAATATGATTGTATCGATTCATTAGTCCTTTATATATTCGGTACACGTATACTGAATATAGAAAAGAACATAATTCCTCACTGATTTCTATGCACTTACGGTGAATAACTCCGAAATATTATATAATAGTGAAATCCTTAAAATGTTAGTATCAGTTACGTTATTAATCTGTTCATAATATAAAATACTAGATACTTGAATGTATTCATTGTTTTCTGCGATTATTTTATATTTCGTTCTTCGTGACGACTAAATTCATTTCAGTTTTTATGATATTTTAAGTCTGTAAGATTCATACGCAAGATGCTCCACGGAACTGGAACGAGCTACATGTTTTACAGACGATAATAGATACGGGAAAATGTAATAAGACAAAATTACATGGTGCTATGAACTCTATATTTTTATGCTATTACCAGGTATTTATGTGCATGCACGAAGTTGAAAACAATCAGTATATTTGCCGGACTAGCAAATGCATTTGTATATTCCCTATGATAAAGTATTCAGCATTGTTTTTAAAAAAATGATGTTAAACGTGGCATTAAAAGTTGCTGAAAATCATAATTCAGTCATTTTTATTACCATTCCAGTATCCTTTATTATAGAATTTATTTAACGTTATTAACACTAGAACTACCGAAGCCGTCAAAATGAGGGAACCGCGGAATTAAATAAAAACGTTCAAGTTAATAAGGTTCCGTTTCCTGAGATTTCCGGCAACTCGTAAAGAATCCTAGAAAATTATATTCTTGCATAAACTGCATCTAATATGAGATAAACTCCTAACATGGGAAATGTAATGTTTAGCATAAAGATTACAGTTTATCAAACAATAGTTGTATTGTTAGATGTTATCCATGGTAGACCAGCAGTATTTCCAAGAAATATCGTAATCCCCTTACATTTTCCACGCTTTGTACATCGTAATAAAAGATTGTGTCATTAAAAGATTCTCCTGAATGAATAAAGTGTAATAAATAGTTCTTAATACGTTCCCACAGAAAATAGAAAACAGGCACAAATAGTGCATTAAAAAAATGCAAAACTCGATTTAATACGAAGTGAAATTGCACTTGCAGGTGCATGCACATAAATGCATAATAGTACCATGGAAAGATAGAACTTATAACACCGTTGAATTTAATGGCTTGCCTTAGCAGTTATGTCTTGGAAATATTAGGTGGTCCAATAAGTTCGTTCCGTTTTCAGCCGTTACAGTAAAACGCCGTTTTTTTCAAATACAATTTATTTTATTCACATACATAGTCACCATTCTTTTCAATTACTTCTTGCCACTTCTCACGTAGCTTCATAATTCCTTTCGGATGAAAGTCTTTCGTTTTTTTATTAAAAAACTCCGCCACGTCCTTTTGGAGGACCTCAAAGTTTTCAAATTTTTTTCCGGTAACCGATTTTTGAATGCACCAAAATAAATAATAATCTGATGGGGCTATGTCAGGAGAGTACAGAGGGTGCAGCAGGACCTCCCAGCCAAAGTCATTCAATTTTTCAATAACATTTCTTGCCATGTGTGGTCGAGCGTTGTCGTGCTGTCTGCGCGGTTACGCGCCGTCAGTTCGTGCGGCACCCACATATTCAACTTGGAAATTGATCCCATCTTCCGTAAACAATTATGCACGGTGGATTTTTTCATTTGAAGTTCCGATGCAATTTCACGCACTTGAATGCAACGATTTTGCTCCACTAATGCACGTACAGCACTGTTGTCAGCAGTATGTGGTCGTCCAGCGCGATGGTCATCTTCTAATGAAAAATTTCCTCCACGAAAACGATCAAACCATTTTCTGCACGTACGATCTGTTACAGCACCTTCCCCGTAAACAACACAAATATTTCTCGAAGTTACCGAAGCGTTATACCCTTTACGAAACTCGTATAACATGATGCGTCGAAACTGAATTTTGTTATCCGTCATGATTTTAGTTTAGATATTACAGAAAAACTTGAAAAAATACGTCTAATTCGCACGAAAGCAAAACTAGAAGTGTACTGGAATATGTACATTTTTACCTGAGTATGTATTGTGGTTTATTACTCATGTAAGAAGGTAATAAAGTCGCCGCGCCGAAAACGGAACGAACTTATTGGACCACCTAATATGTATAACGCGTTCCCATTCATCTTAAGTACTCAGGTCTTTTTCCTTTTATCTGATAACTTTTATCTAATAATAGTATTATCGAACTGTTTGGTTTTACGGCGAACAGGTCCGTGCGGATTTTTAAATAAACATTCCAATACTTTGGACATTCTGGAAAGTAATCTTATTCGAAGTAATTGTCGCCATTTATATCCGCGAGAACATTTGCTAGCCACTGCATATTAGATCTACTCTAACACCTACGAAAGAGATTGGAAGATAAGAACAATTACCGCGAACAACAAAAAACTTTCCCTCGGAGATATTCGCGAGAGGTGTCTGGGCGCGAAGAGGTGACGACAATGGCATGCAACTTTGTTGAACCACTGAATACAGTATAAGAACAATGAGAAAATATCCTACATCGCTATTTGTTTCTACCCGTTTGTTAACTCTTGAACTTGTTCACATAGATGGGAAAATGTCTTCGGTGAAAAGGTACGGTCTCACAAGTTAAAAATGTCGCGCGCTGTGTATTGACATTGCAGGCTTTCGTAACGTAATGTTTGACATCATATTCTTTTAATGAATGCACTGCCTGACAAGTGTAGAATGTCTGTGAACTTAAGGAGTGTGAGAATCAACCTCGAGAGTTTAAGTAAAACGAATCAATGGAAAGAACAGAAACTACTTCCGGTGACGGTCACTGGTGACCATTGCTGCCAATATTACTAACTTAGAAGTCACATACTCGTCTATCCGTATCTTTCATTCCATTTTGTTTTTTCCTCGTAATAATAATTATAAAAGTACGCCCAACAAATATCACCATTTTCGGTGCGATTAAGTAATAATTTCGTTACTACTGAGTTGGCAAAAAAGTTCGTGCGGTTTTACCATGCGAATAGAAAGCGATTTTTATTCAATTTACCTATTGATTTACCAGTTAATATCCTACGTACCATCGGTGGTAAGCGTATCATAGGTTGAGAACCGCTGCTATGGAGGATTCAATGCATGAAGATGTATGAATGTTTGGAAGGAAACTTTAATAGATGCTGTATAAAATGTTCAATTGGAAGGCTCGTTTGTATACCTCGTAGTATGTCAAGATTACCTAAACTTTATAAGCGAAGCCTCACGTGTGCATCCTCCCCCACTTCGTGGCCAGGCGATCTGTTACCCCACCCAGTACTTAATCGGTAAGTGCGATATATATGTATACCTCTTCAAATCTAACGACATGTTTGCTTCCACCGGAAGTGGATCAATTTTCATCGGTTCTACATAATACCCCAGAACTCGTCATTTTTCGTAACAACAGGGTCAATATCTCCTGTTTTAAGGTTGGAAATGAAGCCTTTACGAGACACGAGTATCATTAACGTCAAGGTATACGAAAAGGACGATCGAAAGTGATGAAATAATGAAAGTTTATCTAAAGTTTCTTTAAAGTTATCGGAAATTTTTGCAAAGTTCGCAGTTATTAACTATGGCCAAACATAATAACTGACTATAAGGAGCTTTACAAACTCCGTAGTAACATTATTTTCAGAGCTGTATAGTTAAGAAATTCTAGTTAACACGTTAAGCGTTGCGCCGAAATTCGTGTTGTAGGATACCTCGCGATACGCGTCCGTAATGTTGATACATATAACGTTTAAAATAAAACCGTTTAAGAGGTGATACATTGGTTACTTTACATTCTTATCGTAACGTTAAAAAATCTCCAAATTTTACGAATATTAGCGATATATGTAATTCGAGTTTAATGGCGTTCAACGTGTTAAAAAATACGCTTCAGTTCGTATTATTGAAGTGGTTCCGGTATTTGGAGTTGGCCCACATTTATAAATGCTATTATAATGACGAAAATCAACTCGCTGGGGTGTACTTCCCCCTTTGATGAATCCCGAAGGGCCCATGCTTGGCTGCACTGGGCATACAGTGTACAATGTACAATGTACATATGTATATGAGGTGATGGTAAGCTATTTACAATGCACGAGGGTCATCGATATCTAACAATGAATTCTCTGTAACAGGTTTGTCAAAGATAGGGCTTACACTTGTTCTTATAAATACTTGCAGGAACAAGTGCTAGGTACATTAACACTAGAACTACAAAAGGGGTAAAAATGAATCGTCACTCATTTTTGGTTAAATTATTAGAATACACCATGGCGCATTGCTTGAGATTCGATATACTTTTATTCGATACGCATAACGCGAATAATTGAATCCATTAATTAACTTAAATCCTCCGGCCATAATTTATATATAAATCAATTTGTAAGCATAACTGAGTATATGTTCGGTAGTCTAGTGTTAACTATGTATAACGTATGTAGTACCAACAGACGTTGGACTAAATAATGGAAACATTGCTTGTAAGTCGTGTATTGTGTAGTTCAGATTAGTGGCCGTGAAGTTGTACACATTGCGATTGTGTTTTGTTTTCGGTATAATATTCCATTAACCCGGCGTTAGTAACGTGGCAAAATATAACACGGTTGGTAACGTGAGATCTGTGTGACTCCATAAATAATGTAATATATTTCAGAAATTTATAACTTTTTATTCACTTTTTATTTAGTTAAAAAGAAAAGATCTCATTTTAAGCAAGAATTATAAGTATGCAGATCATAAATGATGCAAATTAACTGCGTAACGAAATTGTAAGATAAAAACGATGTTAAAATTTTGATATCAAATGGAAATATGTACACGATAAATAAACAAAGCTTCAAAGAAGGCCAATGCTGGCAACAGGTTTCACCAAGCATACTCGAAATAATGAAATTAGTTGGCTAATATGGATTAGACTTCGGAGACTCCAGGCATGATATACTGTTAGATGCAAATGGTACCATTTTGTAATACTTGACACTCGTTTCACTGCACAATCCATTCTATTGGCGAATAAATTCTTGCGGCTCTAACATGTGATTAGAAACGATTTTTATTCAATTTTGTATATTTTATAATTTTATAATGTTCTTTATTCAGTAATGTATTACTCGCTTCAAATTTAATTCCCCTAGCAATGTATTATTCGCTTTAACTTTAACCCGCGTTACTAAAAACCGAACTTTTTGGCCAACCTAATAATTCTTAGAAAACAACAGTTGATGTTTTAAAAATTATTCGAATATAAGTGTATTCGGTATTATTAAAATATAGTACCCTGATACGATGGAAAACGTGTTAATGTTCATAGAATCATTTTTGAAAAGCATAAAAGAAAAGGTTATAAAAGTTCTACCTGCAGTGAAGTCATCCATTATTCTGTACAAGGAAACCGAGTTCATCGCACATGGCATCCCGTTATGTTTAAGGGCTTTCGAAGGGGCGGGATAAATAGGGTGCCATATGGACAGGTGCCCTTTTCCAGGAAAAGGTAAGGGTGCATCACGGTAACACGTGACATGAATAATATTCAGCGGATATAGCAAGGTAAGGAATATAAAAAGGTGGTCAGTACGACCAGCAGACAACTTTGAGAAACTCTCAGTGCATACATATTAAACGGCGACTACTTTCCACTATTTGGATAATGTCCTAAATAATGTATTCTTTGGATTCAATATTCAACCATTTTTTATATGAAATATATTTAAACGTTTCTCAAGAAACAAATTTCCTTTTTCTATTTAAACCACAAGTTTACTTCTAACACTCTGTTTTCAGGTGACTTCTTTTATACACTTACGAACATTCTCTTTGGATCATTTCTGAAATACGTAGTTAGATCCAAAAGTTTCGCAATGATTCATTCAAAATTCAAGTCTTAATTATCGGCATACAAACTGAACTAACAAAATTAATGTATAGGATTTATATTCTAAGATTCATTCCTCAATTGCTAGAGAAAAAGAAAGATTGTAATTTGTTAAGCGGCATCAGAAAACGTTTTAGAATAAGTCTTGATTTATAACAGAAATATTCTTCGAGTTCTTTGTGACTCATTTTATATTTCAACGGAGACGATGACGCCAACAATCCTACAAACAGCATATAAGGCATGCATAGAAGTCTATGAATCTTCGCCAACTAATATCTGTATAAATCCATGGATTGGCATAAAACAATGACCACGTGCCCACACATTTTTCTCGTAAATTAATTCTGCAAGAATCTACATGAAATCCCAGAGGGCACTATCGCGCCTCCTCCTTATGAGTCAGAAATGACCCGGTGACCGTTAGACGAGGAATTATACTTTGTTTCAAAAGAACAGGTACGCTGTAATCACTAGATAAATATGGTTCTTACGAATAGCGATAATTGCATATTACTTCCGTAATCAACTATTGGAAACGGGTTATTACAAAATAATAACGTTAACGATATTATTAGGATCATATTGTGGCACCGTTTAAATATGAAAGATGAATTCTCTCCGAAAATTGAACGTTATAAAGTGAAACATTTTTATTAAATACTGTGAACCCGTCATTCTGACTGCTTTGTTAGCTCTAGTGTTAAACTTACGTGACGTTACAGAGGGTTATGAATACAGAAAGTAAGAAAGAACGTCAAAGATTTATGAATAATCATTGGAGTGTCTACCAAAGTGCATTGAAATACTTGGAAAAATGATTAACGCAACTCATACCTTTCCAAGTCTGACTGAATGCGTTAAAAATGTCTAGTCGGGAGAATGTGTATTATGAAGACAATTCTGTATGGAAGTCAAAGAGAAATTCTACGTGATGACTCACAACGAGTGAGTCAATGTACAGTTCAAACTGACATATTTATAAGAAAAATTATAACCATATTTGAAAGTCGTGAAAGAAATTAGTAAATGAAAACTCGCGATACGCGTCGGTAATGTTTATATAACCTCCAAAAATAAAACTGTTTAAACGCTCTACGATATTAGTTACTTTACATCGTTATAGTAACGTGAAAAATATTGCAAATTTTACGAATATTATCGATATATTTGATTCGAGTTTTAGTAATATTGGCATGGGCAGTTATCGGTGACCTAAATTACAGCAACAAAATTATAATTTAAACGCAATGAAAACGGAGATAATTTATAAATAGATAATCATTGAGTGCGCGCCATGACGTTCAACGTGTTAAACAGAATGTAATTCATAACATTGTCCAAAATTCTTTAGAATTCAGCCCGTTATTCGAGTATGTTACCAATGGACCAGTGTTCAGCTTGGAGGTGTCATAACGGGTTTATGGACGAACCAGAATGTAGAGGAATACAGTAAAAACCTATCATTCAGACATTCGACTTTCGAAAACCATGGCGCTTGAAGTTTTACAATAAGGTGATAAGAATAAGAAACTTTCACTATATATGTACATACTTCGAAAATCAGACTGCGTAATAGAATAACAAATAAAATCTGACGAGTATTGAAACGAATCGACAACTAATGTTTATACTGAATGCTTTTGTCTACCCAGTTAAAACAGTTTCTACTGACTTCATTAATCTAGTAAAATCATCAGACATTTTATATTCTATCCTTAGTTTCTTAACCCTTTTCCCGCGTGAGTCAAGATATTTGTTTAATGGTGCAGCGACTCAAATGTTTATATTATAAAACATTCTGGAATACGTCTAAAATCATTTCACTAGTTTCATGCTTTGACACAAAGTAGCAGCTATTATTTCGCGACCCGTAGGTTGAGAAACACTGTTCCATCCTATATTCAAATAGCGAAATATTGGATCGTTCCATAAATTCGTTCGGTTTTGTTGAACTTGAAATTTTTTTTTCAAATAATTAACACGCTAAGCGTCGGGCCGAAATCCGTGTTATACGATACCTCGCGACACATGTCCGTAACGTGTATATAACGTCGAAAAATAAACAGTTTAAGCGCTCTACAATACATAAGTTACTTTATATCCTTATCATAACCCTAAAAATATAAAAAATTTTACGAATATTAGCGATATATTTGATCCGAAGTTTAGTAATATTGGCATCGGCAGTTACATGAAAGAATAATACAAAATCTATCGAATGACATATAACATATAGCTGATACGCAATTGTTACGAGATATATTCAAGATGAAATGAAAACCGCACGAACATATGGACCAATCCAATAGTTATTGTCATACGATAGTACATGTTTCACTAAACAAAGTAAGAGAAATATTGATCTGAAAACAGTGGGCTTTACCGAAACTAAAGAATGTAGATCTTTCACTACAGAATAATGTGAAATCCTACTAAGCCACGAAAAAAGATTGGACAAATTTTAACGGGAGAGTTGACCTCACCCACCACTTTTCTCGGCTACTCCTACGCCTGATTATGATCTACTTCTGTTGACTCAACAGCTTCCATTGACTAAAAAATTGTTGAACAAAGTTTTGCAACAATTACGTGGTACAAATACGTATGAAACTTAATACTAGAACTACGGACAATATATTCAGCTGTATTTATACATCCACGTATACGTCCTTAAAAATAAGGATGGATTGAAGAAAATAAATTAATCGGTTTATATATGTAGGTACATTATGCAACGTGAGCTGCAAAAAATCTCTGAAAATGAAACCTTACTTGGAATGTTTTTAGGAAATTTCGCGAACCCGCCATTTTTACGGCTTCTGTAGATCTACTGTTAAGAATGTCTCAAAAGTATTGATTAAACCATAACCTAGAAGAACGAACTCCTCGTTCTTTATTTATTGATTTAAACGTAACGAAAAAGGACGAACTTCTCGTTCTTTATTTATTGATTAAACCTTAACGAAAAAGTACGAACTTCTCGTTCTTTATTTATTGATTAAACCTTAACGAAAAAGGACGAACTTCTCGTTCTTTATTTATTGATTAAACCTTAACGGAAGAACAAACTTCTCGAATCATTAAATTCTAAAAGTTGAATATAAACATCTTCGAATTGCGGAATAAGACAAAGAGAATAAAATATTCCGTATTAAAAGTAAAAGGACGTTGAAAACGTACCTTAATATTATTGCAATGAGGTCACGTACAGGCAGTTGGCATACAAATTTGCTGATTAGATATTTAGCAAAAGGAAAAAGGAAATAGCGTTACACGATTTAAAGTTAATCGAAAGGAATTCACCGGTCAAAAATAACATCAAGTTTATTCGCGAGTGGTTTTCCTTGAAAATATAATGCGAATTTCACAAAAGTTGGATGTTAAAAGTAGACCTAACTTATGTATGCAACCGAAATTATATATTTGTGTAATATTCCGATAAATCAGCATAATGCTACGAATGAAATTATAAAATAATACAAGAATTCGCGAAGTATATGATAAATGAGATTATACTAAGTAAAAATTATGAAAATATTTCTTTAACAACTCTGGATTTATAATTAATTGATGTCATATTACACCTTTCACTTCACCCATATAATTCGATAAGTTTTAACTATTTATAACACTTTGATAAATAATTGAAAGGTTACGCCAATGGTAGTAATTCAAGAGATCTTATTTAAAAGAAGGCATCGACATTGCACATCTGCTTTAAAAGTAGAACATTTTACATATTCATCGATACTGCCAAATTTTGAATATTCGCATGCACGAAGAAATCATTTTCTGGTTATCTAATATATCGAGCTTCATTCAATTTTCGAACTTTAAATTAAAATTAACCCTTTCAACATGGTGGTGATTGTCTATCGCCACTTATTGTCAGTTTGTTGCGGCAACTCGTGTGCTGACTGAGAGGTAACATGAAGATTTTCTCCAGTTATATTTAGTTATTTGGCGTTAAATCACCGACAACTGGAGTCAGTTTTAATGTCGCCTCTCAATCGCCACTCAAATTGCCGCAATAAACTGACTGGCTACTGAGAGTCGCCTCTCGAATGCAAAGGGTTAAAGTTAGCATGAATACACTGCGTAATAAAACGATTGAAGATACGTGGAACCGTTGAAATAACGTTGAACAAAATAGCGAGTTTGTTATCCAAGTAGTGAAAAACAGCGGCACAGCTATGCATGACATAACCAAAAATACAATTGCGGGAAGTTACATTGAAAACAAGCGGCAATCTGGCAGCACAGAATTATTGAATGCAATCCAAGATTACGAAACTACAATTCCGTAATGAAAAATATGTTCTTCCGGAAAATGAAAGTGAAGCTAGAAAAGTTATACCGCGATAAATTGATCAGGCTTTTAACATATACGATTTTCATTGCAATCATAATTACATATTTTGCAATATATAAATCGCAGTATCGATGAATATATATAAATTATGATGATTTTAAAGTAGACTCGCAATACATCTTGATGCTTTCTTTAATGTAATATCTCTAGAATTACATCGTTGAGAACCACTTTCTTCATCAAATTCGATGAAAACAGTAAACTTTCGAATAATAATACCCTTTGTATGCTATTAATAAAGATTAATGGCATTTATCTTACTTATTTGTAAAACGAATGATTCTTGTGAGAACTCCTAAATAAATAGCTGAAAAAGCTTCGATTCATTATTTAAACTATCTTCTTTGAAATCTCTTTCGAAAAATGATACGAGGAAAAGAAGGTTATTGTAATTACATAGTTAACAAAGAACAACTTCATATTGACGAGAGAATCAAATATGGCGGACGAAATTTTCCAAAGTGAAGATAAATTCTTATTTAGACTACTTCGAGGACGCCATATTAGTTGAAAGGGTAACTTCGATCTATCGCTATTAATGGTTGTACTTTTAGTTTCGACAAAAGTGAATAATACATTTCGCCACTAATATAATGAATATCTTCATAATAATGTTATTGCTAAACTTGCCGTCAGTTGGAAGTTGGAAGACTTCCAAATTTCATTCCTTTAAATAGAATCGGTCCATCAATCTTTAGCAATTTCAAAAGAAGTGGCTCGATATAGCGCATGCTGCTATTTAAAAGATGCTTATGGATTACGAAAACCGGTAGTGTTGTACGATTACATGAAACGCACATGTCAAAACTTCTCCTTTAAATCATTAGGTTAAACGTCACGCTAATTATTTCTGATTGGGACTCCGTTCTTATATCAACCACTCCCACGTAATCCCCATATTACTTTCATATTAAATAGAAATAGTCCCCGCACCGCGCAGTGTGGGTTAGTGAAATCATTCTGGTTGCAATTTTAGCAACAATGTTTGCATATATTCATCGAAACATATCCAAATTTATTGCATAATACAGAAAATTTATCCTGCACTCCTCTCCGATTGACGATACTTTCGTTTATGTAGAATTAAGTGCTTATAAATTTACATAGTTGAGGATGTTCTAACACAATACCAATACTAATACAAATATGGAATAAAATAACGATCTCTGCTGCTATCAGATTAACAATTTGTTAGTGTAATAATTTATAACTTGTTATTATGCCTAAAATCAGATGCCAACAACTTTTGCACTTTGATCTTAATATACTTTCTACTTCATCGGTAGTCTCTCTTGTAATTTGTTATCTTACATCTCTTATATATCCGTTTTTCATATGTTAACACATTGGTATCAACCATGTGTTAATAGTCTCACAAATGTTATAACAATTGGATCTAATTATCGTCATTGTGATTTCGGTTTCCAGGATCTCGCTTGGAATGGAAAGCATGAATGCGTTCCGATTTCCTACGAATTCCTGGACTTAATTTAGAGTCCACAAAAATGTTGATGAGGAATGTACATAAAATTTCGTACGTGCGTGACGTTCCTTTACATTTCAAAGAGTTCGTATTCCGGTGAATTTCAAGCTTAAAAGACAGTTCTAATGTAAGATTAGTGGGGCGTCAAGGTATCTGTGAAAGCGTTCTACTACATTACGATGCTCATCCTCTTTAATGAGTACTATACACACATCAAATACTGTTTACATTCGATTGAATATTCTTATTCATATTGAACGTAAGTTGGCAATGCTCTATAACGATAGAGTGAAACATGTATTCGTAATAATGAATTTTCGATTTTCATAGAGAACAATGTCTACCGGTAGACAGAATGTCTTGTTCGGTTAACGCGTCTAGGAGAAATAAAACAGAGGTAGAGAGATGCCTATGCGTTGCTGAGCGAACGTTGACTCACCTTGAAGCAACCGACATATAATCCCAAAGTAATTGCACCGCAGATTATGTACACCAGTGTAGCGTTCTAAATCCAAATCTTCCCAGTCGCACGGAAATGAATGAATGGAATATTCGTAACGCGAAAAAACAAGTTCTCGACACGCGACCTGATCACAGCTTGGAATTGTAGAAAACCTGAGGGGAATCAACCTTTCAGACTGTCACTTAAATTAAACACCTGTACACGGTTCGGGCTACGGTCAGGTAACACGAATGCACATAGGGACACGACAAAAGGTAGGTCCACCATTAGCACTAAAAATAAGTAGTAAGCAAGGTGCACTACAGTCAAAATAACGGTATCGAGACGAAAGGACATACGTCCGAACACGACTGACGATTACGACGGACTAAAGGAAAGCCCGGTCGAATCATAACGCGAGAGCGAACGAACGCGAACGAAATATCCAGCCAGAAGGAAGCGCGGCAGGTGCGCATGCGCGAAATCGAGAGACAGGAATGTACGAACGCACGCGTGTACGTGAACTACTCGGCAGATACAAATAAACATCACGGTCGTACCCGCAGGTACGAAAGAGCACCAGTGTCTCTCAACTTAATGATTCTACCTGATTTTTATACGGCAGTAAACTCTACCTTGGAATTGAAAAGTGTACCGTCGAGTTTAATGTAGGATGTAAAATAAAACTTATACAATGTTAATATGGTTTTATCATTTCCGAAAAAAAGTCCTGGTTTTTATACCCTTTTTGAAATCATCGTCGCTCGATCAGTTTCATTCATGGAGTAGCTACACTTTGACAGTCTTTTTTGTATACCTCTTTGTAAACAAGCTCTTGCATTTGTATCCTAAGTAACATTCTTCGATCTGCTGGCAATGTTCTTATGTGAGGTAAGAGACTCATAAGAAAATAATAATTATCGTCGAAACGATTGCTGTCTAAGGGATCCATAGAAAGGCTTATGCTAGAATCACTGCTCCCCATCAGCACCTGTTCGGGCGAAATGTTTTGCAGCATCATTTCGTTTTCCGTAAGATTGTCTGTGACATCCTGAAACTCGAGGTTATCGAAATTTTCTTCAGGTTCTTGTTTTACGTCTATGTGATTAGCGTTGTCGATCTTCAGAGCACCGTTGTCATTATTTATCGATAGGGTAGATAAATGATCGCCGATCCCGTTCCTGTCATCCAAGTTCCTGTGTATTACCGACGAACCGTTATGCAAGGCCGATGCACCGGATTCGGTCTCACTCGGTATTCGATCGACTTCCGTGCAAGAGGTGTTCCGCTCCCAAACAGGAGGACGCGGTAACATTTGTTCTTTCAAAAATTGCAGGCTTTTGAAATGAATCCATACCGCTCTGTTGCGGTGGAATTTGCTTTTCCGATAAACTTGGTCCTTCTTCAGTTCCGCACGAAATGTATCTCTCAAACCCTTCCACTTTGCTTTAAGTACAGGTTCTGTAAAATTACAACCAGACAGTTTTGTGTTAGTAAATTATACAAAACTCTTGTTTGTACAATTGGGTGCTTCAAGATCCTCGCTGATTGTATGAAATAGCTTGTAGAAATTATTGGTGGACTTAGTTTACGATATTATCAGGTGCTTACCAAATAAATATTTAAAATATGTTTTTTGAAAAACGGGCATTAAAACGTTATCGATACGCTTGGCTAATTATCCGAATAAATACTATTGTTAGCAACTGCAAGATTTAAAAAAATATACGTATAAAAAGTAAAGCGCTGGCAGTAACTTATCGATATTGCTTGCGCGCATGCGGCTTTGCATAAGAGTCGAGTATGTGCAATTTGAACCCCGATGTGCTAATGTAGTAAACAATTAAAGAAGAGCGGTTCGCCAACTATTTTCGAATTAAGTGCAACGCGATTTTACATAGTTTCTAACTGTACATTTCCAAAATTATCGGGAATATACATTTTCATGTATATAATAGCAAAAGAAAGTGAGGTTATCTAAATCTTCGTGTTTTTGATTGAACATAGTGCAGTATTTATATACAGTAGTATATTTTGTGAAATCAGTGACACTTAGACTTTACGAGGTATGCACGTTATCAATCATTTTAAATGCCACATAATGATACAGCAGGAGCATTATAATAAACATAAATCACGCTCAGTTTTTAAATATATCCTGTTCGCGTATAAACAAATACATCGAATAGCTTGATAACATGCTTTGTTTTGCAAATTTGTGACAGTAGGAAGCTCGCCGTCTTAAGCTTGTACTCTGAACAGAAGGATATTTTGTATTGTAACGTAATGTTCAGTTTCATTTTATTATAGTACGAACAGAAAATACGGGCGGAAAGAGTTGCAAACATGCGCGCGTGTATAAATTATTGAAAAAGAATTGATAGAGGCACGCACTGGGCAACTTGAATATCGCCGCAATCTCCATCCAAACGCGATTTGTCACCTCGCGATTGTGATAGGAGATGTGCCTCTGGTTCCAAAGCGCAGGCCGCTTGTAAACTTCGGCGATTAGCCGATTTGCGTCCATCTTCACCTCATCCCTCATATTCACCTGCTAGTAGAAAGTGCGTAAATACGCGTTCCCCCTGTATAAATATATAGAAAAAGCAACAACTATTCCTGCGAGGAACTCGACAATCCGACAAGAGTAAAGCACGGGCGAATACTAGCGTTGGGATAGCGATTAGCGCGCAGGACGCTCTTGGATAACGATCGATTCGCGTTTCGCCCTCATCTCATCCTTGTTCTCGCTATGGCTAGCGCTAGCGCAAGCGACTTTTTTCCCCCAACCCTTTCAGGCTATAGACATTATTATATTTCTCTCCATTGCAGTAGTTACACATCTAAAACTAAATCCAGATTACTAGATTAAACTAGATTTAGTTTAACAGATTAACATTTTATTTAATAGTATTTCTATGATGTTGATGTTTAAAAATTGCTTCATAAAATTAACAATTCGTACAATTTGTTCAGCATTATATTACACGATGTATATGCCTCCCTGACATTATTAATAAAATTCATTCCTCCGTTTGCGTTTATCAAAAATGCATTCGTGGATATTATGCACATGATTGAAACCAAAATGCGCAATATTTCGCGGATATTTGATACTGTATTAATCATTTCTGTTATTAGTTATGTAAATCATTTTTAATTGCACATAATAAGTATTTGATGTAGTAATACCAAGCAAAACACTGCGCGTGCTTTGGCGATAATGCGTTTCAATCATTTCAAGCATATTGTTTTCTTAGAAACTTAAATAATCAAACATTAAATATCAGACGTAAGATAAAATCGGGAAATTCATTTGCACGTAAAATTTGAATGTTGGGTACAATAAATTACTTTAAGAATCTTATACCGATTTGTATTACTTTACTATCAGCCGTGTTATTTACTAATTCTGTATGTATTAGGGGTACCGGAAAGTAATCAATTCGGTAGTGCAGAATTTTTTCGCCTCGAAAGTTGGGAATTGGATTTTTATCAAAAGGGAATAATGGCATTGGTAGATCGTCTGTCAAGGGTCATAGATAACAATGGGGATTATCTAATAGAATAATGTTTAATATGAAAAATTAAATGGAGTTTCATAAAGTTTCATAATACTTTCACCTATATGCACTACAGAAATCAAACGCCATGGAAGATTTTGAATTGATAGCACAAGGCGCTGAAGCTCGCGTGTACAAGGGAATTTACTTAGGAAAAGCAACGTTAATAAAAGAGAGATTTCAGAAAACATATCGTCATCCAGATTTAGATTCTCGTATCACAAAAGAACGTATAAAGGCTGAATCCCGTGCTATCATCCGTGCGAAAGCAGCAGGTGAAATAATGCATAAATTTTCATGAAATTATGACCTCTTATTGCATAGATGAAAAATGTTTATGCAACATATGTTTTTATACATTGTTTCATATGAAGGTGTGCCAACACCGGCGGTGTACTTAGTAAACTTGAATCGGCGCTGTATTTACATGGAGTATGTAAATAATGCTACAGTATTAAAAGACTTCATTGACAACAATATTTCTGATAAAGAAAACGTGGATCATTTGTTGAAGTTCGTAGCAGAAGGACTAGGAACACTCATCGCGAGACTGCATTCGAAACACATTATACATGGAGATTTAACTACCTCGAATGTGCTTTTAACAAATATTTCGAACGAAATATGTATAAAGGAAGAAGATAGTGCGTTTTCTTTACACGAAATGTATACATTGTTGTTGTTTCAAACAATACTGTACTTATAATAATTCTTTTCACAGCTATAAGGCATTTCGTCATGATTGACTTTGGATTAGCGCGTCTGGGATCAACAGTTGAGGATAAAGCAGTCGATATATACGTACTCGAGCGATCCTTGCTGAGTGCACATTCGGAAGTACCATCATTATTTTCGCAGATAATTAGCGCTTATCAGAAATATTATGCAAACCAAAGTGAATGTAAAGAAGTCCTTTCAAAGTACAAAGAAGTGCAAGCAAGAGGACGAAAGCGATTAATGATTGGGTAGCGTTTTTACGTGTTTTGCTAAAAAGACTTAGAACATATTGTTATTTCCATAAATTTGAATAAATAATACAAAAGACAATTATTCTATTACGTTTTCTAGAATTAATTCGAACTTCGTTAACTCTAAACCTCATTGTTCTTCGCTGATCATTTTTCATTCTTTACTATTACAAGTTTACAAAAGTTATAATGAGAGAACTGTTAGAAGGATGGAAAGCATTTTAGGAAGTCATATTTTATTAACACGTTGAGTGCCACGAAATCCGTGTTATCCGATACCTCGCGATTCGCATTCGTAACGTGTATAAAAAATAAAACTGTTTAGACGCTCTACGATATATTAATTATGTTACATCTTTATCGTAACGTTAAAAATTTAAAAAAATTTACGAATATTAGCGATATATTGGATTCGAATTTTAGTAATATATTGCGCGGGTGATCCCCGCGGAATTTAACGTGTTAAAAAAGCACTAGTATTAAATATCATTATTGTTGACAATTGGATTGAGGTGAAATGCTCTTATTAAACTTCTTTTCGTTATAAAATTCTTATATAATTTGAAATACCATTAAAACAGAAAATGGACAAAAAAATGAAATAAGTTTGTTCATATTAATAGAAGTTGATATGTAACATACATAGGATGTGAAGGTCTTCTTAGCTAATGCCATTATTACATATGTGAGCCATTACAGCTTAGAAACATATAATTGCATGTACCAAGTCTGTGAAGAAACAATCCATAAGTGAGATATTTTTTATTTGTTTAGTAACATGTGGGAATTTTGAAGCATGTCCAATTTGTATAAAATTATTGTTTTTCACATACAACAATGTCCATGGGGCTTAGATTGTATAAGTATATCTCACTTGTTTCATGAAAGATGAATAAACATCAAACGATATACCAGTTAAATGATCATTGGCACCTAGACTTTGTCAGTCAAAATGTAATCCAGAATAAATAATAATCCAAGTAACCTGTAGACAATACAGCCCATAAAAGCAGCAGGTTAATAACTTGTTTTAGTGATTAATGAATAGGTGAATTTATTGTTTCCTTTTGTGGAATATTTAGATTGTTTTACTATATTTGAACTTACCAAGAACCCAGCAAATGATGTCATAAATCCTTCCTTTGTTAATTCCCATATACCACCAAATTCTTCCTCATCAATTTGTTGAAAGCTGCTAAAATAGACATATGTGATTCCTGCATTGACTAGTACAAACCTGCAAATTTGAAATACCTTTTTCTATTAAACATTACCAACAAATATAGCAATAAAATAATATCAAATTCTCTTAATAATTAAGTTTCCTGTCATTTTATTTTGCGATACCTCCTAAACCATCATTTTCATGCATAAAACTTATTCATTGTTTAGATATATCTAATATAAACCATACAATATATGAGCTTATTTAACACCAACTTATCATGCATACACATAACTTTCATTATGTTCTTTTTAAATCATTCAAATTCAGCTTTTTTATGCTAAATCATGATGCTTAATACTTATTAATTATCATTTTAACTTACAGTAACAGAGCTAGAAAACCTTTTAAAGGAATAAGGCCCCATGCTATACCGACTATAATTCCGATTGCTTGCCTCGACCAATATATTACATCAAGAAATTCTTCCTGTAATGGGATTTAAATGAATGTTTAATATATTTCTAAGAATTCTCCTAAAATGACTAAAGACTGAGAGTAAATTTACTTTGTCGGGCCATTCGGAATTTGCTGTTATTGCACGTGTCCAAACGCTTAGTTCACATTTACCACCGTTCCCAATCTTCTCTGATTTTGAACGCGACATTTTTGCGTTCATCAACTCAATAGAACCAATGATGTTTTAGAGTTCATAAACATTACCTAAACTATACATGCCACGCGTAACCTTTGTGAAAACAGTGAAAATACACGTATGTACTTTCCCTATCTCCTGCCACCTTACATCAAACTGTACACCACTACTGCGGGCACACACATAACCATGCACACCAGCTTCAATTATTCGTGTACTAACTGAAGATAGTCAGAAATATAGCCACAAGAAGACATGAATAGGGATGCATTTTTAGCAAGGATTTTTCAAATAACTTAATGTATATGTCTAGAATTAAACACGTTGTAATATTGATACTAATCCTTAACTGTGTAATCACAAGGATTAACTATCCATATAATTGAATTTAACAACGCTTCACATAGGTGAAAGCACATAAAAACAAAGCAAATTCATGTATAAACGGATCCAACTCATGTAATTGTATCAAATGCTGTAACTATGCGCTTATCATGCTTTGATTAAACCAGTCAGTAAAAGTATGAATGTTTCCTGAGTTTATTTTGTACAGCTAGGAATCCCGACCAGCAAATCCACCCCTTTCGAATGAAACTACAAGGATTAAATAATTTCCTCTGTAAGGACGGACAATTGAAAAAATAATTTCTTCGCCAAATTAAAGGGTCGGGGAAAACCTATATTTATTTATAATTATTGTAAACTTGATCAAAATTTGCTGTTTTGTGAATAACTACATATAAATAGCAGTTATGGAACAATATACCTTAACATATCATAAGTGAAAATTGATAAGTTTTACGATAACTTGTAAACCCTGTACAAGATTTAAATGAAAAAGAGAGATCTCTTTTAGGAAACTCATCTACACGGGAATAAATAAAATATGAAAAGTTTTATAAAGAAATTAATAATACAATAGATTCGGTATAGAACTTGTAAATCCGCGAAAACAAATATTGACAATAACTGTAGAGCAAAATAATATACTTCTTGAAAACCGAAATAGTGTGGGACAATCAGGATTTTATCATTTGTTTGGAAAAAATTATAAACTTTTTCGCAATTAAAAGCTTTTTCGTGAAGTAGGGACAATGTTTAGAAACCTTCTTGAATGTAGTTTATACAATCTGCTTTATAATTGGCAAATGAACCGGATACACACGAATTAAAACTCTGAAATAGTTGATTAACGAGGAAATGCCGACAAAATGTTTTTGTGAGTTTTAATATCTGGATTATGCCCCTAAATTTTCGGAATGCTATCAGTTGATACTCTGTACATGAGTATCTATACATACGTTATACTCTAATTATATTGTCAGTTGCATGTGTTCAGTTCAAATAAACAATATTGATTAATTCATGATATTCTAATTATAATTCGTATAATGGAGTTGGAACATTTTGCTAAGATATTTTTGTGTATCTGAATGGTGCGACATGTCATATAGTATATGTATTGTTCATGTATTTAACACGTTGACTGTCGTTGGGGTCATTGATGACCGACCACGCGAATATTACAGAAACTTGAATCAAATATGTCGCTAATGTTTGTAAAATATTCGATATCTTTAAAGTTACGAGTTTTGTTGTTAGATGTTATACACATGTTACAAATGTAATACCGATTTCGGTCCGGCAGTCAACGTGATAATGTAAACCTACAACTACTGCAAGTAAGGTTTAAAAAAACATTTGTTTCGAGATGTATACTGAGCCCAGAATAAGACGATTAAATTAAGGCGATATGATATTTTAAAGTCATATATGAGTTTAATATTAACGAACCTTATTTGAATTACGTTCTGATGAATGTAAACGCATTATTGTTGATGAAATGCATTATAATAAGTATGACAGAGATTACGATTTTGGCACAATGATGCGAATGACAAGATACATTCAGTAAATTTAAACTAATTCGGTAAAATATTGCATCTCCGTTTTAAAAAAACCTTTTCAGCCATTTTGATATTGTCTAAAAGCATCAATCAACTGCTATATAATATATATACGTTTTCTAGGTCCAGTGGTCACAATGTATAAACCACGAATTTTAATTAAAGCATAGCATAAATATGTTAGAATATATGATAGCTGGCTTACAGTCATTACAAATGTTATAAATGAACCAACGCGGTTTAATTAAGGTAGTATTAAAATATTATAAAACGTTATATCTAATAAACAACTTAACAATAAGCTGCTATAAATCTTATATCCCTTACCTTATCGTATATTATTAAAAATGCCACGATATTTGTTTTCAAAAGCACGCATTAAGCTTTTATCGTTAACTGCATCACCCACAGAATTTCAGAAAAATCAATTTATCATATAATAATAATACAAAAAACATATATAATATATAAACATCATATATAATGGGGGATGAACATGTAGCTAGTACAAAAATGTTAATCTCGAAAATGTTTCAGCAGTTTGAAGAAACTAATACTTCGGGATACAAAATTTTCAAAACACGTTATATTACGAGATATTAATAAATGATATTGTTAGCGGTAATTTCAGATATAAAAGTGGAAAAATGTCAGAATTTTTGTTGTGATGCAGTTTTAAAACTTTGATGAAGTGCCGTACAGTATGCTAAAGCTTTATTAAAATTCGTGATTTTTTTATGCAATAAACGTAATTAAGCATGATACATATCAAATCGTCGCGGTGTAAAGTATCATTTACAAAACACTATGCAAGCATACATAAATTTATAATTCTTATTCCATTTTTAAATCAGTTCAATCGCACACTCGTAACTGTTGGCTTAAAAATGTTTCTGAAGTGTTTGTATAATTAGCAACCTGCGGTCACAAGGACGCGAATAAATTACATATGAAAACATTTTTACAATGCAGTACTCGTTTTCATTGCGCTTTGAACAACGTGCAATGTAGATGAAAAAGATTGATAATAATCGGTCATTAAAGCAAATATGGTTTTTATCAATTCATATCAGTTATTTAGACCTAGTATTAAATCCATCCAGCGTTAATCATGATTGTGATTACTTAAATGTTATGTATGTCAGAGCAAACTTGTGTTCAGATTTCGTTAACATTTGCCTATTTTTATTTAAGGAAGAATCTCTCGCGTGTAGCATGCTATGTCATCGTTCAGTATAATAGGGACAACATTTACAAATTGGTAATTACGATTAAATAGTACCATCAATGTTTGGTATAACTTTGAAACGTTTCGTTTCTGTCCTATTATGATATTCGTGAGAAGAATCTGAGTATATTATCTATACGCACTTTTATACACATGTATGTACATACATACGTTCGCAGTTATCAGAAGACTATGAAACTCAGTACGATTATAGAGATAGGAATGTGCTACATCAAAAGTTGTTTTTCCATATGAAAAGATTGATCATAAAAAAGCTGCTCTTTTCAAGACGAAATATACATACTAAGAAATCGCTGATAAATTGTTTTCAATTATAATATGCTTTTTAACGAGATATAAAGTATAATTTACAAATGTCGCAAAAGAACGCTTGTACTTACTTGATAGTCTACAATTGGTTCTACCGATCTATGTTTCTAAGTGAAACCTTTACCATTGAAACGATTACATTTATACTTCATATTAAATGCATAGCATTTTATCCGTTCTGTCACCATACACACACTGTTGAGATCATTAAAGGCGACGACAGTATTATATTTCATCTATAAAATGTACCATTTTTATCTAAACAAGTTTTTCATTCACTATGGGAAAACAAATGTTCCTGGTGTCCATGCAAATAGTCGTACATGGCACAATATATATATACATTGCCATTACTGTAGTTTACTTTTATGCGTTCTTCAATTCCAAAGGTAAACATCATATTTCCAGGAATTATATGAAATAATAATGCATGATGTTCACACTCCATGTTAATGAGTTAATTAATAGCATAGAGTTTAGCGTGTTACGTTAAGTGATATAACTTACGTTCAGAATGGTAAACGCAAATGTTAAAATTAAAATTGCAAGGGATATATAATAAAACTTAAAGAATATACTATGAGAATATACTTTGAATATACTATGGTATCCAATGATCACAGACACTGTTGCGCTGTTACATGTCATGAGTAACTGGTCAAAATAGATATTATCAAATTTGATCTTAGTTCAAAAAATTCACCACGTTCGTTTAGTAACTAAAAAGTAACATAAAAATTGACGTTATTTACATTTTACAAAATAAATACTTATTATACGCAATAGATACTGCACTTAATAAAATCATTTTTAACATTAAGATAATTAAACATGTGGTTATGTCTTTGTTTATTCCGTGCAGTTCTTAGTTGGAAAAGGACAAGCAAATAATGTACATATAAACATTTAAATAGCTAAAAAAAGGTAATGAAAATCATCCGTGTGTGGCTTTATCTCCAATGTTCTAGTAGATTTTTCTAAGAATTTGACGGAATGTAAAAAATATGGGAGACAAATCTTGGGTTCTACTATAATGTAAATTCTTTAGTGATAGTGTCTGAGACCATAACGTATTGGAGATTAAATCATAACTTTTGAATATATAAGATAATCGTGTATGATAGCATAGAGTTTAGATGAAGTACGCTAGTAGTATATCTTATAAAAAACTAACGTAAGATTTCTAATGCCGCTATAAAGAGAGGTTAATACATACATCTCACAGAGACGCAACTGGAATGATCTTTCCTAATCGGATCGAATTTATACATATGGCACAAATTATTAATATCTTATATCTTCATATTAGTGTGCCTGGAATAATAAACTGTTCGTGGAAGATATTCTAATGAGCTCAAAATTAACGATACTTAGTTTCCCAGTTTCATCGCCGTATCCACGATCAAACGTCTACTACATCGTTATTGTAGTTGAAATTTGAATCACGTAAAAAGGAAGTGCGCCGAAGTTTGTGACTCATTTGACTTTCCTCAACCATTTTCGGCGCTTCCGTTACCTAAAATTAGAATATTTACGTATAGTATTAATAAATTCGTTATTTCATGTAGTTATTGTATGGATACATTTTGTATATTATCACATTAAAATTGCATCATATATCATAATTAAACGCATTATGTGTTGAAGCCAGACATCAATTTCACAGAAATGAGGTTTTACATAAACGAATTCAAAGCATGTACATGTTTCCTTTTGTTGTAGTAAGTATTACGAAATAGAACTAAACAATGTTAACATAAAATACCTTCGTGTTCGTTTGCTTCATAGAACGTTGAAGCACCGACCTCCATGCCGCAGGTGCGGTATGCTCTAAAATAATATATACAGCAAGGCTCTTAAGTTAAAGGACAACATGCGCATATACAAGATATTTAAAATTAAAAGGCAGCACATGGTTAAATAGAAATAATACAAAGTTGCAAATAAAATAGTTTACATACCAAGATACTATATGATAATCATGCAATACATAGATATTCGACTTACCATTCTCTTTTTTATCCGATTTACCCTTACTTAAACTGGCTGCTAGTTCTCTAACTGATCGTTTTTCTACACTGGTGTTACTTAACGAACTGGCAGTACTACTTGTGGATAATGTGGGTGGCAATGAAGCGGGCCCGCTAACACCACTATCCGTTGATTCATCGAGAGCATCTCCAGAATCAGGCGTATTTCCGGCCGAAGTATTCGGGCTAGACCCATCACTCAATAAATTAAATTCGCCTACACAATTAAAATCAACTTAAGCGTCTTTAATTCTTTCATAAAACCGCAATACTAGATATGTTTTTTAAACGATAGCTTGGACTGATAGAGTAATAGAATTATCTTATGCTAATTCTCACCAGACTTCCTATCTGTAGCCATACTCCAAGGTCGCGGCTTTGGAGCGGTTGCAGGGGGAATAGGTTTAATTTTTGACAAACCCCCGTTACTTCTTCCCTCACTACCAGAATTATTTCCTTTGGCCAAAGATTTCAATACTGGTGACTTAGATGTTTCGGACGTATTTTTAGTATTGGCCCCATTTGTTGGACTTCGAAGGTCGAAGCCTGTTGACCTTAATTTAAGGGAAGGTTGATTTCCTGGTTTTTCAGCTTCTGCAGAAACCTTTTTTGTAAGGAGTTTTCTGTTTTCATAATCCTTGCCAGTAGATGCTGAGAGAGAGGTCTTCCGCTCCGTAAGATTTGCAGTGTTTGTTAATTGCAATGATTTACCAGTTTCTTCCTCATCCCACATACTACATGAACTGGCACTGGATGCAGCAATCGGTAATGTATTACGTTTCGAACAATCTGTTGAATTATTGACAATGTTGGTATCACAAGAAATCTCCTTATTTTCGGATTGAGTACCAGTTCTTTCGTGATTCTGCGCGTTGTCAGTTGTATTACGCCGTGTTAAAGGAGATGCAGTTAGTGGCGAATCGCCTTGCGATCTTCTTCCAACGAGAGGAGAGAACTTTTCTAAATTATCTGTAGATCTTGATCGTGGTGCTGGTTCAAGGAGTGTTTTCAGCATTGGAGAATTGCAACCAGGTTTTTTTTCGGCTTCGGGTTGAATACTCTTGTGGCTTGTCAGAGATAAATTCGGGCTGCCATCGGTTGAGAAAGTATGCAGAGAGCTAATTTAACAAAAAAACAGTACATTAATAGAAACTATACTGTGGAACAATGACTAATATTCGTGTAACTTCTTCCTTTGTAATTCAGATTCTGATAAATCAGTCACACATTTGCATAATCTCGAGTACTATAAAAATAATATAAGATGAATACACTATAAATTATTTGCACAACACAATCATTTTACAACATATATAAAACATAACTATATATCGTTATGAAGAGTAGTTTGCGGCAAACATACACACCTGTCATCACTTGTAGGAGATATCAGAGGTGTTGTAGGTGTGCTAGGGCGGAAAAATACGTCAAGACCTTCACCAAGAGCGAGACCGTCAATCGGTTGATCAGGTCTCAACATCGGTCTTGTAGGGGCTCTTGTTTTTGTTCTACGTGGTCTAGATTTTACCAAGTGTTGCAACTGTTGACCAACTGTATTAGGTAACTCCGAAACAGAGTCTAATGATTCTGTTAAGGAATGTTCAGTTTCGGAGATAGCTGTAAAGTATTGCGACTTTGTAAAACGTTACACAAAAATCAAGAATTCTATAAGGGATCACAAGATTCACCTTCCGTTTGACTCTTAGGTAATGATGGCAGCAAATCTGGAATATCGTCAGCTGAAAGACCTTCGACGGAATCCACAACGGATTTAGGCCTCAATTTCCGTCCGTGTAAACTTTTACGTTTATTAGAAAGATGAGGAGTAGCCTGTAAACAAAAACATTAGTAACTTATAAGAGATTAAGAACGATTACTTAGAAAGTTATTGTACATATATTATCAATGTACATATTAATACGAGAATAAGGCAATGTTTTAATAAACTTCTGCTCATATCTCAGAAGTCTTAATTTTCAAAATTATGTTAATTATCAGTAACAGTGTTCGCTAGTGTAAGTTTGTGGTTTCTTTATCTCTGATATTACTTACCAAATTTAAATAATCCAATTTCTGTACAGACATATAAGAATTTCCAATATTGTTATTTTAAGATGGATGTATAGGTTTACATTAATTAGTATATATGTGTATATGTTATTGTATACTGGAAAACATTTATTCTTACCATTGGTGATCGGTCACTAGAATGTTGATCGATGGAATTTTCAAGAGAATATGTTTCTGGTGCGCCTCCATCGTCTGAAATAAGACTTGTCCTACCAACAGCTGAACATACGCCAACTGTACTGGTTACACCTATCACGCTTCCACTGCTCATTGAACCAGCACTGGGTCGTAGCACATCTGGGGTGCTGCTTCTTGTTCTACTATCACAATCACCAATCTGCAAACATGAATATCGCGTCGCGTTCAATTTTGGTTTAGGCATTTTTTAAATTGCACGAATCGCGAGTCTGACACGTGAGCTGCAAAAATTGTTTTATCAGTCAATCATGAGTTAGACTTGTTCCAAATCCATAAGTTAACTGTGCACGATTTTAGTTGCTGTTATTACAATGTTATGTATTAGTTATCTGTATGCCCTGTACTATATTACTACAATTGCATTAAAGCGGAATTTGTTTCTAATTTCTCGAAACATTTAGAATATCTTAAAAAAATAAAATGCAGAAGAGACAACGATTTTTAATTTATGATAATGTATCAGATTTATGAGAAAATAAAAATTATGACAAGTTCCAAAACGTTGTTTTCAATTTTTTGTACCTTCTGGAACTTAAACAGTCGTTTCAGAGTGCATGAGTTTTCTAAAAGAGTGCAATAACGGGTTAACCAACCTTATCGTATGCAATTACTATTGCAATTTAAAAAGTGTATAAGTGTTTGTTTACTCACCAAAGTTTTATAACTTCTTGATAACGATTCAATAACTTCATCTGTCACTCTATCAGACACATGCGCCGCAACGGCTAGGTTTAATTCGCTACATAAGAGTTTATATTAATTAGTAGTGGAAACTAATATTTCATTTTACTTATAAAAACATTCAGTATTATGAAAATCTTAACGGAGTTAAGTTTAAAATGTCTAAAGAAATTATCAACAAATAATAATGACCATTGTATTGCCTCTTCATTAAAAATGGTAAAGATATTGAAACCGTTGCTAGTTAATAATTTAGGAATTTATATGTTAATAGCTGCATAGATGGAAATTTCAAAAATCGAAAATTCACACAATTAAATTATTTTTTACTCAAATTATATACATACTTGACTTTGTTGACTATATCTGCACCAGCTTGTTCTGTAATTGTGGCCTGAATGAATTCATTGGTGATCTGATTTTTTTCTTTGCAAGTACTTCGCAAATCATCTTCCACTGCGATAGCTTCGCTATCGTCCCCTCTGATGATTGTTTGTGAAAGTATAGTGGGACACTGTTCGTTAGCACACTTTATCATTGCATCTAAAGAATCCTGCATTTGGTACAAATTATAATAAATTAACAAATGAAAATTCTAAATATGTTCCTCTAAATATTAGTGGCTATTATTCCTAAAATATTATTGTACGATTAAACTTTATGCAATGCCTCGTTCGAAAATCTAGTGGTCCAAAAATATTTTACAAAAACAATTTTGGAACAGATAGAATTTACTTTCTTTTAAATTTATATCTTTGTATTTTGTCTTCATTCGAGTAAAAATGTTGACTTCTTTGTTAATATGCAATATTTTGTATAGGATCTATCCGGGGGAATCATCTTTGATGTTTGATATTGAAATGTTCAACTTCGTCAATAATATTTGTTAGTATCCACCATATTTGTGTACTTTTTCAATATGTCCCAGGTGATAATACGTTCAGTAATTGGAAATATATTGAAGATTAAAATATCATCTTTGTAGATAAAGAAATTTATACCTTTAAATATATTGTGACAACTTTATGAATTTCATTAGCCATGTCGTGTAACTTCAATTCTATAGGATTATTTTCATCCCTTCGTTGCAATACTTCATGTAATCTCGGTAAAAGCTAAAAGAATTCGTTTTAATACAATCTTTCAATGAGTGAGTTATTACAGTATTTAATATGTACCTGTTTTGAATTATCTGCATCTTGTATGAGACCAGTTGCATAATTTATATCATTATTAGCATCACAACTTTCAGCTGCCAGGGCTTTAATAGTATCTTGAGTTTGCACCACAAGTCTATCAACCATCTGTTGTGTGGAACTTAATAAAAATCCTTGTTGAAGTCTGAATGCTTGTCCATGACTGTACTTGCAGGGTGTAACGTTTCTTTGCAACAAGTCTTGTATCTTTTTTGATAACTGTTCAGTTTTCTCAGCAGAAGTTTTCATACATGGCTGCAAATCATAGATGGGAAAAGGCATGTGTCTCACGCTACAGTTCCTGAAAGGTGTACGCATTAGAAAATTTGCAAATACTAATCCTCTCTCTCAATGGAACTTACTTTTCTAAAGCATGAACAATATCTGCATAGCCTTGGAGAGTAATGTTGTTTCTATCGTAGATTATAGTCCGCAAATGATTGTTAATTTGCAATGCTTTTGCTAATAATCTTGCACCTGCATCTCCAATTTGATTGCCACTAATATCTAAAGTGTGAAGACACGTGTTACTACCAAGTGCATTAATAAGATTGTAAAGATCAGACTTTAGGCGCGAATCGGGCATATGCAGTGCTTGCAGCACGCAATCATCTTCCTGAAGCATTTGTACAAGGGCATCCATTACAACTGCAATGTGCTTGCTCTTCATTCCAGCTGTATTACGACCCATGTATAATTGCTTTATAGATTTATTCTTGCCAATGGCAGTTATTACTTGTGCTAAGTCAACATCCATATCTAAAAATAAATGCAGATATAGTAATGTATACTGATAAATTACAATAATGATCAATGATACACGTACTGCTGTCCGATATATCCAACGATGCTATGCAACGTACACCGTGAATACAAGATTCTAAAACATGAGCACCCAAAGAACCTAAGTTGTTGCAGCTCATATCAAGTTCTAGACCAACTGTACTTTCATTACATGCCAAGCCGAGTAATAGGTGTTTTAGAGCTTCCAGAGGTAATTTGCAAGCTGATATGTTTAAGTACTTCAAAGAAAGTGTTGCTGTAAAAAACTGCTTAAAGCTGGGAGGTATTTCTTTGGTCTTCTTGCTCGAAAAAGAATTGCGAGCAACATTCAGGTGGACTAGATTAGTGGCACACCCTCTTAGTAAAGCACCAAATAGCTGTGTAAAATGCAAATTTTTATAATAAACGGAAAAACGAAGAATGAAACAATTTGAAAACTTACGCATTCTAACATAGTATCAGTGCCGCTTAGATCTAAATGAGTTAGACTATTGGGCTGTGCCAGAAAATTGCACAAATTCTGCAAATGAAGAAATTATTAAACAAATATCGGTGCGTTTGTTACACTATCAATTTATTTTAGAGGGAAATGCTCGAGGTGCATTCTTATTATAAACAGTTTTTATGTTTTAGCAACTGCGGCAGTTATTATCACGTGATAAACTTACATTTATATCATCTTTTAATGTATTCCCTGCAAGATTTAAGTATTGTAGACTAGTTGGCATACTTCTGTTTAAACTCAATGCATGTGCAATTTGGCTTATTCCTTTTCCTGTTAATCCACAGTGTGCTAAATTTAATTTTTGTAAACCTTTAGATAATTTGCCGATTGGTCCGCTCAAGTGAGTGCCTCCTTAAAAATGACGATTGTTAATATTATTATCAACGAGCATATATACAATTATGTAACCTTTGTTATAAAATATTTTAGAAATACTTAGTATTTTACACGACAAATACAATAACGGTTCGGAAAGAATTATACACACGAGCGACAGTCGAGTGTTGTGTCATTAGTATTAACATAAATAAGAGAAAGTACAAGTTTAATAACGAAATTAACGATAAACATTAGATTTTCGATAAGGAAAGGGGGCTGTACAATAAAATAATAGAAAGTGGTAATTGCATCCATATTAGAAGCAGTAATCGTTAGTTGCACACCTTGCGTCAACTTCGCAATTATTCCACACATGCTAGACGCTCCTACAAAGATATAAAACACTGTTTGTACCAATAAAATTCTTACATATGATTAAAATGTGATGAATGAAATATGAGAGAGTGATCGTGCTAAACTAATTTATGTACGAGAAATGAACGTGCGAGATGCGTAATTATTTAATACTTGCCTTTATCTTCAATAGTATTGTATGACAAATCGATAGTTTGTAACATTGTATTAGCATTAGACATTAGAGCTAATGACAATTTATGCGCAAAATCCCTGCAAATAAACATTTATTAGAATACATTGATACAAATTTATACAAAGGAATTTAGGTGTTCCAAAATTCTGACCATTTGATTCCTAGATTGTCTAGGTAAAGTTCCTGAATAGAGAGAGATCGGCGCATAACGTGCAGCAATCGTTCTAAAGGTTCATGGCTTAATTTAAGATGGGATGCTCTTATTTTTGTAAACCAAGTGTTGTATTCCAAAGCAGAAATTATTGGCACCAAGTCTTTCTGATCTAAATGATCAAAGTCTCTTAAGTTTAATTCCCTTGTATCATGGGAAAGGTATATTGTATCGACATCCTACAAATCCACATTTTCTTAAGAAATATTAACCATAGAAGCACTATGCAGTATCATATTTTTTAAATAGTAATATTTTTACCCAAGCAACTTCCTCCCTGTATGGTACACCGTGTAAATCACACATACACGCATATTGGGTAGAAAAACCACCACAAGGCCCTGTATGCCTTGTTGCTTCAGTACTTCTAGCTAACTCACTACCCCTAATACTTTGTAATCTGCTAGTTGGTATTACATCTATTTTTCTTATAATGTAACTGTGGAGAATGTTCTAACATTAGTATATATGAATTAATTGTATAAGAAACATTTGGTCAAGGTATAACACATACACATTATTTATAAACATGTCTAGAAGGAGGGAATGAGCAATTGCATTATATTTTCAATGTGTTCTCAACAGTGCTAGAAAAATTGTTAATATGTTTTGGTGTCTATACTCCATACTAAATCAATAACACTTTATTGAACAGCTGTATATATTTCAATGTATTTGTATTGTGTTTTAGACTAAATAGCAATAATCTGGAAAACTCAATCTTTCTTCCATTACAGAACATTTAGAACTTTATAACATAAATTGTAAACTCTGAGTACTCCCCAAAGTAGTATCAAATTATACAAAATTAATAATCTTATGTATTTAATAAAAGTATTATTTTCTTTTTGGTGAAAATAATATTTCTGTATTCTTCACTTGGATAATTAAATGAAAGTATGATGTGATGTAATGGTTTCAACAAAGAATATTACAAATGCTTTTAATGAAAAATATTTTTCATTGCACATCAATACTAATATTTATTCTGTAATAAAATTCATTCTCCAATAAACACTGATTTCTGATAATATAGTAACAATTATTATTAATTCCATTAATAAACTGTCAAAACTGTGTATTAAATCCTGTTTAACAAAATTGCTAAAAGCCTATACAATAAAAGCATGACTGTGATATTTTAATATGATGAAAAATATTAAACTTAGTATACTGATAACCACTAGGTAATTCACAATATTTTCAAAAATATAAAACCTTTAAGATTAAGTTTTGAAAGATCATACATTTGTTGATACTGTCAAAAATATCTCCAGTAAGAAAGAAGTTTCTCATATAACAAAAACTATTATTATCTATATTCCCTAAAGACTTGAGAATATTTTTCCTGAAATTCAGTACAAGAGAAAAACTGCTTACTTTAGCGGTACAGTGGGAAAGATATTTCGAATTGCAGTGTGTAAGGCCTCAATCATTGCATCTACTTCTGTAGTATCTGCACCTGCACCTGTTGCAGTAAAATTGTAATATCGTTCTCCAACTGTCAATAACAGTTGGTTTGCACGTTTGGATTCTATGGAAGTTATTTCTAGGTAATGAAAATGGCAGTCGATCTAAAATAATAGAAAGTAAGTAAAGGTATTATACACTTAAATACAAAAACCAGCTAATTAGTACTTACCCTTGTGGGCACTTTGGCCGTCAAAAGAAATAGACGGCATGGTGAGAAAACCTTAAACATACATATAACTGTATATTAAATTACCCAGAACATAATACAAGCCTCAGAATTTACTTAAAAGGTAAGTTCAACATTAATGTCAATAATTAATTTGCTTACCAAAACACGATTTTCTTGTTTATCCTGTTTTGTTTCTAGTTTAACAACATTTTTTAATAATATTTTGACATGCTTACCAAGAAGAGCTTTTACTGATTCTGAAAATAATAATTTATTAGTCATATTTATTAATATAAATGAAAGTAATAGTAAGTATATATTTCCTTTACAAACATATAGAAGTACGTATAAAATACATATTGATAAAAATTGGATATAATATAAAATAAGAAATAAATATAGAGAGTAAGAAAATAAGTTCATCCATACATGTATGACAGTTCTATGGTGAATACAAACGTAAACATTTTGATTGAAACGAACCGTTTAAATCTTTCGTAAGCTGAGATCTAGTTGACATTTTGCTAATTATGATCTCTTCTCTGATCCATTTAAGGCATTTTTCTCTGTATTAATTGGAAACAAACTTTCACTAATTACTTAGGAAACTATGAGGATGAAGGGCGATGTCACGAAACTATAAACCAGAACAGACGCCATGTTGGCACCTGCCCGCAATCTATTCCGTACCACTTTGGTCTGCTCAGTTCATGGATGTTTTAACATTCCACTCAAAGTCTAAATTTGAGCCTGTATTGTACCTGAACAAACTATGAACCTGTTAAGCATTCCCAAACTGACAATCCATCTAATTGTCAGCCAATGACCTTTTTACAGGTTTGCAAAACTGACCTCGCGATTGCGTTGGACATTGACCGGTTAATTTTTTACTTGATTAAAACAACTGGATGAAAATCAATTGTTACATGTAATCAGGTTTTAATTAATTAATGCAGCGCATGAAAATTGTTTAATTCTCAGAAATTTGAAAATTTTATAGTTTGTATGGAATATTGTAAGGACTAATAAGTACAAAATTTACTGATACGCTACACCTGCATTTAATTACTGTTTTTCTGTGTAATACCACAACAATTAACAACCTTCATTGATCCTCTGATTAACGACAAATAAAACAATATTGTATAAAAGACGTGCTCAAAAATATAATTTATATTTAAAAGATAATGCTTATCCTGTTTAATATAGCAAAATTTATATGTATATATACATATAATTGAAATATTGTTTGCATTGTTCTTGCAGTCAATTGTTAATTATACTGCTACAGGCCTGCAGAACATATTCTTTTATTTTTAATTAATTTATTTTTATACTCAAAATTTAGTAGTCGGTAACGTCACCAACGAAATACATAAAAAGATTGTTCGCCTAGTCTGATCGTATTTTCTCGTTAGTGCTTTCATCCGGTCCCACACTGATATATTTTTTATATATATAGAGAATTCCGAAAACGGGTATGCTTGTGTGTACGTGTGTTCGATAAGTCGGGCTGTCCTCTCATGCACTTTGTACAGTTATGAACCTTTGATCTCCTTTGGGTCTTATATTTAACTTCTAATAGAATAAATTTACGAAAGGTATTTATCATAATGTAAAATGCTCTAATAATTAGCCATAACATCCCTTTAATCAAATATATCTCTATTTGAGATAAAACTACATTTTTAAATGACTCGATTTCTGGTTCTACCGAAAATTAAAATATTATTTTCTACATGTGAAACAGATATACTTCATTGGTTCTCGTGCTGAAATACCGGTGAAGAGAATATTCGACTTAATATGATTGCATTACGAAGAATTATTAATAAAAACCATGGATCCTTATGTAGAAACTACTGTGCAAACCAGAAACTCGTAGAAATTGCTCACGACAATGAAACAGGTAAAATCAAAATGATGGCATAAATACCTTCTTACTTTGTAATTTTTAATGAAACATTATAGGCATCAGTGTGTTATCTATGGCCCGTCCACCTGTCAACAGTTTAAATACAGAACTATTAAAACAATTGGGGCAATCCTTGAATGAATTACAAAACAATGGCAGCAAGGGAATTATATTAACATCTAGTTTGCCCAGTGTATTCTCAGCAGGCCTTGATATAATGGAGATGTATGAACCAGATCTAAAAAAAGCAACTGATTTCTGGCATACATTGCAGGATACATGGTTAACATTATATAGTTTAAAAATACCAGTAGCAGCTGCCATAAATGTATTCATTTATTTACATTATAAATGACAACTGCTTCTCAGTTATGATATTGGAAATAATTACTTTCTAATGAAACTATATCTGATATTGACTGTCTTACTTTGGTTGTAAAGGGTGCAAGTCCAGCTGGAGGTTGCCTTCTATCAATCTCCTGTGAATACAGAGTGTTTGTTGAGGGGAAGCATACTATAGGATTAAATGAAACAAAATTAGGAATTACAGCCCCTACATGGTTTAAAGATCTTTATGTCTCAACACTGGGATACCGGATTGCTGAGATAGCACTTATGAGGTAATTATCATTAATTATTAAAGCCTAAACTGAAGATTTTACTTTTGCTAATGAAATTGTTTAATATTTTAGGGGAAGCCTTTTCTCTCCCAAAGAGGCTCTACAAATTGGACTTGTTGATGAGTTAGCTACTGACAAAGCAGATGCTATTAAAAAGTGCCAAGATTATATATCAGAGTTTCGGAAAATATCTCGTAAGTAAATCATTTTGTTGATATATTTGTCTCTATATGCATTAATTTCTATTTATTATGTTTGTATCACCTATTTTAATTAGATCTAGTAATGATATAAAGAAACATGTTATTTTAAAATGCAAAAAAAGCTTGCCCTATTTAGTAGAAGTATTTTGTTCTTTCATTAACAAATGAATAAAATATATAACCATACTTTTTGGGCAAGTTTCATAAGGTTTAACTATGTTGCATATATAAATATGATGATGTATTCCATGTAGCACTTGCTCGTGCCGAAACAAAACGTGAATTAAGGAAGCAGCAATCACTCTGGATGAAAGACAATAAGGAAATGGATACAAAGAGATTCCTAACATTTATTCTAATGCCACAAGTTCAAGCAGGCTTGAAACTTTATATTGAATCCTTGAAACAGAAAACACAGTGATGTTAATTTTAAGATATTAAAGATCAATGTTATACATTTTTCAAGTTGATATATTTTTATATAATCATATTAGTATAGTATTATGTAAAATTTGATAATACAAATATTTAAATATAATTCTTATATTTTTCATACCTGTTTCATTTATTGGGCTCCTTATCGTTTCTACAATCTTCCTAATGATACAGAAGAATTTAGTTTTCTAAAGCTAGAGTTACATCTGGATCAGAAACGTTCAAATTCATTTGCTGCATTAATTTTTGTGTATTAAGTTCATCAGTTTGAGATTCTATGAAGTGTGATATTTCTAACATTTGACGACGATTTCGTTCAGTTTCCTCCCTATTAAACAAATGTAATTGGTGCTATAATACACTGTTAATTGTTTTTCGATAATATATTTTCAACTCATATAATAATTAACATACCCTGCCAACTCTGATGTCATCTCATCAAGCCAGCCCTTTATACGATTTATTATATCATCTTCTCGAGCATCTATTATCTATTATTACATAAAATTATTAACGTGATATATATTTATATAGAATTGTAACTAACGAAATTATAATGACTTAAAACTGCAAAGTAAATCAAAGGCTTCTCATTGTTCCTGCATTTTATTTGAGAAGTATAAAAAATATACTTTAAAGAATATATACTTACATGTAAATGTAAATCATGGGAGGATGCAAGATTATTATTTAAAATATCTTTATCGCCGCATACTTCCAATAAATGTGCTGGTATTTTTGCTTCCTCTCCAAATCCACTCAGATAATATAAAGCTATCCCATTAATAATATCATTGTATTCTGCCTCAGCATTTCGTAATTGTGAGAAACAGGTCCTTACAGACTCAAGGAATTGATCAACCATATCTGTCATATTAATTCTAAAAACTTCATTCATTTCCTGTAATAGAATGCACTGCTTTTTAATGATCTTTTATAATGAATTATGTAATAATACTTTCTTTAGATTCGATAGAATATACCTCCAACTGATCATGTAATATAACTTCTATGGACATTAAATTTGTTGATGCCATGGTTGTTGTATTATTAAACTCATCAGCAAATTGCTGTGCATCCTGTACCAAATTTTCAACCATTGCTTTGTCTTCCATATCATCCATTATCTTCTTTAATAACGTTTTCGTATTTGCAAAAATCGATTGCTTCTTCTCCATTACGTCGTTTGCTATTCTGTGACAACGAAAAGTTAATAAAAGAAATCAGATTTGTTACGTGATTCTAATTTGCATACATTATTTACTATTTCACGTTGTTATGCACCGAAAAAACTATAAGCAAATTTCTTATCATAGACATATAATAAAATAACAGCATTTTTGTAATAAAATTCGAATATATCTCTTCATGAAGAGACGTTGTAATTTTTATTTGGAACAATTTTTGGTGTTATCTTTTATAGATCTTAAAGTAAAAACTTTAAACTTCTTTAAACGCATATAAATGTCCTAGAAACATAAATGCAAAGTTCAATTGCAATAGTTTGTTATATTTTATGTTTATCATTTTAATATATTTGTATGTATTACGCAAAGCACATTCGCATTCGCAATTTTACTTTTATATATCTCTTACTTTCTTCCTTGATCCTGCGCTGCTATCCGGACTTTCTTACTTTCCTCTTGGAAAAGTATTATTTCGTCGTTCCGCTTTTTGTATTCGTTTAAACCAACATCGTACAGTTCATTACAAATAGCGGACAAACATGTTCTATATTCTACAAATGCGTTTTGCATATCTTCATTTACCATAGATAAATCCTTACCCACTATACAAAATTATCATACACTTATCAGAATTATTATACAGTACTTCCCTTATTGTGACTTATTTTAGTATATTTTTCAACTGAAAATTTCCAAACCTTTATCATTTTCAAACATTTGTTCAAAAAAGTGATTTTCATCAAGATTTTCAACGTATGCCGAAGTAAGCAATGCCATTTTCTTATCATATTCTTTCTTTCCGCGCATCTCCTCGTCTTCTTTAGCTTCAGCTTCTTCTAAACCAACGATTCTTCTACTAAAATCAAATTAAGAATTTTAACAATTCTTTATGCTAATCAATATTAATAATAATATCTCGCGACAATAATGGATATGCATTCTATCAAATCTCAAGTTATTGAATTAAACGACATTTATAGAAAATAAGAAGGTAAGTAATTAAAAAAATGTACTGAAGTCTGTGGAATTAATTTGTTGGAATATAAGAATATAAGAATATCTTTATAACATCCTTATAATCAATATTCAATGTATGAACCGTTATTTTTAAAATTGGTATAAGTCATTTTCATTTTATTTTAATATTATGACAAAAAAGAAAATATCTATCGGCAGCGGAAAATAATATTTAAATTAGTTTTCTTAAAGATTAGACCTATAGCACTTTAAAAAATAACGGCTTGTACTTAGTGGTCTTCTGCTTACTAATGTTTGTTTACAGCAGACGATCGTTCTTCATTAGTTATCATTTTGTATTGATAATATAATAATTGGGGTATAAATGCGATTAAATATTCCAAATATCCAGTTTCTTGGGCACACGGATTTCCAATAGTATTTAAACTACGCAATCTCTTAAACTTTCTCAAATAAAGACCCTAAAATTGCAATAACAGTTTTATATGTTATAATAATACAACTTTCGGGGGCATAAGATTAAAAAAAGACGAGGAACGTACATGCTCCCAATCTGTGATTTTGTTGTTTCCAATGTTAAATATCGTAAGCTGTTGCAGATTTTCTATATTTTCTATCACAGAAATTTCATTATTGTACAACAGCAATATTTCTACTTTAGTTAAATGATTTAAATTTTCCATTACACTGATGCGATTGAACGACAGGTCCAGTTCTTTTAGGTGCAAAAGGCTATCGAGATTTTCGATCTTTTCGATTATGTTATTGGATAACGTTAATTTGACTAGATTTTGCATTACCTGCAGGTAATCTATATGTAAGATATCTGTAAAGTAAGTATCATTAATTATTCAAACAGTTTCTTACGAATTATTTGACATTTACTTGCATATAGAGGACATACTAAGGAATTCAAGTTGAATTTGTTTGACTTCCTCCCATTTAATACCGTCTTCTAAAAACAGCCTCTCGTGTTCGCCTTTGGGTTCTTGATCAATTATTAAATTTCTAAGCAAGTTTTGATTTATTACTGTTGGCACTGCAAACTCTTGCAGGATCGTTGTTGCACATTTCACAGACATTTTATCTAATTACTTTCACGTGTGTAATAAATGTGAACAGTTTCATCGATCTTCCGTAATAGTTACACATTTCGAAGTTTGATTTCGTTACCGCGCAACCACGGAAACAAGAATTAAGCACATTGATTGTATCTCATTTAAGAATGCAATGCTACTGAAACTAATTTCCGGTCCTTCTGCATAGGTTCCCTTATCATTTACCATTTTTTATACACCATAAATGAGGCTTCTAATTTCACATCAAAGTAATGTTTCGTAGCAGGAATATCTTGCCAGTAAAGTAGTATTTTAGTATAAAAGAATTATACATTAAGAACTTTTTTAAGTGAATGCCACATACGTCCAATTTTTTAATGACAGCCCGGCAAAATTCAAAGGGTAAGTATCCTCGTCAAATGACTACTTTGTAACCACGCTAGTCAAATAAACGTCTCTGTTAACCGACCCTATTTAAATTTCTTTATTACTTTTATCAGTTTAATCAAATGATTCAGAATTTTAATCATCGTAATTGACCTCTGCATAGGATTTCAGACATTGAAGGTTTTTATACGACTAACTTGTTCCAATAAACATTATAACGTTAAACAATCACCCATAATCTTCGACACTTAATTTTTGTTATTTAAATATATCAGTTAAGTAATTTGCAATATGTATGAGATAAAAATTCTTGGTAAAGAGTGGCCAAATTTTATAAGTATTCACATTTAGGAAAATGTACTTGGTAAAAAAGGAATATAAGAATATATGCAACTTTATTTAATTAATCAGAGACGTGTTATGCCTTTCAAGTGATATGCTATCACTCTGCAATTGGAAAGATATCTGTTTGTTTCCATTAAACGGGTTCAGAAAGAGGCTGTGACGAGTGCATTTATTGAATTTTTCTTAGGTATTTTAATTCAGATATTTTAAAAAAGAAACAAAAATAAGTGCAAATAAATGCCGCTGAATATCATTTTCTACTGTATTTACATTTCTGATTAAAAATTTGGATCTCTTATTGCTGAATTTTAAATGAAAAGTTACTTCAGTTGGAATTATCATTTCTACATATGTATACATTTCTTCTGAGTTGATTACCTGACATTTTAACCACCTGTAATACCGTGTAAGAGTGTGTGTGTAGAATTCTGGCTGATGGAAGAAGCGATACTTATACACATATATATATATATAAGTAATATGGGGCATGGCTGTTCTGCTGTCAATTTACCCAAAAAATTGTACTGATTTTTACAGATAATATAAGCACGACTACTAAATATGATGTCAGAAAGGGACTATGCACCTTTGAGTGCAGCCTGCGTTCGTTCTCTAAATGATAAGCTTTACGAAAAACGTAAAGCCGCTGCGTTGGAAATAGAAAAGTACGGTTAATGATTCAGATGATTTACTATTCCATACTGATTTATATATATATATATATATATATATATGGTAAACTTTTATGGATATATATATATATATATATATATATATCCATAAAAGTTTCAATGTGATATCTACCTTACTGTATGTTTAAATTTCTAGGATGGTTAAGGAATTTGCTGCACATAATAATACTGTTCAGATTAAAAGGCTTCTAAAAGTTCTTGGTCAGGATTTTGCTACTTCACATAATCCACATACACGTAAAGGTGGTTTAATAGGTCTAGCAGCAATAGCTGTTGGACTTGGAAAGGATACCGGTCAATACATTGAAGATTTAATTCACCCTATTTTAGCTTGTTTTTGTGACTCTGATTTGAGAGTGAGATACTATGCTTGTGAAAGTTTATATAATGTTGTCAAAGTAGCAAGGGGTGCAGTATTGCCTCAGTTTACAGATATCTTTGCGGGTCTTAGTAGGCTTGCTTGTGACTCAGAACAAAGTGTAAAAAATGCCACAGAGCTGCTGGACAGATTAATGAAGGTATGATCACCTGTAAAATATTGTTCTCAATTATTACCGATAAAACAATACATTATACCACTTACATTCTATTTCAGGATATTGTAACAGAAAGTGGTCTTTTTGATTTAGTTGGATTCATGCCACAATTAAGAGAACGTATTTATACCAAGAATCCTTTTGGCAGGCAATTTGTCATTGCTTGGGTATCTGTGTTAGATGCTGTACCCAACATGGATTTTATTATATTTTTGCCTGAAATTCTTGATGGTATGTTTAGAATATTGGAAGATCCAACACCAGAAATCAAGAAGGTTACAGACACAGTCCTTGGTGAATTTCTAAGGAGCATAAAAGCTAATCCTGCAAGAGTTGATTTTCCTGGAATGATAAACATTTTAATAGCACATGCCCAAAGTACAGATGATCTGCTTCAATTAACAGCTATTACATGGATAAAGGAATTTGTACATTTATCTGGACCTCTTATGCTCCCTTATATGTCTGGAATACTTGTGGCAGTATTACCATGTTTAGCATATGATGGGGATACTAGAAAAAATATTAAAGAAACTGCTGTCCAAGTAAACATGAGTCTAATGAAATTGATAACAATGGAAAATACCCAAATTGTAAATAATGTTTCCAAAAATAATGTAGATAAGAAAAAAGGTAAGCTACATTTCATTGTTAAAATCCAAGCCTTATGTTAAGATATACTCTCATATAATAATCTTACTTCTAGATTCTGTGGAAAATTGCCCTTTAGCTGAACGTTTAGATTTTGTGAGTGTTGTTGAGGTATTAACAAAACATTTAATGTACATGTCTGTTCAAACAAAAGTTGCTGTACTGAAATGGATTCATCATTTGTTCATTAATATTCCACGCAAAATGTTCTCTCATACAGAAGATTTGTTTCCAATTTTAATGAGGTCCTTAAGTGATAATTCCGACGAAGTTGTACAGCACACTTTAGTTGTAATGGCTGAGATCATTAGTTCAAAATCGCCGGACGCCACTATAACAAATTCTGATGAAAAAACGCAAAACAAGTACTTCACACAATTTATTGTGAACTTATTAAGGCTGTTTTCTACTGATAGAAATTTATTGGAAGAAAGAGGTGCTTTCATTATCAGAGAACTATGTGTGCTGTTAAGTGCTGAAGAGATATACAAAGCATTAGCAAAGATACTGCTAGAAGAACAAAATTTAAGTTTTGCGTGTACAATGATACAAACGTTAAATGTTATTCTCTTGACAAGTTCAGAATTATTTGACTTACGAAATAAACTTAAAGACTTAAAATCTATGGTAAATATCTCTAACATATCGTTACTAAGATTTCCACAGCTCTCCCTATTTTGTATTGTTATTCTCACGATTTTTTTAGGATAGCTGTGAATTATTCAAATGTTTATATAGATCTTGGTGTCACAATCCTGTTGCAACAGTTGCATTGTGCCTTTTATCACAACATTATAATCATGCTTGTAACATCGTGAGATCCTTGTATCCTTTACTATCAATAATTATTATTACATTTAATTATTTAATTGTTAATGCACCTTAACAGCTACAATATAGTGAAAATATAGAAGTCACTGTGGAGTTTCTCACTGAAATTGATAAATTAGTGCAATTAATAGAATCACCAATATTTACATGTGAGTATTACGAAGATTGTTCAGCATTGCTTTCATTCAGCATTTTTCGATGATAAGTAATACTAAAAAAAGGATGTTTATTGACCTATAATTTTCAGATTTGAGACTACAACTTTTGGAAAGAGAAGAAAATGACGCATTAGTTTATGCGCTTTACGGCCTTTTAATGATCCTTCCACAAAGTGAAGCATATGCCACTTTACAACGACGTTTGGCTGCAATTCCTCCAACAACGAAATCGGTTACTAAAATCGAACAAAGTCACAGGTCTGATACTAATGTATTTGACTTTGCCGAATTACTGAAACACTTCCATACGTTGCAAGAACAGCATAAAGAACACAAACGTAAACAAAGATTAATTACATTAATGGAGAGGAATGCAATTCAGCCAGATATGACTTCCGATAGTAACTGTTGGGAAAAAAGGGAGTTATAAATCTTTCAGGCAGTTAACCGATTCGATGTCTGCATGTGCAGATAATGCATCCACTAATATGCAGACTTACACATTTGTCTGAAAATAAGCGCCAACATATATATTCATACATCAGTGAAAGTAAAAGGCAATGTTAAATTATTGGTTCTAAATTTCAGATTCTGTTTTGCATAATATTGAGAATTAAGAAAACAATTTTTACAATCATCTATAAAATGGATTTATTAAATAAGTGGCACAGTAGAGAAATAAGTTTCCTTAATTTTTCATATTTTACAATCACAAGACAAAATCAGGCACACTTTTATATAAATCAACTTTATAGGTTTCTTAACCTGAACCTATCTCCGACGTAGATTGTACATACTATCGAACACTAGATATTTATACAATGTTACTTTAATTTTACTGCAAAACCGATATAATATTACCTTAATACAAAGAAACGTTATACTTTTATCCTGTAACAACTAATATGCATCGTCATTATTACCTCTTCAGAACTAGTATTAAGTTTATACTACATAATGTCAGTCTTATTCCAGCTCATATTCAGAATCATCCGTATCAAATATAGATAATTGATCTAACTGATATACAAGCCTTGCATTTTCATATAGAATTAAAGTTATTTGTTCTTGCATATCACGAATATTCCTCCATTTTTTCGTACTCTCTTCATCAGGTACATTTATTTTTTCACTTGTACTCAGCTTTTTCAGTAATCTATCTATCAAATGTAAAAGATCCTCCTCCCGTTCTTTACTTTCCTGAGATAAGCGATAAGAAAAAGACTGTAAAATACGGTCGTAATTATCGACGTCTTTATCTAAAATTTGCGTTTGCAGAAAAACTGTTTGTGCCATTTTATACCAGTCTGCAACACACTCTGATCGTTGAGTCATTGATGGTACACACTCTGTTTCTAACAGAGATTTTATTCTGCGTCCAGTCTCTGTAACCTGGGGAATGTGTAAAACTAATTAATATCTTATTTTCCTTTTTGAACATAGCAATTGATGCGATAAGAAATTCGTTCAGTTACACCCAATCCATTTTATATTTTATAATCTATTTTTATGCAGGGAAACGGATAATACATTAAAATACCTTAATTCGTTCTAAAACATGAAATTGTTCGTCATTATATGTAAGACTTCGAGTTGCTCGGTCTCTTAATAAATGTTGCCAGCCGTCTCGTAAACGATCCACCAACGTCGCTGCTCTCTGACTTGCTTTGGTAGACCATGGACACCATAAACCGCGTGTACTGTTGTCCCATTCACCTTGTAAACTACTTTCCTTTACATATCTGTTTTACAAAGATTATAATCAGTAGTCACGAGAGTAATAAAGAAAAGTTGTAACTAGAACGATGGTTAAGATGTTTCTGCTTGGTATGTCACCTTTGATGAAGTTGTGTTACAGCTGGACTTAATTCAGTAAAGAGCTCCTTACTCTTTACATCCAAATCTTTCTTCCAACTCTTCATCACCTGCTTAACTTGACTTCCAAATTTCCTTATGACTTGTCTAGCAAAATTTTCACTTCTTTCCACTGCTGTGGCTGTATCTTGTATTGCATTTGTAAAATCTTTCGCACGTTGGCATTTTTCTAATAGTTTTGTAAGATTCGCAGATAGAAGCGCACTAAAAGCCATTATCGCATCATGCGATAATTTGCTATAAAGAGCAAGTTTATCAATCCTGCGTTTGCAAACATGACCAACTGAACAAGCCACTTTGGCTTGACTTGCATCATTTTCAACAGAAACAAGATTTGCAAATACTGGAAACTTGGGCAATTCAATATCTACTGGTAAGATAACATTATTATTCTCTCTAGAAAACAATATTAAGGGTTTATCTTCAGTTGTTGTTGGATATCCCTTTCCTGGTGTTGATTCATCAACAAGACTTGTAATAGATACATCTCCAAAAAGAAGTATTTGTGCAGATGGTACAATGTCAGTCTGATCGTGAATATGAACTTGGAGAGCCACTAGCTGTTCCTCAGGATGCAGAAACACTTTTATTAAACTGGCTTTATGTACATTGAATATATGTATTGGTTTTCTGCAAAGAATATCTGTAACTTCTGCGAAAAATCGATCGAAACTCCATATCCTTTGTGGATCAACTTCAAGTAACCCAGCTAATAGAGGAGTGACAATCTTTTTCAACCCAATGCTTAGTTGACAATTCTGTGGTAACTCTCGACTCCATTCTATTGGGCCATTCTCTGATGTTTGCATTCCTGATATAACACCAGAAGACTTTTTGGTGGTAATGTAAAACATTGTTTCTTTGTTTCTACGACCCCCAAAAGGTCTAAAGGGTAGGTTTCCTGTAGCAACATGATACAATGTTACTCCTATGGACCATAGGTCTACAGTTGCTCCAAATGTTTTCCCAACAGGTTTACGTAACACTGCTCGTTCATACATATCTGGATGCAAGTATTCTTCAGTCCCATAAAGAGACACAAATTGTTGATCCTCTTGCAATTCTCGTGCAGCACCAAAATCAGTTAACTTATAAATTGTGCTACCATCATCCGCTATAAACTTCATAATATTTCCTATTCAAATATTTAATGTTGAATGTTAGAACAAGTTTTTTATCTGACTAATAAGAACAAAAGAGGACATTAATAAAAGTTCATGTATGTTATGTTTTTACCTGGCTTTAAATCTCTATGTACTAGATTATTATCACGCAGGTGTTTCATCCCAGCAGATAAATGTTCCAATACCAACAGAAACTCATTCTCTGCTAAACCATAGGTATTTTCAGGATCATCTAAAATATTGAACAAACTGCCACCTGTACAGAGCTCCATAACAATGACTTTGCCACGACCATCTTGCTCTTCCTCAATTGCTAGTAACTTGACAATATTTTCATGCTTAACTTTCTTCAATACTTCAAACTCTCGCATTTGAACATCATGTGGGCGCATATGACTGAGTTGATTGAATGTTTTCACAGCAACTTGTTCTCCATTGTTTTTATTCACTCCTTGAAATACAGCACCAGTTGCACCTTTACCAAGTACACTTGTTGTACACCAAACATAATTAGCAGAACCACGAAGAAAAGACATTTTGGACTTCTTTCAAGTTCAGTATCTGGATTTTTGAGAGTCTCACTAAGCAGTGACTCAGTTTATGTCGTAAATAGTTTGACAGTTCTGTCCTTAAAGAGTTTGTTCATCCTTCAAGTTAAATGATCCAGTATAGTTGCTTTTTCAAATAACTCTGGCCATTCAGTGTCAGTTACTGTAAGAGAAAACATATGGTTTATTTTGGGACAGTATTCAAATGTATTGACAACTGCAATACTTTAAAATGCAGCAAATCTGTTAGCATTTAATCAATCTAGCAAATAATGCCAATTTAAAGATATTTGTTATAATGTATGGATAAATTCCTCACAGGTAAAAAATCGCATTCGCAGATTCACTATCTAAATGAAAGTAATTTAAAATATCATTTCATTATAAGACAAATTCCCTCATAATTTTTCCTCATTCATTTTGAGTACTTTTAATTAAAGACGCACTTTGTTAAATGCTACAAACGTAGATAAAAATGTAAACGATCGGATTTAATTAAATCAAAACAATTATGAACGCTGGACTTTCTTGACATTTATGGAATAAACTCCGCATCACGCACAAGACCTGAACTTACAATCAGAAGAAATGTCAAAGGCCCAAACATAAATCAAAATATGGGAATGATATGACACATAGCACAGCACATATATAGCCAGACTTGATGAAATTGGGCTTAACAAAAAATATTTCTAATGTTTGGGATATTGCTGCAATCTCACCATGAAGAAGTTCTTCATTTAAATGTTCCTATATAGAGATCTCTTAAGGGTTATAACCATTTGTCAAGATGGTATACACATGCAAACACTTGTATATACCTACACATTTATCTTATATACATTTGTACATACATACATACATACTGCTTATATTCGATTTTACTGAATTTTACATGGTACCATGAGTTAAGATCACGTGGTTCATTCATCCTATTTGGTTCACGTTAGGTCGCATTCTTCATTTTAGACTGTGTAGTTTGCCTATTTGATGGTACCGAGTTCGATTAGCTTAATAACTTACTTGAATAGAAGTTAAGTGTCGGATGATCTACTATCGCGTTAACCTACTGTCGGTTTTTAACTTTTCTCTTAAAGAACATGTATACCGTATCAAAAGGACCTAGCAAGATCGTTGCAAAAACACGAAGAGGTATTATTATTCGAGCTTGACTTAATAAATTATTTACAGTTATCGAAAATTGTATGTCTAGAATTTTATGTTAATTGTCGTTACTTTCAGGAATTAGTCAGAATTTCGAGAGGCTAGAGACACTGCGAGATTTAACAAGAAAAGGAGATCCCGACGACCACCATGAGATAATTCGGTAAAAAATTATAAAGGATCATGACTTCGCATCTTTATTTTGTTGCTTCTTTCACTTTTCTCAATATTACTCAATTCATAAGTCAATAGAAACATATATCACATGTAAGACATGCACAGACCCCTTAAAATTATACATTGATCACAACTTATAGCATGGTTTATTGATATGCTGCATGTACTACAAGACTTTATACGGTATAGTATGATATGTTATTCATCCGCAGCAATGCATACAATAAGATTGATGTTCATTTCACGGTAGCAGTCATGTGCCAAGGCCGGTCTTTCATATGAATGGGAAATCTAAGCTCAGCACACAAAGGCATCAAATACAAGAAGTTATTACACCACAACATGAGGAACTTATCAAATTTGTTTATGAGTGTAGGTGTTAAATATTCATTTATTATAATTCATTTTACATTCAAATACTAGATCTTTAAAAACTTGGTGATGCCATTTTTTTTATATAATGAAATAGATCTATTAGAGCAAAGATGCAAAAATAGTAATTTAATTCTTTATTACATAGCATGGAATCAAGTTAATACAAGACAAAGAAATGAGCCCTCAGATGATTCAGAATGCTCAGAACCTTGTAGTAAGTACTTTGTTTTAATCATATTTTATTTTTCTTACTTAGTTAAAGAATCACTGTGTATATATTTTCATATATATAGCTATTCATTACCCCATTAAGTGATTACATCATACTGGAAGATGTTAAAATTATCTCATCTAGTATTTCTTAGCTGGGAAACTAATTATGTAACATAATTTTTTGAATGGTTTACCTACACCTAGAAAGTAAAACTAGAGAAATTATTGGTTCACAGTAACACATATTAAAGTTATGTAACATCTTGTAAATGTGTGCATTCTATGTACAGCCAAAATATATGTATGATCTTAAGAAGAACAGATATATTTATAAAAAATATAGAATGATTTTTTTTATCAGTGTAGTTTTGTTGCACTGAGATCAGACTTACAAATTTTTTTAAAGTAATGAACTGCAAGCATAATCAGGAATTATACATTTTATCATGCTGCAATGAAATTCCTTATTGTCTACAATGTAATGAAAGAATACTTTCAATTACATTTAAAGTTATCTGAATGTTGTTTTTTAAAGTATACTTGTTATTTATTACATGGAAAAGTATGCACTTTGTCTTAGTAAAAATTAAAGCTGCATCAATCTTTAACACGTTGAGCGATACGCCGAATTCCATATTATACGATACCTCGCGATACGCGTCCGTAATGTCTATATAACGTCTAAAAATAAAACTGTTTAAGCGCCGTACGATACATGAGTTACTTTCCATCGTTATCGTAACGTTAAAAATATTGAAAATGTTACAAATATTAGTGAAATATTTTATTCCATTTTTATTAATATATACATCCATGGTCACCGGTGACCGCCATGGCATTCACCGTTTTAATATAGTGGACTAAAGAATATACAGTTATGTATTAAAATAAAATATTATGTAATAATAGTCATTTTCTTTGTACATTTCAGGTCCAGATTCTATAGTTTACTACCACGATGGTGAACCAAATAATACGTTGCAAGGTCAGCATAACAACTTTTTTAATGAATATGTACATTTTAGTAAATGTTATACATTTCAGATTTTTCACTGTACCATAAGAGACTCATTTAATAGGACATCATTCGTTTATCATATAAATTATTTCATTTAATATCCATCTTTTTTTTGTTCATACGATTTTGCTAGAAAAACATTGTTATGTTGTGATAATATATTGTATTTGTTTGTTAAGTATTATGTCAGTTTTGGGTATTAAACGTTTACGAAATATGTTTCAGATTTCAAACCATTCGACTTAGAATCTTGGTGGGGTAAACGATTATTCAATAACATCACAAAATCGCTCTGAAAAGTTGAGGACTCAATGAAATTCTAATGTGGTTTTATATTTGGGAGTAGTTTCAGAACGCAATCAGTGCTGTGTTTTAGCCTATGTTGGATTATTAATTCAATGCATTCATCCTTGGATGGTTGCATACTGTTAAGTTTGAAGTTTAGGAACGGACTTTATTTGTTATACTTGTTATGGAATTGAAATTCAGGCATCTTTTTAGAATTCACGTGTACCGAGTACATTGGGGGTGAATTATAAACACATTCTGATATCAAATAGAAACTTTTGTTACAAATGCAGACTTTATCAACTACAATCACTGATTGAGATATTGTATGTGTTGACGCACACATAAGATGGTGCTTCCCGATCGTTAAAAATATCTATACTGATGATAGTCTTCATTAATCAGTTATGCATTTTTTATCATTGATGTTAAAGGATGTGTACGGTCTAACGGTACATAGAGAATATGCGTTTATTTAATTTCACTCGAAACTTCTAGGGCTGCTCAAGTTTAATAGCGCAAAAAAATATTGAAGTAAATAGAAACTTCTCTTGATATAAAAAAAAGGAGCAGAACTCGGAGAGAACAATAAGTACAAGAAAGAAATGCAGGATGCAGTTGATATCCGCCGATAAATAAAGATTAAATTCTTTTTAAGTTTTTAAAATATGCAGTTGAAAATGTAACTCGCAAATACATACCAAATAGGGTTAATTTTAGAAATCCCTGCGTGGTATGAATGTAGCGTGAAAGCAATGAATTTTTAATAATATAATGATGTACATATTACATGCATTGTTTGTGTGAATGCATGATCACATTGCTGATATTGTTATAATGACTGCATCTGAATACACAAGTGGAACTTTAGTATAATATTTGTAGACTGATAATACTTAAGTTGTCATATGAATATCAGGCAAGATGAAGCTTGTCTACAATATGCCTATTTGCAAGCTTTGCTTTCAAAATTCTTATATTGTTTGGGATCCAATCCCAATTCGGTAACCAAAGCTTAGTTCAACTATAACAATTTTGACAAAGCACAGTTTGCAAACGTAGTCAAAATGTAGTGCAATATGTTTGGCCATTTAAGGCTGGATTACAGAAATTGAAAATAAATACATCTTTATACATACGTTTTCTCTCTGTTATATTCATTTTTGTTTACCCAACATTGAACTACTGAACCTTACCATTAAAATGTATAATACACACGTAGAACAGTGCAAGAAAAATGAAGTCAGCTTTATAAGAGGATAGATGCGGTTAAAAATTAATTCATTTTGATATGGTATAATATTTACCCCAATATTGCTTTGTATTAAGTGATGCAACCGAAATTGTAGATTATTGTTCATGTTTAGTAATTTATCAACGTTGCTAGGAATGACGCACAAATGTACACAAAGTACACGGGTTATTAAAAAACGTGCAAATTATTTTTGAAACCGACAGTAGGAACTAGATATGCGACAAAGAATATTATATTATGCTATCAAATGTGTGTACCATTTTAAATTCGCCATCTTCTAGTGCCATTATGTTTTGATTTCTACCCATAATTACGTATCAAATAACTTTTTGTTCAATTTACAAATACTATCTCTAATTGTCTATAATGAAACAGATTGCCACGCGGTTTAGTATCACCAAAGATATTTGATCTGTTCGACCTCAAACATTTTTAATCTTGTTAATTCACTCATCACTTTTTTTTATAAATAAGAGACTACTAGAATCCATCTAATACGATATCACCCAACTATATTTCGCCTCTTCATCAAATTCCTTATTATTTTATGAACGCATTTTACAAAAGATATGTAGTTTAAAACGTTCTTTAATTTCGTGGACTTATCATTGTCCAGGGTCCATTGTCATTACTTTACAATTCTAATCTTAGTTCATTTGATTTATGCCTGGAAGATTTTGTTTACTAAATGCTGGAATAATATCATTTCTTTTCACTAACACTGTGTGCAATGTAAAAAACATAGAACAATGTTCGTTTTGAGGATTCCAACAGAATAATAAAACACTCACGGAAATTCCTATTTCCTTGGTTTAAAATATTTTAATGTAGATTTGGTATACTTAACAAAGTGATTAATTCCACTTTTCGACAATTTTCTAATATTACTGCCAAAGCGCATGATTGCTCTCATTTTTGTTTGATGGAGTTAGTCACTTTGGCTGTTGAGTAGTTCACATGATGCTACATAATCAACATAATGTAACATAATGAATTGTATAATTTTGTTTATACAAACATTACTTGGTATAGTATTATATTCAGAGAATATAAAATCCAGGTTTCTATGCACACAGAGAATCTTTATTTGTTATTCTCGAGTACTGCCGGATGTATCACGATATCCCATGTTTCATACGCTACATCGATAAGTCCATTTGCAAGCAAGCAATTACGATAAAATATAATATCACTATCAATTAAATGCTATTCATAAACAGAACGTACCGGGAACTTTACAATAAATCCTGTAAAGGGATATTTAGAAAAAATGTATGTTTTTATCCCTCTGTAACTGCCTCCCTTAGATTGCTATTATTCACATTAGTTTAAGTAAAGGAACTTAACTTCCTTCAAATTTCAATATGCATGTTATATCTACAATATAATCAAATGAAAAAGAATATTTCTATCCTAAAAGCATTGTGAAGCAAATACCCATCTCTTAATGCAAAGCAATAAAGTTACAGAAGTGCCTTCAGAATAATAGAATTGAAATACAGGTAAAACTTATTGCTAACGCTACTCTTATACTTGAAATTTGAATATATTACGTGCTTATAATATTACGCAATTATAATCGTAATAATGACAATGAATTTATATTAGTTTGCGATAACAATATTACTAATATAATCAATCCTATAACAATAGTAATACGTCGATTTCACAGGTTTACGTAATGTTGAATGAATAAAATATTAAGATATGATGCTGACAACCATTTGTTTAACTTAAGAGTTATAATTTTGATAATAAAGTTGTTTTAATTGATCTCGCGTAAGCATTAAAGCATTAATAGCATCGCGTTTTGTAATTTAGATATTTATGTGAATGCTCAGTGTTTCTTATATACAAAATATTAGAACGTTAAAATAAATTACTTGTAGTTATCCTAAGTTTATAGCAAGACCGTTGCTGTAAATACGATCATAGATTTTTTTTTAGTTAGACCTTTAAGTACGTATCAGTACAAAGTAAGTTTTCATCGAAAACTTTTGCCTGTACATCATTCATTAATATCGTCAATGCTTCGAACTTCGAACGCATTGCTTAAAGCATCAAGTAATCACAGGAAATGTTACATTTCCTGGCCTAACTCGCAGTTCATTTATGTCTCGCGAACTATCCGGAATCCAAATGCGTGAGAATGCCATTTAAAGAGCAAATAAAGATTTATCTTGATCTTTATCAATTTTACGTTGAATGTTTTGATTACCAGAGTTTGTACTACTTTCAGTAGTAGTACTCATCGTGGGCAGGGTGGGCAATGCTTCAGCTGCGGCTGCTCGTTCCGCCAGAAAACGTTCAAATTCTGATGATGTTAAAGATTCTTGATCACCATGTGCACCTGGCTGCAAAAGGACATATAAAACATTTATGTCAGTAGAATGTTGCAGGCATTGTTTGACTCTGAAAGAATTGAAATAATGTTGTATCAAATCAATTTGATTGAACACTTTGACCGCCGCGTTGAAATCTGTTATACGATACCTATAATGTCTATATAACGATTAAAAATAAAACTGTTTAAGCGCTCTACGATACATTGGTTACTTTACGTCGTTATCGTAACGTTATTGATATTGAATGTTTTACAATTATTAGCGATATATTTTATTAGAGTTTCAGTTATATTGGTATCGTCGATAACCGATGACTGCGACGGCGTTTAACGTGTTGAAAGTAGACAATAACAACGTACGATATACAGATTTAACATTTTTTCACATATAAATGGATTTATGCAATGAATATGATGTCAAACATCCTATTAAATAGGTGATTATATCTCAGTATCTTCTTCATACTAATCCTGCTATATCATACCATATGCGAATTATAGATAATAATAATTAAACAGCTACAGATTTATACAAAAGTGTACACAATCAGAACACTTGAATGCATAATACTTACTGTGTGATCTAACCATGCTGCCATTTCATTGAATTCTGATTCCCGGTTTAGCTAAGTATTAAAAAAATCATAAGAATAATGAACAGAATAAAATCAATTGATAAATGAAACTGACTATTGCAAATCAAAGCAAAAATTAATTAGTCTCATGCTATTAACAGCCAAATAGTTCTAAGGGAAATCAAGAATTACTTGAAAACGATACTAAAGAGCATTATAGTTGGAATTGAAAGAAATGCAGTAATCTTACCTTTTCGTAAGATAAAAAAGTTTGCATTCACTGTATACAACAAAATGATTTAAAAACGAATGCAGCCATTTGTAAGAATGAAATTTAAATGAAATTATGAAAAAATATTGAACTATGCTGTTCTATGCTGTTATATGATGTTTTGGACAATTACTTCCACAAGCAAAATGCAAATACATACAAAATATGTTGCTCAATCATAAACACGCACTAGATGCACTGTAATATTTAATATAGAAAGGGTGGGGAGTTACGCACAGAAGAAGTAGCAGTTGTGGAAGCAGTTGTGGAAGCAACCGTAGAAGCAACCGTAGAAGCAATCTGCTGGGGATTTTTAGGATTATTGCGGTTCAGAATCGCTGTACTAAGACTTCCTCCGCTCACCTGCTCCAAATTATCCTCATATTTGCTGCTACTGCAAACAGTTCAAGCAACTATTAGATGAAAGGCTACTAGTATAAGATTAACAAGGAATCATTTAGTCGTGTAAACCTGTTTTTCGTCGTTTCATAAGTGGCATTGCGCGACTGTGCAAACATGTCGAATTCGTCGCTATCACCTTCTTTTCTCTCCTTTCGAATTACCTTACTTTTTTCAGCAACTTCGGATATTCCTACCATGAAAATCATATCAATATTACAAAACTGTTATTGTTCACGTACGCAATACATACCGATATCAGCAACCTGTTTTCCTAAGGCATCTGTCTCGTCGGATAAATCTATCAAAGAATCACCATCTCTTTTAGGCAGCGATGAAGCGGAATCTACATTTGCAGAGTGACCAATTGTTTGTGCTAAAATAGTACTTGCTGCTACTGCTTTATTTTTTGTGTAACGCGTGTAACGCAAAAACAGATTATTCAACTCATCATTAATGCGCAATAATTCTGCTGTAAGTTCATCATGCGCGAGTTTTCCAATTAAATTTACCACACGTTCTTGCATGGCTTTGCAAGTAGAATGAAGCTCCTGCAAATTTTTTTTAGACAATGAATGCTAAATAGTTCTACACCCTGTGTTATATCATTGAAATATAAAAGATTAATGAAATACAATAATAGTCCATATAAAGCTAGATACTGAAATTTTACAAAAATCTTCCAACTATGATTATGATTTTCATAATGTGTTCAAGGACTAGGTAAGCTGCATTCGTACGTTTAGAAGCTCGAGATCTGTAGGGTCTGGTTGCTGGCTGCTATTTTGTTCTGGATTTGTGAAATACGCCAACATCTCAGATAAGACGCGCATATTTCCCTGCACCACATCAAGTTCACTTTGTAACTTGGCCATTTGCTGCTCATTTAAAAGAGCTAGTTGTCCACCAGACTGGTTCTGTGAATGCTGTTGAAGTTGTGGTGTCAAAGAAGGCGTTGGCTGTTGCCCATTTGTAGGTACATTTGATGCAACTTGGTCTGAACCAGGCACACTCTGCAATATTTTCAACATTTAGAAAGATAACTGTAGACAGTAAAGGTAAGTGGAGCATAAGTTAATTGCAAAGGCATTAATTGCATATAACAATAATATATATAATTCTTTATGCATATATTTGTTATGACCAATATTTAATAATTTCAATGTATGAAAATATATATAATAAGCAGACAATTTGAGGTTTAAACTATCTGAGAAGAACAGCCTTAGCATTCTTAATTCTTTCTATTAATTCTTCTATCATTCTTAATGCTAATTTCACGGGATTCTTAATAATTGGATAGATTAATAAGGATGGTTTTCCTTCATCCTGTTTTTTGTACAATTAGCAATTGCAAAACTTATGTATCTGCTTATAGGGCATAAATTATATGAGGCATATTATATAATTAGAACATGGTATATTTTCCATAAAAAACAAAGTGGCATCATCAATTATCAATATAAAACTGAAAATTGTTAGTTAAGACTTATTTTTGGATTCTATGAAGCACATGTTTCATATCAGTAAATTTCTGAGAAAAATCAGCTGAAAGCTTTCATATGGATAAGATAAAAAGATTGATAACATTGCATAGGGACATAATATAAGTTCTATCATATAAAAGGCCATGTTTAAGTATACTAATATTGAAGATACTGGATTGGTGTGATAAAGTGCACAGTGTCACTAATTCAACCAGTCATATAGAGTATTATATTACTCTTATATAAGAGTACTAGCATTAGGAAATTAGGATTTGAAATCATACATGTTAAAAATCTTACTCTTTCAGGTGTAATGATAGGAGCCATTGCATCCAAATCAGTCATTGGGAATTGTATGCCTTTGAGTTTTAATTCTTGAAATACTTGCACAACTCCTTGAGTATGCGGTTGATGCCGGAATGTATCTGCCCAAGTTTGTATCAAACTTAAGACTTTCTCTTGTACTACAGTTGGTGGTTCATTTTTTGGCCCTATTAATTTAATCAATTCTTGCACAAACTCGCGTGAGCATGCAAGTGCATGAAAGCGTTTTCCACAGTTTTTCACACATGTCTCCAATACCTGGCATGTGAAAAGTTTCTTTTAAATAAACTATATGAGTAAGATTTGGCCGTGCGGATATTATATTAAAGACATTTACATAATTTATCTAGCTTTCAATTATAAGGAATAGACATCAAAGAGACAAGTTCATTATCTAAATTTACATGTTCACTGTTGAAACTAGTTCAGATGACTACTTGAAAATGTTTATCATATGGGTAGTTAAGTGTATAGTGGGTTATATGATTATACGGTACAAGCTGAAATTATACTACGGAATCAACTTATATATAAAAACATCTTGTATTTGATGTGTATATTACTAAATGATGCAAGGGTACTAACAATAAGTGTATACATGACTATGATGTAATTTTTTCCTGCCGCTTGACTAAGCCTACGCTTAATTGCTTTAATTGCATCTCTTGGTCCATCCTCTGTTTCATTTATAATATCACATATTTCCATATTCATTGCCCAATTCTCACTGGGCAAACTACCATCTGTAGCTTGCTCTGAAATAAACAATAATGCAGGCAAAATAAATTGAAAATGGATTTTCATTTTGACAGAGGCATATCATATTAGGAGAGACCTGCGTTAACGCAAATGTTTAGATATCAATATATATATATATATATAGAAAAATAAGCAAGGTAGCAGCATTAGTATGAACATATGAAATCATAAAATCTTATACAAATTACACAGTTATACAGAAATTCCAGTAGCACGTTTTGTCTACTGATGGATTATACATTTCGAATGTAAATAATAAATTTACCTATTTTCTGGCCTACTGGTGTGGAAAACGGGTTGACGTTTACCCCGAAAAATGACATGTTTGCACAATATTTCAAGTTCTGGAATTTCTAGATTATGTTACTCAGGTTTACTTGCGAATATTTAGGCTGCGTAGCAAACACTGACAAAAGCAATGTCCGCTGATAATTTGTAAATTGCTTATTTCGCTAAATGTCAGAATCATATGACCAGCACTACGATAAAGGTAGGTACCAAATTACACCAAATGTGAAGTTTCACGGCACTTTGTCCAATCAAAAGCGTTTCCCCATAAACTGTGCTATGATTGGTTACGTTCAAATCATGAAATATTGTCACGAATGCAGAGACACTACGTAGTAGCGGGATTTTTGAATCTAACGCATCCTTCTGTACCAGCGATTTATATTCGATTTAATACCTATACGTCTCATAAATAAAATATATACACTTATATATATATATTAGATACAGTAGTATACAATAAAGTATTGGGTTGGCCAAAAAGCTCATGCAGCTTTTAATATGTAAATAGAGAGCGATTTTTATTAAATTTTGCATACATCTTGGATTTTCTTTACTTAATAACGTAATTAATTGTCCATATCGATTTATATTTTCTTATCGCGGGAACAGTTTTGTAATTGCACATTTACAAATATCCCTCTATTTTTCCGCAAAAAAATGATGCAAGGGACACGAATTTTCTGGACAACCCATATATTAAAATACTATTAAACAATAGTATGTATAATGCAGCCCACAAAGAATTTGATCTATTTCAGCGGTTTTCACTACATGAAGTAATATGCAATTTCTTCATTTTTCAATTTATTCAAGATTGGTCGAATTTGTTAAAGTATTAACTACTCATAATAATTGCATGAACTATTATTACCTCATAATTGTCCGCAATCAACAACTTTTTAAATGATGATGTAGGAGCGATTTTTTATACTTTATACTTCTAAATTAGCCATGTATAACTCGAAATATGTTTTTATGACCTGTGTACAGTTTATGAACATTTGTTTTATATATAGTAAAATAGTTTACTCATACGAAATAAAATAGTTCTCTTATTGTAAAACTGTAAAGTAAGAGTCATTAAAAGTGTACATCAGTTGCCCTTATTAGTTTTCTCTTGTAATTAATTTGAAAGTATTCCATGTACTAATATTCATATGTACAAAGGTTTAACAATGTATACCTTAGCAATAATTTCGTTTAAATACTAATTATTTAACTCGTTTTAATTACACATATTTAAAACATCTTCAATGATCAATTACCGCGAGTTTATAATTCACGATAGTAAATATATAATAATTTATTTTTACATTATACAGCCCCTATTTTACATTCGTTTTACCATAAATAAAAAATTATGCACAACCTTGAACACAATCATCGCGTGAAAATGTTACAAATTGAGTAACGGTATACATATACACACATACAGGCATGCGCACATTAAAATAAATACCATATTACCCACTAATACACAATGGTATGTCTGTTATTATAGTTTACACATACTCTATGCAGGATTTGGTGGTAAACCCATTGACCAAGCATCTAATAACTTTTTATCCTGAGGACCAGCACCTAAACTTAGCATAAGTCCAGACAAGTCATCACCATGACCATGACCACGCATTGCATGAACCACTTTTGCAATACTGTAAAATCATAAATATATATTTTTTATTTATAATTCCGAATATCTAAACAGATTTCAAGAGTGGTTACTGAAAATATAGATTTTATTAGTTCCTAGTATTTCGTACTTGGCCCATTCTTCCTGTAAAACAGCAAGTTGCGCTTTTAGAGCGGAATCGGTCATTTTTTCATTATTTAAAGACTGTTCGATCTTAATTAATAAGGTTGGAAGTTTCTGTGGTAATCTACCCGTCCATCGGACTGTGTATGCGCTTTTATTTTCCAGATTTTCGGTAATAATATCCAGTCTGCATACACTTGTGCATGGTATTGGAACAGCTACAAATGTATCTACACCTAATATGAGTAGAAAGTCAATTATGAAGTAACTTGCCAAGTAATATGTAAAGTAAATTCTAAGTGGATGCACTATTAACACACTAACGTCCGGAAACAAAATAAACAAAAAGGTTTTCGTTGACTGCTCGTAAAATACAAAAGTCATAATATAAAAAAAAAGGGTTTTCCGCACTATGCATTAAGTGCCGGCGACATATAAATATGTGTTACAATATATATGCTAAAGATGATATTTCTTATCGACTAGACTAATACTGCGTGCTTTGGTAATATTCCAAGTAAAAGATAACAGTAAATTTGATTCACATCTGATATTATGTTCAGCTGATAATATACTAAAATTCAACATATTCGATTCGCTGGCTACATGCATCAGTTTTCGCGCAAACAGCCCGGACCGTAATGTGTTAAGAATTACTATGTGGCTATAGTACAATTATATATCGATGTACCTATAAAATTGCATTTATCGGGATCCATATATTCTACCGCTTGAGTATTCACTCTTCGACATGCGTGTGGTACAAGAGAACTCAGCCCATACAAACATTCTACTCTTTGCGTTTTTGGACCTCTAATCAAAATTTGAACGCCTGTTAGGCTAGCATATAAAAGTTGTTTAAACTGCTCATTTCCAAGTATAACTTTCAAATCTCTAAGAATCACGGTAGCAGTTTTTCTCGAAACTGCAGAAAACTCTGATATGGCGATTGAATCCATTGTATTAAAATTCAAATTCATTGGTAATTTAGCATTCACTAAAGTAAGCCCTTCTTCAGCTTCTAAAGTATAAAAAATTATTTTGTTAGTAAGTCATTATAAATATATATACATATGGTTTTAGTACTCATAGTATGAATTTTAAAACAAAGTAAATGTATATAAATAATGACCGATTTTATTTTCCAGATTGTCGTGTGCAGGATCATCCAAGAAACTCATGGGAAAAATCTCTATAAAGTGCCTTGCTCCTGCACTGAGAATCCACACCAGCCACATATGAATTCTGTTAAGAGTGGAGCAGTTTTATTAATATAATGTTGTGTGAAATATGATATTATTATAATTCAGTCAAATGAGGACTTGTATACTTTATAAGAGCAACAGTTTGTGCATAATAATATTTGGGAATGAAATGTATAATGGACCTTATGAAAACATGTTTCTCATTAGTTATCTCGCCTAGTGTTCTTGGTTGTTTCACATTGCTATTACATGAACCTGGTTGGCAGTTAACAGTATTCAGACGAACTACTCTCTGTGGACACTCTGCTTCCTCAGCATTGTATCTTTTTTCAGCAAATTCTTGTAATTCTCGTATTACTTCTTTCAAATTATCAATTAAAAATGGCCACATATTTAGTAAAAACTGTTTGTCTTTCATGAAAACAATAAAACTGCACCATCTTCTAAGGCCTCTTGCCTATAAACAAAGGTTTCTGTATTGTCAGCATTCACTGTGAGTATTGCTTTATACTCTAAAAATGTATTTATTGATATCATTTGAATAATTTGTTGTAATAGCTACCAAACATGCTTTTTCGTTGCATAATTCACCTGGGCATCTTTTAATGTAAATGTATGACTTAAAACATGCCCCCTATATGCATCTCCAAAGTAGCAGACTCCTTCTTTTCCAGGATGCACTTCGCAACTGAGACTTCTATGTAAAGCAAAATTTATCTTTTATATCTACTGCGATTAAAACTGTTTCCTTGTCAAATATGGCAGAACAGACAAACGTTCTATTTCTAACAATAATTTGTCAATCTGTTATATGGCATGTTCAATATATATTTCATTAAATTCGCATTGTTAAAAAATCTTCCATTTAACCTACTACAGCTCGATGTAGTTCTAAAGTCTATTCACATCATTCATTTCATTTGATTTTTTCGTTGTAATAATAATTTTAAAAGTACGCTTAACGTTTGTCATCATTTTCGGTGCGTTTAAATAATAATTTCGTTAATAATTTCACGCAAAGTACCTTCGACAGAATTGCATTTAATTCGATTTACATTATATAATTTCCTTTTAAATATGACAAAAATTGGGCTATAGAGGGTTAATGTATTACTTAACAGATTGCTTTTAGTCACCATAAGTGCATATCAAGATAATGAATTACGAAATTATTTTAATACAGTCTCTAGAAAACTGCCACTTTCAGTAGTTTATGAATAATGTAATGATATAATGTTTACAGAACTAGATTCTTACAAAGTTTGAGATATACTCTTTGAATACAAAAATTATTTAAAATGAATCATACAATAATTGGCTTAAAATATGTGGTATATAATCCACCATAATAAAGCGCTCTGAGTAAAATATATATTGCTCTAGTAGGTATTTTATAATTATATCAGAATCATTAAAAGCTGACTTATATGATTTGAATGTCATTAAATTGACGAGTATATTAATGAAAAAAGCTAAGCAATGAATCACAAATTTACCTGATACATGCATGTCTCAGTAAACCCCAAATATCTTGTGTTAAAGATTGCTGAGCAGAAACAAATGAAGTCCTAGTTTCATGTTCATTGCTTAAATATTTTACGTTACCAATACTTTGACAACCTTCGCATTCAACCTGCCCATTCTCTACCATAGTGTAATTTTGTTTTAGTAATTCATTAGGTCCATAAAATTTGAGTTTCTCTGTACTCTGATTATCATAGTCACGGTAAGTTTGTGTAGTAAATATTACTTTCGGCCCATGTGATTCACAAAAGATGCATAATGCAATGACAGCATTCATGATTTGGAAATAATCCACTCAATACTTCACACTCACTAATTTCACCGATCTATTGTAATATACATTTATCTACTAATTCCTTATATAATTGTAATTACTTATTTAACCTTTGTAAGAGAACTTTCAGCTGATCAAGATTTTTAAATCGCCAATTATTTATCGTTATGTATTTTTGAATGTCAGTTGCTTTTTCTAAATAGAAGTCGCACGCAATTGTACATGTTTCGATCTAAAATCGAAACATGTGACAGAGATAAGAGCAATTTCCTATATAAACCTCACGTGATAGAATGAAAGTGAAGCTGTATAAAATCACGTGATATGAGTCTAATTAATTTGAATGTATTATAAATTTATGCTGCCAGGTACAGACGCAACAGATGATCGTTTACAGTATGAAGGAAGCCGCAGCAAACGCCATTAGACATCGATACACTAGTTCCGAGCGGGAGCATTTGATTCAACTTTACCGAACTTTTTTTAATCAGACATCACAGACGAGTTAAGGATAGACTTGTATTTAACGTGTTTTCAATGTACTTTTTTTCTTTGATAGTCGGAGGCTAGAATATTGTTACCATTTTCATGTAGCAGCTAACATTATAGACCGGGTACGGATTTAGATGATAATGCTCCTTCCGGTGAGAATTGATATTAGATTTGTCGGCAGTAACTTATCGATACTATGGATACAGACCAGATTTAAGTAGACCACGCTGGCAAACCAATCTGTAATTCCAGAGTTACCGAGTCCTAGGGCTCGGTAACGATTTTCTTGTCACTGGTGACGTTACCCACAAAACACGGAAATATTTTTTTAAAAACTCTTCCATCGTAAGCATATGCATATTACTTGCATTTAGCATTCCCACACACATACAAACACATATATGGATGTTTTACATCACGCGAATCGGGGTCCGCAACCCAACCACCCGTCAGAGTTTCTAGCGTCAGAATAGAATTTTTGCAATAAATGAAAACTGTTTAACTTTTATGCAAACTTTAAAAAAGTCTCGAAGAATGAGCATGCGGAGAGCGTCTCGCCAACTTTAACTAATGTTTAAATATATTTGCAAATTGATATTGCAAATGTAATACATATCACTTTATTCGCAAAAGTTGGGTTTTATTTAGTGCTGCAAGGGTTGACATTTTTTGAGGACGTTACGCGGAGGTTTTGACAACATGGCGACGGTACCAATGACGTATCAAAGTACAAAAGGGATAGACGGGTAGCAAACGTAAAGAAATGTATAATGTTTATTAATATTAAAGATCACGATTTCCGTAGCAGAATATTGCCACAGTACGTGAAACATCATTCGCAGACAGTACTGTACAAAAATAAATAGGCGAAGATCCTCAGATTTTTTACAATTCTCATTTTCCTTAGAATTACAGAATACGTAACACCGTGTAAGAAGCTACCGTGTAAGAAGCACACCATTTTTTCAGTTTATCTTTTATCTAATTACACACTTCCTACAGCGATGGGCAGATAACGATTCCTTTTCAACATTTTCAAGCAATTCAGCTATTAACGATAATTTGCTATTTCAAAGATATGGGAAACCGTGCATGTTACACAATGTTCGATGATTTAAGTTCATTTTTATCATTGCCAGATTTTTAAGTAATCGGATTATTTACGTATACAAACTATTTTGGCCGTCTTCCGGTGTCGAAGTATTAAATATTTAAAGTTACTTTTGAAGACAATATATTCATTGCAAAATAATGAACGAGAATATATGGATGCAAATTATTAAGGAAAAGCAGTACAAAAGTGTACAAGTATGGAACGAAATGTTTATAACAATTTGTACACTTAGGTTGTACAATTATAGAGCTATAAGAAGATTACCAGGAGAGCTGGCAAAAACATAAATCAGTTTATGTTTATTATAAGAAGACAAAATTCTAACAGTTAAAAAATCGGACTTTGAACGAAACAGAACATAAAATATTTTAATGGGAGTTATAACACTTCAATGTTATTCTGTATTCTGACCATTTTTGCGACTTGGACAAACTCTGAAATTCGAAAGAATCAGTATTGTGACGTCACACAAATAGGCGCAGCATTTACAGCTTTCAAAAACAAGAAAATATTCAGATATTCAAGACGTTTAAGTAAATTCGGTATTTTAAAAACTTAGGAAGATATATCAGGTTCTCAGTAACTTTGAAATTAATATGTCACTAAAAGCAATTTAAAACACTCTTTACATAGCTGTGGAGATTACACAAATATCTTGAACCCATCACCGTATCTATTTACAAGATTGACATTAAAAGCTTAACACATTGCCATTTAATTGTCCACTTGAACTCAATCATTTTCAATCCACTATTTTTCTACTGATTCTCTTTCGTTGTACGTTTCTTTTTATTATCCTCGACAATTACTCTAGTTCCTCTTTACACTGGGTAAAACAAGAATTAGTTCCTTTCAAACATTGTTATCTAATATCTGAGATTAATATTGTCAATAGCAACAGGAAGTCACGTGTTTTTGTGAAGAATTCTTGTTAATTCAACATTTAAAGCGATTTAGCACTGGCATCCAGCTCAACTGGAAGAATTATTTGAAGAAATGGTAATGTGTTAAGTACATCATTGCCATTTCATACTGTGCCTCTAATTAAACATTACATCACTCTCTTTTAGTAATACATTTCTTATTCACTAAAATGATTAGGGAATACCATATATAATGATGCTTTTTCCAAGGCTATGATTCGATTGGGATGGTCGGCAAGTTAATGTCTTATTGACCGGCGATTTCACGCTAAAATTGTACACGAGTATACTCATGAACAGCAAGGTGTTAAAATATTGTCGTGTGTTTTCAAGTAGTATACTTGATTAAAAACAATTTCAATCAAATTTTTATGAAATAGAAACAGCTACATGATTGATGTCTCGCTATCATAAAATGAGCAAGATTAAGTATCCATAATGTATAATATTCATTTTTTATAGAACTTAATTTCTCGACAGCCTTTAAATAATCATGTTTCGCTTTCCATACTTTGATCAAGTTTTGGGAGTTCTTTTAGTTTCTTTTCGATATAAAGCGTTTAACTAATATGGCTTGGAAAAATCACATTTTATATGGATCGACCTAATATTAACAATTTTATACATTTATATTTTCAAGGTGTACTTAATGTGAAGAATAGTACTTGATCCTCCAACGGGGTATCAGTATTTGTAAATATGAAATATATTAATCAACATCACATTTTGCACGATTTTCATTTGTCACTTTTCCATTAATTCTGGGAAATTATATGCGGCGATGTTTTTGTTAAATAGTTTCAATCAACATTTACTCCCCGTTAGAGGAACTTATTCACAGTTGATGGGAAAGTAATTTCGGCTTTCGTTGATTGAAATTCCATTATTTCTACACCCTCGTCCCCACTTGTTAAAAATGAAGTATACATTCAAATAAATAGATGAAAATGAAATACAAATCTATCATCCAACGAAGACACAACAAATCTCCCCGTTTCTTTTTAATTCAAAATCTGAGAAAGTAAAACATGCTGACGAACGATATACGATTGTTGGGCTAAATCTGTATCTTGCAATTTAACTTTGATTTCCTAATGTAGTACAAAAACAAAATAACTTTCCAGCCAACCTCCCATCCAACAGCACAATGTAATTGATGATGCATTACGATAAAATAATAATAGGAAGTAAATAATTATTCGATTATGAATCATTTATCAAATTCTTTGACTCATTGTCAGATAAGCTCTGATTTCACAAAGAATTATTCATTAATACGAATAAATACTTATCCGTTAATCCTCTTTGTTACTTACTGCAATAATATTATTTCCAACTCAGTACCAATAACAAAGTATTTAAGTACAGTTCTGTTGGAGGATCTTCCGGAAGTTCATAATAGTTTATTGTACAAAATCAACAAACAACCACCCTTCGTTTATTACTTCTTGTCTAAGCGTTTTATATATGTGATGTTTCTGTATAAAATGCAGTTTATGACGAAACTTACGATAAAAATCTAATGTCCCATGAGTTTGTCATCCAATTACTGTACAATGAAAAAAGTGCGGCAACAACGCGTTCAACAAACAGTATACTTTTTAAAAAGCTGACTCTCTAAAATCGAATCTTCCCTTCATGAATTTGATCATAAATTTCTGGAGTTAATATCTGATATCCAGTCTTTGCATTTAGGTAATATAACTTATCTTGTACTTTTCGGGGATCGTAACCTTCATCTTGGAGGTCCTTCTTCTTCAATTTGAACGTTCCTGAAAATCAACATTAATTAATTACTTTTTATTAATGTTTCATCGTCTTTCCGCTAAGATTTTGTTGCTTATCACTCTCGTTTTAGGTTTCATAATTCTGAGCATACTAAAAACTGGATAAGATAGTGCCTCATTATAGCAACTACTATTGCTTGTAGTAATATTTTTATGATAGATTTGAAAACAGTATAACGTTAAATGAATTTTATAATAAATGAGTATTTATAACATATTAAAAATGTTGGGTTACTGCTCTCTTAATTGACAAATTTATGAAGGACTCTAAATATTTCGCGGAACATTTTTGCAGTTATAAATACTTCGCTCGCATTTTCTTCGAAGAATTTATATAGATATTTATTATTCACGTAATTGGAATAGTTAGTAGTGTTCTATGGGGACATAGTATTAACAATCGATGTTTTACACTAACTTCATGTCAATCTTTAATAAAATTAATATTATTTCTGCGCTCTGTGTATTGTAATATATCATTGTCTATTTTATCCAATGTAATTATGACTTACCTGTGAGATCAATTTTCGTTAATATTCTAATAAATTGAGGCCTGGCATACATTGGCAATTGTTCTTTAATACCCACTGCCAATTGTTCTATATTTAAAGACGAATTTTCGTCAAAGATCGCAGCCATTCCTGCTCTACCTTCAGTACCTCTAATCTGTAACGAAGGACAATATTACGAAATCAATATAAACAATTCGGAAAATGTATGATATTCATTTAGTAAGATCATTTGTGAAATAGTTATATGTTGGAGATTAATACTTTGTCTTAACTTTCTGAGCGTCTGATATAGTTTGCAGTCCACGTTATATAACATATTTAGATCGAGCTTTGCATTTTCATTTACTATTTCGCATTATTTTGAATTACTATCGCATTATTTTGAATTACTATCGCATTTAAATGAAATGTTAAGAATCGTTGCATAACTCGTATCCCAAAAACTTTAGTAAGCATTGCAATGATAATAAGTTCGCTTCCGTGATTGATTTATATAATTTTTTCTTAAAAATGATTGTACTTTTTAATATTATTGTACATGATACTCCTTTCATTAGCTAGGAATGATAACCAACATGAAAATATGCAAAATATTCGAGCATTCAGCGGCATGATATTTTCTAATAATAACGTAGCTGTATTTAATAATAAAAATATCATCGGTGACCGTTGCGACCTGAACAGAAAGTTCGGTGGGAAACTTCACGATACCAAATCTAGAAAGTAACATTTTTAAAATTACAAGTTTGCGGAAAAAATGGCGATTGGAGGAAACTGCAAGCACGAGGTAATTTTTGCGAATTTCCTTTCCTCCTAAATTGCGCGGCGCAAATGCAAAGATAACAAAGTTTTTTGGCACTCAGCGTATTTCAAAGTAAACGATACTAATTGTAATATTAAGACCGATATTTTGTAATAGTCTTACTTCTACACCGTATATAATGCAGTCCCTATAGTTGGCGATGTTGCTAACGACAGCCTCAACTTCGGAAGTGGACACATTTTCTCCTTTCCACCTAAAAGTATCACCGGTTCTGTCCTTAAAGTACAAGTAACCCAGTTCATCTGCCACTAATATGTCACCTAGAATTTGATTAAGTTTTTTTCATCAATTTATGTTTACTTCATTATATGTAATATGTATACGGACTTGTAACGTGTATGTAACATCTAAAAACCTAACAGTTTAAATTCTCTATTATCAATAACGTCAGTTACTTTCCATCATTATCGTAACATTAAAAATATTGACAATTTTACAAATATTTGTCGTCGATGACCCCTCCGACATGTCAACGTGTTAAACCAGATGTTTATTTAACAAGGAACGTTTAGGGTTTAATATTTCGAAAAGTCAATTAGTACGAAACTCTGTGGTAAGTTTTAAGTATATTTTTGTTTGAGAATAAAAATGAAATGTTTCAACTTAGTTATGTTGTAGAAAAAGTCATTTTTGAGAGTCAATATTAAAGCAAGAGAAATGGATGAATAAATAATTTTAATGTAGATAGTAGTTCCGGTTAATGATCATCAATTTACCTGACAAGAATGCTGAATCACCCTTTTGGAAGACATCGTTAATAATTTTTTTCTGCGATGCTTTTTCGTCAACGTATCCTAAGAAAGCTCTGCTTGGATTATGGGGTATTATTTTTCCAATGAAAACTCCCGGCTCGTCTGAAAAACAACACAGTTTTCTTATTTTCATCGACGCAAGGCAGTTCCAAAACATCTTTCAACAGTTTGCACTTCATTCCAAATATATTAAGTTAATGAACTTTGCAATTCAGTTCACAAATTGAGAGGATAATGCAAATTAGACGTAAGCGCCGCGTCTACCGCTTCATAAAAATTCCGCGATTTTACCATTTATTGAAAAGATTTGCCAATTTTCTAATCTAATGCGGCGAGATCTGACTTACTCGGTTTGCAAACTTGACAGAATCCTTTAGCATCTCTTATGGGTTCCCCATCAGCATCCACTTTGATGATGGAAATAGGGTAAATCCAAGGTAAAATACGCGACATAAAACCTATCGCGCCTTGGGTGTTGTCCAGGTTCACTAAAAAAAAGGAATATTCGAAAAACTATGAAGTTAAGCCTAAAAACTTGAAACTATTAATTGTACTGTATAATTTACATATTGTATGTAAAATCTCATACGCATTTTTCATTTGTGTATTAATCTTATTTAAGGAATAATATTTGTGATGAAACAAAGTTAATAATTTTGTTCAATTATCAAGATTTTATAATCATGCTATTTCCTCAAATTCGTTATAATTTTCAGTTAAATCTATGAGAAGTTTTTATTTTTCTTCCTTATCTGCAGGACCACTATATTTTGGGAATTAAATATTGAAACTACACTACAAATTCATAAATGTATATTAAAGATATGTAAAATAATATTGTTGAATGAAATGTTGCAGTTTCAGTGTAATCGTAAGCTGTTACAAGTTCCTTTAGTTGAAGCCAGTTAAATCCAGTTTCAATTGCGTATAGTGTAATGGACTGGCAATTGTTACAATAAATACAAATCATTTTAGCAAGGGGACCTAACAAGCGCCATTGGTAGAAGTGATACATTCGTGTACCGCAACATCTTAGATTAAAGAATATCCACAATTAATGAATTAATTTGCATTCGCATCTACTACTTGAGATGATAAAATGACACAAAATTCTCACTAATATCAATGGCTACTAATTCGTTAATTATGTTATTATTTTATTTCTAATTACAGTCCAAACGTTCGTCATCTACATATATGCCTGCCCGTAACGCGTCTGACTACAATACACATATACATATTACATATATAATAATGTTAAAAACATTCTATGTAACGGCCGTCAAGATATAAATATCTAAAAGAATACAATTGAAACTGTATTCAAGTGGCTTCAAATAAAGGAACTCGTAACAGCTTACGATTACATGCAGACTGCAGTACCTCATTGTACGCACCATGTCATATATTTTAATAATTGTTTGTGAATGAACAATATAGTTCCAATAAGAGTCCACGTTTTCTGAGGTACGGAAGTCAATTTAAAATTCCTGGCTTTTATAACTCACCAATATTCGCGTTTCCTTCCGTAGCTCCATAGAACTCGGCCACCTTCGCGATCTTAAAACGTTCTACAAATTCGCTCCATATCTGCGGCCTCAAACCATTTCCATACATTACTCGGACCTTGTGTTGTGTATCTTCTGGTTTTGGTGGCACTGCTAAAATGTAGCGACACATTTCTCCTATATATTGAGCACTCTGAAAGCCAATCAAACAAGCCATCCATATTACCTATTAGTATATTATTTATCTCATAAACTGTTTATAGTAACTGTTATATTAATATTGTTATTATTATTGAATTTCTTGTCAATGACTATTTAGATTAAATTTAATTCTTTCCGATCAGAGCGCGCCGCAGAATTCGTATCCTACTGGTCGTTAAGTGTGTTTCATCAGCGACATTGTTGGTTCGTAATTATTCTGGTTGTCATTTTAACTGGATTGTTTGAAAACTTATAAGAAAGAAAATTAAATGTAAATTTTTAATTGAAAATAAACCATCCATATTATCTATTGATATAATATAGGGACTCTCCTATGGATTACTATCTGCGTGCCTTCGTATAACGCGAGTCCCTACAACGCGAGTTTCTACAACGTGAATTCCTACATTCTCGCTTTTCGTTTGGCGACAAGTGTGCCCTGACAAGAGCATAATTGCTCAGATAACGAGATTATTTTGACCTTATATATAAGTGGTTTGCGGGCAATTAATTATAATTATATCAATTTTAATACACATACATTGAAATATTTGTCATCACCGTAAACATCCGTATAACGCGAGTCCCTACAACGCGAGTTTCTACAACGTGAATTCCTACATTCTCGCTTTTCGTTTGGCGACAAGTGTGCCCTTTACTGATAATTGCTCAGATAACGAGATTATTTTGACCTTATATATAAGTGGTTTGCGGGCAATTAATTATAATTATAGCAATTTTAATACACATACATTGAAATATTTGTCATCCCCCGTCTTATAGGAAAGTTAAGTAAAAAAATTACCCGTCGCGAATGTATTAACCGTATTATTGGGAGTTTACTGTATTTGAATCCGGCGATATATTATTCGCGTAGAAAATTTGAAAAAGATCTCTTACCGTGCAATTGTACTTGATGCAATCACTAAAGTATGCACTGGCGGAAAACTTTTTCCTCAGAACTATTGTGTTTCCTCTGAGAAGGGCGAATCCAATTGTCATTACGCCAGCAGCGGTGTGATAGAGTGGCAGTGGGGTGTAAACTCTATCCGAGTTATTTAAATGTGTCCCGAAGTGAATCGCCAAGGAGATAAACATAAACCTAAGGAAGTTAAATGGATTTCATAAACTGCTTACATATAAAAGCTTTAAAACATTGCAGTTTTTTATCGGTAGCAAACAAAGTGCATTAATAAGTTCTGTTTTCATGTTCTAGATAAATATTTCAACATCTAGAACTCGAGTTATGCTACATTAATATATAATTTATGCATAAAATAACATCATATTGTGCGAACTGTAAGAAAACTCATCTTTAAGAAATTCGGAATTCAAATTTTATCGATAAGCATAAGTTATGCTTATGTACGAATAAAAATATATTTTTGATTTTAATCTAAGCAAACAATGATTTACTTTGTTATTGCAAAACAAGGAAGCATCTTTTACGATGTAACAGATTCATGGATGATCTCGGTGATCCACGATAATTAAAGCAAGCTTGAATTATTCGAACGATAAAACATTGGGAAATGCTGGTTTAGTGAAAAATTCCGTGGATTATAACATTATGTACCTAGAATTTGTTATCACTGCTGCCTTTGGAAGTCCAGTTGTCCCACTGGTATAAATATATAACAATTTGTCTGTGTAACTACCCTTTTCTGACAGAACTGGAGGAGTTGCTGGCACATCGGCCATAAGGCCGATTAGATCCTTTGCTTTTAGGTTCGACGCAGTGGAGTTCGACGTATTACCCAATCTGTATAACGACAATTTTGAATTCAATGAATCTGCAATGTCCGACAGAGCTGAAACAAATATTTTCGAATATCAAGTAAAACTTTCATCCAACGGTCCCTTGTAATTAACGAGATGGGTTTGTCAGCTGTGTGTGAGACTTTTCAACGAGATTTTCCGAGATTTGACAAGATTTGAAGAGACGAAGTGCAGGCAAAACTAATTTTACTGCACACAATTTGTTCGGTCTATACTACGTCTCGTGAAAATACCGTTAAAAAATCTCACACTCGATTGACAAACTTTTTTCGCAAGTAAATATTTTCATTGTAGTAAAATCTTCTAATAATCTTCACTGAACGGTATGTTTTTAAAACGACGTTTAATATTATATTCATTACTGCAATTCACGTTGCGTGTAACGAAGATACAGTTGCAGTTATTAAGAACAATTGTGTGATACGTGTCTCAAATTGACACATTTATAATATTAATTCGTAAATTGGTATTATGCAATGGTTTCTAGAGCAATCGTAGCTTGAAACCAATTTTATCACGAGATCGATCACTTTAACCCATTAACAGTGGAATTCTTTCAAAAAACGACATCACTTCGGTTACTTTCGATATAGTGATAAAATAAATTCATGCGATATATTTACAGTGACGACGTATATCTGGGTTTCAATACCTGTTGCTGAAATGTATACAATTATATGTATAATTATATTATAAATGAAATTTCTAAAATTTCAGGATTTCGCGAGGGATAATTGTAATATGATTCGTAACCATTGAGATAAGCGTAGATTCGAACGACAAGTTAACTCGTCATCCCCGGTTAACGGGTTATTATAATATCTTTCATTTCGCGCCACTTCTACATTTATTAAATTTGTTACGGAAATTAACAATATTTGTCAACTGCATATATAAGAACCTCGTCTTCCAAAGATAAAGCTGACCTTAAAATTGCATTTGATAAAACTAGTTCTTACTATTTATCTAATCTGCTTTGATACGTTGATTGCGATAACTTTTTGTCTTTATTGCATAACCCTCTCCAAACCAATTACTCCGCCATCCACGTTCAAAGTACCATACATTCAACAAGGTGCATGAAATATGGGAGACATGCTTTCTAGATGCACACGAACGCATGGAATTGATTATTAGTTTTTATAGATTCAATATCTTCGATACCTTCATGCGAAAGAACTACAGTTCATCGTATGTTTAATACTAGAACTACAAAAGGGGTGAAAATGACTTATCTGCAATGCTTAATACAGTTATCCGAATTCTCAACGGCACATTTTTCGAGATTTCATAGACCATTATTTTAAGTATTTACATAACGCGCGTAACTGACGTGATTCTATTAATTACCTTACATCCTTTGGCCATAGTTCTGGTATTAAAATAAAAGAATATGCTCCGAGGTTTACTTGCAATAGAAATTCTAAAAAACATCCTAATAGCTAGGATAATCAATAGATTTCCAACCGTCTAGGAGAATTGCGTGAGACATAAAGTAGGTCAGTATGTCCTCTTAACGGTGTAGCTGTTTATGATTACCTTCGGTGAAATCCGTTCCGTAAATGAGAGCACTGCATTTCCCCACATTAATGCAGTGCAGGAGGGAAGCTTTTCGTAGATTCGTATTAATCAGCGGCGTTATCACACCGAGTTTACACAAACCGAGCCAAATAGCAACAAACTCCGGCCGATTTTCCAATAAGAGCGCCACCACATCTCCTCTCCGGTATCCGTGGCTCTTGAATACCGTTGCAATCTTGTTACTGAAATCCTCTACCTAGAATAATAGCCATTGCTTATATACATTGCAGATATAATTGAAGACTCCCCGTAAAAACACTGTAAGTGCAAAAATTCAAATTTTTCAGGGGAGAGAAAAAACTTCTTGAAAACTCGTTTTGAATAAAAAACAAATCTCCTGGACGAGCGCAACGTATTTATGACTCAATGCAATATATTAATCATTGTATCTTTACTTGATTATTGATCATTTAAATAAAACAGTTATAGTAAGTAGGCATTTGTGAGCAGTCAAAGACAATGATTTCTATGATTCAAGAGATGCTTATCCTCAAGTTATACTTCCTGTTCTGTACATTGCAAAAAAGTGGGCTTTAGACGCAAATATTATGTTAGATCTACTAGGAAATTATACCGGTTTTCCGTAATGATTTTATTGATACTAAACCCGTGAAAATAAACGTGGGTAATAACATCGGATGTCGTATATTCCACAAGTTATGTAATAAAATAGATCTAAGTCCGATTATTCTGATTATTATTGGTGTTGAGAAACATATGCAAATTTCAAACTCATCATTGAGAATAATTCTTAAGACCACCAATTCGACTGAAATCCGGAGAAAGATGTCAGTATTCAGAAATTTATTTCATTATATACTGGTATATAATCATGTACAGTTATAAACTACCGCTAGGAATTATTAAAACGCATGGCTTTTGAACTTTACGCCTAAATTTGTGTTGTCTTAATTACCAGCAATAAGCTAGTTAGGAAGAAAATAATAACAAAATTTGCAAATTAGTAGTCATTGAAACAGGTTCGCACATCAAATTAACTTTTGCAGATTATATTTACCTTTTGCCGTCCAAATTAATCATTTTTCGTGACTATAGCATTGGATATCTAGTGACACGTGTTAGTTTGTGCATAAATTTGCTGGTCAACTATGTGCTAAGATGATGTGTAAACATTTTACGATGAATTGGAAACTGAATGGCGAGTACATATGCATGTATGATGCAATATTGTACAATGCATGGTATACTTGTTGTCTCTAAGAATACTTGCTTATATGGAAATGTGAGTTTGATCGTTATGCGCGGTCAAAGTACATATTACTAATAAGTGTCTTTTTTGAGAGTGACTTGTCGTATTCTTTTGTATTCTATTCGATTCTGTTCGAGGCAATTCTCGTTCTATTCGATTCTGTTCGAGACAATTACCGTTCTATTCAATTCCATCATTTGAAAATTATTGTTTTATTCGATAATTGTGTGGACAAAGATTAATTGTGACCAGAATAACTTATTTTCATCCGAATATAATCAAGAATTTTATAAACGAGGGTTCTGCGAGACGTTTTATGCTTTAATATAAATGATTACGTTAGACAATTCTAATTCTCCTGTGTTTAGAGTCAAATATATGTAAGTCTATCTTTTCCAATAAGATTTTCAAAACTTTTTCACAGGTTTTCAAAATAACGGATTTAATTACAATTTGAATTTTTAACAATTAGTCTAAGAGAGGTATTCCCTAACACGATCATGAAAGATATTGACTCAGTCTTGACTTTTATTATCAAGAATTTCTTAATGATAATTAGGAGTAGATATTTGCTGAGTTATCAACGTATCAATTATGCGGATAAATACACAGAAATCGCACGTATTTCGTGACGCTGAACCAATCAGTGACTTCAGAAAGAAGACGATTGTCGCGTAAGTGTTCCGAGTCCTTTCTAAAGAAGAAAGGCTAGTTCATTGACCTACATCGGGATAAAATCTCACCTGTTGAAAGGTCCATTCTTGATCATCACAGATGAGACAGACTTTGTTTGGATGCCGGCTAACATATTGGCGGAATATATCTGCAACACCGCTGTTCTTCTTCTCGTAACCACGTATTGTCCAAAGCACTTTTAAATACATTTTAAGCCCGCTGTAACAAACATTTCAGAACACTGTTTAATTTACTCCGCCATTGATGAATTATAATAAATATAAGTGCTTCGGAATACCGATATTTTATCCGGAATACCGGATAATTAGACAAACAAAATTTAAGACAAAATGACTTATCTGCCATTGCTAATTAAATTATTCGAATACATTTTATTTGATATACTCAAAATGATTTATTCAAGAATATAATAAAACTTAAGCAGGGATTAAAAATATAGTTAAAAGTTAACTTTCCACTAATATTCCATTCCCAGAATTTAGGAGAAAGGTTGATCATTTATTTACGACTGCCGTCGTTAAAAGGTTAAGAAGCTTTGGAAAGAAAGATGTGGATTGTCATGAAATTCATCTTCAGCATTCACAAGTTTTTTTTATGCTTTTTTTATTGTACAAGTTACTTTAACGATCGGTATCGTGATTCACCACAGATATTAAGTAATAAATAGTTTTAGGAATGGTTGTAGTGCCATGTTCGCATAAATACATCTACATCACTGTCTATTTCCATGATTTAATACCTGTTAACCGACGGAGATTAGATAAAAAAAGTGTTAAAACTGTTAAAGACTTCCCCAGCTATCTTGTGTTTATTTCAATTCATATTTCTCAACTGATATTCTCACTCGCTAAATTACACTACAAACGCCTCCATAATTCTCAGTTATTAATTGCGAATAATAGTTGATTCCAGTTTTATCGTCTGTTTACTTTTGCAATTTGCGATTTCTTTTTTATATGAGGAATCGAATGGTGAAATAGTTTATTATGTGTCACATGTGTGTGTGTGTGTGAATGTTTGAATGTTTATAAACACAATAATGACACAGAAAAAGCAATAACAAAATGTTTAAATTATTAATTAAAATTTAGATAAAATCAATGAGCCAGAATGAAATTCGAGTATAATATGATAGAAGAGACATTTCCCAATTTTCTTGGTGGAACATGTGCGAAAGTAAAAAATGAATGAAACATGATATGTAATCGTGATTGACCTCCTTCGTGAATATGCAATATTTTTAATCAACGATGAATCGAGTCGAATTTGAATGGTGTACAACGAGTTAACTGCAATGTACTGCGTCCTCGAAGCACATTCCAATCTTCCTCCTTTCTAGTTTTTTTAAGCAAGTCCTAGTAAATCAACTTTGCAGTAGCTTCTCAGAGTCCAGCAGGAGAGAGCTGGTTTAGTTACTCCTGGAACTCGATTCCTGTTCTTTAGACAGTCTCTCGAAAGTTTTCCCACTATTTAATTAATTAATTAAGACTTATCTTATGTAGAAATCTTGAAAATACTTATAATAAGGATTAGCAAAACAAATTTGGAAACACACGCAATGAAGATTACTAACTAAAAATTGAAAATGTTTTACGAAGATTTGTCAAGAAAACTTGAAAAATGTCGGTGGTCTCGTTGGAATTGAAAATCATTAGTGCATGATAGAAAAATGTTGAAATTATTAAACAAATATCAAAATAGGTAAACGTTGAATTTACTAATACTTGAATATGACACTGCTTTTATTATTAATTCATCATAATTGCCATTGACGATGAAAACAATTCTTTCTTTTGGAAGTTCTATGTTATGAAGTATTAGTTAATCAAATTTATCTTGCGTTAATTTGTTTTCTTTTCGACCACTATCTACACCGACACGCAAAAGAAAATTAAATCGTATCCATATGGAAGAATAATCTGAAGAAAATCGTACGTCAAAGGGTTAATTTCCTAAATTCAGAATAATATTGTGTTGTGCAGCAAATTCGTGCCGATTTTCAGTAGTTTTCCAGCGAAAAACCTGAGAAGTTCTAGGAGGATGGAATATTTAAGTTGCGTGAAAACTGGAGAAAGGTTGTAGAACAGAACGGTGCATACATAATTGAATAAATATTGATCAACATATAGAAATGTTGCAGTTTGAATTTTCCTTAAAAATGGGCATGATCATTCCGAAGAATCCAATAGAAAATAGAAATACATTGGGCCCATTGGTGGCTCAGGCAAGAAATGGAACTAGACGTTGGGAAGTTCCGTTAGTTGGAGGTCACGGAGCAAAGAGAGCGTGGACGAGAAGTAGAATGAAACAGGAACGCGAGGAACGTCCAAGATCTGCGGCTTTTATTTGCATAATCTAACCTGCCGTTCAATCAGGGACTTCTGCTTCTCATTTTCATGATTATTTTTAGCAGCGATTGCGCTCACAATCAAAGTACAACGATTGTATTGTATGCTGATACTTTTAAAGCTCGCGAGAAATTCAATTGGTGCAGTTGAAGAAGACTTGTTGATTGAGAGAGCATGATAAAGTACAGAATATTAATAAAGGACAAACTATTACCTAAGCAATAAATGAAATGCCCTCTATAGCACTATGTAACTTTGAAGTCACATATTCGTGTAATCGTTCTTTCATTTCATTTGATTTTTTCGTTGTAATAATAATTATAAAAGTACACGCAACGATTGCCACCTTTTTCGATGCTTTTAAGTAATAATTTCGTTACTATTTCCACGAAATGTACCTTCGTTAGAATCGCGTTCAACTAGATTTACGTCATACGATTTCCTTTTACAATTAAGCACGACAATATTGGGCTATAGAGGGTTAAACTAAGCACATTTATCATGAAAGAATGGTAAAACGTGTAATCATCTAAAATATTACATTAGTAACATCTTATTAATCAAGAATGCGATTGAAATAACTGAACATTGCGAGTTTGAATCACTTTAATTGATCGAACATATTTAACTATTTGCCTGAATAGATAAATAAATTGCGATCAATCCGTCGGTCGCGTTTAATTTATGAGCTGTTGTACCATGGTTCTAAGTAGTCTAAATATTTTGCATTGATATAGCATGCAAATCATGCGGGTTTCTATTATCGATGGCGCGTTTCTGTATTACGTAAGCGTTAGATTGTCTTTTAAACTAACACGCACCAATTGTGGTGCATTACGGACTTGTTTTTACTACTTTTATAGCGAACAATGAAAATTCCTTTTCATTAACTAAAATTTTAACTATTTCGGATTTAATTTCATTTAATGCAGAGAAACATTGAATGAAAACGAAAAACGACATCACGAGGCTACTTTTAACTTACGATAACATATTTATGCTAAATATGCTCGAATATATTCGTAATTATGGTGAATATATGAGATTGAGGGTTCACTATTGAATTGTAAATGTAAATACTTGGAGAATTATGAGGGGAATAATTGTTGTTTAATTTGTGCCATTGAGGGAAGTACAAATTGAAATGATGAGAGAACTCGTTCGACTTAACAGGTTAAAAATAGATCGCGATTTGGTACACATACGAGAAGTAAACCTTTTCGAAAAATAATAAGCGTCACATGACTTTCAACATTTGATTTCCTTTTGACGTGACATCATATCAACGGGATCATTGCACCGGAAACTTTCAAATATGCATATTCAATGAATAAGGCGAGATTTGATTAGCATACACTATTTCCTAATCTATTCTCCACGCAGATAAAACAGTTGCACAACAGAAAGATCCAAAGTATACCTGCGGTATACAAGTGGATCAATTATATAATTATAGAAAAAACTCACTGTTTCCAAGCCCATAGCAAGTACAGTGAGTGTAACAAGTATTCGTAAAGCAATTTTCACAAAAACTTTGTAGACCTTTGTTTATTTCAAACATTTGAACAAACAACCAGAAGCATTTCAGTAGAAAAAATGTAGAGATTCATTATATTGGCGGGCAATGCCTCTTAGATTATTTTTTTACGTTTCGTCGCTTATCGAACTCATTAAAGCAATTGCATTTCATTGCTTCCTTTGATTCAGTTAGCGTCGTTCATACATTAAAGCCTGGTAGCGTGCTTAATTAAAAAACGTGAGCATATTTAATGATATTTATATCATGATATACGGCATTCATAATTCTCGTAAGTGTTTTTCTTATCTACAGAATTCTAACACGTAGAAGGAAAAGGATCAATCAAAATTTTCTACACACGAAAATGTTTAAAAGTTTACTATATGTACAATGTACATATCTGATTATATACGAATATAAAATGAAATCAATTTTCGAGAATTAGCCCCTTTCTCTGCATTTCAGTCGAATTGAAGGTCTTAAGGATCATTCTCAATGATAATTTTCAAATTTACATACGTTTCTCAAGACCTAAAAGTACGTTAAAATGTTCTATATGTCACATCAAGTACATACTACACTCTGTAAATTCTTTGAATATCTGCTTCAACTAAACTGCGCATTTCTCTGCCCACGAAGGGTACAGAAATGCAGAAGAAACGGATAAAGAAAGGAAGAATCTCCCGCAAAATGTATCATTCTGGCGATAAACCACTGGAATTGCCGCAAACGCGGATCTCATTGTCAGAAGGTGGAGGAATGTCTAGTAGAGACTTAACACAGTGTCCGCAAACGATACGTGAGTTATGCAATAACAATGGCCGTACCTCAGAATTCATGCTCCTATCGGGACTTCCCGGTTTTACGTTTGTTGTCACGTTTGCTTATGTATTTCTCTTTAGCACGCATAAATAAATAACTTATTTATTGCTGTGCATTCCACACATTTGTTTACCGCTAATTTCACTGTGATCTGTTTGCATCATTTTTGACAAAAGGAAGAACATTCCTCCTCAAGTTAATACCGTAGCACGTATGATCGAGTACATATTTATAAATTAAAAAGTTCAATTGCAAAGATACACAGGTGATTATGTAAGTACAGACATTTGCATTCTGTGGCTCTTTAAACGCAACCTTGGTTTGTTTACAATATTTAATGATATGAAAATGGAAAAAGAAACTAGTTAATGGAAAATAAAACATTATAAGTCGTACGTATAAATGCATTTCACAGCAATATTATTTTCCATCATTTCGCAATATATTGATATTCAATCTTATTTTTAGATTTCATTGATTTAAGTGTCGCGGCGCGGGGAGAAACGAGATTTTTTTACATTGAATTCTTATCAAGCTGCTTTTTCAATCTGATAATTAAACTTCAATTATACGTGATCCAGAAAAATAATAACAAACTAGAATTGACAATTATGAAATATATTTAATCAGTTTTTAAGCTGATCAATTTTGTTATCAGCTTATGTCAATTTATATCAATAATTGTTTAAAAGCTATTATACCTAATATTTATTTGTAATAAGCTTCATTGATATTCCGCAATAATGACTTACACAACCAATTATCATTAAAATTTATTCATAAAAAGGAATAATTCACACGTTCGATGAAAAGTAGGAGAAGTCAATATTCATGTTATTCCTTTCCTGTTATGAATCGAGTCTCTTGTTAACCTGCCTTTCATGCTACGTAGTACAAAACATACTATTTAATAAATGATACTGTATCGAAGTATCAACTAACAGGAAGTTAGTAGCTACCTTAACGTGTTATTTAGATATAAGACGTGCCCATGCGAGCATGAAAAGGAAAAAAGAACGGTAGCAAAGAGCATATAAGAAAAGAGGAATCAAAGACCTTTAAAGACTACATTAAGACAAAATATGAGGTCGTGTAATAGGAAATGCCGGATTATTCAAAGAGAAAGAGAAATTGGTTTCTTAATTCAAATAAACATTTTATTAATCAAAATATGCACCATTTGATTGTATGCATTTTTGCCAAAGCGTTTCCAACTAAAACAGTTCCTCTTAGGAAAAAGTCACGGTCTTTAGAGGACGCAAAGTCTGTAAAGGTCTGATAAGAAATCCGAACTTTTATATTCCACGACCTAATAGGTGGAAATCACTGAGAAACGTAATTGGCGAGTGACTTTTCTATGTTTTATTGTTGATTTTCACGTTAATGTTACCTTGCAATTTCTAGTCGTTTTAGTTTTATTTGCACGTCCATTGCCATTAGTAGATTTGTTCTCCAGAATAATGTTTAGTCAGTCATACTTAAGTATATATAAGTAAGAACATTTTAAAGAATATTCCAAGAGAAAGTTAAGAAACTTCTGCGTTTATTTAATCTAAGATAAGCGGTATAATTTTCAATAGTTATGTATTCAATACGATTCTATCAGGGGTACCGGAAAGTAATCAATTCGGGAGTGGAGAACTATTTCGTATCGACTTTTGGGTACAATCAAAGTTGTATTTAAAAAGAATGAAAGCAAGTCAATCATCGAAATCATTTCAATTATTGATGATGACCTTTTGCCATTTTTGTTGCAGCTTGCAAAAGAGTGGGAGAATATTTCGATTTGAATGCCTGTACTGATAATAAGAATGCAGGCGGAAAGAATTTATTTCTATACCTAATAAATTATCTGTGAATCTGTGACTTCAACCATTTTGAAGAAAGTGGTTTCCATTTTATATGAAGTTTCTTGGACTTATTTCTCTCAAAACCGAAGAGTCATTTGACCAAAATTTATTTTATATTTCCGATTTATTTTTGCATAAAGACTGCTCGACGATTGTACCAACAGTGTGGTAAAGAATGCGTAGAAAGGGTTCCTTTTCCAAGCTAGATGGTATTTGACATATGAAGTTAGTTGTTTTACATTCACATCGAAAAACAACAATTCGTGTATATTTTTCGCGATAGCAATATCACTATGGAAACGAAAAGTTTGACAGATAACTTATCATTATGATACACACCGATAACGACTATCCCGAGTGAATGAGGCGACACTTTCCTCAGAAGGATTATTTTCAATAAAGCAAAAAATATTTTCATCTCAGCTATTTCTTGGTTTCCCTTTTACACCTCTTACGATAAGTGTAATTAATTAGTGTAATATCTAAAGTATTGCACTTTACATTTGCATTTTTGTTTTTAAAATTACAATTTACTATCACTAAGCTTGATTTCGAACCATTCAAAAAATATGCGGCAAACATAACGATTCAAAGGAAGATAGATGCAAAAATAATAAATTTTAAAGTACTTTCGTTTACTGACATCCTAAATTTGATCACTTATTAGAGTACTTCCTGTGCCTTTTTAAAAGACAATTAGGTTGTTACTAATATTAAATGAATCTTGTGAATACATAATAGTATTGCTATTTGAAATTACCTGATTCTTTAACAGGAATCAACGTCCTCAAAACATTTAATTTTACATTAAAATAAGAGTTTTTAATATAAATAATTGTTAAATAATACCGCAACGACTTTGCATTCTAAACATCTAAGCAAATGAAAGTACTGATAAGCAGCTAGTTCTAATTCTAAAAACATGTTTAATTTAAGTATTTTAGAAATAAAAAACCAGTCATGGAAACAAAAATATTAAATATGCACACAATAATATATGTATATTTGTGGACGAGATGTCCATAGATAAGATAAAAAGTACATCGATGTATTGATAATCTGTAATAGATCAGAGTCCATAAAACAGATGGAAAGTAGATACGTGATATCTTTCGTGCCAAATTTCAGGGTTGCAGGCTTAAAAAAATCATTCTGAATCTTATCAGTCTTTCAAGAGATTGATAGTAATAATGATGCAGATTAACCCGCTGACTGCAACTGTACTTCTGCTTTTCAAATAAATTTGTTTGTTAAAAAGCATAAATGAGCCGTTTATCTTGAAAAATGGACTTAGGTCACTAAATAAGCACTTTATAGGAAGTTTGATTACTTATGTGTAGCTGTAAATGTATAGTCACTATTGTAGCCAAAAAGTGAATTACTTCGTCGTAAACGCAACTTGATTTATGCGTTGAATATATTAATTGCAATTGTTAGATAATGCAGTATAATAATAATACAATATAAAAATTATTATATTATAATAATACAATTACATATTAACGCACCGGTCGATCTGAGTTTACAACTTAAAAGATATACATTCGCGATAAGTTCTAGTTCCTAATTATGGTCAGAATGCAAAAACACAGTACTAACGAGAATGCCAATTGCTATTATTATTAACCTTCATCTTTTTAAATGGTATTTCTACGTCAGAGAGTAATTACAGGAAAATTTATTTTCCTTGTGCGACGTTTTACTTGTAATTACCCATATTTTTAGTTTATTAATGTATAGGTATATTATATTCATGATAAGTTATCAAATTCAAGTCTAATCCATCAAAAAAATTGTTTTTCTTTTATTATATCGATCTGATTATGATTAGATTCTATTGAAATAATTGAAGCTTTAATCATAATTTAATTACGAATATCGTGAATATTAGAAAAATATTTACAATTGTTTAATACCCTGTCCAAGAAATGCATATCTAATAAATAGAAGTTCATTGGATATTTATAGAATATATATGTATAATACATATATTGAACAAATGTTCAGCATTCCATTAATTTTAATAAACATACTATTTCATATTTTAATATCATATCTCTGGAAATGTATTTTCGTATATTTATTATTTTATATTCTCAATGGAGGCGTATAAGACACAGTTAAAATCTTTCAATTAATTTATTGTAAGATAAACATGCAATATTGAATGCAAGAAAACACTGCGCAAGAATGTAATCTACAGTATTAAGATATGAATGATTAAACAACACGGATTAGTATCTTCCGCCATTTATATATAACCCAAGTTTTTACACAATTTAATCTTACGATCAGCATCTCGAATTTTGTTGCATGGCTCGAAATCAAGCTTAGTGATAACAAGAATATATAAAGTTAGGAAGTATATAGCACAAAAACTGAAAAAAATTAATATCCACATTACTGAAAATATCTCAAAAATTCTTAAAATGCCGAGACCAACGAGATATTAATACGTTCTTTCTTAAGTTATAACTAACAACCGTTAGCGTAATAGGTTTTTGCTGAACTCATATGCGTAAAACCTCATAAATATGTGTGGGGAATCATAAATTTATTAAAGTACTAACACTACCAAAGCATTTGGGTCCTTTTTAACCCAAAGGTCACCTGAATATTCATTAAATTCTACGATTAGTCAGCTATTTTTAAAGAGATTATATGAAAACATGGTATAATATTAAATGAGGTTTACTTAAATTAATGGAACCCTAAAAGTGTTATCGAAGTGTAGGTTTGGTTTAATACATGTTGCATATATGTACTATGTTATAAATATGCAAGGAGCTTCTATTTGTAAGTATGTAACAGTCTAGAATCTCCGATGTTACTGTGGCATTTACGTGATTACCACAAAAAAATTGAATAACTTCCACAGAACTGGTAGAAGAAATCGAGATTTACTATGAAATAATGATAATCTTCGGAATTACCGTATCGTTCGGGGAAAAGTGTTAGACATGAAGTTGTGTACACGTGAGAGTTAGGTTATTGAAAACACGCGAATGCCTGTAACAGATTCAACCGCCCTCAATGGTTGGTTACAGTCACATTCGAAAACTAATTACGATACTATGATATTCTAAGCAAGAAACTTGTGAATGCCGTAGAAAAATGATGCATAGGGCAATGGCCAGGACTTTATACCAGGATCATTGCCGGCAATTTTTGTAAGATGTATGGAAGTTTTGAATGAGGTTTCAAAACGTGTATCGTGAACCGTATAGAAAAGTGTATGAAATGATATGGATCTATGTACTCACTTGAGATCTCTCCCAACGGTTTTGTAGAAAACGTAGAACCATCGGAAACGACCACCGGCGACGACATACGCTACAATCACGACAGCCGAAAGTTGCACGAGGAAAAGCGGACCCGCGTAAAGTGCGAGCAGGGCTACGAAGCCAACGAGTGCCGCAATAAGAAACATCGCGAGCACCGCGAGCCAAAGCAGACGGCCGACTACTTTCCAACGAGACGGTTCGTTCGTTTCCGACCTCTTCTTCGTCCTCGACCCCGCTTTTCTGGTCCCACTCTCTTGGACGCCGTGGGTTTCTACGCGACGTATATCGTTCCGCTTTATATCGGCGACTGTTTCCACTTCATTCCACGTTACGTTCGTTTCGTCCAAGTTTTTCAACTGCTTGGCCTCGAGTTCGACCCTGCCCTCGGCCGACGTCGACGTCGACGTCGCTGATGTCGATGAGGACGTCGGCCGGGAACAGATCGACGACGCGACGCTTACAATCGGCTGGCCATCACCTTTTTCTACGTCCTGAAACAGAATATATGTTTTCAATACTTCTTCGCAGAGCTTCGAAATCAGTCTGTCGTTATGTCTATCATTATATGTGTAGTATATATTTACCTGTCAACCGGGGATGAACGAGATCATCATCGTCATTTTACCCTGCTATTATCTCAATGATTATGAATGAAATTACAATTGCACTTATCGTGATTATAAAATTTTATTACCTATAAATTTTAATAATGAACATTCAAACCCGTGTATTCACGGCAATTATAGATATCGTGTGGATTTACATTTTTATTTAATTATGAGATAGTGCGTGTTGCCATTTTTTTGGAAGAACTCCCCGGTTAACAGGTCTATATATACATATACGTAAGTAATTGTAATTTATATAATAAAACAAAATTAGAAATTAATCTTTTATTAAAAAAATATTTTTTATCAACTATAATTTTTATTTTCTTAATATTTGTATATAATTTTATTTTATTTTTCTGTAAGCACAAATTGATTTGGTGTACACTATTTATTACGTACAACAAATAACAAGTTTCAATTATTAACAGAAGAAAAATGAAAGAATTATTTAAATCCTGTGTAGTTCCGATGTTCGATTGTAAACCAATGTTCAATTGAAATTATAAATACAGAAAAGTTACAGCTAACCAAGTATGTAGGAAATTTCTTTAATGTTGTGTACTGTTTTTTCATTGGTGATAGGCACGTGGTGCAGTGTCATTCGCTGGATGTTTGAAATTTTTTAATGTCACGTAGTAGACGAATTATAACTCATTGCAATATGGTGAAGAAAATTAAGTTATTAATCAACAGTAGTTTCTATGCAATGTATGTCGGCTATAATTCAATATTCATCATGGCCTACGTTGAATAATCTATTTTGAATAATTTAATATTTACACATAATATTTATTGATTCTTATCGAATGGCTATCTATTCACAAAAGTAGACAAAAAATGTTTAACAAACTTTATTTTATAGTAAATCTAATACTTTTGTAAATTCAGTGCTTTTAATCTTAAAATAAGATGCGCCCGCGGAATTACAATTTAGGGAATATGCATTCATAGAAATTTGAATCAAAAATATTGTGTGCAATAACTAAGGAAAATTTTGGATAACTCTTTGAATATGATAAGTCGGTTATTTTCCTAAATTTTTTCCTAAATCCTCATTAAAAATCACATATGTCACTGTACTCTTGAACTATGATAAGATAAAATCCAATAATGAGCATACGTTGATACAGATAAGTAATGAATCGGAAAACGACCTTGCAAGACTAATAATATCCGCATTTTCTAGTTGCTATCTAAAATCTATAAGCTAATAAGGAATATAATTACAATCGAAAAATTATTTTAGTAACGTTCTTCATTATTAAGAGTCTTACACTAGTAGGAAAATTATTTACCCTTCTAACACGCCGAAAAGTACTGTATGTAAAATGATTTTTATTATCTAACGAATTCTATTTAATCGGATGCAATCAGGAAATGATTTCAAAATTCTTCGTTATTACTAATTTCCATAACAAATTAATGAAGGTAACTTTTTATTGAGACTTATACTCGTAGGACAGTTATTTAATCAACAATAAATATATCGTTCAATTGGTTGCTGAATACTCGGTATATGTATGTTAATTAGCGAAACGATAAGAGTGCACATTGCACACTGTCCAGACTGCCACTCGTTTATTTCCTGTTTCTGTATATCGTACTCGTCCTGAGATACACATTTTCCGCAATGATTCTCAAATGGACAAACAGTAGAAATACACACGACGAATTAATTGTAAATTATGATACAAGAATATCTACAAGCTTATCGTGTCTTAAAAATGCACTTAAAACAGTCATCAAACAATTATCCACACCATATTATTAGTTTAGAATTGAGTTCTATGCACAATTTTATGGTGGCACGTAACTTACAACGACATTGTTTACGAAATAACCCGATAGCTTTAGTATATATTTTAAATTGTTGATCATTATCTACGTGCTGGTAAATAGACATGTTAAAGAATAAGTTCTACTTTGAATAATGCTAATTTTATTCGAACTCAAGAGACATATTTGCATTTTGTGATATTGGACATAAACCGAGCTGCAATTATTTTACAAACAAGGGAGTTAAACATTACTTGGCGTCTTTGCGTCTACATATATAATTGTTTATAAAATAACTGCCGCTTGGTTTATATTAAAATGAAATGAAATGTGCGTATGTTTCTTGAGTACGAATAAAATTCACAATCAAAATTCATACACAGTGAGTGTATGGGGAGTTAAACATTACTTGGCGTCTTTGCGTCTACATATATAATTGTTTATAAAATAACTGCCGCTTGGTTTATATTAAAATGAAATGAAATGTGCGTATGTTTCTTGAGTACGAATAAAATTCACAATCAAAATTCATACGCAGTGAGTGTAAGAGGTATTCCTACAACAACGAATTTTAACAAAAACCTCGTAGAACTGGACAAGCTTGGACAAGACTATGACGTGGAAACACCAAAGCTGACTTGGACATTTGCGGTGATTATTCCGAATATTAAAGATATGCTAATGTATGTAAGACAATCTCGCCAATGGATTTACAAATAAATATGTCAAAGAAAATTTCAATGCTTTGTTTCTTTACTTTCCTGACACTCATGCAATGTAACACTTTGACAGTATTAATTTAGTCAGCAATCTTTCATTTAGTGCAATATTATTTAACAGTACTAACATAGTTAATAAGTTAATTATACATTTTCCCACGTTTTATTCGAATACCAATTAAGTACATATATTTTAAACTCACCATCTCAAATCCAGTAATTTCTAAATACATTCCATCTCCTAATTTCTACATATAGTAATTCTAATATCTAATATCTATTAGGTGTTCTCATATAAAATGGCGTACTTTAAGGGTAGAAGTTAAAGTACTGTCATTTCTACAATATAATATTTATTTAATTAAGATACATCCCGTTTGCTTTAATGGTCTTTTCCCAACATGTAGCTTTCGAAAATATACCTTTTTTTTTATCAAAACCACTGGAGCTAGTCATTTTTATAGATAATAATTCCGCTCTCATTAAAAATCCTCGTTTATTAATATTTCAATTGCTACCGAAGGAAACACAATTTTTATTCGATTATATTACGGAAATGATTCCAAATCGGTTCGTATCAGAAATATATCATGAATATTATTATAAATAATGTATGATTCTTTCGAAACTGTGAAAGTCATAAATACTGGGTCATCAGTGTCAACTTGCATTAAGGCATCAAACAGACATTAACACTTTTTATGATTCTTTGAGAATCGTTTGTCGACGTACACCGTATCTCGACAAAAATCTGTGAACATATTTGCAACGATCCTAGCAGAAATACAGGAAGAAACACACAGAAGATCATTGCAAGGCTGCCAAACTTATTTCATGCTATCATCGGAAAACGAGGAGTGTATATTAATGAAAACATTTCAAACTTTGAATATGTATTTTGCAATATTTTTTAACACTTAGAAATTGTACTTAGTGTAAGGAATTAGTTGATAATCGGTAGATAATCGTTTGCTTTGATATTTCGTATCTTTAATAGCGTTAATTTGAACGTAAAGCTAAAACTACTAAAGATATTGCTACGATTTTTTTTTATATAACGATACGCGATTTTATACAACATTTAACGTATCAACCGTGTTATGCGGGAGTCTACCGTAAAGGCCACTGTACAGTTCAGGGATAATGTAAACAACTAGATTGTAATTCTGACAGTCGTCAAGACTTCATGTAATTGCGCTTCTGGAATGGCAAATGCGTCATAAACTGAATGTAATTCAGTTTTGCCTGCTCTCTGCGCATTCAGGAATCTCATTGAACGTGCAACTCATTGTGGATACTTGATATTCCATCGAACGACTTTAATGAGTTTTATTAGTTATAAGTTCAATAACGTGTCAACCGCGATATTTTAAGATGAAAATCCTTTCATTTTTACGATTACTTATTATTTTTTTTAGCGATTTAATAGTATACGGGGATTTGATAACAGTTAGATATTATACTGTTGATATTTTGACGACATGGTAACATTTTTATTACTATTTTTTAAATATTATTTTGACTTTATTTTAGTAAAATTTATTTGATTAATACCATGTTTTTCAAAATATCGAAATTATTAATATTTTCTTAATGGAAACATAGATTCTAGTTTATTAAAATCTTATTAATATTATGCTTTTTGAAATGTCGAAGTAATCAATAGTTTCTTAATAGGACAACGTATTATTTTTTCTTAATGTAGATGCTATTATCTTCTGCGTAATCATCTTGATTTGAAAATAAACTTGAATTTCTAAAAGTTTTTCAATTACAATTTCAATTATACATTTTTCAATAATGTAAGAACTGGTCCATTTTTTAATGTCCTAAACATGTATCTAGGTTTAAGCTGCAAAACTCAGCTTCTGTTCGCTTATATGATCTTTGCAGAATATGTATTATATTTACATCCAATAATTGCGCGCTTTTAATTAGACCGTCAATTATTTTACACGTTGGCCGACCGCCTTTTTTGTCCTTCGTTACGAAGAAGTGTTGAGTCATGTACAAGTCACGAAATCATAAGCATCATTTGTTAATTATCTTGTATTTTATAATAAAATCCAATAATCTTGAAAGTTATCTTCGTGCGTACTGACTTAAACTTTTTAATGAAATTGTGAAAGCTGAAGTGTTACAAAATTGAAAAAGATAACAAATAATAGAGAATCATTTGTTTTATTAACTGGAACAAGCATTGGTTTTTAATTCTAGACATAGTTGTAAGTCTAAATGACTAGAATTAATAAAAAGTACGTTGCGCTACAAAAGAAAAAACGTTCACACGATGAACGTCTATCAACAGGCGCTCAGAAAATGTCGCATAGATGCCTTACTGCAGGCGCCATTGTAAATTATAAATAGAATACAAATGAATTTGCAAATTTGCCGATAACTGTAAAACTGTATAATTTCAAGATGATCTTATTATGCCGAAGATAACAGCATCGACATTTTAATTGATGCATTATATGCGAAATTAGAACATTAATAATTATTTACAATATTATGTATTTGCAGGGTGTAACGCAGTTTAAGCGGTTTAACAATTTCACGCCATATTCTCCATTTCCGTAAGGTAAACTCAGACTGTACTATTTTGAAAAATTTGTGACAAAATATTTGCATTGTTATTAATAACCAGCTATTCCCAGAGCACTGGTTTAAAATATATTCTCGAATACACTTCTTCGAATATATCTTTTGCAAGTTAAATCTCTTTGCATTTGTAGTAGCAGGCTGCTATCTTATAAGGAGTAAAATGAGGAAACTACTTTTTACAAATTAATTGTTCTGATGGATTTATAGAAATTCGAATAATTAATTGAGGATTTGCTCAAGAATTTTTAGTATTCTCTCGGTTATCTCCAATTATCACCTTCTCTTCGGGAACAATATAGTACAACGTTATAAGCTATATCCTTATTATTCTTTATAAAGAAGAGTAGTTAAGGGTTAAGAAAAAGGTACCTTGGGAAATGGATTCTGAAGCTGTGCATAGTGTTATTTATATCTAAAACATCCGTGTTTCCAGAAGATGAGAATTCTAACTAAACCTAACCAAATGGTTCAAAATCACACTCACCCCAAAGAGTAATCTTTGACTTCGATTAACCGACTGGTACGAAACTAGAACGCATTTTTGCAGAACTCTTTTCAGCCGCGTGTTGAATTCACGAAGGAGACACTCATCAATTGAAAACTATTTACATATAACTTAACACTCGCGTTTTTATCATCACAACTGTAATTATTGTTTATTCAAGAATGAGACTGCAAACTGCACATAAATCTCGGAATTTCAAGTTTATCCGCGAACCGTTTACCGCGATGCTGACAATCTTGTACGAGCCGTCACTTCGAGTGGAAATGAATCAATAGAACAGCAATGCTGCTACCCCGCGGCAAAATACTGAACTTTCTTTAATCCTAGAAAAAGTTGGTTTAGATTTAAGCAAGATGAATGAAGTTTGTATCTGCAGTCATTAATTAATAATTATTTCATAAGTATTACCTGTATTCATTTGGTGGCATATTTTATTTGCTCCATTAATGCCGAGTTATTTTTATTACGTATGACTAGTTCAACGTAATTTTGAAACTGAACATTTAGTTTAATTCGGTGTTTAATAAATTAATCGATCTATTTGTTATTTGTGATAGCAACAAACAAAATCCAATCCTTGCAACAATAAATCGGAGTCTGTTAAAATTTAAGAAGTTATAGTTAATGTTTATAATTATTCCTTAATAAAATTATAAATTTCTAAATGAAATATTAAAAGTCTTTGACGTTAAAATAAAGTCTTTCCGTTAAAATAAATAAATAACTTAGTGTAACTTTGACTTATTAGCTTCGAAATTTTTATAATTAAATTAATATCTACCCCTATGACTAACAATATAATACAAAATAATGATTACTATTACCGTAAGTTTATTATTAGTATTATCATTGTACTAATAATTTTCTATTATAGTAAGTTATAGTAGTAGTTATTACAGAATAACAATAAATTCCGCGTTAATCATATTGGAAATCGTCAACGTTAAGCGTACAACTGTTGCGGTCGTTAAAGTCTCTTCAAATCATCGGATATTTATTCTTGTCATCGAAAATTCGTTGATTAAACAAATTTCACAAAAACCATGAACTATTTGCAAAAAATATATTTCAATCATTATCTTCATTGACTTCCCTTCCCTCTAAAATATATATTTATTTATTACATACAATTCATTATTATAAGGTGGTCGTTTTAAAATGATTTTGAAAATTCTTTCAAACGTGTTCATTGAACACAATATATTATAACATAAGCGATTTTCAACCAAATTGAAAGATTACTAAGAAAAAAGATTGATTTCGCAAAAATTCAAAAATATTCAAATGTATTAATATAAGTTCCGTCGCAAGAATGAAATATCGTGTTATCTAAAAATCTTAAGATAAATAGATCACTCGATTAAATATGTAAGAAATGCGATTAAAATATAAGAAAATAATCTACTGCTTCCATTTTACATAACGTTTATTGTGCAAATATTTCTAGATATAATGAATATTTCATTAAATGTCTCAAAGCCGCTCTAATCAACTTGTGAATACGTACGAGTTTTATTATCGAAAATAAGTTTAATAATACATACGAATCCATTATTCGAATTTAATTCTATGCTTGTTTTAATTGCGAAGTCATTTGCGATAAAAGAAATACGGTATTTCACCTACTTCGCATCGTGTGATCACGTGGTACGTAGGACTCGTCATTCAATCTCGTTAACCAGTTTCTAATCCACGTTATTATTAACACACAAGGGGAAGAGATATCATCAATTATTTATCCAGAAATAGGTCTCCACTTTCAGACGAAAGCATTTTTTAGCGGGGAACGTGTGAAATACAAACTGTTCTTGACACCGTACCATAGAACTCCTGCAATTTTAATGCGGAGACCGATTGTCGTTTGTGTCACCGTATACACTTACGATTAGTGTTATGTGTAACAACAAGAATGTAATCGAATGTACAGTTCCCTTCCTACTTTACAATCATGAGCTTACTAAATGTAACGGCATCCAAGCACGCCGATTGGAATATTAATTACCATATGCATAAATACACTTTACTCCAATAAACTTCCAGGTTGAATTGACTAATGATTGCAATAAGTGCTTGCCGAGGGATAAGATTGATTGATGTATTACTTATATTGAGGTCGTAATTCTTTACAGATAATATCGTACATAGATATAAATTGAATACTTATTAATCGATAAACTACTTTCATGATTACCCACGAATTTTAACGTATAATAATAGGTCTTAATTCCCAAGAATCGAAATTGGTCAATTAAACTAATTGAGGAGAAGTAATATTCGCCTTATAAAATTGAAATCGCGAATGAAGTTACGGTGTGAATTGAGGACGAGTACTCAGCGACTCCCTTCGTACGAGAACTTTCTCGACCTACTCGAAGACGCAACTTGGCACAAGAGAAAAATGAACGGAAATAGGCTTCGTACCTCGTCACTGATCCGGAAACCTTTCTTTCTAACGGCAAACCGGGTCCTGTTCTATGCATCAGTCTACTGTAAACTACTTCTAATTATAGTAGACTCCTGTATAGCGCGATTAATATGTTACGCGTTGTCGGAATTCGCGTTATATACAAAGCAATTATCGCAATATCAGCGCGTTATGGAAATTTGCGATTTCAGACTTTTCAAACTTCTTGTATAATGCACCGAGTTCTATGATGGTTTTTTAATAATGTTCATTAATGACTGTTGATATTACATGCACAGTCACTGTTTAGAATGATATTAAATTAATAATAGGCAAAATTGCTGCAGAAGAAGGACGGAGCAATAATTTGGAGTCTATAATATTTTTAATGGAGGACATTTCTTCCGTTTATTCCTGTTAACGAGGTTAACTGTCTTCCAGGAGAAATGTTTATTACTTGCAGAATTGTGTTGCTACGGTATTTGTTATAACGGAAACGCAGTATACGAGACGTGCTTTTGTAATTATCATAATTTCACGGAAACTGTTGCAAACAAAGTTATAAAAGAACTTGGTGAAACTTTCTTTATTACGGACATTTCGTTGGTTCGCGTTTAAATTTGTTTTATGTAACTTCGTGATACCGCAATTACTTTGGTTAGCTTCAGCATTATCTTATAAGTCAAAATGGGTAATACATTATTGAATAAAAACAAAAATATACACCGTTGGATACAAATCGCTTTCTGTTTATATGTTAATAACTGCACGAACTTTTTGGCTAACCTCATGGAATTGGGTATATTAATTATTTTTAAATATTATGCTGCGATGAGTAGTACCTCAAGATGTATTATACGCGTCCTGCACCTCAACCCGTTATGAATATATTAACTGCTTGTTTCACGGTCATTCACTTAACGAAGCTGTTTCTTTTTTATGTGAAAGATATAATAGTCTTCGTAGCCATGAGGGCAGCGAATAATAGTATAAAATTGAGAAATTAGCAGTGATGATCATTACGTGATAGCGATTAAATCTTATAAAGAATCAAGATACTTTGTATATAAACCAACGTTTCTCAATCTTTTTACCATGTGACTCAACATATTTGTTTGGAATGGTGCCGTGAACCAAATGTTTATATCATAAACCATTAAAATTATTAAGTGTATGCAAAAGTTTTAGTCTTTTCTTCAGCCGCATAAAGATATTATTTTAAATTGAAATATTTTCTCGTCGTTTTGTGTTTTTGTAAGATGATATTGAACTTTCGAAAACGCCATTTATTATTATTTAACGACAGTTTCAACGCGGCCGCATGAAATATTGGGTCCAAATATGTATTTCCAAATAATCGATACATTTTTGTTAGATTCGTTGGATCAATACGAACTATTTAAAATATTATCCGAAACGAACATTCTTAGTAATATATTTATATCGTACGATACGAAAGTGAAGAATTGAAGACAGTTTTGTGATGGCAAATTTTGTAAAACTCGTTTGAAGTTATCTTCGGTAACCTTGGAAATTGAAATAATATCAAATATACTATCCGCATACATAATAGTAAACACAAAGATATTAATAATTATTATGAAATGATTTTTGTTTAAAGTGAACAATATTGTTATTAAAATCTGTACATCCTCCAAGTAATATAGACATTTTAGAATGCTTACAATTAGTTACATTAGATGACTGAAAAATATAAAGTTTCAGATCTATTAAAGATTGTAAATATACAAAATAACAGGATACTAAAGTATGGGAAAACAAATTACACGATTCCCAGTAAAAGTATGTTTATCTTGAAAACAAGATTGTCATTTAGGAAGACAATATAAACATACTCAGAAATCACAAGTAATTATTGTTTTGCACAAGGCTCCACAGCTTCAATTTACAACTCAAATAAGCACCTCATATTTAGTACTTTTTGTGCTTATTGCATAAAAAAATACACGTGCGCGTTATTCCGTGCAGTATACAAGGAATATCAGCATCAAAATAAAACCTAAAATATAAATATACAAAATTGCATACACTTCATACTCAGAGAATTATCGCGTTTAAATTCAAAAAGAATTTGAGATTAAAAATCGCCGAACCGGTTTTTTCCAATAGTAAAACCACCCAAAAATAAGACCTCGGTTTTATTTTTTATAATGAATTTAATTTGGAATTAAGGTTTGCTTTCTAATTTTCGTTTCAATTATTATTATTAACAAAAACGCCAGTGGTTTCAATGAAACGCCGCTATTAATAATACAATATTTAATAAGCTTTGTGAGTCATATTTTGCGTATATCATTTGATTTCGAGCATAATGCGATGAAAGCAGCGTTGGCCGACATCACTTCTTATATAACCATAGGAGAATACATTATAGAGTTTTCAGGTCGAAATCAAATCGTAGGCGGAAATATGAGAAATAGACAGGATGTTACAAATGGATACTCCTTTTTGGGAATCGAAGATCCGCGAGCTGCAGATGATTTAATCTTTGAATAGAACACGAAAACGATTAAACAGTGTTTCTGAATCTGTTCGAATGTGTTAAATTTCGTATCGAACTGTTCGCCATGTTTGGACATCGACGAGCACTGACCTTTTGTTTTCATATCTTCTTTTAAGCACCGCTATCGAGATGCACTCAAATAACTTAAAGTACTTACAAGTTTAAATGTCTCGATTATATGTTTAGTTATGTTTTAATACACGCACACATATGCTTAACTGATTTCGCATAACAAAGTAATTGCAGTTTTACTCTGAACTGGAAAGAATGATTTTTGCTTAATACTTGAAGATAATGAGTAAAAAGACCCGTTAAGAATTTTTTTAATTGATCAAAAACTGACATTTTTTCTTTGATTTCAAACAATTTCAAACATTCGATGATCATTTTTTGTTCAGGTGCTATATATATAAAACAATCAATCACATAAGTTGCAAGTTACAGCGAGACACCTTTTATATTAAATGTCAATTATCCGATTGCTAATTAATATTTATACTATTATACAGCAATAAAATAAGAGGTTTGCTTGTTTAGAATTCGGAAACACCTACACGGAAACTTAAGAATGTTTATGCTATTATGATAAATGTTCTTTCTTAATTCTTGCATTTGTCTTAAAGCTGCAATATTTGTTATAGAATTGTATATAAGTATCCTAATAAATAGCGTTGATCAACTACAATAAACAATAAGGATTGGCAATAACTGCAATTAACTACATTCGGATATAAAGATTACAACATTGGAAAATTGCATGCTAATTTATAGAAGCTCATCATTGTATTAGCCGGTTCAATTACCATACGAATACGTGGGAAAAGAATGGAATTATTAAAATAAAATCGAAGTATAATAGAAGGCATTCGAAATCAATGATTGATATTTCACCAAACCGCGAATGTTTGACTCGTGAAGGAATAATTTTAAAAACGACGTATCATTGTACTGATTCTTAAGACACATGCGAGATCGAATATTGTTTGACATTGAAATCATTGATATCAATGTGTCGAATATTTCGTAGAAACACTAATCTTCTTAAATGCCAATCGGTTGCATTGCCATAAACTAGGTTTATGTATGCGTTTATTGTTATTTCGTCGCATTCAGCACATAAATTCTAATATATTATCAACTGTCGTTAAATGTAACAAACTTATTATCGATGTATATGAAATATTATTTCTCTATTTTTACTAGATTGAAATTATGAAACGAAGTAACTAAGTTCTAAAAGGAAGTTTGTTTATGCATAAGAGAAGTAGTTACAGCCGAGTTATCTTAATATTGAATTGTCCAGAAAGGTCATGCAGATTTTTAAGGAAAATTTACAGGCAATATTTGTATATGTCTCTATATATTTATTCAATTATATATGCACCGTTTTGTTGCACAACCTTTCTCCATTTGCACGCAACTTGAAGATTTTATCCTCCCAGAATTTCTCAGGTTTTCAACCGAGAAACTACAGAAAATCAGCATGAACTTTCTAGACAACCCGATGCATAATCACATGGCAAAAAATAATGCGCTGGAATGTTTTCAATTGCAAAGTACTAATTGAACTCCTTAGAAGCACTACTTCTACCGGTAACTAGCTAAATTATAGTACTTAACCCTTTGACTACGAAAGGCGTACATATATGCTCTCATATGTCCATGAATATACATATACGAAAGGTATATATACACGACTAGTAAATTTTGTTTGGTACAACCAAGTTATACTTTACTTTTGTAGTGAATTAATACAGTATGGAACAACTGAATCTCAATAACTCCTCGATTTCTCTTATTTTTACCATGACAATTTAGTGACAATTACTGTCACGCGAATATCGCATCGTACGATTTTAATAGTTTTTGTTAGAACACGCCGCAGTCCAAGGGTTAATGTAGTCGATTTGTGCGTAAGTGGAGCAACGAACTTACGCGGTCTTTGTCGTAAACATCCTGCGTGACGTTGGTTCCATTTCCGACAAAGTTCGTTGATATATTCGAAATAGTAGACGACATATCCCTTCTACCTTTCCGTCAATGAAACGACACGATTAGAACGAAATTCCGGCATAAAATAGCACTCTCTAACTCGCATTAAACCTCGGCAGAGATGTCTTCCAAATCTTCTTCGAGATCTTCGAGTTTCGCACAACACTAAGGTCACTTTATGTTTTTTCAGTACACGGTGTTCCTTCGAAGGAGTTGCCCTACGGCGGGGAAATCCGGAACTGTCCGAATTGCAGGGAGTCAAAGTCCTCTTTGGAGAATGTAATTATATCGGTTTCCTTTCGCGCGTTAAGAAACGACCTGCCACGTTACTTCTGTCGTGAACGAGAAAGAAGAACGGTGAAAATTACGGTCGCGTGTCTTATAGCGGACACCGTTCGATGGAAATGAAAAAGGACGGAAAAGAAGAGAGGTGGATTTGTTCGAAGGTAAACGCGTGTTGTATGAAGTGGCTGTAGTACGGAACGAAACGAAGTCGGTTAAACCGCGTTCTAAAGCGGAATACCGACAATCAGTCTACCAAGCCGCACGTAGGATACCGATCTCCCTCCTTCACCACGATACACTACCGGTAGTGATGGCAATCCGATTCTCTCTCCTTACCTTTTTCCTACAATTTCAACATTGTAAATACTCGAACCTTTCTAAATTTAAACACACTTGACATTCTTCGATGTCGCCGAACTAAAATTCTTGAAACTTTGAAAACCTTGCGACTATCAACATGTATCTAAAGGGAACTTTTGGCAACGACATTCAATCAATATGAAGGAAATTCGATTCAATCCTTTTTATAGGAGTTTGTCCTTTGACTTCCACTCGTATTATTATTTTTTAACAAAAAATAACTGCACATTTTGGCATGTTATAATATTTTCAACATTTTTAAGACCCTGCAGTACCCTATAAGGTTTTTAGTATATAATAATCGTAAGATAAAAAGCTGTTATACGATCTGAATTATCTTATTCCAATTCGAATGTTTTCAAGTAATTTAATTGGGTCTCAAATAAAAGGTTTTTCGTTTTTTGAAGATTACAGAAGCGTGGCCAATCATCTAAAGAAAGAAAGTACGGTATAATAACAATATAATAATGTAATATTCTTGGCAGGAGTTAGCATCGTAATACTTGATCCTGCTTTGCAAAAAGTTTCAAACAATTTCATTAGTCCAATTGTTTGAGTCGATGGTATTTATGAACAACGGAAACGTTTAGAAAAACACCTGGAATTCTTAATTTTCTGAATATTGAAAGAAGGTAATAATGAAATACAATAGCCAAGAAATAAATGTTTACTAGAATCTCATTTGAATTTAAAGATTCCATAATAATTAAGAGTCACGATCTTTCTATAATTAGCAACAGGTATATTTATCGAGAATCAATTTCCATTATTTAAAGGAATCGCAAAATGGATCGGACATCAAAAAATCGGAAAGGAAAAAACTATGAAGTAAGCAGAATTGAAGTTTTTCGATGTTTCGAGATAATTCGCTCACAAAAATAAATCCGTTCTTAACATTTTACTAAAGAAACACAGAATAAAAGTAGAATAAAATGTGGAATAATTCAGAATTTCGTTTATTTTTAGCCATGTCGAAGGACGTGCGGAGACATTATTCCAAAAACGAGAGATGTGAGTCAGACGGTAAAAAAGAGACCGAGAAATCCCAGTGTTTAATGGCAGTAACTGAACAAAATCTCCAAATAAAGTGTGCGAATATGTGTTAACGAGCAGTTTATCCTTCGATTCGAGGTATTGCGTTCGAAAAAATGCAGTTGCATTGCTTTGATTTGATTGGCGAAGTGTCGCTTATAATTACAGAAATTTTCAAGAATCCCATGATGTGTTACATATTACTATTGTAACAATTCTAGTAGTATTAGAATTCTAATATTCCAATAATATTCTAATATTCTGATATTCTAGTATTTTAATAGTCTAGTATTCTGATATTCTGATTTTCTAATATTCTAGTATTCTGATATTCTAATATTCTAATATTCTAATATTCTGATATTCTGATATTCTGATATTCTGATATTCTGATATTCTGATATTCTGATATTCCAATATTCTAATATTCGAATATTCTAGTATCCCATGATGTGTTACATATTACTATTGTAACAATTCTAGTAATATTATTATTCTAATATTCCAATAATATTCTAATATTCTGATATTCTAGTATTCTAATAGTCTAGTATTCTGATATTCTGATATTCTGATATTCTAATATTCTAATATTCTAATATTCTAATATTCCAATATTCTAATATTCGAATACTCTAGTATCCCATGATGTGTTACATATTACTATTGTAACAATTCTAGTAATATTATAATTCTAATATTCCAATAATATTCTAGTATTCTGATATTCTGATATTTTAAAATTCCAATATTCTAATGATATTAGAATTGTTACAAAGTAACCAATTATTTTTCACATATTTTATGAAACTCCATTTATTAATTCTCATTTATTGGATTTAAATCGGATATAAGAACAAATGTGTCGTATATTTTGCAGAAATTCCAAAAATAACGCATGTCCTGTGGTTGGAATTTCTCCTCTGCGGTGTGGTAGCGAACTTGTTAATATAAGTAAGGGAAATGTTATTGAAATTATATTCATAATTGCAAGATTTACAAAAAGACTAAAAATGATTATATAATAAGGATAATAACAACGTAAAGAATGACGTCAATAATGTCCCTTTCCGATCCGTGTTATTAATGTCCAACCGTGGCTGCAAACTGGAAGCAATTACGGAAAAAAGCAGGACGGCGTAAAGGATTCGAGAATGTATGAGAATATAGGGTGACCTATAAATATCAAGCACTACGGCACATACATACGCTTTTATTTACGAAATTAAAATCCGTCTTACATATTTTATGAGTGCTTTTCAAAGAAAAATGTCTACTATATCGCGTGGAATAACTGAAATCCCTGCCAAAGACCCAGTTTTTACGAAAATTCGAAAAAAGCCCCGAAAAATTGAGCGTGCAGGACTTGTCACGCCAACTTTAATCAATATTTCAACATATTAATTTTAATTACGTAATTTACGGAAATATTAGCAACAAAGCCTTCCCCGTTAAAAAACAAGCAATTTTTGTTTAAACATTTTCTTTCTATCTAATTTAATAAACGAGATATTTAAGGAAAACTATTTTGCGTTTTTATTTGTGAGACACCCTATATAAGGGCGAAATTCATGGGCAGAAAAAATGCCGTCCATCTAGCGGTCGAACGGTGGAACTAAACTGGATACTCGTCTCCTACCAGCACCCCCCTGTAAGTGCGAAATTTATGGACAGAAAAAATGTCCTCCATCTAGCGCCCCTGTAAGGGTACAATTCATGGACAGTAAAATGCCGTCCATCTAGCGGCCCTGTAAGGGTAAAATTCATGAAGAGAAAAAATGCCGTCCATCTAGCGGTTGTAAGATGGAACTAAACTCGCCGCTCCCCTCCTTTATTTTACGACTGCTTTAGTTCCACCTTTCCTCCGCTAGATGGACGGCATTTTTGCTGTCCATGAATTTTACCCTTACAGGGGCGCTAGACGGACGGCGGTTTTTCTGTCCATGAATTTTAGCCTTACAGGGCCGCGGATGGACGATATTTTTTCTGTCCATAAATTTCGCCCTTACAGGGAGGCACCGGTAGGAGACGAGTATCCAGTTTAGTTCCACCTTTCGACCGCTAGATGGACGGCATTTTTTCTCTCCATGAACTTTACCCTTACAGGGCCGCTAGATGGACGACATTTTTTCTGTCCATAAATTTTGTCCTTACAGGGATGTCCCGGTAGGAGACGAGTATCCAGTTTAGTTCCACCGTTCGACCGCTAGATGGACGGCATTTTTTCTGCCCACGAATTTCGCCCTTATATAGGGTGTCTCACAAATAAAAACGCAAAATAGTTTTCCTTAAATATCTCGTTTATTAAATTAGATAGAAAGAAAATGTTTAAACAATAATTGCTTGTTTTTTAACGGGGAAGGCTTTGCTGCTAATATTTCCGTAAATTTCGTAATTAAAATTAATATGTTGAAATATTGATTAAAGTTGGCGTGACAAGCCTTGCACGCTCATTTTTCGAGGCTCTCTTTGAATTTCCATAAAAATTGGGTCTTTGGCGGGGATTTCAGTTACTCCACGCGATACAGTAGACATTTTTCTTTGAAAAGCACTCATAAAATATGTAAAACAGACTTTTATTTCGTAAATAAAAACCAAACAGTTCCGCAAGTCACGGATTTTCCCATTTAGAATGCAGTGTTTCCGCCTAGTGCACACACTCGATACTGGCTGAGAACCCCTGCTGACAATCCCTGATTTTCACGACTTTTTCGCTTTTATTTACGACACCAAAGTCTGTTTTGCATATTTTATGAATGCTTTCCAAAGAAAAATGTCTGCCCTATCGCGTAGAATAATTGGAATTCTCGACAGAGGCTCAATTTTTATGGAATTTTGAAAAGAGTCTCGAGGAATGAGCGCGTGGAGCGTGTCTCGCGAACTTTAATTAATGTTTAAACACATTTGCAAATCCATATTGCAAATGTAATTTACGTCATTTCATTCGCAAAAGGCTACAGAATTTTTTGCAACAGATAAAGACTGTCTAACTTTGATACTTACGTCATAAATCTTGTTCAAATAACAAAAAACATATTTTTCCACAAAAATTTGTTTTTTCGAAAACGGGGGGTGATTGAGGACAACTGTTTGCATAGTCTTTTAGAGCACACCAAAATCTATAAGAATCACTTACTCGTAGTTATAATTTGTGTGCGTGTTAGGCAGTATTAAAAAGAGGTTAAAATTATAATTAAAGACGTATATCTACGTAAAACTGGTTTCAGTCGCAGTTGTTCCTTTGCGCTAATCGTGGCGTAATCTTTCGACGTCACGTGTACCGTGGATACACTCCTTTCTTTCACCATTGTTAAAATCCTAACATTCCATAAATACTTAAATTCAATTCTTTTTATGTTCATGATAAAAACTTAATATTTTTAGATTAGATTTTATGCGAATTTCTTACGTTCTTAATCCAGTATTCTCCGCCATCTTTGTTTACCAACAAAACAAGATTATTATGAATATCATATTATAAATTACGCGTGTGACCTTTACGTGTCCATCTACGAAAAAAACTAATAACATCAGAATAAGCCCAATTCGAAATGAATCAACTTTATCTAAAAGAATTTTCGCTACGGAAAATAATAGCAAAGTAAATCGGGATGTCTACTTCAGTTGGGACACCCTGTATATTATGTAGTTCTCATGTTGAGGGGAGCGAGGAAGGTAGCTCGAATAGCAGGAACACTTGTTTATTAAACATTTCTTTCATACTGTTCATATAATAAGTTACGCAGCATCGTTTAACAAGTATCAGGTATCTAAATAGAAGCCTCGGCATTGTGCACTATATACAGCACGAGACAAGATTGCTTTTGCGAAGATAGAAAAGTTTTTTTTTTAACGTTGTCGCCTTTGTAGAAGCGTTAATGTGGATATCGATAGAGTCAGGCCAGAGTTGAGTATTATTCAAGTAAATACCATTATTACTTGCCCAAGAGTAATGATACATTGAATTATTAGTAATTCAATTAATTATGAGATTTATTAAATGATAAGAAAAGACTTCGCGGGTGAAAGATTTACATATATTTAAAAGTAAATCTACGATCTAATCCCCTTCGCCGCGAACAAATTAAAAGAAAAATTCCGATCAAAGAAGTTCGTAAAGTGGGAATTCGTAAATTGAGAACTAGCTGTACATATTAATTAATTGGAATACTTAATTATGTAAAGAAATGCGCGGGGAAATTTGAAAACATTATGAACTTCTCAAAGTGCATTCATATTTGAACGAAGCTTTTCTAGTTTCTTTGACTTCAATGAAATAATACTTAACTCTGAGTCAGGTACAGGATATTCAAGAACTGTACAGCGCATTACGGTTCATGGAAACGCGAAGCTTCTCCAAAGTATACATATTATTTTCAGCCGTCGTTTCCTTAACCATCGAGATTAAAGTTAACCGTGGAAAAATATTCCATCATGTCACTTCGCTCTGCCGTCTAAAAACTACTCAAAAATAATTCTCACTTCGATTACTAGCGATATGGATTTCACTAATTGTAACTCACGCGTTAATCTCACTAATTGTTATAATACGAAACAAAATCGAGAGGCGACTGTATTTGGCAATGTTAACGAACATTTTTAAAATTCAGACTCAGTATCCAACAAATTCAAATTATCTTTATTTAGTAAATTATTATTATTAAACGTCCAGAGACTTCTTCCGAGAAATTTCATGTTTACAAGTGGAGTACAGAGTGTCTGCATAAAAATAAGCAGTAAAATGAGACTAAAAATAATTTCTAATATTTTATAGTTGTTTTAAATATTACAACATAAAAATACTGTTTAAACCATCGTTTAAACTGTTTTCTTGAGATTTTCACGAATTTCGAAGAAAATGACCCACTCTTTAACTCCGAATTTGTTTACTTCAGAATCAAACTGTATAAGTTTGAATTATTTTAATTTAAACGATTTCGCAAAGGTGTTGATATTTTTGCGCATTCTATATTTTGTTTATTAATATAGACACCTTTGCAGCTCCATCTGATACTTTAAAAACATTGCATTAACTTCCATGCCTCTCCCGATTTTATTTGATAATAAGCTGTATGATATTCTTTACATGAAGTAGCACCTTACTTATCATATTTCCGCCGAAAATCCTCTAATTTTACTGGTAAATGTTTAGATATGTCGATGCTACTTAAGCGCTCAATTTACATCTCTAATTGATCACATCTGATTGGAGATACTACGGATAAAGCATTTATCACTTGAAACACCTGATAACGTCCGATCGGCATTTCTAACTTTCAAAATTCGATTGCTTCATAACTTTTCCATTATTGCCTTACAATGTGATTTTTAATTCTCATACACACGAAACAAATCACATCTCCCAGATGTCACTGTATGCCAAGGGGTTAATAAAGAATTTTCTTCACACTAGAACTACGGACAATACATTCACCTACATTTATACATCCACGTATACGTCCTTAAGAATAAGTACGGATGGAACAGGATTAATTAATCGATTTAATGAGCTGCAAAAAATATGAGAAAATGGAACCTTATCAATTTGATCAATTTGAACGTTTTTAAGAAATTCCGGGAACCCGTCATTTTGACGGTTTCCGTAGTTCTAGTGTTAATGTACGAGATATTTCCATTATTTTATCGAACCCCTGTATGTGTCGCAATTGTTTATGGGTTGCGAAATGGTGGCCTCTACCTTGTGCCAAAGCGAGAAACCGGTGAAATAATTTTATGCATATTCAAGAATGGTTTATAATGGTTTGTAACCATTATAAATATAACTGTGTTTATAGTGGTTGACAATATAAACATAACGATACCATTATAAACAAATACATTGGTTCACGCAGCAAAAAGGTTAGGAAACGCTGATTTAATATGATTGAAAGGAAGAGAAAAGTTGAAAATCGACTTCCGAAAGTTAGTCATCGGCATAACAGATCTGCATACATAGTTCTTGTTTGATAGGTTATATCCATACACGATAACAACGTGCTTGCGAAATAAATAATGTAGCTGGATATAAGCGCATCACAGATCACTTCGGATGTATCAAAAATACTTGAATGAATTTCTTCATTGATGTATTTGCATTCAATCGATTATGTCCGACCAGACAGTCACGTGATCGTGACTCTTGTCTCATTTTCAGAGGTACATTATTCGACAGCGACTTCGAAACAGGAAATATGAATGAATGAATGAATAAACTAATCTATTAATAAATTCAAATAAGTCGATTAGCAAGCGGTTATTCTTTAACCTACATATACGTATCCGATTTCCTTCCAGTCACTTAATCATTTGTTTATTAGACATCTATTATCCGAGCAAAATCCAGTTCTGCTGTAAATGCGGATTCTCTTGAATTGTTTATAAGATTATTCAGCATGGGTCCATGTTTAACAGCCACTGTGAGTACTCGATATGAATATGATATGAGTTTCTTATGATTGCCATCTATTACTTTACCGTTGTTTCGTATTATGACTTAAACTTAACACTTATTAGATTCTGCTGTTATTCCCGATTATTCGAGTCGGCACATTAACCCTTTGACTGCGGCGGGTTCTAACAGAAAACTATTAACATCGTACGATGCGATCGATATTCGTGTGACAGAAGTTGACATTAAATTGTGTCGGTAAAAAAGAAAAATCGAGGAGTTATTGAGATTCAGTTGCTTGATCGGTTGTTGTGTAACACGTAACAGTATGTTGCGTGCTTTATTATTTTACTAACAAATTAAATGCGTTGTACCGAACATATTTTATTGAACGTATTTATACGCCTTTCGCAGTCAAAAGGTTAAACACAAATTATTAAACAAGTTCTGAATAATCCGGACCGATTTTTAACACTAGAACTACCGACCATATTCGGTTATATTTTACATTTATATGTATATAAATTACTACTGAAAGGTGCAATTTAATTAATGCTTGAATTATACGCGTTATGTATATAAAATAACGGTATACGAATTCTCAAACAATCTGTCGTTGTATATTTGAATAATTCTGTTGAAAAAATTGGAAGCAGATTATTTTGAGTGTTTTGGTAGTTCTAGTGTTAAGTCCTGATCGAAATCTGAAAGACATATTGCGGAATAATTTAACATACAATTTCTAGAATCGAGAAACGTAATTCTTTTTAACGAACCAGCAAAAGTCAACTTCAAACTATAAACTGCTATTGACATTTTACATCTCTGCGAGGCTGATATAAGTGTGTCCTTAATGGCGCCAGTGCGGATGTTTAGTTCTTATAACAATTAGCAATAGTTAACAACAACATTTATTACAGATTCATATGTCGGAACGTAATTGCGCCATTTTGCTTTTGCAGTAAGCCTTCTTTCATTTTTAATACTGTCATTGAGCTGTTCATCTGTCGCTTGTTTATTATATTCTTCTCTTATATTGCTAGAAAATTTCAGTTGCATATTGTACATCGTCGAACAGTAATTTTCAAACTATCTGCAGTTTAATGTTCAGATAGAAATCAACATGCGAAATTATTAAGCTAATTTTTAAAGTAGATTTATGAAATTCATATAATATAGAGGATTCCGAAATGCTGTCAATAATTCCAAAACGGAGATTAAAAGATCACTGAATCGAGTCTCATGCGCGAAAGACTTTCCACTTCCTCCATTTTTTAAATCTACGCGACAGATTGTGGTGTAATATGAAAGCCGTTTAATTCTTTCAGTAAAAAAATTAATAAACAGTATCCGTAATACTTTCTAACAATTTGTAGATTACCAAATTAATTTAGTTTAACAATAAGATATGTAATCAAAATCTCCAGATGTCTCACAAATTACCGATTATAAGAGAATGAAAGAAATTGCTAGTAAACTAATTAAGCTGCTATGCTTTTCGATTACAAAATAAAACATCAAGTCATTTACCCTTAAGTTAATTAACTTTAAAATAATTAATTCACTAATAATAAATAAATACATAAATGATTCAAGTAATGACTTAGTTATCGATAGAATAAGATGAATAATTGTAGCATTATAAAAATACATAATTATAGAATAACATGAGAATACTTTAATAATTTGCAGTATAAGTGGAAACTAATTTTGTGAGATGTACTTTACATGGCCAAATTGCTTATTATTTGCACAACATATTTAACTTGTGCTTATGTCCTCCTCTTTTCATAATTATTAATGCTAACCGGAAGTAAAGAGAGCATCCTACATATTGAAGACTTAATTGCATAATAATCATCATTCCCAACAGGTTATAAAAGTCTCTGAAATCTTCTTGCAACAAGTAATGCGTATCAAGTGTATATATAATGTGTACGTATATGTAAATATATATATATATATGCATATGAATATGCTTCTTTCTGAATTAACAACAACGTGCGCACTATCGCGCGAGTTCGCTATAAAGCCAACAACTGTATGGACGGTTACCAACAAAACAAATGGAATTAAGCGCGCTTCACCCATAAACTTTCGCCAGAATTTTATTCAGATAATTGAATGCAACAAACAATATGATAGTCGATGTATATTCGTACAACTTATATTTCTCTCATTTGAATGATTCTGGCAGAGAAAAGAGTGATAAACGATAATATTTATTAATGATAATAAGAACTAGATATTTACTGAGTTATCAATATATTAATTACGCGGATAAATATAACAAAGTTTAGAAATATATGCAACAGTGATTATTGGTACTGTTAATAAAGTATTGCATTCAACATATGGATTATTAGCCGATTGTATCTTGTAAATTAAAGCTCACGCGTAACTTTAATTTATTATTTGAACAAAATTCTGGTGACTTTATATTTCCTTTTTCTTCCTAATATTTGCGCAAAACATTCTTTTTATGCTTTGAAAATCGTCGCACTTTTTCACTGGGTTTTCTCTATTTATATAAATTGCCACATCTATTGGTATATTTGTAATGCCCTTACTACGTCTAAATATATCTTTCCATCTTCGTTTCCTTTTTACTTCAGCAATATATCATTGCACTATTCTTTAATGTAACCTTAATCGACTCCTTGTTTTTATATATCGATCTACCTGATATTTTCAGATCTGAGTGTCTTATGATAAAAGATGTGTTGGGAGTAGTGTACCTTAAACCTGACTCTAATGGATGATGCTTATTGGGAGATGTACAGTGCACGCAATTTATTCTACGCTTGGGTCAATGAAAGAATGGGAAGGGAAGTATTCCTCAATCGCCTATTCCTTAATGTGAAAATATGTTTAATTGATATTAATATTAATATTAATATTAATACTTAACACGCCTCTTTTATATTCTTGAAGCTATTTATATGTATAATACATTATGTTAAATTGCTATTTACACATGACTCGTTTATATCCTTGAAGCTATTTATATGTACATACATATATGTAAGTTCAGTATCAGTCATTTTTCTGATTAATTATATAAATCAATTAAATATAATATGATTTTGTCTTTGAGTACTGTGCAAGAATTATCGGAGATAAGTAGTTTAGTAGTACAATAAAAATCATTTACCTCGTAGTACTAAATTGTAAATAAATGCAGATGCAGTGCTAATAAGTAGAGAAAACTTCCCCTCTCATCAAATTCATCAAAAGCGTAAAATCATTTGCACGCACTGTACTGTTTTGGCATGATAATGTACATATTCGCGTATAGATCGGTAGTAAAGGGTTACAGAATCCTTTTTCGGATTACACTTGACAGTCACTATTGAGAATACATTAAATGAGTGAACATAGTTTTTCAAAATTCTGGTTCACCATACATGCTATTAATCCTTCAGTATTATGACAAAGTTTCTGTTAACTTTATACCATATTTTGGTCTTATTAAACGTGATGTTACTTTTCAAAAATAAATCTTGGGTTATCATTTTCTGAAGTGTGACGTAATCGGTTTCTATAATCTGACAAAAGGAAATTGTCCTAGAAGAAGGGTGACGATGGAATTACCTGGACTTTGAAAAATGGTAGGTCAAGTGTGATAATTCGTTATTTTTAACATCTCGCATTTTTCAGTTACGAGTTCGCGAACTACCGATTAGAATCTGATGAAAAACTCTGGATATTTTAACATATGTCCTAATGTAAATCTTATCGTTTTGCAAAATAGTTCTTGAAATAAACAATTCTAACGTCAGTATAAACAACATCTTTTACAAAATACCGAATAACGTTTCGAATAACACCGCGTTTGCGTTTAATGCAAATAAATACTGTTCAAAGAACCCGTCTTTGTAAAATGCTACGTAAGATTGTCGAAGATTGCCGTTACGCGTATTAGAATTCTTCATTGACTTTCAAAGTGAAAAGCATCATATTCTTTATTCTTTTACTGTTCGAATATTTTCAATCGCAAATTCATACAATGCATGAAATCATTAATTCAGTTAATCATTTAGACAAATTTGAACTTTATCGCGATCACTTTCATTTTAATTTATTTCTCCCACTTTTGCCACCCGAATCGAAATCCTTAAACGGTTTTCTTACCTTTTCAAGTTTAACATTAAAAGTATCGGAAAAGGATCTTCTATCTTTGCTGAAACTTCGTTTTCAGCATATGGTTGACTCTTTTTGGCAATACAAAATACAAAGATGGATTTACGGTGTATTCGTTGAAACAGGATTTTCAACAATTTATGTTGTCGAAATGAATGTAAGATCGTCAGGCCAAAAGCAGGCGTGAACGTATTTATAGGAAACCTGTTCCTTAATTTTCTTCCAGGACGTCCCTTTCTTCTTACACAGTATTCGGATTACTGTAATCATCTGAACCGCAATTAAATCAACTTAATATTAATTCAATACATACGAAAATAATGTATTTTGTAAAATATAAGATCCAAAATGATCTTTTCTACATCAAACTCTCTATTGATATTGTATCAGCTCATGTAATAAATAATTATGTACTACATATAAATAAATCATAAATTTTATGATATTCATACATAACGTGATAATAAATTTCATCAGGTTTCAAGTGCAAAGTAAATTTTATCAATTTTCACTAATTTGGATACTCTTTGGGTTTGTTTGTTAAACAACTGAGATACAAAGTTATCATGATTGACTTGTCAGATTACGACATTCAGTGTTCTCGTTAACAGAATTTTATATTTTATACAGTTAATTATTTGTTACCATAAATAAATTTCAACTTATTGTTAGTCGTTAATTATACTCACTCGTGTAAAGTCGTAAAGGATCCTAGTTTCCGATGATGTTACGTCATCGAAGATGAATCCGACGGTACCGGAAGTTGAGGAGTCTGCCGGCCGGGAACTCGCCTCGGCCATCGTTGAGGAGAAACTGGTGGTGTAGGTCTGGGAGTATTTGGTGCAGAACCAGCCGTGAATCTCCAATTACCCCCCGCCATTCCTGACCTTCCCATCGAAGACAAGCTTGTGTGGCTACTACTACAAGCCACTGATGCGGACAAGTCCACCCTTGATACGGCCCTAGATGCCGAGCCAATGAAAACATTCATATTAACCATTTCATTGCCAGAGGAAGAATGATGAAATAGTGATTTGCTATCTTAAAACGATTCCTCACTGATTCACTGACTTCTGAATCAGTAGCATTTTTGCTTTTTGAACAATTCTATAAATCTTCCATTTATTTTGCTGGCAAAGCTTTACTTAATAAATGAGGAAATGTTCTAACTTTTCATCAACCGTTATGGAGTTGCAATATTTCTTCAATAATAAAGGAAAAGAATCGAGGCAATATGGAGTTTTCACGTGGTTACTCTGTAAACCCTGGATATTTTTACCTCGACGGAGGCGCAGATCCTCCGGTGTAATAATGTAATCCAGCGGGACCACTTCTCGGTCTCATTGTGGGTAAAACACTGGCCGATCTGTGCATCGCTGGTGATGGTGGTGCAGATGGCAACATTCTAGGTGTTTGCGGTGGCGTCCTCCCAGGAGATAAAGTTCCGGCACTGCTCGTAGATGACTTCCGCCTAGGACTTCTGCAAAGCAATATCAAATATCTTTATAATAATAGTAACTGAGCAAGAAGAAACTTTGTGATGGTAGCTATTGAAATCAGATAAAGAGATACCTTTTAGTAGGCTGCCGACAAAGGCCCGTTGGACAGGGACGTCCCATAGCGCATTTTCCTTCGCAAACTTCTCTCGCCAATGCCATGGTTTCGTAGTTTCTCAGGGTGGCACGGCAAATTTCAGCATCGGACTCCGCGAGCGCTAAACTTGGAAATCGTTCCTTTACCCTCCGTCGTTCCTAGAACAAATAAATTCCCGGGTGATGCATTAGTAAAATGTATATAAAGTCTAAACATAAAAAAGTTATCAGAAGCAATCATCAATTAAATTCGATCATATTCGAATTTGGTTTGCAAAGGGTGCATTTCTAGTGCAAATCCGGTATACCTCTTGCAGTCGGCAGGATTCAAAGTCCTTGAGCTGTTGTTGGAAGCCAACATTTGGATTGGCAATTGAACGGCCTACTCGGACGACCTTGAGTGCCTCCTTCCAGGAGAGGTTTGTCGTACTCATTATATAGGCCACTGCCACTGTTACGCTTCTGGACATCCCGGCCAAGCTGAAATTGAAAATAGCTAGAAAATTAGAATTGAAGTAATACTTATAATTACGATATTTTACAAAGCAAACTGTATTTGAAGATATCAAGGAAGCAATGTATATTCGCAACACCGATTTGAGTCTTTCGGATGTCCGTTTGGAGGTTTCAGAAATGAAACAGTTTTAAATATTCGAAACCACTAATTACTAAATGTAGCAATTGCCGAAAGCATTATTAAATGTACTCATCAATTTGTCAAAGCATTAACAGTTTGTGAATATGGAAAAGAATGAAGAATGTAAATCAACAAAAATGGCGATCGTTATGCGAACTAAATTAGTTTATATAACTACATAAATTTTTCTAGGATTTATATAACATCTATTTGCTACATAGATTAAAAAAATTATACATTTTTACATGGCAAGTTTTAAAATCTTCCTTCTTGTGTAAACATATTTCAATGAGATCTAAAGAAATTTCAGTTAAATCTTGTATAATATTATTGTTAATATCTTTTTTAAATTCAATTGTCTATAATCGCTGATTGAAGCCTGAATGTCAGCTGCTTTTAAACCGGGATGTACGTGTTAAAGATTCCTTTCGAGAAGAATATTTCATATATCGAACTCCTTGTTCTTTTTCTTATGTAAAAAAGTGGGACAAGTGGTCAAACAATGTTCCGATAGGTACACTTCAGATAACAAATCTGACAATGTGTGTATGGTGAATCGTAATACTATCTGCAAATACTAGTGATAGTCTCTTACATCGTGTTTTAAAATTAATTCCATCGATACAAAAATTAACTAGGATATGGCGGTAATTGCGATCTTGTAACAAAATTATTTCGTACATTATTAAAAGCGAATACCTCCCTTTCTAGTAGATTAATAACTTTAATAAATATTATCGAGGAAAATCAATATCTTTATACAGTTGATAAAAATATGTAAATAGTAGGAGATAAGTACATACCAGTGTATTAAAACGTTTCCTCCGCGTAGACGCGCGGCATGAATAAAGTCGTTGCATAGAGAAAAGTACTGCGTTAAGTTCTGATCAGGACTGTCAGAAGCCAGAATGCACAAGTAATGTTTATCCTGAAATAATGCATATTGTTCGCATTGTTATACAGAAGTTAAGAAAATTCGTGTTCTGTTTAAACGTTAAAAACCGCACGAACTTTGTATCCAACCTAATATAATATTATAAAGGCGCATGTATTCAAATAAGAAACTTTTTGCAAAATTAATTAACCGGCATTCCACCGATGCACTAACGAAATTATTAAGCTTGGGAAACAAAAGAAATACCAATAACTGCAATAAAATGTAGATATCAGAGAACTGTTCAAGAATTTACATTTCGTTGCATTACATGACAGAATTCTGTATCTACAATTACTTGTAGCTTTTCCGTAAACTTCTTTTATCTTCGCGAATTGCTCGAAGGTTTTCTCGGAAGTCTTAACAAGTTGTATCGAATGTTAAGAGAAACATAAAACAATAAAAAATATCCGCTGGACTAACTCCTTTATATGATTTATAAATTCGCGGCTATTTTTATTAAGTTCTTAGATTATATTATACTAAAGATTGCAAAATTAAATTCTGCTTGTGATTCGATATATTCGGCATGTAAATCTAATTTCATTTTTAACCGTCGAGACAAATTGCATATTCGAATGATGTGTTAACTTGTCATCCTCGATTAACAAGTTAAATATTATTATAATATAATATCACAGGTTAAACGTATCATAATATTAAATATTATTAAATATTATTACTTACAGAATGTAAACGTCGTGCTGTATCATGGATTGCCAGAATATGAGTTATTTCAAAGCGTTGTAGTTGGTCAGCATCTTTACTGTCATGGTAATTGCCAACATAAAGCCCCGGAAGGACCTGCCAACACAAAATTTAAATCTTTCTTAAATTCCCTATTCCCATTCAGTATACGTTTCGATTTTATGAAATATTGCAATCGTATCATATTGTAACATATAACGATAATATCTTATACTGATTTAGAATATAATGTAAATATTATACAAGCATTATATTATTCTGTATTTTATAATAAGTAATACCCAATCTTTATGAGATGTTCGAATAGTCTTTTAAAAATATTTTTGCATTGTATTCTTTAATGTAAGACTAAGTTTCACAATTTTATAGAACTGAATGATTACATAATAAATTTCAAAGTTTCAACTTAAAAAATTTCAATTTCAGTTCCAGGACCTTCATTTAATACCTCAATATAATCATTTTTCAGGCAATAAAAATGAATAACCAATAATATGATATTGCAGTAAATTGTTCTTTGCCAAATTGTTTAGCTTAAACTTATTTCCACGGAAAAATTACACAGTTATTTAATCCAATTCTTTAGTTCATTGGACTCTCCTTCCCTTTTCTTTGCAAATTTAAACGATTCCATTACATGTAACATGTTGAACTTACATTTCTTGCAACATCGCACCCTTCTGTCTTAATATATACAATCATTTTACTTTACACCTAAAACTTTTGTAAAAAACTGAACCCATTAATTATAAAAAATACATGGGCCTGGCTTAAACTTTGTTCCGCTTCCTCACGCAATAAGGAAAAGGATGACTGAGAAATATTATTTGCCATTAATCTCATGATAATACATTTCCTGCAAAATAAATTTCTTCGACCGCTATTATCCTATTCTAGAGGGTTCTGCTTATTTATAGAGCAGAAAAAAGTCGGTCAATGAAGGTTCCATTTATTTTATCTGGATTATTCATTAACAAAAAGCATCTCCACTTTAGATAAATAAAGAGATTCAAGGACTTGCATTCAGTACCACAATACAATAAGTTTTCAAGCAATTAACTACGTGTAAGTATGGATTGGGAACGTACAAGAAAAAATCATATTTCCAATTATATACAGCAGAGTTTCTCAACCTTTGATCGCGTTAGAGTTTTAATTCGTTGCTAAATGCCTAAATACCTTATGCCAAAGAGAGAAACCGGTGAATCGAGAATAGTATATAATATAAACATTTAGGTCGCGGTACCATTACAAACAAATATATCGGGTCACGTGGTAAAAAGGTAAAGAAATGCTGATACAGAACTCCCTTTATTTACTACAAAAGTTCTATTATAGTTTTTAGGTCAAGTCGAAGATTTGCATGGCAAACATTCAACGTTGTATATTAAAGTTAATTGGAAACATCGGGAAAACTGTAAATTATACGAAGAATCATACGATTTTATAGTCTTCTCTTTAAATCGATCCGCGTGAATCTCCTTGACGCTGCCTTCATAGAAATACATACATTATTCTAAATGATATTAAATTTCCCATCTCACCATAAACTGAGAGGCGACTCTCAATCGCCACACGGTTTATTACGACAAGGAGCCGTTCAGTCGTCGCTTAGTTTGTTCCGGTACTTTAGCGGCGATTCTCAACTTATTGCCGCAACTCTCAGTTTATCGTGGCGACTCTAGATAGCCTCTCGAATATAAAGGGTTAAATAATGCCTAAGGCTGTTCAGAAGAAGGCATTGTATAGAAGTCGGTGATCGTTTAATCGATAGCGGTGCAGCAGCTCGAGTGAGGCGTCTTTAAGCCATCCCTTCTGCGGGACAAAGCCACCTCTCTTAACTCTTCACCGCGCGCATTCACGAAAGCTTAATCGCCTGTGGATTACCGATAGCCAAGTTATTCTACCTGAACAAGGTAATTAGTCTATATAGTACACACTTCTGTCAGCCTATTCATTGTTTTACAAAGAGATGCAGGGTGCACACATATATACAGACACCCATGCACCAGAGCATGTAATTGAAATCTAATATGCGGAAGATTGCATTACGAACTGTCTGCTACACGAAGTTTCCTGATATTCTGATGAAACATGCACCGCGTATATTCTGGATTCTAGGCTTCAGCTTTTTCTCGTAATAATATATACGTGTATGTAAAATTATCAATATTGTTATTTATAATCGGTAAGAGGTTTTAAACTGTTTATGTGTGTACTTAAATGTTTAACAGATTCTGGACGGTATGCTACGCACAGCATGATTTCATTATTATTATTTATATCGTCATATTGTTCAGTTTTATCAGTTTTACGTGTGTATACATTTTTAGTATGCATCATCCAAAACTATTGGTTTAGTTTAGGCATTTTTGGGTAGGGACATTCTGTTTAAAACTATTTATCGTTTAGTTCTAATTTTAGCGAAAGCTTATTCCATTTATTATCATGAGTGAAAAGTAGAAAGTGAAAGGATGCGTGAGACAAGGGTAATCACTCAAAGCTGAGGATAAAACAGAATTAATTATAGAGAGTAGTGAATGAAATTAATGTAAATTTGTGTTAAGAGTACACTTTTAGTAGCTTTAACATTAATAAACTAGTAGAAAGTACCTATTGGTGTTCAAACAGAATGGAATGTTTGGTACAATGTGTAATAGGAATATTATAGACAACGGTAGACACGCAATCAGAGGTACATTAATTAACAATGAAAACCAAATTTATAAGAAATCAATTTCAAATGGAAATTAAGTTCTTTTCATCACGTTAAGTTCTACTTCTGAAACACCCTGTACAATAATACAAGTGCGAACAGTAAAAAACGAATGAAATATGGCGTTCATTTGAATTGCCGGAGATCGACCTAAATTCGGGAATTTTGCCGCAAGCTTCGCAAAAAGCATAAGTTTTTCATCAGTGAAAAAACAATCAGTGCATAGTTTAATTTACACATCTGCCGCAGAGTAAAGCGTCCACGAAAGTTGCCAAGCGGATATGAAATCGAAAGAAAAGCCTGGCATCGTGCCAGACACAAATCCGTCAAACTTGATGACTCTCCACCCGCCTTAACCCCCCGCCCCCACCCCTACAACGTTTTATTTTACGGCTTTTATTCGCTCGGTTAGAAAACAGCCCAACTCTAATTCCGTTCTTACCGAGATGTAGATCACTTTCAAGATCCCTCCGGAAATTTGCGGAATTACCGCGGAAGGACACACAAAGTATTTCCTTCTTTCTCTTTCCGAATAAATGTGTCCGACTTGCGTTTGAAGTTTATTTCGAGGCTTAAATGAAATTCCTTTCATTGTAAAATGTTACATCGGTGAAGCTTTTAGTTACAAGTTTTTCAGGCTGATGGAAATTTCATTTTTCGATGGATGAATTCATATATGTAATATGAACAGTCAGATTATTTAAAGAAAACGAAAAATTGATTATTTAATCTGGAAAAACGACATTACTTATAAACATTAGTACCCCGAGTATATCAACCTTTTGTTCTATTTCCTAGTTCACGTGACATATATCGTGAGTCTTTAGATATCTATTAATATATCTTTAATAACTCACAGCTGTCGTTAGATGAGCGGTAAAACGATTGCGTGACCTGTTATTTGATGGATGAATCCACCCCCGAGAAAAAAGTAATCAGTTTATTTCTCGTTTGTGCGTCTTAAATTTATCACATTATTTTTTTAAAAATAATCTTCCTTCCTGGCTTGCTCTTTTAATCCCTACGTTATAAGAACGAAGCCACGCCGTTGCAACAATGTTATCGGTATGCTAACATCCGGTTCTTCCACGCTACGTCACTATGGTTTCGCTTAGTCCACGGTTTCTTCTTTATTAAATTCCTTGACTTCATTCGATAAGAACTTACGCCAAATGAAAAAACACGTGAAAAAAATCAAAACTTACGTGAAATGTTTTATATGTTGTGAATATTGTGAACAATCTGACGTCGAAAACTTTCATTGAGGTTAGAAGTTACAATTTACACGATGATTCTGAGTAATCGGCAATTGAATCATGATGAATAATGGTAAGTGTAATTCGCTCATTGTATAATAGTATCAATCGATATCTCAAAATAAGTGTCGAAATCTATTACAAACTGGAGACAAAATGAAACCAGTTCAGATGAACTTTGGTCCTGAATCGAACGATAACCGAGGAATGTTTAATATTCATATCTGATAAAGATCTCAAATGTTTATTCTAAAATGCAATTTTAGTTTAGTCATTGAAAGTTAACAATTTTTCCGATATCAACGAATATTATTATAATAATAATACGCCATTTCCGAGTAGGTAGTGCGAGTGTTGAAAGTGATTAAAAATAGTGACTTTGTATTCTGTCTAACAATCAGACATAATCGGCTTAGCATTGATTGAGATAAGTAACATTTTAGTGCACCATAAATCAATTAAAACATGGCGGTGCGGCGGGAAGGGACATGATAATGAATGACATGATAATTGTTGTCAAAAGAAGAGGTGATACCGGAGACACCATTTCCAGAAATTACGCTACAAACGCAAAGGTGTTTTGCGAAGTAAACGGTGTATGTCCGTGGAAATTTAAAATCGAAGAAAATAGCTCAATTTTCTAGTGTATTTTCGAGTGCGCGAATAACAAAAGGAAACAGGGCGTGGTGAATACGGATTTAAGCGCTGTTGGATTCCGCAAAGAAGGCAATGGTGACGTACACAAATATCACGTAGAATTCCGAATTTCGATTGGTTAATTTAATGCAAAATATAAAATTACATAACATTATGCTTCCTCAAAAATAATCGAGATCAGTGATGACGTATATGATATTAATATAACATAACACTTTCAGTTATACATTATCAAAAGTCATACACTTTTCCAAAAGGATTATATCAACCCCGATATCACCTAATATATCATGTCATTTATAATAAGAATCTATTCACTTAGACAAATACTGAGCAAATTGACATTTTACAAATAGAAATAGAAATGAGTCGTTTATTATGAAAGCGGTGTATCTCCATTTAAAATCTGGATCACGAATTATTTATAAAATGAAAGATCACCCTAAAGTTCTCACCAAATTAAGATTGAGTTCAGTTTCCTCAAAAGATAGATTTACGATAATCGACTTAAATGCTGACTTCGCAAGTATAAATGCTCTGGAGATTCGCTATAATTTTCCAGGAATGTGCTATAAAAATGTATAAACTAGTGGGGCAACAGAATGCGGGTTATTACGGTCAGTGGTGTAGTTGTCATCGATCCTTTGTACGTGGTATATGTGTAAGCATCGAGATTACAACACCTGTGCGTTACTGCTTATCTGATAGCGCAACACATTGCCACCGATTCTTACAGTTCCTAGAAACCTTCTACTAGGTACACATTATGATCTTTTACCACAAAACCGCTCAAGTTTTTCAATTCGAAATTTAGAAAAGAGTTTCTACACAATGAACTCCCTCCCACAATCTCCAAATTCCAAGTCCATCGAGTAGTTGGGAGGTGTCAATTATAAAGATGTGTTTTTAACACTATAATTACCAAGGGGGTCAAAATGACTTGTCTGCCATTTTTAGTTAAATTATTCGAATATACCACGGTGAATTGTTTGAGATTTTATATACTTTTATGTTATATACTTGAAGCGAATAATTGAATGCATTAATTGACTGAAACCCTCTAGCCATAATTTATATATAAATCAATGTGTAAGCATAACTGAGTATATGTTCGGTATATGTTATTACTTGATTATTATTATATTGTATAACAATGATCGTTTTAAGAGAAACGTGAAGTTTATATTCATCAAACTATACCTTTGTGAAATGCACTTCAACCTATTATTTGCTGGCCTATCATTGTTATTTCCTAGTGCTAATTAGATTTCCTTCGCATAACAAACTGTGCATCCTAACTACATCGAAACTGCAAGAACAATACTTTAGAATTCAATTAGAGTAGGTGGGAACTTCATCAAAGTGCTTTCAGTGTGAACATTTCAAGCTAATAAATAGATTGCGAGATAATGCACACACGCACACAACGTAATTGTAAAACATTCAATGTGAAATTTGAAAAAATAATTACTTGATCGACGGATTAAGACCAAATATTATTAATTACATACGCAAAGGATTTAACGAAAACAGGATTTTAATTCCAACACCGTAACAAAAAGATAACACCTTTCGTAAAAAACAGAGATACATTAAATTTAATCTAAACAGTGAAAAGAAGATGGCAATTAAAATGACGAAATACGACACGAACAACAATTTTGCTGAAGTCAACGATTCACAGGTGATATCCTTTTATACGGTTACTAAAAGATCGTAAATATCTTTGATATTTTCTCCCGATGAGTGTATTTATTGTATATCGATTGTAACAGTTTCGTTTTACCTTGGAATTTATGTGTCACAAACATTCCCTGACATTAACTTTCCTGTAAAATGAACATAATATTCTACACTTTGCGAACAGTAAAGTTGTTCGATTTTCCATTCGCGATGTTGTTGATAAGAAAACGAAGTGACCTGCAATGCTTAGATTTCAACACGCGAGGAATATTTTCCTTTTTTTCTTTCATAAGTGCGTCATTATCTTATGCTCAGTCGAGGACACGAATATTGGAAGTACTTTCTCACATTATATGTGAAATATTTTAACACTAGAACTACGAAAGGAGTCAAAATCACTTGTCATTGTTAATTAAATTATTCGAACATATTACGGCGGATTGTTTCAGATTTTATATACTTCGATTTTATATATATATATAACGTAAATAGTTGAAGGAATTAATTAACTTAAATCCTTTAGCCATAATTTATGTATAAATAAATTGTATTTGAGGAATTATAAGATAAACTAAGAATCCATCCAATTTATTTAAAACTGAATTGTAATAAATACAATTTTCAGCTACAGATTGATATCCTCTTTTTATTAGTTACAGTATTAAAATTAAGGAAAAAATGTTATACCAGTTTCCAAGATAACGGTTCATTTAATGCAATTCGATTAACGTTAATTTATGAAAATTTCAATGAGTATTCTATAGTGACCAATGGTCGAAACATAATGAAGATAAATCGCATTTCAATGACAGAGTGGAACGTTAATTATTCAGATACAGCTTATCCGGATTCTCGATTACACTAATCCTAATACCCCGCCCCTCAATTACCCGGAAGTAGCGTGACGTTAATATACTCGAGAATGTCAATTTTTACCAGAAATTATCGTAGTTCAACTATCTATTATATTATTGCTTATATTTACTATGCTAATATACTTTTACAGGTTAAGGTCGCCTCTGCAGTTTTTTCGCATATTTTGCTTCATTTTTGGACTTCATATTCCTTTGTATTTATGTATGTATGTTATTTTAGCACAGTTTATGGCATTTCCAGGAAGAACATACATAATGACGTCTACTACTTTCATAAAAAAATAGTCCAGTTTTCGTCTCGTGAATCTTACAGTTATTTCATAATTACTATTAATTATTATTACTCCTTCCACATATTTGTTTTAACAAACTTACAACGAGAGATTTGAATAAAATAGTTCGATAAATATCTACACGCGGACGGAAATTGATTTACTGAAAACTTTGCTCTCATATTTGCAATTAGCATTCTCATACTTTTCTCTTCATGGGCAACCCACAAATTGGCTTGTTTCTAATTAGTACAACCTCTTTGATTCCCAACAGCCACCTTTTTCGAAATATTATTTGAATTTTACAAAATCACCAGAAATTTCGAAGGAAAGTAAGAACGAAAAACATATATGCGGAGATAAGAAGATACAACATTTGGATAAGAGCTTGAAATGGAGGCTTTTTACTGAACAAATTGATGTACTTCTAGCTACTTCCACGAGAAGCGTCATTAATTTCGAAGTGTTCATGAATGAAGAAGCTTTTGGAGTAAAGAACCTGTTTTTAAAGAGCTTTTCTTTAGAATAACGGTATCAGGGAAGTTGGAATTAGCTTGAAATCATACAAGTGGTGCATCAAAGTAGAATATACCATATATAACCCATTATTTTCTTTTTCAAATATCATGAAACAAATCAACAAACACATTTCCTAGACAGTACCAGCAGGATATATAAATGTCTTGCTATATTCAAATAGATTATTCCGTGAATATTGAAATTTTAATTACCAAACAGATACCTAAACCTCTGTAACTCGCTTATATGAAAATGTTAGTTAATGAATTTTATCTCTACAACAACGATATGATATTTTTAATTACACGTATTATATAACATAAGCTGAGCAAGAAAAGCAAGTTATAGATTCGCAAATCGGACTACTTCGTAATAAAAGTATATAAAGTAAGCCTAAGGGAAGTGTGCCGAGGCGGGTAGTTAGAATCAATAGGCGCCTAAGATATTTCTACTTGATCGTGCCAGTTACTCAGTGAAGTTGATCGGATAAGAACCACTCGCGGATTTGCGAATGTGTATTGGTGGTGTGTCCAGAAACAGGAAGTGGCATAAAGAACGAGAAATATAATCACAAATAAAGAATCAAAGTAATTAATACCATTCGAACGTGCGTATAAACGTATCGGTGGTGTTTCCAGAAACAGGAAGTCGCATACAGAACGAGAAATATAACGAAAAATCAAGACTCAAAGTAATGAATCCCTTGCTATATGTTCTTAACATGCTAAAAGCTAAAAGCTAACCATTTCCTTGCGTGTACTAGTTTCAAGTATTTATGGGGAAGGCATTACAAAATTATGTAGTTTCTAAGAGTTTCTAAGAATTAGATAAGTATGGTGCATGTGAACAACCAAAGTTACATCGCTTTATAAAGGGTTAAAAGAATTCCTTCACATCTTGTATATTATATAAAGATTAATTTAGCTAGACAAACAATTAGCTAGGTAGATGAACATCGGGATAGTTTGCCTACTCGGGAACATTATAAACAAAGTAACATAGGAAACTCTCACCTTGTTCATCCCATTCCCCATGATGCTGGTTGAAGAATAGCCTGAAATTCTTGGAAAGTATAACAGGAAGTCGATTGCAGTCAACCGATAAGAGCTATCGGTTTAATCGCGTGACTCTTCTCGAACGCTCAGTCGGTCCTTTCTCGTTCTTAACATCTCGAGTTTGCTCCTCGAGTTCTTACGCGGCCCGCCCCTTTCTCTTCGCTCCCGGCATTTTTCATCGAGCACCATACTTGATGGATGCTCGAAATCAAAGACGAAATCGAGGCCGACGAAGAACTGAAGATGATTTGTCGCGACTACCATCTAATCAACAGTGCCAAACTTCAAGGACAAGAAACTCGCAATATACTGGCTGACTGATTTCATTGTATTTCGCTACTCCACTTTCATTCTTCAAACTTTGCTCTATAGATTCGTTCGCATCTGTTCTTCCTTTCCGCGAAGTTCCTAATCTCTCACATTTATTTATCCTGTACTCAAGTAATTATTAAAATGTAGAATTCCATAAACTCGAATTTATTATAGATATTTCATGTACTTCGGTACTTCTTGCCTAACTATTTTATCTTTTTACCTATATTGCTTGTTTTGATATAAACTTTATTTCTTTATGACTTCCATTACTGTATTAATTGTTTGAGTTAATTCAGCTTTCCTTAAAAAATGCTACTTTGTCATCGATTGCTTTACTTTTTAAGATACCTCGTTATTCTATTCATTGGTTTATCTTCATTGCTCTTTACTAAGACTTTTACTTTGTTTCATTCGATTTATCTTTTGATCTCGAAAACTGATTGTTGATCCCCTCACTTTATATCGTTCTCGAATATTTCATCACCGTATTCGTTAGTTGATCTTATTTTCCGAGTTGCTGATCCCTTTTCTTGGATCTTCTTCTTTGTAGAAAGTCACGCAACCGCGGAACCCAATAAAATCAAGAGAACTTATACAATCTTGACTCCCATTATTTATGTTCGTGCAGAATGTTGTTCATGAACAAGGAAGTCGTTATTTCTTTTCTATTTCAACGATTTATTTATGTAATCCGTTTACCATGTCTTGGAAGTTAATGAAGATTTTCAAACTTCAAGAAAACCGTTTTTACCGTGTTTTGCCTGCTTCGAGCTCATAATATTTTATAAGCTTGAGTTATTTTCACAAAGTTTCATCATCTTCCATCTTAACTTATTTCTTCGAAAACTATTATCTTCGACTCAGCATGTATGCCGTTAAGGAAAATACTATCACGTTTTTATTGAAGAACCTCCGTTTTGTTAAACCGACAAAATATAAAATTCAAATATCCGAGAATGCTGTTAAAATAGTATTTTAAATTTCTGCCTTTATACGTCTCAAACAATATGTCCAAGAAACTTTTCTTTTTTACTGTAAATGTCCACTTCGACCGCCATTAAGGTGACGTTGTTTAAAAACTCTTCCCTTTTCTTTTAATTATCCTTCATTTAAAAAATCATCAAAATGTTTGAATATACAACCAAACACAATTGGATTTAATCAGTTCACATGTTCAAATAATAATCTTTTTTAAGCTCGTTTAGTTTATTATATTAAACACATTATTCTTATCATTCATTGACGCACACATTCCATGATTCACTGTTAACAAGGTTAGTTTCAAGTTCACCTATTTAAATACGTTCTTTCCGTTGAAAAATATTAGTCTTTAGATTCGTATTACACGTATTTACTCGGATATTTGTCTATCGAAAAACGAGGGAGTTGAAGATCACGTTGTAACTCTCGCGTTCAGCAGACTATATTTTATTCACTGTTATCACGTGATAACGTGACACCGAAATCGATCGGTGATATTTGAAAGGCGATTCCATTTCTCGTGACTTATTTTCCACCTTTTGAATTTGCTTTCCGACTTCCTTCCTACGACTATCAAAGGATTCAAATCAAAATTGATCTACAGTAGATTCCCGTATAACACGGTTAATACGTTACGCGTTATACGAAATCGCATTATCCAGGAATTCCCGCCTTTTATTATATAGTTCGTTGTACGAGAATCGCGTTATACAAAGAAAGTCGTCGCAATATCTTTAGCGTGTTGTAGGAACTCGCGTTATACGGGGATTTGCAGTAATTCATGGTTCAAACTAACAAGCTAAATTAATCGAAAAATAAGCTTTCGAAAAATCAAAGTTTATTTATTATGCGATGTGGAAAAGCAATGAATGGAATGATTTATGTGTTGTACCTTTTTGTTTTGTATTTATTATTACATTATTATATTTATAGTATATTATAGAACATTCTACGAAATTATTTACAACATATTATTCCTGGATAAGGAAATGAAAATCAAAAATATTGTAGTTCTCACGAAATATTTCATGATTATCCATAAAGCTCGGGATTAAGCTCGAGACATAAAACTTCCCTTAACTATTACATCACGTGGTCACGCGATGATTTCGTAATTATTCCCGAAAGCCAAGGTTAAGGAGCATAAAGTGTGATTAATTAAAACTAACGAACACCCTCGGTCCTCCGTATAACGATAAAATTGAAAAGTCTATCGTATCTCCATGTTCGGTTTTACTGTATTAATTGGGGAGCTGCCAGTAAAAAAAGGATCGAAGATGGCCTGGCGCGTTAACAATATCCAGAATCGACTTCCTCTAAAAATAATTCAAACGGAAGGAGAGTCTACTCGATCACGTTCCGATGAATAACAATATTAAGCCGTACAAGGCCTTCGGTTTCACTCGATTTAAACTTATCTTTTCTGTATTCTATTGTATTCTAATACACTTGATTGTATTCTTTTTTTTAGCACAGGGATGCAACTTCTACGAGAGTTCCAAATGTATAAACACGGTTTTCTTCAATTATTCTTTACTACGGCTTGTCCAGAATGTTCATGCCGATTTTTAGTAATTTTTTGGCTGAAAACCTGAGAAGTTCTGGGAGAATAGAATCGTCAGTTGTATAACAAATTGAAGAAACGTGGAAAAAAACGGTGTATATATATATTTAAATAAATATATATCGACTCATAAAAATATTTCCTTGTAATTTTCCTTAAAAATCAGCATGAACTTTCTGGACAATCCAATATTAGGGGTAACCTAATTCTTTACCGTTGTAATAAACGTAAAATTCATTATCTAACAATTTCACATAAAAGTCGCGGGATTTTAATTTTTAATAAAATAACGATATATTTTATTCAGCATGAAGATGATCAAATAAAAATGTCGCGGCAATTATATATGAAGATTAAACCTTGTTATGTTATACGATATTCGGAATTCTATTTCATTTCTGGTGGTTATTTTATTAATTCACTAATAAACTGCGATAAATGCCGCTTATAAAGCGTAACATTTTCTGCAGAAAATCATATTTTTTTCAACGACCAAATTTTTTCGCTACTAAATCTCATTGAATACAAGCTTTATTCTTCAGCTTGATTCTTCATTGTTAGCTAATTAATTGAACTGCACTGTGCCTATTAGAGCCAGGGAATTAATTTAACTTATCGATCAGAATATATAGAGATCAAATCCCGATAAATCGAAATTTTAAATACCGAATAAATGTCATTCAATCGAATCTGTATTCGTAAGCTTGCCTATTAATTGTTACCTAATTAATTAAACTGTACAGCTTTAAGCAAAGCCGGAGAATTAATTTAGCTTATCAGTGGCAATAGATAATTATCAAGTACTGATTAATCAAAATTTATAATATCGAATAAATGTCATTAAATCTAACCTGCAAGTTTGGTACCTTCATTGTTACCTAATTAATAAAACTGTACATCGCTTATTAAAGCCAGGAAATTAACATAGCTTATCGATCGCGATATGTAAATAGCAAATACCGATTAATCGAAATTTATAAACACCGATATCATGTGGATGTGGGAGCCGTTTTTATACCGCGATGACGTAAAGATATAAGATTGATTCTATTCTTGACCGTTGGGAACCGGTTAAACAGTAAGTAAATTTCCGCAAAGATGGAAAATGTGTCATCGATCATACGCATTCGATTTCGGTCCGATAGACAACGTGTTAATTACGTGTTCATGTGAACATTCATATGAATAATTATAGTGTGATAATGTATAAATTGCAGAATTTTATAACGACATCAAAAATATATAATTTTGTATAATTGTTATGGAAAGGAAAGTGATGTTTTCGTAAAGAAAAGAAAAAGGAGTATCTGTCCCAAGAAACTTATTATCAGGTTTACGGATAATTGTCGATTTTAGAAGGTCCTAAAAATTGTAGTTTTTCATTACACAATTTTCTGCTCATTCAAACAACTAAATGTGAATATTTTTAATTATTCTAGGCGTTATTTGAATTGACAAATTATTACATTCAGTTAAAGCCACGGAGTCATTTGATAAAGAGCCTAATAGAAATAAAATGGGGGATAAAGGATTTCAACAAGATCACTCTTTCTTTTATCTTGAACCTATCTCTTTTGTGATGTTCTATTATTTAACTCCCTTAAGACGCCTACGGTCTTTTTTATCGTAAAGCCTCCAAAATATCAAAGAAAACTTGCAATATATTGACCTACAATATTGCAAGTTTTATTTGATTATTTTATTTGATTAAATTTTAATGCTGATGTTTTTGCGCGAGATAATATATCACGGCATCTAACACTGTAATAATTATCATTAAATAATTAAATTCCATAAAAAAAGTTCATCACTTACGTAAAATTATGATTTAATTGACGTACACAAGAAATATGAGAAATGTGTATGTGTTAATAAGCACGCAATTATATAATCTTGCACTTTTGCTTAAAATGGATTTATATAAATATTGACATATATTCTGCCTGCGGAAAAATTATTGCAGGATTGTTAACCTTTTAATTGGGGAATTCTTCTAAAAACGACATCGCGCGGCTGTTTTCATTTGAGTAATAAAATAAATCCGTGCGATATTTTAAAAAGTACGACGAATATATGGGTTTGATTGTTCATTACTGACATTTATATATACAAAAATATGACAGATATGAGAAGAATAATTGTAATTTACCAGGTTAAAGAAATCTGTAAATGCTGGAAATGTTTTTGAAGCTATGGTGGAGTTAATAATTTCTTAAAAATCTGGGAAATCAGATTGGCATTTTATAGTATAAAGATGTTAAATCGCAGAAATGTAATGTGCTGAAAAATAAGGTGTAATAGATATTCAACATTTTTGCATTGGAGTTTCCAGGAACTTAAATAAAAAAGCTTGTAAAAACTGAACCGACTTCTGAATTACTATTCTTTGCTCCGTTAGTTGATTATTAACTGATTATATAAAGATATCAGTTTATTCGATCAAAGCCTTACTTTTAGTTCTAGTTTCAGTAAAAATACCTTGTTTATTAAGTACTTAAAAATATTTTAAAACCACGTGAAGCTTCGCACAGTTAATAAAAATAGTAGTAATAATAATTTAGAAAGTATCTCATTAGACTACGAATTTATTAAATCTATTTAGTAAATTGTTTGATATTCGGGAGGTTTAAAACAACATTTACTATTATTTAATATAATAATATAATATAAGTGTTTGTGCAAAAATTTCTGCCACGAAATGTTCTACCACACCCACAACAAATGGAAATGAATTAATAATACGAGAAACAACAAAAAGATGGAAGAAAAGAAAGTAATAACAAGAATAGCCCAGACATGTGCATTCTTCATGTCGCGAATTATAATTTTGATACCATTAATATCTGAATATTTTCGTTAAAAGCCTTTGAAAAATAACCCTGTTCAATAATGATGTCAATAATATTGTAACTAATCATAAATATTTTAATATTTCAAGAGAAAAATATATGAATGTTTAAATAAGCCCCATTTTCGAGGTACAAGTTTATACTATTTAACATTCTATGATTTGCATGAATGCTAATAATATTATATATCTTAATATTCATTTTGTTTCATTCCTTATCGATTAAATATCCTAAATGGTAAAATTGAAATAATAGGATTATCAATTAGAAACTTCCGTGAAAGACGAAAATAATGTCTCAACGAACTAAGGCAAAACTAATATGGGTGACATTCGTTCATTATAAAAATATCCACAACGATTTGTTCATAATTTATCGCTATGTTTTTATTGAGATCGAAAATAATTCGTAGGAAATAAATCTGTCAATGGGGAACAATAAAATCTAGGACAGCAATACGATTAAAAAGGAAACGTACCAATAAGTATAAGTAATGAATGGCGGAAACCGACCTACGTAACACGAATTATAATATTGCGGTAGTCTTTAATGCTCGAGCTTTACTGTGGAGAATAACAAACTTCTCGATATTCTAACATGTTTTTCAATCTCATAAAAGATACTAAAACATTATCGCTACCAGATGTGCATTCGATTAGATCTATGAAGAATACGAAACAATCTGTAAGATCACTTATTATGATTACGAATAAAAGAACTAAGAATGTCGCACCACACTAACAATAAAACTCTACGAAAACCAAAGTAATTTGTCCAAAAATACAATGCAAATAAAATGGATGACATTCCTACATCTCTAAAGAATCATCAATGATCAGCCGCCAATAAAGCACTACCTTGACTCAGGAAACGAAATCATACTCAGGAACAGGAAAAGTATGAAGTACAAGGATAAAAAGATAGTAGTAAGGGATGAGAATAAAGATAATCGTAATTATACCAATAAGCGGGAAATGACAAGCGTCCTTCGTGAATCACTTCGCGATCCTATTTAACGTGGCGGCGCCTTTGGTTAATTGACACGGTACACTGGAACGACACGGTAGTGTTATCACACACGAATGTACACAGAAACATTCGCTACAACACGCAGCACGCAAGGGACACGCAGAGGTATGACATGTCAAGAGAAATGTTGGCAAATGTGTACGGAAAGCGCGCACGTTAAAGGAGGCCGACCCGTCCTCTCGGCAGTACGCTTCGACTGCTCGACGGGAGGGCGCGCCGTACGAAAACTGTCCCGCTCTCACAACACGATGGCCAGGAAGCGTACGGAGGCCAGGGGGTACGTGCTACCGATTGGGAGGAAACACCGGGGAAGGGGTGAGTCTACTACTCGAGGGAAAGGGTTAAGCGATCAACAGAAACTTATGGACAGTGGGATGACCATGGAAGGACAGGTGTAAACTAAGGTAATCACGTGTTCTCTGTTGGCTACGGTTATTCCATGTTTTGACTCGTTCATGATATGACTCTTACAAACTACGTGTTGTGTATCTTTTTTGAGGTCGCGAATTATAACTTTGAGATGCCATTAATCTTGTAGATTTACGTTACGGAAATAACCTTACACAACAATGATAGAAATAATATTGGAACTAATCGTAAATTATATTTTAATATCTAAAGAAATGAATTGTTTGCGAACAACTGTGGGATAGCATTTCTTGGGTAATTTATATTTTAGTATAATTTAAGTGATCTCATGTAATTGGGACTTTGGTTAAATGTAGGAGAAGTAAATATTCGCCGTTGAATGAGGGGAACGGAGAGAACTGAGATTCCGCTTTTTTTCTACTAAGCTGCAAGCTGCGGTATGTTTACACTGTGAGCTACGTGATATCATACTCCTTAACAGACATTGACATTGAAATATCCTCAGTTCTTACTAGATAACATTCCGAAATATGGACATTTGATAAACCTACAACACACGTCTTTCGTATAATGATGGCAAATGATCCAATTTAATTTCCGAATTCATGTATCAGATATTATTAAAAATTAAGAATTATTTAGACTTTCTAGCCAGTTAACAGGCCTTCAGAAATTAAATTTTAAGTTTCAAGGGACTTATTAACGTATACAACAATTCTTTATATAGAAAAATTATACCAATTTATAATATGCTGCCAATACGTTCCAGTTAAATTTATTCATATCATAATAAAAGACATATTTTCCCAATATTTATTATAGATTTCCTTTTGCACCTCAATTACGAAATAGTCTACTTACAATTCCATTTACAATACATCTCCCATCCTCCATAATTTCCAGTATTCTGATACGATACTAATCATTTTATATTTAGTAATTGTGACAAATATTAGAATATTGCAATTTATAAAGCTTATGTTTAATATTGTCTAATTATTTAAAATAAGAAGTACAGGTGTCTTATCGAGAATTATATACATACAGTAAATGTTGATATATAAAAGTAGAGGTGCACACCATAATAATACAATAAACTCCCGTATAACGCGAGTTCCTACAATGCGAATTCCTATAACGCGTTAAAGATATTGCGATGACTCTTATATAATGCGATTCTCGTGCAACGCGCTACGTAATAAAATGCCGGAATTCCCTGTTTACTTTAGTCATATATCTATCAATCACCCCATTTCTTACGACAAATTGCTACCTACCGCAAGCAACAACACATTATGCATATAATGGAATTCAATAAAGCTATCGTCCTGTTTCAATTTGCTATATGTGCTTTCCATAAAGACATTTTACTAACTTAAATCGTAAAATATAAAAAAAAATTGTATATGTTAATTCCTATAACGCGATTTCATACAACACGTAACGTATTAACCGCGTTATACGGGAGTCTACTGTAATTCATTCATTGAAGATACACAGTAAGGTTCAAAAGCATGCAGTTTTAAAGTCTTTTAAGAACAAAAATTCAGATTATTTTTTCAGTGGTATAGAAAAGTTAACTAGCCGTTGTAAACAATTTATTAAAGTAGAAGATGATCATATCGAACATACAAATTATTGTTTGATACGTGGATCGCCGCAATTTGTGAACCACGTTATATCGAAACCGTAGTTGTATAAGTATTGCGTTGTACGAGGGTTCCCTGTATAATGATTCCAAAAAATCATTTTTGCGAATCAATATATAGTAACAATTATGTGAGGGATGACCAGTGAATATTGTGTACGATGTCAATCACAAAAGAAGCGGTAGAGCATTCATTGAATTCAACACACCCCCTTCGATCGAGGATACACAAAGACACGATAACATATGCTGACAAGTACACTGCAAAGTTCCAAAGAAATGTGATCTGATAAACACGATCCAGCTGTTGTATATTTTTTTACAGAAATATTGAAATGAAATGGACAAATATGATCCTTCTCCAAACAAGTACAAATATGAATCGCAAGGCTTGTTGAAAATAGAGAAATAGAATTGTGTTGGAATAAAAACATCGTTTTTAGGAATCAACATTCAATAATAATAAGAATAGATGTGATAAATGTTATTTCAATGACAATGGAATTAGGAATCAGGTTAATTCTAAAAATTAAATAAAATTATTCAGTGCCATTTAATTGTAAAGAAAATCAGCTTATCGTTATAATGTTTACCAAAAATCATTTTATTTATGAACCGGGAGAATAAGGAAATAATTTCAAATAATATTATTCCCCTCGTTTATTTAATTATTGAATTAACTGTTATTAAGTTGTATAAGAATCATTATTATTATGATAACGTTAATGATGATGCCGTATAACTTTAGCTAATCTGCCAGTAAACTAAAAATGCAGAAATACCAGCAGATTCTGATAGCAATTGCGATGTACTTGATCGCATTCGTAATAGTATGTTTTAAAAAAAAGAAGCGGCAAACTTAATAGAGTCAAGTAGAAACTGATAAACATTACAGACGTATAAAATTTATAATTCTTCAAAGCATTCTTCTAGAATCTGCAGAAATATCAGTAGATTCTGATAGCAGTCGCGGCGTACTTGCGTCCACCCCTAATAGTAAGTCTTTAAATGGAAGTAGCAGCAAACGTAACCAAGTCAAGTAGAAACTGCTAAACATTATAAACATAAAATCTATAGTTTTCCAAAACAATTTTTCTGGAATCTGCAAAAATACCAGCAGATTCTGGTAGTACTTGCGATGTACTTGAGCCCATCCCTAATAGTAAGTCTTTAAAAGGAAGGAGAAAGAGAGCTTAACGCGCAGACGCCGCTCGATAAAGCGAACTTCCTCAAAGTTGTACCCAGTTTGTCCAGCGTCCATCGTTCAGTGTCGAACGTTTGCCGGTCACGAACCGCAACCCTGTCCCAGATCCAGAAAATCTGTTCTAGTAGAACTCGGCTGCTAGATATTTTTATAACTGGGCTACAATCCACGACATAATAGAATGTCGGTTGCTGATGCGTCCCAACCCTGAACGCTTTTCGACGCCAGATTGCGCACGCTCGTCCTTCCACTGTTATGTTCCTTATGGCCTACAGAATACTATTCCATATTACGATTTCCACTTAGGAATATTATTTAAAATCAATCTCAAATTACTAGAAGCCTGGGGACTATCTTTGATTTGTAGACTTATGGAAGTACTTCATTAATTATGGGGATCCCGTTTCTGAATACGAACGGATCGATGGCGGTTTCCGTTGTTATTATGTCATTATGAGGATTCTAGAGAAACTTCAAAGTGTTGTAGGTTTTGTTCGTTTCAAATACAAAGGAAGGAAATATTCCTCTTATGTGGGTACCGCTAATTGCATCTCACTTAATACCTAATCTGAAATACTAAACTAATGCAAAGTCCTAATTAGGGTACGCCGTAATAATTTCCAGCACCCGGGCATTTATTTGTTATCTCATATGCTCTGCGTGGTTTTGAATTCATCTCTTTAAATCAAACTCGCATAACTCCCTTTGAACTATATTTCATGACACGTTTAATGATCGTGTATGTTGATCAAGTATTATATTTGAGCAAATCTTCCCAATGCAAATAAAGATGACGAAATATTAGAAATTAAATAATAAATTGATTCGTAAACCTGGATTTCTGCCCATTTCTCTCATTTATATTTATTTCTTTGTCTTCAAATTATTGTTATTGATCGCACATAAGCATGAATGTAATTCTATTATTTTTCTAAGCGTTTGATTCAAGCATATTATTCAGTATTTATCAATTCTTATTTTGGCTTTAATAATGTGCAATATTATTCCTCATAATTGAAGTATTATATACTCCTAAAAATTACTTACTTTTTACTATTATGCAAACACTAGTATATTGATTATGAAGTGGATTTTATATTAAGGTTTTTTTCATTTTCGTTTTAAATGTTCATTATTATCTATTGTTCCAAACATATTGAGTCTCTTCGAAAAGTATGCATTACTAAAAAGTACGCGTGTACTATTGATAAGAAAGCTTGTCATACGATCTAAGTAGTGATTTCGCAGCGGATATTCCTGTGTCAGAAGTTTGCAAAAAACCTTACAGTAGTCTTCTACTTTTCTTGTTCTCTTTATACGATGCCACTACAAGCACGGAGACCCACTTTTCCATGCTAAAACGAGCTCCTCTCGAGATCACTCCCTTCCTGGTCTCATTCATGTTCCCACCACTCCACTACTTCTCTTTGCTTCCCTTTTCTTTATCCGCCAAGAGAAATCTAAGAAACACGCTAATCCTAAGTGTTAACCCTTTGAAATATTAACACGTTGAATGCCGTGTCAAATATAAAACTCGAGTCAAATGTATGTATCTCTATAATTAGTAAAGTTTTTAATATTTATAACGATACGATAAAGATGTAAAATAACTAATGTATCCTAGAGCGCTTATACCTTTTTACTTTTAGACGTTATACACACGTTACGAATGCGTATCGCGAGATATCGTATAACACGGATTTCAGCTCGGCATTCAAAGTGTTATCGAAAATATTAGGTCATCTTAAAAGAAATGGCGCATTTTTAAGTAAAGTTTAATGTGCTGTGCTTTTACAATTTCATATTTATTGAAATATTTGTTATTGTTAGACTTGTAATTATGAGAATTGTACCTGAAAAAACTGTAATTTCGTGATTCCATTCACGCTGTTATAAAACAAAATACTTCTTTTAAAAAGGCGTCAAAACAATCGCTTGGAAAGAATCGACTCATTAGTATGAGAAAGAACCTTCCGACGCTGCAGTGTTTCATCCGAGATATAATGTACAATGTACACTGTACACTCGTACATATGCATCAAGGATGAGTAAAGGGTGTTTCGCGCCGTCAGAAGATTTCTTTGATTTTTGTTTCCATTTAACAACAGTTTGACGAGCAAAGCTCGTCAGATCCATCCTCGTTATTGTACGCAGATTTCATTTACGTAATTGTCCGGAGGCACGTGAGACGAGATCATTAATGGTGAACGTGCAAATGAAAATGGTTTCTCGAAATGTTTCTGCACGAACACGTAATGATGCATGTATTAGGTGATTCCATAAATACTGTCGTTTTTGGACTCTACCTCTCAGTCCAAATTGTGTTTCAAATGAAAAATTGTATAGGTACCATTATTAAAATTTAAATCTCTCTCTAAATCTGTCCATGAGGGAAAAAAGCAAAGATACATATTCGGATCTGCGATGCAAGATTTTTATTAATTATTGTTGTTTGGACTTTTCGTCGGTGGTGACAGCAGATATTTGTTTCGTAGGAGCGTAACAAATGAATAATAATCCGAGAAGAACGCAGGATATCCCACACCACCAGGTAAACGAGGTTGACTCCCCGAATATCAGGAACCCTGCTAAAACCTTGAAACAAAAGGGAAGCGGTATATTTTTTAGTAAAATAACTGCATTTCTCAATGCAATAAAAAAGAAAGAGAATTTCTATTTATGAAATATGCAGATTTCCTCTGTATTTGTCGAGCAATAGCATTTCACATTTCGAAAATAGGGTGGATTCTCATAGTTTCCTATGTGAAACGTCATTTTGACGAAATTTATTATAAAAACATCCTAAAATAAAAATCAAATAAATATTTACAACGTTAATGTTCAAGTATGATGATCGTTTGCGGTTTTGGCGCAGTTATTCTTTCTTTTCCAACCGGTTTTCTATATTTACAGAGTTACGCGAAAAAAACAAAGAAACGAAACATTTCAAAGTTACAAGCAAACGTTCGTAAGTTTTTAAGAACTTATAACTATAACGTTAGCGATATTTACGTGCTTAAGATTTTCGTTAATTAGATAATTAGATTTCAGATGATTAATAAATAAATGAATCTTCGACTCAAAAAAGCTATATAAAATATGAAAAACTATGGTATACTCTTTAATGCTCCGTTATAAATATTATTGAGTACCAATAACTTTGTATGCTTTTGTAATTCTTATTTCAAAACAATTCAAGTTCTTCGGTGGTTTCACGGCGCCCAAATTGTTCGAGAACTCCGAACTTCGAATAAAGTTCAAAGTGATTGGAACTTTTCAGAAAATGTTCGCAGTGATTCGTGGCATTTCGAACCCATCACTTTGTGCCGGTAGGAATATTTAATGAGAAGGGAGAGGAGAGAACAAATACACATTGGTAGCAGAAAATACATCGGCAACGTCCGCTTATTCAAACGAGAACGATTCTTCGAAGTAGCGAGATTTTCGCGATCGATGTGCCGGAACCAGGAATTTGCCGAAGGAAAGATTTATCGTCAACATGGAGTCGACAAAGAAAATCATTCAAATGAATGCGCGTAAGTAAGCCTCGTTTGCTGACTTTTCGAAAAAAGAGATCCCAATCTTACAAAAGCATTTACATCCGTTTTAATGCTGTCTCCAACTATCATAATTATTCTTTTGACAAAGAAACACCTCGCTGTATCTCACCTCTGTTTCAACGAGACTTGGCAAACTTTTGCTGAAAGCAAAAATGTTCGTTGTATATCTTTTGTGTTAAAAGAATTCCATATGAAGAAGGGGAATATCACTCGCAAAGTTGGTTTTCCAAATTCTTTCACAACTTATAAATATCTTGTTTTCTTTTGGTAAGAAAACGTAAACGAAATCAAAGCATTCGCAATTTTCTGAACTGTATAATAACCAGTCGCCATTTTTGTCAAAGCTATAAGATTCTTTACATCGTTACAAAAGATTTTCGGCGGCTATATAAACAAATGGCGAAAAAAATGGAAAGGGTTTTCTTAAATAGTTAGTGATTAAAGTTGACTGATCAACATTGAATATTTTTCTAATTAAATTAATTATACATATGTAACTACTGAAAACTACTCAAATAATAGATTTGACGTGAATCTCCAAACTGTTGGCATTTTTCAATCTTTTACATACATCTTTCTATGACGAGGTATTTGCAATTTACAAACTGAAATTAAAAACCATGCACCTTGAAGGTAAATTTTACGCCCTAAATATGCAGTTGCACAGATTGGAAAGATACTCATCAGATACCTTTGTCAGCCTGTAAGTTTGACAAGTTTCATCAAAATGTGGGGATGATTTTTTTGCACGATAAGCAAAACGTTGAATCTCAAGAGATCCCATTGCGAAATGAATATTTTCGTACATTGAAATGAAAACTTTGTATATACAGTATGTGATGCCATACAATACACACATATGTAGTTCTTTACATATTTCATAAACAATTTATCATTAATACTGTAACTCGCAGAATTTACAAATTGATATAATAATTAGTACATAAAACAGTAAAATTACAAGAAGAAACTATCTAAATGATGCGTATATCTCAATATTTGCTTTTGTTGAGTAAACATAATTTTTAAAAATATTCAAAGGATATTTAGAAACAACGGAGAAACGACAACGTAGTAAAACAGAAATAACGAATTCTCTTGAAAAACATATGCTGCTTTTTCGAGTCTTGGAATTCTAAAGCACTCTAAAAAGTGGTGATACAACTCGCAGTCACAAAATATTCATACTCTTTTTACTTGGTTTGCAAAACTACTTTTACTCTTGATAAACCAGTTATTATGGAAATATATCATGCGCTTAAACTATCGGCAATATCTCGTATCGATAAAAATCGGCAACAGGAGTTGCGTAATTCTTACTAAATGCACCGTTCAAACTTGTTCCTTTAAGACATTCTAATAGATGATCGGATAACCTGTTACAAACGGGCAATGCTTCTAATTAAATAATATGAAATGACTTTTTCAATTATCTTCAAGCTTATAACACTAATTACTGATCGAATAAAACATGCGCATAATTTCCTTTAAATTGCATATACAAACAATTCCAACATCTAATCTATACTACTTAATATATATACAAATTCTAATACAGTGGACTCCCTCTTATCCGATCCGGCTTTAACAGGCCATATTTTCGTCCAGATTTTTTGTCAAAGCTAATTCTAATAAAAAGTACAATGCACTGTACTCAGAGACAACGCATAAATAACGCTAAATAAATAAATGTCTAATAAATATTTGTATATAACATGTATAGATAATTTTTTAAATTAAGAAAGATATAACAAAGGAGGTTTCTTTTATTTATAAACAATAAATTGTGGCATAAGATGACAGGGTTAATCAGAGGTCTACTGTACAGAGGATTTTAAAACAATACTGAAAAGAGAACTAATTAACTTACGGAACAAACGTAACTGGTCGCCGCACTTGCGATCGTGCAGGGCAATGATGATCCACTTCCGTTAAGCGACTTCACAAAAAACGTGCATCCTATGGTATTGCTTGTGACCATAAGTATTAGGAGAATTGCTTCGAGTACCAGTGATGCCTTATCCGCGTAAACATTAATTGACAGTTAATTTTCATCAGACATTACTTGTTTACATACTTGTAGTTTATATAAAAAATATAATAAAGGCGGAACTCTTATAAAAACGAAAATAAGAATAAGATAATAGTGGTTCCTAATCACATTTAGCTGATCATTTTTATATAATTTTCAGTAATTATGATATGCTAGAATTGCCAGTATTTTTAAATATTTATTTTAAAGCCTGACGTAAATAGATTTGCGTGTGCGCCTGCGCGTAGACGCAACTCAGGTAGTTTAGTAGTTCAGCACACGAGTTGATCGTAGTAATACTTTTTCCGTTTTGTATATCTTAAAAATGACATTAAATGCAATGTTTATATCAGTAAAAGGAATCTGTGGATTGATTTTCCACTCGCAAGCATTATAATAGAACTGATTCATTGTGTTTTCGATTATGCAAGTTTAAATATGCCGCTTCTTACCGCCGAGTTTAGCGATAAACCTCCGGCTAGTTTGCCGAGGAGACTTCCACCGGTAGCAAAAATACCAGCGACGACAGCCATACGAACTTTCGCGTTTTGCTTCTCCATCTTATCACTCTCCAGCACAACAAATTTTGATTTTTTATCTACGTCGCTTTTAACGAAACAAAGTAGAAAGAATATAAACATAAACCAATGGTTATCTGGATAGCGCCATGTTCTGGCGTGGAATATGAAGGTACTCTCGGTTTTGTTCGGTTATGTTCGATATCGCCGAGCCTTACTAAAAAGCGGTGATAGGCTCAAAACATTTCTAATCATACATTACATTAAGAGTTTGACTTTCTGAAGATGTTTTTAAGTCTTTTTCTGATACATCTTTAAAGAAAGAAATTAAACCAAGCTGTAGGTAATAAATTGAAGTAATAATTAACCCTCTATAGCTGCATGTAACTTTGAAGTCACATACTTGTCTATCCGTGCCTTTCATTTTATTTTTGTTGTTGTATGATATTTATAAAAGTACGCCCACCAATTATCACCTTTTTCAGTGCATTTAAATAATAATTTCATTACTATTTTCACGTAATGTACCTTCGTTAGAATCGCGTTTAACTAGATTTACGTTATACGATTTTCTTTTAGACCCCTACAAAATTGGGCTATAGAGGGTTGAAGAACTTCTTTACTTGAAGTGTCTACCAATAATTAAGTAGCTGCATCGTGGAATTCGAATACAGTTCAACAGACCTTTGAACATCCATATATAAGAATATTCGAACGATGAAAAGTTCAAGTAATTCGTAAGTACTCGTGTACACTGTACTTAATCCCACGCCATAAAAATGAATCATAATCTTCTAAAATATCCAAAGATTCCTGTGCTCAAAGAAGCATGGCTTCTAACGGTGAAAAACACTTGTGCCGCGACACGGTGCGCGAACTCGAGCGCACAGTTCGCATTCTAACGGGGTAACTAACGGAGGGAACTATATTTTCTTGCCATTACGTGGTGATCTGTCCTAACGAAAGTGTCCTTTGAAAAGTCTCACGTTCCAAGCCGGGGATTTCGCGAGCATCGAAAGTGCACGTGTTATAATGTGTCTACTTAGAAGGCTAAGGAAGCAGTACTTCGAAATCTTCATCGCAAACTGTACCAATGATTGTTGCGTGGCTACGAGCGAAGACCGCAAACTGGGAACCTCCCGGGTACTCGGGTACGTTTTTGAAATATAAGGGTTACTCTTAACCCTCTACAACGCCATGTAATTACAATTATAATTACATTATTTATGCCGATAATTTCACGAGAAGTTTCTTTATTTGTTACTACTATTTTCACTTATGACAAATTTCTTCTCAGTCTATTTTTATGTACACGCATTTCTACTTTCATTGTGCGATAAGCCATGGCGCCTTAATTATATTAAACAACTAATTACGAGTTATCTGTTAATCGCATCAATGAGGATTACAAGATACGTAAGATCTCCGTTAATGAAGTTCTAATTTAATACATTACCATCTTCATTATGCGATGAACTGAATCGTACGACTCTTATCACTCGACTTATTGCAATTTATCTGTTAATCGGATTATATGAATATTTTGTAAGATCACATAACAACCATTCGTTTAACCATATTACGCATAGATAAGGTTAATAACCGTTCACTCAGTTACCAACCGGTTAACTTGAAATTCAGATATCCGAGAAACCGCGCAAATCAACGACAGTAGTCCACTTAAATAATATATATAACCTAAACGCGAGGAATGTTAATAAGCGAATAATAATAGTGCAGTCATGCTGTGCCTTGCATACCATCTACAATGTGTTAAGTACAATGCACAAGAATTGCTATTCAATAGGGTTCTTATATGAAAACTAAGAAAGCTGCATACTGTTTGTCTTCAATTAAAAATACAAAGAAAGAAATGCAATGTGTTTAACATGTGTTGTGATACTATTTTTGTCAAACTATTTGTACTATTAAGGGTCATTACCCGTAAAATAAATTCAATTCAATTTAAATTAAATTCAACATCACATGTGTAACATCACATGACTTCCTATGGAGCTCATTAATTCAATGAACCACAGAGACAACTAGCACGTGATAAAATAATTAATCAATGTAAACAGTCTCTGTCACCGATGCTTATAGATAATCACATGTATTACTTTGTATGCGCTGACTCATATTCAACATTTATCTTCGATTCTGCTCTGTCAAAATCCGATACAAAACGATTTACAGCATACTTGAGAAATCTGATCAAATCTAATCCAACGTGATCAAAAAAGATTATATCAATATTTTCGAAATATGATGAATACAATGACGATTGGTGAATGACGATTTTTCTTTCTCTTTGAATAATCCGACATTTTATATTACACGACCTAATATAAATACACACTATTTTGTTTTCACACGGATTTTCTACAACAATGTAATAAAAGTTAAAGTAGAATTCTTTTTATTTTACAAATAATAAAATGGTAATTTTTAAGTTTCCATAGATACAGTATATTTTTTTACACGAATTATTTTCCGCTCATTCTTCGGAAATGTATCTGTCGTATAAAAGCAGAATTGGGTATATGGCTGAATATATTGTCCGTAGTTCTAATGTTAAACTTATTTCACCTGAATCTTACGTCAATGCATATTTATAAAGAAATTGCATTCTGCAAGATAAACTTTCTCTGGTTGATAGCAGCCATGAAGATTATGTAATAGTCGTATCGTTAGTTGTTCGATGCAGCGAAGTATTCGAGTTATCCAAGTGGCACTTGCTTAACGATTACGCTTCATAAATGCATTTTGGAATTACAGCAAAATAGGTATGTGCTATATAACCTAATTTCTTCGGTTGATAATTAAATCAACCATTATACATATTTCCATTTTAATTTAGTGGGATTCAGATAAACGAACGGTAAATAACGATCATATAATTGTATGACTATATAATTATAATCCTACAATTAATTCTGGATTTGATAGTTTTAGGATACCTTGCTATTTTAATTTACGCACACAATAATATAAATCTCCATACTTCAATGAGCAGGAAACTAATTTTTAAAAAATACTGTTTCATATAAGAACTATAGACACGACCGATAAACGATGAAGCATTTAATACTTCACAATTACTACAAAATAGAAATGTAGTTAAGAAAATGGATGCTACATTAAATTGGTTTAATTGAAGATTGTTATGCATATAGCGACGCTAATGAAACAGTAAAAGGATAAAATGAATATTTAGCGGAAAGTATGTTGCTTCGTTTAAAGCAGGGGAGACATAACTTTATGTTACTGACTGAAATTAATTGTGAATGTAGATAAATATTTGGATAAATCGCTGATACATTTTTACTGTGACTGGAGATATTTTTAATGGATTATTAAACTCGGCACGTAAGAGACAAAATGTGCAATAAAATGATGAGTCAGAAATTAACAGCCAACTGCACGTCGTAAAATATCCATAACAATGATAAGAAAGTATTATAGTTTAATGTGGTTACAGTGGGAATGCAAAGAAGCTCGAAACAGTTGACGAGGATGTGAGACGGTGTTTCTTAACAGAAATATTTTACAATAAATATATCCAACGCGACAAGTTAATACAAACATATCATACTGTAACTGAATTGAATACTTACAAGCTTTAATACATCTCACTTGGTAACATCAAATAATAATTGACACAAGTAAGAATCTAATGAAATGTGTGGCAAGTGCATCGAAATACGATAGGATATTTTCGACGTTACATGAGTGTTTTAAGAAATAATTCGATTTGCTTAGGTATTTATTTATTTAAGAAAAAACAGGTACAAGTTAGGGACATAATAGAAAACATAAATAGAGACCTTACTTATAATTGAAATAAAAATTTTTATTTAAATTAGAACACGGTATAAAACCTTGTGGAGTGAATTTTTTCAACATAGATGTTTTTCAACGAACTCTGAAACTCTGAAACTCTACCCTCCAGTCTCGGTATGTTGTTAGGAAAATTGCTTTCGGTTGAGTGAAGCGACAGGAATGCACCGTTTCCGTTCATTTCTGCTTTGCGGCAAACGCCTTATTAATTTTGCCTGCTATACATTGATTACGGGCTAAAACTAAAGAATTGTTTATATTTTATTTTGTATATTGTTTATTTCGTTTAGATTTTGCATCTTCCTGCAATCTTTGACTTATAAGTATTTCAGTTGAACATTTCATCTTCTGTTACACATTGATAAACACATATGATTAAAGATAACAGTACTTCTAAATGTTATACCTGTGTTTCATGAGAAAGTATTATAGTATTCAATTCATTTTTGCATTTGCAACGGGCGGATCTTCGAAAACATTTGACTGATGTCGACGTATTCGCGTGATAAAATATGAATTTATAGTGTTTGTATCTGTCTGGACTTGGCTTTACGTTCTACTTGTGCCGACTAATCATTCAAAAGTAATTGTCATTCTAAAAATAACTCGAAGACAACCCAAACAAACGGTTAAACTTACTCATCGGAAACCGCAAATACTTTCCCACAAACCTAATATTCCACGTTCATCGATAGCCGTAAAATACAGATGAATCTAATGCTAATAAAGCCTTATAAAACTATTCCTAAAAGTGTAAACCTTTCTATTTATTGTTTAATTTATTCATCAAAACCCATAATTATGTTCTTATGAAGCTAGGAACGCGTATTTGTCAATAATCGTAAAGTATCGATGAAACTGATTCCCTGTAAGGACTCGTAATTAAAAGTCGCTAAAGAATGAAGTTTTCTACGTGAAATACGTGAGTAAGAATGTTAAATCGTATAAGAGAAATAATTTTAAAAAAGGCAAAGTTGCCGCGCGGTGAAGGGCGACGCGCAAATCGTTTCCTACAGGTAGTTTAAAAATGGCGACCGACAGGTACGAGTTTGCTCGCGTGCGTGGTACCGCGACGATTCCCGAAACGATGTGATTGAAACGCGATTCGGAAGCGAGAAATTTACGTCTTGATTATCGCAGTTCGTTCGGACGAGTCGGTGCAGTGACGAAGCGTTAAAATATGAGGTGTTTTCACCGATCGAAACGTTGACTTTCTCCGTGTAACGTGGAATTCCCAACGACACTCGGTGCATTCCAAACTCCACATAATCCTTTCCTTCCTTTTCTTCTTCCTGTTTCCTTTCCGAACTGTCTCTTCTCCTTCTATCTTTTCCTTTTCCCTCGACTTCTATCCATCTTCGGGAACGATTATACCGGTGATAACGACCGATAAACGAGAAAAGAACGAAAACTCCGCATTCCGGTGAGAAACGGGCGAACGCTCGATGTGAGTATTTTACTTCCGCTATTTGACAATTCGATTTTCGAACAAGTCATTCCGGTGAATCGCTTTTTCGGATTTCGGGATACGTTGTACGATTACATACAGACAAATTCTATCTAAATCGAAATGTTTCGCGTTTCCCGTTGTTCGCTTTGTTTCTACCTGACCCCCCTCTCTTCTGAATGGAAACCTCGATATGAGTACCCCAGATTTGTTGCAAGAATGACCAGAATCTATCTGAATGGCGGCAATTCCATTGCCCCGATTTAAGTCAATAACGTCTGCCGGTCTGAATACGATGTCATATAATTACTTAATTCGATGACATGTTCACATTCCGAATTCAGTAACTGTGACTTATATGAAGATTTATGAAGTTATTAGAAAACATATGTCGTCTTGTGTAGTCTTTCACACTCGTGTTTTGTCATTCTCTATTTTAGTGCTTCAAATATGTGAGGCATGCAATTTAACAAAAATTCTTCCTGCAAGATGGAGTTTATAAAAATTGTACTGTTTCAAAATAAACCAGAACCAAGATTATAAATTATTGCTATATTGTTTTGTTATAGAGAACTGAATTTTAATATAAAAGTGTAATTTAGGCATATCTCAAAGGATTGGTCCTATTCTTATTAGACATGGATATTTTTGATAACTGGCTCTTTCCTTTTCAGTTATGAATTTAATCTTGTTTTTGCATTAGCCTTTGCGCAACATCATACACTGGTATTGTTGCAGATTTATTAATGTTAACTGTTGTACCATAAGTTAATAGTTTAACTATTTATATTTTAATATTGATGTGCACCACTATAAAAAGATATCAGCTATACATAATATTTCTCATAGCCTTCGCAAGAAACTTACTGTGGAGGAGAATTTCTTGTAGTTCAGTTAGAAGTTAAAGCAGAAGTTACGATAGCTTTGATATTTTTAACTTTTTAAACAGAATATAAATACCGTTCTTCGCAAAGCTTTGTGTCAAAAATATAGAGAATACTGTTTGTACAAATGTAAAATTATATCTATACATACAAAACACAACAATTTTATATTACATATGAAAGTTTCACTTACAAATATTCTAACTTTTGATGCTGTTCCTTTTCACTGGAATAAACTTTACCAATGAATTTAAGATAGCAATATCGGTTATGAACGTAGATAGCAAAGCTGAATATCCTGATTATAGAGAAATATTGTGCAGGGGCAACACCTAATAGCTTAAAAAACTTAAATTCATGGTTGAAACAATGTGAAGCAGCTTAGTTATTAGTTCAAACAAGAAACAGAATAGCATACTATAACTATAACTAATAGCATGTGGATAACTAATTTTCTTGATATATTTTGTTAATCACTGCTTTGACCTAACTTTATATATTCATACAACTTTCTGTGAAATGTAATGTTCATACTGTTCAGGGTATTAAACAAAATTCAGACTCAGAGTGCACTAAATCTATTATGTTTAAACTTGTTAATGAAATTCAGTTATAATTGAATACCATTTGTAATATTAAAGAGTGGTAAACAATAAAAAGATTGTCAATAAACAGAAGATTGTGTGCATGATTGATATGGGTGCTCAGTTAACATAAATATTCAAGCTGATCAATATTAGTATGTTATCTCTATTATTCTTCTCTTAAAAAAATAATTATCCAGAAATTTGTCGAATTTTATATTTGACCATTGCATCGATCTTCATCATTAGTTCTATGATTGAAAATAAGTAATTGTTATAGAATGTCATATAAACTCAGGTACCAAAATGGCCACAATTATATTAATCACGTCAGCTATGATCAACATAAAGACAAATTGTTGCGCGTGTATAACAATGCCAAGCAAAGTCGAAATATTTGTTGCAACTTGTAAGCTCACGTAGTCGAATAATTGTAATTTCTTCACTTAATTTCATCTTTAATACTCTCCCCTAAGAAAACTGTTAATTTTCAACATGGCGCGTTTAATCGAACATGATACAGATGCTGATTTTCATTTATAAAAACTATGCTATATTATGGAAATGATTCATTCAACGATATTGAAATAAGAAATAAATGAACTTATCTATAAGATTGGCGACAAATTCCTCTCTTCACGATCTTCACGTTAATAAAATGAGATTTCGATGGAATCAACACCGTGTCGAAACCACATGGAAGTTCGTCAGCTCCCTAAAGCAGATATTTCGTCTGATAAAAGTTATTCCCGCAAAGGTTCCTCTACATCTACTTTGAAGAAAAACGGACGATGATATCCAACACGATATAATTCTTACCAATTGAGTGTTGATTTCTCACCGGTGTGTAGAAACATTTGTGCAAATATTGTACATTTGCTTACCTAAGAGCGTGATAACTCTCTACGAAGTTTCGGGTTGAAGCGTGCTATCATTCATGTCAGATAACCGACTCAGACGAGTCTTAAGCTTATTATCCAAAAAAGCAAAAATTCAGATTATATCAGAATGATGTCTGGTGTTTGTCGTAAAATCTTAAAATATCTTGGAATGCGATCTTGGCTTTGTAAACGCAAAGGTAAAATATTAGTCGGAAACTAGCGCATTTGCTATTAAGCTAAACTCACCCGAATATTTTTGTTACATTGCTTTTACATTAAATGTACCAAGAAATAGAAACGTTTCTTGTTGCAAGTTGTGCAAAAACGTGATATAACTCATTATATATTAAAACTTAAGGTTTTTTCGATAAAACTTTGTTCTCCTCAGACCCGGATAGGGCTGGGTCCTTAACTGACCTGACGTCACCTTTTTCAAACAGGTACAGTTCAGTGACAGCTTTTTGGGAGAAAGTATTATAAAGTGATACTTTGTGATCGTGTATAATATCATATTACCTTGTGTTCAAAAACTATCTTTACGTGCGATTTCAACATTTTCTCACACATTCTCGTGTATTTTGTGGAAATTGTCTGTATTAGAGTTTGTGCCGAACTCCTTTTTTTCTGTCTGAACATTTTCATATACTTTCTCATGAAAACAATATTAGATTAATTAATCGATAATTATAACTTCTAAATTGTATGTCATTTATTTAGCATCATTTCTAAACAGGATAACAAACAATCTTGTTTTGTCAAATCTTCAGTATCTATTTTGTGAATAACCTTTCACGAAATTATACTTTGTATGCTTAAAAAACTTTGTTCTACTATTGGATGTAAAAAGTTATTAAATTCAGGATATTTGACACTTTTACGGCAACGTTATTTTTAAAATTACTAAAAATTAATAGTAAGAATTTCACCGTATTTTCGAATCAATATTCATATTATTTGCTACCTAATTTCACACACCAAACTAATCATAAATTCGATTTTGTTTAGTGTCATATGTTCGATCATTTTTTCTTAGTATCAATATACATTTACATAATACATTAATAACAATCATATGGTTCGTATTCATATTTTGCGAAACTTCATCCTTATAATCCTCCAAAAAGCATACGCGTGCGTAGCTTAAAAGCTTTTTTATATTAACTGATTCTTTAAACAATTAATTGTTTGACTATGCATTGCCAGTTTAAAAGTTTCGTAACCAAATAAATGTTTGATTACAATTGATTTCTATTCCCGAAAAAATAAAAACAACACAGCTATTAAAAATTTGTCAAATGGCTTCCCCTCCGAATATATTTTTCATGTGTTTTTGTGTAACGGAAAAAAACATCAATTAAAGGACAATTACTATTTGTAACTATAGAAATATTTCAATTTTGTCGTTTGCTAATCAAACGTAACCTAAGTACGGTAATTAACACTGGAGCTTCATTATTTTGCTCATAAAAATTACCTTATGAGGGGATCGAACGTCGATACAGATAAATATATTTTTGCAAAATGATTTTAAATAGATCACTTTAAAGGTTGATGTAAATAAAGAAAAAAAGGTATGATTTCCAGAAGATGATTGCAATTTAATCTATAATTCTTGTACCAAATGAATTATCGAGTGGAGAGTTTACTTGTTTTTCCGGTTAAGTGTAGCACGACTCCGAAATACAAAGATACATGGAACGCATGATTAATGCTATAAATGTTATATATATATATATATATATATATATATATATATACAAGTTATATATATATATATACAATTTATAAATATATTTGAAACATGTAAAAACTGTATATACATTATTGCATTCGACGCAAGAGAAATAAATTTTGCATGCAGAACACGAAACATTAAAGAGAATTTGATTAGGAAAAAAGTGAAGTGTTCAAGATACTAAAACTCAGTTTGTTTGATTATATTCGGCAGGTAAATACACCTGCAAGAACTACAAGCATATAGCGATGGAACATTCGGACCTAGTTGCGGAAATGGTGCACGTAGAGCGGCTAACGAACCAGGAACGTTTGCACCTTGCGCGTCACCGAAGACTTCAACAACTTAAAGTCTGGCGACAAAGGGAAAAAGAATGGTTACGACATCAGACCAGACACACCAGCAATAAACGTCACATATATTTCAGTGACAGTGTTATGCTCCTAGAAGCAGCAGCAAGAAACGATATAGACGAGGGTAAGATGAAATGTTAATTACTGATCATTTGGCATTTTCTTTTTACAGCTCATCGCCATCACATCTGAGCTGTTGATTCTTCAAATAGAATATTAACTCATCACTGCAGATGTATAATTTCAGGCTCAATTATTTTATATTGTAGTTTTGACACCTTTAAATTATTTCACGAAACATACACGCAGCAATATAATGGGATACAATAAAGTTTTATAAACCTAATTCTTCATTGATTTTGGATATCATATATCTAAGAAATTGAGATATGACAGATTTTTATTGGTTTGAGTAATAAATAAGTTTCGTTCGTCCGGGAGTTTTTTTAATTCAAAACTGTTAGACTTTCACGCAAGGAGAATCGGCAAGTTGCCTATAAAATGGGAAGAGATTATTAATGATGACTGCGAATATATTGGATTTAAGTCCTTGAATTCATTTTTATTGACGAATAAACTTTATTTTAAAAACAGAAGTTATGACCCAATAGATCATTTTCAGGGTTAATAGAACTTAATGGAACTAAAAATAGAGCTTAATACAACTTAGTACAATGAAATCAAGAAGATTTATCTTTGACACTTATGAAATCTTCAGTGAGGCGAATATTGAAGAAGGGCGTGAATCCCGACTCGACCAACGAAGATGGCTTGACAGCTTTACACCAGTGTTGCATAGATGACAACGAGGAAATGATGAAGCTTTTAATTGAATTTGGTGCAAACGTTAACGCCGAGGATAGCGAGAAATGGACACCACTCCATGCGGCGGCAACCTGCGGACATTTGCATTTAGTTAAGAATTTAATTGCGCGGGGTGCCAACTTATTAGCTGTTAACGCTGACGGTAATATGCCGTATGACATATGCGAAGATGAAAAGACGTTGGACTGCATTGAAGGTATAAAAGACATGCAACTTGCATTTCTTATTAAACCCAATGTGAAATAGTCATATGAATTCAAACAACTAAAGAAACATGTTTCAAACTATTGAATACTTAATCACTAAGTTCAGCTTTGTTTTGAACATGAATCAATATTTTGTAAATACTTGTCCACCCTTACGGAAATTGGAATGGCAAATAAGTTTAATTATCGAATCGAAAATTATTGAGATACAGACGATTATCAATTAACATATGATTATCACAAACCATTTTATACATTTTTTACATATTTTTTATATAATGTAGGAGAGATGGCGAGGAGAGGAGTTACGCAGGAATTAATTGACGAAACGAGGGCTTCAACTGAGGTTCAAATGTTGAGAGATTTTCAAAGTATAGCTTCGATAGGCGGGGATCTTGAATATAAGGATCACCAAGGTGCTACGCCTGTATGTACAGCCTTACACACCTTTATGATTTTAAAATATTAAATAGAATTCCATAGAAGCAAGAAATTCGTACATACATGGCCATTGATAGCCCTGTTTAGATGCAAACTTTGTTTTCCAGTATTTTTTAAGAACCATGCTCAATACTTTAAAAGAATATTATTTACTTAAAAAATCTACTCTAAAAATCGTAAAGTTGCTTGTGTATCATATAATAGACTTTCACACGTTCATCAAAGATTTTAATATTATATTATTTGCTGCTAGTACAACTATTTTAGTTAGTATTTGAAAATGTACTGCCTTTTATATTTAGTCACAGTTTGTAGAAAAAGTTGCTTTCACAATGTCCAAAGTGCGCCCACGTATGGTTTTGTAAAAAATAAGTTGCACTGTTTCCTGGTTACAGCTGCACATTGCATCTGCAAACGGTTATTTGAGGGTTGTCGAGTTCCTTCTCGATCAGCATGTTTCTACGGATGTGGAAGATAACGATAAATGGCAACCAGTTCATGCAGCAGCTTGTTGGGGACATGTAAGGACCTATCCGATTTACTTTTCGCTTTTCCGAACTTTGTATATTTAAGAAATGCTAACGGGATGTATGCAGACCGAACAAAAAACAAAGAAGGGATATGTACTTTGGTACCCGCTTTGTCAACAAACGGTAGAACCAAATATATGACATTTTCACAGCATGTTATGAAAATCCTGAAACAGAGAATCTTCTCATCTTAAATGGAAAATTAAAGTTTATCTATTTGTAACGACGTTTATCTTGTTTACCATGGTTTAAATATTCTACCGAAATTTTAAACTTTCATGAACCATGTGTTGTCTGTGGTGTTTTCAAACGCCAACATTACGATGGGCAGTGAAATTGATATTGGTAAACATAGTTTATTATATTGCGCTGAGTCAAAGTGAACACTTCGTTTCAGCTAGAAGTTCTCGAGTTGCTCGTGCAAAATGGAGCGGACCTGAATGCTAAGAACAAACATGACGAAACTCCTGCTGGTAAAAATTCTTGTATATATTTTATAACTACTGTATTAACCCAGCAAATTTACTAGTTTATTTATTATTTTACCTGTTTCCTATCTTAATATATCGTATCTCTTTATTGACTTTTTCACTTTCTAAGCTGGTGTCCGAACTATTTCTCTTCATAACAGGGTTTATAATATAATTAATATTTTGACCTTAATTATCATCCATATAATGGCAATCCAAACAAAATACAACACTTGTGCCGAAGCAACGAAACATTAAGCTGCCACATACATTTTATGTTTTTGTTTGCATCATACAAATACTTAGAAATATTTAGAAATACTTAGATGTATGGTATAGCAGAAAATCCCCCGGATTATAGATATATGCGAGGATCCTGAAATTCGAGAACGGATAATGGAATTGAAGACAGAGCAGGAGAGCAAACGCCTGCGAGAAGCACAAGGGAGACGTGTTCGCAGATCACAAAGTATAAATACGCGCACCCAGAGTGTGCGTCGGACTTCAATTAGGGACAAAGTACTTACAACTAAGAAGGATGCACAGGAAGAAGCCCGGTTAAGATTACAGGCGCAGCAGGTACAGAAGTTTGCATTACATAAAAATAAGACAATTCAACACCCTAATTGTGAGAACTTCGAATGAGCCAAGATTACTTTGCCTGCTTTCTACAAGTATCTTGAATGCCCTGTTTTAGACTTATGCCAGTGGCACCACGCCGAACATTCCCCCAGCGGAGAATGACGCTAACGCGCGCGAAGCAACCACGGAAACAGATTCCAGTTCATTAACACCAGCAACAGTGCGCAAAGCACCGGATGGAAGAGATAACGAATCTTTTCTGCACGAAGACGTGGACAAAGATTCAGGTAGATTACAAATCTTGTTATGCTTGCACTGGTTGTGGTACTGTAGATTCCTCTGGTAAACGGTGGTACGCGGTACCGTTCGAGAGATCACGCAAAACGAACCATAATCTCGCATTTTGTTATTCGAGAAACTGTTAGGCCTTTGTGTGTAGTATATAGAGTGATGAGATTAATTTGATAAAACAATTATTGATATTGATACGTATTAAATTGCAAGGTTGTTTCGTACAGTCTTTTGTTGCTGAATGGTAGCATATCTTATTGTACCAATGAGATATAATATTGGAATGGTATGATGATGGCACTTATACTGTGATATGTAAAATGTGATATTTTCTTTTCAAACAAATATTATGACTGATTATTAGTTGAATTACTTTAAGAAGCAAAACATATTCATACTCCTTGAAAGAATTGCATGGTCTCATTTCTTCATACTTATTAAAATAATGTCTACAATTTTAAATATGTACTTTAGTAGTACCGTTACCATGTTGTACACATACGTTTCAATGTGTACATATATTCATACATACATAATGATACTTTGATACAAATCTCGTAGGCTTGTAATTCATCGAAATTACGACGTCAATAATATTCGTAGAATGCTTTGATTCATTCAAGTCGGTTTGATTTGTTCAGATCGTATCACCGATATTATTCTCAAATTATAACCGAGTACATGTGTCAGTTATATTGTTCTATGATCTTAATTAGTTTCAATCAAGCTTGATCAGCTTCCTTTGGCCTCATTTTCAATATTACGAATGAATATTGATGAACTTAGAGTGTTAATAAATACCGGAGTTTATAGAGACGAATCGTCGAACGGAACTTATCTGCCATCCGTTATTTACCAGCTTTCTCTTTTTTGTTGTTACTGCGTCTGCTCCTGAATAATTGCGAGGTCAGTTTTCTACGTCACTTTTCTATTCCTTTAATCTTGTTCTATACTTCAAATGTTACGTTACATTTATTACTTGTAAACACTTCATGCAGTCACAATGTCCCGAACTTCATTCATTCGTAATGTACTTCAAATTTCTGTATGCTACATGCGTAAAGTTAGCGATAGGTGTTCTATACACTCTTTTGACGGTTTTGCAGCAATTTGTTTATTATACAGAATTGAATCAGTTCAAGTGTTGCTTTAAATCAAATAGCCATAAAGTTTCCAAATTTGTCGAAATAAAGCAATTAAAGTAAACATTACTTTGTAATCATTAATGTGCTGTTAATTATTTGTTATTACTACTTACTGAAGTATAACTAAAAACGTTAAATCTTGTCCATTAAGTGTTTTTAATAGTTAAATTAACTGAACTTGTATCTTAAATATATTTCTAATATAAGTTGTGAAACACGTAAGGAAAATTGTCTGATAATTGTTGAAACACTGCACAATTAGAATGGTAGAAATGTAAGAACAGAACTTTTCCTTACTGATATGACAGATCCTTTTGGATTTTGAAAACTGAATGAAATTAGAGTCGTTTGCAGAGTTTAAGATTTTCAACGGGTGAAAGTTTTATAAAAGTCAAGAAGTTTATATAATATTTCTTAATTGAAAGCAAGCAATACATTTTCGAAATGGTTCGAAGCTCTATAATAAATAAATGCCCGTAATTAAGCAGAGCTATGTTACTTCTCTTTAAAAATTGTGTTCTTCCGTCAAACCACTTGTTGCTTCATCCACACCATCAAAGTCTTTTTGTTAACGTTCCATTGTATTATTTTAATTTTATACCTCACAACCCATGCTATTATTGTCTATTATTATTATCACTTACAATTTATAAATTAGAATACACATACAAATCTATGAAATCGTACATTATTTCGTATTGCGCCATACGAAAAACTTGCAGTATGTAGTCATAAATGTAGGGAGGTAAAAAATTATGTAAAGTCACAATGCATAATTCAATATTTTGATTCCGAATATCTATATATATATTCATATCATTTTCATAATTGGTGTTTAAAAAGTAGTTAATAGGAATTAGCGTCTGACTCTAATATTCTGAATTAACAGATAGCTTTGCGAGAGTGTCAGAGGCAAAAATGAATTCTATAGCAAAATCTGCAAATATGGTATTTTATTAAATCCAACTTATGTCATCGCATTCAAAGAACGCGAATTAATTTATAACTTGTACAAAAGAGAACAATAGGTAATGGTAGCATGGGTTTGATATTATATTCTCGCTTTGCCCGCATATGTTTGCGAGCCCGGTGTTAGCACTAGCAAAGCTTAGCGTGTTCACCGACAGCAATGACATTAGAAACTTGTTGACTAGCTACTTTAAGCAGTTTGCGGTAATGTTCTTGAATGTTATAAGCAGATCTGGGCATTGTTTAAATGAAATTACTAATGTGATACAATTATATGAACTTAATTGCATTTCATGCAAAGTAAGATTATTTTGAAAAATTATATTCACTTGCGATAATAATCAAATAATTCTAAGAGTTCGGTTGAAGGATTACTTCTATTTCACGCTGATGAAAAACTGTTTTTATTGTGTATTTGAAATAAGACATGTCAAGATCTGCTTTATGATGTTTGAGGCTCAAATATCCTGAAAGTTAGTCTCGCATTTGTGTCACGCTGTTAGCAAAGTACACCTACAGTGAGTGTAAAAAGTAATCGTACACCAGCGAAATTTAACAAAAGCCTCGTAGAATTTTGTTTATTTGAAACATTTGAACAAACAAGTGATATGCTTATTAAAAAGAATATCATTTATTCATATCTTTTATGGAAATATTCCCAATTTGTTTCACGCGGAAACAAACTTGTACGAGTTTTTATTAAAATTCGCTGGTGTACGAATACTTTGTACACTCACTGTATGTACATGTACCGAATCAAATAGAGAAATATCGTGGAATTTGAACTGATTCTATTCGCCGCGATATTTTCTCCAAGCAAGTAGAATTCTAGACACACACAATAGTTTGGCGAATCTAGTTAGAACTAATAACTTGCGCACAAACGCCAAACTGTTCTTCGGCCTAAAATTACCGTGGATATAAATCATTGGAGTATCAACTATGAAATGTCGTTTTCTTAAGAAAATTGAAATCTTTTTCTATAAAAGAGGGAGCATTGAAGATCAGCATAGTAAAGGTTTCTAATAAGCCATACTTCTGTGGATAAAAAATGTACGTTATTTTAATGTACGTTAGTTCATAATAAAAGTGAAAGACAGTAGTAGAAAATTGTTTAGAGATGAAATAAATCATCACTGCCTAAATCAACAAAATAAATATGTAATATTTCATTATTTCTCATGTGCCAAGCAAAATTCTCCAAGAATTACATGTAATAAACGCCAATATCTTTGATATCAAAACTCTACGTGTTTTCCTAAGGTGATGCATAGGTATCTGAAGTAAATCACATTCCAAAGCTTGATATTTAAAGGTAAAACTGAGCAACATTTTTATACAAATTTCCAACAGTTTTGCAGTGTTTTTCGCAGTAAAAGGGAAGATAATATTTCATAGTTGAGAACCTAATTTATTCAGCTCAATGGAACATAATCTTTAGGTTATTATTTATGGATACATTAGGAAAGTAATTTTGAAATGATTTCAGATAATCTACAAAGATGTCATATAACGCAAAACAAGCAAAAAGACGTTCATAAACATACTACATACTACTTGTTTCCAATTTACATAAAAAAAATGTTTGATCATGTAAGATCATTAATAGCGTTTTATTTAACATTGATTCTATCTATGTAATGAAGGAAACTACTGATTATGGTAAAATACAAGCTATGTATTGGATTGGCTAGAAAGTTCACGCGGTTTGCATCTGTTTCTGGCGGGGAAATGGAGGGATTTATTTATTTACGGGATTAACACTAGAACCACGGACAATATATTCTGCTAGATTTATACATTTATATATACGTTCTTAAAAAATAACGTGACCCGCAAAAAATCTCAGAAAATGGAACCTTATAAATTTGAATGTTTTTATTCAATTCCGCGGACTCGTCAGTTTTTCAGCTTCCGCAGTTCTAGTGTTAAGAAGCTGCTCGAAAAATAGTAAAATGTTATGTGCCAAAACGAACAATATACCATTGAATAAAGTACATTGCAAAATCGCTCTTTTTATATCTTAAATCGCACGAACTTTTTGGCCAACCCAATAACATGCAGTCTACACGAATGAAAAGTAATAATATATATAAGTTTGCGAATTCTATTAATAAAAAAATATTGTCTTATGTTCCAAGTATGCTTGTAGATTCTCTGGTATCCTTTTAGAATTACCAGTTGTATACCAATTGAGGAATAATGTTCCATTGAACTTAGCACATAAAAACGATTACATACATAATTACGGCCTTTTATCGGCAGCTGATAGAGCTGAATTAAAATACCCATAACATTCTTTGTGTCTTCTACTATATATAACATATCCACTTATATAATAGGAATCAGGTGATAGAAGCAGTAGATTCAAAGAGTGAAAGCATATCAGTAAAAACAAATAGGCAAATTAGTAGCATTTGACCGAAATCCTGTATCTGGTTGTATGAATCTCCAATATTATTTTGGCGATTGGATAAAAAAAGTGTGAAATCTAGTTGATATTTGTCTCATAGTTAGCTCGAACTTCCTCATAGCATTGAGACTGCGATCGTTTAACAATTATGTAACTTTATGGCATATAATCCTCTGCTAATGAAAATATGTTAGTACAACGTACAGTTAGTTAAACGTACATAAATAAGCATACTGTTGACGCGTACAGAGCTAATTTCAATTAAGTCGCGAGATGATATTATTAGCAAGTTTTTAAAAGCGAATCAGACTCGCAAGATGTCCAAAGTCAGCAAGCAAATAGTTACCAATTTTGAAACCTACAAACCAACCAAAACCAGTTTTGGACTTCAGCAACGCATTTCTGTTCTCTTAATTATGTATATAAATAATTATCAAAAATGTTCTCGAGCGATTTAATACATTGTGCCGCGCAATTGAATAATTGCGACATCGATATTTACTACATTATTATTCGTATTCAAAAACATTATTGAACGTACATCACCAAATTATTAAAATAAAATTCTAGTCAACTTTACTTCGAAATGATTTAACCGATTCGCTGCCAATTACGAGTATACTCGTGGTATTGGATTATTTTGATTTTTGTAGCGCAAGTAGCATGGAGATAATGAAGCGAATCTTATTGCTGACCTATGAAATTAGGGCACATAAATAAGCATAATCATTTAATGCAAAGATGCCAATACAAATGAAAGCAAATAATTTGGGCAGGCAGTGAATACGTTAAAGGATTTCGAACCTGTCATCACACACTGTACACTCTTTTGCAATGATTATGAAAAATGGAAGATAAACCTGTACACTGATGAAAATGTAATTGTAACTTCTGTTTGAATCATTGCAAAAGAGAGTATCTCGAGTACAATGTCTTTGATGCTTAACGCTGAAGCATGTCACGCTTAGTCATCTAGCATGCAATTAAAGGATACTAGTCCAGTTTCTTGGCAAGTACTTGTGATCTGAATGCATAAAAAAGGAAGTGGGGATAGGTGGAGGGATAACGCGAGATGGAATTTTGGAATGGAAAGGAAGAATGTGGAAAGGAAGCTCGTGCGAGCCAGCAGAGAGGAATTTACCTTGGATTTACGTATATTGCCTCGGCAGTGACAGGACACGATCAACCGATCGGCAATCAACAGCCGATCTACTCGGCAGACGGTGACACCAATGGAAAGATCAACATTCACGTCTCTGTAGTTTTCGTGAAGTCCTTGTCGGACCTGAAGAAGCAGAGGGCACAGAATCGTCACATATCCAGCAGTTCCGTGGACGCCAATGGAAATGGTATCCCAGTTTCGCCGATCTCAAACTCCGATCTCGCCACCGGAGACTTCCAACGATTCACCGGAAACACCAGCGACATTGTAGGTGACAGTCATTCCGAGAAGAGTTGCTGTTCTGTCATGTAACTCGTCATTTTCTAGATTGTTATTATATGTTTCAAATTCTATCCTAGCGATGGGACTAATACTGTGGCATTGTTCTGTATCTTTGTGTGCATGGTTGCATGGATTATGGGTCGTAGTAGAAAACAAACTTACGTTAGACAATTGTGTAACGATCTTAAATCATTAGTTGTTATATCGGTTTGCCACTCCAAAATAACCATTTTGTAGATGACATTCACCTTTTTGAAAATCAAATTCATCCTTTCACAGATCAATTTCACCGTTTTGCAAATCAAACTGTTCTAAAAATTTGTTTTCTTAAGCTATTGTAATAAAAATAAAATTCAGTATGACATATAATTAACATAAAATATTTATGTAACACCAAAAATATTTACAAACATTTCATTTGTAAGTATTTTATGCTAACTTTATGTCATATTGGATTTTATTTGAATTGTGTTGTAACCAGCATCTCATAATCAATGGAACTTAAAGTACATTCAATATAGCTAAAAATGATCAATTAATTAACATGGCATGTGGAGGATTGGTTCCCTAAAATAATAGAGTAACAAACCACTCGTTGAGAGAATACGTGAACCCTTTTTTGTATATATTTTACTTGCATAATGAGCTTAATGAAATTAGATGAAGAATATTTCTTCAGATGCCATACAGGATGAAGGATGATGGATGATTTTTAGCTGTACAAAGTGTACAAATCCGTTTTTAAGTATCATGTTGTAAAAGGTGTCTTATTTAAACAGATCTGCTCAAGTATCATTGAATTCATTAGTGGTAGAAAAATTCTGGATGGAAATTGGCCGATTTCAAAAGGAATTTTGTGCAATGAATGTTTTCTGTTTCTAGGTAAGAATTTTAATGTTTATAGGTTGTGGTAGCGCGAAAGATCACCGACATATCTATACGTGAAATTACATACGGTATTATGTAGAACCGACGAGAAAAAACAATGATTTGTTACATCATTGTTTACCTCAGTAATATTTAAATACTGAAAGATAACAAAAACAAAATGAAGGATAAAACCAATAGTCTCTTTCAAGTTCTGTGATTGTTCGGTGCTCAAGATTTGTGCTTAACACAGGAGAAAAACCGCGATCGGCTAAAAAGTTGTAAGATTCAGCTTTCTGGGGAAGAAATTAAAAATTGTTTTTATTGCTAGGATTAATTTTCTAAACATTCCTTGTGCTTAAATCAACGTAATTATGGTGCACCGTTAAGGTATGAAAAGGAAAGTAACAATGCAAACCGAAAGCTTCGAATTTAATTATTCTTTTTATTGCGAAATTCATTTTGGGAAAGTTAAATTATTCCCAAAAAGAGCAGAATAAATGCTTTCAGAATAATTCCACACTTTGAGCAATCGTTATATGTTTATTTATAATTGCTGCTTGGGATATATCTTTTCATACAAACATTTCACGTACCGATAAGTTTGAAAATATTCGCGTAAAGTTGTCTTTACTCAAGCTTTAGAATTCCTTAAACATTAATATTGGATTGAGTCAGAGATAAGTTCCGTTTTTTAAAATAAAGTTTATTCGTCAATGAAGTGATCTACAATGGATTTTAATCTAATTTAATATATTCGCCGTCATTATTAATAACTTCTTGCCATTTTTAGGCAACTTGTCGATCCCCCTCGCGTAAAACTCTGGCGGTTTTGAATTTAAAAAAAGAAAAAATTGGATGAACGGAAATTATTTATGATCCTATCCAATACTATGATGACTTGTGGTCAAACTAGCACAGAAATCATAATTTATTAATATTTAATGTATATTTTTCTAATTGTATTAAGCCTTTGGTGCATATTCTAATTAACAGATATGTCTTGCAAATTTTCTTCAACTTAAGTCTGGGTTATTTCTACGTATACAGTTGTCAAATTCTCTGAATTCTCAGGTTACTCGAATAATCGTAAAAAGCATCAAATACTCCCCTCGAAGAATTTCGGAAGTGAAATGACGACCGTCTCAAATAGAGTAGAAAGAATAGGTTATTCTTTGGTCTTTGATTGTTTCATTAACCCTTTGACTGCGGCGTGTTCTGACAAAAAACCATTAACATCGTAAGATGCAATATTCGCATGACAGTAGCTGACATTAAATTGTGTAAATAAAAATAAGAAAAATCGAGCTGTTATTGACATTCAGTTATTCGTTCGGGTATTATGTGACGCATAACAGTATGTTCCATACTGTATTAATTTACTAAAAAAGTAAATGCGTGGTATCCAGCAAAATTTACTGGTGGTATATATTCATGGAATATGAGAGTGTATATATACGCCTTTCGCAGTCAAACAAAGTGTTAATATTATAAGAAAAAATGAGTGTTGTAAACCAGACTTAAGTTAATAGTGTTTTCCACGACCAAGGTATCGATGGTCCGTGCTTAGTCCCGTCGCTATTGTTTATTATTAGCAAAAAAAACTCGAAACGAATGTGTTCTTTGTGGCCGGAAAATAGTCCACAGCCGATAAACTCGGCAAGTTGTTCGAGATTGGTGCAAGTCGTTTTATTGCATTATGCGTTTTACTTAGGCCTGATGAATTGCCATTCAAAAGCAAAGTGTTTTCTGATTTACAGAAATGAATTTTTGAATATTTGGCAGGATACCAAAAATCTTTGAGACTTAACAATAGGTTTACGGACATTTCATTTATATGTAGCTATCTCTACGGACACCCGTGAACGAAACCGCACGTTTTCTTTAAAAAACAACATACTATACACTATTAACTTGCCGTTAAATGAATGAAAGTCAACATAAGTGGTAAGAGAGAAATGTAAACAGTTTCTGTAATGTTGTAATGACCGTAAACCTAGTGTTAACGAGGCCGGTAATTGTGTCGCGAGATTCCATGGTACAAAAAGCCGAGAGGAATTTCGCAGGTGCGTCATCTGGATTTTCATATGCAATCTTTCGATATACGTTGTACTTATATTTAAATAGTGTTCGTCAATCGACTCGGATTACTTTGTAAGTTTGTACAGAATTTGACTTTATTTATTGTTACGCAGGATAGTGTATACTTCGAGAAGTTAATGGATTATGAAAGTTGTATATTTGGTGAAATTGCATTTTTGCGAGTCACGCGTGTAAGGAGTCACCTCGCGTGTTTCTTCCAGTGTCTTTTTAAAAGACAGTAGTCACGTAAGAGTTATATGTAATATTTTTTATATTACTTTAGATATCTATATTTTTACCATCACTTTTATTTTGTAAATTTTGCTTGGTGTATCGTTTCATCGACACGATACTACATGTCCACTGTGTTTTTTGTTCGAAATACACGGTCGTGCTTGATCGAACATTACTTTGTACCTTAAAACACCTGTTCTACGTATTATTATCCAACTTTTATAGATGCAATCTTTAATATATATATTATTGATCAGTATTTGATATTACGAAACGTTTATTGAACTATACGAAAATATCTAACATAACTTTTTCAGAATATGTTTACAGATAATGAAGAGAAACTCAATAAAGTATGTAAGATGTGGCGATATTTGAGTAGATAAACGTTCATATATTTAATTATTAAATATATTAACCCTTTGCGGTCGGTGTCCCCGTAGCGGGGACATTTCTAAATCGTCGTAGAAGTCGGTGTCCCCGTAGCGGGGACATTTTTAAATAGTCGTAGAAGTCAATAACCCCGCAGCGGGAACATTACGTATTATAAGTAGTATTAAATACAAGAAATCAGTTTCAACAAATTCTGTGTGTTTTAATATCCATATATTGACTTTAAATCCTGTACGGAAAAGTAATTGCGAAACGATAGATTTGCTCCGACCTACTGGTACTCCCAAAAGCGAAATCTGCCGATCGCAAAGGGTTAATCGATCTTAAATAGCTGGCCGCCACTGTATGTTCAATTTTACACACCGAATTCTCAGATTATTGACTTTAAGTATGAAACGTAAGTATTGTAAAATATAAATCAAGAGAATTATTTGGTGCTTTATAATGCCAATACTTTGGCGCTTGGCAAACTTGTTCGTGAAACCGTTGCAACCACGTTTTCATGAAATGTATTTTAATCTCACTAAACAAATTCCACGACTAATTATCCCGAGCGTAGACAATAAACAAATTATATGCATGAATGACAAAAGAGTAGCCAAACTATTGACTTCCAAGTGCTTATGTTCGGAAGAATGAGTTTATTGATTGTAATTTTCAAACATAAACACTCTGCTCTTTTTCAAAATTTTTATTTAAAAGATAAAAATAATGATTAATTCAACATATGAAGAGCTATCGAAAGTGGCTTATATAAAACATATGTAAACTTAAGTTGATGAATTTCGGTCTTCACATAACATATACACCTACGAACTACTTTATTGCATCTAGTTATGTTTAAAATATACTATCGTAAACAATAATCGCTGAAAGCAAAGGACATTCGTACACCACGACTTTCCCAATAAAAAACATTTATAGAAACTATAGAATCTTAAATTTGTTACAATTATCGCTTCACTATTTAATACATCATTAAAGTCTGTGGTGTTCAACTACTTTCGTCGGCCAGCAATTGCAAACATGACAAACGCAGGGTGTTATATCATTCATAAAATAATGGCTCTGTAGTACGGGTAACCCTCGTACAACGCGGTACTTATATATTGTGGCGATTCTATTATAACGCGTATGTATAATCCGGGTCCCGCATAACGCGACCTCTCTGGGACCTAACTCCCGCGTTGTACGACGGTTATCTGTATATTGATATTGCACAAACCTTAAAATACTAAGATATCAAAAATATATATTATCATACTGTGTGGTGAAATTGCTCTAAACTATAAACAATCCTGCCTAAAGTAGCTTAACGAGCATACTGTGCATATGATACTAATATATTGTTCAACAAAGAACAATTGTACGCGACACCCGTATCTTGCAGAAAGAGATACGATAATCGCATTAAAATCTCAGCGTGTCTCTTTTGATCGTTAAATCATCCTTTTTACTTGAAAAACTACCGGACTTTTCATATCAGAAACCAAAATGGAAAATACGCGACAAAAGCCCAGATTCTTGTCGTTAAATATGGTGATAAGTCATTAATCACTCTCGATATTTTTCATTTCTTTTTTACACCATTCACCTTATGAATTGCACGCAGTAGTATAAAATCTCTATGGTAGATTCATACTACGTTTAAACAGTTTCAATCAACAATAATTTCTAGCGGATTCAAAGTAGACATCCTGTCAGAATTCGCGAGTGATGTTCTTTCAAAGAAATTGCCTAAGTAACAAGCTTCTTGATACAACTCGTCGTGCATTGAAAGCGTACAAACCGCGAGTGCCTCAATGAGTTGTCAATGCATCAAAAACCTTTGTTTTATTGTCACGCGGATATGCCTTTAACACCTTATTCATTATATCAGAAAGCTACAGGTGCTGTACGAATACATGGAATAACGAAATCCTGACAAATGTACAACAATATTCCATCTATGTTCATTTTCAAGTATCAATCGCTGATAACTTATATAACTTAGCCTTGTACTTTTGTCACGTATTACATAAAATGTCCGGAATGTACGGTGTTGAAGCAAGGGATTAAACTAATGAGATTTACGAAGCTCATAAATCTGCTTCCGTAAGCCACGCTGATTCAAGTTACATCCTCGGTTCAATCGAAGAAGCTCGTTGAGTCTTACCTACGTTACATTACATAACTTTCATCACGTTATACTTCGTACTAGACCTGCTAGCAGTATAGGCCGTTTCCTTGATTCTCGATCACGTATTTTTTCAAGTACTGTGTAGCTTTCTCGCTTAATCCAAAGTTTGGTAATTCTTTTTCAAACTGGTCAATCGTACCAGCACCTGCTATGTAGCCATTCAACTTGGCAGCCAAAGGTGAAGTTCTAAGTGCCTCACCAGAGGTAAAACCAAGCGACTCGATCAACCATGGATGATTCTGAAGGCGGTATTTCTGATGATAACTGAAAATCACAAGAAAGTTTGGTCATAACATTATGGAATATATACAGGTAACACTCCTATAACACGAGAGTAAAATTCTACAGAAAGATTGCGTTTAAATCGCGTTATGCGAGATTCGGATTACATACACGCGGTATATCAAAGTCGAATTGTATAAGTGCCAGAGGTAATCAGCACTCAAAATATCCTGACTATGTATTCGAAAAGCATGAGCGTTTTATAAGAAAATTCGTTTACATTTAATTAACAGAGATAATATATTTAATTAACATAACAACGAAATATAACGGATTGTGTAATTAGATCTTTCCATATCGTAAGTTGCTGCTTCGTATTGAATAGTATTATAGTTAAAGGTCATCAAAGATAATAGTGATAGCTTAAAGATGGCGAATAGATTAATTGAAAAATGGAATTTGATCAACCTCGTGGTTTAATGACTAAAAAGGATCAAACCACTTTAGTTCTATTTCAAGAATGAAAATTGAAATAATGGTGCATTAAAGCCAATCAAATTCAATACAAGGAAAATTGCCTACCGTGTAAACTCTCAATTGCCGCGACTTTATTTAACTAAACGCGTTAGTGAAATTCAGGAAAATAATGCAGTATTTCTCTTCTAACTATCGTTATGATAAAGAACAGACTTTGCGATGTTTAAAATTTTATCTTATTACATGATAATATTACTTACTCTTCTGCTGAATAGAATTTATCAAACTTCCTAATTTCGGTGACAAAAAATTCTCCAGTTTTACGCTGTTCTTCAGCAAGAGATTTCTCTGCCAATTGCTTTTGTTCGTCGTCATGATACAAAATCAAGGACATGTACTGTAATTAAAAGAAACTTCATTATTAATAAATGGGAAGTAGAACATTAGTTCGATTAATTTTATTCAAAAAGAATGCATCATCTAAAACTAGAAATGTGAGCCAATAAAAGAACGCAAGTCTCAAGCAAATAGATTCCGGAGAATTGAATCTGAACGGATTATCGTATTATTATTTTTCACGAATTAATTCTGTATTTTATCAAATTTCAATCGATATAATATATTAACGCGAATGTACATTGTTCATTAATTTGATTAAAATAAACAAAGGCTTTCAAAGATGGCAACATGTAAGAGACATTGAGCGTGCAGAAATACCTAAAGTGTTAATAACTTGATTTTTGCTGATTATAAATAAATCAAGCGTAAACTTACTTGTGTCTTGATCTTTGTGGTCAGCCCATATTCATGATTCTTCCAAAACAAGGCAAGTAGTTCAGGATATGTGATAAGTTCTGGATTGTATTCAATATCAATAACTTCTGTGTGATCACCTCTGAAATAGACAAGAAAATATGATAGATACTTCATACATATTTATGCTTGGCTTTATTTTTTAAATTAGTACTTGCACAGAAAATTTGTCTTAAGGATATGGTTCTAAACATAAACCTTCTCAGACTTATCTACATAATTTTTTCTAGGAACAACAGTGTGGATTTTTCTGTGATGATTATGAAACAGTAATATACTGATTTGATTATTCAATGTTAAACAAATAACAAATAAAGATCTTTAGCAAGGAATATATAGAAGTCAATGAGCAAAGAGGAATCATAAAAAGTCTTTAGATGCACTGGCCTTAGCCTTTCTACGCCAATAAAGTTATCCTCCTAATTTTCAATACCACTTGATCCACAACTTAAAATTAATTTATTGTTCCATTTACTGTTCCAAGGAAGAAAAGTGCTAATAATGATAAAATTTCTGAATGGAATTGTGATAATGTAACATAAATTGCTGAGATGTTATTTTTAATTGACCCAAACTAAAAAACCAAATGTGTTTCATATTTTTTATACTAAAAAAACTTGGAATATAAACATGCAGCAAAGTGTGGATGACTATAAAAAAATATTTTAACAGGGAGTTATATTTTGTAAAACACCAGGTGTTATACTATTAAGGGATAATGTAATTAATAACTTAATAGTTATAGTTTAGAATCATTATAAAAAGAGATTCACTAAAATTATACTTTTAGCTACTACATATATTTAGAAATGATATTGTTGATAGCTTTACTATTATATTTTTTGAACATTATTAATATATCATAGAAATCTTAGAAATGAACATTCTCCCTAGCTATCATTTATATTTGAGCAGTAGTGTAATCAAGATATATAGAATACATGAATAATGATATAATAGAATTGATTTATATGGAATATATAAGAATATTGTCTTTCATATTTATTGAAAACATATACATATTTTGATTAGCTTCCAAACTGATGAAGTGAATGAGACTAAAAATCAAGAAGCATAAAACTAAAGATCAGGTCACCCTAAGAGAAAAGTATCAGAGATTGTAATTATGCATACTGACAAGATATAAAATTGAAAATACAGGTAACCCTCGTATAACGCGGGAGTTAGGTTCCAGAGAAAACTCGCGTTATATCGAAGTTGCATTGTATGTGCCGCGTTATACGAAAATCGCCACAATTTGTGAACTGCGTTACGCGGGTTACCTGTAATATAATGTATTACAATACATACATGCTCCTGTAAGTGGGCGAGTCCTTCTGGCCACCGGCGTAACCTACGGAGGTTCTGATGACACCTGGTAATACTCCAAAAAGAGAATCCCCAGCCCAGAAGCATCCCATTCCGAACGTCGCTCTCTTTCCCTTGATCTCCTCCAGTTGTCCTGGCATTTTCTTCGGCAAACAAACATTATGGTCACAAAACGAGTAACTTGGCAGGTACGATAAAAAGGAACAATTCGAGGTATAAGTTCGAGGTGTCAAAGTGCAACCGAGAATGATCGGTAGTAAACAGATGTTAGCTATTTGACGTATCATCATGTGTCGCGTGAACCATGAAACGCACGTGTCGTTTGCTCCACGTGTCAGTATTGGATGCGAGACCCTGAAAGAACTCGAGGCACGAGACTGCGAGACGGCGGACACAACTCAACAGTTATTCTACACGTGTACGACGCCACTGCGCGAGTCCAATGGACTTTTGAGTCACTCTCTTGAGAGGTTCCGAAAGATTCACTGATTCGCAAGATTATAATCCCGACGTGTATTCCAGTTTACGTAGGTAGATATAGAATTTCACTTTCAGGTATTCGAAAGAAGTCATTGCCGAAGACCACTGTAGAAACTTCTTTTTTGGTAAATTTCAATAAATTCGATCTTTAATCAGAAAGATCATTGAACAAGTAATTCTTAGTTCCCAGAGACGTTAAAAAATCTCGCCGTTGCGGGCATTGAAATCACTTCGAGTACATCAGGTTAAAAATTTGGGTTGGGTCTAAAATCGTAAAGTTGTGTAGTAGCGACAAATAAAATAAATAGTAATTGTCGGATTGGACATAAAAAGCAATATTACAAATAAATATCATAAAAACAAGGTACTTTTGAACTTGAAGGCCCCCCAGCGACTGAAAATTTCAGTGTATGTCCACAGTATATTCATTCATATCCTGATTAAAAGAAGTCGTAGTACTGTTATGATTTTGATACAAATTTGTTTATTTAATCACTTGCTTATTGATAAATAGAAAGCAGACTTTGTATATCATGGTACAAAGTACTATTACCCAACATCTTGTTTTTTAATATTTAAGATTTTGATGAAAAGGGAGTGCATTAAATATGTAACAGAGTTGCAAGTTCATCGATATATACTCTTATTTGTTGGGTATTTTTATAATTTTTATTATATCATCAATTGTCCCGGAAATTAAGGAGTCTTGTTCCGGCCCATTTCCCGCCACAAATTATTCATTAACGACTTAAGCTGTTCATTAACAATTTAATCTTCTATTATTATCATTAGGGGTACCGCAAAGTAATCAATTATTTTTCACATACTTTATGAAACTCCATTTTTTTGCATAGTAAACATTATTTTATTAGATAACCTCCATCGTTATTTATTATCCTTGACCGACGATCCTCCAATTCCCATTTTCCCATAATGCCCTTTTCGAAAAAAAACGTGCCCAACTTTCGATGCGAAAAAATTGTCCACTCTCGAATCGATTACTTTCCGGTACCGCTATTATTTGATATCATATATTTTTCTACATCTATTCTGAAAATTATTGATTGCGCCTGTCCTTGAGTGCTGTTCCCCAAGAATTCGTACAAGACCTTCATTTGTACGTGTCGAGTAAACGCGGAATAATTCGTGGCCAGATAGACAATGCGTTACTAACGATAAGACTTAAAAGACTCCGATAGAATATTATTAAATCCGATGGATTAGGCGATACGAAAATCGGTGATGTACATTAATGAGCAAATAATCTCGGTTCAAACCGGACATACTCAAAGTACTAGAAAACGGTTAGGTAATAGGTTAATCACATCAATAACACTAAAGTGGAGAATTCCATGCGGTTCAGTGATGGGTCCAATTATTTCACGAGTTACCCATAAAGAAAAACTACTAGGGATCAAGTGGCGTACAATCTAATTAAAGATAAGAAGATGTAAGTGGCGTTAGAATATTCGAATGAGATTTAATTGAATGGCGGATGAAGAACTATGTTAAACCTATAAAACTAAAAGTAATGTTCATTCTTCGTCTAACTAAATCGGCAAACAGAATAAAAATATATTTCAACGAGTTTCTTTTGGACTTATCTCAATTTCATACTATGGCTTCGACTTACGTTAGTGGATTATGAGCTACCTCTTACATTTTCAATCTAAGTCCATTAAAGTAATGGAATTAGCTGCAAGTGAATGAAATCAACGAATGGATTGAATATAATCGGAAAAATCACTTTGTGTTCTTTAAATAAGTTGAGGTGGAGAACAGTATAAAGAATGGAATATAATCGTATCAAAATGAATTATTAAAATCAAAGTAATTTTTAATTAGGGAAACTTAAAGAATTATCTTTGTTCTTTCAAGCTAACACTACCCGAGCCTAATTAACCAAGGAGAAAAAAATACAGGACAAATACAAGTAAAAAAAATGAAAAAGCGAATGCATTACTTGCTTTACGGACAAATGAATGAAATAAAGAAGAAGATTGAAAATACTTAATAAACCATCTTGCTCCTTTTAACGAAACCGAATTACCTTTTCTCAAATAGAACATAAGAGATTCGAACAAATGTTGAGAATATTTTAACATATTGATTTGTACTTTCAAGAATTAAATACATAAAATATAATTAGATGAACCAGAAACACTAAGAAAACCGATGCGCCGCCGGAATTCATTTGAGGTGTAATTATTACACTGTAATATAATTGTGTCGAAAATACTTGATCGCAACTGCAGGATAGGATGAAAATACGTTAACTAAAATTTACCTCGTGTTTTTAATCGAACGGGTAAAATCGTCAAAAGTCAAGGCAGAATAAAAGTTCACTCCGTGAAGATGCGCGGACTATTCGCCACTAACCTCGTGCTCCAGGGAGCCCCACTTTTTATCTGCCGGTACCAAAGACCCCCCCCACCAATTCGCATTCACGCTTCGATCATTCGCGGATGTGTGGCCGTCGCATAAACGCTTATACTTCATCCAATTTTCTCCTACCATTCCTGCTTTTTCCGCGGAACCCAGATACGGCAACGGCAGCAAGAAATTGGACCAAATACGTACGTGGAGATCATTCAAAAACGTGTGGAAAAAGGATAAATTACAAAAGAAATTGTAAGTAAGTCTAAAACTGCTAGTCATTTTTGAGAAAACTAAATTCCCAATGCGACAAAACTTGACGTGACAAAACCCGCCCCCCTCCCGAATTGATTACTTTCCGGTACCCCTAATATTTTAATAAAAAATAATATTAATGGCCGCTTACTCTGTTCTGTACTTATACTGAAAGTATTCACCTAACAAAGTATCAACACTTTTTGTCTTTGCGTGAAAATTTATCCTTTTTTGTAGCTTTACAATTTTCATGCCGTCTGTTATCCAGAGCCAGCTTAGTTTATTAATAAAACCTCTCAATCGTTAAGTAACTAGGGGATTACCACGAACCATAACTGATTTTTAAATATACTATTATTATTTATCAGTGTATTGGTACGTTGTAAACAATCTAGTTTAATCATAATAATCATCATAAGAGAAAATAATTATTTTTCAAAGGTCTCTAATTCCTTTGACTGTTTACTTCTTTGATTACAATTTTGTAACAGAGAAGCATAATATTTTAAGTGTATGGCTTTAGCTTTCAACGAACGTTTGGGGGCTGCATGTTTTGAACCAATCATCTTGCGGGTTGAATTATTGAAATTGCCATTTCTTATTGAAATAATTAACATACAGAGTATGCTACCTCTTTCACGAGTTTCTGTTTTCCTTCTGGATTATCCGTACTCGCTACGTAATTCGGAAATTCGTTTTTCTCGTAAACGTCGAATTATCATGCAGAACATATTTCAAGTAAACAATTAGTCATCGTTTTCAATTTCTACACACGGACTTTGTACTCTGGTTTATTCTCACCCCGTATAATTTATTAAAAAATATTAAACCATAGTTTAATCACAGTTTAATTACAAGTTAAACCGTGGTTTAATATTTTAATTAAAGCATAGTAATCAAATAAATAGTTATGTCAGATTCAATAATTAAACAAACTATATTCAACCTATAACATCAGGGACTGATCAAGAAATACTTCACCCAAAAATCTTATACTGTTAGAAAAATCTTTCGCTTTTGTATTATGTAATAAATCATAAATGTATTAAAATACTTGAAGATTAACAGTATTAAAATATGGAATAAATATGAGCAAAAGATAATCAAACTTTTTCCATGGTTTTATTAGTTGATTCTATAAAAAATATTTCTGAATGTTGATAGGAAATACACGTCCCTTTCTTCGAGTTCATCGATATTTTTTAGTTTATAACTATTCTTCTTTATGATTATTATTATTCAAACTATATACAGACACGAATTGAAATCAAAAAGCTAAAAATAATTGGAATTTACAGTAAATTTACTCACCTTATGATCGAAGGAATACAATCGTCTTGAGATGTGTCGTGATTCTTTCAAATTCCTCCCGATAAGTCTTAAAACAGTTGATTTGCTCATACTGGCTGTTGTAATACTCTCGACGAAGATTATCCAGATAACGATGCTCCAAAAATTTAATTAATCAAAAGATGACACCTTATAACAAAAAAAGCAAATTTCGTACATAAATACCAAAGTTTGTACACATCTTAAAATTTTACTACAAATATATGTATAGCTACCAAGTAAAAAAAAAGTCGCCATTTTATAGGTCTAGATAAACAAATAATAGTATAATTATACTTTCGTCCAAATGTTAATATCGAAATAAATCACGATTAAATAATAAACATGTTAAAATACTTAAAAGTATAAAGGAGGACATCGCTATTAAGAAGTACTCATATTTCCGTGACTTATTATATTTCATCATTGAAATCAAAGAAATGAATATTATTCAAAAGATCCAAACACCGTTATCAGATATTGAATCTTGTTACTATTGACACCTTAGGAAATAATCCGTAGACTTATAGCACTCAAAGTCACGTGTTACGACACTTTCTTTCAATTAAACGATCATCGAAATTAGCGACGATATCAGAAAAACGTGTTGAGAGTTGCGATAGCGTATCTGCGGGTCAATTAAAGAAACCGATTCGTATTAACCTCTCAAAGCGAAATCTCATCTGGTGTACACATGACATTGATTGCTCGTTCAAATGCCGATTTATAAAGCATCCCGAAGAGACTGAGTTGCATCAGAAACTTCGTCTCGTCTATCTTCCTGTAAATTGGATCACAATTGGCAGACCGACTGATGTAATCTTTCTCCCTCAGCTGCTAAAACTTCATCATCCCGGAATCATTTCGGGATGCAGGGCTGGGGGCGAGAAACACTATCATATCACTAAACACGTATACTATCGTGCATTTTCTGCAGGATTTTGGTAACATCACAATGACACTTTTACAGGATTGAATAATCATTGATGATCAATAATTGCGCTAGAAAAATGGTTCGCGATGAGGTTCCGCGGACCAGTGTCAGCTTCTCGTTCACTTTGTAACGTATCAAATGTACTCGTGAATTACGAGACACATGATCAATTATAAAATACTTGTATGAGTGTTCTGAAGAATAATGAATGAACTTAACTCGGGTTACTGAGATTCTGATACGAGCAGAATACTTCAAAGAAACTTTGTTATCAAACCACTACTATTTCCAGAGAAATCATCTCGTCTCGACAACAATTACGATGCAATGATTACAATGTGACGTCACATGTACTTAATATCTCGTCATTACTAATCGAATTATTATAGAAAAATTGGTTAAGTACGTTGTAAGATGACTCTGACATTTATATCGGTATCATCTTCTAGTTGTCTTTATTATGTATTACTTATGGACTATGTTTTATTACAATCAGAAATTTGCATCGAAAGTCTAGAAGGTCTAAACTATATCGGTTACAAGTTTTTTAATTAGCAAGAATGGCACCATCGATAAAAAGAAGAGTCAAGGGGAGTAATACAGATTTTTGTGAAACATTAATATAAAATATGCCAAATTCTATGTTCGGTATTTTAAACTTACTTGACAAGTTTTCCGCGGATTACATCATCAATGCTTGGCTGAAGGCCTACCACTTTTTGATAAGTCGTTGACCCATCTCCTCTACATTACGTTTGTATACCAACAAAAATATGTATTAAAAAACACAGACATAATGGCAGGTTTAAAATATTCCTGCTATAAATCTAAAAACAAATAGTTTCTATATTCCATTTTTCGAATAGCTTTTCAAATAATGTTGTATTCCTGTGCCTCCATTAAAATGTGATTCCCTTTACACGCGAAGGGCGACTCTCCGTAGGCACTCAGTTTATTGCGGCAATGCGAGTGGCGATTGAGAATCGCCTTCGAGTGCAAAGGGTTAAAGTCTAAATTTAAAAGAACTATTTATATCTATATAACTTACATTTATTGAATAATGGACTAGTATTTTTGTAATCTCCTGGGATGCAACTTATTGAAACTCTGTCAAACTTGCGCAGATTGATAAAAGCATTATAGCCGCAGTGGTATACGCATGGAGCGGAAGCACGCACACATTTGAAAGAATGATGTAGCCAGACATCAATGATAAGAGAACAAATTATTCGTCATGTATCCTCAAAGTGTCGTCATTATCCGGAGGTTTTCCTTCATCTAAGTGTTCGTTAAATTCGAATCATATTACATTCACATTTGGAAGTCCCATCGCTTTTTAAGCGCTTTTTATTCAACTGAATTCTGTAGATTGTCGGGAGTATCGTAAGGTCAATGTTTGTATTTTTACGGAAGTTCAAAGCCCTCTTTCAAAAAATATCATGGTGAAATTATAAGCTAATGACATAATCATCAAACACTTTTCAGTTGTGATAAAACAGTACAACAATTCAATCTGACATATTATTCCTATTTCTTATAGTTGTGATAACGAAAATTAATTTGCTTCAATCTCGATTTATATTAATAAGATAATAAGAACCCAGTTTACAGGTTAACTTTATCCACAAATGATTCTTACTAACTTCGCAAAAAGAAGCAGTCGCAGATATTGTCACGTGAATGATTTCTATAATACTTTCTTAACAACTTACAACTGTCAATGGGAATTATTCCTCTGTTCGTGTTTCTAAAGAATTTGAACGAATGAAATGTTTTCATCGGTAAAGAAAGTCGCTTATGACCTCGCTTGTAGTATTATAATGCCGGCCAATAATATGTTAAAAAGGGTACCAATTAATGAGACTTATGATGCAGAATGATGCAGTTGTATACTCACGCAATGATCAATGAATGCACAACCAACCCACAGAAGAGGCAGTTACCTTGGGGCGATGTTTCTGGGTCAATGGCAAATCTTGCGTAACGCGTCAGTCGGCCGGCGTGGTTGCATTATAAATAACGCTCGTTGCACCGAGTGAGGAAATTCTCTCTGCAGTTTCTATACCGTCTTTGGACTTGCGCTCTACAAAGGAGAACTTCGATTCTCTCAATCGCCGATTTCCTTTACATTTGCATAATCGTTACGTGATGTTTAATACGAAACAAAAAGAAATAACAAACAATGAAGATTTAAGTCTTTACGAACGGTAAACCTCATTGTTTATGCTAATAAAACGAGATTCAATGGTGATAAAGACAAAAAAAGGAAAGGCGTGTAGCAATTACACTTATAAATATTAAACTACTGTTAAGGTAAATTTTGTTAGCTTTGATTGGCTCTCCTGTTGTAATAATACGTATCTATACTTTTTGTAGTAGGACCCCATCTTCCTTGTTTAAAAATGGTTGCCCTTCATCTTGTTGCTTCAATCTTTGAAGAGTTTACTAACAAAACTAATAGTTAATAATAAAGCGAATAAGAAATTATGCTAATGTATTTAAATTCCAGAGGAGAATATCTCAACATGTAAGTCGGAATTAACATGTTGTTAACACATTTCATTTATTAAATCGCGTACATTAAATTGGTACACAATCGACACATTTTATTCGTACTACACTTATACTATTATAGTACATTAAATATCTGTTTTATTACAAAAATCAGAGAATAATATCCTTGTAATATGTGTTTTATAAATAATTTTGGTTTTATATCTTCGGAAAATGTGGAGATAATACCTCCCCGATGTTTCGTACGCCGTATTTTGGCGCATCCCCACCCCACTACTCATCCTCTATCACCAGTAGGGGATGAGCCATTCGTTAGGTGCACGCCGTGTAACGTTGACGTGAGTGTTATAACCCGTATTTGCCAATTTCAATCACTTCTAATTTCTACCTTCTTTCTCTTAGATTTTCAAAACCCTTTTCACCGTGTTGCGCAGTTCTTTTATAGTGTCAATACAAATATATAATATTAATTAACCTCGAAGTTCTCGTATTTCGATTCGCGAAATTGGCAAAAGCATAAGCCGAATACACGTGTTTTGAAGTACCGCGATAATTATTCAATTGTGGCATGTGTGAACTTCGTAATATAGAATTCGTAGACAATTTTCACACCTCTTTCTATATTAATATCGCGAGTTTAACGAAGAATTGAAACAATAACCTACAACGACGCTGATCGGGACACTTTTGTTGTTCATTCCCTGAAAGTGTTTTTTTGCGATCTTGTAAAAAAGGATGCAACTACCTGTTAACTGAGCATCTCCATATTGGGTGAGACTTTTCGTATTTAATTTTTTCGACGTATATATTATTTGCTTTCGTTCTTCATTTAACATAAATAAAATGTTACCTTTCCTTTGTGTTTCGGTAATTCGATTGGATTTTGCTCCCATTAACATATAGTATTGCAATTTATGTTTGATATACAATGAGCGACAATAGTATTCGCACAACTTGGTTCGGTCGACTTCAACATGCAATAATTTATTTAAAGAAAGAGGAAATTTATATTAACTAAAGCGAAAATGTAGGTAATCGAATAAGTTTTTAAATAATATAAATTTAACAGAATTCACTAAGAATTCTGAATAGAAATAATAATGGAAAACAGATTATGTGTACAAAGCCAAGGAGGAAAGAAATAGTCGTTCAGTAAAGTAAAATACCGTAAAAACAAGAACGACATCAACATCAAAATTCAACTTCTTAAAGTAATTCTGAAATCTCATCCTATTTCTCTTGTAATATCTTGATCTCGCACCGTTGTCAGGCTTCGAATTTCGCGCGCGTGTACGACTGTGTTTACCTAAGTAATGTTGGCACACATGCGTTCGGCGTTCACGTTTGAATTAAAGTATAGAGCATTCTTCAAAATAACACTCCACGCGATGTGCTAACGGCGTCATACGGGACTGACCTTGGTAGTTTATAGTCGGCAAGATTGTGCTTTCAAAGTTAGGGTTTTGTACATTGTTGAGAATTCTGTGACACGGCAATAAGTCAGTGTCAGTTAATGTGTCATGAACGGTGCAGTATTGAAAGTTTTCTACGCTTTAAGCTGTCTTTGCGACAATAGAACTGCATCATGTACAGAGGTTACCTCGCATTTGCAGTTTTGTTTATACGCATCAACAGCTTTATATTGGAAGATGTAGATTGCGACGTGAGTACCGATTTATTCAAGATTTTCGGCGCGTATTTTCCATTATCACCATAATTTTCCCATCGCTGAACCAAATTTGAAGCTATTTGCATAGTTTGTCGTGACAGAACAAAACTCGCTGTTATTTTTTTTACTGGGTTTGTCCCACAAACGAGTAACAGAATTCTAGAATGACTGAACGCACTTAAGGAAGCACGAACTTATAAATACATAATGTAAAAGAACCTATTTCCGAAATAATTACGAACCTTGTTCTCTAGATACAAATATTATGAATCCATAATTGTAGTTAGTGAGTTGGCTGCTTGTGATTTTTATGTATTAATAGATATTAAACTAGATAAATATTTCAACAAACTTTGTTGCTGAGTTTCTAAAGGATATTAAAGGAAATTAGCATACTATTATTTCATTAATGATATCATTTTCCTTCATCATTCATATCATATGCATTCTAAATATTACTTTGGCAAAGAATATTATTATTTCTACCAGTTTTTGCATAAAATCTGTGTTATCGTCACTGCAATCTGCACAAAGACTCTGCCTTGCATCAACTTTGTCTCAATTTCCATATGCTGGTATTTTACGCAATGCTTGAGCTTTTTGATTTACATTTAGCTTTTTCACAGTGATTTATGCTGTTAACACCCTCATACTTATGTCATTCAAAAAATAATAAAGAGGACAAAGAACAATGGAGATTCATTATTATAAAAAGGCTTAAATAATATAATAGCTGTTTGTTATTTGAATTTACATATATGACATAGTTTCAACATGTCAAATTTAGGATGTTTTCCTAGTATTATGCAATAACAATTATTTTAATAAATAATAAATGATGTTAGTGTATTAACATATATTCTGGCATAATTATTAAGAGTAGATTATATGGTTGGCTCTTAAATAATTGGATATAACTCTAGCACAGAAATTTATGTGGTGAATTATACATTTAATTTGTGCCATTTAGATTTCATATGTTCTTTTTACATATATGAGAACTATGATAAATATGACCTGCTTGAAATGATAAGGTGTTTCTCATAAAATTTTGTTATTATGCTATGTACATACCTTTTTAGCAAATTAGAGTGCAACCTGCTTTATAAACTATAGGTGTTATAAATATAATGAATTGCTTAGTTATCTGCCAATTTGTAGCTAAAGCCACCTCAGTCTATTTTTATGTGGATTCTTTTACACTATTTAAATTTAAAAGAGTTTTAAAAAAAGTTTAGCTCCAACAGTTACAAAAAATAAAATCTGGTTTTTATGCATGTACATCAGCCACTTTTTTCTGTCGAGTTTTTGAATTAGTGATATGTTATTCATAAAACAGAGATGTATTATTTTAGTTGCAAATGCTAATTTATTTTGAGCATCTTTATCTTTATAAGTTTATGAAATTAAAAGTGCATAAAAACCTAATAAAGATTTTAATTTAGATCTCTGTAAAAATTTGAACACATTCTAATCGATTATCTTTTTCATTGATTTTTATCGTATTATTTTTGCACGACATCTTTTTTATACAAACTTTTGGGAGCGTAACTATCGAATAAAAATCGAATTAGGTATATTCGTAATATGTATTCGTCATAAGTACGATAGCGAAAATTTAACGTGCTATTTTGTCCAGTATATGTCAAAATTAAAATAAATAAATATTTATGTTTAAGTTAGGAACTTGAAGTATCATATTTTTTCATCGGGGATTTCTTGTTCAGTTTCATTAATAACAATAGTATATGTCATATTAAATCCGTCCCCCATTACATAATACTAGTCATGTATTATACATTTGCATTTGCTAAGTTAATAGCAAAACTGTGAATTGTACGAATTATTGATACATTCAGGTTGTTCTGGAAATATTCGACAGATTTTTTCTATCCGCTTTATGGTGAATTTTTTGTGGACGTTTACAACAGTACAACAATCTCGTGATCATTCTTTATTATTTATAATAAGATATTATGTATAGAAACTAATTCTTTCCGACCTTTGGGTGCAATCAAAGTTTTATTTACTGTTTGTACTCAAGGAAATTTCCGCATTTCCTTCCACCAACTCGATAATTATAAATATTATTTATCACGTAAAATTTACGATTACTTCTTATCTGAGAAAATATAACATTAAAATTTGTCACTTGTGCTTAAGAATACGAGCTACCATAAACTTTTGAAATTACGATTGTACCACTGTTCGCGTGTTCGTCGAAAGTTGTCCCTTACTTTACAAGCGAAAATTTCAATTTCACATGAATACCAAAGTCAATTACTCCAGTTTTATACAAGATAAGAAAGAAAGCGCACAAATAAAATTATAAGAGAAAACACATAGAAGTCAACGTCAGTGTTTAGTGTCGTAAAAAATTCAGTGAAAAGTAAGATTCTGCTTTTTTTATAATTATTTTATGGAGTTTTCGAAGGTAGCTAATTTTTGTAGATCCATTTCTGCGCATCTCTTTTCATCTTTCGACGATATTCTTATACGTATTCTCAATTGCTAAAGTTAACTTCGTTTGAGACAGCTTGTTTTTCGGCGTGCGAAAGACTTGCAAGAATTTACGATCCATTCGTCTTATTGTGATTGAGAACTTCGGGGTTCGCATTCGTAATTTGTTGGCTATTCTTAACCTGTTAACCTGAGGTGATGAGTTAACTCGTCATTTGAACCTTCACTTATCTCAATGAATCCAAATTAAATTACAATTATCACTCTCATAATTTTTCAATTCTGATACGCATCATTTTGAATAGCGAATAGTCAAACCCGTGTATTCACAGTGATTATGAATGTGTCGTAAGAGTTTCATTTATTATTCAATCGTAAGTAATTCTCCTAATTCTCCCAACTGATTCTTTAACACTAGAACTACCGAACATATACTCAGTTATGCATACACATTTATTTACACATCAATCATGGCTGAAGGATTTAAGTTAATTAATGAATTCAATTATTTGCGTTATGTATATCTAACAATGCGTCGTGGTATACTGGAATATTTTTAATAAAAATGGCAGACAAGTAATTTTGACTCCTTTGGTAGTTGTGTTAATGTAAAATTTGTTGAACTAACATATTTCAAACATCGACTTAATAGAAACAGAATCCATCTAACGAAACATATCTCTGGAACGAAAGGTTACAAACCACTTCCGTGCTGCACGATCCATTCTGCGACCACCGCTGAATGCACTGCGTATTTTTAGCCATTGCTGCAACAGTTTTCACCAACTTAAACCATCAATGCATTAAAACGCGAATATGCTCTTCAAAATTTTGTACCTTATTCATTTTAAAATTACATTTTTGCATCTCTATCTTCATCATTGAATGAAATCACCGCGGAATTTATAATCCAACAGTATAACTTTTTACTGTAGAATTTGTCCACATTCTTCGAAATCTTTCAGCTTCTAATGGAATCTTCCACAAGATGGAAATATTTAAGCTTTCGCAATATGTGCCTCAGTCTATGTCAATGTTGTCAATGTTTTAGTACAATTATTCGTTTGATTCATAGTTAACAGTTTGAAATAGATTCGAGTTGATTGTTTGAAATAATGAATACGAAATGACAGCCGCAAGCAATAATTATGTATGATGTAGATTTGTATCTTTTATTGAATCATTTACATGAGGCTAATAAAATTTAACGATTTCGAACTTTGCGCATAAAAAGCCGTATTTTCTGGATATCATTTATAGAGAATGTCTTTAGAATTATTAAGTGTTCAGAGAAACTTGGACCACCGTATTTTTCAATACATATCGAAAGTAATAGGCCATAAACTGACACATTGCTAAATACTTTACACATTTAACAAACGCATGTAATGTTTTGCTCAGTAATATTTTTAAAAACAATAATCGATATACATATCGATTGAAATCGACCGAATTTCATCGATTATTATTTTCTCTTTCGATCGAATTATTCCAGTTGGTGATGTTTAAACAGTAACATACGATAAGATCTGAATTTGCATAAATTCGAACTTTGAAAAATATCACGCAGATCGCTTGAGAATGAGTGCATGCAGGGCTTAAAAATTCGTGAATTTCTGACTTATAATTCATTCATTCCACTGCGTATAGGCTTCGATTTTATACTTGGTTAAATAGTTTACTAATCAGAAACTGGTTCTGTCCTATTTTTCTTAATTATTGAAGTTCTGCCGAAGATATATCATGTCATTTGATTTGCTATCACAAAAATGCAATATTTCAATCAATTTTCGATTAGGTATCATAGAAGATCCTAATAGAATATTTGCTTACTACCATCAATTTGGCAATTCAGTGGGATATATTCGATGTCCATAATTTCTTTTTTAGGTTTATAGATTTGATTTTTCTCGGTTACATGTCTCCGTCAATTATAGTCCTCGAAAGAGATTACTTTAAAGATTATAATTCGATAAGAAATTTGACACAATCATGCACGTCGAATATTTGTTGGCAAATTGGTTTAGAATAGGTTTTCACGAGAGTCCCTTTTTTGTTTGTAGCACATATACAACCAGGACTGCCAGGTAAACTCAGTGGATTATCCGTTAAAAAATAACCGTACTATTCTGGGCCTCTGCGCGAAAGAAGACATTCCTAAAGAAGTTAATTTTGTAGTATTGAGGGATGAAAGAAAAGTTTCTGAGTATCCCGGTAAGTTCCGATCTTCCTTGCTAACACCTTAAGTTTCATTGTTTTTTTGGAAAAACTTAACATTCTGGTTAATCGTACCACGAATAGATGAGATCCTTCCTACTTTTTTATCCCATTTTCTAGAATAATGGATTGTAGAGTGCAACGTAAGTTAAAACCGAAAAAGAAATAAAGTTTGTTAGAATAAAGTAAGTGGTAATTTGATGGCGAAGATAGGTTGGTTTTTTATTGAATTCTCTGCCTAATTAACTGCTGTCAATAAATGTCAGCAGTTATTCGTTGACAAGCTCGCAACAATTCATGACGCAGAGGTCCTATACCACTAAATTGTCTTTTCAAAATGTACATGAAAACATACTTTCATGGATAATTAAATGTTAGACACTAATATGGAACAGTAAACCTTCAGATGTTGGCATTGACAATTTTGTACTTTAAAATTAATAAATGTTACGCTGTTTCCTGAAATTCATAATTCTAATATTAACACTATTAAGATTCGAAACCATTTGTATATGAGAAAATGGGATTAAAAGATCTCAAAAACTTCAGCGATACTCAACACATTTGCATGAATTATTTCCATGGCTAGAACTCCGATAAATTCAAATTGCAGCACATATAAAAATTATATAAAAACCCCATTTTGTTAGACATTTTTCAGTCATCGTTGAAGAGTTTTTCCAGCACCGCATCCTGAGAATGCGTTGCACTGAATTAGGTAAGCTTACAACCACGAAATTCGGCTTGTATTTGTAACAGGTACGTTAAAGGTTCATTTTCCTGCACCAAAGACTAATTGCAAGTTCGGGGTGAGTCTACTGGCAAATGCTTCCATTCAAAATGAGATCGACTGTGCAAATTACAACTTCGAGGAGTCCAATGACCTCGATGCCGAAACACACACTACTGAGAAGAGTATATGCGTTGCCAAAAGCAATGCCCTTCATTCTCAACATTATTATAATTCAACAACAATGTGCAAGGTAGCTGATAACATTATCATGGCGACCGCGTACAGAACAGTAGCTTTCGAAAGGCAAATTGTAAAGTTTAACCCTTATCACTACAATTTATCCTCGGTATATGTTTGCTTGCAATACAATATTTAATAGATTAGTTATAATTAATTGATACATGGTATTTCCTTCTACGTTTGATATCGTCGATGCCTAACAGGAACACTACGAGTGACAAGGGTTAATATTTATTAGTTGTTAATTATATGAGAAACTTTATGAGCGCTTAATAAAGTGCAGATACCAAAATACGGGCACAGAACTAAATTATTTTAGAATCGCAGAACTTCAACAATTTTATGATCGCCGAATAATCTTTCTAGAAAGAAAGTGATTTTATAGTCAGGACGATATTTATTATAAGATTGTTGTTGTTTCATTTGACATTACAAAAGTATGTGATTTCTTTGTAATACAGGGAGGTTTAATAATTAGAGTATTTTGCAATGTATATTTTCAACAAACTGCGATACTTTTAACTTAAACTGTGCTTAAACTTAGTCCAGACAGAATATAATACGAACAAAACGCAATTATGTATGGCCTTAAGATATCGAATAAGATAAAGATAAATTTCTTTTTTAAATCGACGGCCTACCTCATTGTGGAAAGAAAGAAAGAGAGTACTTGCACTTGTATGTTTTCTCCCTTACGGCGATTATTTTTTTTCCAGGACAATATGGCGTTGTGGTTTCAGTACATATTTACGGGATGTTACGCCATTCGATTTCACATCAATGGCCATAAATACGTCGTGAGCGAAAATAAGCTTTTGCGTACAGATTATAAACGAACGGAAGTCGTAGAACCCGTGGTTCGTTGTACGTACGATGGTGTACAAACGACTGATGTTAGGTGCGTTTTATAGATGAATAGTTAAATTTTTTCTTATGCATTTGTCCTACGTATATCTAGTATATTAGTTTAACCTTGTATGTCGAAGTAATTCCTTAATTTTAATTCCATACCCATTGCCAATGCACATCATATAACTACTGTCCCCTTAAAAATGTTTCACTGAATTCGTATAATATTTACAAATTTTGTTTCAATTACATTCTGCGTGTATTCGCAGTTCTTTATTCATCATCCTTATATCTTTCGAAAGAGGCGAGAGTAATTTATTAATTTAACGTAAAACTTGCCTTCGTTAAGAATTCAATTCTATCTAACAACTTGTTGATATTCGATGTCGGAAACAATTTTAAATAATGCGCAAAGTTAGTGAAGGGTTCCAAAATTGTTAAACGTTTAACGATTGTTTATATAATCAATAAGTAAATTTGCATTTACAGTAAGGAACTGGTCGAATTTGCAGTGGACGTTTCGATGTTGGTGGATACTGCAGATCTGATGAAGTTGGAATTATGGTCAGACACAAGGCAGAGTGATAAATGTAATTTGTATAGCCAATCACGGATGTACATGTGGACTGTTAATGTGGTAATTGTAATATTGAAAGATACTATTCAATACCCGAAAGACCTTCGTTCGTAGCATTTTCTACCATATATTTTTATATTTATCAAATCAATCTACTCTAAGCTTAATTCTTGAAAATATCACCTCAAATATTGGAAAACTTTTATCTGGTAGATCGAAAGAATTTTTTGATATCCTTCAACAACATTCCATATCAAATTTATTCTTCAAATTAATCTAATGTTCTTCACCATTGTGCTATTAACAAATAAGTAACCATTCGAATATTTTCAATAATTAAAGGTGTTTTAGGATCCGGATACGGCAGATAATAATAACTGCAGTATAAATATAGTACGTATTACTTATTAGTATTTTTGTTCCTATTATTAATTTACTATAAAAACATTGGACTTGGAAAAAATAACATTTGGCCCCAATTTAATTAACATAAGTCACGTAACTATAATTAAAGCAATATTTATTCGCGCCGACATATATCTACATTAATCGCAAAATTGCGGCTAAAGAAATAGTTAGTTTCCGGTTTAACGATCGTTATTTTAAAGAAAATAATTACTCTTTAATATGTTGGAAGAAACGTTTTATAGTATATTATACTGTATTTACTTAGATTAAGTCAGATAATGGGAGATACTTGAAGACTGCAACCTGTAAGTTCATTGTTGACGCAATGAACACCGCAAACTATTGTTTCACCATACGCTTGTTTGATGAACGGTGCAAAAAGTACACACTCTGGAAACCACCCGCTGATAAACGAGTGCCTTGTACATGGATGAAACGTAAGAAAATATTTGTTTTACTGGCAATAATACGATTTTTACATTTCAAGGATTGTATATGTAATAACAATAAGCATAAACAGGATGAGTATTATTGGACAAGCTGTTATAAAAATTATCGACTAATTAATTCAATTATAAGAACGGTCACTTGTGCACCCTTCCATTGCTTTTAAAACAATGTATAATATAATCAAAATCAGAAGCTAATTAGCACAAACTAATGTATCTGTCTCTACACAAAATACGCGACGTACTACTATTATCAGGGTGTGAAAAATTGCACGTGACATTGTTTATTGTTGCATATGAAAGTGCGGGTCCTTAATCTCAAAAATTACGACGGGTAGATTACTAATCAGCTAAAAAAAGAATATAATGGTGTGCCTGCCAGGTCGTACATAAAACAGATCATGAATGTTTACTTGCTTTCAACCTATCCGTTAAACTTTACGGAACTAGATTTATTAACAGTTATTAATTTATTTTCAATATTGGACTCACAGAATATGTCCGTTAATGTTCAGACTGTGCTAAAGTATTAGTTTCTTCAGAAACTTTCATGAGAATTCTGTTTCTAGGTTGTGTAAGAGCAATTGGTAGCAGCTTCGGTCGTGAACGTACCGACGCGAATAAACGTACGGATAACAACTCGTATTTATTATTGCCAGTTATTGTTATTATTCTGTCAATGTTCACGATGTTTGGAATGGTATATTTCCTGCATTATGTTCGAATTCGTAATGGACAATTACACTACATGCATGCTCAGAAGCCCGCTGTTCTGAACTCGAAAGCGTGGTCTGCAAAGTTCAATGGAACCAAGGTGTCGAATTTAGATGGTGATGAGAAAGGAATGGAAGGCGATGCTGCTACGAGTAAAAATATCGTGCTTTTATACCCGAAAAGCTCTGAATCATTTATGGCGCTAATGGCAGATTTCCGCGGAATACTCGCCAGGGTTTGTCAATGCGCTGTAAGTTTGTGTTAATTTACAATTGGTATATCTTGGCCTTAAAAGGATAACTCTCGGTGGTTGGCCATTTTAATTACTTTACATCAGATGATATGATTGTATCTCGAGCTAAATTATGGAACATCAGTCTTTAATACATCTACTGCAAATTATTTGTCTTGTATTATTTATGTGTTGTAGGTACATGATTGGTACGACGGGACTGTATGGAACCAGGTAGCCAAAATTGGTGGGCCTGAATGGTTCTCTGAAATGCTCAATAATGGATGTCGCATTATTTGGATGGATACCCCGGCAATGCGATCTTTGGTTACATCTAAATTTCGTAAAGGATTATCCACCACGAACCGCGAACGAAATAAGTTCGTGGAAGTCGGTGATTTTCGCGATGGAGTATTTCCGGTTATACTTAATTTGGCAAAACGCAGTGTACAGGAAACTCCATTTAAGCAGTCCAGGCATTTCATTGTGAGGTCAATATTCTTATTATCAAGGAAAGCATTTCAAGACTTCCAAAACTTTCAATTCAATATGCATAAAATGACCAAGACGCTTCTTGCTAAACCTTTTCATCACATTATATAGTTAGAAATAAGAAAATCGTTTAAATACGATGGACTTTACCGTGCATTTTAATAGCGGATTGTAAAACTCTCTTAGTTTAAAAAGGATTAAAATACTCCAGCTTCATATGCAGTTCTTCTATAATTATAAACATAAGGAATTCTAATGTTCATATCTATCAACGTTTTAGAAATTTACATTGGTTGGAATAAATAGGGTTCTTGATCCATAACATTTTATTTTGTAAGTACATATCTACTAATCATTTTTTGATTCTCACAGATTGAAAAGATACGAAAACTTCGAGGATGAAATCGATCCATTTGCAGACATATCTTCTGGTATTCGGTATCATGTGCCTGAAGATTTGAGTCAACTGTGTTCTCATTTGTAAGTTCTGCGTTTTATAACTTACTCCTGTACTAAAATTGATTGTCTCCGTATGTGGCTCCATTTTTTATTACCGCTTTCATTTTATTTAAACATTATTTTCCGGTGAAGTTTGAACATCAAACCCATGCTCTCTACAGTATTAGATTCTCTTTTCAGATCGATATTGGAATCAAATGCATTCATACAGGACACCAGGGTGGAAGAAGACTTTATAAGACAACAGTTGAGTCGTGTACAGCAAGAACCTTTTTAATAAAAGTAAAAAACCCATTTTGTTTTTTAATTAATCTCAACACTATATATATTGGCTAATTGTAACTACTTTCACCAAATTAGAAATCGGCGCCTTCCTTGGAAAGCTTAATAAAGCTTTGATCGAGGTGCACTTACTTATAATAAATTAAGTGGAAGAACTACTGGAAATATTTTAGTAATTGTTTGTAAAAAAATAGTTCGGATTGTAATATTTAATTCTGTAGACTTTAAAAAAGTACTTTTAACGATCTTTAAGCGATCGCTATGATTTTCGGTAAAATTCCACGCCTAATCGAGATTGTGTAACAGGAGAGCATAAACCAGAAAAAAGTAGCTCAATTTCGAAAGTTTTTTCTTCAAAACTACTCGCAATTTCGGCGTGATTTTTATGACAAAACGGTTAAGATCGACCGGCTTTGATTCTTGTACTTCTCAGAAAAAGATTTCTAGCATTTGTTTGGCAATTCCTAGATTTCTGCAGAATTTTGCTTCCTAAAATTTTTGTTCTTTCGGGTTCGAAATTGCAAAGTTTCAATATTTTTTGTTGAAAGGAAACAAATCTGCTATTAATAATATTATTTCTTTAATTCCATGATTTGAGTAAGATTTCGTCATGGTTGTATATTCTTACGGTTTTATATACAAGCACATAAAATAGATATATAAAAATTCCATCAAAGTACCATTCACATAGTTTTTAACTTAACGTCTTAAGTGGGTTGATTACAAATATTACATTCAATTTTAATGCATATCTAATGCAATGCGAAATTCGTCTACTAATTTTAACACAGTATTTGGGGACTCCTATTTGTATCATTTAAAAGAGTAACATAACATTTCTAAGAATATTAATTATAGAGAGCATGTAATCCGGTTTAAAAAGATAAGAAAAATCATAACAGATAAAGTGCTAAAATGCGCATTTCTCCAACAATTCAAATTTGCATTACAGAGTGGTCTGATTCATATATTGCGCAAGAGTTCAGTGAAAAGGTTTGAACTCGTCAGACTGGGTTATTCACGAGAGAAGAAGAGGTTAAGGAAAGAATGCTGAAAGAGCGAACGAAACTAACTTGTTATATTTTAAACACATGAATGTGCTTTAATTCAGTTGATTGAATAATCCATCAACCTTTAATTTGTCAATAACTGTTTTACGATTGGAAAATGGAGAGTTTCGTATTCTACTCTACAGGAAACATCTTCTGACATAAAATGAGAAGCAAAACTAAAAGTTCAATGTTAATTTTCTGTAAGCAAACAAATTTATAAAAAACTTTAAACTATTTTATCCCGATATTTCACTTTAAATGTAGACAAATTTTATTAATATTCGGTTTTTATTCCTTTCTTACTGGCATAGGCCATGTAGTATACATATATGAAATTTTAAGACTTAAGACTACTGTTTGTTTCATTCTGTTTATTAAACTTATAATTCGTTGTTTAAACCAACAGGCTGCTTAGGATGATGCGACTGAATTTCAAGACTATTTTGTTGATATTAATTGTTGCAACATTAAGCTCGTTATTAACATCATGGAATAATTGTGGAAGCACAATATTTTTTAGAACATCTGATTGGAAATCAAAGTTCCAGCATAGAGTAAGTTTATACTTGCCAAATAACGCGATATTTATTAATATTAGTAAAGTTACTGGAATAACCTGCTTTATTAAGCATTAATAAAGTTATGCAGAAATATATTATGGTACAATATTGAGTAAAAACTGATCAGGAAAAGAACTAGCTCTCTTAACTTATTTATCACTAACATATGTTGTACTTTTCACAACATATCTAGGTGAAGTACATTTATGTTAACTCAAGTCAGTAAACTGAAAAGGTTTTTTTTCATTGCTTAACATCTATTTACCAAATAATATCAATGGATGTATAACATGTTTTATGCATCGAGTAATATTTATGAGTTGTCCACAAACTTCATCCCAATTTTGAGCAGCTTTTCATTTCAAAACCTGAGAAGTTTAGGGAGGATAGAATCTTCAAATATAAATATATCGACATATAAAAATGTTGCCTTTGAAGTTTCCTTAAAAATCAGCATGGACTTTCTGTATAACTCATTATATAAACCATCACATAGTTTTAAAAAATATGACTAATTACTAACACTTATTATTTAATTGAACATATCTAAAGGACCGGCAAACTTCAGAACCAGGGTACCAAGAGATAGATTGCCACATTAATGGAGACTATTCAATCGGGTGTCGTAAAGAAGGAGATGAAGTTTATATACCATTCTCATTCATTCATAAATACTTTGAGGTAAATTGGTAAACTTAAAAAAATATACACAAACTATCTCATAAGTGTTATTTGAAAATTCGTGGATAGAATTTCGCAAGAGAGACTGATAAAACTACATTCGCAATTGTTGCATTTTCGAAGAAATGGAAAATAGAAAAAAAATACATTTGAAGATCAAAATATGTTTCTATTATTAAAAAACCATTATAACTTTTTATTACATTCGTTACCCGGAGTTTCACATTTTTTTAAATTATAACAAAATGAATACCATTCGTAATATTAATATACTTTAAACATATTAGATATATGGGAAACTAGCAACATATGATGGCTTGGAGCGATTTGAATGGTTACACAGTTATTCAAAAGTCGTGAATCCAAAAGGAAAATATGATCCCCACGGTGTATTTATGACATTCGAGAATTACAATGTCGAAGTTCGAGAACGTGTTAAGTGTATCAGCGGGAACGATGGTGTTCCAATATCTACACAATGGGAAAGCCAAGGATATTTTTACCCAACTCAAATTGCTCAATTTGGATTATCTCACTATAGTAAAAATTTAACAGAGCCGGAGCCTCGTAGAAAAATAATCGAGGATTCAGACAAAGTAAAACAAAATTGGATTGTACCTCAGGGATCTGTTGTCTCTAGAGTATACGACAAGCATCTTAATAGTTATGTGATGAAATTTGCAACTCCAGAAACCAGTATGTCTGGCATAACACTAAAATTAGATCATGTACTGGACTTTGTACTAAAGTGGGATCTCAATGTCAAGGATAATGGAAGTATCACAGTTACATTACAATCCAGAGAAAAAAAGGAAACGTATTTTCTTCATTATACCACTAGCAGTATAGTGTTACATACTTATAATAACCATGTATATTACGGCATTGGGCAAAGCAACCACCAGTGGAGGAGGTTTACAAGGGATTTAGTTGTTGATTTACAGAAAGGTCTATACTTAAATGATAAGAGCAAAAAGAAGCTTTCCCGGTCTAAGCTAAAGGTATTATACACAAGTTTATTTTCTATGTAAAGTATTATTATTTAAATCAATAAATCTCGGTAACTTATTGATTCTAAAATAACTTGCTTATAAGCTTTTTATACATTTTGTTTCATCTCATTGCAACAAGAGAAATTATGTATGACTTTTATCATTGATGTTAATCCTTCACGATCTTCAGTTTATAGTTTTTGTACAAAACCATTTACAAACTTACACCTACATTAAGAAATATAATTATGTAACTTTTGTTATGAACGTAAATTACTATATTCGATAAATAGTTGGACTAAATCACTATGTATAACAATTGTTCATGCTTCAACAATATTGCGTTTATGTTTATAGGTGGTAAAAATAACTTTATATGGTACTGGTATGATTGACAATATGACGTTATCGACTAGCGAACACATGGAACAATTTTATGATGCTGCGAGATGGTTTGTGGCTAATCAGAATGTTAGCTCAGGTGGCTGGCCAAATCCAGTAAGAAGAAAAGTAGCGCCAGGAATGGCAACGCTCGAACCTGGATGGTACGATTATTTTTAATTTCAAATTTCTTTGGAGTAATTCAACTGTTTTAATTAATATTACAATTCCTATTATAAAATATGTCATATCTTTATTGTTAGTTTCGAAGGGTGTATAACTTACCAAATGAAAGATTTAAACTTATGAAATTAGTTTATTAAAAATTACATTGAAACTGTAATATAATTAAGTAATATGCTTTACTGAAATAGATTTCATTTCGTGGATGCCGGATATAGCCGGCGCTAGTCGTGAAAAGGTTAAATTACAATCAAATGATAAGAAATGACAATAAAAGATACGTGTCACTGTCTTTATCTTGTACACTGTAAATTAAAAAAAATAAGATAATAAGAAATAAATAAGATTTTTTATTTGACCTAGGTACTCTAGTATGGGTCAAGGACATGCTATATCGGTGCTTTCAAGAGCATATTATCATTCCGGAGAAGAAACATATCTACAGGCTGCTGTTAGAGGTTTGCGACCCTTTAGATTAGCCTCCAACAAAGGAGGAGTAGCTGCAGCCTTCTTAGGTAAATACGTCTGGTACGAAGAATACCCCACGACGCCATCTTCCTTCATATTGAATGGTTTTATATATTCTTTGATCGGTCTGTACGACTTAAAAAGCATCGCAACTGGCAAGGATGCGGAAGAAGCATCCCGACTCTTTAACCAGGGTATGACATCGCTGAAAAATATGTTGACCTTGTACGACACAGGCTCAGGTACTACGTACGATTTGCGGCATTTTACACTAAAAACTGCACCAAATTTAGCTAGATGGGACTATCATTCTACTCATGTTAATCAACTTCTCCTTCTAAATTCGATTGATAATGATCCCATCTTTCTTACCACAGCCGAGAGATGGATTGGCTATACGAATGGTAAGAGAGCAGCCCATAATTAGCTCTTTGAGGCACTTCGTACTATCATATTGTTTATAATATTTCGTCTCAGTCAGTCTTACAATCAAAAGTATCGGATTGGGGCGTAATATTCTTTCGTATAATTCATTATACATTATCAGTATCGCTCGATAATGAATGTTGACATTTGCCATTAAAAATCAAGAGGCCAATCATATTAATGAGAGTTTTGTGTCAATTTTTTACGGTGATTTATATGAAACGCACAAACTATAGGTTCTTATCACATTGTTACAAGTTTTTGGGAAATTGTCAAAAATGCTGTAACGAATATTCTGTACATATTTTATCGTTGTATAGCTCTATTTATCACTGATACTTTTTTCTGTATCCAATTTGATACACATTGAAAATTATAATTTAAAAGCAAAGCTACTCTTTCTGAAAGAAAAATGGGCGAAAGAAATTCCGTGATTGAGGAAATATGTAAAAATATTATACATAACATGTATAAGTTTACCAATTATACACTTTATACATATCGTCATCCCCACTATTTATGAAAGCAAGAACAAATTTGGAGGATTCAGCAGAGAGAACTGCTGTTTTTAGAACAAAATAATGTATACAAAATTACAAGCTTCGGTCGCAATTAACATAAGTAAGAACATAAAAACATTGGGTATAAGATATACAATAATGTGAAATTAGATTATATGTTTGACAATACTTTAAAAAGCGTGATACGATGATCGAATATAAATTGCAAAGAACATTCAATTCTTTGACAAGAATGAATATACTGCTGTAAATACTTTCATGACAAATATGAAACATCGTAATTATCATCGACTGATTAAAACGAAAAGGTGAAAGAAGTCTGTCCATGCAAGGGCTAACATTTTTCCACGCAGACTGCCTCACAGACTGAGATGTTTTCTTTTCTATTTGTTATTCACTTAGTATTTATTGTGTAGACAATTCTTTTTCTATTTTGTATTACGTGTTTTATAAATAATTTCGAATACATAAAGACAAGGTGGACCAACTGTGCTAACATATCATCAAAAGGGTTCATTCTCTTATCGATGTCACTCATTTCTTACACATTTCATCAACCCTGGATATCATATTGGCAAATTCTTAACACTATGTCTGATGAATTTTCAAAATCACTATGAGAAGAAAAATGTACCAATCAGAATACAAAGTGTAATCCAGTTACCATATGTTTTTATGTCTATGAAAAGAGGCACATTCATTTCTTATAATTTCAGTATAGTGCATTATAGAAGTTATTTCTCAAAGAATATATTGTGCAGTCAAATAAATGGTCAACGTGTTTCAAAGATGTCACACTTTTTCCATGGTACTAAAAAGGTTGAGAATTATTCAGGATACATCCAAAATACAGAGGGTTTTGCTTAAGAGAATTAGATGGTGAAATCAATTTAATAATATTGACCAGTAGATTCTATTGGGTTGTACACAAAGTTCATGCCTATTTTTAGTAGTTTTTCGGCTGAAAACCTGAGAAGTTCTGGGAGGATAGAATCCTCAACTTGCGTGAAAAATCGAGAAAGGTTGTGGGACAAAACGGTGCATACATAATTGAATGAATATATATCGACATAGAAAAATGTTGCCTTTGAATTTTTCTTAATAATCGGCATGAACTTTCTGGAGAACCCAATATTAAGATAACTCGGCTATATCTACTTCTCCTATGCATAAACGAACTTCCTTTTAGAACTTAGTTACTTCGTTTCATAAGCATCAATCTAGTCAAAGTAGAGAAATAACATTTCATATACATCGATAATGGGTTTATTATATTTAATGACAGTTGATAATAATATATTAGAATTTATATGCTTAATGCACAACCGACGAAGTAACAGTGAACTATAACTTCTAAATATAGCATTAGATCACACGTAATTATATACTCATAGAAATTAATAATTGATATACATTTCTATTGCTTCACACCTATATGGTCCAGATACTAGGTCTTTTACAACACGAATTTTGGCCAAATTAAAATCTAGCGTGCTGAAATTGTATTGTATCATCGAAATTTTTGATACCTAGAATTAGCAATCAGCAGAAATATATGTATAGAAAACAAGTGTTGTTTACGAACTTTTTGCCGTAAACCGAACTCAACTTATTAATCAATAATTCTTTTAAGCGGAACGGACTGTATGTGTAAATATAATATTCTTGGCCACCCTGAAATATAAGAGTGCCTAATATTTAAATGAGTACTAATGCTATCGTCCTGATGATTGCGTTGAACACAATTTATTGTGCAGGACTGTTATAAACTAAATGTAAGAACAAATTATCTGTAGAATATGCTACCCCAAAATAGATAGCATGTGTAGTGGTACAAACGAATTTCCGAAATGTTACCTTTTGAAGTGTACTTAGAAACGGGGTGCTAAAAAGCTCATATTTTTAATCCAGAGAGATTAAAAAATAGCGCAGTAGAAAGATAAAAGTGTGGTCAGGAAATACACTTTTTACAATCGCAGTAAATTTCAAAAGCCAGAGATGAAGGGGTAACTGTACGGAAATTTTTCTACACCACTTTATATTAAAATGAACATACAGTAGTTTGTCTATCATCTTTGTATCAGGACAGACAAGTTCCTCCCAGACGCATTTATTTTCTTAATGCAAGTACTTCATTAATCTGCAAGTTCTACTTCTCGATTTTGAATTATGTTAGTATAAATATACAAGTATTCGAGTGCTGTTACATGTTTATCACCTAGGTATTTCTCAGGATTTTGTTCGATATTTAATCTACTTTCTTGCGGAGTTATTTTGAATCCCGAAATGCAGGTTTTTGCATATCTGGATCTAATAGCAGATTTAGAAATAAACCTTGTGCTCTACTATATTAAAAGGCTATAACATGAACAATCCGCGTATTTCGTTTTAACGAAAACGAAAAGACGTCTCACATTAAACTAAGAGACCGAGCTGATTTTATAATTTAAATGTACATGACACACGAATTAATCAGTTTTTATTTCTTCATAAATAAATCTGATTAACACAAGTATTACTGATTGAATTCTTTAATACCTGAACAGTATCACACATTGTTCGGGAAAATATGTCTGTAGATTTAAGTAGTTTCTAAAGTGGTTTCAATTTAAGTGAGGAATAACAAAATTATGAGTTTAATGTACAATATAATTTTATTTATCTATAAATTATTACAACAATTAAGAAGCAACATTACTTACAAGAATTATGCTATATAATCTGTACTATACATCTTCGTGCTTAAAAATAATCCGAACTTCAGGAATGCTCCAGGTAAAGGTTCAAACACGATATCCTCCTCGGCTGCCCAATCGTTATCCATCTTTCCTATGAAACCCAATAATATTGGCGAATGTAAATCAGATAAACAAAATGCAGGAATTCTTTGGAATTTTAAAGTAAGTGTTACAAACAATCGCATGCCCCGATAGTTTAATGTTGTTCCATAAGTGCGTGCGATTTTGTCGAATGTGAAGAATTCCTTTTTTTTTAAATATTAAATACGAATTAATCTACAATGTATTCTCCACCATTATTTAGCAATTACATAAAAGAATAACACGAAAGCAATCGAATGACATATAATACATAGCTGATACGCAATTGTTACGAGATATATTTAATATTAAATGAAAACCGCACGAACTTATGACCAATCTTCCGTGGTTCTTTAATTTATCCAAACCAATACTTACGTGGTTTGACGGGCGCCGGCTTTGAGAATAATGTAACGCGTGGTTTCTGAATAAGTTTCCTTTCTAGGCATCCTAATTTGACTAGTATCTGTAACACAGTTGTTTACTATGTTAGTATGAGTCAATAATAAACCCATGCGTGTATGATGCATTGTAAAGTCAGCCTCGTAATTTTACAGAACTTTACAGAACAACAACGAGATAAATAAGTGATGTATATGGATTTCCTTCATGGGATGATTAAAGATCATTTGACCAACTAAGAACTCATAACGAGCTATATTCATCAATCTTAGAAGAATCATTATACATGGAGGGATGTATTAAACTTTAATATCAAACCTCAACTAATTCTCGTGTGTGGATAGGCTGTAAAGCAGGTACAAATCGGTGTTGTAATTTCGATAAAGTCATTCCAGGATGCGTTAAACAATATGTTAAAATTGCTCCTAGCATTCGATCCAAGACTCTGCGGTTTAATACACCGTCTATGCGAATCCATGGTCTTATCACTACGCGTATCTCCTCGGCAGTTCTGAAACAAAATTGCGTTTAAATTTAATTGAAATACAAGATTGCATTTCATTATGTGGAACAATGAAAATTGATATTATTTTCTGAATCATAATTTTCATAAATATGTCTGGTTTATGGGATATACAAGAAAAGTGTTTCACCAATACAAAATATTCGTTCCATAGACAATTTGCATTTCTCTACTATCTTACATAAAAGAGCTCATACTGTATATATCGTTAAAAAACTGCGAGCTGCTTGTAAAAACGACAAAAACGTACGTCAAATCCAATTGTTTCGCTGACGTAGATATATCTTTTTGCGTAACTAAACGCGTTCTCTTTCTCTGCATTCTTTTCTTCCTTTCTTTTCTAGTGTCTTCTTCGGTATCATCAACTTGTGCCTTCTCAGAATTATTAATTTTTTCTTTTTCGGTATTGTCAACTTGATCTTTCCCAATATTGTCAATGTCTTCTTTTTCAGAACTATCAATTTCTACTTTTTTAGTATCATCAACTTGAAGTTTTTCAGTATTAATACTAATATGTGCTTGGATTTCATTGCTCGCGGTAGATGGTTCTTCGGAATGTTCCTCAATAAAGGATTTTTCAACCGTGGAACTTAATTCCTCCATTGATTCTTCAACTATATTTTCGTTGTTGTCTTCATTCCCTGATGTATTTGTAAGATACACAGTTCCTTTGGGAACTGGTGCTAAGGATTCCTTTTCTAGACGATATATTTTGTAGGAGTTTATTACCCAAGGATTTGCATAACGTTGGTGAATATATCGAACTGTAGTCACACCTGATCGCAGTAACAGTTGGCTTTCAGTTAAATGTTCTACGATACGATATAAATTCTTACCCAAAGTAGATTGAAACTTATCCTGAAAATGAAAAATAACAGATTTATATATTACGAATAACTTTCTTCATTGGTGTACATCTTCAATATTTACTATACAAATTTCCGATCAAAATACAGCCAAGTAGCTTAATAAGAATGATTTAAGTCAAATTAAATATAAACAAAGTTGTAAACTAGAGGTGCATAATTGATTTTTAACTAGTTAAAATCAATGTTATTTAAACCGAGAAGATAATTCAATGCAAAAATATGTTCTCACCATTAAATCGTAAATACTGGCTCCAATTTCTTTCGTATCCTGTATATATTTATATATCCTATCTATATCTCCTAAGTTCAACGACAAATCCGCCGGTAGATTTTTCTTGTAATCAGAATAAGAAAGTTGATCCTTAGGGAATATAGCCAACCTACTTATATTACGTATGATTGCGTTAGAGGTTTCCAAGTTTAAAGGCAGGAATTCCGAGGGTACCGTAAAACCTTTGAAAGTCTCTAATTTATTGCTTCCAAAGCTTCTTGGTTCTTCCAATGAGTAAAAAATTTTGAACATATTAACAGCGAAATATTCGTGGGCGTGATGACTATCTGCTGCTGTAAGATCATTTAATTCTTCTCTCATTCTTAGTAAAGCTATCCGAGTAGACTTCTTCCGCAGATCACTTTTCTCATCGATTGAACAATATGGATGCAAGACATTCTTCTCAGGTGATAATTTGTATAATATATCGCTAACTTTCGTATAATTATTCTGTTTCTCTTTCGTCAATTCCGATGCACTTTCAGCATTTCCACTCTCCTCTTCATTATTGCAAGTGTTTTCCTCAGATACGACATCTTTCTCTTCTTCACCATCCATTTTCTCATTTATATCTTTAGATTCATCCTGCGATAAAACCGACGTATTTGATGAAACCTTATGGTTTTCTTCCTGCAATTTCCTATTGTCTTCTTCATTACTCTTCCCAAGAGTGTCAATATCTTCCTCAGAAGTTTTAAGCCTTTTCTCAACTGGTTCATCTGAATCTATTCCTTTTCCTTTTTCGTTGTCTTCCCTGGATCTCTTTTTCAAAGTACTCTTTGCAGTTGAAATGTCTATTTTCGTAATCGCTTGACATGAACTGGTAGAAACTTTACTATCTGAATTTTGTGCATTAATGGTGGATGATGTTGAATGATTAGAATCATTGCAAGTCAGATCTCCAATCTTTGAAGGAGAATTATGAACCTTTTCTATATTTGTAGCTATTTCTCCTGACTCCTCAACGACTATCCGACGTCTTTTTGCATCTGGTAGATTATCGTTCGTTGCTGATGTCTTCTTACTTAGTGATTCAGCTCTAGATTCCTGATTAATGCAGGAATCTTCAATATCGTCTTTATCTAACACAATTTTGGTTCCATCTTGAAATTTGATAACATTACTCTCCTCATCGAGTACATTCGGTGAGATTTCCTCGTCACTATTTAAATCATCGTATACATTTGAACCTTCTGCAGCATTAAAGTTTACGTTCTCTGCCGTACCCAATTGCGAAAGTGTATCCTTTTCTTCGTCAAAGTTTATGAAAATAGTATCATCCTTATCGGATTTCGCATCAGAAGGATCGACAGTTTGATTATCCAATTCGTTAAACTGCTCAAATTGGGAAGCCTTGGTAGACTTATCCGGTGATGTCGAATCTTTCCATAACTGCATGTGGTCCAAACTAACTAAAACGTCCTGATACCTCTTAGCAATTCTAAAGTACGTCTCATCTTTCTCTTTTAATCTAGGATCAAGCATTATTATTTGATCCGGAATTTCAATATCAAAGTCTATTTGTTGCAGGGAAATGTAATCATGTATCGCAGTAATTATGCCCCCAGTAACCGGAAGTATCTCCATTCCAGTACACATTTCATCGTCGTTCCTTTGAGAGTACGATTCGATAAGTTTCATGAGAACTTCGAGGGACTCGTTGAATATATTATATGGCCATCTTGTATGAAATTTATAAATATAATTATGACTCAATTGATATTGAGAACTGCTCATTGGCATGTAATTCCCGTATTTCTTCACCATGCACATGTGATTCTTTTTAACGGTCACCATTTGATCGGCTCGGATTTTGCCCATAGCATTTCGTAAAAGAATTTCGGGATATTGCTGATAAATCTTAAACAATTGATATGCCCACGATCTTCTGTCTTTTGCGCAGCACATTGAGCTATGAATAACCAAGTTGATAGTCGCAGAATGAATATCACTGACGTTACGGACATCCTTACGAAATCCTCGATTAATAAATGGCTTTGGAGGATGAACTGTCTTATAAAAGATATTAAATTCTTGTAATGTTTGTGGTAGAGGGAGATGTTGTTTCGGTGCAATTTCCGAAATATCATAATACTTCCTTGCAACATACGCGACTAGAGTCTGGAAGACTTCTATAACACGTTTCTCGTATTCATTAGCATTCCTGCTCTCCGCTTTCAGCTTGTCAGCAATTCCATCGAAACGTTGACTAAGGAAATAATTCTGCCTCATCTCTTCAACTCCCAAAGCAACACTGTCAATAGTTTGTGTTTGTCTGAGTATGTAGAGTAATCTTCGCTGGCAAGCCCTTGATGTTTTATTATACGATTTACAGGAATGTTCACGTAGAACATCTCTAACGGCTGTGAATGTTACAACTTGTTTCCGAGGATTTGGAAATAGATACATCATAACAACTTTACAAACTAGTAAGATTTTATCCTCGTGTGGGTCCCAATCGACACGTAATTTATGCATTCGTTGCAATGCTCGATAATCAACTTCATCATATTGAACTCGTTTTCTACTGCGATTCTTGCGTGGAAGTACTCTTCTCACGAACGACTTTTGCTTTGTATTTGGATGGGCCACTGCTTCGTATTTCTTCTGATGAGACGTTTTATCAACAGTCTTATTCTGTTGCGTTTTCTTTTTTACCTCAACAGACTTGATAGAAGTGAGACCAGATACTTTCCTGAGTCCTGGAAAATCGGTGAATTTCAAGGGTTTTGCTTTTATCTTCGAAAGATACGCATCTCTCTCGTTTGCTTTTCTTTCATTTTTTCTTCGATTCAATGCCATCGGACATGTTGACGAAGGGGTACCATCCAATCCCCAGTTCCAATTTCGTTTTAAGTGTGCAAAACATGCGGAATCTATGCCAGCTGCTCCTTTCCGATCACCAGGAACTTGACCGGTATCCAGTTTTATAGCTTCTTCTGGTGTACGGGCTTCAATTGTTTTCAACATACTGGCCTTTTTACTTAAATCTTCTAAAAGTATATCCTTTCCTTGAACCACGAGACGGCCACCCAATGCTGTGTTAATACACGTATTCCACATGTCATACCAATATTTTTCTACCATCTGCATCTTGTCAAATGTATATTTAACCACTGGATACTCTTTGTCTTCTATAATGTGGTAATTAGGTGCTGAAGAAGTAGTATCTAATAATTCACTGTGACGGTTTAAGTATACAAATACTTGGTCCTTCTCCTTTAACCGTTGAGGACCAAATTGAGCAAGACCGATATAACACAACCTTGTGACTGTCTGGTGGATATTAAATATATATTTCCGACCATAAAGCAAAGGATTTCGTACGTCCGTTGGTAGGTTTCTAACTAAGTAATGTTTCCTTATAGGATGATTTACATAGTTTTCTAAGCCATGTACGAAGTATGGAAGGTAATGGATTTTCAAAAATGTGGATAGTGGCATTCGCAGAAGAACGTCACACATTAATGTCCAACCACTTGGCCAGCCTGAATAGATATTAAAGGAAGATTTTTACAACTTAGAAATCTTATTAGATATTATTCTGCATTACTTACCGTTATGTTGCGGCAGCGGTGGAACAAACATTCTCCAGCCTACAGATGTGCTGTAAATTGTACTAAACTCTCGTTCTTCGGTTAATTCATCCGGAAGAGCGATGCCGTTATTTCGCAACGTTTCCACCTGTTTTTTTTTTGAGAGTCTTTGCTCACCAGGATGATCATATACCAAATAATAAAGAAGAATATGCATTACTTTCATACGGAGGAATTTTGGGCAATATCCATTCTTTTTCGCTTGTTTCTGAAAGAAAGAAGAGCAAACGTTTCATGTGCCAATCTATTGTAGTTTATCGGGCGATAGTGAATCTGTATTATTTTCATTTGCATGGAAACTTTATTAATAACTATAGAGTATTTTGAGCAATGAACAAATGAAGAAATTAAGTGTATATTTTCATAATTTCAATAGCAGTATATAGAATGCTTATGATAAACTATTTGGGTTTTATCAGTACAACTCACTCTAATGTCTTAGATAAACATTACACTAACAAAAGAAGAGAAGGTCTTACCGGATCATACTTGAAAACATGTTTATCAGTTAATGAAATAGTAGATGTAAGCTCGTCTTTGTTTTTTCTTCTACGTTCATCTCCCTCCACAGATTCTTTTTCCACTTGCATACCATCTATTATCTTTTTTGTGATTAGTCTTGTTTTCTGAGATGTCAGCAAACAGAACTTCAATTTCGCTTGTTCTACCGCGGATTGAATTACCGCATGACTTATATCAATATTTGGATCGCAGATGAATGTCAATTGTTTCGCTTTGTCATTAGCGCTAAGAGTTAGTGTTATATTTTTCACTAAATTATCTTTTGCTAATTTCTGCAATAATCTGATCAGGGATTTTTTATCGATCTTCACGTCGTACCCTTCCTTGTCTTCCTCTTCGTGTATCATCTAAAATCGTAAGACATCTATTAAAAGTTTCCACTTAAGTTATTTAAAGTAATTGCAACTTGTAAATGTAGCAAATCTAGACTTTGCAGTTCAAACATGTATACAAAATTGGCACCATACAATGAACCCCTTCAAATTATTGGGATAAAACTCATGTTCGCGTATAAACGACTTGTAAACATTACCTTCATTAATTTCATCATATCATCAATGACCTGATGTTCTTGTACAGATTGTATAATCATATTCGCCCTGCGTAATAATCTGTATGTTATATTCGACGCGTTATTTTTTTCGGTGTTCTCCACATCTTCTAGGAAACCAAACACTTCGTTTACCGCCTTCCCTGTACTTAAAGGTTTTACAACAGTCAAAGTCGTCTTTACGTTATTGTACATCGACACAGTTGTCTCGGGTTCAGAATTATCTGAAGCATCAACAGCCTCCTCCGATACTGTTTCCGGCTCTTCTTTATCAGTTTGACATTTAAACATCGACGATGAGCATTTATATTTAGTCACACAGTGTGTTAGACGATATTTACGAAGAATTCGATTAACAACCTTAAATGTTCTGGACAATTCCTCTACTGACGCCACTGGCCCCTTATCCGTTGAAGGCTGTATCTTCTTAACTTCATCTTTTTCAGACACTTGGTTTTGATTATCCACCTTCCTATTTTCACCGATGCTCTTAACTACATTTTTTTCGACAACGGCTTTTTTTGCTTTTAAACCAGTATTATTTTCTACCGTAAGTTGTTGCGTAAGTTCTTTAATTCTGCTTATTTCCTTGTAAAATTGTTTGCTCATTTTGCTTCCTTGCTCATACTTTTTAGACATAAACTTCATAAGCCTTTGTCTGCCTATGTCGTCCATGTAAGTTGCAACAATATTTACTTTTACCAAATTTCGTAGAAGAGTTCGAGACTGCAGTTTTGTGAGCCCCATTTCTCTTGCTAAGCCTCCTTGAGAGACTCCTTCACTTTTCTTTGACTCGATTACACCATTTGCTTGCCTCAAAAAGGGAACATTATACTTTTGGTTGGACACATCAACTTCTGTGAATAAAATTGAACAGTTGCAATAAAATAGGGTTCGCAATGTTAGGTATTATATTTGTCTTTGGATCAATTATGATATCAAACAAAATACCGGAAAATTAAGAGAAATTCTCAAAACAGATCATAAATCGAACCTTGCGGATCGTCGTCCTCTTGTATTTCATCCTTATTCCATACTTCTGCGACGTCAATATCCGGGGTTAATAATTGCGCGACTTTGATTATTTTCTCTTTCGCTGGATTATTTTTGTATTGCCATTCCGAAGGTTGCGCATTTGGATATAAAGTTCTATATGGTAGTCTCTATTGCAGAAAATATTACTGTATAAGAAAATACATAAAATATTCAAGAATGAAAAACATCAGTTTTCTATATTAATAATTTTTCATTTTGGTATATACTTTCAATGTAAATAACTGTAGAAGCTGCATAATTGTAATGGTAGGAAGCTCATTGCACTAAAGAAACCCAGTAAATTACTTACGAGGTCAGTTTTCACAATTTTCTGGAAAAATGGAGTTTTGAATAATTTTTTTATCGAGTTCTCCATTTGCAATTTTCGCTTTATTTCATCATACTGCGCGATATAATCCGGCTTAGATTTCAGGATTTCAATCACCTGCTCGGCGAGGAAAAGAACTTTCGGAACTCTTTCCACGTAAAACCTCGGCAAATGCAATAAGCTACCATTGGTACTGTGGCCACAAGATTTCTGATGATGAATCTGTTTTGTTATCAATTTATGGCGAAGTAAAAACTTTCTATAGTAAAACAAAGACTTAGGATCTTCTTTTAGTGCATTCAAACTGATCTTTCCTTGAGTAACTTCTCCATAATATCTGGACCTTCCAACTCTTTCTAGGAAGCAGTATTGTATGACGTTTAATTCCAGTGTTGGATTCACTTCATCCCCAATTAACGCATGTTCTCTTGTCGCTTGAGATGCAACAATTACTAATTTGTTTGCATACATTTTATCAATTTCATCGAAACTTAAGTTTCGGACTTTCTGACTTATATTTTTTCGAGTGTGATACGTCGAACATGATCCTTTAATTTCATTCTCCTGATCATGTATAGGACAATGAGGATAAATATCCTCGGGAACGTCATCCTGAAAAATGCATATGTGAATTAGCTATGTACAGATTAGGTATACCTCATAAAATGCAAGAACATACAAATAGTACCACTTATATTCTGTTTTGTATACCCTACTTACTGGTTCTAAGATAATTCCAAGGTCTGGATCAACAAATTCATATCGATCGAAAATAACAAATGGCCTTCTTGCCTCTGGTAATTCGTAAAAATCGAAGACCCGTACTCGGACACACAGATCCCAAACTTGTGTCATGAAAGCTTTCGGAAATGGAAGTTCTCTGTGCAATCTTTGTCCTAAACGTAACCATAGTGCTGAACAGAAAAAGTTGGCTGCGTTAGAGTGTTGGTTAACGAAAGGATTTTAAACATAATGACGATACTAATAATAATAATAATAATAATAATAATAATAATGGTAGCTGCGATTTAGTTCAAAGTTAAAGGTACAATTTATGAACCAATTCTTAAGTCTAATTGTAATAACTTTTCGAATAACTTTTCGTCTCGACTTTCACATCTAAGTATTATTTTTCGGAAAAAAATTGTCAGCAATCATACAGAAATATCCAAATTTGAAGTGGAATCATAATAATAAGTCTGTTTTGTTTACTGATAATTATTATATTTTGTTGTAGTAAACGTTTTAATTTTCTGAATTTCTTACAATGCACATCGAATAAGTAATGTAACTATTAATTTCTTTTCCACTACTATATTATATTACTATATTAATATTCAATTCTGTATTTTTTGTATTGTATGTTATCTGTTTACTGTTAGTTTTTTGCAATTTGTGGTTTTCTTTATAATTTAAATCGTTTACGTATTCAACATTTAATGTTGCAAATAATAAAATCTTTAATAAAACTATAGTTATAAAATTATAGGAATATGGACGTAATAATATAATAATATTCAAGTTCTTGACGCTAGTAATGCTTTACATGTAAATACGTAACTGATATTATTATAATGTAAAAATATATTTATATATTCATCGAGATAATTGTGCTGCATATAGCAATTGTAGGTTTTTGAATTCCCACGCAGATGATCATCGCATACTAAGAAACGCGATTAATTGAATGCATGTCGTTCGCAAATAAAATGACACAAATTAGCTGGGCAACGAGTATTAAAAATTCATAAACTTAATAAAATCAAACGAATTAGTTGGACAACGAATATTCAAAATTCATAAATTCAATAAAATCAAACGAATTAGTTGGGCAACGAGTATTTAAGATTCATAAATTTAATAAATGAAACGAATTAGTTGGGCAACGAGTACTTAAAATTTATAAATTTAATAAAATAAAACGAATTAGTTAGGCAACGAGTACTTAAAATTTATAAATTTAAACCCACCCTGCAAGGTGATCCCATCCAATCCTTCTAAAGCAACCTCATCAATCAGTGAATCTACCAAATTCAGTGGCGGAAATGATACCATTGTGGATGTTGAGTACGATGATATTCACTGCAGTTGCAATTATTTCAAATCAGTTTAACATACTCTCATTGTTTATTTACATCATGTACACCGCCATGCATAGGTTATGTTTACGTCGCACTTGCTGTACAGGATGCAACTGCAGAAACTGCATTGACTTATGTCGGCAAAAAACGCTAGGGGGCTATGAACTGATAAAATGACCCCCTAAGTTATTTGAAACCACTGGGTTTACATCAGCTACGGCTTATCCAAGTTTTCCCCTTTTTAAGTACAGTTTTAGGAAACTTGTATATTATATAGTATTTCATTTAATAATATATCTTTGCTTGAAACAGGGTACAACTCAACAGAAAATAAACTTCCACATTCCTAATTGTCCTCCATTATAAATAAAATCGGGAAAGGATTAAGAAATATGCAGATAAAAGTTCATTGTAAACAAAATTTATCCATTAGTAACATATAATATTATTTGTCAATCTTATGAATATAAGTAAAGAATAAACTATCCTGCCATTTTGCATCTATATTTGTTTTTTTATGGATAGTTTCATGAAAGAAACTGAACATTTAGCTCCAAATCAAATAACAAAATAATACTTCAAATTTATAATGAAAGATTTATTTTTATTTTAATACAATCGCTGTGCGAATAAAACGAATTATCGTTTAAAATTAAACACGTGTCTCTTATCCTACAGCCGATTTGCTACGCCTTTTCGATGAGAGACTAGTATGTGTTGAACTTTCATTCGAACGTTTCTTTCTCCTCGCAGAATTTCCATTACTTTCCACAGTAATTTCTTGTCCCAAAACTTCGTCAGTTCTTTCATTATTGGAACTAGAGGACTGCGAAGCAAAGCAACATTTTGTAGAAGCTGCCAATTTGGGCGAGGAATTTTTTGTTATTGGTATTTTTGGAACCATAGATAATTCTGATTCTTCAGACGCTGAGCTTCCATTCTCCGCTAGTTTTTCGCATTCCGAACTTTTATTATTAAAATAAACGTTATTCGCGTATGCTTCTTGCTTCTGTATCATTAATTTATCGAGTACAGACGCAGGTATTGGAATTGGAATTGGGATTGGAATAGGTACCGGATAGGGTACGAGTACCGTAACCGGAGGAAGCAAAGTAGAACTCGAGGAATGAGTCGACGATTCCGACTGGTCGGATTGCATAGGAGACATCGTCCAAAAAGGCGACATTCTTGGAAATATATCACTTTGTTGCCGGTACTTGGATTGTCCGGAACCATTTCCAACATGTTGCGACGGGCACGGCGTTTTAAATTGCATTCTTGTATTCAAAGAATCTTCCAGCCAGGATTTAGACTTCAGAATTCTTTCCGAGTGATTATATTCTTGGTGTTCTTGCAGTTCTTTTAAGTCCTTTACATATATATTACCTCCTCGGCCTTCATTATTTCTTGAATGATTATATATATTAGCTTTTTTTGACTTCTCACATAATCCTACAGGATTTGAAGTGTTAGATCCAGAACAGCTTGTTCCACACTGAACATCCTCATTTAACAAACAACAACATTCCTGTAGCTTTCCAGTAACTCCTGAGTTGTTTTCAGTTTCACTTTCGACGACTTGCATACGCGCATTCTTTTTATTATCGTCTTGCTGGACAAGTTTCTCACGCTTGCGAATGCAAAACGAATCTTTTCTCCTGGCAGTCTTTGTTTTTGGTTCTGCAGGGTTTTCCGTGCCACTTTCTTCCTTGTGTTCCGTTGTCTTCTTTTGAGACGATGCTAGGTCAAACGTTGAGTAGTCGTCGACTATCAATATATCGTCGGTTGAACCGTATAATGGAGATTGGCAATTCCGAAACCAAAGTTCCGGTGTGATTAAACCACCCTTTTCTACATCGTGAAACGAAATACTATCTAAACCATGAAGTGTTAAATGTGCTTGCGTTTCGTGACAGAATATATTCATTTTGTACTGGTTCAAGCATTTGTCGCTGCAAAATTGAAGTTGACTCTCGCCATCCTGAAAAAAGTAATATGTTCACGCTAGTCATTTAATTTAAAAAACAATGGTTTCTAATCGTTTAGTAATAAAATATTGAGGTATCAATGAATTCTCCCGTCATCTGCATAATTAACATTCATTCCTCGAGCTGTTTTCTTTTTCGTGTCGGTGTTTTGGACGGCAAAGGTCTTTCAATTTTTCAAATCTTTTAAATCTTTAAATATTATATAATTTTAAGTTACATTAAATACCAAATGAAAACTTCAATTTTCTTCATTTCCAATCTAATTGCAGATTCTACCTGTAAATCCACGTAACTAACAGGATTTCGCGCGTGCCTACACCAATCACAAGTCCTTGCTCTTTTGAAGACCGCCCTTCTCCCGGCCGCAAAACAAGCCTCACTGCAAAATTCTCCTACAGCGTTAACCATTTGATACGAAAGCGAATTCGAACGTCCGGATTCGCAAGTTTCCTGCTTTCGACCACACCAAGAACAAGATTCTATATTATCTGTAACATACATCCATATTTTACACCAATTTACCCTAGAATTCTAATATTTATTGCAGCTTTCCAATCAAGAATTCCATTGCAGGACTCTCACATTGTGGTAATTCCAAACTTAAGTTGTTACATTACAATTTTTCTTAACATCTTATTGCACCAATAATAATTAAAATAGTTATAGCATATTAGTATATATTTAAGACATTCAGCGCCGGGCCGGAATCCGTGTTATACGATACTTCGCGATACGCGTCAGTAACGAGTATGTAATGTCTAAAAATAATACTGTTTAACCGCTCTACGAAACATTGTTTACTTTACATCGTTATCGTACCGTTAAAAATATTGGAAACTTAACGAATATTAGTAATATATTTGATTCGGGTTTTAGTAATATTCACGGCGTTCAACGTCTTAATTATACTTCTCAAGTATAAGTTATCTTAAAGCAATTGAATGGAGAAATTCTATTTGAATAATTATATAGTAATAACAATTTGCTTTACCTGGACAGGTGGAAGGTAAACAGTTTTTAGAAAGGAATCTAGACGCGGTATGAAGAGGAGTCGAGTCCAGTGTCATCCTTAATCTTGAATCTTTTACAGAGTCTGTCGCGTAAGTAAAAGGTACTCCAGGGTGCTCGAGGGACGAAGAATTCAAGGAATCCAGTGGCAATGGAGATCTCAGGGAACGACAATTTGTAAGAACATCCATCTGAGACAATTTTCTTCTTGCATCTGTACTCGATGTAAAATGGTCCAGATTTAAACTCCTTGTACAACCAGTATCCATCTTTTCGTAACCATACCACCCCAGCATCTCACTCATCGTCGTAGCAGCGTATTCCTTTAAACCATTATAATATAATCAGAATCTCGTATAATAAAAATGATCGCGATGTAATTAACACTAGAACTACGGATAATATATTCAGTCATATTTATACATTCACGTATGCATGCTTAAAACTAAGGATGGATGGAAACAAGAAATTAATCGATTTAATTATATCCATTATGCAACGTGAATCGCAAGAAGTCTCAGAAAATGGAATCTTGTAAATTTGAACGTTTTCATTAAATTCCGCCGGATCATTTTGACGGCTTCCATAGTTCTAGTATTAATATCATAATACAGTTTTAAAAACAGCTACAGCACGGTGGAGAGTTCGTGCCCTTTATTTCTTAAATTTGAAACCTCTTCTTTAATTAGATCTTGAAAGATCTTTTGGATCGCAGTATAGCTAGTTTTAATTATCTTATCGTATAAACGTCATAATAATTATTATCCAAGGTGTTTTAAACAAGCGTCGCAAAAATCGTTTATTCCTCAAATTAATAAAGTAATCCCAATTATTCATTAAGACATGTAATCGTGCATGCGGATTCCAGGTATGTCGGGCTCTAATTAATTACATAAATAAAATAATACAAGATTAAAATCAAGAAATGCACGAATAATTCGTACAAAACTTAGGCATCCACGTAGATCACACTGTTTTGCCGTGCTAATTACATACAATATACATCGTTTATTATTGAAAATGAGAAACGTGGAATACGAGGTGTAATTGAAACCAATTGGGTAATGGATTTGACGTGTCACACGATATTCTCGATTCATACATTTGCGAATATACACATTCATGAGCGACTAATTACGGTGAAAAAATATCCAAGCAACATATTAAAGAATCACGAAATTACTTGAAGAAGTGTTTTAACGCAAAATTAAGTAACTCTTGAAAACCTTTAATAATACTCCCATATTAAAGCATATTATTATTACTTGGGTTTTCTAATAAATTGTCTAATATATTTAATTATCTATATTCTACATATATTAATCATATTTGATTGCAATTAATTCATTGTTCCATTATTATATCAGTATTCTATGGTTTATTTGTTGTATATTCTATGTTATGTATTTAGTGTTAACAAAATGATTACTTTCAGTTACTAATATAATTTCATAAGACAGGTGCAATGTAAACCGGAAGTAATCCTAAGCCGGAAGCCAAGGATTAAGTATCAGTAAATAAATCACAAATGAATAATACTAATGTAATTTAGAATCATATAATTCGAATATTTGCAAAAATTTGCTTTTTTCGATAGAGAAATAAAACTTAACTTTAAAGATGAATATTATTTATCACAAATGATAGAAAACATCGACAAAATGAGTTACATTGAAAGTCCATCAAATTGTAACGATGAGAAATCCCCAATACTTTATATTCCCATTTCAATACTGATCAATAAACCGAGGTGGTTTGAAAATGAAATCCTGCCGAAATTTTAAACAGTAATGAACGAAATTGGATATTCACGTAATTAAGCTGGCGTGTCGATAAATGGGTTATATTACATTATAATGCACGGAGTACCAGGCGCTCACATTACTTCTATTCAGGGAATGAATATTAATATTTTTTCGTTGAATGTCAATAAGCAGACATCGACATCAATTATAAATCAAGAATATAATAATTTTCCTAGGAAAAGTAAAACAATTGAAGTGCATTGTTAGAATATTTTCTTATGATATCGAAAGGAATTTATAACAGAAGTGCATAAGTAATTATAATTGCAAATACTACAAGTATATCAATAGATTTTGTAAATAGGCAAGTCACCGTTTTTTATATCAGAGTCATTAATGTATGTCATAAAAATGTGCCCAAATACGTGTTTCCCAATATTCATTTTGGGTTACGTTTAATAAGTGTTTAAAAGTAAATGAAAATCGTTTGGAATACTTGGTTAATTAATGAATTCGCATAAAGAAGAATGCTCTGTACCTGAATTTCATCGGCACTCCCTTCCTCCTTGACTTTAAGCAACACATGATTTTGCTTCGATGAATCATCTATTTCATGATCTTCCGACGATGATCGAACCTTCCTCGAACTCTTATCAATATTTTTTAAACGTGTCTCGGAAGGTCTACTGCCCATTACGGAACAGCATGCAAATATTCGCACTAACAGGTTCACTCGATTCGCAAAGTTGCCCGACTATTCACCACTGTCTGCATCTATGGGAAACAATATTTATCTAATTATCTACTTAAGAACACTTGATCTGTTTTAATAATTCCATTGTGAAAACTTCACACACGAAAGTACACTCGATTATTAAAAAGTAGGCTCGCTAAAAGTAATACGACTGGTAAAACTCTATCTGCTAAAATGTTCGTGGTATTATTTTCCAATTTTTAATGAACGGGATCATTATACCGTAACGTAGTCATTAAAAATAACAAGGCTTTTAATTGTTATTGCGATCCAGATCAACTATGTAGCAGTTGTAAAGTTTGCCAAAGATAAAGTTCGGTTTACCGCACCGCATTTTGAAATAAAATAACATAACGGCAAGGGACATTATTATATTTGTCAATATTACCAGCATAGTTCAGTACTCATTTACGTCAAGTTAAACAACAGGTTTTCTGCATTTAATTTTATTACTATTTTGATCAATTTATTATTACTATTTACTTTTAATATTGCAGGCATAGTTAGTAATTCACTGCAATATTATTTAATATTAAATAGTGCTGAGAACCCGTTTAATTATTACAGCGCATCATAGCAATTAATTATCACGATTTTCAGATTAATTACGGTCGATTTTCGCTTTTGCTGTTTGTTGGAATAACTAAATATAGAAGCATTTTCCCAGATCTTTTTGGAATTTAATTATCTACGTATTCGCGATATTATTCAGCAATAAATGAATAAATGAATCGCAAGGACTAATTGATTTTAAGCAAAATGCGAATGCAGATGTCCGAATACGGTTTCCTTTTGAAATACGTGAAAAGATTCTAATAGGTAAACCGTGGCATCATGCTGTGCCTAATCGAATTTCACCGATATTTTTAGGCTACTAAGGTAACACAACTTGTGTGAAAATAGATCACATAAATAACCCGTCCAGTATCTTCTCGTTTTCAGTGACTTAACATAAAATAACCCGTTTAACTTATAACTGTAACTGCAAATAGTCTTCATGTGCTATTATTTGTCAATTATCAACATAATTATTCATAAAATAATCACATTCGTATTTAAAAAAAACAATTTCTTTGTGTTTGCTCAATTTCAATGTTTTCGATGACACAAACTGAAATTATCCGTTTAACCTATATGTTTAAATGTAAATTATCTGCATTCAGAATTGTTTCAGAATTACGTACATAATTATTCAAGAATAATAACATTCATATGTTAACGTCTTCTTGTTGTTCGAACAATTTCAATTTCCTGCCTGCAATTTCTTCTCAAAACACACTTCTCATTGTGGAATAAATTTAAGTTAGGACTATTGAAAAGTTCCGTCACACTTGCTAATAAAATAATCGTGTCAAATGGCGAGTTTGTATTCCGAATTTTGGCTGATTAATTGGCTGATAAGAACTTAATTATTGCAAGTATCAATCGCGGAATACGATAAACATATTATATTATGCGTACAATCTCTTTGGTACTAAAAGAATTGAATATACCGTAAAAACAACTTCTACTTTTAGATGAAGTTTGTAAAACTAAGAATCGTGATGTCAGGAATTTTAGTTTGTAGTTGTACTACTACTTTGTAAATGCTAGCGCCAGATTCTTTGAACGCGACCTTTCAAAAGAGTAAAGGCGTTTTCAAAAAAGCAAAATCTAAAAGTGCAATCGTTAAATGCAATCGTTAATGACAACTATTGGAATGTATCACATTTAAGAAATGAAACTACGCTTTTAATTATCAATGCTATTTTATATATAATACTTTAAAGAAAAGAAGAAAGCTTTTCGGGAGAATCTAACAACCCTTGAAAGGAAGACAACAACGCAAAACGTCCACATTTCGTACCTGCGAATCACGTGTTACGTCATGTCCACGTGTATTTTATTACATACGCTTTCTTCTTGGAAACATACACAAAACACCGAACGATATTCTGGAAGCCGTTAATATCAATTGTTATCCGAGAACAAATGGCATAAAAATGTATACATATATTGTATTTGAAAATGCAATATAATGACTCTATGAAAATTGCATCTTGCTTATTTCGCGATCGACGTAATTAACTGTTGTGAAGGATTCAGAATGAAATTGCAATGTTCTGAATGGCACGCGGGAGTAAAAATAACCGGGCTTCGTTTCAAATCGCACGAATTCGCTTGAACTCGGTCTTAAAAAAGAGAGAACGATAACGAACAATACGTTACCAGCTCGGAATCTCCCCGTGGACTAAACTGAATTTTCCTCTTGCGATGAATTCTGGCGAACGCCGCAACCGTCTTCCTCTAGAACTACACTTGTGAACAATGTTGTGCATTAATAATACTGTCCAAGAAAAAAATTTACAATAAGGAATAGGCGATTCTTATAGATATTTGGCACCCTGAACAAGAATCTGCAAACCGTTTGTCTGTAGCAGCCTCAGTTTTCGAAAAACGAAACAATTTCAAACAAACATGGTCTGTTTTGTCCTTCGAACAAGATTCGTGGTGTAACTATAAAGGTTGGACAGTCTTTATTTGTCGCACAAAATTCTGTGAACTCTTACGAATAAAATGATGTCAATTACATTTGCTATGTGTATTTTCAAATATGTTTAAACATTAGTCAAACTTGGCGAAACACGTTCCACGTTCACATTTTTAGAACATTCCTTGTCATTTGAACAAGATTTGTGACGTAAGTGTAAAAGTTGGAGAGTCTTCATTTATTGCAAAAAATTCTGCAGACTTTTGCGAATAAAATGATACGTATTACATTTGCAATATTAATTTGTAAATATGTTTGAACATTAGATAAAGTTGACGAGACAAGCTCGGCACGCTCATTTTTCGAGACTCTTTTCAAATTTGCATACAAATTGTGACGTAACTATAAAAGTGATGCAGATTTTATTGATTGCAAAAAATTCTGTGGACTTTCTTGAATAAAATGATGCGAGTTACGTTTGTAATATCAATTTGGAAATATGTTTAAACATTAGTTAAATTTGCCGAGACATTCTCCGCGAGCTGTTTCTTAGAACATTTCTTGTCCTTTGAACAAGATTTGTGACATAAGTATAAAAGTTAGACAGTCCATATCTGTTGCAAAAAATTCTGTGGACTTTTGCGAAGAAAATGATATAAATTACTTTTGCAATATCAATTTGCAAATCTGTTTAAACATTAGTTAAATTGGGCGAGACGTTCCACGCGATCATTTGTCGAAAATCTTTCCAAAACTTCAAGGAAGATTTATTCCAGCTTTATAAATCGCTTCCTAGTTAAGTAACAAATGGTTTTTGTTTAAACATTTGTTTTCTATCGGTTTTAATAAGCAAGATATTTACAGAAAACTATTTCCGTTTTTAGCGGTCGAAAGTTGGAACTAACCACTCTGTACCCCTCTATAAGGGTGAAATTTATTTATTTATTTCGAAGAGGCCTAGGCTAAGGGTAGTCCGTCGCCGAAGAAGAAATTCATCGGCAGCAAAATGTCGTCCATCTAGCGGTGAAACGGTGGAACTAAATCTGCCGCACCTCTCTAAAAATGGGCAAAACCGTGAAGTTTAGTTCCACCTGTTCACCGCTAGATGGACGGCATTTTTTCTGCCCATGAATTTCGTCAATACGGGGGGAGGTGGGGTTCACTCAGGAGGGGGGATAGCGAGCTTAGTTCCATCCGTTCACCGCTAGATGGACGGCATTTTTTTGGCCCATGAATTGCGAGTGACACGGAAATAAAAATGGAAAATAATTTCCTTTAAATATCTCGTATACTAATAAAATGTTACTATGCGTATACTAACAAAAATTGTTTGTTTTTTAACAAAGAAGCTTTTTATATTTCCGTAAATTAGGTCATTAAAATTAATATGTTTAAATATTGATTGAAGTTCGGGAAGGAAGGCCCGCGCGCTCATCTTCGACGCTTTTTTCAAATTTCCGCAAAAACTGAGTCTCTGACAGGATTTTGAATTTTTTTGGAAATTTGAAAACAATCTCGAAAAATGAGCGCGTGAAGCGTGTCTCGTTAAGTTTAACTAATGTTTAAACGTATTTGCAAATTGATATTGCAAATGTAACTTACATCATTTCATTCGCAAAAGTCCACAGAACTTTTTGCAACAAATAAAAACTGTCTAACTTTTATACTTACGTCACAATTTTTATGCAAATTTGAAAAGAGTCTCGAAAAATTAGACAGTGTAATATGCAGGTAGAAAGAGATAAAGGTTGATAGGGGAAAAAGTTGAAAAGATTAAAAATCTGAAAGAATGAAAATTGCGGAAACGCATATATTATTAAAAAATTTGGCACATTATAATTGCACATATATAATATAACTTATTTAAATCTATTTTACACAAAGCTGTCTATTGAACTTTCGTCAGTGTCTTGAAGAGGACGTTTGTATAAAATTGTACACTTAATGCATATCTTTTAATATGTGATAAGATTGTTCAACAATATATCTATCTGTTTATTTGATAAGATGGTAACTCACATTAGTATAATACTTCATGAACACATAAAAGATGTTTGATGTGTAAGAAAATAAATATAACCATACTTAGAATAATTAGAATAATTAGTAATCAACTATTGGAATGACAAAACATTTATACACTGAATTTAATTATATGTAAGATGCTGATATTAAAAAATAAATCGTAATCCACACAGATTAAAGATTTCCTCGGGGATCGAAACAGATCAGAACTAATAAATTTCTCCATGATAACAACATATTTTCCCTTCCTAGTACCAACAATTGATTAGCTATTATAAATAATTAATGTAAGTTTAAATAACAAATATTAGTTTTCAATAATCGGTCGTATAATAATGCAGATAGTAATAATAAATTAGAAATACATTGACATTGCTATAAATTCAAGTATTACAAACGAGGATCTAATTTAATACTATAATATATTTATATACCTAGCCGTGCCTGAAGAAAATGAAAAGACTTTCAGAAAATTGAGCGTGATATAGCCAGGCATATTAAGCTTTTTACGAATCTATTTTGAAATGATTATTAACAAGAGTTAAAAGAATAACAAGACAAAATTTCAGACATTTAAAAAGTCATTTCATTTAAGGCCTGATCTCAATTAATTATTGTCAATTGACTACCCTTACATCGCGTTTATTTATTCATTTCAACTGCTTTAACTAAATGTTACTAGAAAATGATAATCTTGATCGTCTTAAGGACAATTCACGCTATAAATTCATCAGTCAGAATCATAAAATGCAAGGAAATCGCAGTTTCATAAATAATTTCATATGTCTTATCATTTTCTTTTCAAATTTCATGGATTCTTTAATTATTAATCAACAGAAATCTAGACTTACAAGTTAATCCTCTCTTTACTTGCCTCTGTTGTAAAAAAATATAGTGACCATACATTAAAGCATTGAAGGAAATCAAAACTAATAATTGACTATATTCTGATCACAAACTGGCAGGTCAAGATTTCTCTGTAATTCTTTTAACACTAAAACTACCAAATGGATCAAAATGACTTGTCTCTCATTTTACATAAATTATTCGCACATATCACGGCGCATTGTTTCAGATTTTACATATTTTTATTTCATATACATAACGCAAATGATAGAATCCATCAATTAATTTAGATACCCCAGCCTTAATTTATGTATAAATAAGTGCAAGCATAACTAAGAATATGTTCGGTAGTTCTAGTGTTAAATAATAACATATTGAGTCAGTGAAGACTCTGATGTGAAATTTGAGGTTTAAGCGATCAGTGTATCCAAAATCGATACATACAAAATATTTAAAGTTGTTTAATTTCACCACTACAATGAGGACAACAGGCCATGTTAGATTCCTTTCGAGGTAAAAATATTTGTCCACCAATCGCGACTGCAGCTCCCATCACTGCACTGCAAGCCGCGTCTTCTCTCCCAGACATTAAAAGTTTAGGACTCATAAGCAACTGCAATCAGACAAAAATTATAAACCTGGAATAACTGCCAATTCTATATTCATTAATATTGTAAAATTCTTACTTGTGTAAGTACTTAAAAACTTACTTGTTCGGCCGTTTTTTCTGCAAGCGTTTTCATATCTAGGCCGGTTACATTGATTTCCCTTTGTAAATTTACATTCTCCATACCACTCAGTAACTGAACTTTCAAGATTTCTGCAAGCTGACAACATCCTTGTGCTAAATCTGCTATGTTTGTACTTGGTAGTTCGTGTCGTTTATATGATGCAGCACCAACAGGATCAAAGTTTTCGCGAAGAATGCTTAGTGTTCTGGAATATAAGAATATTTATTTGTTAACCATTTAAAAAATAATAGTTTAAGTAGTACCAAACATTATTCGAATATTTTCGAACTATGACTACTATATATATGTATAATTAATTAAGAGTTACAGTGTTACATGCAGCTATATAAGAGATAATAAATAATTGTTATTAAAGACAATATTTCGGATAATATTACACATATTTATGCAAATGTTTATTGTTCTGAACTTTTGTTCGGAATAGAATTAACGAATTAGAGACATGATTACAATAACGTGCAGTAAAGTATCGGATTTTAAATGTTTCACATTACTTCATTCGTTTAAAAATACTGACATGAAACGTTAAAAACTTATATTATATTTTTGCTGCGTATTCAAGTTGAATAACATTTAACCGAATATTTTATTTTGTCATACAAACCTGTACGTTTTCAGAGACACATCCCTGACGTGATTGCGGTCCTCTAATAGCCTCTTTATTGCTTCTTGAAGATCAGTTGCTCTTTGACAAAGAGCTGCTTTCCATTTCGCAAGTTCTTCAACCATTAAACTATGGAAAAAGAGTTTCCGACGTTGTTATTTATATTCCACATTATCTCGTTATTATAACACACTTCAAAAAGTTTAAGTATAAAAGATACAATCGAAGCAGCGAACGTCAGTCGAGAATCATAATATTTAATAATCAGAATACGATACAATTATTTTTATTACAATTTCAAAGCAGTATGATCTCAATGTTCCATATGTTTCAATTCGAATAGTTATGAATTTAATCATTTCGATAATTCCAATTTATGCGAATTTAAATGTTTTTAGGCACAGCAAGGTTCATGTTCAAATTCAAATAGAATTTTAATCCTCGTCAGTTTAGAGCCTTTTTCTTTTTAATACCAACTTATAAAACGAAATTAAAACTATAAAAACATTATAGGAATATTGAAAAATATGGTGAAGACATCCACTTATGGTTTAAGATATGAGAGAAGGCAAACATAACATTTATCAAATGATACAATCAGACTGACTCATAGTCAGTTATATGGACAATAATAAAACATTCGTGCAAAATAACTTATATTTACGTAAATTATAGAAATGGCTACTGAATTATTCTCATTTACCTACTAGCTAAGAATTTACTTCTCCAAACTTCACACTGACCAGCCAACCATTCTGTTTGTTCCTGATGTGTTGAAAGGTGTTGAGCTGAATTTAAAAGGGCTCGAGCGAGCTGTAGTTTATCCTCAGTTAACAAATGAACCCTTGTTTCGAGATCTTCACCCACAGCAGCCACAAGTAGATTTTTTAACTCTCCATTGACCTGTTATAATTTAAAAAGGTAGTACATTAATAGAAAAAGCTAGTTTACTTAACTTCTGCAGTCTTTCATTTTCATTGTTGATTTTAAATCAACATATGCGACGAATCCTCAATTAACAAACAGTAGAAAAAATAATTTACAAGGAGCATAGTTGTGTTAAAAAAGTATTTTCAGCGTATTGTATTAAAAACGTCGGAAATTATAAGATACACACCTGTGCTTGGAATTTCAGCTGATTCTCAAGCTGACTACTTTCTTCCTTAAGCTTTTGTATTTCCAGTTCGTATGCTTTCTTTTCCTTTTCCCATTCACTTTCCACCTGTTTGACTTCGTCCTCTTTCATACTATTCTTCCGCGCCACTTCCGCTTCGCGAATTTTTAATGCTGCGATTTGTGAAACGGCTAGATTCATATTTAAATTATTTCTTTGGATCTTTTTATTTCTTTTGTCGATTGGGACAATTGGATTAACAGCTGCCTTGTATGGTTCATAAGGCACGAACTTTGGTTCCTTTGATTTCAGTGAATTCAAAATATGCTTCTCCTCCTTCACATTACTAATATGCTTTGGTACAAGATTTACTATTGTGCCAGTTGGAGTAACTGGCGGCGTGGAACTTAATTGTTTCAAGTTCGTTGGATGATAAATGAGCGCATCTCCGAGGCGAGATTTTGTTCGTTTAGACTCACTTTTCTCCGCTGGAATATTTTCCATTCCGTCGCCTTGTGTACGCCCAATAAAACCCATTGCTTGAGCATCTTGAATTTCAATTACATCACATAATGTTAGTACTTAATCATCAGAATATTGTACAGATATTTTTCGACTTATGATCGTGCAAGGAATAAGAATATTCAGTGAATAGTTGACCGCAGTCTTTAGCCAAATAAATGCAGATTGAAAAACTTGAAAAATCATCCTCTACGTAATTACATGATATAGTTTATTACCGCGGAAATGAAATTCATGCAAAGCGCTTGCGCAAAAGATCGTTCGAATGACCGCATAACATACATTAGCACTTCAGTGTATACCCTGGGGATTATGAAAGTGATCTAACTCGCTTTTAAGTTAAAGATATTTGCAATTCCGGTTAACATGCATACTTCTATTGGTCCAGTGGCAGAAATGTTGAAAAATATCGACAATAAATGAATGATTATAACATTATAAACATTAAACATGCTAAATATATTTGGCAGTTTCCACGAGTATATTATACTTGTAACTTTTCCGCAAATTGAAAGAATCAGATGTGCTGATGTATGCGCGCGAGAAAATTGATTAAAATCGAAAAAAGTGTAAACCCTAAATTCCAATGGAACATTAATACACTAATCTTGGACATAATTTCTAGTACTACATATCTTGCAAATTAAAGTAGTATTGAAAAAGTCGTTTCCGCTTTATTATATTACATCAAATAATTAATTATCTTGCGCTGTTTTAAATAAATAAATTATTAGAATTACATATTAAATAACTTTGAAAATTATGCAAAGAAGAATGTAACACGATTTCATATCATAGGCTGGTATGATATAAAAGGAGTGTTATTATTTATTTTCTTTCATACTTTTTATTTAACTATCTTTCTCGAAGTATCACTATCAGTCTCCTTGAACTTATCGATGCGATAAGATGCAATATGCACATAGATGTGAAATTACGAAACGTTTGATTTCAGCTTCCTCGACAATTAAATGATATACGAAGAAAAAAGTTATTCCATAGTTGCTTCGTGTTTTGTAATAATAATTTCAAATTGATACATTATTGTGGCAAACAAAATATTATTCAATTCCATCTTAAAATAATTGTGTAAAGAGAGTAGATCGAAGCCTTTGACTTTAAAGATTTCGTACGATTATTATATTTCATAACAATATAATACATAATTTAGGATGTTATTGTTTTAAACCCAAAGTCTATAAAAAATGTTGCTAATTCCGATTCTCTCTATATAATTACAACGCAGTAATGAAGTTTCAAGAAAGTATAAACAAAAATACAAATGCAATGTGAAATTGAGCGGAAACTATAGCAAAAAGGAAAGTCGAATGAATAGTATATCGATAGGAAAACAATCTAACCTTGCGATGTTTTTCGAAGCTCATTTTTCATCGAAGATGGATTAGCAGCCATTTCTAGTGTAGTCCTTAGATACTTAATGACGTAAAGAAATAAATAATTAATGCCTAGGTGTAATTACAGTTTATAATACACACTCGTATACAAATAATCATGACAGACTGCTGTCATTAACGATTACATGCAACTGCCAGTTGAAATCGATCTTACATATATCGATACTATGGTTCAAACTCGATTGTTTCGTTATCAAATTTAATATTTCGTCATATCTCTCGTACTTTGTATTTGAGTATAATCAAACCGTTAAATAGAATCGGTTGTTATAATATACAATAATTAAATTCATTTTTATGAAAATTTTTCAATTGAATACAAAAATAAAATAAAACATGTCGGTCTACTAACTGTTTGTTACAGGTATACATGAAATAATTCCGCAAGTGTTCCGTCGATGTTATCGGATGATTAAGGGAAGTAACTGAATAGATTTAATCGTGGGTTAATTATTTGGAATCGATGAAACAGGCCTTAAAATCATAGTTGCACGGACTGCTCCTTAAAGTGCAATTTTCATTGATTCCTCTATACGAAAGCATCTGATAGATTTAATGCCTTCAAGTTGAACAGCTTGATATTCATAAAAGGATAATTTCATATTTCTGTTCTCCTATTGGGCTTCACGTTCGAATAAAAATGGTCAACGCGAAAAGGGCGGTGCATTAATACGTGACGTAATATTTATTTTGAGTTTCTGACGAATCATGTCTGGTTTGAGTCCGGTGTAATTCATAAATGAGCTTGCCCGTAAAAAAGCTTCTTGTGCGAACACAACTGTAATTAATAATAGTGACAAATGATGTTATATAGGATTTAAAATAACAGCAATTATATTTATTGCCATTCATTTTAATTGAATGACTTGTGTACTCAGAAACAGAGACTACTTCTAGAATCGAAAAAATAAAAATAAAGAATCAGTTTTAATTAATTAAAGCTTAGCATCGAAGAATGCCAGGGTAAGCAGAAATCATTTCGGAATGACTGTACCGAACGCACATCATTAATCATCCAAATTTAGAGATATTCAAGTCTTCTTCGCGTTGGTCAGCTTTGGTATTAACTACATTTATTTTTTTACAATCTGGAAGTTTTATATTAACTATTTAATTGTAATTAAACAGTATACTATCTAACATTAATATTGCGTAACATAACATTATTACCTGTCTACTTGAATTATATGTATATTTGACAGCTGCTTTTTGAATTCTATCTGTTAATAATTAGATTTATTATAATCAGCTAATATGAGTATTAAATATTTACCAATGAAAGTAATTAATTTAGAATAGTGTAGTTTCTGTTCAAATCGTTCATTTTATACTTGTCTACAACAGATTTCTACAATCATGTATTATGGTTGTTTTACTCAGTTAATTTGCATTGTTATTATTATAAAGTGTACATTTCATAGAAATTAATTGTTTTCTTAAAAATAGTGTACTCCATTTCTGAGATTATTAAGCATGCATTTCATATACATGGATACATTTGTAGTACCTCAGTCATTTCTGAAATTATGTCTTGCAATTATTTCGTTTTATTAATTTGAATTGAAATCAATATTTGCTTTATACAATATGCTACATCATATAAGTGTCATATTAACATACTTATTGATTTGTAATTGTAAAATTCGATCTGCAATTGATTAAAGCCAAGGAGAATTACTTAATAGTCATGATTCATATTAATGTCAATGCTTCTTTTCTTTTGTGTATTAAATTAATTATCAAGTGAAAATTATACAACAATAATTGTTTAGAAATAGCACGAAGTCTAAGTAGTACACTTATAACAAGTATTAGATTTAAGCTAATATTTAATATTAAGTATAAGCTAAAAGTATATTTCACTATTCTGTAAACTAAAAAACCTATTGAAAATTTGATTAAATAAAATATAACTGTTATTCTACAGAGGTGTATATTCATGTTTTCTAATGCTAACTATTCCCATAGTGTTACAGATATGTCTCTCGATAACATGTTCTGTTCCCGATGTAGAGAGGGTTTTGTAGCACATGAAAAGATTGTTAATTCTCATGGAGAATTATGGCATCCTCAATGTTTTGTGTAAATATATATATCTATATAAATTAGCTAAAAAATAATTGATAGTACTTTAACCCCTTTGCATTAATCTCTACAGCTGTGCACAATGTTTCCGGCCATTCCCAGATGGAATATTTTATGAGTTTGAAGGATATAAATATTGTGAACATGATTTTCACGTTTTATTTGCACCTTGCTGCGGAAAATGCGGTGAGTTTTCTATATAGTGATAAACTCAATAAATCGAAATTTTGATTTGATCATATTCCATATTTCGTTGGTGTTACTTGATCAAACATCAAAAAATATGTGTCCCTTAAGTCTTTCCTCTTGAGAAAACAGTTCTATACATTTTAGTTAAATTCTATGTAAAATTATTTATTGTATATTTATTTTCTAGGAGAATTTGTTATTGGCCGTGTAATAAAGGCAATGAATGCTAACTGGCATCCTGGATGTTTTCGTTGTGAAGAATGTAATGGAGAGTTGGCTGATCAAGGATTCATTAAATGTCAAGGTAGGGCCCTGTGCCACACATGTAATGCCCGAGTAAAGGCTGGGGCCCTTGGAAAACATATTTGTCACCAATGCCAGTATGTAGTCTTTACTTTACAGATTTAATGTCGATTACTTTATAGAGACCTGTATTACAACAACCCTATAAATAATTCTTAACTGTGCTGCTTATTAAATCAGATTAATTCAATTTTTAAAACTGTATTCATCTTGAAAAAGAGTGTCTCATTTTATTTTTATTGGCAGTTTCTAACATATTAATTTATGCTGTACTCTTTTTAGTATTTGATTGTTATATTGTAGTTATTACAAGAAAACATGCAGAATGTTTATATTTATACTAATAACTTCACAATTAATATTCAGTGGGGTAATTGATGACAAACCATTGCGGTTTCGCGGGGAAGTTTATCATCCTTATCACTTCAACTGTACAGCCTGTGGTGTGGAACTGAATTCCGATGCTCGGGAAGTTCGTTCCAGACCTGGTTATGCTGCCAATGAGATGGTTAGTAAGAACACTAACTCTAATTTTATTACCGTATAAATTACAACACATCTTTTCCATTTTTTTGCGTATTTTGTTTCTTCTATTTTTATGCAATATTTTTTAGCAAAATCCGCCCTTTTACTAAGTATAGATCGAAGATTCTTACAAAGTATAATTAGCAGATATATTTCCCTAATTTGGTACTTTATACGAAATTTCAGAATGAGCTCTATTGCTTGAGATGTCACGATAAAATGGGAATTCCTATATGTGGTGCTTGTCGTCGTCCTATCGAAGAACGCGTTGTTACTGCATTAGGCAAACATTGGCATGTTGAGCACTTTGTTTGTGCAAAATGCGAAAAACCATTCCTTGGACATCGTCATTATGAAAAGAAAGGACTCGCTTATTGTGAGACACACTATCATCAATTGTTTGGAAACCTTTGCTTTGTTTGTAATCAAGTAATTGCTGGAGATGGTATGTATATCATTAGGGTAGTATAATTATTTTTATCGTTAATCAACCTGCTAAATATTGCACTGACATATAGTTCTGTAATACTTTTGGGCTGATTCTGGTGTTAAGAACTATATGTTGATGTGTAAAAGCAAATTTATAATTGCAACTTTTATGTACTTTATTAATTTTCCTTTAAAGTTCTTCAGTAAGTTATAAGTAAACTTAATAAAATTCCTAACAATTATTGAAAGAATACAAATTAAGAAATAATAACGATGAAACTTTTAGTCTAATGAAAATGTTTCCTTTCAGTTTTTACAGCTCTGAACAAAGCATGGTGCGTTCATCATTTTGCATGCGCATTTTGTGATCAGAAAATGAATCAAAAAACCAAATTCTTCGAATTCGATCTGCGGCCAGCGTGTAAAAAATGTTACGATAAGTTCCCGCAGGAATTGAAAAAACGAATGCGCCGTATGTACGATTTAAATCCAAAGAGGCTACCGGCTTAGATTTTAATTATTTGTCTTTTAATCACTTTGGATTAAATTTTAAATACTTATGAATATCAAATTCACTTAGAATTTCGATCACTAATACGTCTCCAATAGACTCTTATATTTTATCTTTGTAAACAGGTTCTATTTTAATCGTGACACTGCCCATATAATAATAAATACTATTAGTAAATGAACAGTAGAGCCCGAAGTTATCGAAGATAATTGCTTAATAATGTATAATGTATAATGTATAATGTATTAACATACTTATAGATCTTACTATAGTTCTTGTAGGTCACTATTGGATTCATTCATTGTGATTATGTTCAACAAGATATAACATAACAAATCAATATCTAAAACATATAATCATACCGAATCCCTATTTAAATCGTATAATTTAATTTGTTTGAATACACTTTCCTAAACATTATCATTGTATTTATGATTCTTCAGCTTCACTTTGTCACCAATAATTTTGGTAGTAGTATTGGTAAAACAAAATTCGGGCAATCGGGGTTCTATTGCATTTCATTTAAAAGTGCCTTAAAGGAGTAACTGAAAAAGTAATAATATGTTTTTATAATGCATAAATAAAATTATATATTATATAATTGTACTACGTGCAATGATGTTAATCAGATGTTTAGAATTATATTTATTAATTAGCTTGTCTAACACGATGTATACACTCGTCATAATTATTATGATACATTAAAGAAGATCTGATACATGCAGAAATGCATTTACAGTTGAGAGTATGCATAAATACATACATATAATAATATTTGTATAATAAATCATTCAGTATACAAATGGGAAATACTGACAACGAAATTGATTGATATACTCGACAGAATAACTAATACTCTTATGTAATAATATACGGTTCATAAAATATTCTATAGCCGCATTTTGATATCGTATACAAATGACTATAATATCAATATATTCAGATAAATAAAATTATAAAAATCAAAGCTGTATATCTTATACCCATTCGAGCACTTCGAGTATCATATAGATAGCGATGTGTACATTTATATGCAATGCTCGGTTTAAAAAATATTTAAGATACTATGTGGTAATATCACTGATAATTATTAAAATTTTGATTACCCTAATGGTCTATCAATTTTAAATTAGTGTTTTTGTTAATTTCGCGAGCACTTTGGAATTTGCAAAATACTCTCAAATGTCTAAAACTTGATTCACTTGCCAAAGTGGGTAAAAGTATTTTTTATGTTTAAAGATTGATTAATTAATAGATACGTGAAAGAATATTTTCGAATCATGTTTTATTTAAACAGTGATTGTACTGATATCTTGATTTATCTCAATTAGAATTTAATTAAACCTCTGTTCGTCTAGAACGGAAATTTTAGAAAAATCATGTTATTCTAATCAGATTCTGCTTGAACTTAGCTTGGTCCTTTTATATGTTATAAATTTATTTGTTAGTTGAAATACAAGCATAATTATAAGTTCTCCAAAGCCAAGTTCATATTAACAGTGCTTCATCATAGATTGTGGTTACTTTGTACTCAGAATTCCACTTTCTTGTAATATTAATTATTGGCATTACAATTTCAATTTTGAACATATGTATCATTACATTAAAATATGAATATTTATCAATCTTTACGGTATTATAATCATTGATATCTATTGCATTATAACATTGATTCTTTGAATAAGACATGCTTTACTTTATTTAGCTTCAACAATCTTTTTCGATGTTTTTCCTTTTTTCGTTGACCGAATACGTTTCCTTTGCAGAATACCGCAATCAGATATAATAATTGTTTTTACTGGTTTTCCAGTTTTCGTGCCAAATTCTTCGATCTATTTGAAAAGCGTGGGATTAGGAGTAATTCGTAATAATTACTAAATCCTAACATATACCTATTATACAATGTATCATAAAGTGGGAAATTTTATTGCAGCAGATTTCTCAACCTTGTAGATATCCCGTAATCCTGAAATGATCTTTCCAAAAACTACTCCCTTTCCGTTCATGGTTTCCATACGCGCAAAAGTAATGTTAAATTTGGAATCATTTGCATTCTGATCGTTGTTACACATAGATAGAATACCAGGTCGTGCATGACAGAGTTTGAAATTTTCGTTTTCAAATGAATCGCCATATATCGATATTCCACCGGTGCCATTAAACTTTGTTATATCTCCTCCTTGACATAAATAACTCGGAACAATACGATGCAACGGGGTATTTCTTAAAAAAATTATTGTTTCCGTTAACTCAGTCATTTTTTAATAACAATAACATATGATGAAAAATAGTCTAATTACCACTAACTGTTGTATTAATTTATTTACTTATATGACATTCCATTGCTCCCACGACAAAATGCTGAAAAGTTTGCGCACGTTCGAGGTACAATGTCATCAAACAGTTCGAAAACAACATATCCTAACTTCTGCTCAGCTCCTTGTATCATAATCTCAAAAAAGCATCTAGTTCTAATCGACGGATTCATTTCATTTAATAAAGATATATCTTTTACCATGCAGTAATCTCGATTTTGTTCTGAAATATATTTTTCTTGCTCCTCAAATCTTATTGTACTTCTAGATGGTGAAAAAATAAGTTAAAAGCGAATAAAAATAAATAGGCTAATAGCAACCACTTGCTTTTTCGATTGCACAATCTGCATTTTTAAAGCTTTCCAATGCTTTATGAAACCTGCACAGGGATAATGACTACCTACTCTACGAATTTGTTTTAGTATATCTTTGTTAATATTTTCAATTCCTTTGTTTATCATATGCTGACGTTCAAATTTTGTCTTGTATTTAATATTTGGCATCCAGCAATCAACTTTACCCTGTAATTCAAGTGCATAAAATATACCCAATTCTGTTTTTACACAAATCTTATACAAAAGATTAATAAAAGTTGAAGTAAAATTCTTTTTATTTCACAAATAATAAAATGGTAATTCTTAAGTTTCCATAGATACAGTATTTTTTGTACACGTATTCTTCGGGAACGTATCTATCGTGTAAAAACAGAATTGGGTGTACTATGTTGCATATTTTTATGAAAGAACACTGAATAAATGTTTCGGTGATTATGAAAGTGTCTTAAGTCCTTTTTCGTTTTGGTACACATGAGCTTAACTATTTTGAAGACTAATAATTTTATCAATTAATCTAATACTTACTCCAGACCTAACGATTATGTTCAGTTTCTTTAAGAGGTCCATGTTCTGTTTATCATTGTTAACTTTTCGCCTTTGCTCATTAAGTAGATTGCGACACTTATAATAAACCGCGGCATCGAATTTTGGAGGTTTATTATCGATTTTAGGTTTTACTTGGGCGATTTGACGCCGATATTTTTTAAAAGTCTTGAGGTCCATTGTCCTGTATTTTCACTTTCACGTATTATTGACTTTGTCTTCATATGACAATCCGAGACTAAGAAGAGTTTTTTAAATATTAATAATTACTCAATTCGTAACGCGAACATATACATTTTCAGAATCTTCAATGGAATAATACCATTGCTTGTAGTATAAGTCTGTCCGAGTATGTATTTAAAAAAATAGTACAAGTATTTACAAGTGATTTTGCAACGAGAAATGTAGGAATCAAGTAGTTTTATAAAAAGTATTCTAATAAAACTTAAACTAACTAAGTATATTCGGAGTGTAATCGAGAAATATATAGAACATTTTTTATCAAAATTGCTTTACTTAATTCGCATATTTAAGAAACTAGTTGTGCATAATTGAAAGTAAATATTTTTCTATTACTTTCACAAAGTAATAGATCAATAACAGGTTAAAAAGCTTTTACTTATATATTGGCGAAATGCATTTTATGATGTCATCGTTAACCACTTTTCTTTATTAACTCTGAACAATCTTTTTCCAATTCCAACTTTCAAATATCTTCTTTCGTGGAAAATGAATGTTTTCAAAATAGATTTAAGCTTTCTATTAATTTATGAAATTGTGCTTGCTGAAAGTGTCACTTAAAAAACCATATGTGTGCCAATTTCGAAACACGTGAGACACCAAATTGCTCTATTCATGTGTTGCATCGAATTAAATGATGAAAATAGCAACTTTACGTATTATTTGTCATTCTTTTGAACATCCGAGAAATTATAACGTGATAAAAAACAGTAATAAAACGGGGAAAGCTTTGTTGCGTTCATTTAAACCGAGTTCTGTATCTCACATTTTTCGATACCTACGATTTACTAAGAGATTTCTATTATTATAAATTAAAATCTGTAATGCTTTATAACCTACCCTTCAGAGGCTAAAGTATCAGTCCATCGTTGTAAATCAGCCATTTGAACGCTAGTGACGTATTTAAATAATAATTACGGAATAATGAAAAAATTATAACGCCACTAAGAGCCCTCGTTCCTTCGGCCCTGGTGTCTCCTGGGCCGGCAATTCTGTTCCTACGTCAGTGAAATTTCCGCCTGACTGAATTTTCATCTAAACAAACCGAGAATGCTAGCAAGCTTAATTAAGGTACGTCGACATCAAAACATTGTGATTTCTTGGAACTGATGTATTTCTTAAGTTTCTAAATGTAGTCTATAACGTCTCGTATCGTATCACTATTCCAAAATGATGCAAAATATATGCGTAGTCTCTAAAATATTGTCTCAAAATCCTGTATTTTCCCATTTTCAGACCTAGATACGTAATAATCTTCAATAACAGGTCTCCTTATTTATGAATATTACGACCTATTGCAACGAAAATCTTGAAAATACAATCAGGAAATTGATGTTAACAGTAACAACATTCGTTTTCCATCTATGTAAGCTTTAAGCTTTCGAACTGTGTTGTCAATTAATAGTATTTTCATAATTTCGAGTAGATGGCAATTAATGAAGCTTCAAACTACAGGATTGCTTATGAATTGACAAAATTTGAACAAATTTAATTACGTAAAATATTAATTAACATTCTCGGTTCGTTATGTGAACAATTTTGGCTTTAAACAAGCTTATTCGAAGTTGATACGCAATAATTTCAATGAATAGGGGTGAAATGAAAGACATCTTGAATAAAGAACTATGTATTATTTGTTAATACCTCGTTAAAATGAATTATTTAATAAATATTCACGTATGTGACGTCATTCTCACATGTACAAGGGGATTAAGTGTGTGTAGCAGTGTCTACGTGCTCTACACGCCGGCTCCCCACTCCCGAGCATGCGCCGACCTTAGACGCGGTGTGTGGTAAAGTCTCTCGCCGGTCGTTCCTCGAGTAGTGCGGACGTGTTGTTAGCGTGCTCCGATTTTTCGGTTTTTATTCCTTCAAACTTTTAGTTTTTCGTTTCGAAACGTGTTCTCACAAGTACCACGAAGCTTCCTCGGTACGGTTTAATAATTTTTTTGACAAATAAATAGTAAATTTTCGAGTATTTTCACATAGCGCCACTTCTCACGCGACGTACTTCGCAAGCTTCGTGGTGCCGCGATCTTCTACTGCGAATTTTCTCATATTTCTATCGATATAATATCAATTAGAGTTCGATCTTCCTAAATTTCGTGAAATTAATTCGGAATTTTCGTCTGGAAGAAGGCTGTCAATTAACTACGCAGTTCAACGACGCGGTGTGGTTCGTATACCTTCGTGACCTTTCAAAGTCAAATCTTGTCCGCGGCGCAACTACGCTAGCGACACGTCCTCTCTCTTTCTCTCTCGGAATTAAATTTCCGATCTTAATACGATTTTGCGCGTTAAAAGTTTCCCATATCCTTCCTCTTTCTAACTTTGATCCGTGATTAGTATTCTTATTTCCGATAATTAACTTGCATAATTCTTGATAATCCTCATTTGTCTATACTAGTAGTGCACTAGTACTCGAATTTCACTCTCTTCAGGTGTCACCTTATTTCATGGAGTTCGTTCACTCCTTTTTTTCGTTGCTTGTTCATCCATTGTATCGATATATAAAGGGCTTAATATTTCGCTCGAAGTGTGTGTATAACATGCAATTGTGTCTTTTACTTGAATCTGTGCATACACATAAACCTGATTTCCATACGTCTTCTCAAGAAACTTTAATCTTGCCAATTAGAGTTGCTTGAAAAACGAGGAAGCCGGTTTATTTCCTCATTTAAAACTTTGGCTATTATACTCGATTTTGGCTACGATGATAGTCATCCACCATGAATTGAAAATGTATTTAATATTAGAATATGTGCAATACTTTTTGTATTACATGTATTATGGTATTATATTATATTTCCAACGTTTATTAAAGATTTCAATTTTTATTGACAGCGATAGAACGGAACAAACGCTTGGCTTGAATATTTCTTGTGTTTAACATTTCTTCTTTCCAGCAATTTTTCGATCGCGCGCAATGCGATCTTAGAGTCACTTGCTTCCGAAAAAAAGTTCGCGGAAATTAGAGTCAGTGTTGTTCGCCGGAAATAAGAGTTCGGTCGCGATATTAGTATTTAGAGTTATAAAAATGTTTGCAATTTGTTCGCTCGCGATAATTAAAATCAAAAGGCGATTCCTGCGGAGAGGATCTCCATCGGGCATGGCTGCAGCGAAGGGACCGGTAAGTTTCAAAATCCACATTTTATTTCTCTTTTTCAATTGTAATTTTCCAGTAAGAAAATATTTTGAAATTCTGTCTTTCATTATATTGGGTATTTTGATGATCGTTGTCTTATGATGAATTTCTTCTCTCTTGTTACAGGATTCATCAGTGTGTGCATAAAATATCGCGAGATAGGGAGTGAATTTTTTTCGCCGGAGAAAATTGAGGCGGTCGCGACTTATACCTTGCTAAATAATGGACTCTAAAATCCGTTTCGCGAGTGTTAACTTCAAGTCCGGTTCCAGGTTCCAGCTATTTGAGTTCCGTATTTTGTGATCGCGTGCAATGCGATCTTAGATAAAATTCGTGGAAATTAGAATCAGTGTTGTTCGCCGGAAATAAGTATACGGTCGCGATGTTAGATGTTAGTATTCAGAGTTATAAAAATCTTTTACAATTTGCTCGTCCGCGATAATTAGAGTCAAAAGGCGATTCCTGCGGAGAGGTCCTCCATCGGGCATGGCTGCAGCGAAGGGATCGGTAAGTTTCAAAATCCGTTTTTATTTCTCTTTTTCAATCGTTCATTATATTGGGTATTTTTATGAATGTTGTCTTATCATGAATTTCTTCTCTCTTGTTACAGGATAAAATATCGGGAGTGCATCTTTTTTCGCCGGAGAAAATAAAGTCGGCCGCGACTTAAAACTTGCTACATAATGGACTCTAAAATCCGTTTCGGGAGTGTTAAATTCACGCTCGTAAGTTCCAGCTGCTCCAGCATCATCTTCATCATTATCTTCAACATCAACCTACTACAGGCAGTTTCAAGACATCGCCGAGTGAGTCACAATGGTTTCAATATTTTTTATACCCTCTGACCCGATTTTCAATTTTCAAAGTTTCAAATTTAGAGTCTTGTCCCCCCGGTATCCTATGCCGTAGGACGATTGATCCGAATCGGTATGGGGTGCCGGTTATAATTGTTTCTAAATATTTGCGAGCATAGCGACCGCGAGCAGATTCTACTTGTGGAATCTGCTCGTGGGTAGCATCAACATTGAATGTTTTATATTTATTAGCTGAGGTAGGCCTTCTTGTCTTGTTTGTAGCTTCGCGGTTTCAATTATAATATGCATGCGCGGATTATTTCCGCCGATTGTAGAGTCTCGTACCGTGGAATCGCGAATCGCCAATACGCGAGTCGCATGAATTAATTGCGACTTTATTTCACTTTATTCGATTAAAATTGGATCATGCATCCGATTTGATATTATATATTAGTCCTTATTAATTTTATTATACATGAATATGTATTCATTAATGTGCACTTCGCTTCGTCCGATTTTCGTTCGTACGCTTGACGCAAAAAATGATTTGTTGATATGAGCAAGAAGGCAATTCGCGACGGGTAGATTCCGGAGTCGAACGACGAATGTAATGTCTTCGATGAAGGGGTCGCCCGAGGTTACTTACAATTAGAGATTTCAATTTCCGTATGTACTTTTCAGTACGTACTTTCATATATATATATTAGTTGAACTTGAATTTTTCTGAATATTAAATGAAATATTGTGATACCCCTTTGATACGCGTCACTGAAATAAAGAATACATCCTCCTTCCCTACCCTCGTATAAATAAATTCTTCAGCCCCAAATGATTTAAAGTAAAGTCAATTTAGTCCGCTCAGATACTTATTCTTCCACTCTGTTAAGTGGATTATTTAGTCAGGATTTTCAGCAAACCTCAAGCTCCTGTGTACTGTGTTCATTTATTTAGTCTTAAGGCATGCCCATTTTATTTAGCTCGCAATTATCCGTGGATCTTAGATGTGATACGGATGAATGCGGGCGGTGGGCATGGGTTAATTTTAATATTTCCTAATGATGTGTGGCGGCTGGCGGAGGATTTCGCGGTCCGTGCACGACGCATTTCCACACGTGTGTATGATCGGTTGTTTTCGTGGGATTGCGTCGTTTTTAACTTTTAAGTAAAGCCATGAACTTCCTTGCGAGGTTGGCGAGCCCCCAGGGGCCCGTCTACCTCACTTGGACGTGAATCTCTTTACTTTTGCTATCCATAATGTTGTAATAGATTTTAAAATATAGTCATCTGCTATATTTTATATTTTATACTTTGACGACTATGAATATTCATAGTCTTTAGACGCGAGTAGCTTCCTTTTATTCAAGCTAAATTAACTTGAGATAGAGTCAACTATCTTCCAGTTACTTCGTATAGTATCCCTCTCGACACAGCATTACCACGGGGCGCCGTCTTTCGGCATAAGTCGTCTCTTATGTGGTGACCCCTCCGAAAATACCTATTCCTAAAAAATAACCTATACGAAGTAATTCTTGGAACGCGAGTTTATATTTGCATATATGCTCAAAGCATAAAAATTCGCAATGGACGCAGCCTCTGTCAGTCGATTTCAGGAAAAAGGGTACGTACATTTTCGTGGTGTGAGTTTGGTATCGAGTTCGGGTGTCGGAGGGGTCCCGGGACCTTCTCCCTAGTGTAGGCTTTGCACCCAGGGCTCATGAATGAGAACCGTGGAGTGGGTTGATGCTGATTGTGTTGGTGTGCCTGATTTGCTTTTTGCCATTTTAAATATAGCTTGAGGGAGGCAGGTAGCATATCTTCTCTAACTTTGTGTGCTTGATTATGAGTTAATTTTAAGTAGGTAGGGCCAGGGCTGAGGACTCACCTTCGGTTAGCAATAGGCGTTGTTTTGTAAAGGTGTGATCCCTCACCTGGGAACTGTTAACAAATTAGTATATCATCACCGATATGCTAAAGTGTTAATGTATTCATAAGTATTAATCCTAGAACGCACGTAGTTTAACAGGCTGCAGTGGTTCTTAAACACCGGTTTCTGAATTCGCTGAGTCCTTAAATCACGGACTAGTAAGGTTGTTCTTTCAGCACGTGGATTGTATTCTGCTTGGATATTCGATTAAATGTGTACAGATACGAGCATCCATTTCGTTAATATGAAATGGCTGGGCGTGCTCTGTGCTAGGATACCAGTAAACTTTTTATTATATATCTAACTTCATATCTAATTTCTGTCGAAGTAAAGTCAATCTCAATATTATCCTTTTAAATTGAATTAAATTCAAGTATTCTTCGGAGAATGGCACCGAAAATATTCTATTCGTGGGTACTCGAGAATGTTTCACCGCAGGATATTCCGGAGAACGTTCAATCTTTGAATGTTAAAGGGTATTCGACGGATGAATGTTCGCGGATATTCAAGAATAATTCAAGTTATATAAATGTAGTAAATGTAGTTTATGAGCTGGTTTATTGCACCGGAACACTCGTCGTTTCTGTGGAACCACCAGTTCTTTGTACGAAAAGGGAATGTCCGAGCAAATACTTTTCACGCAACGCGGGATGAAGAGCCAAGTGCGAAGAGCCCAAGTGGCGAAGACCTATTTAATGACGATTCATCTTTCGGATGGATCGTCGTTCTTATGCTATTAAGTCGCTATGCTCGCTAATTATATTTTATTCTGACAACCCTGCCCCCATAACCCCATACCCCCTTGTGAACCTGGGACGCAAACATCCGCGTCGCGAATCTTTAAGAAATTTGATGATTAAAGTTAAAGTTATATTTATTCCAATAATAGTTTCATATCCCTACAAAGTTTTTACTCTTTCAGGCAAACTTTTATTATAAATAACTTGAGATAGAGTCAATTATCTTCCAGTTGCTTCGTATAGTATCCCTCTCTACACAGCATTACCACGGGGCGCTGTCTTGCGACGTAAGTCGTCTCTTATGTGGTGACCCATAATGTCCGAAAAGACACCCTTCCTAAAAAATCCAAACTATACGAAGTAATGATTGGAACACCATAAATATTATTAAAATCGGGTGAACTTTTATAATTCTAGATTACATAAATATTATTAGAATCGGGTCAGTTTTTATATTTCTAGGTAACATAAATATTATTGAAATCGAGTCAATTTTTATATTTATAGATTCTATGATTTGAAATCTTTTTCGAAGAAATATATTATTTGAAATTAACTTTAGTATATTATGAGTAATTTTTATTGAATTAGTAGTGTTCGAACTCCGTTGCCCCGCGTCCCCAGGGTTCACACACGAAAGCTGAAATTACGGCTTTCATTATATCTGGAATGGTCATATTTGGAATATGACAATAAGGCCTAAAATTGTTTGAATGATAGTTCCAACCAATTCATCATAGAAAGGCCTGTTGGAGAATATAACAATACGAACTCCTTCAAGACTCATTATTATAACAATTAATAATATTACTTAAATCAAGCATTAAATGCAAAATAATAGATTTCACGTTCCATGTATATATGGAGCATACTCAAATATCATTTCTGGCACATATTGTCTGGACATTGCAATTTTTAAGATCCCATGGAGGAAGACAATATTTGTCTGCCAGCTCTTTAACGTAAATTGCAACTATGTATATAGAAATAGAAATATATAGTTGAAATTTATGCTGAAAAGTATGGAGGATGAATTTTGTTGGAATTCTTGCGCGATTTAAAATTGTTATCCAGCAAATTGGATCAGAGGTGGGACTTGGATATGATTAGTTTATTATTAAATGTAATGGATTTTATATTACTGACATAAATATTTCTTCAAATTCTTGCAAATATATATATATAAAAAAAGAATTGTATCACAATATATATTTTGCCCAATCTAATATACACTTGGCAAAGTAACCGTCTTGAAGGAGTTCAATGCCCAAAAAGAGGCACGAGAAGGAAGGGACCCCCATGAGAATTTTGAACTCTCCGGAGAGTTGAGCCTTGTTTGCACAAAATCCTCTGGGGGGACGTAGGAGAACTGGTTCATTGCACGAGTATAAACTCCGAGGGCGGTTTGTCGTAGACTTTCCAGGTCTTGAACTGGATCGATTGAAACAATTGAGAGGGTTGTACGGAGTCCACTGTGGCAACTCTATCCGGATAGAGTTCGGACCGTCATTGCGAAAATTCTCGATGATTTGTTTGATCGAAACAGTTCGAGGTGCCGAGGGGGTTGGAGCGATTGTAAAAGCTAACTGACGAGTCACTCGAACCGGTTCACTTAGCTCTTCAGAACAATCATTTTGTATAAAAGCAAGACAAGTAACAAGTAAACAAGACAGATTTTCTATCTGTCGAATATGTTATGTTTCATATGGAATAATAATGATACAAAGGTTATAGGTTGATGAGAGAGAAGGTGTAATTAATTCTGTATATATTTATTGATATTATTAATGAAATTGCTTATGACAATGGAAATGAAATGAATTGTAAAGTAGCATAAAAGAGGGTTCTGGAGAGTTAAGCTAGCTCAATGAAAGATGATATAATCGTCAGAATGACGACATCAAAAAAGCCAAGCGTTTGTGAAAGGTTGTTTTTCATTGCATAAGATTGTTGAAACATCTTATTATGGATGATTTATAGTGAAATTTTCTGTCTTTTGCACTTTCCGTGCTTTCATCAAGTGTTTACTTGAAGTATTTATTCAGGTATAACGTGCTTTTCAAGCATTCTTGCTTTGCTTTGCTTTGCTTTCCTTTCTTGGGAAGGTATATGGAAATTTTGTTTCGTATAGTCAAGGATGATGTTAATTTTCAATTGCATATAAAAGACATGCACAAGAGTGAAATTTGTTGGCCCTTTGTCGCGACGCCGCGGTCCTTTTCTTGAGACTTTTGAGGAATCAACATAAAATCGGGATTAAATTGGGATAAAATCGAGATAAAACCGGGATAAAAATGGTAGTTTGTGTCATGCCCATTTTGCCCGGTCCGCAGTCAGCCGTGGATCTCGGATGTGAATCGAATGGGTGCGGACAGTGGGCATGGTTTAATTTTGGTATTTTAACCAATTATAATCTGCGACTGGCAGGGGTTTTTCCGATCCGTGCACGACGCATTTCCACATGTGTGCGTGTGCGGTAATTTCTGTGGAATTGCGTCGGTGTTTTGAGTTTTGGTAAAGCAATTAATTTTCTTCCGAGGTTGACGGCCCGAGGGCTTTGTCTACCCCGCTTGAAAGTGAATCTCTTTACTTTAGCCGACCGATTTAGTCTACTGAATCATAGTCCACTTTTGACTATGTGTATTTTTTCGACTATGAATATACGTAGTCTTCGATCCCAAGTAGCTTCCTTTTAATCAAGTTATGTCAGCTTGATGTAGAGTCGATTTTCTTCCGGTTACTTCGTACAGAGAGCTCCTGTATTAAGTAAATGGAATCGCGATCGTGGAATGTACCGCAAAAAGGTACCTGTAGTATACATTGAATTTTTCATATGCTTAAAGCATATTCGCAATGGATCGTAGCCTTTTGCCAGTCGATTTCAGGATAATTGGTATCGTGTTTTTCCGTGGTATGAGTTTTGTATCGCGTTCGGGTGTCGAAGGGGTCCCGGGACCTTCTCCCTGGAGTAGGTTTTGCACCCAGGGCTCATGAGTCAGAACCGTGGAGTGTGGTGTGTTGGTGTGATTCAGTTGCTTTTTTTGCCATTTCTAAATATACTGTTCGGTAAACAGGTAACATACATTCTCTAGCTTTGTGTGCATGGTGAAGATTTGATTTTAACTAGGGCCAGGGCAGAGGATTCACATAAAAGGTGATAACCCTTACCTGGGAACTGTTGATACCTTAGTATATCACGGCCGATATGCTAAAGTATTAATGTATTTATAAGTTCATCGAATTTCGTTTTAAATTTCGTTTTCTAACCGTCCGGGATGACGATTGTAGTGTATGGAACGACCGACGAGCCAATTCTCATTTTGGTTCACAATAGCTTTGCCTCGGGTAGGTCGAGTCAATTACCTTTTTATAATTCGTGCAAAGCGAGGTGTTTACCGTTTTGCATGAATGTAAAAGGGGAATTTTGTTCAGTTCAGCATGTACTTTTTATGCTGAATATAAATTAGAGTTAACATTTTGTTGAAATGATTGGGAGGTAGGATCCTACCTCCCGCCCTCCGATAGGGCGGGTCTCGAAGCAGCCTCCTCCACGTGGTGAGACCTGGGCAATCGGAATTATTTGTCGTGTAATAATGACACGGAAATGATTTTAAGACATCGTCTTATAGTACCAAATTTATGCAGAATTATGGTAATTAAAGTTCCTACCAGCATTATAATTTAGTTGCCGATCTTATTACACCATCAATAATTTCGAGCTAATCGGCTGCGCGTTATTTTACATTTGTAAGTGGAATCAACATTTTATTTATAAATGTAAAATAACCAATCTATAAAATTGGTAAATCGTGGATTCTTTATTATGAGCGGATTAAATTTAATATTACGCCTAATGTAAAATAACTAGTCCATGACATCAGGAAATTTTATTGTACAGACGAGATGTACCCCTTGATCTTTTTGCGATTTTGAGCCGAGCCATTTTTTATCGAAACAAATTTTAATCCATTTCTTTCGACCCAAAATTATTGTAGAACATGTTCATAGGTCATCTACCTTTGATTTAAGCGCCATTAAGCGATTGTAATTTTTTATTAATTTTAAAAGGTATACATCAGCATTTCTTTCCAGAGTACTCTGCTAGGTACACGTAGTTCCTAGTTTTTTTACTCATTTTGACAAAGGATACCTTTAGTTGTATTGAATTACAAATTTAAGGTCACCACGTCGGTAATTTTCGACTGGAAACACGCAATCCCATTTAGTGCTTGGTCTTACCATATCTCGTCTATATCACTAGAGCCTCCATAAGCTGGGTCACAAAAATACATCGTGTCTTCTATCTAGATACCTGCATACTTCTCTGTGCATTTATTATATTCTGAATATACAGCAATTGTGTTGTATTTACTCATTTTGTGTGGGTGTATAAAAGCTTACTAATTTCGTTAATATTACGAATTTTAATATTCCACCAACATGACTTCAACTAAACAAAGTACGAAACGCTCGAAGTGGGCTTTGGATTTTGCTCACAAGTATGTAACCTCCTTTCATTTGAAATCGATTAAAACTCTTAAACAGCGCTTGGAAGTCAATTGTAAATTTAATGTTAATTATAATATAATTATAATAGCCAAGTTTCGTGCAATTGTTACAGAAATAAACAAGATAAAAATGTAGATATTCCGTCCCCACCAGGGTATACACCAGCCGTAAATCTGTTTCATACAGTAGACTCGACGAGAGAAACAGATTCGAATCATTTAATTATTAAAAAATCTTGGGACTTAGCATTGGGCCCACTGAAGCAAGTCCCAATGAATTTATTCATTATGTACATGGCAGGCAATTCCATTTCGATATTTCCAATTATGATGGTTGGCATGTTAATCATCAGGCCTGTGAAGGCATTATTTACTCTTCAGCAAAGTTAGTATTATCTAATGTTGTCAAAGTTTTAGAAGAATTCTATTCAAAATTAATAATTCTACTATTTGTGAAACATCACAAAATAATGTGTTTGATGATTATATATGTTTTTAAATTTTTCTAGCTTTTAAAGTAATAGAAGGAACCCATGCATTCGGCCAAAAATTTGTATACTTCTTGGGGCAATTAGTGAACATTGCACTTGCATTATATAAATGTCAGTCAATGGGTTTACTTCCAACACACGCGTCTGATTGGTTGGCATTTGTGGAACCACAGGCAAGGGTAGAATATTCTGGAGGTGGATTTGCATATGTATGATGTAAATAATATAATTACTAAACCAGAATTGCTGTACCCTTATTCCAAACAAATGAAACTAATGTGAATTAAATGCACTGTACTTTGCAGTATAAATGATTGAAATGTACATATATTACACAAACATTTTATTGGAATAAACATTCAAATAATTATATGTATGTATACATACACATATGCAATAGAAAAGAATTTGTGAATTGCTGTACATTATTTATACGGTATTAAGTATATAATGTTCTATGAATTCTTATTTCTTTTTATGGTCATCCGCAAATTCTTTTATCCGTTCAATTATTTTGCTAGGCTCATCCACCCGTGGTACCTATAATACATAAAAAATTAGAATTAATTATACTAGTGTCCTAATAAGTAGACAAACAATCAAATAGTTCCAATGTCCAATACACAAGCAATATTTGTGAAGCCTCATCCTTGTGCTATGATATACAGTATGTACTTTCCTTCATGAGGTACAACAAGTAATACATTCATAGAACTTAATTTCTATTTGATTGTTTAAAAAGCAATGAAATAATTTCTAATCTCAAAAATTATAGATTTTGAATGCAGGTTACACAGTACAAATTAAATGTATAAAAGTCATTGCATTACTACTTTTTATAATGTAGAATAACTATTTGAAAGTATTTATTTTCTTAATGTATTAAGTACATGTACACATTTATATGTTATGTATGAAACAGACCTATAAATTACAGGATGTTTTAATCTCCTAATATATCCAAATGGATGCAGATATTAAAGTGTTCATGCAAATTGGATTATGTTACTAACAATTTTATAAAGTGAGCTGCATTTAAAAGTTAATACTGTACTGACATGACTTATCCATTAATGCATTAAGGTATCATATAATAAATGAAAGATATAAATTTTATCTTGATTATAGATAAGTTAAAATGATGCAATGCCATGAGAAGTAAATGTTAACAGTGCAATACACATTTAATATCAACATACTTAAACCAATTTTACATAAAGACAGGCAGCATCTAATTTCAGCTGATTCTTCAATCCATAAACGTTGACGCAGTAATTAATGAACAAAGCTAAATTCGGAAACAATTTGTAGAATTCAAAATCTATAAATATACCTCGTAATTTTGACATATATACAATCCGGTGTAGATTCCTAATCCGAAGGTTATCTGAAACAATGATGTCAAAAATGATTCTTCAGTATCATTTTATTAATTGCTTAGAAAACAGTTAATTGCGTCGATATACCAGAAACTTGAACATTTTTTTATTAACCGTGAAACGTATTTAATACAAGTCCGTCTCGACCACTTGATAACCGTTCAATAGAAACGAATATGAAGGACAGTTTAATATCTCTCTCAAATGACTTGATTCGTTTATTGTACGAACACACCAAAATTGTAACTAGCGATGCAATCCGTGTTTCATAATTATAAAGTGCAGAAACTAGAGTCCTATGTTACTTGAATCTTCTACGAGGACATAATTATATACCTACTATAATATACCTACACAATAAAAGTTTAATAAACGCGCCCAAACTGAAGTTCGTAAGAAAAAGATATATTCCTATAAAGTGGGAGACAAATAAAGTTGGCGCTGCGTGTTGGCCGTGGAATTGATTCTGAGGGTGTTGTCAGTCTCGAGTGAATGGTTTGTGCCGGAGAGAACAATTTAGTTCAGCTGAACTTTAACGGTGCAATCTGAAAAATGGCATGGTTGTGCAGTCGTGCTGTTTTACAGACCTGTCGGCGAACAATTTCTTACAGCTCTGTGAGATGCAGCAGTGACAGTAAATACCTTATATTCTTTCATGTAGCATAGGACAACGATATTCTCTGATTTTTTCTATATTGCGCATTACGTAATGTATGAAGTACCTGTCGGTTTCGGGTAGAATTCGGCACGGGTCGATTTAAAGTTATCGAATTACTACAGTAGAAATCATAACTAATGATGAGAATAAGACATTTTTTAATACTATTAGAACATACTCTTTTGCATCGCAATTTACGATATTCATGATATATTTATTTAATTTTAAAAATCGTAACATCTCGACGTACTAGAAATATAATTTAGCCCAGAACGAACATTAATTGTATAACTTTAAGACATTAACATAAACTTTGATTAAAATTGCCAAGTAGTACTTCTTAGTAATACAGCCAATTTCTTATTAAAGAGATTGAGAAATGTATAACTTACAGTTATGTACATCTCTATTTCAAGAAGAATTATTTAGTAATAAAATTAATGTCTAAGGTATTAAAAGATCATTTTCATTCACAGAATTTGCTGACCCATTGGATCATGCCACAGGTTTGGAAAAGAGAGAGTTGCTGGCAAAAGCTGCTGGCAACGATGTAAGTTCATAATCAATGTTTTACAGTGTTTATTGGATAATTCTTTTTTGTTCTTTTAAAACCCTGTAAAACTTGAAAGATCTATTTTATAGATGTTATGTTTAACTTTACACTGACTGAATGATCAGTTTAAATTAATTACAATCATGCTAAACAAATAAGATACCTTTAGAGTTGAAGATAATGTGCACTGCATCATTCTTTGCCAAGCAAGCTACTCAACTTAATTTGTACATAATTTCTCAATTGATGAGATGGATTTATGTGAATTAATTTGATACAAACAAAAACATAATTAAGTTTACTTATTGTTGTTAATATGGTTTTTATGATTATCATTGTCCCTATGTTCTTTTTAATTTCATAAACATGTGTACTCCAATTACCCTCAGGTATATGTAGGAAAATGTTTAAGATAGTTTCAATTTTTGTTTTTGCTGTCAACATGTTAATCCTTTATTTAAATGATGTATATAAATATTTTATTTACTTATGTATGTAGCTAAAGAAAAAGCAGTTCTAAGTTACTAGTTTAATTCTGGCAAAATTAAAGATTATTTAAATAATTCATATTATTACCTTTTTATCTAACATATTTTAGGGTACTTCTGAAACAAATCTCCTGACAAAAACAAGGAATTCTTTTGATACAAAATGGAAAACCATAATTTTTTAAATTCAATAAACATAGATGTTAGTGGTACTAGAGAATAATCAATCATTTTTTGCATATGTTATGAAACATAAAAAATGGTTTCATATGAAATGTTATTTTATTGTACAATCACCATCATTATCTATGAAATCTGAATGATGATCCTCCAGTTATATAATTTCACTTTTGAAAAAGTCAGTTTCCTTTTTGAATTTAAAACATTTTCCATTCCCAAATTCACCTCTATAACATTTTTGAAGGCCCTATTTTGAAGCATAAAATTTCAAAGTTACACTGTGCATAATTGCTTTATAAAAGATAATCGATTTAAGTATTACAAAATAATTGATTACTTTCCAGCACTCCTAATATATTACTCAAATAAGTTACAAGATTTTTAAACACTTTTGTAGAGGTACACTTATAATTTTGCTGAAGTAATATATCAAACATTTTAAATACATGTGCCAAATATATATGTAATGAAGCAGTCTGCCTTAGAAATATTATCTATATTAGAATAGGTATTTAAAAATTCCATTATGTGATAATATATTCCCTTCTAACATACATTAATTTAAGCAATTATTTGGAATAGTATTATTATATCCTAACTCTTAGGAAAATTATACTCCTTGTAGTGATTGTAAATTTATTTTTGTGATAACCTTATGAAAATTTCTATAAATATCCCCCAATGAACTACAAGTGAACATAAATATATCAACATTCTTTTTCCATATGATGTTGAGATACATATAGTAGTTAAACAGATAATTACAAAGGCTGAATATTTTAGAGACATAAATTATATTTACTCTAAATATGCTTAACTCATTTATATAATTAGCTAAAACTGGCTTTTGTTTAAGCTGAAAAGACAAATTTTCTCTTTTAGTTATTTACTGCACGAAATTACATATATATCGGTATGTAAAATATTTCTGGATAAAGTAATTAAAAGTAATTTTAAGAAAAATGGGAACAGCAACTCTGTTTTATATGATATACCAGTATACATTGCTTCTTTCATAATTTATGCTCTGCAATGACCAATCAACATAGTAGTGCAAGCTGTGCAAGCCAAACTCTAAATCTTATTACAGAATTTACATAGGAATTGTCATATGTTTATAATAATTTTATTTCAGGACCCCTACAATTTCAAAGTTATCAAACGGTCAGCATCAAGCACGAAAGATTGTCCAAACCTAGTCCCTAGCGCATTCGATAGTCGTATCATGGGATGCGTATGCGAGGAAGATCAATCACATGTAAACTGGATGTGGTTACACCAAGGTGCCCCACGTCGTTGTGAATGTGGGCACTGGTTTAAATTGATTGAAAAGGCTCCTATTTAATACCTCCTCAGGATAAGTTAGTGGATTGTTTAAAAAACATAGAATTAATGTTACATTAAATTATGTTAACAACTATCTTCACTTATTGTCCATCTACGACCCACCTTTTCAACGAATATTTAGATAATAAATAATTAATAGATTATCTCCATTTGCGAATCTTCTATTGAACTGAAAATATACTATGTTCATAAAGAGGCCAACCAAACATATTGATTATATTTTGTGGTTTTTTCAGTTATTTCTACAAGGAAATATGCCCATATCCAAATCTTTATTTTTAAATATAATTTCTGTTAGTGACAACTAACATTACACGTGATTGTAGCAACATAATATGTAACTAGATTGTGATGAACAAATTATACATTTATTATAATTGCAAGTTATATCATGCAATTGAATCTAAGCCTGCCAATTTGTTACATCACAATGTTAATGTTTGTTATAACTCTGATTTTATGAGGTAAGTATATATGAAGCTGAAAACCTCAAAGGCCACTTTGCAATTACATGTCTGCATAAAGTATAATAATGGTATAAAGAATGAAAACCATAACATCATTCACAATGTTTGTTTGCAAATATTAGCATTTGTGCAGAATATACTCTTTAAAATGAAAATCGAGGGCAGACTGCAATTTTCGTCTTCTACTTCAAATGGTTGACTCCATTAGTTCAGATTTAAATTGAACAAAGGGGATAGTGTTGAAAGTATCCTTTTTATTCTTATTTCGTATACAAAATAAATTACATCTCCTAGCAACTGTATAGTTACTTTATTACTGAACACATTAGAAAAATACATCTAGTTGAGCGTTAGATTCTTGTCAGTGTAGAAAATTATACTCCTAATACTTGCTATGTTTGTAAGTCTATTATAATCCAACATATTTCTGCAAGTAGTGCAGTAGCGGAGCCCGAATTAAGTTCAAAGATGGCCAAGAGTAGCAAAATATTCCATAAATTCAATTAGTCTACAAGATATTTGTACTTTACATTTTCATGTATTCTGTGAACACAAATCTTCATTTAATTAACTCTAAATTCGTGTAAATAGTTGCTTCAAATTAAATTAGATTTTTATTCACGTTTATACAATAATGAGATCAAGGAAACAAAGTAGATATTAATTCTACTCTGAGTACGCGAATAAGATTAATATGATCTGGATGTTTCTTAATTCGAGCCTAACAATATTTTTAGCGTCTCATCCAAGCATATTAAGTATATAACGTGTATAATTAGCAGCTTCGTACAATTCAAAGATAAATTCGCTTCTCTTTCAAATATGCGGACTACCGCCGAAAAACAATGATTTTCAATAATCTAACGAAGTGAAATATTGAATACTGTACATTGATTACAATTCATATAATCCTGTAACTTGATTCTAATAGAACCAATGCTACTGTGTTACGATATTTTGCATAGGTACCACTGGGTAGTACTTTTTTTATATATCAACATTAGATGCATTGTATGATTCGTATTATAAAAAATATATTCTGTTTTGATTCCTCATAAGGTTTTCAATAAATCAATATTTCTGTAATCAATTAACAATAAGAAAATAAGCCGCGACATAAAGTCTTTACAGACTGATACTTTTAACTTGTTCAGTATTATAAGTGATGTATAAACGTAGTTCGTAACTGTGTTTCATACAAAACTATTTCACGCCGCAATATTGCATTATAAACTATTTAGAAGAGTGCTTCAATGTGCAAGAAAATTGATCAAAAAACAAATCCTTGTATTTTGATGAAGACATCGTCACAAGGCACAGGCTTTGAAAAGTATTCTTGATTACTTAAACAATATGTCTAGTATGTATATCACCTAAATATATTTTTTACAAATTATCCTAACGCTTTGCATCTCTATGTTGATTTCTTTAAAGAAAAACAACTTTAAAAACCTTGCAAAAAAATATTTTGTATGCTTGGAAATATGTACAGAAATTAAAATATTATGTTTCCACCAACCGCCATATTAAAAATGTACATTATATTTTAAGTCAAATTATAGTTATTTATAGAATGATTTGAATTGGCAGAATATTTGGTGAGTCTATTATGGTAATGACATTATTGATGTTGAAATTAGCCCTTTTAAAACAGAACCATAGAAATATGATCAAATGAAATATATAAATATAGTACACTTTACACGCAAAATTATACTAACAATAAGTTTCTTTTAGACGCAAAATGCACATTGAAAGTCCCTTTGGGAAGGTGGGTTTCTTATTGGTTGCGGAACGTCTATCCTTAGCCTACGAAATAATAGGACATGTGGTTCTAAAAACAGAAACATTTCAATAAAAATTCCATCATTATAATATATTGTTAGGTCTGTGACTTAGCAGTGATCTTAAATCTATGTGTAAATAATGCAGAATTAAGATATTTCAGATTTTTGATGATTAATATATATTGAAGAATTCTAGAAAGAAGGCACTCAGGGAGAGAACAATATCATATGAACAATGGGAAAGGCCATGTGATATCAACACCATTCTTTCTAGATCCCTATTGTAGCATAAGGTAAATGCTGAGTGAAGATTATGAAAGGGCTTTTTAAGGTTAGTAGAAGGAGTTTATAGCAGATTTCATTTAAGAATGCTCTATATAGAAGTATGCTAAGTGGGGGTGGCTTACAGTGGTATCTAACACCATTAATTTTGTTGAACATCATTTACCTGGACCATGCATCATATAATGCACCCAACTTGGACTTTGCTGAACCCCTAAATTTCTCCATTCGGTCTCTGACATAAGATGAGTTTTTGGAACATGTCTTGCCAAATCAGCTGGCAATATAACATGCCTGTAACAAATTAATTCACTATAAATATATTAGCATATAGCTTAGTATAATAGAAATTACCTAAAACTTCTTAACATAAGCATTTCGATACCCCCAAAATATACTTTTTTTCATCTATTCTATTTTTACAGAACTATTAGCGTTTTAGTATATAAAAAGATTTATAAAACCTTGTATACAGTAAAATTGTTTGCTTTACAGAATTTGATAATGCTGTATTATTTGCTGTGCCGCGTAAAAACACATTCGAACTAGTGCTTATTAACTGACTTAATTCCAACTATACAATAAATCGCCCGCGAAAATGAAGTACATATAAACAAATAATAATCTACAATTAATATATTACGGGAGCATTTTTATTTCATGTAAAATATACATTATACTTAAATGACAGTATGAAGCAATCGAGCAATATTAATTTTTGGAACTTGAAAAAGAATATAAAACATGTAAGCATAAAAAATATAGAATACAAAAAACTAACCTGTACTCGTACTTGTCATCACTATATTTCTCGGAATATTGTACTTGATCAACTGGCATCTTCAGTGAAGAAACGTTCGATTTCAAAGAGTCTTTGTACAAAATAATTAATAAATATATATGTACAGTTTTAGACACAGTTTCAATGGGTCTACTATAAAGGATTAATGATAAACAAAAAGCACGTTCGAAATGTAACCAAGTATATAAATATATAAATATACATATACATATACTGAATTCTACGGAAGTCCCGGGTCTCTGGAATCACCTAAAGTAGTGCCAAAAAATGCATTTGAGGTATCGTCTACCCTATGCCTCGTCGATGGTAATATGATACCAATTTAGAGTATTTCGCATTGCCAATCTTTATTGGACGTGCGATGGAGACGTTATATTTCCTCTCTGGCTGAAAGTATGATTACAAAGTCCTTAATTTTAATATCTGGAAATCAAAACAGGTGATTAATAAATAGTAATAGTTAATTTAATTTAGTTTAGCATACGGAGTCAATATATCATTGCAAACCCCAGTTTCTTGCAACACACATGTAATGAGTAACAATAATGATACTACTGTTTATATAATAATAGTATTACTCTTAAAACTAAAATAAAAGCAATATCAATACTAATTATCGCAATTTCATAATATATAAAATTATTATCCTTATTACTATCTGTGAAAATAATGATAATGCTACAGTATTCAACAATTACTATTGTGTTGATAATTTAACAGCTGCGTTTATTTTCCGTGTGATAGTATTTTTATTACGGTTATTATTATTACAGTTCCAAACATATAATACTGGCTGCCCTTGTATAAGTATGTAATAGCCGCAATATTAATAGCAAAATTATTAAATTGTGAATGAACATGTTTGAATAATAATTTTAAATTATCGAAGAAAGATGGCGGAACATCCGATGAAGATCTCGCGACGGAAATGTCCCGTTCAAGCTTTTTAAATCGTCGACCTCCGTCACCAGTTGTCGTTTCATCAACGGGCCCTTTATTCCGCTCAATAGAAATTGCGATAAGGTACTTTCTCACGCCCGATCCTCATGATTTTCTCTACCTTCGAATATGAAGCCGCAAATAGTCGAAATTATTGACAGGGCAGCGTTTAAATGCTATTCTAATTGTATATTTCGTTCTCAGATATCGAGAAAAGATTGGTCTTTAAGAGGGGCCATTTCCAATAGGCGAAATGATGCCAACGATGCCACCTGACTCGCATAAGATCTCCCTGAAGATCATCGAAGCGATCAGGCAGCACCCGGTTCTTTATACCACCGAGGTCAAAGGCTCCTCTGTAAAACTGCAAGAATTCCGACAGAAGGTCTGGAAGAGGATATCTGATGAACTCGGACTCGATCGTACGAATCCTGTCCTTTTATAATTTCAGATGGCTTATGCCCCTATTTTCCCTCCCTTTTGTAATAGCAAGAATTTGGCATTGTTTATGTACATAATTCATAACCATAGACTCGAGTTCGTCGTATTTCTTAAAAACATTGGAAGAATTGTGATATTCGCATAATTATTTTTAATATGTTTAGACTTCCAGTTAGAATTTCTGTTTATTTCTTCCTTCAATTAAATATGATATAATTTTGAGATCCACATATCTCCTTATGCAACAGAAAATTTAGGGAATGCTAAAAATGGCTATAAATTATTTATATTTTTAGAAGATTTTGAGCTGATATTTGCATTATGTTAGGCATATCAAGGAACTGTAGGCTATTATATCTACTAAATGTAGGTTGATAAGTTGGCATTAAGTCAACTTTATTTTTCTAACTTTTTTGTCAATTAAGCATAGTCCTAAAAATTATTAATTATTCATATATATTATAAAATTTCCAAGCAAAGACATTATACATGAATGTGTTTCATATGGTATTAGAAGAATGTTAGTTGTTAGCCTCAGTTTTATGATTTCTAAGAAGTATAAATTAATAAACTTGCTTGGATCGCTTATAGTATGACAATAGTCCTTACAGTTTTCTTAGCAGTTCATTATATTTATATTGTATAACACCAATTTAGCATCCTTTAGTTAATCCCCATCCACAATATATTCCATATCCATCAAAATTAAATTATGTATGGTACCAAAAGCATTATACTGTACGATATAGTATGGCATTATAATAATGATCACAGATTGCATTGTAATATTTATATATAATTAGTATGACTATAGAATTTATTTGACCCACATATATATAAGACTGTTTACATTATTATAACAAGCAAGATATAAGATATATATGTATATCTTACTTTTTATAATAATTCAAACAGGTTTTAAAACAAACATTTCAATATCATTATTACTTCTGTTTATATAGATTATTGTTCTTGTCATAATAATTATTGAAATAGTACTAAAGTACTAAAAAATGAATACCAAAAAGTATTGTCTATTACGAATATAGCTACTAATTCTAATGCTCATTACACCTGGTATTTTGAGTTCTATATTATTCAGTATAGTATTACTACATTTATTGATATTATTACTATGCAATGGAACAATAACTTTCATTGTACTCAATTCATTCTAGCGACTTGGGTTCGTCTAAGGTGGAAGAATCTCCGAGATACTTATTGTCGAATACTAAAATATAAGCATCGAACGGAAAAAGGTGTACGGAGGAAGAAATGGATTTTTGAAGACCATCTAAGCTTTTTGAAATTCCCGTAAATATCCCGATTCGATCGTACAATTAATTAAATCCGAAATTTTGCACAGTATAAATTGTAGTATTACTATTACTACTGTGTTACTATTACTATTACTATCAATTAATTGCTGATCTCTAATATCCTATCTACTACTAAATTGTATTAGATACGAGCCGGATTATCAGCCGCAAAGCATAGAATTGACTGAGGAATACATCCAAGACATAAATGCTGGTGGAATCAGTTCCAAAGGGCTTTTGGAACAATTGGAAGACCGGAATGATGAAGATTATAGTGAATATTTGGAGGTCTTAGAGGAAACAACTGCAGATCCGATTCCAGTGCAACAAGAAGCAATCGAACTTTATGAAAATGGTACCATAGTCACAGAACCTGAGGAATCTTCTCAGTATAACATAGATAGTTACGCACAACAGATCGAATCCAAGTACCGGAAGATAAGACCGAAAAAAATGAAACTGGATCCTGGTCTACCAGATGTTCCGTCGGCTTATAGCATATTAAAGACATCTCCTTTCAAAACAGGAAATGTTGAAAGTGCCCCAATTTTTGTAACATTACCTAACAATTCAAGTCCGACAAAGAATCCTCCAAAAGACTCAGAGAATAACTTTGACCAAGTGGTTTTAGCTACAGAAGGGAAAAGTAGTATAGAATTGTTTTTTGATAGCATGGCACAAACTGTGAAAAGATTGCCACCAAAAGCTCAAGCAGATATTAAGATGAATATCTGCAAAATTGTTACAGAAGCAGAGCTCAAGTTTTCAGGAAAAAACATACCACAGAGTATACAAAGGTTCATAGCACCTCCTGGCATGATTCCTAAGCTTGTTTTAATCCCTTGTAATATGATTGATGAGCAGAATAACAAGGGTTAGTAAACATTACATGATATTAAAATTATTGAAAGGCACATCTGACCCAACTTCCATTTGCAAGTTTGAACTCACTTTGAATGGGACTGGCAAAGTTTTCTGTTATTTTTAGAAACCAGAAAACCTACTGTACATAAGTCTGAATCAGAATAAGATTACTTGTTAATATAGACATAAATACACGTATTTTAATAATAATTATAGACAAATTTATCAATTAGCACCCATCTGAAAAACAGATACGTAATGTTCTCCTCTTCTCTGCCCCCCCCCCCCCCCCCCCCCCAATTCTGGTACGTACATATACCATGTATATACGAATATGTAAAGTTAGTTTTTATATATAAATATATTTCTTCATGAAAGAAGTTTTTAACGTAACTATTAAATTTATGAATATTTGTTATATCTAAACACATATACAAACGTTCAAGTAATCTTTATTTTTCCATTGTATATAGGTTATGTTTTCATTGTTAAGTGAATATAAACATCGAGCAAATCGGAAACTTAGAAAACTAATGGTGGCTAATTCTTTAAATAAATTCAAATTACATTTTATTACCGTAGAAAGTATTAACATTTTCTCGTCCTAGAGTACCGGTTCGAAGATCAATTACGGAGAGTATCCGTTAAAGATAGTGCTTCGATCTAGAAAAATGTTTATCTGATGCAATAATGAAGTATTTGCCAAAGTTGTTTATTCTTGAATTCAACTTATCATTTCTTAGAATTTCGCGATAAATTCTGAGCAGAATTAAAGATCCATTTTATCATATCAAAGCGTCGTTTATTGTACTTAAGATACCGTTGAGGAAAGTTTGATATTTCGAAGACAAGAAAACGATTATAACACAAAAGACATGCTGCGTTTTACACTGGGATCGATTGAACAGCTTCATTTTCGAAGGAAAAATCTTATTGAGTCTTATAAAAGGGCTTTTTCTAATCAGGTAACTTTTTAAAGTTGTACTATAGGTTAGGATCTTTGGATTTTAGTTTCAAGTGTATTATGCATTTGAAGTATTATCAAGAATGTATCTATGTTTCTTATTTTTCTACATTTATCGACCATTTTCTGCTATTTTATGTCGCTTTTTACTATTCAGTTATATTTCAACAGAAGAACGCTACATTTTGTTAACATTTAGATATAGTCTTTGTTTTCTGTTTTACATTGTTATTTCTATCTTTATGTTGACAGTTGATTAACATATGATTTATTGTAGTAAATTTAGTGAGTGTACATACGTAGTTTTGTGATAATTATATAAATAATTGCATTCAACATAAATTCAGCAGACTAAACTTATCAGATGATGTGAAAACATATTAATAACTATGTTTATGTATTGCATTTATGGTAATAATTATTTTTACAAATTACTTCCTTTGGCCAGAGACAGTAAAGTTTTATAATAATAATAGTTAACACTTAGCCAAGTAAATGAAACATTATTAAATTACAATGTTAATGAATTATGACAATGACACCAATAAAATTAACAAGTTATCAATTCTGTAATAGTACCGCAAGAAGTAATGATGATGATGATAAACTTACATTATTGATTGTGGCAATAATTATAGTAATATGAAAGATAATGGAAGGAATGACACTAATGTATTACAATATAACTGAGAAAAAATGTAAATGAATTGTAAATAGTGATATTACCCCTTTTTAATCAATAGTGAGAATCATGTTTCATGATAGTCATTGCAATGAGGTTATCTATAACAGTTAAAAAAAATGTCAATGATTACTAATAATGATGAAAGTAGAGCACAGTATGACACTAATAATGATAATGATTATAGACCATGCAGATAATGTCAGTAATGATAAAAATGATTTATACTTCTGTTTATGCATTGCATGAAAAAACATCACAATAAAATTCTTGTTTTCTTATCATAAATAATCTACCAACATGATAACAGCTGTTACGTACTGATATGCAAACATAATAAATTACAAAAATAGTCACAACAATGACATCCACCATAATAATAATAGTATCTGTACTAATTACATTAATAATAATAATGATAATTGTGATAGAGAAATTATGAGCACCTTAGAGAAATAAATATTAATCTCTAAAAGTATATAGCTTCTTAACAAGTCCTTTTTTTTGGTACAGAGTTTCAATGGCAGTGATACAGACAATAAGTTTGTCTCCAGAACAGATAAAGGATCAAATAGTTTAACCCAAAGATTTAAAGACAGCATCCTTAGATGGAAAGATGGCATAGGAGAGGACAACGAGTCACTATCTTTTAGGGACCTAGAGGAAGAGATACCAACAGAATGTGACGTTATAATTATTGGTGGTGGAGCCATGGGTAGTTCTACTGCATATTGGCTCAAGCACAAAATCTTTGAGTCAATGAAAGTAGTTGTCATTGAGAAAGATCCTACGGTAATTGCCTATGATATAACCAATAGTAGTTGCAGCAAACAATTATTCTTAAATCCTTGTTAATACCCTAGGTTCTAAATTAATACTAATTAAGTAATAATAATAATAATGATTAAGATACTATTGATAGTAATACTGCAACAATAAATATTTTGTTCTTGAACATTGTTGAATATGGAGCATAATGATGATAATATAAGATTTAATAACGATTGTAATAACGAGTAATGCTAATTCTTGTATTACCATCAAATAGTCATGATATATATGATAATCACGGGAACGTTTTATCAGTACGCAAAAGCTTCAACTACTCTATCAGTGGGGGGTTTGCGCCAGCAATTCTCATTGAAGGAGAACATCGAGATGTCATTGTTTGGTGCTGAGTTTATTAGAAACATCAATCATCATCTTCGATTGACAGAAGAAGACCATATAGATCCCTACTTCCATCCTTATGGATATCTATTGCTGGCCTCTGAGGCTGGTGCAGAAGTCCTTACAGAGAATTCGAAACTTCAGAATTCGATGGGTGCCAAGAATATACTATTAAATGCGAGCAGGTTAAAAGCAATGTTTCCTTGGTTAAACACAGAAGATATAGAAGTAGGATGTTTGGGTTTGGAGAAGGAAGGATGGTTCGATCCTTGGTCTTTACTTTGTGCTTTGAAAAATAAAGCAATGTGCCTTGGTGCACAGTACATTACTGCAGAAGCTGTTGGCTTTGGTTACAAAGACCTTGAGTTCGCTGATAAAGGAAACACGGAGATTATGGAGCCGACTAAATACATTAATCAACTGATTGTGAGCATAGTTATTAAAATGATTAAGTAGTAATTTTTATATGTATAATCCTAATAGTGTGATTAATTCTGTTTTTACACGAACATTTTTTACATGAATTTTGCACAAAAATTTAATAAAAGTCCGATTGAAATCTGTTTATTTTACAAATAATAAAATAATAATTCTAAAGTTTCCATAGATACAGTATATTTTTTTACACGTATTCTTCGGGAAAACGTATCTATCGTATAAAAACGGGTGTACTGCATTAAAATTGTTGTTGGTTTTATGATGTTTAATATGATTCACTACAGTTTATCAATATTATTCACTTACTAGATACAATTGCCTAATGGGGAGAAGAAAACAATTCAGTTTAGTCAAGCAGTAATTGCAGCAGGAGCTTTCAGTGGACAGGTTGCTCAAATGGCTAGATTAGGCACTGGACCAGGAGTTTTGGGAATACCACTTCCTGTAGAACCTAGGTGACTGTATATCCTAAATATTACCAAAAATTAAAATAGTTTTCGACAATGTACATGTACATACCCTAAGAAGAAACACCCACGAAATCTCTAGCGTATTTTTGATATTCTTTTAGAATTGTCGAAAAAGATCGCACATCTTTTGTTTCTCGATAAATGTAGTTCGTACAAAGTTGAATAATGTGCAACATCTTTTCTTTATTCAGAAAAAGATATGTCTACTGTTTTCATTGCCCTGATGGTCCAAGCATCAACACACCTCTCACGATAGACTCTACTGGAACCTATTTCAGGTACAGTTTCTAAAATATTAATTATATTAATAAGTAACAGTAATTAATCATACTGCATTGGCTTTAGGAGGGATGGTTTGGGTGGGAATTTTATCTGCGGAAGGTCCCCTCTACCACAAGAAGAGCCACCAATTGATGATCTCAATGTAGATCATGAATATTTTAACGAAAAAGTTTGGCCAATGCTTGCCTATAGGGTGAAAGCCTTTGAGAATCTTAAGGTGTGAATAATCCATCTTTTAAAACATATCAATACCAGTGATTAATAACGCTGTAAAATGCAGTCATTATTATAAATAATGGGCAATATCTTGAAATGTCTTTCAGGTGAAATCAGCGTGGGCCGGTTACTACGAATACAACGTTTTCGATAAAAATGGTATAATCGGACGCCACCCACACTTTCACAATTTATTACTAGCAACGGGGTTCAGCGGGCATGGCATTCAACAAGCACCAGCCGTTGGAAGAGCGATATCGGAATTAATAATCGACTGGAAATACACAACGATTGATTTGACTAGGCTGGGATTTGAACGGTTTTTAAACGACGAACCGATGAAGGAAGCAAATATCGTCTAATCACACACTTTGTTAATTTTTTATTTAAACCACCGAATGTGAAAAAAGTGTAAATAGTAGAATGTCTATTTACTTGTAAATAAATCTCCACGAGAAAGATAGTTCATCGCCGTTTGGCTACGCTGACAATTACATAAATCTTTTTTTAGTAAAACCGTGATCTCTGAACTAACGCAATGTTCTAAAACTACGTCTTTATTTGAAAATAATTAAGCTCGTTAGAGCCGTTTGTCTCATTTGAAAACTCTTAATTTTGATTCTTTAACTGAGTAAAGATATTCGTCTAAAATTATTGTTCTTGAATAACGAAAGCAGCAATAATACTACGTTTTATATGGTTGCATGCCTTAAACACAAAAATTCATCTGCTTCAAGAGTAGATAAAAATGTGATCAACTAATTTTGCATACAATATTTTGATAATTATTACTTTTTCTATATAGTATAAAGCTCAAGTCTTCTCCAATTTTTACTTGTCCTCCTCCAAAAAATATTTTCCGGTAGATTGTTAAAAATATTATGATTTCAACACGAATTGCGGTGGGGTAATAGGTGTATCAGAGACAAAAAAACAAAGGTAAGATTACGGAAAAAAATTTATTAAGAAACTGTAAAGTATTTAAGCCACAAGAGCACTGGCTGTGGAGCTTTCGTACTTCCAGTTAGGTGGTAGAGAACCCTTGGATTTGTAGTACCTGGCCAATCGGTGGATTCTTGACTCTACTAAGATCAAGCGGAACTTGCTGTCCTTGTCCTTGCGGTTCCTCTCCAAATGTTTACGGATAGCGACTGCTTTCTTGATGAGATAATACAAATCCTCAGGAAGATCTGGGGCCAGGCCCATACTTTTGACGATTCTCAAAATTTTGTTTCCTGTGCGGAAACGAACTTGTGCCACACCATGGGAGTCTCGGAGTACGACACCTTAAAAAATTAGATTATTCATTTGGTAAGTTGAATTTTCGATTACAAGTATAAGTAACAATGCTACAAGTAATAATATATCTTATCTTTTTTCTATTAATAATATATGATAATAACACCAAGAACAATGTATTTCATTTTACACTAAACTTGTAAGTGAGTAATTCTAATGAATTTGATACAGAATCAAAGTCACCTCAAATACCACTATTAATATAGCAAACTATTTGAAGACTCAAAGATTTTACATTGAATCTTAATATATTTTTCTCATTTGCCTGTAAAAAAATGATACTTTAGTACTATGTGTAAAGTACTAAGTAAAATGAATGCTACTACTTCTTTATCTTTATATTAGTGTTCTTATCCTTATTATATATTAAAAAAATGCAGTGAACAAAGATTCTCATGCATTTTTATCTCTCTCTTAATTGTGATTGTATTAGTTCATTATTCTGCTTTAGTTTTAATGAGGATAGAGATCTTGCTGTACAAAGCCCTATTAAAATTTGCTATTAGTATTATCTTTAGTACTATATTACTCTAAATTGCTTATCCAAATATAGCTTTGAATGATTTCGTCAGAACTTTTATACTTTCAATTTCAAGTCTTACACTAAAACAGCTTTATAAATGTATATTTTATTTGAATTAAATTTTAGGGTGCTATTATGGTTCATCATATTTTGTTTGTAATTCTAATCTATTTTTAGTACCATAGATTAACCTTGTACTACAATTGTGATGTATTCAGAATTTATTCTAATTTCTCAGATGCATTGCATGGCAAGATATTTTAATATCAATTAGTCATAATATCAATAATGAGCAATTTAACTAAAGTTACCAATTTGTGATGGAGTGTGGCCTTTCTTTGCCAACTTGTAAATCAAATCCTTGCAATCCTCAGGTGTGAGTTTCAGCCAAGTGGGAACGCTACGCCTGTATGGCAGCGCTGATTGGGATATACCCTTTCTAGAAATCAATTTATTTTAATTAACAACTAATTATTCAACACAACCAAAAGACCTCCCAGAACAAAAAGAGAAAAGCTACCCCTTTGATCTAGAAACTCTGAAGAAATCCTAAAGAAAATTTGAGGTTGTGGTTGACCACATCAGTAATAAAATATATAATTTATTTCAACAAATGACATAATCGCGTTCTTCCACAATAAAGGCAAAAGATAGGATCGTTAAAAAGTGTAAGCAGTTAGTATGTTGATAAAAAATTCAACATTGTCATGTTCATGAACGCGACAACACATGGCCATCTACTATGAAACAAAATTTTCTTTCGGATTTATTTAATTGACTAATAATAATACCTTAAAATTAAGGGGATTTGTTATATAAATTAAAAAATTTAATTATTAGCTCAATCAGGATGATTTAAATTAGATAATTAAGAGTTTGCAGTACCCTGGTGCGTGCATACGACCCATCCTTGCGGAGTTTTTTACCACGAGAGACTGTAGCCAACTTCACATCTAAGAAATAAGGATGCAGTCTTTTTCGATATATCGCGTTTGAACATTGTTTTGAATTTCCTGCTTTCCGATTGAAGTATGAAGAAAGTCTTTGTAAGTGAGTATCTTAGAAGAATCAATAATTTCAATCATGAAAATTTATCGACTCATATATTATTTACTGTATTTATTTTACTACGTATTTATTCATATGTATTCAATACCTTTATTTCTGGTTCTGTTCGTTATTTGTAGATCCATTATTCAACTTCGTATTATCATTATATATAATGTTATCTTAATATTAATAATGATATTATATTAATATTGCTTGATTATTTGCCATTAAAATGTGCCTTTATTAAGTAAAGAAGATGAAGAGCAAGGTTAATTAAATTACAGTATTAGAAGTAATAATTAATTAACCTTTTTGTTTAATATCAATGATATTATTACAATTATTATCACAGATATTAACTTCTATTCCAAAAATCATATTACTATGAACTTTCTTATTACAGTATTCATCGTTGCCATGTAAACAAGACTTCAAGTTTTAATTATTGAAATTATAATTAAGTTTCCTTGTTCAAGAAATAATATTTAGTTTAAAATGTACATTATTATCGGCGCTGTTACAGCTGTTAGTATAAATTCCATGTAGTCTTTTTATGAGATAAGGAACGAATTAACTCTCCCTTACAGCTAAATTATTTCAAATCTGCCACCTATTTATTGCCACTTCCGTTACTCCAAACCGCTGTAATCAGAATATTATCAAATCATATTTAGTTTGAACTATACTAAAAATTCAATTCGAGGTTAATTTATTTTACGGAACATCATTATTTTGTAGGAATTTTGTAATTACTTTAATCATCTAATTAACAAGTGCATTGACTCTAGTATCGCAATAGCGCAACGTCTCAACGGCGTCGCCAGCCAAAATGTCGGCAGCTTCACGATCTTGAGCGTGGTCGGTCTGTCAACACGCTTGTGTCTATTGAAGTCGCGCTTGAAAACGACACTTTGTGAGAGTTCCAATGAGGCGCGATCCTGAACAGAGTTTGAGACTCGAGCATTGATTGGCCGATCAACGAGCAGCAGGTGAGCCGCGGCCCAATCCTCATCTCCAAGAAAAGTTGCTTTTATACGATTTGTAAGCCAAACGCTTATTCTTTCATTTTATTAAACGTTTCCTAGTTATCCTGTTAGTAAATTACGGTGAATTCATTATAATTTGCTAGAAAATAAGTATCTAATTGTCATTTTTTACGCTTTCTTGGATCGTTTATTTACGACACATTCCGACGTTTTCGGTCGATTCTCACGCCGCTATCGTCGCATCGCTCGAACTAAGTTGTTCTTGTCTCTTCGGCTTGTTTTCTGAAGATTGTTTGTGATTTATTGTATTTAATACAGCTATTCGAAGGTATCTGGTGCGTTTGTTAATTAGGAATTACTTTTAAACGAAAGACATTGGAAAATTTAGTGGTTGTGCAGGCTGCAGGAATTGGTAAGAATTGAAATGTTGTTTGGAGATTGGAACTTATTGTTTGCTGGCCTTTATTGGTTACTTTTTGCAAAAATTATGTAGCATGTTATCACTGTAACGAATAAGTTGCCATTGGGAATCAATTTAAAACTCAAAAAAGCTGGCTAGGAAAAAGATTAGAGGTGGTATGAAGTCTCAAACATTTTAGCTTGTTTGAGAATGATTTCATTTTTGGAAAGATCTGTTTCCTGTTATATTGATGGAACACAAACTATTACAACTGCAGTGCAGATTATTATTATTATTATTATTGTCCTTGTTGTTCATTTTGTTCTATTTATCACTTAAAATCTTGTAAACTCATAGGGTTTTCTTAACATTTTTATTTTGTACTTAGCATTTCTTGGTAAAACTTTTGGAAGGTACTATGTTTTATTCTATATTCATCTGAATAAAGATAAGTAATACACACTTATTGCTCAATTTTGTAATTGGAATTTGTTGATTGTTGTAATTATCCTTGTAGCGGATTTGTAGCGAATTTCTTGTAAGAATTGTTGTTTTTCAGTATAAAAGCCAATCTTCTAGACAGTTTTAATTAACAATTTATGGAGTGGCTTGACTCAAGCATTGTAGAAGCTTGACTCAAGTTAGTAGAATTATATTCAACAGTTGACTCAATGCCAAGAAGAAGAATGCTACAATTTCTATGCAATTACAGCATTCTTTAAGATAAAGTAATTAACAATACTGATATTAATAATAGCAGAAAATCTAATAAATAGGAACATAGAAATATGATAGTTGAGAATGTATCTTAGTATTAAAAAGATGCTATTTTTGTGAATAAAATACTTTGTTAATGAATAATACAAATTATAGTTGTAGTATCATTTTTATGCAGAATGCAGATGTTATTAGTAGCAAATATTATCAGTGGAATTCATGTCAGTAATATTTTCCATTGATTAATAATATTAATAATGATGACACTAATAACATTAGTGCCAACAAGGAACATAACAATGCTAATAATTGTAAATTATTACGTTTACAAATACAAATGAATTGAATTATTATTATGTAAGGCATAAGAAATAATTATTATCTAAGAAATATACCAAAGTAGCAACAAAAAATTTGCAATAAATAATAGCTTACTGTTTTTAGGTTGATCCAGTTGGTAAACTGGGATTACAATAAGGTGGGCATGAATTTGGTGTTAAGTTAAGATGTCCAGTGACGGCGATCAGACCCCTCATGCTACTAAAAGGAAGAAATTCATTCTGCCTGATAGTGACGAAAGTGATGAATCTATTGTGCAATCCCGCAGAAGGAAAAAGATATTTGTAAGCATTTCATATACTTTTATAGATAGAATACCAGCATTAACACTTTAATTGAAATAAAAACCATTTACTTTAAATTTCAAAAATCATTTTATTTTTATTTCAATTAAGTATATCATTTTCTATGTCATTCTAAATATTATTGCAGAGAGTCATTAGTGAAGATGAAAGCAGTGATGAAGACAGTGATGTTTGCAGACCCATTGTTCGTAGACAAAAATACGTAAGAAAACTCCAATCTGATTTATATATCTAGTTTTTATGCATTTTTGTAATTATAATCTTAAGTGAGTGCATATTGTGCATCCTACTGTTACAGTCCAATTATTTCCTTTCAGAGAATTATTAGTGAAGATGAATCAAGCTATGACAGCAGTGATTCTAACTCAAATAGATCTGGTCCCTTAGGTATGTTTCAAAAGATACATTGTTATATCATCTTAACATTTTTTTTTGCTATATATCGAATTATTTGAAAAATAATGTATGTATCATGATATATGTTTGTATTTTCCAGAAGAAAGCGATTCTTCAAAGTGGCAGTCTGATTGGTCTAGCTCAGATGAGCGGGAGAATAAGACACCACAAAAACAGAAAGCTTTGAAATCTAAACCCCAGAAAAGTCAGTCACCTGTTGCTGATCCAGTTGACATAGAATCTGATAATAATGATGATCAGTTAGAAAAATGTCCAATTTGTCTGCTGCCATTTCGCAATCAACAGTTGGGCACTCCAGCCACATGTGAGCACTGTTTTTGCTTGGAGTGCTTGATGGAATGGAGCAAAAATATCAATACTTGTCCAGTGGACCGGCAGACGTTTACTACCATCAATATTAGGAATAAGCTTGGTGGAGAGGTAATGTAAATTCAATATTATAGAATTTTTATTTAAATACACAGTAATGAAGATCTTCTAGTACAGTTGATTATTTGATGTCACATATTGTTTTCTCTAAATCAAGCAATAGCTCGTATCAAATATTATTTTATTGGAACATTTTTCTACTTGAAACAGATTTTTATTCTAATAATGTTGGAATTCGTAAATTTGAAAAATATGTGCTTAATGTACACAAAATGCTATTAAACTAAATGAATCAGGGTACTCATTAGACTAACTGCAAATTCCATCGAAAATTCAGTACATTGATGATATACATACATTTTTTTAATAACTGCTTTTATATATTTGAGCTTTGAATAATGTTGTAATTCATTGAATTTAATTTTAAAAATTCACGCCGATTATTAAACGTGGAAGGGATAGATTGGTGTTATTTGCTTTTGTTTATCAGCAATCTAATTAGTGCATCGAAATATATATGTTGATAATCTTCGAGCCAGTTATAATTACTCTTATACATGAAAAAGTATACTGTTAATTATTCTTTTTCTTCACATAGATCGTGAACTTTATTCCGGTGCAAATGGTGAACCCAATGGAAGAGCAAGTCCAAGAAGATCCAACTTTTTGCGAAGTATGCCACCAGTCCGACAGGGAGGATCGCATGCTCCTCTGCGATGGTTGCGATTGCGGATATCATCTTGAGTGCTTGACGCCACCAATGGATGCGGTCCCAATGGAGGAGTGGTTCTGCCCAGAATGTTCACAGAATAGTCAAGATGATGCCGAAGCTGTAAGATTTCATTATATTCACTCTTCCTTGACATTATCGTACCGTTTACGCTACACAGATATAGAGCTTTATGCAAGTACCACACAACTACCCTGAGGAATGAAAAAGATCATATCTAAAATTGGAACACTAAATCATACACATTTAAACAACAATTTTTTGAATTAGCAATCGGTTAATTTCATCAGTTAACCAAATAATGTTTGGTATTCTATCAGTATCATGAATGTTGAAATTTCTATATCTAGTTAGTTTTTGCATATTTATACGAAGAGAAACGAAAACAAATAATTATTTTATTTCATCTTTTACCCACAAATTCAATTTATCTTGTATGTTAAATATATTAAACCAGGGTTAGTGTTATACTGGTAACTGTGGACTAAACAAAATGATGGACTTGTATGAGATCATCAGTAGGGTTGTGTTAATACTGTTATAGTGATTCTCAAATTATGTGCCATGACTCTGTAGTATACCTCAAGAAGTGGCTAGGAGTATCTTGATTATGATGATAAAATGCTTTACATTTAAGATATGAAGGAATTCAGTTCTGTAGACATTTATCATCAATTAATAATTACACCTGCTCCTCAAAGTATCAACTATTACACAGCTTAGAAGCAATATCACTGAAGAGAATTTAAAACGAATTTAAAATATCATCACCACAGAACTTGTCGGTATATAAAGTGAATAATATACAGTTCAATATTATCGAATTTCGGCTAAGCAACAACTTTTCAGAACAAAACCAGTTAACTGCGTACATGGTAATTGGTATATAGCATTTAAGAATGTAATTTCCTAAAACTAAAAGTTAGCGTAAAATATTTTATATTAGCTCCTTCAGACAATCAGATGAAAGTTATTTGTAATTCAACTTAGTACTTTTGATAGCACAAATCTAACTGACTCTAAATCTTATGCAGTGAAATAAAATGATAATAATATTAACAGTAGTAATCAATTATATAATATCACTTTTCATTATCTGCAGCCGTTTTATTTTTTTTATAAGTGGCATTTACACTTCAGTAACTGATTGAAAAATGAACAATATTTTTACACTATTCATAAGTACAAGTACTTGGAAGTACTGTGTTGATCTGAGTATGGTTGTCGAAAAAAGATAAATATTTGTTCTATGTAATAGAAATTGTTTCTACGACATCATATTCTAAATCTGTATATTACTTATTGCTTTTTAAAAACCAGTTTATTGCTTGGATTCACTCCGTTTGAGCTCCTATTTATTTTATGCAAATAGACACACATTATTATTACCACTGCTACTGCTCTATGGTTACAAACACTATTCTATCCTATTCCATCCTCTAATCTCTAGAGCAGTTCTTATTATTTGGCAGTATACAATATTTCCCTTAATAATTTATTTGGCCTCTTCCAGGAGAAACCTGATTTATCTCGATAAATTTCAGGAGTTCTATGTATAATATTAGGTGTATGCAAAAGTTTTAGTCTTTTTTTCAGCCCCCTAATCAAATGATTTGAAACTGATATAATTCCCCGTCGTTTTGAATTTTTTTAAGGTTGCTATTGAACTTTCTAAAACGCCATTTATTATTATTTAACAACAGTTTCAAGGCGACCACATGAAATAGGAAAATTTCAAAAGCTCGGAGACTAAAACTTTTGCATACTGTTGTACTACAACTTTTTTCAGCAAGAAATTATTTATGGATTACGTTATTTAATAAATTTCTGTCTTTCCAGGTGGAAATTGACTTAGATGAAATCTCAGACTTAATGGAAGAAGCTCGTAGGCTAGGAGTCTCGTATGGCAGAACTAGAACAGGTTCGAATAATGAAACCAACAATTCAGGCACCAATAACGAACGGCTTCGTACTAGTGCCTCTAACGGAATTAGAAGAATAGTTCCAAGAACGAGGTATACAGAACGAGTTCGCACCACGATTCGAAGACGTGTTTTGGCTCCAGATAACTTTGAACAGAGTCAACCGTCAACCTCGTCTGGATTGGATTCTTATGGGGATAATAGTAGAAGTCGATCGCCGGGCAATCCCCCAAAAACTAAAAAGAGAAGTAACCATAAAACTAACAAGAAGGTTAAGAAACGCTCCTCTAAGTCGTCTGGAAGAGCAACAACTCTGTTACGGGAAGTCAGAATTACAGAATACAATGATGATGGTGAGGAAGAGGAGATTGTGACGTACGTAAAAGTGGCTCCTCCAAAGGCTAGGAAAAGCAGGAAAAGCAACAAGAGCAGGAAGAGGCGCAAGGTATACTCCTGATTTGACACGTTTCACCTTAATGTATTGCTTTAACCAGAAAGTCGAATTTTAGGTTTCATTCTCTTAATATAATAATTAAGCCTGTAGTATGAAAATAGAATAATGTAATGAAACAAGGATAAGCTCATTTTGAGTGATTTTGAAGCAGAAACCCGGGAATTATTGTAGTAAATGAAATAAGGGTTCAGTCCTTTAATGTGAAATTGTAAATTATCAGATCATACAAATAAGTATTAAGCCTTAAGTCTTTAAAGAGTCATCATTTTTTGTTGTAGTGTAACTCTTTTTAAACTCACATTTTTATGTTTATTTAGTTTTGACAAATTAAAATTAATTTTATCTTTTTTTTTAACTTATGATTATAGGATTGTAGGACTATTTATTAAAACATTGACTTGTTTTATGCAGTATAAACACTGCCATTTAATGGGAACTTGTTTCTATTTCTGTTGACAAACAAGTTGCAACTGTTAAAAATTTTCAAAATAAGGTTCCTCAAATGTGTTTTATTCACATTTTAAAGTCGAATACTTTTTGAAAATGATTAAAACATTTCTGCTATTTTATACGCAATTGAATATTTTAGTAACTTCGTTAAATACTTTTTCTGCTTCAGAATCGCTTCGGGAAATTGTACAATTCAGAAAATTTCAATATATCACAATAACTAGTATTAGTATTCTTTGCGATAACGAAATATAACGTGTATTCTTAGAATTTTTGAACATAGTAATTACTTAAATTTCTAGACTCATTCGAATGATTTGAATGAAATTAGATCACTTCAATTAGAGTCGAGTATTAACAGCACATTCTTCACTTTAATTGGCTCCTTCAACATTGTATCACCGAGTCGACCAATAAAACATTTTCTGCATAGCCGTACTTTGTTTTTTTACTTTGGCTCGATTCACTTTCACCATAATTAACACAGTTATTTTATTAGCCTACATTGGCTTATATTGATTCATTTATCACCATATTGATTTATGCTGTCTTAAGTTCATTCATTGACCACTATATTAATCGACGCTGACTAATTTCATCATATTTATTAGGTCCTACGAAAAGTTTTTTATCAATTTTTATTCGTTGAAATAGTATTGACTAATAACAGTGTAACATCATGACTATTGGGGTTTTACTATCTTTTAACTTTAAATCGTCGTGTTTTAATTAAAAATTGTTGCAGATTTCCCAATTTACATATTTTTACTTAACACTTTGTGGGACTTGTGTTATATGCATCATTCAGATTTTTGCGTGTGATCGGTATATTTTCTTGTACTTCTCTATGTATAAATCAGTATCTTTGCACTAACAATAAAATTACCATTACACCAGTATTAACAATGTTTTACTTATGATTCTTTAGTCTGTTCAATTAACTTGATGTGACTTTTATTAATTTAATAATAAAACTCCAATTTGTATTTGAGAAGCAATTGCAGAAGATGTTAGTTATACGAATCGTGTGCTTTTTACGCTTGTCTGTCCATTTTTATTCATGTGATATTTAACTATCACAGCACTTGGTGTTGTTAAACTTCCTTATGTATATTTTAACATTATTTCATCGCACAACAGTATTCCTTATTTTTTGCAATCATCATTAATTAATACAATCCAGTTCGTAATGTTAGTAATATCAACTTAGTGAATGATTTATTATTAATAATAATGGAGAAAAAACAATTAAATTGCCCCAAGAAATTCATAAAAAAAAATTCTAAAATACTTCTTGAGCAGAAATGATTATACAACGAGAAGATCGGGATGTGAAAAATTTGCAAAGAATAACTGTTTTATATAAACATCAGTATGATTATAATCAACTTCTTAAAATCAGTACAGTGTAGTAGAACAGGTTTTAACATAGGGGATTATAAAAGTATAATCATCTGCCGACAGATACATAAAAAGGGTCATTAAAAACTATCTTGATTGCTAACAGCTGTATATAAGCATATTAAGTTACAGAAAAACGGTCTATCCGGAAACAGATCCGTGAGAAATGAATCTTTTAAAACCGTTTTACTGTAAGAGAACAGAGCTTAATCGGAAAAATTGCAGAAAAGGACCTCTTCCTTGCAGAAGAAAAAGAGCAGGCGACAAGCCAGAACCGTGTCCAGTGTTCAAGCAACTACCAAAAGGAGATTAGCTCTAACTTTGGGAATGTGCAAGCCAATCAAGGATCTTCCTGTTCTGGTGCCAAGTGTGAGGAATCGCCATGTTGTTTCTGACAAGTCAGCGCTGTCTGTTTCAAGGTTTGACGCTGGGATACGAAGAATCAGCCTTTTCGGTGATAATCTTGGCCTGGATTATAGCCCTCTTCAGTAAGTATTTTATAAAAATTTATTATCACTAATTTCATGAAAGAGTTTCTTGAATAGTCTTCTTTATTCTTATCCTTTAATTGCTTTTATTTAAGCACTATTAATTTAATGTCTGCTATATTTATTAATAATTACATCTCAATGACATACATCTATAGCTGTATAAATGTTACTGTTATAATTAATAATTCATGGGAAGTGAAAAGTAGATTTTCACTTTTATTCTTTGACTGAACAAAAACATTATATTTGTTTAGCTCTGAAGATGAGGATTACATGATAGGCAATGGATCAGTGATTAGCATTCAGAGGAGATCTACTGTTTCCTCCAATCGCAGACACATAAATCTAAAAACAATAAGCAACCCACTTCCACAAGAAGAATCTGAGGTCTCAGATATTTTAGGAAGTATAATCAGCAGTCAAGAAATGTGGCATTCAAAGAAATGTAATGCAGTTCTGAAGGCAGATGGACTTCTTGTTCCAGAAAGAAATTCGCATAGTATAAACAACAATGAAAGTCCTAAAAAAGATAAAAAAGAGTCTTCAGAGGATAAGGTGTTCAAGATTGAAACACCCTTAGGAGAATCTAATATCAATCCGAATGATATAATTCAGGCTCCTATGTACAACAATCCTTGTGGAGGAGGAAATAGAGGCAACTTTCGAGGGGGTTATAGAGACAATGGAAGACATAGTTATGGGGGGCAAAATTATAGTAGAGATTCTTTGTCTGGAGGAGGGAGACATAGTTATGGTGGCACTGGTCCAAGAAATAATTTTGGGAACAGAGATTTTGGACCTCCTGGATTTTATAATCCCAATTTTGAACAGTGTGGCCCTCCAATGTTTGCAGGAAATACTCCACCATTTAGAAGTAGGAATCCTCAACACTTTCGTAATGAGAGATTTAGATTTAATCACCCAGAAAGGAACCAGTTCAACTTTACAGAAGGCTTTGAAAGAAATCCTTTTGCAGAGAGGTTTTGTAGACCAAGAGGTCCTTTGGTTCCGACCCCAGTTTCAGATCTGCAAAATAGTTTACCTCCAAACCTTCCGGAGGACACACCAAGAACGTTTCCTCCGGAATCGGAAAGGTTTAATGATGAACAGACAAATGTTAGACAAGAAGATGATTGCGATATTTATTGTGACATAGAAACTACTGCCAAATCTGATTGCGATGTTCAAGAAGACCAACAGAATGGTTCCATGACGCTTTTACCTCCTCCGGAACCTCCGTCTGGTTTGTTAGATTTTGAAGAAAATTCAAATGGGGACAAAGATAGTGATCAAGAACTTGTTATTGATGACAGTCAGAAACATGATAATATTAAAGAAGATAAATACGATCCTTTTGCGGCCGACAGCGACAGCAACGATAGTGAAAAGAAAAAGAACGAAGATGAAGAAGTGCCTGCTCCCGTTGAACCTTCTTTGGAGCAAAAGAGTTTCACGGAAACAGAAAATGCTGTGCAGGAACCGGTTGCTATTCGGTTAACTGCTTACGATGATGACGATGACGATGACTCCCAAGCTGATTGTCCCAATTATTCCATTTATTCGTCCCAGACTATTGATGTTGCTAGACACACAGAACAAGAATTATCTCAGCAAATTGGGCCCCTTGAGCCTCCACCTCTGCCTCCGAGTATTCCTGATGATGATGACATTATCGTTGGTGATGTTCAGGCTTGCGACTTAACCGATATTCCAGAACCTTCTGATCCTTATGTCGAAGCTTTGAGAAAGGAAAGGCAAGCTTTAAGCAAAATTCCGCCGAAAAAGATATCTCATGATTCGAGAGGGAAAATAACGTTTAAGATAGGAAATAAATTGAAAATTAATAATAGATTATGTATTCATGAAGATATGAAAGAAAGCGTACAGAAGGCGCAAGAAAGCAAGAAAGATGAACAATTGAATAAAGATGGGAGTGAGGAGGAGGACTCTATTAATAGGGACGAGGAAAGGAGGAAAATCGCTTCGAGGAAGTCTGAATACGAAGGGCGAAGTGACGAAGAACATAAAGATGTCCCTGAAGAAATAATCGAAGAAAAGAAGAGTCAAGAAGACGACGAGAATGTAGAAATAAATGTCGAAGGAAAACACGAAGATCAAGATGATGAACTTGAAACTTCAAAAGTTTTCGATGTTATAGAAAAGAGTCATGATACAATTCTATCAACTTCGGATACCCTTCAATTATCCCCAAAGAAAGCAGATAATGAAGTAAGTACGGACTTACGCCTCGAAAACGAGAATGAGTCAGATAAATCGGAGTGGCATCCTGAGGAGAAGGATTCCGAAATAGAAGTTGAGGAAACTCGGGAAGAAGCCACATCGGGGGACAACTTGGAAGATGATTCTAAAGATTTGACTGGTTTAGACGATAAGGATACTGAAGATAGTGGACATTTTCCGATTGCAAAAGAACACTGTGAGGCTGGGATTCAGGAGGATACAACGGAGAAAGAAAGTTGGGAATCCGATGGAGCTTATACTCCTTGCAAAGATGAATTACCTGTTAAAGATGGAAAGAATGAAATGATGCCTTCTGAAAGTGAACTGGAACCGATTACACCGACGAAAGATAGAGCGAATGATGATTTGGATGACTGCAGGAGTCCTGTGGACTATGCTGGGCTTGGCACCGAGGCAATTTCAGAGACTGATGAGGCGATGAATTTTGAAGATGAACTCACACTGCTCACTTTGAGAAAAGAGAAGGAGATGGAGGATGGTGAGATTCTAGAAGAAGGAAAATATAATTCAAAAGACCTGGAAAAGGCCAAAGACAAAGAGGATGATGGAAAGAAAAAGAAGAAGAAAGAGAAGAAGGAGAAAAGTAAAGACACAGAAAAAAACAAAGAAAATATTTCGCAGGATAATCAAGTCGCTTGGAAGAAGATTTCCAAAAGCACTAAAGAAAGATCTTACAGGGAAAAGGACAAGAGATCAAAGTCGAAAGAAAAAGAGAAAGAAAAAGAAAAAGAAAAAGAGAAGGACAAAGATAAGGATAAGGATAAGGATAAGGATAAGAAGAAGAAGAAAGAAGTTGTCAAGAAAAAGGAGAAGAGGAAGGAACTGCCAAGGTATGATGTCAGGAAGATTGTTGCTGAAAAACCTTCTAGACCCAGAAAGGACGAGTATGGAAGGGATATCAGAGACAAATCTAGGTCCAGAAGCAGATCTAGAACCTCTTCGAAGGTGTCCTTGTCAAGAGATAGGAGAAGTAGATCGTATACCAGAAGTAGATCGAGATTAAGAGTACATAGATCCTGGTCCAAGGACAGAAGATCTTATTCAAAGTCCTGTAGGTCGCTTTCTAGAAGATCCTTGTCTAGAGGACGGAGAAAGAGTCCTAAAAGAAGATCTGCTTCGAGAAGAAGGTCGTTGTCTAGAAAACAGTCGGTCTCTAGAAGGAGATCCAGGTCCTTGTCCAGGAAGAGGAGGTCCTTATCCCCCAGAAGAAGAAGCCGGCGATCCTTGTCGAGGTCCAGGGAGAGAAGGAAGGATGTAAAGAAAAAGTATAAGTCGAGAAGTAGGTCTAGAAATAGAAAAAGATCTAGGACGAAGAGCCCTAAGAGAACGACCTCTAAGTCCGGAGAGAAGAAACATGGAAGAAAGAAAGTTAAGAGTAGATCTAGATCGAAAGCAAGGTCTTGTTCGAGGGACAGGAACAGAAACTGGGAGGTTAATGAGAAGATTGTGGAACATGAGCAGCATTTTTCGAGAGAAAGAGAGGAAAGAGAATCCTGGAGTGCTCAATGGACTCCTTCTTGGTCTAGATCAAGGACCAAAAGTCCTACTGGTCATATTCAACAGGAACCTATAACTTCTAGGGAATGGTCACCTGCTGTCCTTGATAATGTCTCTGTTCCTCCGAAAAACTTAACTGTGATCCTTACAAATAAGGAAGCTATTAAGAAAAAGAAAAAGGAACGGAGGAAAGATAGTAAGAAATCTAAGGATACAGATAGAAAGAGAAAAACAAAAAGGAATAGAACTCCTCCTCCCTCGAAAGAGGTTTTTGCTAGCGGCGATAATATCCTTGTAAGCGTATGTTTCAACAAGGATAATGAGACTAACAATACTACGGTGAATGAACTTCCAGAAACTATTCCTTTAATTGCGCCAATTAAAAGAAGAAGAAGAGAACCTATTCAAGCTGATCCTCCGAAAAGATCAAAGAAAGAAAGGAGCAGAGACAAAAGATCTAAAAGTCCCAAGCCGAAGAAAGACAAGAAGAAAAAGTCAAAGGCTGCGGAAATTGCAGCAACGAAAAAGCCTGTTGCTGTTATTGATTTAGACCAATCTCCATTCAGGGAACAAACACCTTCTCCTAGGGACGTAATAGTTTTAAGCGATGACGATGATAAACAAGTAGAAGAAGTAAACACTCCAGAACAATGTCCACCTTCTCAGAACTCCCCTTCGAGGGAACAGTTTATTTCGCAGGGCCCAAAGACACCACCAGAGCCCCAAATTAAATTTTCTATTAATAAACAAACTAACAATTTGAGACCTTCGATGCTGAATCCTCTTCTTGAAGAGGAAGAGGAGGAAATGGATGAGAGAGTTGAAGAAGAACTGGAGATGAGAGCGCAAGAGGAGCTCGAATTACGTTTGAAGATTGGACCAAATACTCCTCCAGAGCCTCCTACATCGCCACCAACCTCTCCGGATGCTTATGATCCATTTGATCCCACAAAATCCAGATCTCCAACTCCGGATGCAAGCCAACAAGCAACTCCAAATGATGATAGAGAAAGAAACCGGCGAGGCTCTCCAAGAAAACACGATTCTGTAGATGGGAACTTGTTGCAGGATGAACCTGTACCTCAACAAGACAGGCAGAGTCAAGAAAAGCAGATCGAAAAACCTAAAATTATTTCTATGGTAACTATAAAGAGAGCTTCTCCACAGCGAGATTCTTCTACTCCCACTACAGAAATCGAAGTTGACAACACACAATCTTGCGGAAGCCCTCCAAAATGCCAGCAAAGTCAACAAAGTGTACAGACTGCAACAAACCCATTCGCTACTATTAATCCTGTGTTAGCTACAGTGGCTGCTGCCGTGCAAAGAAGTGCAGTATTTAATACTGCAACTCCTAACAGCACGCAGAGGAACTTGTTGCAGGTAATTCTTCATACATTTATAGGAAAATGTCTTTTTGAATTTACGTGTTGCGTTTTCACACACAGTGTAAAAAAGAATTGGTTTTAAATAGTTGCTATTTATTAATTTCTTATGGAGGCATATTGCATAAATACTATAGGCAAAAGTAGTATCTTAATGATGAACACATTTTAACTCGGAAAGCATTAACATTTTAATACTAAAATGGCATGTACGCATTAGGCGGAACAATTCATCTTGTGGTAATGAAAGATCATCATAAAGTTTATACTCTGGTGAATACAGCTTCACCAAACAATTATTCAATCTGTTGTCACAGGTCATTATAATAATTTATAAGCATCGTAGTTACTACTAATCTAATATTACACCTATAAACGATATAGTATAGAGCAATATAGCAAAATGTACAGTTTTAAATTTAATTTATAGGCAAATCGCATCTCTCCAAGCAGTCAGCCTAAACCCAGAGGCACAGACAGGCCTCCAATACCCAATGTGTTTGCAAACTCAGCAAAGGTTTCTAGAAATAATAAAACTACCCAGGGCAAGGGAACCACTGCAAACGGAAATGATGCTAATATGGAAACCTGTGAAAATGTGGACATGTCCTCACCTTATTCACCAGGGTCAACACTTAGTGATGGAATATTTGACCCACCAAGTCCAACTAATTTTAATAATTCACCAGTCCAGCCAGTGGCCCAACCAAAGAACAGCACGCCCAAACTAAGCAAGCCTGCAGACAAAAAAGACGCCTTTGATACATTGTTTGGGTCTGTTCCTCCGACCAAAACTACTTCCAAGCTTTCTAGGAGTAAGAAAAGCGAGAAGGAGAAGAAGAAGAAACGTGAGGATACATTTTTTAAATATTTTATTTATTTATTCATATACTAGTTTACATAGGAAAAATATGTCTTAATTACAAACGACATTAAAAAAATAATCTAGATTAATACAGAATCTTCATATTCCATAATCCATTCACTTCAAAAAATACCTGTATATTTACCTTCAATTATAAGCTAAAGCGTTTCATTAATATCTTCTTTTTTTATTACGAATTTATATCTTCTCGTATTTTATTAGAAAACTGATTCTTTATTTTGTTTCTTACATTGGATTAGAACGAACAAATCTTGTTCCAGCCACAAATCCGAAGGTCGGTGTCCGGATGGATGAAAATCAGTTACAAATCATGGACGACCTTCCGAGCTCTGCGGTGGAGTTACAAGTCAAGGATAAGGTTTATATTAAAAATAACATAAATGTTTAAACCGTATTTTTACAGCCAGTTTTGCATAAATTGATTGTATCGTAAGCGCGTGAATTGTTCGCAGTTCCTAAAAAAACTGAACCGACAAGAGAGAGTCGTGGAAGAGGTGAAATTGGTCCTAAAACCGCATTATACGAAGAAGCATGTCACCAAGGAGGAGTACAAGGATATCATGAGGAAGGCGGTTCCCAAGGTATGATTTTAATTGTAATAATAATAATAATAATAATAGCAATACTAGTGATAATCCTAGTCTCTTATTGAATGCTTGAATCAATTATTTATAGATATGCCATAACAAGACGGGAGAGATTAATCCGAAGAAAATCGCTCACCTGATAGAAGCTTATGTAAAAAAATGTAGAAGTAGCAAGAAGAAGCCTACTGATACTCCCGCGCCAAAACTCTCTAAGCCTATGTGAGTCTACTTTTATGTTATTAATTTAGAGATTAAAAGCGTAACCTTGTAAATAATCGGTTTTCATATGATTCTTCTAAAGCATCATAATTGAATGTATAAATGGTTTCTTGAAGTTAAACGTGTTTAAAAAATTCCAATATGTATGTTGTATTTATCATGGTAGTAAATACCTACTTTGTATGTTGTTCTAGGAAGACAATGTGGAGTTGATCGCGAGGATAACTAATAACTAATAGAGTCTGATAAAAGATCAGGACATTTTAGAACATGATTAATGCATTCGGGATCCTCGAATCACGTCTGGTGAGTTCAGCAGCGTCTGTTTCCTTGAATTCTCTCTTTCTCTCTTTTTCGTACTCCTACTCTTGGAAGAAAAAAGAAAACTCGAGATCGTTGCGATGTGTATTGTGTGTACATACGTAATTAATTAAATAATTTTAAGCGTACTATTATTATTATTTATATAAGCGGTGTATAAGCCTAGAGTTCTTCACCCCGCGGTGGAAAAGGACCTCTCTCGCCCAGGTCTTGGTTTTTATCAATACATCCATTTATAAATCATTAGAAATAGGTTATTAAAAAATGCAACCTTTAATTTTGATTATACTTTAATATCGTGACACGGTTTCCATTAAAAATTGTAAAAAGATTACAAACTTTAGAATACTTTTTTTTATAATACAATTATGCTATTTAAAGGATAACACAAATCAAGCGAAGGTTATAATGAGATTAATCTATTTCGATATCATGTTAGTGAAATAACACGATCTCGATCAAAATTAATTTAAAAGCAACCCAGATTTCATGTAACTTGTAAAATAATTGTATGGATGAACAACTGGTGTTGAATAATTATCGATTATTAATTGTATTAATAAATTACAATACCGTGCTGGAAGAACTTAAAAGGAGTGTATTTCCTTGGTAATTGTAAGAAAGCATCACAAATCAGGTTTATTAAGCTATAGGGAGGACATAATACAGAAAATATGAAAATGAAAATACTAACAAATTAATACACATTAATTACTTGATGGAATTAAATTATGATATTGTTCAAACATAAAAAAAATTATATAATATTTGGTAATAAAGTTTCATAATTATTTATCTTGTTTGTTATAAAAGTCGTATGGTAATTTCCGGATCGGTTAAAACAGCAACTGCCTCTTATTACCGGAGAGCATTATTATAATGTAACAATATCGGATTAAACATATTAAAATATTCACTTTCCACCGGGGAATTCATGTGTGATTCTAAATACGGTATTACATCTGAAAGAATTTTGGTTTTTGTTAGTCTAACGTGTACATATGGAAGCCTTTCTACTGCATTTCTTTTATGCCAATTATTCTTGCTCCGCCAACAATCAGATTAACGTTTCATAAGATAGAATTTATTGAAAGAATACTTATCATTGTTGCTTCAACAAGTTTAATAACTATATAATAAGGGAACACCTTGCCCTTGTGTCTTTTCAGTGAATCTTATTAATATTAAATGAAAAATCTTATGCTTTTGTGCCTCCCATAAGCTTAATATTGAGTTTATATTTGAACACATTGAATCTTTGTCTTTGTATCTAGTTCTTGTGCAATATTAATAATTGTATTTTCGTTGAGCTGTTTATATGATCTTGGGTCTTGAAATATTATTCTGATATTAGTGCAAGATGCCTCGTTCCTCCAATTTAGACAATGTGAGAATCTTGATATTATTCATGTATCAAGATCGTAGAACTTCATCATCGTATTTATATCGAAATATAATGCGTCCTTGTTCCTCCAATGAGGATTAATATAAGTTCAACGAAAGAACCAATCGGACCTATGTAAACCACATTCGACTAGGATCAAAGCTCAATGCGGAACCCGGGCGAGAGGAATTCAGGCGTAATTTTAGAGCACATGTAAAGACGCTTAAACGTACATTTCTAGCGTATTTCATTTGTATAGTCGTATAGGAAATCAACACAAAACAACAATAGCAAACATCAACCGATAACAAGAACAAAAATCAAGAAAAAAAAACGGGCAAAGTTACAAAGCGTGACAATGTAAAGTAACGTCAGAAGACGTACAAGTTCAATTGAGGATAAACAAACAAAGAAACCAATCAGATTTTTAACGCGACTCTTGTTCATCTGCGATTTTCTCCTCTCCTCGCCTTTATCCCATCCATCGAATAATCGCCGAGGTTCCAACGGTTTTCATAGAATATTTGTTTATTGTATTATGATGAGAATAAAGAGAAGAAGCAATGCATCATTTCTTGAAGGTTTGTAACATACTATTAAGAAATTAATGAGCTTTTAAGGCTTGACTATTTTGATTACATTAATTTGAAATTCTAATTACAGAACAGTTTAGAAATTGTATACATAGGTAATTTTAATATTCCAAATTCACCGTTGCATCCGTTAATACGGATGAGACATAGAGCCATCATCCAATGTACTTTTGCGTCCCACGAATCTGAGGGGTCAGTACTTCAGTACGATTTTCGTGTCGTATCCAATGTTCATATCACAATGGAGATAAATGTAATGGAATAATCACGTTTTACTGATTTCCCTGATTAGGCGGACTAGAAACAGCCGGTTTATATGATTTTGCGCAATGCTAGTGCTTCATTTCATGGGATACAAGCTCCCATAAGATGATAGGTCTATTACTATCTCGTCTGAGATATTAATTCACGCGTGGGACTACCTATTAAGAAATATATAAATATTATTAATTGTCAGTATTTAGGGCTGTCGTCAAATCAGATTGTTGAGTGGGCAACTATCTTCCTCTAAATTGCCCAAGGAATCGTGGTTTATTGCGCAAATTGCATATAAAAGCTCGTTCGTATATGAGACTTGTTTATAAATGGGATTAAAGTTATTATTACGATAATAAATATTGTTTATCTTCATTTTATTTTAATACTCATTGTTCGAATCGCAGCATATATTTTGAATTTATTTAAATCTGTGCCCTTTGTTCGATTATCGATTATAATCTTTGATCTATCAAAAGTAGAGATGGCGCAAAAATCACTAACGGTGATTTATCACGGTGATCGCAGGATCACGATCACGGCCGTGATTTAACATCATTCACGACCGTGATTGTGATTTTTTCGTGAGCGCCATCTTCAATGAATTTAAACACTGGGGTCGTAATTCTTGCAATAATCTATACAATAAACATATTCAATATGATTTGAAAATGAATTGCATTATCATTTTTGTTTTTAAAAACCAGTAGAAAAAAAGGAAATTATAAAAGAATGATTTGGTATAATTATATATGTTATATAATATATAGTTTTGAATGAATGACAATAAAAAAATGTATGAATTCACGATTGTATTTCTTTATTAATAATAATGATTTATTCAGCCTCACAGCCAAGAATTGGACTTGGTTTATACATTTATATAATCTTACATATTCTTACTTATAAATCTAGCTTATCTATGCATTCTGAGCATTCACTCTCTCCCTTCCTACCATACTCCGTTCCATACTCTAACATTAGTTGCTTTGTTTATACACCTCTCCCCGCTTATTGCACCTATCTTTGGCATTTGTGTTCACTTCTGCTCTTTCCCTTCTTTTCTTTTCTTAACCATTGTATGATCTTCTTGTCCTGTTTGCCGCTCACAATGTCTTCTATCCTGACCCCCCTTTCTGTTATCCTACAGTCCCTTGTTAAGTGTTCTAAGTTCCCGAACCTTGCCTGTGCTATTAATTTTTGCCCTTTCCCTTCTCTGCTTAGATATTCTGGCAAACCTACAGTTCTTATGTATTTGTACCTATGGTTGTATTTTGACTGTTCTATTTTTGCATATTGTCCCTGCTGTTGTACCTCTACGTCCCTTCTCTTCATACTTGCTACTACGTCTCTGCCTGCTCATCGCAACTCTTCTGCTCCTGCTTGGCTCAGTCCGTTTCTTCTCAAGTACTCTAGTTTGTTTCATTCTAAATGAAAAAAGAAACCGTTTGAACGTGGACTGTAATATGTAGTAGTTTAGGCTATTATTATTATATACATATATTTTCTCCTATTCTATCCTTGTATTGTTTTTTATATTAAATGTTGTCTTAATGTATTTATATTATTTTATTAAGATTTTATATTATTTGTACCAAGTGATTATGTATTTTTATTATATATTATTTTGTATATACAGAATTATATTACTAGAGCTATATTTTATTAAATCAAAAATTAAGAATGAAACTTACGCTTGTAATTTATAATCATTCATTTATTCATTATTCTTCATTGTTCCTCATTATGCCTTTGCTTTATACGATATATGTAACTTGCATTTTTGTTTTGACGTCGTTGACGTAAAACATACAGTGTTATGTGACGCGTGCAAAGAACTGTTATGTTCTCCACCAATCAGAAGCGATCACGAAAAATCACAAATCACAGTGAAAAATCACGGTGATTGAGAACGAACGTGATCGAATCACTCGTGATTCACAAGTAGCAGTTCACGCCATCTCTAATCAAAAGCGTTTAATATAGTTCGACTCTCGAAGTCGACGACAACAATATATCGACTAATAAACAATCAAAATAGTGAAATGGGATTGTCAAACGATAAATAACAGTTACATTAGCTAACATACATGACGGTAACGATAATGTCGATCAGAGTTCCGCGAATCACGTGCCCATTACTACATAAATTCTTTCGTGTAAGTTTAATAACTTTTAGGAACATGTTTATGTATGATTTGAGGTTATGTTGTACATCATTAATAGCTTTTGAAAATTACCTGGAACATAACCTCGAAAGCAGTGGCAACGCAAGCAACATCATTGATTTTTCGTAAATTCTAATCATATACGTAAATAAAGATTTATTAATTAAAGTGATAAGTCCTTTGGATTAAAATTTATTTAAGTTTGTTGTTTACTTATGAAAATTGGTTTGTAGTTTGTAACAATAGAGTTAGATTGAACGACAAAGTTAGATCGTTTTTTGATAAATTTAACAAGTCACATTTTCCTCGTATATTGCTTTTAATAATTTCATAAAAGTCTTGTTTACACTCTTATGGACTTATGTTCATCACCATCGTTTACTTCTACTTGTATCTTCGCAAACATTTGGTAATTATTAATGCATTTAATCCACGTTATAAGTAACTATATCAAATCGTCATCGACATTTATCATAATTACTATAAGTTATTGTGATATAATTGCGTAAGTACACACATTACATTTCTGTGCAACCCCCTATATCACAGCATAAGCACACACGAGTATTGTTACATATTGTTAATTGCAGTGAGGATTATAGTAAAACTTGATTACATTTATGACATAGTGCTATATAATCGTTCATTCATATCATTACATACAATGTATAAGATTTTTTTGATGAAGTCCATTATATTCGCACATATAATCAGTATCAATATGGTAGTATTTCACTGGTCCAGTGATTCACAATGCTTTGTGTTAAAAAAATAGTAAACCTAAGTCAGATAAACAAGACACAAAACTTTGTAATCTCCTCACTATTTTAATATTTCTTATGCAAGGCATTGCACACTTGGAAGAAGACCAAAATGGCTACAGAGTATTGCCTGCCGTCCAGGGAAAATCCAGTAATCAAAAAACTCGACAGCCCAGAGTTCCATTCTATCTTCACACCAGAATTAAACGTTTTATCAGACCTTTTCAAGAAGAGGAATTATGAAATCAGAATTGCTGGAGGAGCAGTCAGAGATTTATTAATGGGAATGAAACCAAAAGATTTGGATTTTGCAACAACTGCAACACCAGACCAGATGAAAGAGATGTTTGAGGAGGAAGGAGTCAGAATTATTAATACCAGAGGAGAAAAACATGGTGCTTTTATATTGATTATTACTTTTATCCACAAACAATTAACATTGTTGTTTATACTTTATATAAACCATTTTTCTAGAAATCGTTTCTAAGGACAATGTATAATATTTAGAGTTTTTCTCACTACTTAAATCAAATTTTAAGTCATGATATTAACTAATTATTATGCACAAGTTTTTCTTTCCAAACTTCTAAATTTTTCCCATTTCATGCAGTCACCTTGAAACTATTGTTAAATAATTATACATCTATTGTATCAACAGATTCTATTAATAGAGGTATTAATATTGACCTGCATTTGTAGAGATTAGATAATTATTTTGATAATTACCATCCTAATTATTGCTATTGTCATTTAATTCTTGAATATTTCTTACCGGAATCTACTTTGAATAATCACATTGGGCATAGCATGATAGTAGATCATGAGTCTAATAAATAAATCTATGTAAAGACAAATTGAATAACTTCCAGGTACCATTACACCAAGAATTAATGACAAGGAGAATTTTGAAGTTACAACCCTTAGAATTGACACAGTAACAAATGGTCGACACGCGCAGGTAGAATTTACAACTGATTGGAAGCTGGATGCAAATAGAAGAGATCTCACAATAAATTCAATGTTTCTGGATCTCGAAGGGAGACTGTACGATTATTTTTATGGATATGAAGATCTTGAAAAGAGGAGAATTGCTTTTGTAGGGAATCCTGCAACCAGGATTCAGGAGGATTATCTCAGGATACTAAGGTATAAGAAATCGCGAAGAGTTCTTAGTGATTTTATTATAAGCATTATTATTAATTTACGAATAGTCCTTACATAGAATATTAGTTGGGTTCCTAAAAAATCTCATGCAGTGGGCAATGTGCAGAATGTCCTATGAGACCAAGAACCAATGTAGAGAAACCTCAATGTGATACATTTATTTTATTTTACTGACTAGATTCTTGTAAATCTCGTAATATGCAGCTAAACACTCTCAAAGTTATCTTTGGAAACTTGTCGTTTCTTTTATTCGAATGTTTGTACTTCGAAAAGAAAGCTGTAATTTTATGGCAAAATCTACTTACTTTCATAAAGCTGCACTATCTCTTATCCATGTTAGAAAGAAAGCATGTATTGAAATCGTTGTAGAAATAGCGTAATATATAAAATATATATAAAATTTATATATTGTTCCTTTAAGTATATTATACATTTATATGTTGAAATGAATATCCCATATTCTAAAGTTACAGTTTTGCTAAAATGTTTTTTTGAAAGCTGTAAAGTTTTATAACACTTCGACATTGATTCATAAATAAAATACGCGTGAATCTCAGGTACTTCAGGTTCTATGGAAGAATTGCGCAGACACCCAGTGAACATGAGGAGGAAACGATAAAGGCAATCAAAGAAAACGTTGCTGGATTAGGAGGCATATCTGGAGAAAGAATATGGAGTGAATGGTCTAAAATCCTTGCTGGAAGATATGCAAATGAACTCACTTTACGAATGATAGACTGTGGAATTATCAGGTTTGTTTTGATATGAAAAGACCACACTTCATAATACTTGGTCAAAAATCTTATTTTCTTAATTACTTTTTCCACCCATATGCTAATCTTTAGGAGACGTCTTTAGGAGAGAATTGGACACATAGATTAGAGCAAATTTGCGATTGAAATATAATTCTTCTGTTGTCATTTGTTACTTTATTCTCTTAAAATATATTTAATGTTTCATACATGAACCATTATATTCACACATACATATGGTTTTAATCTGATATAATATACTAGAATATGAACAGACAAAGTAATATGAATTTAAATATAAATTTTAGATTTCGCCTAAATAAATCGTGATTACAACAGGTATTTTTATTAACTGTTAAAACAAATTTACTGTATAAGTAATTTAATCTATTCCTAAAATATAACTAATAATATAACATTCTAATTTTCATATTATAATTCTACTGATATTGCTCTTAATACTGATTAATAACATTAGCACAAGGCTTGGTATTAGTTATTTACGTATTTATATAATTGATAACACGTAGAAAATTACTTCATTAACTAATATGTTCAGATACGCGGGCCTCCCAGAATCGCCAGACAAAAAAACATTTCAAGAGGTTTTTGAAAGAGCAGAAAAAAACAATGTCCAACTTAAACCGATCAGTCTTCTGACTTCACTTTTGAAGGACGAGGAAGAAGTTATGAATATTTATTCAAGATTAAAGTTTTCTGGATTCGAACGGAACCTCGCACTGTTTCTTGTGAAATACAGGGATGATATTCTAGGCCCAGATACGATGAAAACTTATAGAAAAGTCGTCGTTCATTCCATCGGGAAAAGGGCGGATCTTGTTTTCTTCGTTTGTGAATTATTCAGGTAATAGTGTGCTTGGTTACGTCGTTAATTTCATTCTTACATACTCGTACTACACTGCAGATGAAAATCCTGCACATTTTTTAGAAGTAAACATTAGAGGTTCTGAAATTATATGAACCCAATGACGGTTTAAAACACAGAAATTGCGGAAATTCAATATTAAAGTAGCGCTTCATTAGTACTTTTTATAGAAATATGTACGCAATTTATACAGGAATGTCTATACAGAAGAACTGTAGAGGTGTAGTATTGCAGCTAGTTATTATTGTTTTAGATACAAGGGAAGGCCGGATCTTGCCGAGGATTTTGAAAAGGCTGGAATACCTAAGTACGTTTTGAGTATACACCCTATTTTTAGTAAACTCTTTTATTACTTTCATGGGATTTTATCTTTTTCATTTAGTCACCTGGATAAGGTGATAGTGTTCAGAAAGTATAATTTTATGGCAAGCGTTTGGCTCTTTTGTTACTCTTTGAAAGCATCTAATTTATTTGGTATTTTATCATAAACACAATTTAGTCTTTTAAGTAATTCTGGTTACCCTTTAAGAAATTCATGTCACAATGATATCACCTTTATATCATAAGTAATCATGTTGTTTCGTTTAATGTCGAAATTCTGCAATAAGTCGAAGCACACAAATCTTCTTACATCTTGCAATACATTTTTGGCTCAAGGAGGAACATAGTTTTAAGAGAACGTGACTCCGTAGGATGTGTGAAGTAAAACAACTGATGAATGACTTATAATGATTACGAGTTATTAAATGTTGAATATACAGGTTCCCAGTAAGTGGATACAAATTATCGGGATTTACAACAAAGGGAACGAAAATAGGAAACATTACAAAAAAATTAAAGGATATTTGGATCGAGAAGGATTTCGAAATTACTGATGACGACCTCCTTAAAGAGGTGCCGAGGATTTTGAGTGAAATGGAGGATGGTTATAAATGAACGTAGAACATAAAATAAATTTTGTTAAGTATATACACAATTTATTTATTTCAGTTTTATGCGTGTTACGTCATTCTTGTATTTTGACTTTCGAAGTTTTTCAATGGATAGCCACCATACAAATATTTTTCCATTCATAAATAAATAATTCCTGTACAATTCTAGCTTGTCTGGATAATGTAAATAACAGACGCTTATAAAAACGCGAGGTATTTACTGCGATTTCATTCAATTGTTTTTCTATCTAAGGGTATATTTATTCATAAATAAATTCAAGTACCAGCAACATTCTTTTTAAACGGTTAGTGGGAGAGGACACATACAGTGATCTTTGAAATTAAAAGTAAACTCTATTTTGAAAATTCCCATTTCAATAGATTATATACTCTAGCTTTTATTCTGATAATTTGCAAACAATTTATATATTATGTATTATAAACATTATGATAAAACCATTTTTTATATTTCAGTATTCATTAGTTCTAATGTTTTAAGTTTTAAGTTTTTATAAATGCTGTAGTTATATTGCTAGTACTCGGTATCTTGAAAACTGAATAACAAAAACACATAGATGCATGACAAAAAAGCAGTGCAGCCGCAACGTGATGAACAATAAAAATGGACAAGTAGCATTCCTTCCTGGTACTTCGATTAGGTTAAGATTCTTAAAGAATTATTACTTCATCAATACAAATGAGTGGACAGGCTCAATGAAAAAAAGCTTTAAAAGCGTTTTTGAACAAGCATAGGAAAGGAACATGGGACCATCTTGGTGTTGCAATGACTATATAGTATAGGAATAAGTAAGTGCGTTTTATTCAAATCCATTTAAATAATCCCAGAACTTTAAACGCTGCATATATATAAGAGTACTCTCATCCTTGTCAGTGGATTAAGTATTTAGTCGATGGATGCTTGGCACATGCATTCATTTTTTCGTAAACCCACAAAGAAATTTTCCATTGAAATATACTTTCCAGAAAAAATGACAATACTTAACAGTGAGTATTCATTAATCACTCCAAATGTCAGTGTGTAACTTAGAACGGGATAAACAAATTTGTCATCTTTTCAAAGATAGTTAAAAAGTTTGCTATTACCGTAAAGAACGGATTTATCTTTAAAAAATTGTAGATTGTAGAATACACCATACTAGCCATGCCATCGTAACTTCGTATAAATAAACAAAATTCACGAAAACCTAAGAAATATTTTCTTAACGGACACCATCAAGAAATAGCTGCTTTTAACCCTGAACCGAGAACGATTTAAACTGTGCATGCTGAATCTGAGATCTTGAAACTTTAGATGTTAATATCTTACAAGCAATACCAAAAATTAAATAATTGTAAATTACTACCTAATTCATTTTACTGCATGGTGTGTGCAAGAATTTAAAGTACCCAGCATAATAATAAAGAAAAGGTATAATAAAGTTAAGTCGAGTTGCATAACAGTAGAAGACATTTATATTTGAAAAGCATTGCATATGAATAAATCGCAATCCCTTGGATCTCTATATACAGTTTCACGTGAAAAAGGAGCTTATTCTTGTTTTGCTTGTTTCGAAGGACTTCAAAATATATAATATTATCCACATGTAAATATACGTATGTGTATATATATATTTATATATTTATATATTTATATTTATAGATGATTCCATCTCGAATCATTTTTCGAATCATTATTACGCCTATCTATCTATCTATACAGTGCGAATCAAGTCTTAAAAAAACCATTATTTCCTTTTAATCTTATTTTCGCTGTTTCACTAACTTTTGTTACACATCCTTGATTCAATGACTTATGCACTTCTTTTATGCACACCAAGAAGACAGACAGATTTCATGGACGCGAGACTTCCTCACGGCGAGGCGGTCCTTGAATCCTTGAACACATTTCAGAGGTCTCTTTTCTTCGAGGTTCTTCATTTAATTTTCACTGTTTTTTTTTTCGTTTCCTGATTTTCTTTCCACTGTTTACCACTCCGCGTCGCCATTAGCTTTTTGAAAGACATAATCTTTACCGTTCAGATTCATGATGCCATCCTTTAGGTAGAACTTCCACTTGTTTCTACTCCTGGTTATCTGCAATTGTACGAGACTTAAGTAATCATGTTGTTATCGTAATTAATGTTCTTGCTTTTTATAACGACGTACCTTATCATACTGACAAACTACGACGTTGTCCGTATCAAAGAGGTCCGTTGGATCGTCATCTGTAACATCGTCCTCCGAATTGAGTGGTTCCTGGAAAAATTATGAATTGCATATCTAAAATCATTATCACTATCAAGTTTGGCACATATTATCTGCTTTATACATGAGATAAAAGTATTTACAATAAACCGATAGCAAGGTTTATCATTTGCGACAATTGTTAAACAGTGATAAATATCGCGATAAAAATGCAACCGAAGTATGTGCATTGTATAACAAAAATGGAATATAAACTATGTAGAATCTAAAATAATGTATCGCGGCGATGCGAGGTGGGCAGACTTGTTTTTTGTTACCTTACTTTTCTAGGTAGATAAAGCGCCGAGACACGTAAAAATTACGATTAATTTTCGAAATAAACTGCTACTCAAATGTTCTGAGTGAGCCAGAGATCATACACTCAATTATCAGCCGTTTACGTGTAGGAGTATACAAGGAAAAATCATGAATATGCTAAACAGTTTAAAAATCACTTAAGGCCGTCAAATCGGAGAAGTCATGCGTTACGATCTTTTACACCGTGTTTTAGTATTTTTATCGTATTAAAATATCTAAGAATATCACCTCCTCTCTTGCACCAGCATCCTCATTCTCCTCCTCTTCTTTATCATCTAGATCCTCGTCTTCATCATCGTTATCCTCTTCTTCCTCTTCTTCATCGTCGTCCGAAGAGTCTCCATGTGCGCCGTCGAGTTGAGCTATATTACTCTGAAAAATTTATATAAAGAAAACAAATGAGAGGAAACGTTATCAATAAGATTTTAAAGTGCACTCTATTTCGACGCGAATTTGTACATTACTTCGATTACATAGAACTTCATAATAATAATAAAGACATAAACAATACCTGGTTGTTTTGGACGGTTCTTTGGGAAATATTATTTGTTGGTTGGTTGACAAGTTGTATCGCTTGTCCCTGAAGAGTTGAGTTAACATGTTGCTGCAGTAACGCGCATGCAAGGTTTGCTGGCAAACCCATTGCCGCGGAGATAACTGGGCCGGTCAGGATCGTGTGTAATTGATTACCTACATTTTTACATAATTTTACATTTTGTTCCTGTACCATATTAGCAAATATAGTATTACACACTATGTGTTGCAATTTGTTATAATGTAGTATATTATTTAACATCAGGGAAAACTGTTTTTAAAGTTACATTCGTCGTAATAATAATAATGAATTATTATGAATACAACATAAAACTTATATATGAAAAATAGAATGGAATTGTTGCTATTATCATTTTTCTAATCTTTCAATACTCTTTAAATTAAAGAGCTTTAGACACTTTAAAAGAGTGGATACAAACAGAAATAAATCACATATATGACTGTGATACATGTAATATATTAGTAGTGAAGTATAAAAACTTTGCCAAAAATGTTGAACTTTAATGTCCTGAAGCAGATTTGATATTGGCCTGTTTATAATACATAACTATAAAATACAAAACATATATATAAAATCACCTTGAATAGCAGATGCAGGAACCTGAATTGTAAGAATCCTTTGCTGGCCATCTGGAACACCAGTCTGAGGTGGAAGAGTGATCTGGATAGGCACTTGCCTCTCCAACACTGCAGATGAGGTAGTGACAATCTGTTGTTGGACACCAGTTGTGGAGTGTTGCTGTTGCTGAGGTTGTTGCTGCTGTTGCTGTTGTTGTACTTGCTGGGTAGCAGGCTTTAATTGCTGTGTATGACTCTGAATTTGAGACTGTGTTATTTGCTGTGCTTGGCTTTGAGAAGGCTGCTGTGCAGTCGAATTCCCAGTGGATTGTTGTTGTTGTATGAAATGGTTTGCTACATTCACTGCTACAAAGAGAAGTAATTAATACATTTCTGATTCATTTAGGGTCATAATATAGAGACATAAATGAAATCTCCTTTTAAAGTCAATAACTTGTTTGCTTTTATATTATTATTGTTACCAATTGCAATTCATGCTGTTATTTTCATCATTATTATCCTTATATTAGCAATGATATTATAGTATTAGAGCATGTAGTTATAATTAATGGTACCTTTACTTATAGGTGGTGACTTATGAGTCATTTGCGCAATCTGTGGTTCTGGAGGATCTGGATTAAGTTCAATAGCCTTGCTAGACATCAGTTTTGTCTCCCAAATCTGTTTGAGTTCCTGCAGAACCTGTTCATCAACTCCTTCATCAATGAATGATTCCCGTACTCCAGAGATTACATCCTCTATCACGGTATTATATAGTTTCAGCTGTAATTGATCATATCATAACCCATTGGATTCACATGTCCACCAGGTAGTTTGTGATAATAATAATTGCATGAACATTGATAAATGCAACATCACCACATATACTAATAACATTACTACTGATTTTATCAAAATTATATGCAAAATTATAAAATATGAAATTCTTGCATAAATAAATATTTTATTAGAGGCCTTATCAGTGAATTGCACTCAATGCAATTCCATAGGACAATTCGAAAGCAGTATTTAAAAGCTAAAAAGAATATTGTTAGTAACAAAACTTCAGTTAATAAAACATTTGTTTGAATAATATTGCGATGAAATACGATTCGAAAAAGAACCATTGGAAAAACTAGTTGAAGGCTAATATAGGAGGCTAAGTTACTTACCACACAAGTTTGACTGAGGGCCATAACGATGATAAAATTTGTGTATTTTAACTAAATAATTATTTTTATAAACTGTATTATTGTTATTATTAGTACTATTTATCACCGGTGGATATCAGCTCTCGGACACCGTACCGATGAAATTCGGAGCAGGGCCACCAAACTTAAATGGAAGATGGTGACAACATACACCAAGGTACCGATGAGATATAAGTAGACTGGGCAGACAATATATTCTAATGCACCAATTTTTGGGGGAGGGGGTTTTAGTGCCCCCTTGCTATTTTTTGCCACTCTCAATGTTACCCACCAAACGTATAAAAATAGCTGTTTTCTAATGTTTTGAGTACTGAAAACGCAAAAATAAAATGTGGTATTATTCCTCCAACAACTTCCATATATGTATATATACATTTGCACATGTAAAAGTTGTTATATATATTATATGGTACTTAAAAAGCTTTCCGTTGCATCGATGTCACCGCAGCGATTGATTTTGTCGATGGCGCCGTCTGAATCACGGTTAGTGATTGGTTGGGCCATGCGAACCAATCAATTTATATTTTTGGTTACTCGCTATTTCGTCAGCCGACTGTAGCTGTCGCGTGAATATTTGTCATGAGAGTGGATGGTTGCAGGGGATGCTCGCCTCGTTTCGTACATTTCCATCAGAGAGCAAAAAGAGTGAGAGTGAGAGAGTGGTTTGATGTTCTAGAATACGATACACGCCGCATATTTTTGCAAGTGTGTCTCGTGAAAGCACCGACAAATGCAAGATCGTGAAAACGAAACACAAGAAAATTTCGTGAAACTGTAAGCAAACCGTGTTAAAATTGAATCTTCGATATCGGTGAGGCTTCTTGAATTCTAACCTAAAATAATACATTAATTAAAGTGTATAATAACCTAAAAATAGGCATATGCAGTTTGAAACACCTGTCGGAATCTGCAATGTCCAGTTTTATACAAATTTCATTGTCTAAATTCTTGGAACATTCTTTATTCCTGCAAAATTCTCATTAATGATCATTTTTTAGAGAACTTATATTTAGAGACCAAATAGTCTAATTATATCTTAATATTGTCGTTATTATTATTGCTACTCTCCAAAATTGTTTCTTTTTTATAACAACATAATACTGACATTCATTTAAATCAATGTACCTCCTTTTCTTATTAACATTGTCATCATTATAACGATTGTCGTTTTTATTGATTATCACTACGATTACTATAATTACTACTACACTGTTTACAGTACTACAAGTGTGCAAGTACTTTTCGGTTCAGAAAAATTATTTTATCGCGTTATTTCATGTTTGAGGTTATGTCACTCTTCGATGTGTATTAGTATATAGTTAACCGCAGTAGAGTAATATATCATAACATGGGGCAATATATTGCTTATTACTCATTTTATTTAGATACAAATTTTACGTTATTCGCATTTTACTCCTTAAACTAACGTGTTCTTATTACGACTGTTATTTTATGTAAATTAATCTACCAGTAATATACTCGAATGTTGATAATAATACTATTATTCATTACAAATCTGATATAACGACAGTTTCTATGTGCTTTGCGCAACATTTCCATAGGTAATGATCACTCTAATAGTAATTATAATAATAATGATGATAATAGTTGTAAATCATCTCTTAATAATGTCTAATCAAACAGAGCAGAGCCTCTTACAATATGACTATTTTGAAAGCAATTGACATACAGTAATAAATCCATATGTATATATATCATATTGTATATGATAACTATTACAATTGTTAATATTCATGATCTATTATTAAGGAAACAGCACTGTGTTATTAATCAGTATAATAATAGGTATTTTGTGTTTAGATTACAATTGGAAGTATGTCAAGTGCAGAATCATTGGCAGAAGTCACAGATGTGGTACAGATCCTGCGCCAATGGGAAGAGGATCATGGGTCTGCCAACTATGATCCAATCCCAACTTTACAGAGGCTTGCAGAGATCATTGAACTAGAAACAGAGAACTACATGAAGATGGATCCAGATCCCTTTGATGAGAGACATCCATCTCGTACTGACCCTGAGTGCAATTTTGGTCACATATTGAAAGTTCTCTTCAGAAAGGACAATTTTATGACCAAGGTAAGCATTTATGCTAAAATCAAAGGTATTTAAAATTTGTGTACACATTTCTGTGAAATAATAGTATGAGATAGTACAGAATATGTGGGCACACTTTCTCAAAATCATATTCTGGAAGAGAAATGTATAATTCTCAAAAAGAGGGCCACTAATTGTTTTCTTAGATTTTTATGATACCCAATTAAAAGGTAACACTAAGTGGTCCCAGAGTTTTTGATGAGACATGACTCACACAATGACAAATAGATACATTCTGTAAAATATTATGTGTCTATATGCAGCCATTTTTAGATTGAACATACAAATTTCAAAAGCACCAAATTGAAACCTCTTGTCTTGATCAAAAGTAGAATACATGTAACCATGTATATCTGTTTCAAAGTGCTTTATTTTAGCAGGTATAAACAGTTGAAACTTATCTTTCTTATAGACACCAGAACTTTTAATATGATAAACATTCTTTTCAACATAGATGTAGGCAGTGATTTCTTGAAATATTTCGTTCTCTATGTTAATCTTAAAACGTTTCAAAGTTTTATATTTGTAAATGAAATTTTCATGTATTATTGGATGTCATTAGGAGAGTACCACTTGTTGATATTCACAACCACATTCCTCACATTTCTTGTTTCTATTGCAATAAGATAGGAATACTTTATTTGGAAATTTGGAAATAAGTGCTGTAAAGCACATTGAAAACAAATATTACATGATAGAGAATTCTGAAAGATATAGAATATTGGAAGACATGTAATTTTTGCAGATTAATAATGTAGAAAAGTAAGATTTAATACTCATGTCTAGTATCAAACATAAAACGAATTTAAGGCCTTAAACATTAATTTCTTTGTAAATAAAATGACACATGGGTTGCATAAACATCTAGGGCAATGTGTGGAATCTCTCTGCTATTCTCGTTCTGGCTTCCTCCTACATTGCCAGGAAATTACTAATAGTAATAATAAAATCGATCATATTATTGTTTACAATATTATAATAATAATAACAGTAGTAATTATTTCCCGACTAGCTGATAAACGATTATCTTCGGGACACATATTGGTCCCGTGCAGGAATTACTGGAAGAGATGTGCGAAAGCTGAACATCGCAGCATGTCGGTTAATGCTGGATATCCTACCAGGTCTGGAGACGTCAGCCGTCTTCCAACCGGACATGGAGGGCCTGATACACAGACTCTTTTCTTGGGCAGAAAAGAGTGCTGAGCCACTACAGAGCTATGCAACGGGCCTTCTGGCTGCTGCGATGGAGGTTCAAGATATTGCGACGGGTTTCAGGGAGCAAAATGGGAAATTGGTACCGCTGATGTTACAGAGGTTGCATAAACTGCAGCAAAAGGCACATGAGGATAGGCAGTTAGCAGCAAATTCCAGACCATTTGCCCATTTTGCACAAGATCGAAACAGTACCATTTGTGATTCGGACAACAAAGGAGTTCCCGGAAAAAGAAAAGCCCGCGAGAAACGAAGAGAGAACGGGCTTTTGAGGAGTCCACCTAGTCGAAACACCAGTATCTCTGAGGATGAGGATTGTCTACAAGAATTGGAGGATGCTGCTCCCAAGCACAAAAAGCAGAGGAATGATTCAGAGTGCAAAACAACACCAGTGAAAAGTGACATTCTGTTTCCTGAGATCATGTCCCCTCCACTGTCTTTTCCAAAGAATTCTGCAAACTCTAGTTCAGTAGTTTCTTCAAAGGGTCAGAATATGAACAGATTGTCAATGAATGCCTCCTCCACAAAGTCCAACACACAGAAGACTTCCTCTTCCTCCAATACAATAAACTCTCAAAACTCGAACTCTCCTTCCATGTTGCTTGAGGGAAACTCTAATTCTTCCTGGGCTGAGATGGAGTCCTATGTGATTGGAAATGTTCAAATTCATCCTCCAACTCTTGCCACAAGACAGATGCTGATCCTAAGGTATTTAACTCCAATGGGTGAATATCAAGAATTTCTGGCACATGTTTTTGAGCAGAATGCCATGGACCTAATTTTGAAGTACATAAATGTCAGAGAAACCAAGGACAGCAGGTTGGCCTTTGAAGCTCTCAAGTATTTGGCTTCTTTGTTGTGCCACAAGAAATTTTCTATTGAATTCCTGAACATGGGCGGCCTTCAAAGACTATTAGACGTTCCTAGGCCCAGTGTTGCTGCCACGGGGGTGTCGATTTGTGTTTACTATCTTGCTTATTGCGAGGATGCCATGGAGAGAGTGTGTTTATTACCGAAGCATATTATCTCCGACTTAGTCACCTATGCTCTGTGGCTGCTGGAAAGAAGTCACGACTCAGGAAGATGTCACGCGACTATGTTCTTTGGATTTTCTTTTCCATTTAAAGTTATTCTAGAAGAGTTCGATGCTCAAGATGGTCTGAGGAAGTTGTTCAATGTCATTTCAACTCTTCCAATTTTGAATATCGAGGAGGAACCAGCACTAAACGACGACGAAGAGTGTGCTTCAAGACAGATCGTTAGACACGTCGCGGTCGCCTTAAAAAGATACATGGAAGCACATCTACACTTAAAAGCTGAGCAGTTACAAAGAGCAGAAAATGTCAGAGCTGAGAAGGACACCTGGCAACCTTCACTTCCACCATACAAGGCTTGCAAGTTGAGCAGTGAAGAAGTCCAAACAAAAGTAGAAATTCTTCAGGAACTAATGTCCGTGAGAGCGGCCTGGCCTCCTGTCGAGGAACTTCATCGTTTAGGAGGCATCACTTTATTGCTGCAAATTATCGCCTTTGCGAGAGAGTGGAACTACAGCGGACGAGTTCATACAACGTCCAGCGCGGAGACTGTCAGATCTTGTTTGGATGTGATTGCGATTTGTTCGGTAGTACCGAAAGTTATGTTATTACTCTGCGAGAGAGTTGACATGCCGGACATGTCGATGACGATGGCTATCAATTTATTGCTGGCTGCCGCTGAGTGTGAGATCATTGCGGATGCCGATGTCCAGAGAGCCGCATTGAGGGCCGTGATAAATTGTGTTTGCGCACCAATTAACAGAATCGGGGGAAACGTCGCTAGATATTCCATTACGGGTTCCGCGAAGAAGAAGGCTAATATCAATAATAGTGAAGAGCTAATACAGAAGATCTGGGAGAGCGTTAGATCGAATAATGGCATTATGGTATTGCTGCAGCTGATGATGGTTAAGACACCAATTACTGATGCAGATAGTATTAGAGCCCTTTCATGCAGAGCCCTGGCAGGTCTGGCGCGCAGTGAAAAAGTTAGACAAATAATTAGCAAACTGCCTATGTTCACCGACGGACAGATCCAAGCTTTGATGAAGGACCCTATCCTGCAAGAGAAGAGACAAGAGCACGTCACGTTTCAGAAGTACGCTTTGGAACTCATGGAAAGAGTTTCTGGAAAGGCAAAACCTAGCGGCGCGGAGTACGAGATCTCATTAGTTTCATTACATCGTGCAAACGTCGTTGCTCAAACCAGAATACAATATAACGAACAGCAATTAAACCAGCTCATATATCAGCACCTCGTATCGAAAGGTTTATCGGATACCGCGGCGACATTGCAGAGAGAAGCGAACTTGGATTCTTCGGCAATAATGAAACCATTGAACATCTACCAACCCTTCACTTACCGGAGTCCTGCAACTACAGTAACAAGGAATGGATTTTCTCCTGGAGCACCACCCGTTAATTTGTACAATACCAGTAGATGTGCCCAGCGGGATGTAACGCCGAGAACCAACGGTACACCGACTTCATCTTCTAGATTCATTTCCCACACAGGATCCTGTTCTGGAACTTCTTCCTCCCTATCCACATCTGCAAGCAATGTCAGGCTGAAGCTTGCAGATTGCTTGAATCAGCACACAGTGACTCCTTGTAGTAGCAACCAGCCAATAAAGTTACAAATTAATCAGAAAAAGAAAGAGGAGAGGCAATCTCTGGCTATCCCCACGAATAACAATTTGCAAATGTGTTCCCAACTCATTAGTGGAAGCCGGTCCCTTCAAAAACAAATCTCCAGGGATCCGGGAGGTGGTGGCGTACCCGGTGTGGCGACGTCAAATATGTCTACGATCACTCTTGATTCCATAATCACAGAATACCTTACAAATCAACATGCCCTTTGTAAAAACCCAATGGTCACCTGTCCACAGTTTAACCTTTTTGAACCACATAAATGTCCTGACCCCTGTACTAAGAACTCCACACCCACCAACATTACCGCGAGACTCGCCAGAAGAACCCTCGGCATGGATGGTACGAGGCTTGATCGGAGACACATTTATAGCAGATTTTGTCCTGTAAAGACCTTCAGGCCTACGGATGTTGGCACTTTCACTTGCTGTACTTTCTCTGTAAGTAGATTCATCTACCCTTTCTGTTGTTACATCCGTATTCCTTGCATTACTAGTGATACAGAATTATACAGATTTATGTGCTTAACACAGAAAATAAAAATTTATTTTACGGTATTCTTTTTAATTATTTTTTATCAATTTACAGCCGTGTCAACAATACCTGATGCTGGGCACGTACGCGGGTGACGTGAAAATCTTCAATGCACACACAGGGATGGAAGAAGCAACATACCAGTGCCACGAGTCCTACGTCTACCACATGGAATGCAATCAACGGGGCAATTTGTTGTTAACTTCAACTGCGTGGCGAAGCCCAATGTCCGCGCTGTGGAGTATCGGAACCTTCTTCGAAATGAAGTTACCTCTCGAAAACGAGGACTATGTGGAGTTTGGGAAACTCCAAGATCGAATTATAGGAACCCAGGGCGAAAGTGCCACCGTATGTATTGGCATTATTGTGTATTTGTTTTTAATCATTAATTACCAGTAGCGTTAACAGGCGACACCTTGTATAACATTGGAAGCTGTATCACACTGCTCCTAAAATACTATACTATAAAGATTATACCAAACTACAGATAATTTGCATGCTAACTTAACCGGTTTACAATAAATACAAAATCCGGAGAGGTTTTCAAATATATTTCAGTAGACTATATGTTAAAAGGAAACGAATTATTTTGTCACAGATATATGACATCGCGACGGGAAAGCTTCTGACGACTTTAACGCCATCAATTTCAAATCAGTATACGAAAAATCGGGCGACGTTCAGTATGAATGATGAGCTGGTCCTGAGTGACGGAATTCTCTGGGACGTGAATTCGGGCAAGGAGATCCACAAGTTCGATAAATTAAATCAAACCTTGAATGGAGTTTTCCATCCCAATGGAACGGAGGTAGTCTCGAATACAGAAGTCTGGGACTTGAGGACTTTTCACTTGCTCAAAACTGTGCCTACCCTGGATCAGATGGAAGTTGTTTTCTCGCCAGTGAACAATATTATTTATGCGGTCTCCCTAGATCAAGAAAACGGAGACGAGTCCCATTATGTTACTTCGTTTAAGACTGTTGATGCTCTCGATTACAGTAATATCGGTGAGTTACTGATTGGACTTAATTAGTAATACTACCGCGAAACAACTAAAAATAAGAACATCGTACTAGCGTTGACGTAATATAGTATGATAGACTGTTTTCTTTAAACTTTTGGTCAGTTTAATACAAATTCCGTTTCTAATTAAATTTCTCCAGAAATAATCATCAATGTTTATTTACGGTTGAATTATCAATCGAAATTTGCCAAGAAATCCTGAGACTATCTATTTTCCTTTGCTGAACACAATGTATCGGATATCTATTATTATTATTATCACTAATCCTGCTCTTTTTTTATTACTACTCATGTTATATTATTACCGCATGATCTAATGCTGGTATCGTCAATGCATCTCCTCTCGATTATCCCGTTTATGATTAAGTATTAAAAGTAATTTAATTGTTCCCAGTGTTTAAGTCATTGCAATTGTTAAAAAAATAATCAATCTTTCCACAGCCACCTGTGATGTGAAAAGAGGTATCTACGGTCTAGCTTGCAATAAGTTTGACACACAAATCGCAATCGTGGAGAATCAGGGTGAGTTTGATAGTATCCAAGAGTCCTGTGTGAGACTCTACGATGTCGGCAGGAGGCGGGACGATGAGGATGAGGCCGAAGAGGATGACGACGAGGAGGACCTCGATGCAAGTGACGACGATGCCTCCAATTCCGGCTCCGACGACAATAACGCCGACGGTAAACATAAGTTTCTTCCTTTCATTATTTCTTTATTCATAGCATTCTAATTACCATAGTTATTATAAGTGAATATTTAGATAAATAAATTTATCGCAAATGATAAGTAAAAAAAAGGATTATGCAGTAACAGCAAAAGCTGCAATACACATAATGGTAATACAAATTAATAAGAATCAAGAACAATCAGTAAGAATTATTAATTGAAATACTTAAATAATACTAACAATAATTCTAATTAAATAGAGGCCGAGAACGGAGATGCAGCGGCAGGAGAGAATGGCGAAAACGAACGGAACGAGCGTGAAAACGACGACGACGATGAGGATGATGATGAAGACGAGGATGATGATGACGATGATGACGATGGAGGCGATGACAGTGCCGATTACGATCCCAACGTGGACATCGGAGATTTGTCCGATGAGTTTTCACTGTCGGACGTTGATGACATCGAGATCCTCTTTCCCTGAGCCTCAATTTTCCCCGACTGTAACAAATTGGGGTTAAGAATTTACCTCCTTTGAATAGCTCTGGAAGTTCGACGAGCTCGATAAAGCTTGATTCTCGAGATTAAACCTTGCAACGCCAAACTTGTACATAATCGTTTTTGTGCAGAGTAGATATCGGAAAATCTGTTTGTACCTGTGCACTTTCTTGACATTGCACGATCACATTTTGAAATTTTGCAAGGAGTTTCGGAGAACTGTTGAGAAAATTCTATTTCTTTTGGTGCTATTGTAATTAGAATTCGTGTTTTTATAAAATGAAACGTGCTTTTTTACTAATACAGCGATCTGCCTTAAGCGTGCAAAACACGACGCCAAATCAATTCATCAATTTTCATTAATGCTCATCTCTCTTTTGGGGCAAATGTTTACTTGTTATCTTCTTTGAATGTTCCATAGTTGTACGGAAACGTTGCATTCTCTGCCAAAAGATATCGGACCCCTGAGTGTGTTTCACTTGGGATAAGCCATTCCGTGATCTGGCGATTATTTTGCCAGTGATGTGGTTAAGTACTGATTTTAATTGAGCTTTATTAAGCCTAATCCTCGAGTTTCCAGTGGTTCCATCCTCATGTATATATTATACATAAGTGTTTTTGCCGCGAAATAACTACTCGTTCATTGTCGAAAGCTCTCATATCAGAAAAAAAGCGAAACATTCATTAGTCCCCGAAGGATAATTCCAAAAAGAAAGACCTCAGGAAGAAAATGCTGGCTTCGACAGGTCCTGCGGATACTCTGTATAAAGTCGACTCTTTGATCCTGTCGTTTGTTATTAATAAAGATATATGTGAATTTGTAATGGAGTTTGTAGTAACATTAACAAAGGACCAGGTTAATTAATTGATTAACTAGTTTATAATTCTGAAAGTTTTCATTATCCATCATTGTCGTATGTATCATTATTGTTATTAACATTCTTATTAACAAGACTTCGCGATAATAGTATTAGAAGTAATATATTGTAAATTATTACTTTTTTATTTTTAATAATCTCACTATGTAGCAGTTTATTACTACATTTACGAATAGCAAAAATAATTATAATAGTTATTCCAATAATACTAATAACGTGTGTTCTTTTGCATACATTTGACATTTGTATTACTATCATTATTATTATCAATATCAACATCAATTTTATGATACTTATTATTATTATCGCTTCTATTATAATCACGAGTTGCTGAAAGCTGGATAATTTAATTGATTTAATAGAAATCTTTTCTGCTCGCTAATAAGTATACTGTGATATACAGTTTGAAATCGCAAACAAGCCCGCGGAAAAATATAAACTGGGATTGGCTAATGTAATTTACCTCTAATGAATGGATCTGATTTTGATAGAGAAACCAATCTTCGAATTTGTATCCACGGACGAGATATTTCGGTGAGATGTTGGCAACCTGTCCATTCTTGAGTGGGTGGCCCCACCTTTTTGTTCTCGATTGGTTCAGGATGAGTTTTTGAACGCCCAGAGGCGCAGTGTCATATGATCGCGATTAAAGAGCGAGAATTTGTTCAGTAGGCGTTCACCCTTCTGTAATATTGGAAGCTGTTTGTTTAAAGCTTTGAATTTTAAGTTCTATTGAAGAAAAAAATAAGATATCCCAGAAAAATGGCGCTCAGCGATGCGGACGTCCAAAAACAGGTAAATCCAAATTACATTTCTAATTCCAACAATATTTCGCCTAATAATTACTAAATCATTCGCTCAGCTCGAGTTATTCTTGTAATTCCATATATACTTCAACATTTCTATCTTAAAATTATTCCATTGTCTTCTCATTTATTTCTACATTCACTTTCTAGTTTTGCAATAATAATAATTCGGAATTTAATACACGATCTGCGAATAACGTATTATTTCGCATTCCTTCTTTCATCAAGGCGTATAGTATCGAGCAAATTTTGGAGAAATATTAATTATTCAATGGTTCTTACTGGCAATATTAAATATAATATAGCTTGCACAAAGCTGGAAAAATTGGCCGCAAATACAATGTCTATAACTATAGTAATAATAGCAATTTCTGGCATTCATACTTATGTGAATGCATTACATGTTAATTAATTTTTTTATTAACACTGCAATTTCTAATATTATAATTTGATGATAATATTAATTATCATATACACTATAACATATTAATCCTTCATACATTTGAAATATTATTTAAGAGTACATAATTCCATTCTATTAATACAATGTCCCACTACTAGTTATTGATATAATTCTATCTTTATACAAATTATAATAATTGCAACTAGTAACAATCATATTTACCACAGATAGTCTTAATGTTATCAATTGAAATCCACTCTTTAATGCATCTTGTGAGATGTATATATTTGATTTCATTGATATACATTAGATTTGAATTTCCTTAATTGGTCAATTAATTACATATATAACTTGAAATGTATTTTTTATACAAATTTTTTTATATAGCCAATTATGTTGGTCCTCGAGCATAGACTTGTAAAGTGGGCTGGTTGAAACTAAGAATTATGTAACATATGCTAATTATCAATAAATTTGGCAAAATTGGTTATAATACTAATGAAAATGCTAAATAGGACAAATTGTGCTTAAAATATAAATGAATTTATTGTTATTGTTATTGCTACATTTTCTTCACATTCTATGTAGGTTTGCTTTTATGTTCTGTTTATATATGATTACATATATTAACAGCAGCATCAATGTCGTTACTGTTGTAATTATCTCAAATATGATCTTACAGATCAAGCATATGATGGCCTTCATCGAGCAAGAAGCTAACGAGAAGGCGGAGGAAATTGATGCGAAAGCGGAAGAGGAATTCAACATTGAAAAGGGTAGGCTGGTGCAGCAACAACGTCTGAAAATCATGGAGTATTATGAGAAGAAAGAAAAACAGGTTGAGTTGCAAAAGAAGATGTAAGTCTCATTTATGTATCCATGAAAATGAACTCATTATTACAAAGCATAAACTGGATTAACTAAATAATAAGAAATGGAAGTGCTGCCTTAGAGCAGGATACAGTTATGATATTATTCAATATTCTTTATTTTGGTATTATTATACTGTGATATATATACATATAGCCCTGAAAATATTGTCTCATCTACTATGAGCATAGCTTGTTAACATAAATATTTTTCAAAGGTATGATAATTCTTGATATAAACTTTAAAAATTGTTTCAATAATAAACAGTTTATTACTGGAGCGACATTGAAAATAGCGATTAACGAAAATAATGGTAAAAGTTCGTTGGTTGCTAGTGTTTTACAGTAACTCATATGCACATGTGGATTTTAATTAGAATAATTTTGTACTTAATGTACTAGCCACATTATCTATGTATTGATAATAAATATGTAAGAACCGAATAGTCACGAAAATGCTGAGTTCAGAAGCCGAATGTGTTATATTAATATATGAGCCGTTTATTATGAAAGTGGGGCAACTCCATTTTTTGAAGAAATTTGGTTTCATATTGTTCTGGCTTTTATGGAATCAATACACGTGGCCCACTTTTATAATAAACGGCTCATATGTTGGTATTATCAAAAATATGTAACGAGTTTCGAACGACTGCGTTAAGTCATCGAAGAATGTTTTGATTTTTCGTGGATTTAAAATTTCAGACAGTCCTCGAACATGTTGAATCAGGCCCGATTGAAGGTCCTAAAGGTCCGAGAGGATCATGTTCGTAACGTTTTGGACGAAGCTAGGAAGAGATTAGGAGAAGTCACTAAGAATACTCCAAAGTACGGTGAAATCCTACGTCTGTTAATCGTTCAAGGCCTGTTTCAGGTAATTTATTGTATTATGTAAATAGTTTTAGGTTGATACTCATATATTAATTTCTAGATATTTCATACCCGCCAATTTCTTTTTAAATCTATGCAATTTCAAAGTTGTGTATCTCAGGAGTAGTTATTCATTTGCTAAGTGTTTTTCTGTAAAACCCCTGGCTAAGGAGTATTCCAGACTGATTTCTAAATATAACTGTTTTTAGTTGATAGAGGCTCATGTAACGCTTCGGGTAAGACAAGTGGATGTTCCGCTAGTCGAGTCTCTGATTGAAACAATACAGAACGATTACAAAAGTAAAAGTGGAAAGGATGTTCACCCGAAGATTGACCAAGATAATTTCTTGTCGTCTGAAAGCTGTGGAGGTGTTGAATTGCTTGCTGGAAAAAGTATAGAATCGTTGTTATTACGAGTAACAGTAATAATAGTACAACTATTGTTACTAAGCATATACAGTAAGCTCCCGTATAATGCAGTTAATACGTTATGCGCTGTATGAAATCGCGTTATAGGGGGAATTCCCGCATTTTACTATAAAGCGCGGTGTATGATAATCGCATTATATAAAAAAAGACGTCGCAATATCTTTAGCGCATCATAGAGAAATTCGCATTCTGGGAACTTGCGTTATACGGGAATTCACTGTATTGCACTTAATATCATATGAGTATAGTTCTTGAGTATACTGTCTTTCTATCTTTCTAGGTCGCATTAAGATCTGCAATACTCTTGAGACCAGGTTGGAACTAATTGCCCAACAGCTTGTTCCTGAAGTTCGTTCTGCTTTGTTCGGCCGTAATCCCAACCGCAAGTTCACCGACTAAGAGGAAGAAGAATAGGGAGAAGAAAAATGTGTTATTCTCAATCTCTCTTTGGATGCCATGGAGCACAGAGAGAGACACAGACAGAAAGAGAAAGAGAGAGAGAGAGAAACATTCCCTAACTAGCTTAGATTTAACGCTCTGCATTGTTGACATGTTGTTTCACGAGACTATAAGAAAAGTAGGAAGGAAGCAGAGTTCTATGCAACTGTAAATTAATTATAAACTCTGATTCCGAACCATCAATAACTCTGTAAATCTCCTTGTTCGACCTATTCAAATTGCTTGATCAGGTTTTCCATCAATTTTCATCTGTATTAAGTAAGGTGACTTTTAATAACTTTCCTCTTTAAAATCATTTTCGACATTAACGGAAAAATCGTAAATACCAAATCTATGAAACAGTATGGAATGTATAATATTGTTGAAAGAAATTGTGCTATCTCCTTTTTAACAAAGATACTGTGATCACCTTCATGTTTGTTTATGAAATTGTGTATTTTCCATTCTACAGTTTAAAGGTACAGATAATTTCACATATGAAAAGTACTCTCATACATATAGCTTGTGCAAATAAATGTTATCCCGTTGGAAATTGTTGGGAGGAGAAGTTTACACCCTCCAGTTTAAGTTTGAGGATTTACAGCCCAAAACTCCAATGATAGCTAATTTAATAACATATTAGGAGTCAATTGTATTCCTTTCTTTACTTTTAAATAGTTCAAATGACATCACGATGACGATTTAAGGGAATGGTTGCAGTTGTTTCCGAAATAAATTGTCGCACATTTAAGTAAAAGTATTAATAGGACAATAAATAGTTTTTATCTGACCCATTCTTCAGAAAATAAATAATTGAGCAAGCATATATAAGTTGAATTTGTATTACGTAAGCATTGAGTTGAGAACACCGATTTATTAAGTCATATTGTGATATAATACCATTTTCCGTTTACGGTGAGTAAAACTATTACTATTATTAAACCTGCTCTGAATACAGGTTATAAATTATTGTATTACTTTATGACAAAGTGTTTCCGACGAATAATCGTTATAATAGGCAACATTCTTTAAATTATTCTGTCTATATAATAAACTTTATTCAAATATGTTTATTCATTTATTTTGCGAAAAATGGAACAATTAAAAACTACTTATGTATTATTCTATTAATAATTTTATTTAAATGCGGGTTTACATTGTGTACAAAAATTGCTTTTAGTTCCTAAAATAAATGTGGTTGACATTAAATTCATTATTAAAGTATATGAATGTATAAAGTTATATAAGCTCTTAATCTTTGATAGGTTAGGCATCATCATACTATGATATACCGTGAATGTAAAAAGTATCATACGGACGAGAATTTTAACAAAAACTTCGTAGAACTTTGTTTCCGCATTAAAGAAATTGTGAATATTTCCGTATAAAATATAGATAAATAATATTTATTTTTATGAAATTTATTGCAAAGATCTCTAAGAATATGTACATACCACTTGTTTGTTAACATATTTTAATTAACAAAGTTCTACGGGGTTTTTGTTAACATTCGCTACTGTACAAACATTTTTTACATTCACTGTATATAAGTACTTCATCATTATTAGTTGGCTGCAGAGGGAGTAAACTTCTCTTCCCAGTAATACTCAAATTATATAATCACTCTGATCAAATAAGTCCTTTAAAAGTCCTTGATATGTTGCTATGCTCACTAAATTGTGCAGTATTAATTATAAACAAAATATAGTAATCATAGTATTTACATGTATTACATTTTCTGTTACTTTTCACAGGAAAGGAGATTTGTAGGGGATCTAGGTATAATATAACACGCCACTGTTGTTTACTCCAAGTTAAATAAACCCGATATATATATTCATTATAACATATTTACAATCATTCGAATAGTAGAAATATAAAGGAACTGATACATTGTTGGAAACAAAAACACAGCTGTACAACGTTTGTAAAAATTTAGGCACAATCTACTTGTTGAAACCAACAAAGGATATTATGTATGTGAGTTTCCACTACTCGGGGTTTTATGAATATGCGGCACTTCATATTTTCGTAGAAGCAGTTGTACATCACTAAAGGCATCTTATTAATGATAATTATCAGTGTACATTGAGTACTTGAAATATGTGATATGTGTCTCAGACACTACAATTCCAATACTGTAACTGCAATAGATATATCTGTTCAAAATTTGTATGGAAAATATCTAAACTTTTACAGAATTAAAAATTTAATATTAGAACACAAATAGGCTTACAATAATTTTTACTGATAATAATGTTAATTTAAGATACCATTAGAATCTAAATAAGAATTACATTTTTAATAAAAGTCGCGGTATTCAGACACAAAGTTTTTGTACTACACAGTTTTCAGCATTATTATTGTTTTTGTGGTATAATAATTGCTATTATTAACGTTAACGTATCTATTTATAGACGTTTCTGTTGGTTTGAACAAGTGGGTTGTTTTTCCAGCATTCTCAGTAGAATCAAGCCGCCGACGGTACGCTTAAAAAGTTTTCAAAATTAGGTCATTCCGTGTTTTTTAATCGGCGATTTAAGCGACCTTCAGTAAATTCTTGAAAAATGCAAGCAGTTTAATGCTATCGACACATTGCCCCGAGTATAAATATAATGTATTTCATATAAAAATTGTAGATGTATTCATTTAAGAGATCGTCTATTCTCTGTCGTGAAATTATGAAAAAAAAACTTGCATATCGGCAACGGATCCAAGAATGAGGAACAGAACGATCGTCAAGTTGCTTTTCCGTATTAAGGGACTTTTTCGGGAACAGGCTGTTGTTGTTGTTGTTGTGGCTGTTGCTGCTGCTGTTGTTGTTGTTCCGCCTTCTCGGACTCCGAAGGTTTACTGACATTTTTTTTTAGTTGGCCGACAATTTTTATGTAATTAGAAGGTATCAAACCGACACTTTGATTATCGGTCGCCAGATACCAGCCTAGAAAATGATATGGATTACATTTATTATTCGAAATGTGTGTTATTTTCAGAGCACTCTTAGCTTTAAAATGTTAAGTTTCATACTTTCGTAATCTCGCGGTTAATCTTAATATAATGGATTATACCTGAAAGCGTTTTCGGTTGTAACGACTGCGGTGCCAACCAGACCTTCTGACCTATCCTGAGCGACATTTCATCTGCACTGCTTGGTGCAAAGTCGTATAAAGCGGTCGCTACGTAGAGAGGTTCATCCAATTCGTGCCACTCTCGGGGATCTTTGCCTAGAGATTCGATTACGAATTAATACCACATAATGTTGATAAATATTAGCGATATATTTGATTCGAGTTTTAGTAATATTAGCGGTGACCGCCATGCCGTTCAAGGTTTTAATACTACAACTACCGAATATATACTCAATTATATTTACACGTTTATTTACTTATAAATTATGGCTGGAGGATTTAAGTTCCTTAATGGTTCAATAATTTGCGATATGAATATAAATTAAAAGTATTGAAAGTTTCAAACAACGCTCCGTGGTTGGAATATATTCGAATAATTTAATTAAAAACGGCATACAAGTAATTTTGCCTCCTTCGGTAGTTATAGTGTTATTGAATGAACTACAGACAAAAACTACCTTTCGCATGCAGCCGCTTAATGTTACTTGTAATCTTGTGAATGGCATATATAATGAGAGAGAGCATACTAAGCACAAGTACACTCGACCATCTTGAACTAGGATTGGCTTGGTTTGCGCTACCAACGTTAACCAATGATTTCTGCCATAAATTCTCTTCTATTGTGCCCTCAGTTTGAATTCCTAAACAGAATAATAAATATCCGGGTATAATTATAAGATAATAATAATATTAATGAGAGTTATAAAAACTGTAATAATAATGATAATACAAATAATTTTATGCAACCGTAAATTACATATCAATACTAAGCAAACATCATCATCCAGCTTATTATCATATTATCTTTGTCACTGTGATTGTTACCATAGTTCCTCTGAATATTTTTAATTTGCTTATTAGAAAATTATTATTATTACTGGTACTTTTATAATTGATGTTTTACTGTTATTGATATTGTTACTACCTAAAGATAATGTCTAAACTCAAAGAGAGAATGAATGGGGCACTGATTCATTATGGTATATAATTAAAGTGGCATTAGTAACATTATGCTACTTGACTGTAAGAATTGAACTTTATAGCTTATAGTATACAAATTGTAGAATGTGCGGGAGTTTGACTTTCACGGATATTTGTGGAAATATTCTATACTCTTAGCAGGATCTGAACTTACAACTAAATTTCTTGCTGAAACACAAAAGGAGTATATGAACCAATTTCATCACCCTACATTGAAAAGAAGTGAATCTGTAAATCTCAACAGTGCTACTACTGTTTTACTTTCATCTTTGTGATCACTCTTATTAGTACATACCAGTAAAGCGTAAAAGCCTCCTGTAGATTAGTTTGAACAGCCTGACGAGAGCAAAAACGGAGAATACCTTTCCGAAAGTAGTACGCATTCTGTCAATATTCTCGGCGAGGCCAAGAATCGCCCTGAATGAGTTTGTTAGCGCGAAGTGCGTTGATTCTAGGAGCATGGTCATTGACGAGAATGTCTGAAGTACTGTTTCCACAGTACGGAACGTCGATCTTGTGCTCTCCTCTGCATATTGCATCCACCTATTGAAATTTAGAATTTGTCATAAATCTTATTGATAACAATTATAACATAATTTTATGGGTGAGGCATACCTGTTTTCCACATCTCCACTGGGTCCTCCCTGTTGTCCATAATTGTATCCACTATTATATCCTGAATAGGGAGAAAAGTATCCTGAACTGTAACCACCGTACCCACCATATCCTCGGATCTGGTTCTGATAACCACCATTGTATCCGCCATAATAACTACTATTATATGTTGGACGATAATCATTGTATCCCGAGTAACCTTGTGACGTTTGTCGAGGTGGTAATGGTGGGGGATTACTCGCACTAGATGGAACTGCTCCTACACTCGGTGGAGTTGGCGCCGCAGATGTACTGAAATGTTATTGTAATATATATTATTATAATCATTGTTAATAATAATAGTTGTAATAGTAGTATTAATAACAGTAATAATGCAGTATAATAGTTTTGAACCTAGATAAATTCAGGAGTACTTAATAGCTTAAGAGATAATGGAGCTCATGTTATTATCTGTTTTAACAGCAATCTAATACAATTTGATGCTTAATTCTGAAGCAACTAATGTCAATGCATTTTATTAAGATATGTCAAGGCCTAAAGATCTACTTAAGTTCTCAATTTATTTCTTTGCAAAAATGGCTCCTTTGTCTTAAAATGTTATCAGATATGTATTTAATGAAGTATATAACATAAAGTATAAATATAATATAAAATAATATAAATAATAATTAGTGTCCTTCATGACTACTGTACATCAAAGTGGAGTCAAAAATATGCATTATTTCGACTGAAATCAACACTTTATGCTCTTACTATTATTACATGTTAGCTGCCGTTACGTCAATTTAAATTTCATTGAAAAATGTTAATGTCCTTATCAAGAGTGCTAAAAAATTCAAAAGTATTCTAAAATCAGTGATAAACATTCATGTTTTATTATTATTTTGCAAAATGAGAATGCGCTGCATTAGTTTCCAAGATTTCCGTAATCGATAAGATATGGACATTGGACTCTAAAATAAAGCAATAAATTCTTTCTTCATTAATTGCATAAAAATAGCAAATTTTAAAGATTGCGGTTTCGGGGCGGGAAATTATCAATCACCATAGGGGGTTGAAACAAATCACGCGCGCGCGTATATATATAATACATATGACAGTATATGATAGTATACCTCGAAAACATGGAGGACGAATTCCTCAATTGATTCCCGGGAAAAGCATTGTGCCTTTCGGGCGCCATAATGTTAACTAAAAAACTCGAGTCTGATATTTGCTTATATCACTGGATTTCTATTTTTCCTCGAATACCCGGAGTTCAAAGTTCATAACCCCGGGGGCCACAATTCGCTGCGATATTCATCCTCCGTTCTTTCGCTGACTCCTGATTGTCAGTCACTTTCTTGTAGAGCTAAAAGCAACCTCCTGATTGGAGAGCTTTAAGCTAATCAATGAGTGTCATTAGGTTTGCGCTTTTACTAACTCGTATTCCATTAAATCTCTAAAGAAGTAATGATTATTATTAGTCACCATCGAAACAGTTTTATATACTAATCAACTACAATTGTTATATATATGTGAATATAATCATATTTTAATTTTTTAAAATATAATCATCTTTTTTACAATACCAAGGCAGTCGCGGGAAGTGCATATGCAGCAGCGAACTTTCATTAAACAATTGCTTATTCGGACATCTTAATAATAGAATCCATTAATTAAACTTTAATTATTACATGTTTCAGCTATTCTAAAATATTAATTATTTCATACAGTCTATTTTAATGAGATAATATATTCAACGCTTCATTTTAATCAAAAAATATTTTAAGTTTCGGCTGTAACTAATGGGTTTTGTTTAATTAATCTGGTGTCGTCGGAACGTCTACCGCCAAAGAGATAAAAGAACGAAGGTCCATCGTCAAAATATCTTATTTAAAAGTGTATATTTGTTGTATATATTTATATTATGATATATATTATAGTGTTATATAAATTTACTCATTTAATTAAATAATAGTTTATCTTTTCGGACAAAGCTGATGGGTTTTATTTATTAATCAGTTGCTTATCTGTACGCCTTAATAAACAAATCCATTAATTACACTTTAATTATTACACATTTATAGCTACTCTAACGTAGACATGAATTATTTCATGCAACCTATTATAATGACATAATATTTTAAACAATTAAATTTAATTAAATAATATTTTAACTTTCGGATAAAGTTCACTTTGCTTATTAACTAATTTATTAAATTTGTTAACTAATGTGGTTCTTTATTAATGGTTACAGGGTGGCCACTGCTTGTTTCGCAGGGACGTCCGCAGTCAAAGAAGACAAAAAAACGAAGGGTCATCGTCGAGATATTTTATTTTCAAGTGTTTATTTACTGCATATATTTATATATTTATGTTTGTTATATTATAATATTTATCAGTATAGAATATTGTATGAAAATAGTTGTATCTCGTGAAATTTACAATTAAAATAAATGACTTTAATATGAATATATTGTGTTATATTTTATATTTCCTCGCCGTACCGAATATCTAGTATCCCATATGTCCTAAAAACTTCCTCGAATTTCGCGGATTCCAAGAATTCGCCGTCAATTTCTCAGAATTTCGCGAAATCCAAGAATGGGCTCGCGGTTCCAAGAAATGACGTCAAATTCCAGGAATTGTGCGAATCGAATACCTCCTCGCACATCATGTTCCCCTGATACATCTCCTCGATTTTTCGGCAAAATTTCAGATTTTCTGAAGAACTTTCCGATTCCAAGAAATGACGTCAAATTCCAGGAATTGTGCGAATCGAATACCTCCTCGCACATCATGTTCCCCTGATACATCTCCTCGATTTTTCGGCAAAATTTCAGATTTTCTGAAGCACTTTCCGATTCCAAGAAATGACGTCAAATTCCAGGAATTGTGCGAATCGAATACCTCCTCGCACATCATGTTCCCCTGATACATCTCCTCGATTTTTTGGCAAAATTTCAGATTTTCTGAAGAACTTTCCGATTCCAAGAAATGACGTCAAATTCCAGGAATTTTGCGAATCGAATACCTCCTCGCACATCATGTTCCCCTGATACATTTCCTCGATTTTTCGGCAAAATTTCAGATTTTCTGAAGAACTTTCCGATTCCAAGAAATGACGTCAAATTCCAGGAATTTTGCGAATCGAATACCTCCTCGCACATCATGTTCCCCTGATACATTCCCTCGATTTTTCGGCAAAATTTCAGATTTTCCTGAAGAACTTTCCGATTCCAAGAAATGACGTCAAATTCCAGGAATTTTGCGAATCGAATACCTCCTCGCACATCATGTTCCCCTGATACATTCCCTCGATTTTTCGGCAAAATTTCAGATTTTCTGAAGAACTTTCCGATTCCAAGAAATGACGTCAAATTCCAGGAATTTTGCGAATCGAATACCTCCTCGCACATCATGTTCCCCTGATACATTTTCTCGATTTTACGGCACGAAATTTCCGATATTGGGCGGCAAAAAGGCGGGTAATGGGTGGGGAAAAGGCGGGAAAAAGGCGGGCTTAGGGTGGGCCAATGGGCGGGCAATTCCAAGAAATGACGTCACATTCCAGGAATTTTGCGAATCGAATACCTCCTCCCATATCATGTTCCCCCAATAGATTTTCACAATTTTACGGCAAAAGGACATATGGGATTCTGGATATTCGGTATGTCCAGGAAATATAAAATATAACACAATATATTCGTAATAAAGTCATTTATTGTACTTGAAAATTTCACGAGATACAACTATTTTCATACAATATTCTATACTGATAAATATTATAATATAACAAATATAAATATATAAATATACGCAGTAAATAAACACTTGTAACTAAAATATCTCGACGATGGCCCTTCGTTTTTTTGTCTTCTTCGACTGCGGACATCCCGGCGAAACAAGCAGTGGCCACCCTGTAACCATTAAAAGTGAACTTTATCCGAAAGTTAAAATATTATTTAATTAAATTGTTTAAAATATTATGCCATTAAAATAAACTGTATAAAACAATTAATATAAAATCGTTCGAATATTTGTGGGAAATAAATTCCATTGCCAACTTATTAGGGCATATTTTAAGTTCAGGGAATATAAGGGCTAATAGATATTATTTTATAGAATTATTTAATAAGAATATGCAGTAGTGTATTGAAATAATAATAAATCAGTTAAGTCTCATGCAGAATTGAAGGAGCTTAGATATTACTTTATTTTCGATGTGAAATGTGGATTTGAGTTGCATGATTATAATTTATACGGCATTTTCGGAGAAAGAATCTGCCGTGTAAATCGAGGTTTAGGTTTGTTATCGAAGCAACATGCGTTTGGGGTACCTACCCTACAGGAAGCCGACAAAACGACAGAAATTATTTCTTGGTAATAGGTTCACAGGAGTATAGTGGAGGTATGCATGGAGACATGGGTAGGCGTGTCGTTATGGTGCTTGCCGTTACAGCCCATTGGTTCTCTCAACCAATCAGAGAGGACTCAACGTCACGTTCTCTCGATCAATTAGAGAGCTCGAAACTTGGAAGATTAATGGCCGCACCTGTCAAAAGCACTGTAATAGTTACATATCATATATTTTCATTAAAATCTCGCGTTCTTCGATAAAAATCCTTTCCTATCTCCACTGGAAAAATAGCTGAGAGTTCATTATAATTTATTATTACATATTTGCTGCATATATATGTCCGGAAACATCAATTACAGCGTTATAATTGTCACGAAAATCTTTTATAACGTACGAGACAGCAATGAACTACGCCGATAATCTGTTCCAATGCCGATGAAGGAATCGCTAATATCTTTAAAACAGTAACTCAAATTTGTACTTTTATCGTTCTTGAATATCTCTCTTATTCTTCTAACGCATCCCCGTGAATTATTATTCCAATAATCTTTACTTAACTCACGATTAAACTTAAAGTTTCGATACGTTTCCTTGAAGATTGATCTCATAACGTAGCTAGTTTATTGATCAAAAAATTCGAAAAAGTAACTCAAATTTCGACTTTTATCACTCGTGAATATCCTTCTCGACTTCCCGAAGCTTCATTGTACATTTTTTTCTAATAATTTTGCTCAGCGACACACAAATGCTTACCGGGCTCTAGAACCTTGTAATTTTGGACTAATAAAATACATTGCACGGGTGGTCTTCGCATATTTCGTCTGTGACAGAAATTACTTATATATAAGGCAAGCGACTGAATGACAAGAACGATGACAGGAAACTGTTTTTGATCCCTGTGCACAGTTAACCTTTGTATAACACGGGAATTAGGTTCCAGAGAAAGTTCGCGTCATGCGAGACTCGGATTACACATACGCGTTATATTGAAGTCGCATTGATAAGTGCGGCGTTATACGAGTATCGCAGCAATTTTTAAACTACGTTATATCGAAACCACGTTGTACGAAGGTTATCTGTGTACAGTCTGCCCTACGTCTCGTTGGTGGTATTATCAATGATATGAAGTATTATGATGACAACAATTAGCAATTAGCCTTCCAAGATGGTTAATTTGGAGGAATACCAGTCCTCCGTTAATAAAATTCGTTGCTTTGCTCGGAAGAATAATATTTGCGATGAGGAGACAACGAAAATATTTCAGAATTGTTTTAAATCCCTCGAAAAGGTTGAAGCACGGTGTGTCAACAAACGAAGCTTTTATTTGAAAATAATTGTTTTTACTTTGTTAATTATTTCGGGTTTGATGAGCTTTGATAGACGATTGTTTACTACGACTTTAATGAGAAACCTGCAAAACTCCATTTATCCTGGTTTAAAGATTCTCAGGACGATTGCTATTCCTATCGTGGAGCGTTATCCTTCTTTGTCTGGTACGTTTTAACGCGATTATTATATTGGCGGGAATTTCATTTATTCGTACAGAATTTTCAACTTTTTATCCTAGGAGTTGGTTCTTGTTGGCTTGTATTTTCAAAAGACTATAGAACATTAAGACTAGAACAATTACAGATGTATTGAATTTAACTAACAAGGAACCCTAGGAAGGTGTTCGCTTCCGACTTTTTCGTTTTCACATACGTGTAGTACTCAAAAAACTAATCCACACGTATTTTTTTATATCTGCGGAATTTCGGTTTACGCAAAGTTAATATGTAGAGAAGAAAAATTCGGTATGGGGGTAGTTTCCCTTAAAAAATAAACCCATCCGAAAAATTATAATTCCATGTTATATCATTTATATTATATAAAACATTTTACACCCTCTAAAATTTAAAAGAATTCAAAATTCCGATAAAAAATTCTAATTATTCTTGTTACACGTCAAATCTTTGAGCAGGAGTTTCACCCCTTTAAACCGAAGTTCCACAGATATAAAAAAATACGTGTCGTCTAAATTTTTGAACACGTATATGAAAATAGAAAAAATCGGAGGTGGACACCTAACATGCACCAAGAACATACATTTTTTACTCTGTTATGTTCTTTAAAGAAATTAATAAAGTCACTTTGATTTTTTCAATTATTATAGGATATATATTGTTCGAGAGTACAGAATAATCAGATGAAAAATCTTCATTCCACAGAATACTATGATGAATGGTGTTTACTGGAAAACCCATACTTCTATATTTCCGATATGGACTGTTGGCCATGTAGCATGGTGCAATCCATTCCAGATCTAACAAATCACAACATTTCAAGGTCCTTTAATTTGGGTATCCCATATACAAAATTAGAAAAGGATACCACCATCCAGATCAAAGACTTTTATAAAATACTCGAGGACAATGCCGACGTGTTCGAAAAAGATGCGGCAAGAGTGTCTTCTAATAATTCAACATTTCGGTATGAAATTCGATGTAGAGACTTTTAATGTGAAACTGATATCCTTTTAGATTGTTTCGGATTTTGTCATTACTGTCCTGTAGGAATTCCATTATATTCCTTTAGGATTATTTTACTATTGATGAGTTATTTTAATTGAAGTATAGTAGACTTCTTTGTATAATGCTTGCAAAGCTTTATTTTTAAACAATATCGAAAGTTTTCCTAATCGTAATGATGATTCAAAATTGATGTGTCAATCGGCAACGATACGAAAACGATAATTACTAATTAATTTGAATGGAATAGACTCTATTAGAAAGCTTGTTAGTAATGATTTTAATTACTAGTTCAGCTAGCTTATTTGTGATGTTTCTATAATTTTTCAAAGGTCGATTAAAAATGTTGTGGGAGAAAAAATGGATTTAAATCCCTCTGAATCACTGAGTAATCATATAACATGGAGAATAAATAGAATGAGACCAGGAAGAATACTTAGGAAATTATTTCCGAAACCGATTGATACACCAAATTGGTGGGAACAGAGTATTGAGAAATTTATATTCATTGATGAACCAAAATCTCCTTCTTATTCACTGGTAAATGTATAATATATCCTATCATAAATACTATAAAACACACAGGTATTATAGAACTTCTATAACATAAAGCATTACTGCAAGTTTAAACAGAAATTTCAAATAAATTTCATTTTACCCCTTTGTACTCGAGAGGCGACTCTCAGTCTGAGTAGCCGCGATAAGTTTTAAAGTAATAAATAATTTCGAGCGCAAAGGATTAAACTTCAAAAGAACAAATCTTGACTTATTATAATACATTCGATTTTGTATAATCATGAAATCATAGTGCAATTAATTCATAAAATTTGGTGAAAATGAGGCAATGTTTGATTACTGCTTATAGCTTGCTTTCGAAATATTTCAAAACTTATAACTAAATTATCTTAATAAATGAAAATGAATTACGTTTCAAAATGAATGAACGTATCTCTTTATTTTTATTTATTTAACACTGTTGAATTCTACCTAATTTTAAAGCTGAACACATTTTTGCAAGTTTCGATTTATTTAATTCCACTAAATTAACATTGATTTGTATGCATAATTTTAAGACACCATGTATCCTAAATGAAAAACTTAAGGAGGAAAATATTCAGTGAGTATTTTTGAGTGAAAGTTCGACGATAGCAACTTATTAATACGTGGAATTTATTAAATCAAATTGCAGCCAAACCCTGAGTGTAGTAACATAGTAATTCGAATTTCAATTGGAGCTCGACTAATAAAAATGGTTCCAACTGCAGAATGTTTAGAATCATGCAAATCATCGACTATTCTGCTGTCCAGTGGCAATACATGTAAGAATAATTCATTTCCAAATTTATTAATTACCTAATGTATTTTAACACAGCAGAATCAATTGTTTCAGTGTGGTACAATTGGTGGTACTGGCGACCAGTGTCTCGTCCAGTTTTGAATTCAACAGATATTTCAATTAGTTATTTGACTTCCTTCTGTTGATCTGCACCATATAATAAATGCTTTTTTACCTTGAATCTGTCTTTTTATTCTATGTTCTATTTATATTTCGTGCAACTGACACCATTTTGAAGGTATCAAAAAGAATCAGGTTCTAGGTTTGTTCACTGCATTAGTTGAACATTACATTTTTTAGCAATGAACTAAGTTTGCATAATAGAATATTTATATAAGATTTAGAATTACTTCCTTTTGGTAATATTATTTAATACGTTCGCGACCAAACCGCGGAGGAGAAATTCCCACAGCAGGCCATGCTTTATTTCTCGAATTTCTGCAAATTATACCACAGATCTGTTCTTATATACGATTTAAATTTAATAAACATGAATGAGTATCTATTTTTCCAATCTGTTACAAATATGTGACGCTATTTATTCAACAATAAACGAAATTCGCCTACCGTCGCACATATGTGACGACGCTGATCGCGAACGTGTTAATTAATTTTATAATAAATAGAACCTGGATTACTCATACGTTTCATACAGGTTCCACTTTATTATTAGTGGAATCTCAAACCTAAGTTTACATAATTCATATTGTTGTTATTGAGCATCATGTATTGAATTTGAAACAAGTGATTTCCGCATTGTGCAAGTAAGCACATCAATAAACACTAACACATTCCTGATACCTGAAATCTTGGAGTCAGCCCCAAATAAATAGCCTGTCAAATTAAATAAGTCACTCTCATTTTCCCTAGTAGTGCATGTGGCTTATGCAAATTTCTGCTTAAGCTTTTGTTTATACAAAACAGGCAAAAGAGATAGAACAGCAAACAAGCACAGTATTAGAATACTATTCCACGACCAAGCATCGCTAGAGCTTGTAAGATTTTGTAAAGTTTGTCCTGCCTGAATGGCAACAAAGGAAGGTGGAGCTACTCCTAAAAAAGTTCCAACAGTGAATGGTACCATTGGAACCCCAATTACAGGACTTGCAAGGTTAATAAACCAGTTAGGCAATAGGGGTGTCATCCGCAAGAACAACATATAGTTTAACAAATGATCCTTATGTTTGTGCACAGTTATGGTCCATTCTTTCGCCTTAGCTGGAAAGTATTTGAAGAGAAGCTTACGTCCCAATAAAGACGAGAGGAGATAACAGAGTGTGGCACCCACTGCACTGCAAGTACAAACTAAGAGAAGGGCAAGTGGGAAGGGAAAGAGAAAACCGGAAAGAATGGAGAGAAAGATGGAGCCTGGAATCGCAAAAGTTTGTAAGCTAAGATATGGTTAAGGACTTTTACCACTGTATGAAAAAGTTCAATATTATTTTCAAATAATTAAGTCAATATCACCGAGTGACTGTTACTGTAAAAAATGATGAGTTCTTATGATTGGGATATTCTTGAAATTTTACTTTACTCTAGCAGCAGATTTTTACTTCATTGTAAGAAAATTCTAATTTCCCTAGTGGAAGTCCCAGTTGTTACTGATTAGTTTTTCAACTTATCAATAACATTTAAATGAATAAATGAACTATTATTAGAGAAAATATTTTCTCTAACTATTAGAAGACAATTCTCTGACTATTAAAAGACAAAAATGTAGATACTATATCAAAGGATACAAGATGTAAGTAACAAAGAGTCCTGTAAGAACCTGTACATAATAGAGGTCTTTATATCGTCTTAGTAGTTGCCCCAAATTCTTTGCATCCTCTATGTGCAATGGTAGCTTCATGTGTTGCTTTTCATTTCTAAAATAAATTAAAATGATAGGCCCTTTCCTACTAGAGAAAAGTAATTTTCTTTGAGATTATTTAATCTTACTCTGCTAGTTCAGGGAAACTGGTATAAACATAAAATAATGCAGTTATTGAGGCCACAAAGATCAACCCAACTGTTATCAAGGCTCTTCTGGTGGAAGTTGTATCTATAATGAATGAGCATACATTAAATAGTTTTAAGAAGCTATTAATACTTTTATGTGAAATCCATTTATGTTATTGTATTGCTTTGCTTTACATTTATGGAATTCTGAAAGTTGTAGTATTTATATGAAAGTTTTAATATTAAAGGGTGTAAACTCAGCCTATTTCCAAGTTTAGACATATAAATATTATTATTATTATTATTATTATTATCATAATTAAATTTTAAACTGTTGTTTTTAATGTACTATTTTATAAGAATAATAAGTAATTAATGATGGATATGTTTTAAAAAGTATAAATACTAAATACAGGAAACTGCCTGATGAATAAATTTTTACCAATTTAAAACTCCTGGGAAAGTACAGACATGAAATATAAAAAAAACTAGAGAGCAGGCTATATCCACAATTTCTGACAATTATAATGTGATTCTCATTGGACACTTATTCCATTTATTAAGTCTTATATTTAAGGTTATAAACTTTTCCCTTTGCCGTTTCAATACCTAATTTTATCAAAATTAATTTCCAACAAGGAGAATTACACAATACAGTGATATTCAACGTGTAATCCTTAAAACGGCGGTAATTATACCAGAAAGAAAGGGTACCACTCATGAAGGCATGCCATTTTAATTGTTGATTAATTGTAATTACAATTGTAAAAAGTTTAAAGCAGTTTTCTAAGTTGTATTGAAATAAATTTGAGGCTTACCAAGATTTAATTTGACCTCAGTCTTCATGATATCTTAGTTTTTATAAGCTGCTTTTTGCAGCAAAGATACGTGTTTCATCGATTGACCAAAAGTTATCCGAGCCATTAGGGGGCGCAGAGGTATGGCAGCTTAGTAGCATGTATAGATGGAAACGGCGTTTATTTAAATTACTCGAGGAGCTAAATCCCAGAAAACCCTAATATATTTCCGTATCTTTTACATTTTGAACCCTTATTTGATTAGTGTCACAGCCTACAGAGCCTAAGAGAAAAATCCGGGCACGTAAAATTGATTTTCAGGAATATGCCTAGACCTCATTTAAAAAGTTAAAAGCAGGGTGGATTCTACAAACCCTTGTATTATTTTGAATAAATTTAATCAGCGTACTGATAGTATGCAAAACTATCGATTAATTAATAATTAATAAGGAATTTCGTTCACAGAATATTACATTCACTTATCCGTAAAAAGTAATACATTGCAAAATTCTGCCGAAGTCTACCGTTAATGCTTTTTTTTATCTGAAGTACGTAACGGTCCAATTATTTTTGCAATTATTTAGCACAGACTTAAACGGTGCTATTTTTAGATGTTATATACATGTTATAAACGTGTATTGGGAGGATCGTATAACACGGATTTCGGTTATACAGTCAACGTGTTAAAGAAAGAACACATTAACACTAGAACTACGGACTACCTCAAAATGATGGGTCCGCGGAATTGAATAAAAACGTTCAAATTCATAAGCATAATGGACGTAATTAAATTGATTAATTAATTTTTTCATCCACTCTTATTTTTAGCTGAACATATTGTCCGTAGTTCTAGTCTAAAAAACGGGTTCGAACCCTTCACTATATTTCTCGTCTTTTTTCGCTGGCACCGGTGATACGTATTCACTCGCTCTCGCAGCCAATCGGGAACGTACAGTTCGTGGGCGTAAATTAGCTCAACCGGTCTGACCAGTCGCATCCATTGGTGTCCAGTCGCGTCTCGGCTCTCTGCGTTCTGGGATGTCTTTTTACCCGGGCAGAGGGTTGCACTTGACATTTTCTCTTTCTTAAACTATGTTTACTTGAATTCTGAGTTTTGTTTTCATATAAAATAACTTCTATCAAGCAATTTTAAGTCATGCTGACGGTCGAGTAAACCCTTGATTTCAGTGAAAGCAAGTTTCATATAAATAAGCATTGCTTTTTTGGTAAGTTCTATTTACGCACATATTATACATTATTTTATTGTTATTGTTGCAACGCTATTTTGATGAATTTATATTTGAATCTGAAGAAGATATTCTTGTAGATTTATAAACGAATCAGTTAATTGATTAATATGTACTTAAAACCACTGTGGTATTTGGGGAACTGACCTCCATTAGAATCAGTATTTAGCTCTTTTGACAGAAAAAAATTGGAAATATCGATAAATTTTATAACTGGAAGCTTTTTCGATTTGAAACACTATATACGTAGTCAACGAATTCACCGATATATTTTAAAATTTCTATCGAAATCCATGATTTTTATTCATTTTCTGTGTGGGATGGCAGAGTAATTAACCAATAGTTCGATCACCTATTAAGTTCAAGTTTGCATGTACATTAGAGTTTAAAAAAATATTTGTTCCTTGCTCAACCGATTCCTTAAAAGGTCATAACAATAAAAGAATCATTCAAGTGATGACTCCAATAATCAGCAGACTACGAATTGTATTTTTACTATCGAAACAGAAGCGAAACTTTAATGTACGCAACAGTTTCTACTCTTATTATGTATCCTGTTTTATTTGTATACGAATCCATTCCCGCAGTCTATGTTTAGTAAACAATAAATAAATGAACCAATCAATAAATCTTCCTCGCAAGGATGGTTGAAATCCATCACCACTCAACTCTTTCCCTTTTTCACTATTGTGGCACTCTCTACGCCAATGCTCTCTCTTTTTCTAACCAACCAATCAAGAGTCTTTCTCTTCGACTGGCTCTTTCTACAGAAGAATCGTGGGCGGAAATTCTGTAGTAAAACTCGTCGTACCAGTCCGGCCGCGGTCAGAGAAACGAAAGGGTGTGTAACGATTACCTCTTCGAAATCGTGTTTATCTTCAAAAAAAGGATCTTGTTGCCTTGAAGTTTCTCAAACTTGTGTTCTTAAATCAGTGAAATATTTTCTTTATCTTGATCGAAGCCGGATTGCACCGTCATGACAGCCCAGAGTTTGTCGAAGGCAACGTAAGTACGCTATTTCTTACTTCTACCACATATTCCGTGTAAAAGGGTTAGGATTCACTTGCGAATTTATCGGAAATAATTTATGTATTAATAAACAAATCGTGAGCCTTAATAATATTAATAATAGTAATCGACACGGTACCCATTGGGAATACTAAACAGGTAATCCGAGCTTCACACATCGCGACCTTTCTCTGGAACCTAACTCTCGCGTTATACGAGGGTTACCTATATTTCTAATATTAATCCTTCTAATTTGTTTTTCCACCCGGAAAATTTGTTTTTTTCGGATTTATTCCTAAGTTTTCAAAAATGCTCAACTTGAAATATCGCTTTTATTTCAAGTTATTCACGAATACTGCAAGATTGTTTGTTTACAATTATACAAGTTTCTTTTTTTACGACGTTTTTCACCTTTCGTTTCATCTGCCGAGGTATGTTTGTACTGCATGTTTCAAATTATATGTGCCTGAATGTCATTCTATTTTTATTCACCATTTGCACTGGAATTTTATAACAAAACATTGTTGATGGAGGTTAATAAAACCCGTGAAAACAATGGATCCTAACACAAAACATATTACCAACAATTCAAATAAGAACCAAACTAAATTCAATACAACATGGATTATTAAGTATTCGTGTATATAAACCAGTTTCCAAATGTCAGGCAAAACCCTACGTTTGGTGAAAAAAAAATATATATTTTCAAAGAACAATTAGAGTATAATAGCAAATAAAAATGAAATCAGCAACAGCGACGACGACGATGCTGGTAATAATAATATTATAAATCTTCGATGTATTATTACGTGTATATCGTAATACGTATTAAATAATTATAATTCACATTGTTTTTATATCGTTAATACTATTATTGCCAGCGTTACTTTATCTTGAATGTTATTTGTGTTAATGGATGTTAAAATAATCAACACATCGTTGCGTCTGTTTTCGCGTGCGGTGCTCGATTTCGAAATAAAATTTCTTGAATACGTGCTGAACTTGATTCCACGTTTATTCGCACGGGTATACTATGGAGTCCAAGTGGAATAAAATATCGCGTTTAATTTGCAAGGCACGTCCTGATCAAGCGTCACGTAAATTTCCTCGAAACCATGTTGGAGCGACGTTCGATTGAGATTCGCGATTGCCGATCCATCGAGCCGCCACTGGTTTTTTCAATAAAAAACAGTAGGTCCTTTCAGAGGGAACTAAAGGCGGAGAAGATCAATCTTAACACGTTGAACGCCATGGCGGTCACCGGTGGCCACCGATGCCAATATTACTATAACTCCAATCAAATATATCGCTAATCTTCGTAAAATTTGCAATATTATTAACGTTACGATGACGACGTAAAGTAACCAATGTATCATAGACCGCTTAAACAGTTTTTATAAAATGTATTTCACCGTGGTGTTCAACGTGTTAACACTAAATTAAACGTGTTAATACATTGAACGCGTATTTCGAAAAAGTCGCGGCCGTTAGCGTATACAAAGTCTGTAAAGGTCTGATAAGAAATCCGGCATTTCATATTACACGATCTAATACAAGGGTAGTAATCATTTTATTACATCATACAAAAGTTCAAAAACTGTTAACATAAACTTTTGTCTATTTACAGCAATCGTGTAACATGCTATAATGATCCGTTTCGAATGCAATTTAAATAAAGAAGAATATATTCAACATTGGTCTATTCTACCAGCCGCACCGTACAAACCAAAGAATATTAACTATTTCAAGACCAACAAAAACAACTTTCAAGATTATAATTATCCATTATAATTGAAACGAAGAAGGAACAATATGATATTCGCAATAGAAATCGTTGAGTATCATAAACTCCACACGCCATTCTAACTAAGTGTGGCAGATTATCATACATCATAAATACGTCTTCCTTTTCTCTCTCTTGCGATCTCGGTGAAACAATAACTTCTCTTCAAACTCGCATTTCCTCTTTCGCAATCTCTGCCATAGTCTTTGCGAAGGCGGATTGCGAATCGAGGCGATGCAATTGCGATTGCAAGTCACAACTCGAGAAATATGAGACGATCGTTGGGACAATTTTAAATATGTAGTCCTCGGGAGAAACCTCGGTCTGCCTTTTACAGAAGGAACGCGCATTCCATTCATTATTTCACCGATCTGATATTTTATTATAAGTTTTATCTTCATATTAGGGACACCGGCAAGTAATTAATTCGAGAGTGTAGAATTTCTTCGCATAAAAACTTGAGAATTTGTCTTTTTTTTCAAACAAGTATTATGCCTTAATCTTGGCTCTTCATTATTATTGCAATCATTAATTGGTGCATATTTTGATTAATGAAATGTTGATTTCAATTAAAAGAAACAATTGTTCTTTCTCTTTAAATAATCCGACATTTCATATTACACGACCTAATATTATCATCATTGTATTTACGATGATATGTACGCAGCGATGATATTCCACGGAGTGATTAACATAACCTATGTTTTCGCATGCGATGCACTAAACAGTTTTATTAGTACATGTTATTATTACTAATTGCAAGGTCTTTCTCATGGTGCCGCTGTTTCATTATCATTAATGACTGATAATCTTCATTAATTCGTCGAATTTAAAAGGTAGAATTTATTACGATGAGAAATACTTAATTTAAAAGATGTAGACCTAGATCTAGGGACTCTAATGGTCACAGGTAATAACGGAGGCTATTTTGATAAAAACTTGCAGCATTCTGTCGATCGAGTTGAGTATTTGCGATAAAAACCTAACCTTGTTAACCTAACAATAAGTGTTAGAGCGAAAATCGCTCAGAAACAAGTACTTGAAAAACTTGCAATATACCTTTTCACTATAATTAATCGAGATCTGCGTCTTATAGCCAATATTGAGTATAAGTACGTCGTTGCTTACCTGTAGTCCGTACTCGAATGAAGTAAAATGATTGACAATGACTTTTACTTACACTCTAAGGGCAGGCAACTTGACGCAGACCGACAACAAGTCTCCTATGTAGATGGCTTACGACTGGCCTAGCTTCTATAACATTGTTTTCTTTTCCTACGTGCATCGTTAGGTTCGAGACAAGCTGGCCGGATTCTGTTTACCTTTTCGAACGCATGTCAATGACATTCGCAAAACTAGATTTTCCTGTGTCAAAGAGTTATTGAAATAAACTGACGGGATCTTGTATTTCCAATTCGATGCTCTTATACGAACCAACCTAATATCGTTACTTTCAATTACTGTAATTGAAATTGTATCACATAATAATTTCCAGTACACTTTTTCTGTGTTAATGGAATGGATAATTAATGGAAAGAATTAACACGAATTTGTTCCACCGATATGTAAACGTAGTAACAAGAAGTAGTAAGAGAAGCGTAGTAAAAAAATGCAGTAGAAAAATAGGAAAGAAACAAGTAGTGAAATACTGTCTTTTCTAAAACACATTGTTTACATATTTCATAGTGCGAAGTTTAAATGACCGAATAGGTATACTGTTTCAATTTACGAGCTGTCGGTTCTCACATAAATCGTGGAGGTTTTAAGGGACGGTATGGGTTCGAAGATCCTTTAGAAAAGGCAAAAAAAGGAACGGAAGGAAATGGAAAGGAAGGAATGGATGGTTTCAGGTGATGCCGAGGGATCCCGCTGCAGGTTATCTGTTGGCCCTGCTGCCACTGTTCTTCACATTCCGGGAAACCGGATGCTCGAATTCCGGCCCTCGGTATCCGGTCTGTAAACCAGGTCTGGAATTCTGGTCTATCGAGCTGGGTTCCTGCTCTCCCTGTACAAAATGTGCCCCGGAATTTACACTTTCGCCGTGTGCCGTACACAAGGACGCGATCTGTGGTCCTTTGTCGGCTTTGGAACTCGATTGGTCCTTCCTGTCGACCAGGAAACGACCGGAAACTGGAAAGAGCAGCCTCGAGGCGGTTACTTCGAAGATGCTCTGGAGATTTCCAGATCTGGGCCACCAAGAGATCGGAAAAGGATCGAGAGAGTTCGTCGACCTCGCTGGACTGGGAGATGGCATCGACTTATCCAAGGAGATGCAGGTGATTTCCTTATTTTCATATTTTCTTTTCCGCTTCAGGGAAAGCCAAGAATTCTAGTATTCTAATGATTTTTATTATCTTCCTTTCTACTTCAGTGGTAGAAATCAAAAGTTTCACTACTTATGGTCGATCCGAATTCTTCAAATCCTTTTTGATTTTTATCCTGCTTGCAATAGTTCTTTCTCTAGATCATTCCTGACGCTTAAAAACAAATCCATGGAATTCCTTGTACTCTAAGTTTTCTAAATTCTTTGAATTCTACTACTTCTTCGACTGCATTCTCATTATTCGTTTATACGCATGGATAAGTGCCCTGTTAGATTTGTGATAAATAAAGCGGAATGTTCACGGAATTCAAGCGTGGAATGTGAAACTCTAATGCGATTTAATGCGGCAGAAAGTGTATTTTAATATCGCTTATGACTTATTTGAACACGAACGGTGGCACAGGACTTTGTTGTAAACTATTTTATGTGAAAGTTAATACAGGAAACTGAGAGGAATGTTATGTTTAACGCAGTAGTACGAGAATAGTCAGAAATTCTAAGAGAATTCTAACTTTGACAAAGTGATACTGTTCTGGAATGTTGAGATAGTTTAGTGTTGATAAAATTACAATTCTACCAGCGTTCGGAAAATCTAACATTATAAATTCTGGAATTTCTTTCGGCTCGTTTCTTCCTTCGTTCTCACTTTTCTTCTACGTTTTTCGTTTTGACGGGTATATTAGAATTCTACAACTGTACATCTTAATGTATCATAGTATCAGGTGTCTGATAGAATTCTAATGCACCTCAGATCTCGAATGTGAGAATAAATCAAGACAGTTTAAATTACCGGTGATTCGAATTAAAATTAAATTACGAACATTACGAACATTACGAACAGTTTAAATTCAAGTACAAGGAACTCTTGAATTCGAATAAACCGAATAAATCTTGAATTTTGAAGAACAAGCGTACATAAGAAAAGCAATAGTTGAAGGAAGAATATTATTATTAATTTTCAGAGCTCGCAGGACCCCCACGATAAAAGAGAAATGATTTCGGAGAGCAAATTGGTGTGGGACTGGCAAACGGGTGCCCTAATTCTGGCGGTTTGCGCCTGTATACTTTTCTTCCTCGTTGCCGGATGTTCCGCTTTGGTTTACGCGAGACAGTGGCGTCGAATGAAGAAGAATTTCGAGCCAGGTAACCTATCAATATCACGTTATTCTAACTGCTAAATTTATTTGAAATTAACAGACTAACTCCACTAATTCAACAAGAAATTGTTTCTCAAAGAATGACTTGTTAAAACTGAATTAAGTATATTTCTATCCACTGCCATACTTGCCAGCGCATATCAATTATATTATATCTTGCTAGAATATTTTCTTGGGTAAATATATTTTGTTTTATCATTAATTACGTTGTTATAACTGACAAATATTTTCTAGTACAGTTCATCTACCTCCACGCTGATTCGTTCAAAATTCATGCTTGGCTACTTGTATATTTACATATTTTGTTATTTAGTTACTCCTGTTATTCATATAACATTTAATTCTAATTAGTATTTTCAGATTATCATTATTATTATCACCCATCCAATATCAGTATTAATAAACGAATTAAAGGATATTCTCCGTTGAAATTTCACGAAGAAGATAACATTTTCAGTTAGAATTCCTGTAAAACGCAGACATCGCGATCACATAATCATTATTTGTACAACAGAAATAATTATACAAACACATTTCCACTTGAAATAAGCGATCATTTAGGAGTACATTAAATGTAACTTTATACAATTACGGAATTCCGGGAAAAAATACTACGAAGGGTAGAAATGTTCTCGGCGAGTGTTTCTATTAATAGGTGGACGTTTGTTTGAAGGCGTGCACGCCCTGGTATTCCTCAGGAATTTTCGAGTTTCTTGAATGGTTGGTTCAATCATCGTTCAACAAAATCTTTAAACAACCAATCGAGTATATGGAGGGAAAAATGAAGGTTGGGTAAATCAAATTAAAATGCAAGAGGAGGTTTCTTTGATTAGAGGGCCGGTCACGAGGCACAGTCACCTTGGCTCAACCTATCGGGCCCGGATATCACGACCCCTTCTCTTCCTCTACGCCTCGTTCCGCCTTTGCCATTCCGATTTACGAACCCACTTTTTAACCCGTTAATATCAGCTAATGCGTTTCGTTTTTTAATAATCATAGGGAAAAATGTAACTCGGGAATATGCAACTATCTAGGCAGATGATTTTTTATTCCAGCCATCTTTATTTTCAATATTTTACTTTCCAACTTGCCAACAAATGCCGATAGGTTTTGTTTTAGATATATTTTATAGATACTTCATACGGTAGAATTCACGGGTTTTTGTATATTTCGGATACTCAATACTTGATTGCATTAAAAGTAATTAATACAATGCAAAATCGCGAGAATTTTAGAATCTTTGTAGAACAATTTCGTAAAACTGCATTATAATGAAAATATAATCGAAGGCAATTTTAATGCTCAATTTCTACTAAACAAATTGATAGGATTCCTTTCTACGTTTGTGTTGTGATAAAATACATCTTTAAGAAGTCATAGACTCAAAGAGGACTTAAGGAAGATTAAGTAGCGAGGATATAGAAACGGAATTCCACTACCGGAAAGTGAAGTCGGAACGGTGTTATGTTACTATCCGCATTTGCATATCGAGCCGGAACCCACGCTTCCCGGCAGAACGGATATTCTAGTGATGGTTATAAACCATCATGGAACACGTGACAATTCGGAGCAAATCCCAAAAACTTCATTTTATTTGGTCTCACGCTTATCTCTTATTTCACGTCATCTCTTCAAGATACTTCGAACTTAAGTTTAGATTAATAATATTCTTATTGGTTGGATGAACCACTTAGATCATTCCAGATCACATCCGGAACTTGTGACAATCAATGTACACTCAGAAGTTAAAATTATAATTAATAATTTTGTCTTTCTTTGCATTTTTAATTTATGCCAATGCCGGATATTTTGCTACCATTTTGAGACTAAACTATCTGCAGACTAATAATGAATAATATTGAATGTTCCTTGTAGATCAATCTTATTGATAACAATTATTCTATATGATAGAACTTCTTTTGTTCATTGTTTACCGTGATCAAGAGTAGTTCTAATGTATCACTAACACGTGTTTGCGTAAATCATTGTAGACGGCATGAATGAACCACGCTGGCTGCATTGTTAGCCTTCAATTGCCGATTCGATGACCCGCATTTTACTTTACGTAACTTCCTCTACAGTGCCTTCACCGTTTAACTAATATAAACCACTGTATATCGCAGTTATAAAAAATAATCCTGTCGTGGATCGACGATTGACTTCCGCTTGCTATGGTTTGTCTACCTTGTTAACACATATGCATGTTGTGGCAGTCAAGCACAAAACAGACGTTCACTCACGAAAACATCTTACACTGTTAGCTCACAGTTATTACTTTTTGGATAATGACGAATTTCAATTTCTCGATTTTATATTCGCACATACTAAAGGCACACTGAACAAGCTGTGTTTCCATAAGTTTAATATTCAGGTTCTTATACTATTTGTTGCAACATAATGTTTATAATTTGAAAAATTACACATTGCAAGTGGAATATAATTATATTGGGATGAGAAAGTTTGGGCGGTTTGCATAAGTTTTTTACATAGAAATGGAGGGACTTTTATGAACACGAAATTATAAAGCTGCCCAAATGGTAGGCAAATATTATAAGGCAACAGTAGTCGACATAGACAATACGTTATTGAGTAAAGAAAATCGAAAAAATATACAAAATAGAATAAAAATTGTTTTCTGTTTATATGTTAAGAAGTGCACGAACTTTTTGGCGAAGCCAATAGTAAAGTAAGTTCTTATAAAACAAAGGAATTTGGCGATGAAGATTGAGATGCGTGACGGGATGTCGGAGTTATTTAACGGGTTCCAGTATAGTGAATGGAGATATGTTTGGTACCGTTTTACACTGGCTAATACTCCCAGCCCGCCATTACTCTTCCTTCTCTGTATGCACTCTACATACGTCATTGGGATTATTTGTGAATTATTATCTCTACGATGGGTATAAACTACAATCGAACATGAACAAGTTTGTTCACATAGAATAACTGCTATAAATCTATTATAAATGATCACATATTAGTTTTCGTATTAAAGGTAACTCTCCTATGACGCACGAATTACGTTCCAATGAAACGTTGCGTTATAGAAATCGCGTTATGCGAGACGTGGATTACAAAAATACATGCGTTATCACAATTTGTGAATCGCGTTGTATAGAAACTGTTCTTTACCGTTAGAGTAACGGCGTGTAATGACATCGAAATTGAAAATTAATATTGATAGTGTTATCTTTATGGCGTATTTAATTACTATTGTTTATGATACTCTATGTTTGTATGCATAATTGATTGACTGACACATAATTTGCGGTGCATAATCAAAATTATAATGGAATCTGAATGGAATTTTGGTTGCAGCTGGTCTCGAAGAAATTTCAGCGAGATTGAATTTGATGGTAAAAGCGGAACTCGCGGAACTAGTTGCAGGGGCACCTATGAGCCCTGGTGACCCGGAAACCAGATGCCAGTATCTCGAGAAACTTTTAGGTAATTACGGTTATGTTAATAATAATGATATTATCGATACTTCTAATAACAACAATAACAATCACTATAATGAAGTTGGTGTACAGAGTTCCAGTTCTAACCTTATTGTTAAGTCCAATTACATTCATGTATCTCAAACTATTTTACTATAAAAAACAGTAACAATAAGAGTGAAAATGTGAACCTGGAATCTACGTAAAAGGTTGAAAAATGGCGATTGATGATTTCTTTCCAAATAATACTTTACAATAAATAATAATAAAATAAAAATCGAATTTATATTATTATCATCATCATTGTTTCCTTATAAATGTCACTTGGAAATATCGCATCAAATTCAATTTATTATTACAAGATTAGTGCTATTTTTAGAACGTTATAGTAGATTTTCAATATGTTCATAATAAACAAACTATACGTAATAAATATGGGTTTAATATATGCTTTTATATTCGACGATATTTATATCGATGTTTAAGATACAAATATCGTCTCGTAAAACTTGATCGCTAAAAAACAAGGTTTTTCATTTGAAGAACTTCTACAAATATCTGAAGAATCGTACGAATCCCAAGGAAATTTCCAAGAAAAAGGTGTTTATTCGTACTCACCGGTCGATGTATCTGGATTCCGAGAATAACCAGATCCTCCTGGTTATTTATACCAATCGATTTACCACTAAACACTTTCATTAATCCTATCATCACATTTTATCCTAATCAATAAATAAAGTTCATGATTTTTATCATATCATTAATATTATAGTATTTTAAACGCGTGATAAAAGCCACTGACTCTGTACATTAATCGTTCAACTGTGTATGACACCACTAACAGTTTGTGTAACTTAATAGAATTGAAATTGCTAACAACACTAACTTTTCGTTGAAAATGTTGGCGTTACTTATAGTATTTGATTCGATTTAACCGCTATTGTAGTAGTTTTAGTAACTAACGACTGGTTTTTCAAATTATGCAAGTAGTTAATTAATATACATCGTCGTAAAGATAACATTGTATTCTATTCAAAGTGGAATTTTATATAATTTACTTTTTGATCATTGTTTCCGATTACCAAGAAATGTAGAATTTCTTAAACTTTAAAAATTCAGTTCTAATTAAACGTATCGAATTCTGAGGTTAATTAAACAAGAATTATGAACTGTTTGAATCTTGGACACTTTGTTTGAAATTATTAAAGAATTTTTACTCGTTTCATGCATGATTGAGTTATAAGTAAACACGAAAAAGGTACTATAAATTTTCTAGAATTTAGACAACGGAAAAATGATTTTGCTTTCAGACCGGAAGCGTGAGGCGCCAGTAGTAGTTGGCTGGCCAGAAATAACCGGAAATTTGTATATCGAGGAGGGGGAAACTCAAACAGGCAAAAAGCTACAATTGGCCCGAATTCACCGAAACATCGAGACGATTTTGAGTCAAAAGAGGTGCTCGAACAACTAAACTCCGGCTTCCTATTTATATTCTTATTTATAAAAACTTGTAGAGTTTTTGAACTTGTGCCATTAGAAACTTTCCTCCTTGAGTTAATATGAAAATTACCTGAGGGTCAGAATCTATTTAAATAGCCGTCGATTAATTAATTAACCATCCGAACTGATTTCTTTACGAATGATCGTAGGATTGCCGAATATTCAATATTTCTGAAGATTAAACTAAGGGATAGTTTAAAAAGTATTTTTCATGCATATTTATGTACGCATAAAAAAGAGCCAAGCAAGCTTGCCGGTGTAAAGTGCGTGAAATTCAATCTTACTTTAGATTGTGTAACATTTTATGTCGAACAAAATGGCCTTCGCTATTTTAAAATGCAAAAAACATTTCAGCGCATTTGCACGCCACAGGCAAAACTGTTTGACATCGACTCAAACTTTTATGTTCAATTTTACGAAAGAGTACAAAAGAATAGTTTTTTCAAAGTACCCGAAGAGCCTGGCTTCCGGAAACTGTATCTCGACCGAAGTCACGAAACTCGAATTCTATCGAGCTTCGATCGATTTCTATTTATTTCTCTCTTTCCACAAACTTTTATACAATAAAAGGATTATCAGTCAAAATCAAAAGCTGTGTATAAATAAATAATACATATTCCATTACTGCCACATAAAGTCTCGTATAACACCCAAATTAACCGCATAAACAATTGAAACCACCGGATGTATACAGTATTATACAAAAATTATTTTATAAGCAACAATAACTTTTCAATTACGAAGACCTAAAGTTTATAATCTATACACTAGACTCCCGTATAACGCGGTTAATATATTACGCGTTCTATGAAATCGCGTTATCAAGGAATTCCCGTAATTGATTATATAGCGTGTTTTACGAGGATCGCGTTACATAAAACAAGTCATAGCAATATCTTTAACGCGTTGTAGGAAGTCGCGTTATACGGGAGTTTACTGTATTTGAAACTCGAAATAAAAACAACTGACCGATTTTAATTCATAGAATTATTATCATAACATTCCATCCCGAGTGGTCGACATTTCTTTTTGCCGATTTCGAGTATTATACTTTCATATGATTGATATTGTTAATAATTAAGTAAATCTTTGTGACATTGAACAAATATTTTGGTGAAACCATGCCACACTTTTCATTACTTCATCCAGTAGCTTTCATATTTCATGTGTATCATAAATAATATCGATTCACCTCTCATAATTTTCAACTATCATCGACTAGTAACTTGTGCATAAATATACATACATATAATATGTATATATTATATAGGATATATCGCTGTTGTTAAGATAAAATTTATTAACTAACATTTTCATGTAAAGATCACGACTTTTCCAACAGATGGATAACAAAAAGTTATAGCAATAAATACAAAGCAAGAGTTATTGAAAACAATGTTGTTAATCAATTTTAGCTCTGTCACAACGATATATAAGTTTTTACTATTGTATATTATATGTATATGTATATTATATGTGCAATATTTTATATAAAACCCAGGAGATCAAATAAAATCAGAATGCAGCGATCGACTATATATTTCTGTATTTTACTTTGTTATTGTATATATATTAAAATAACGAACCTCACAACACGCGATACACCTTACACGATTTCCTTCTCTTTCATTTATTTCGGTTTTCCTTAATTTATTTAAGTATTATCATTCTAGCGGAAGAATGGTGACTAAAAAAGGAATTTTTTATTACATCGATTGTACGCAGAGTTCCTTTCGTTTTTCTTTGTTTTCTAGCGAGCTTCAAAAATACCGATTTCTAAATCAAATGGAGTTTTATATTTACAGCGGAACTCTGAACTCTTACACTTTCATTCTAATACAGTTGTTTACAACAATTATCGAATGTGTTTTGGAAAAAAAGGGTACTTTCTGTATTCAATTGAATCTGAAATAGAATTCGAATGAGTATTAATGAAATTAATCACTATGTTTATAACTATCAATGGTTCTCAAAAATATTCCTCGAAAAATACTTTCGGCTTTTGGCTGCGAATGAGAATCTTCTTAATTGGTATTAAAACTCTTCGTGAAACACTTTATTATAATAATTATCGAAAGCATTTTCGTGAAAGCTCATCGTCTGACTTACAGTGAGTGTAAAAAATATTCGTACAGCAACGAATTCTAACAAAAACCTCGTAAAACTATAATAATATGTACCTACGAGTTGTTTTTTTAAATGTTTTAAATTAAATAAGTTCTACGAGGTTTTTATTAAAATTTGCTGCTGTACGAATATTTTTTACACTCGCTGTATATCGCCATATTGGTCTTGAGAAAATACTTTTATCGTTTGATTATTTGTAGGGTACAATTTATTTTATGATGGTGACAAATGATTTCCGAAAGTATTTACCAAACACATTTTACATATTTTATTCGAGTGAATGCAAAAGCATTTTTTAAAAAACATCTTTGATATTTGGGTGCACTGCAAAAAGAGCACATGTTTGTTTTACTATTAAATTGTATAATCACCCGGGTTAATCACATAATAATAACACTAACAATGATAATCGAAAGTATTTTTCGGAGAATCTTTTCAATCTACAGTTAATCTTGAAAGAGAATTTCCATCTTTGATAATGAAATTACCAATTAGAATTCATTAAGACTAGTTATGTTAATTAGTCATTAATAAAGGAATAATTAATGACGATAATACTGTCCTATTTTCCATATACTCCTAAAATTTGAGTAGACCTGGGCATTTGTCATTAACCTTATTTCAAAAATACAACAAACTATGATAACTAATCAATATATCAATAATTAAATCATACAGAAGATTAATCTGCTAGAATCAGGAATTAATTTAGGAATTTATATTATTTGATTTAAGAATTTCGGTAATTTGCTTCTACGATTAATCGGAGCATAATTATTAATATTCGATATTTAATTTAAAGTAAACGCGGAGACTTATCTAGTCGTTCAAGCATAAATAATAATTGATTTAGAGAGACTGGATATTTTTTAAACACATTGTTGTTTACCGATCACGAATTAACTCGTGCTGTTACACTGTACACGTATCAGCTATGCAATTATTAAAGTTCAAAGGAAAGCATGTTTTTATATTTAGAAAATAATTTCAAATGCCCAGGTTTAGCTTTCTTTTAATTTGTTTAATTTGTCCAGAAGTATTCAAGTACCGAAAATGACTATATTATTAAATTATTATTATATTATTGATACAAAATGAAGTTTCGATACAAGACAAGTAAAATATCATTTACATCGATCGTGGAATAAAATCGCATTATTTCGAGGAAGTATGTTATTTACATAAACAACGTTCGATATTGAAACTTCTTTGTATCTATCAATTAGGAATATATTCCTCGAGATTGATATCTATATCCTCGACAACGAGAAACAGTGTCGTTTCATTAAAGTTTGATTAATTTCAATTAAGATCGACTTATTATTTGGTTGATTGGCAGCTTTCGATTCAGTACTTTCGGTACCTGCTCTCAATTTTTCGTTTGGTCCTTTGTGGGTTTTTCATTTTGAATTTCGTAAACCCTCGACTACTATCTTCTTCCAAATTTTAATAATTATGGATTTCGATGTGATTTCTTTTCAATAAAAAACGATAGGATTCAATGAAAGTAACGTTTATCATTATAAACATGATTCTTGTCTCGTAATGATAAAGTAATACAATCTGCTATTCGTTTTAAACGTAGATTAATCGAAATATTTTATCGAACAATCAGTTCGTGTAATTTGATAATATTAACCCCTTGATGTACAAATAAAACGTAGCCCGATGCGTTCAAAAATCACTATTTAATTTGGTTCAACTGAATATTTATGTAATCTTGGAAACAGAACGGAAGTATTTACATTACTAAAATTCCCTAAAGTATGGCAATTAGCTGTCCGCCGGAGACAGCTTTTGTGTCTCGGAGACTTCAACGTGTACAATGACACTAAAACAAATCCCGTCTCTCAGACGACATTGTATGCCAAGGGGTTAAACTCGTAGCTTTGTAAGAATCAAGCATTCAAATAAATGAATAATAAGACTTAAGAATAATTACAAAAGAACTTGTTAATGCAACGTGCATAAACTTAAGTCACAGATGTTAATGTTACTGCGTGCTAGAAAACGAAATAATTAAAAACATATTCCATGAAATATTACAGTAAGATTAAGGTCTTACAAACTTTCTTTACTTATTTTAACTTATTTTAAGCGGAAATAATGGCCTTCGTACAAGACTTAAGTTTAGTGCATCTGAAATTACTGTTTTTAATTACCTACCAATTAAGCGTGCCTTTCAAATAAATATAATAATAACATCAAATGTTGGTTCAAGTGAATGAGGTTAAGATTTATAGTTACGAGAAAGTTAGTGTTTCTAAATTAAATTCAGCTCTACGTTTTTTTAACGAACTGTTTATTTAAAGAAAGAGGTTATGTTGTGAAATTAGGATGGTAATCGAAAGTCAAGTTAGTTTTGTAACTGCTGGGCGAAAGGAATGACAGAATGGCGAAAGGAGTAACACAAATAGCGAATGGAATGACAAAATGGTGGAAGAATTGATTCAGAGGAAATAGAAGATCCAGTAGACCGCGTTGAACAGCATGAAACTGACAGGGAAAATGATCCTCGAGTACTTATCGATTATGTTTACGTCTTTTATCTTAGGCATCGACATCCTCAGCACCGATGCTCCCCTTCGAAGGGCATGTAGAACCTGAAATATATCAGGGAGTATATTAGTGCGTATATTCAGTATAATAAGTAGCACGCGTACTTATGCAACACGGTTTCGATATAATGCGGTGCACAAAATTATGTCTTCGATATAACGCGTGTATGTGATCCGAGTCGTGCATAACACGATTTTTATAACGCGATCTTTCTCTAGAACTCAACTCCCACATACGATGTTATTACTCGATTTGAATTGAAACTTTTCTATTGAAAAGTTCTTAATGGCGAGGTATTCTGACAAAGTAATTAATCAGTCTAAAATGGAAAAGCATTTAAGAGATTATTTTCGTCATCTCTTATGAAATAGAATGGAAAGGGAACGGCCATTTTACCTTTGGTTTATGCTGCCTGGTTCCTCTGTACCTAAGTCCAGCGTTTCTCCCATGCGTGTTGTAAGCAGCAGCTCTCGCGATCCGGAAACTGGGAGGAAATTTCGCAGGATCGTGCTCTCTTCCGGTTCCGGGTGTTGAGGCACCGCTTACTAACCCAGATCTGTTTCGAATACTCGGCAAAGGAGACATTCTTAAGTCCTGAAGCTCGATTATGTCTGCGTCTGTTGAACCAGGAAACGGAGAAGTTGCTTTGCTTCCTGAGGGAACACATTTCAAGAAATCCATCTCTAAAGAAATCTATAGATAGTTTTCTACTATCTTCACATTGATATGTATTTAATATAGAAATACAAATTTAGCATTAAATTCTACCGTACAGTGACAACAATAATTTACTTTCGGAATAATCGGAAATCAAAGTTAACTTAGAAAACGTTTTTTACGGAGGGCAAAAATTGATTTCAAAAATACGCCATAGAAAAGAATATCCGAAACGAACCCGACTTGGAGGCTAGGGTTTTCTTATCGTCGGTGTCCTTCTTTTTAGTCTTCTTCTTGGCTCTGGCACCCCAGTAGGTGTAATTAACCGCGGCATACTCGAGGAGTGCCGCGAAAACGAAGACGAAGCACATCACTAGGTAAATGTCAATCGCCTTCACGTAACTTATACGTGGCAGTGAACTCCTTACACCCGTCGAGATCGTTGTCATCGTCAGAACCGTCGTTATTCCTAGTCAACATTAAATTCACATTCCTATCTAATCCATATTTGTGTAACAAAACCATTTAGAAGATTAATTTGGTGAAACCAGGAATTAATATAGGAATTTCTATTATTTGATTTGATCAATTTTCGTAATCTATTTCCAAGATTAATTGAAACATAATTAACAGTAACAATAATAATCGGAAGTATTTTTTGACGAATATTTTCAGTACGTAGTTACATATACATATGTATTATATGTATAAGATTATATTTAACAGTATAATCCATCTTCCATATTTAATGATTATATTACTATTAATTAGAAGTCATCAAGGAATAATGAATTACGTTAATACTGTTCTGTTTTCAAGCCATCTACAATGTGGTACTAATATTATATAGTAATAGTTTAAGGGAAAGAGAATTACCAAGTGCAACCCTAGCGCTCGTTGCCTCGTGATTAATCCAGAAACTGACCCAACTCAACATCACAATCAGAATACTTGGCAGATATGTCTGGAAGACGAAATATCCGATATTTCTTTGAAGTTTGAAGCTCAAGGATAATCTCTGATAGATGCCTGTCGCCAATCTTTCCTTCCTATCATTGGTTTCGTATCCGATAATCGTAAATTGAGGTAATTCAGCCTCTTCCACTCCTCGGACGGGGGTGTCTTTCCAGTACATCACAACATCGAGAACAGTGTAGCCATCTGAAAGTAAATAAAGAGATCAATCAGTAATGGAAACCATATCGGAAGTCCTGGATGAGGGTTGAATGGGATTGAAATTTGTGATGCTCTTACTTTGTTGATTAAGGATTGGTTGGTGGAATTTCTAACAATCAGAAATAGAAGAGAAAGGGGGTGAAATGAAATTCGATGATATTTCTGTGAATACATTTACATATATACAGTACATATATAAATAGAAGGTGATTGTAGATGTAGATGTGTAGAAGTGTAGATGAGAAATATTTGTATTGCTACCGTATATACAGGGTGTGCTAAAAATGCGGAGCTTAAACGACAATCAGTACTCATTAAACTCGGAATATGTTTAATCAATCGGAAAATTAGAGAAGTTAGAATTAAAGATAATTATTGATCTTCAAGTAGCAAATGATTTGTTTGCTTCTATTTGTTAATATAAATTAATACAAGTTCTTCTACTCTTTGTATATAATATAACATTTAATTCCGAGCATTTATTTCTCTGCAATAGACAATTTAGTTAATGAATATTCAAAACAAAATATATAATGAACCAGGAGATTACTTGATTTTGATAAATATATAATCATTTTAACTCTTTCGCGGCTAACGTCTGTTACATCCGGCATCCACGAATTGAAATCTATTACATTAAAGTATATTACTAAATTATATTATTATTTCAATATAATTTTCAATAATCGATTAAAAATTGATGATTTATTACTTAATTTTAATTATCATTTTATTTTATTTTAAACATGTTTTATTAATAAACTATCGTGTACAATTAATACACGAGCGTAAAATAGCACTGGAAGTGAGAAGCAACTGTCCACGCGGAAAATATGTGCTTACGGCACCACGAGATCTTCAACGGAAGAATATTCACGGCTAGCATCGCCGCCGCGAAAGGGTTAATAAAACTGAAAAGAGAGAATTTTTCATATGACGTGTTTGTTGATAATGTTTGAAGATCTAGGAAATGAAGAAGGGGTTGACAGCGATAAGAAAGGATCTAGGTATCGTACAGCTTTCGATCTCTACGGTGCAGTTCTGCGAATCGAGCGGATAGTAGTGCAGATCCATCATGCAGGCCAGGGTCGTCGTAAATCTCATGCCGTAAGTCACCGAACCGTCCCCGGATAAGCGTACGAGCTTATTGCGCTCGGTCACATCGTGCAGGAAACTGCGAACAGAAAACATTAACCTTCTCTTCTTCCGTTTACTTTTCCCTCTTATCGTTAGTCCTTTATTTCTGTGCATATCTCGTAATAAGAAGCTTCAAACCATTTGCACTCGGAGGGGACTCGTCATTCTCAGTCGGCTACTCCATTTATTGATACAACTCGAACGGGGATCAAGAGGCAATATTAAGATTTACTCCAGTTGTCGGTGATTTAAAATTCAATAACAGAAAATGAGTGGAGTTAATCTTTATTTCAGTCTCCGCTCGAATTAACGCAATAAACTGAGTGGCGACTGATGGTCGCCTTTCGAGTTTAAAGGGTTAATAATTTCGGATTCTCTAGCGATTTGATTTCATGACGATTCGATAACTACACTAATTCGAAGACTCATTTCACCCTTAATCGGCACTTTTTCATTTCGTTTTTAACTTGTTTATTATTATTTTATTATTGCCTTGTTCCGATTTCGATTGTTCTAATTGAATCTTGTTAGAATATAATTACAATGTGAAGAGGGTTAAGTAAATAAGTTAAATAGTGTACGAATTACAAATATAAATATATAAGTTGTTCAAAAAGAAGATTTAAAATGAAACTAAAAAGCGAAAGAAAGTTTTAAAGAGAAGATTTAAAATGAAACTAAAAAGCGAAAGAAAGTTCAGATAGTATAATTAGTAATTATTAATTACTATTCGTTTTCTCGTGGAAATGATCATTAAAACTAATAATAGAATATAATATTTAGGGACATAAACAATTACAGTAAACATAATACACTGCTTAGGGTCATCTGAGTTCGCGATAACTAAATAAAACAATTTTTTATAATAAGTAGGAAACTAGTTCAATAAAAACAACTGTAGATAATAATATTGTATACAATAATAAATCAAATTAATATCATACCATATGTATATTGCAGTATAATGATGCAACTTGTTAATAAATTCATATTGCATAGAGGAGGTCGCAGAATAATTATACAATATTCATAATACCGATAATAAACAATTGTTAATTAAACGGTGAAATCAGTCTCAATCGTAACAATTATTTATTTATACGAGTCAAATATTTGTCGAGTTACTTTACCTGTTTTTGTCGTTCGCGAAAAAAGTGTCAGGAACCCAAATCTTTTCGGCGAAATCTCCACTAAGAGTCAGGACTTCCTCTTCCTGGGAAAACGCGAGTCTTTCGTCCTTCCAATATTGATTCAAGTACATCGTTATCGTGTAATCCTGTAATTAGAACCCCGTAAATGTAAGATGTGTGTTTTTGAGTGTAAGGATTAATGAATTATCGATGGTTTGCAAAAATACGAACCATATTTACTTCCGAAATCGCATCGAAACTCGCGATCGTGAGATCCATGCCCACTAACAAAGGATCCCCTAGAAAAGACAACTTCCGGATCATCAAAAAGTATGATTTTTTAAGTAAATTTTACGTAAAACATTTTAAGTAAAACCTATCAGGTTTTCTGAAATCGTCAGTGGAAATAGTAAAATCATTTTTATTCTACGCACTGCTTCGTTTTTGATACAAAACATGTATATTAATTACTTAGTTATTATTAATATATTAGTGTAGTTATTAGTTACTATAACATGGTTATTATAACTTAGCTATTATAGTAAATGAAGTTATCAATATTCAATCGAATCACTACTTTTTCTACTTGATTATCTTCAGTGTAAAATGAAAATGTTGGAGAAAGTCGAATTACAAACCGCCAAAGTTTGGTCTCAATCGAATGTCATATCCATCGAGGATTCGAGAAATGGTTTGCGTCACGTTCTCCAGTCTGTCGGACATCCCTGTGTTTTCCAGAGAGGCCCTGCAACAAAATTCCCTGTTATTTCCGTAGTGTATTAAAAAACGTGTCCATAAATATATAAAAGCAGATCAAATATTGATAGCAAATAAAGAGACACTACTATTTCCACAATGTAGTAACTACAAATCCGTTAATGATTGACGAATGAGACCAAAACCAATAATTAAGCACACAGAGAAGTTTTCGTTGACCAAAAATATCTTATAAAAAGCTTGTATTACATAATTATATACTTGATATGATTATTTACTACAGTCGTCCATCTTTAAAGTAAAACCTTTCATTTTCACGAAATAAAATGCAAAGTTATGTATAAAAGATATTATATTTTTATACCCCAAATCTATATTCAATATATTATTATTAAATAAGGTGATGTGCAATAATGTTGTATAGTGTAGTACATAAAGTTAGGTGTATTATATTGTAGTATAATATCATACTTTTATATAATAAAATGACCCATATTTAATTTAAAACATTTTCCTTACAGAGCTATCGAAAGATTTCAACATTCTGCCGTTTAATGCGCCATCTTTCATTCAACGGCAATCTACTATATTATGCTTCACTGTATCATACTTGCTACTCTACTCGAGAATATATAAAAAATACTGTAACATTGTATAATAAGCGATATGCATTGTATTCTATATTATATGTTATACATCAGTTTTAAAATAAAATAATCAATAAAGCATACCAAGTGGCACGATGACAAAACTGTAGTAGAATTAAAATAATTTGCGCGAACATCCTGTGAATATTTTTCGGAAATTACGTCAGCAATCGTCCTCCGAAATCTTTTCCTGGCGTCCTTGCACCTCGATTTCGAGTTGCCAAGTGCTATAACAAAGGAAATGTTTATAATATTACAGGGAGAATTAATGTCAATGTTGAAAAGATGCAGCTTAACCTTTTCTTCCAAAAAACGACATCACACGGGTCCTTTAATTTATAGATTACAAATATACTTGTATAAATTAAATTAATACTTTTGTAACCATATTGTTATGTCATAGTTTTTCAGCGATTTAATTACTTTATACAGCATTTTCTTTATACAGGTTTGCACACCAAATTCAACTTTTTGCAAATCAAGCAAATTAACCTTGTGTGATAAAAATAAAATGAAATGTAAATTTATTGTTAAGAAATGACAACTTTTATTGTATATAATACAAAGATGCACATGAATTACTATTAAAAAATTTATTACATGAATTGGTAATTAAAAAAGCTTAAGAAACTATGTATGTAGGAAAACTTGATTTGCAAAGGGGTGAATTTAATTCGCAAAAGAGTGAATTTGATTTGCAAAAAATTGAATTTGATTTACAAAACGTTGAATGTGAAGTGTAAAACCTGTGGAACATATGTTATTTCTTCATGCATTTAATATCACCGTATCTCGTAAATATAAGTTTTAAAAAACAGATTATTATTTAAAAATATTATCGCACTTTCCAAGAGACTATTCAATGCGGTATAACTTTATTATCAGAATTCCTTTATGAATATTGTTTATAACGAGTCCTCGCGCGATATTTTTTAAAAGCAAACTCAACGGAATCGTAAAAACGATGCCAACGAGACCCTCGTTTTCTTATTAATATTTAAAACTATTCCAGTGGTGGGAAACGTGGGTGGCTGTTCGAATCTGTATACGTTAAAAGGATCAAGTACGAGGAGTCTGATTTATCAACAATTGAAAACGGGGTCGAAATGTTCTTTGTTTTGTTAGAAGTTTAATATGCAAGAATATGGAAACTAAATTCTAAAGACGTTTTACATGTTTTTCAATTATGTCGTAGAGGGATGGTGAAGCATTAATATTTATAAGTTTCTCATGCAAGATAAGTTATATGTAATGTGTCCTATTTATTTCAATTATTGATAATAATTTGCATATTGTACATATACATACATACATATACATACAATGTACATACATATATGTAACACAACATTTAATTCCTACATAATTGCAATAATAATAGTAACAAATGACTTCGCGCTTCAGATAAAAAATGCGATTGAAATACGTGGAGTATTTCTTTAACTAACACCATTATTCTTTCATTTCTCTGATAATTTCTTATTATCAATAGAATATTGTTTTCATAATTTACAGAGAAATAAGGCATATAATAATAGCAATAATAAATAATTATGCAATATTGAGTATGTGATATTAGAATATCATTTCGTAATCAATCAATTCTGTATATATTAATTCTAATTAAGAACTGATAATTGCGAATAGAAGTCACTTGACATCCATGAAATATTGTTCAAATATTCGGATTAATAATGGAAGAAATTGTATTAATAACAAGAATAGTAATAGTAACGAGTTTTGTCTACTATTAAAAACGTAATAGTAATTATTGATAATAATGTTCGTAATAGTAATAGTAATAATAGTAATAGTAATGATTTCCTTTTATTGCCACATTACGTGACTCAATCAGAAACTGTTATATTAAATCAAAAACAGTCGCTATTTATCGACATTGTATTATAATTAATTAATGATTAGCCAAGCATTGATACATTAATACGTTAATTGCAGTTGCCAAGCGAATAACATTTTGATTATGCACGTTATATATACAACACATGTTATATATTCTAGAAAGCATAAATTATGAAACTATGAAAAGATAGGTATAAGTTGGGAGACAGAAGTTAACATAGATAATTCTTCTATAAAACAAATATATTGTAAATAAAGAATGCTTACAATAAAGAAGATCAAAATTGAAAAACGTTTCGTACGTTTTAGATACAGAAGAACAAATAAGTATTATTCTTGCATTTTTAGGTAGTGATTGCTCGAAAACAACATTGTTTGTGCCGAAATGCCATTACGTTAAATAACGTGCTTATAAACAATGATATCAAAGAAATTGAATGAACAAGTACCTGGTGATAGTAGCACAGAACCTCGCGCCGTCGGCGCGTTTCACGTCGACGTCCCTTCTCATCTCGTTCTCAACAAACCCAATCTCAAATCAAGCCCTTCATGCAACCCCACAAAGTCACCCCAAAAACTGTTTCATCTCAAACCACGAAGGTAAGAAACGCACTCGAAAAACCACCGAAAAATCCACGAATTCACCGTTTCACGATTTGGTCCACCTTCTAGGGTTGCTGCGTCTCTTCAAGCTTGTTTCACCACCGCTCGAGATGAATTCTCCGTTTCTCTCTCGCTCGGCAGGTCTCGTTCTTTTCTCTCTTTTCAGCTCACCGAAATCCGTTTCTCTTTTTAGAGGTTATCCTTCTCCATATTTGGGGGTAAGAGAGGGTGAATTCAGAGAATAGTGGGGGGTGAAAGGGGAGTAGGGTTCGAGCACATGCGCTTTTTGGTCTTCGAACGACCCACTGACACAGCTGATCGAACCCACTGACTTGGATTCTACATTTCAACCCCTTCTGTCGTTGACCTTCGCTGAGAAAAGAAATCATTCCAGCCTTCTTTCTTTTTCACTTCGAAGCAGCATTACTTCTTTCGATCCAAGGGATTGTTTATGTACTTTTTATATTAACCCCTTCTCTAGATTGGGTTTGGATTACTGTGGATTCATTAATTATTCTTCGATGGTGGATGCATCGAGTTGCCTCTGTGGTCCACGACTTTGATGATGCCAGAAAAAAGCATTTATTCTTTTAATGTCCAATGATAATTTCGACTAATAATTTCATAAATGAAACCATTTGTTAAGAAATATATCTGGTAACACTGTTTTTTAATTTATTTTTAATTACAGATATTTAATTTATTTTTAATTACAGATATTGTCAACATATTCATTTACGCGTAGGTCACTGCATACTATAAAAATTATTGTTTATTTTGAAGTTTTTGTGCCCTAATCCTCGAAAGAACATAAGTATAAATGTTCATTCCTATGCTGACTACAGTAATATGATAATTTAATAACTCATGGAAAACATAGCTATGAAAATTGTTTAAATCTATGTCGGATAATATTATTATATTAAAGCTTTTCATTTGTTATCGGCTAACCCAGATCTAACCTAGCTTTAGTTATTAAACAAGAAAGTGACTGAAAAGTTCTGAAAGAAGAAAATCTTCGTTATTCGCTCCTCACATCAAGACTCGTTAATTCGAGTTATCGTTATGTTGTTGAGTATTACTTTCGTAACTACATAAATATTGGAAATATTAGTTTATAAAAGTTATAGTTACTTTTAATAACATTACTGTAACCAACGATTTTATTCTTTATGATCTAATAGTGTTTGGAGTATTAATCACATTCATTATGCAATTTATATTTCGATATTTCATTGAAATATCTAAAACCCCGCTTATTAAGCGGAAAAAATAAAACAGTAAAAGGATAGAGTAAATAAGAAACAACATTAGTTATGCGATGATCTAATATAATGCTAAATAATTAAGTAATGCAATAATTAAGATCATATCCTTATCAATAATGATTTTATTCTTTATGATCTAATAGTGTTTGGAGTATTAATCAAATTCATTATGCAACTTATATTTCGATATTTCATTGTGAAATATCTAAAACTCCGCTTATTAAGCGGAAAAAGTAAAACAGTAAAAGGATAGAGTAAATAAGAAACAACATTAGTTATGGGATGATCTAATATAATGATGAATTATTAAGTAATGCAATTAATTAAGATCATATCCTTATCAATAATGAGTTTTAGTATGTTTTACTGTAAATTCCATCGAACGATTTCGGAGCTTGCGCGAGAAGAAACGAGTGCTTTCAGAAGCTCCTCGTGGTGGGAGATCCACGAGGATCTCGCAATGGCTCGTCAATCTTCCTCGCGGCCGCCGGCGATCTCTTTAAACATCCTCTTTTTTATCGGAACTTGCATCCTCGTAATCGGTAAACTATCGGAGCCGACCAGATGTTCCTGTAAGTACAATATTTTACAATCCTTTTAACACGTTGATTACCGTGGAGATCACCGGTGACCAACGATGTGAATATTACTAAACACGAATCAAATACATCGCTAATAATATAATGTCAAACTTTTGATATTTTTAATGTTACGATAACGATGTAAAGAAACTAAAGTATCGTAGAGCACTTAAACAATTTGGTTTCTGCATGTGTATGTGAATGTTGCAAATATAGTGAGGTATCGTATAACACGGATTTCGAACCAGCAATCAACGTGTTAACTGACCCGTTTTAAAAAATATTATTCAAAATCTAACATGTATATAGTTATTAATCATCCCTGATTCTAATACAAATTACAAGCCACAAGCTCTTTCTATTGGTTACAATCTTCACGAACTTTGATAAACCAGTGTCGTGATTAACTGAATTGTTAAATTATTGTAACACTTAAACTGTTAAAATCTGGTTTGTAAATAGTTTATAAATTAAAAATTCACGATGAGTCGAAATCGAACTAACATTTAATTCAAGTCTCTCTATTTTCGTAAACATTTAATACCATTCTTAATTTTGTTATTACTACAATACAATCACCATTATTATTATCCATGAATTACTGTTAATATTATTACATAATAATTATTTATTAATTTTTCAAATGAGAATAACATTTATCGAGGAAAATTGTCAAGGAGTTACAAGGAGACTTAATTTAATAATATTAGTCATATTAATATTCGAATTCAAATAACTTTGTTTAATATTATTTCATATAAACATTATCAATTAATGCTGACTATTACCGATGATTATAGAGGAAGATTTTTATGTTGATTAAAATGGCGGTAACATTATGTCGGTCTAATCAAAACATCGAGAGATGTTTAAGAGAAAGTTGAGCCCGAGGCGAATTACGATAATGAAAACGGACAAGCGAAAGGGATTTTAAAGTAAAATAAAAGTGAATGATAACGGGGGATTGGGGCTTGCAAAAAAATCGGTGGTCTTTATCGATGATTTCGAGGAAAGAATAATATTGGACTGAGGCCTTAATGAAAGCCCGAAATTAAAGTGGTCTATGATGTAACAGTAGCTCGTTTTCCAGAACCGATTATTTGTGCTCAAACACCACCGTTCTACAAAGGAAGAAATATTCATTTAACATGAACATGTTTTGAATAATTATTTATTAATTATTCGCATTAAATTAAAAAGCTCCTGTGGCATTACCACCCCACTGTACAAATAATTGACGTAAACAATTTGTGCATAATTATTCATTAATTAGTCGCGTTGAATTAAAAGCTCGCGTGGCATTAATCTGCACATAAATCTACTTTGTAGTTGAATTTTCGAAATCAATTGCTTCCAAAAAGATTTAAACAATTCGATTCCACTGGGAAGTATTTACTACGACGTTTTCATTGCAACATTGCGTTACAAAGGATGTTTATTGCAACTTTTATTGGAAAAAGCAGCACGTTGGTGGATTCGATGAGAAAAGTGAAAAACAACGTGGAAAATGGAGTTTAATCATTACGTTATAAATTGAAATTCTTTGGCCCTTACTCTTTGGCTTTTGGCAAAGCTTCCGGTATCGAAAGCAAAACGAAAGTTATTAAATAAATCATATTGATTTTAACCTATTAAAAGACAATTCTATTAGAACAAAATCATACATAATGTCAACAATATTCGAAACGTGGGAAAGAACAAATCAATTAAATAAATATTTATAACGACTTTTGAACCTCAAAGTCATTGAGTTCATTATTACGGTCGATCCTTCTGAATTAAATTTCACTTTTTAACCATAACACTAATTACCCTAATTATGTTACACTTAATACACAGAAAATGTTGTTGAAGACTGAGAATAATATAAAAGATATTAATACTGTCCGATACATATTGAAAAAGAGTTAAAGTTTATTGGGCACTGTATTATAAAGAATAAGAAATGATTCAGTGCACATTTTCTTCGGTATTGAATTATAGATTTGGATCTGCGACATTTTTCTCCACAATTTATATCTTACTCGATACTTCCGGTGAAACAGAGTGAAAGGGGTGTCACAGGGATGAAGGGGGATCGAAATAGAAAAGAAGAAGATCGGTATGATGTAACGAGGGCGAACGTTCACTCGAAAGATCGTCGGGTGCTCTCGTCGGAAGTTGCTGAATCCGCGGATGAAGAGAGCACTCTTTTTAACCCCTTTCCACTACTTTCCAAACCCCCGTCCCCTTTCTTTTGGCTCTGCCTAATGCCTGCCCTTTCTTCCTCCCTTTTCGACCTCGAAATTTGCGTCGGAACTCGATCTTCCGACGAACAGAATTTTCCTTCGTTGCTGTGTAATCGCAACATTTTTATGGAAAATTGACACGTTCATTACCAATGCGTCACATATGTCTGACTCGTCGGTTTCTTTCGAGAGCCTGGTGTCACATATATGTGATATTTATATAGAAAGGTTTGTCTGTCTTGTTTAGTATATTTTATATGTGTATGATTGAATATGTGCGACATTTTGTGTAAGACTACTGCAAGAAAAACATACGCTGTCGGTTTTTTTAATTAAACCGTGATAGCCAACATGTTAACCCTTTGACTGCGGCGTGTTCTAACAAAAAACCATTAACACCATACAACGCGATATTCGCGTGGAAATAAATTGACACTAAATTGTGTCGATAAAAATAAGAAAAATTAAGGAGTTGTTGAGATTCAGTTATTCGATCGATTCTTGTATGACATAACAGTACGTTCCATACTGTATTAATTCGCTAAGAAAGTAAATGCGCTGTACCCAGCAAAATTTACTGGTCGTATATATACACTTTTCGTATATATCCATGGACATAGAAGAGCGTATATATACGCCGTCAAAGGGTTAAATACTGCCGAACAACAACCGTAGAGTTTAAAGATTGAAATGTTTATTTGTCTACTTTCAGTTCGGTGATTTTAATATTGTTATCGACGTGCAAGAATAGAAATCACGCGCTTGAAGTTGCACCGTCGTCAACGAGATCCTCGATAAGATCCTACGTTTCGAGAATCCCCAGAGGTGGCCTCAACGACGTGGTTTCCAGGAATATTACAATGGTCCTGGAAAACTTACTTATGAATTATGAAAATAGCCAACTGCCGACTCATGGAAAAGGTAGGAGTTTGTATTATAACCGTAATTCGTTAATATAAATAAGACAGTTTCTATTAGAATTCATTTATAATTAACACTAGAACTACCAACGTAGTCAAAATGACGGGTCCGCGGCATTTAATAAAAATGTTTAAATTTATAACGTTTCATTGTATGAGGTGTTCCGCGGTTCGGTTTGCTTAATGGACATAAATATCGATTAATTTATTTCTTCCATCCGTTCTTTTTTTTTAAGAACGTACACATAATTATACAAATATAGCTGAATATATTGCCGGTAGTTCTAGTGTTAAATTCTTTCAAAAAATATATGTCGAAAATATGGAGTAAAAGTTTTTCACGGCAGGTTCATTTAAAAGAGATTCAAGTTTGTTTCGCGTATAATCATATAGCATCATACATCAAGAAGTAGGTTGCACTTGAAATTATTTTCATTGCGAGTGTTTGAAGTTAAAAAATGTAACGTAATAAAAGCGTTGCATTAAAGCTTATTCTTTGCATAACTTGAAATGAAACGTAAGAAAAACATGCACTAGTATAATTAATTGTACTCGGTGACTCTAAGTCTGCGAAATGACTTTAAATTTTCCGGTCTGCCGGAACATTCCGTCCGTTTTTTTAGAAAAGGAAAATAATAGAATCTTACGCTGTTTATTAATATTTAATTAGTAATGTGAGTTCCATTAATGGCGATAACTTCTTCGTAAAAATAGGTCTTCTTCCATAATGTTGCCAAAAATATCATAATCTATCACAGAAGTTCTTCCAAAGCGTAGTTAGTCTTCGAGGTTAAAGTCTCCGTTCTTAAAGTCGAACCATCTTCCGCGTGTTCTTTCGGATATTGCGCATGCTCCAAAAACGTTTAACAAACTTCTACATGCTTCCGCAGCGTGATTTCCTGGGTGATAATCGTAAAGTTTACAGTGTCGTAAAAGAATCTTATCGACAGACATCTTTCCTTCGATATTTCTTGGTAAATACCGATGATAATCCATTTATTTCGATGTATGTCGAAGGGTACCAATGATAAAGCATAACGGTGAGAAGAATGAATCATATACTTTGGATTAAAACACTTTCCTTCGCGTTTAAGATAATTGTGCGCTAAGCGGGCAAAACTTTTCGGCAGTTCGAATATGTTAGAGATTAAGAAGAAATTTTTCGAAAATTTACTTTCTATGATATACGTTCCTTGCTTATTATAAAAGTCTGTATTCTTGGTAGGTCGCTGTTCTTAAAGTATCGTAAATTCTTTAGAAAGATTTTCCTATTTGTCCGATCCACTTTAATTTCGATATTGCCAAGAAGTTTACTGGATCGAAAATATTCAATTTCCCGTATCGAGGAATCCGCTTAATCCTCTAATTCTCTGTTGTCCCAATCATCGGGAACCAATTGATCCGATGAGAAATCTCCGAATTGGAAACTCTATCCACATCTGATCGATGTAACTCAACGTATAATTGATATTAGACATGATATGAATATGCACTCTTATTGTTTACACAAATATTGAACTATGAAACTATTTCATTAGATAATAATTCCAGGTCAAAGTATATATAAATATGATAATTTATTAATCTCGGATGGCAAGTTATTCAACGAATATTTCGTTGACTTGTCATTTTATCGAACATTTATGATTTCGTAATAAATTTAACTTATAATTATCTTCCTTAGATTCATTTAATTAATTCGATACTCATTAAATAATAATTCTTAACATAATAATTGTCAAGCTAATGAACCAAGTAATAATTAAAGCCTTAAAAGAAAATTCTAAATAACCTAGAAATATTTGAAGTTTAAATCCCAAAAGTTGTTTTCAAGTAAAATGGGTCAAATTTGATTTGGATCTTCAGGTACACCAACCATAGTAAAAACGAATATTCTAATAAGAAGCATGGGTCCAGTTTCGGAGCTTGACATGGTGAGAGCATTTAAAGATTTCGTAAATTAATATCGTTTGTAAAGTAAATAACATTTATGAATCTCAATAAAAAAATTATACCAAATCAAACAACAACATATTAATCAAGAGAATACATTCCAGCCGATAAATTCACGAAGATTAAAAACATAATAAGAATAGTTGATAGAAAAATAGAAAGTCTGAGTCGATGAAATCTTTGAAATAATTTGTCTCTAATCTTTTATATTGTTCACCATAGTATCTGGTAATTTGGAGCATAGTTTTTATACTAAATGATAAAACTATCAAATTGTTTATTTCTTTATCTGTTTAATTGCATCCAGGACTATTCAATGGATTGTTATTTCCGGCAATCCTGGAGGGACTCCCGTTTAAGTTTCCCGGGAACCATAAAGTCCTTAAGTTTGAGTATAAAGATGCTCGAAAGAATTTGGAGGCCAGATACTTATTTTTACAATGGAAAACACAGTTATGTCCATACGATTACTGTGCCGAATAAGTTGTTGAGGATATCACAGGACGGAGATATCCTTTATTCTATGAGGTTTTTATGAGATAAAATAATATGCATGATTAAAATTAATTAATTAATGAGAATATTCCAATTTCATCGAAGTTTATATCAGACATTTGTGTCCAGTTCCATTTCGAATATAAATTAAAGAGTTCATTAATCAATAATTTTATGATCCTTTGTAATAAAGTTCAATAGTTTTGCGATGGTTTAAACTTTGACCACATCGACTGATAATTTTGCGATGTAATGAATTCAGTAAATACTGTGTGGTAGCAACAATGTGTTTCATCAGGCATTTTGGTCCAATTCCATTTCGAATATAAATTAAAGAGTTCATTAATCAATAATTTTATGATCCTTTGTAATAAAGTTCAATAGTTTTGCGATGGTTTAAACTTTGACCACATCGACTGATGATTTTGCGATGTAATTAATTCGGTAAATACTGTGTGGTAGCAACAATGTGTTTGTCCGTTTGATTTCAATCGAATTAAATGAAATCAGGCACGTTGCCCGGTATAATTTATATTGAATTAATTATGCGCCGAAATCTAATCTACAAAAAGTTAGTTTGTGTAGGCAGTTAACTAAAAGACAGTAATCCAATATTTCTCGAATGAAATCAGACTCACGATAAAAGCAAAGTGTCCCATGGAATTACGGAACTTTCCTATGGATCGGCAATCTTGTCCTCTTATTCTGGGAAGTTGTGAGTATCTCTATGCAATTCATTCAATTCATTACTTAATCGATTCATTTGCCACTAGAACTATCAAAAGGTTCAAAATGATTTGTCTGCCATTTTTAGTTAAGTTATTCCAATATACCACGACGTATTGTTTGAGATTGAATATACTTTTATTTGATATACATAACGCAAATAACTGCCACTTTCGAGCCGAGCCAAATCCAATATCGACACAATAATGTTTTATGTATTCCTATTATTGTATTATTTTAGACGCGTACACATCGAGACAGCTGGTCTACGAATGGCAGGAAGGTTCCTCGGTGAACTTTGAACCCGGAATGGCCCTCTCACAATTCGACCTCATGGGTTCACCTTGCAGAAATTTAACATTCTTTCGGCGGGAGGGTGAATTCTCTGTTCTACAAGTTTCCTTTAATTTACAAAGACACACTGGCTATTTCCTAATTCAGGTTAATATCATTGTTATCACGAAAGTGTTAACCCTTTGGGTTCCACGGGGGCTTCAACGGCGACATACTCTCGTAGCAATTAATTATTAGGGGTACCGGAAACTAATCAATTTGGGAATGAAGAATGCTTTCGCATCGAAATTTGGAAATTTGATTTTTTTAAAAAGGGAGTTATGACTTTGAAGGATCGTTGATCAAGGAGCATAGATAACGATGGGGATTATCTAATAGAATAATGTTTGATATGAACAAATTAATGGAGTTTCGTAAAATATGCGAAAAATAATTGATTACTTTCCGGTACGCCTAATACATTTCACGTATATAATCAATATAATACACTGAGTTTAATATGATTATATGATGCAATATACTTTGTAAAAGAGATTTTCATAATTCCTGATTCATTTTTTATAATACTTTTCATAATAATTCCCAGGTGTACGTCCCATGTGTCCTCATAGTTGTTTTAAGTTGGGTCTCTTTCTGGATCCACAGAGAAGCAACGAGCGATCGAGTAGGACTCGGTAAAGAATTATAATATTATCATTTTCTTTTGTTGAAGTTTTAACTTAAATAATATAAATTCCCGTCAATAAAAATAATCGTTTACTTCCAGGAATAACCACGGTTTTGACTCTCTCTACTATTAGTTTGGACGCCAGAACTGATCTACCGAAAGTGAAATATGCAACGGCTCTTGATTGGTTCCTTTTGATGAGTTTCGGGTACTGCATCGCAACCCTTTTGGAATTCGCAGGCGTCCATTATTTTACTAAGGTATTTAAGATTTCGACACTCACTGATCTTACACAGGTAAAATTCGTTAACTACAATTTCGCTATTTTCAACTTCAAATATAATAATTTAACAAACACAATTTTACTAGACGGTACAGGCAGGATATATAAATGACTTATTATATTCAAATGTATTATTTCGTGAATATTTAAATTTTAATGAAAAAATATACGGGAACCTTTGTAACTCGATAACATGAAAATGTTAGGTAAAAAAGTTTGCCTCTGTAACAAGTAAATGGTAATTGATTTGCTTTAAAGGTTTTAATTCTTCATGTTTTTAACTCTTCGTTTATGTTTTATTGCAGGTAGGAAGTGGAGAGATTCCGGTGGAAGAAGAAGAGTGGGAGGAAATGGAAAATGTGAACGAACAGAACTATGGGGAGTCCTTTTGCAGTATCGTCTCCCTTAGTCCTGAGGACATTAACCCTGAAGAGATCATCGAACCGTCGAAAAGGAGGAATTCCATCGCTTGCGGGTTCTACAGTGTTCGTGTAGTATATTTAATAAAAAAAAACATTACGCCTTTTCCAGGAATAAGACACTAAAAAATGAGACCATGGTCTTGAAATTCGAATTTGAATGGATCTTCAAATTGAAGTTAAGATGGATCTTGAAATTGAAATTTGAATGAAACTTGAAATTGGAATATGAATCGGGTTTTGAATTTACGTTCTTTTTTTTAATTTGAATAGATCTTGAAATTGGATTATGAATCGGGTTTTGAATTCATGTTCTTTTTAATGAATTGAAATTTAGTCTTGTTTATTTTTATTTTCATCTTTGTTTATTTTTTAATTATTACAACGGTTATAACAGGAACCGGCAATATATGGAAGAGGATTGGTCAATACCAGGCCGTCTACGATGGAAAGACAAACCCAGACAGAAACAAGGATACCAAAATGGAGGCAATTTCTGTATTGTCTTGCGGGGGATGAAGAATTCAGGTTCGTTAATGTATAACATTAATTCATATTAGATATCGTATTGTATACATTAATTAATTAAAACCCTTCTTTTTGTCACGGAGATTCTAATAATTATAGTGATAAATATAGTTTAAAATGATTTCTTTTCTTGCTAATAAACTATTGTTATTAATCTGTTATCATGGTTTTATAGAAGACGAAGGCAAAGAGAAGCAGCAGGAAGTTGTAGAAAAGAAGGCGAAAAGATTGCCAGACACATAAATAGTGTTTCCTACATCGACAGGTTTGCAAGGGTAATGTTTCCGGCTTCATTTGGTATCCTAAATATCTGTTATTGGGTTCTTTACGTTACTTATCAAGAAGAATTCAAGTGGCAAGACCCTCCAGGATCGGTTATATAATAGGTTATTATACAATAGTTCTCGTGTAAGGTTATGTTAGTTAAACCTCTGCAGCTACATGTAGCTTTGAAGTCTCATACTCGTCCATTCGTATCTTTCGTTTGATGTGATTTATTCGTTGTGACAACACTGTCCAACAAATTCAGACTTTTTATTTTTATTTGTAACAACGAACAGGCAATTCTTATAGATTTTGACGCGTTGAAAACAAATCTGCAAACCGTTTTTCTTCGTCACCCTCAGTTTTCGGAAAAATCAATTTTAGAAAAGAAGAGCCTTCTTTCTTCTTTGAACAAAATTTGTGGCGTAAATTTGAAAGTTAGACAGGCTTTACTTATTGCAAAGAATTTTTTGGACTTTTAAGAATGAAATGATATAAATTAGAATTGCAAATTAAATTTGCAAATAAGTTTAAACATTAGTTATATTTGACGAGACACGCTCCGCATGCTCATTTGCTGAAACTCTTTTCAAGTTTGCATACAAATTGTGACGAAAGTATAAAAGTTAGATAATCTCTATTGATTGGAAAAAATTCTGTAGACTTTTGCGAATGAAATGATGTAAATTACATTTGCAACATAAATTTGTAAATATATATAAACATTAGTCAAATTTGGCGAGACGCGATCCGCGCTCTTATTCTTTTAGACTCTTTTCACATTTGCATAAAAATTGTGGCGTAAGTATAAAAGTCAGACAGTCTTCCTTTATTGCAAAACATTCTATGGACTTGTGCGAATGAAATGATATAAATTAGATTTGCAATATTACTTTGCAAATATGTTTAAACATTAGTTAAATTTGGCGAGACGCGATCCGCGCTGTCACTCTTCGAAACTCTTTTCAAGTTTGTATAAAAATTGTGACGTAACTATAAAAGTTAGACAATATTTATTTGTTGCAAAAAGGTCTGTGAACTTTTGCGAATAAAATTATATGTATTAGATTTGCAATATTAATTTGCAAATATGTTTAAACATTAATTAAATTTGGCATGATCAGCGCCGTGCGTTCATGTTTCGAAACTCTTTCTAAGTTTACATAAAAATTGTGACGTAAGTATAAAAGTTAGACAGTCTTCCTTTATTGCAAAACGTTCTATGGACTTTTGCGAATGAAATGATATAAATTAGATTTGCAATATTACTTTTCAAATATGTTTAAACATTAATTAAATTTGGCATGATCAGCGCCGTTCGTTCATTTTTCGAAACTCTTTTTCGTTTGGGTAAAAATTGTGACGTAAGTATAAAAGTTAGACAGTCTTTCTCTATTGCGAAACATTCTATGGCCTTTTGCGATTGGAGTGATATAAATTAGATTTGCAATATTAATTTGCAAATATGTTTAAACATTAGTTAAAGTTGGCGAGACAAGGGCCGCGCGCTCATTATAATGTTCATTATATATGTTAAATACTTGAACATATTAATTTTAATTACTTAATTTACGAAAATATCAGCAACAAAACAGTTCGTCGTTGAAAAACAAACAATTTTTGTTTAAACATTTTCTTTCTATCTGCCGTAATAAACGAGATATTTAATGAAAACTATTTGCGTTTTTATTTGTGAGTCACCCTATATAAGGGCCAAATTCATGGGCAGAAAAAATGCCGTCCATCTAGCGGTGGAAAGATGGAACTAAACTCGCTACTCCCTTCCTATGAGTACCCCTCTGTAAGGGCGAAATTCATGGGCAAAAAAATGTGAATACTTAAAGGAAAATTAATTCCACCTTTGTAAATAGCTTCCTAGTTTAATTACAAATGATTGTTGTTTAAACATTTTTTTCTCTGTACTCTAATAACCGAGATATTCAACCGTTTAAGTGCTAGACGGCGGGACGGCGTTTCTTCTGTTGGGTGCCTAAAAGTACCAAGTCATCGGTCCGTAAAGTCGAATTTACTGCACGTTCGGATTTCGTCAATGCGTCATTACAACTACCGTTTAGTGCAGTTGTACTAAGAAAAACAGTTTAATCGCACTGCGTGACATTTATCAACACGGAACGGAAGAATCGAAATTTTCCATGAAATGTTCCCCGTCGTAGGAATACCGAGTTTAGTTCCACCGTTCCGCCGCTAGATGGACGGCATTTTTTTTGTCCATGAACTACGCCCTTACAGAGGGGTACTCATAGGAAGGGAGGAGCGAGTTTAGTTCCACCGTTCCGCCACTAGATGGACGGCGTTTTTTCTGCCCATGAATTTGGCCCTTATATAGGGTGACTCACAAATAAAAACGCAAATAGTTTTCATTAAATATCTCGTTTATTACGGCAGATAGAAAGAAAATGTTTAAACAAAAATTGTTTGTTTTTCAACGACGAACGGTTTCTTGATAATATTTCCGTTTAATAAATAATTATTTGCAAATGCAATTTGTATCATTCACAAAAGTCTGCAGAATTCTTTGCAATGAATGAACACTGTCTAACTTTTATACTTACACCCCAAATCTTGTTCAAAGGACAAAAAAGACGCGCTTTTTTTGAAATTGGTTTTTTTCGAAAACTGAGGCTGATTCAATGAACAACGATGTCGATGTTTAATAGGAATAAGAATATGAATAACGATTTTTAATCTGCAGCAATATTATAAATATTGTTAAAACCAAAATATGCTGTTTTCAAAATTATGTTACTTTTCACATTATTTAATAGCATCGTAGATAAGTAACCTTAAAAGGTTTATCATTATAAATATTAAATTACATAAATAATGAAATAGTAAAAAGTCCGTACAGCAATAAAAAACAATCATCTATCTTGAAACATAATCTTAAAAGCGGCGATTATTATTAAAAGAATGACTATTATTGTGTACAATATATATACAGACATTATTATGACTTCAGCAACCATAAATATATAAACATATCATATAAAATATATATAATATATCTATTAAACGAATTTAATAAGCAATAGTGTTAAAATTCTATTCGAAAATAAGTATTGAAAATAAAGTAAAAAGTTTAATAAGAATATCGTTCTTACGACTTGTGTTTTAAATGTAACTAATTAATCGTGTAAACTAAAGAGAATTATAAACATTTAATATAATAATTAGTGTAATTGCAGTAATAAAATCCCTGATTTAAAACATTGAGTTTGGGGCATTAAAATTATCATTGTCCCCCTTCATAAATTACCAACCGAACGCAGAGGGCAACACAGTAAAACACGCCTTTAAAGTAGTTTCCTTAGATCGATTTAAACTGATAATTAGTTAATATTCCCGTAAATAACGAGTCATAAAAACCTAGCCAAAATGTTCAGAAGGGTAAATACTGCCTTACTTTACGGAAACTCGATTCTAACATTTAATTCTTCTAAATCTAAACCGGCGATCATCTCCATTGTTGGTTTTTTAGGTTATTTCTCACACGCATGCTAAAGTCTCGGCATTAAATGCCACGCGGTTTTCTTCCACGACGACGAAAAATGCCTTGGAACAAGAAAACCTTGAGAAATGTAAGTAAACATGGCATTGCAAAATCATGCAAAATTCATTAGTGACTGATTTTATTTACATCTTTTCTGAATCCGTCGATAAAGAAGGTCGGAATATCTTATTTTTATCAACATTCCGTGTATTGTCGCTGCTTTATTCCATCCCTTTTTTTTGGAGCTCGCAATAAAACAAAACTCACGGAATAATAGATATAATATTCCGTAGTAAATAAGACTTCTTTATTTAATTACGAGTTGTTTCTTAATTCAAAATTGGTGATAAGATCTGTCTTCAAAATTTATTGGTCAACGATAATATTAATATTTTTCAATTCTGAAATCAACCAAAATTAATCAATTATTTTAGTCTCCTCGAATTGTTATTAAACGAATGCCTTACAATTAATCAGAGAATAATTCGAGAATAAATATTCGAGATAAATATTAGGGGGACTTTTTTCAAAAATAAGATTAACATATTTCTTCTCTTCAGATACAAACCTTTAATTATCCAAAAAAATCGTTCGTGCGAAACACGAGGTTCCTGAGAAAGGTCGCGTTATACGAAACTCGGGTTATATACACTCCTTATATTGAAGTCGCATTCTATAAGCGCCGGGTTATACGAGGATCGCCATAATTTGTAAACCGCGTTGTGTAAGTACTCTGTTATTCGAGTTACCTGTAATTATATTACAGTAAACTCCCATATAACGCGAGTTCCTACAATGCGCTAAAGATATTGCGATGACTTTTTTTATATAACGCGATTCTCGTTCAACGCGCTATATAATAAAATGCGGGAATTCCCCGTTTACTTTAGTCAAGTATAGCATAGCTTGTTACCTCCAATTTCCTATAACGCGATTTCATACAACGCGTAACGAATTAATCGCATTATACGGAAGTCTACTGTATGTGTTCCCGCCGCCGCTTAGAAAACATCATTTATTTCGAGGGGTTAAAGAAATGATAAATCTATCGAAAACAAACAAAATTGAGAATATTGATGATTATTGTTAATAATTCTGTTACGCAGCAATAAATCAAGTGACCCTTCTTGGAAGGGTCGGTGCAAACCCATCAAAAAGAGGAACGGAGCAACACCCCGTGGTTATTTTCCCCCTCGCGACTCACGTGAATTATAAATACGAAAATGGTATGTTTTCTACAAATTAATACTTAAACGGCTATATATGAAAATTGGAATTATATTAATATCAATAATGGATCGCCAAATGTTAGAGTTTCCCTTATCCATGTTGACATTCGATTGAAATGTCATTTATTATCAAATTGCTTTTCAATCCGTGAATGGATTAATTTCGAAAGTTCCTAAAAACTTAACTCTTTCCATTTCGTGAGCGCCTCGGCGACACGCGATTTCAATAATCACATTAAAATTTATCTGTTACTGTAACGCAAACTGAATGATCAAAACTATATAGTAAGTTATTAAACTATTAATTATAAGATTTATTGATAAATTTTGATATCAAATATCGTTTGTAATTTATTAACCAGCGCCAAAAAACGTCTTAAAATAAGTACTCGCTTATAACGGATACATTCTTGGAGTGCAAAGGGTTAAAATTTATCTGGAAATAACAAGTAGGATTTATTCCACGGGAATTTTACCACCTTCTTACTATCTTTAAATACAACTAATGCACTTAAAATCGATAGTGTCACGACTTCACAAATAATGATACATATTTTTCTAGAAAAAAAACTTGTGCACGTTCGTTAGATACTAAAAAAATGTCTGACTTCTCGTGAAATGATTTATGCTCAACTTCCAAGAATGCTGTTACTACTTATGTATATAATTATTGATATAATACCACCAATGTCGTCAACATACAATTGCACTTGTTATTACTTGTTAACAGTATTACATGACAATATTATGCGCGTCAAACAACTTGTATGTTCATCATTTTTGATGAATCATGGAATTTGTTTCGAGATCACGATCTTCAGTTTAAAAACGAAAGACCCAGATTATAAACGATAAATTTCAGGTGATTTTATGCAGAGAACCGACTGGCATCGTATATCCGTTTTCAAACCAAATCTCCGGGATACCGTTTATAATTATTTAAAAAAGGGTCAAAGGGTTATGATCACAGGAAGATTAACTTATGGAGAATTCAAAGACGACACTGGAAACATGAAACCGAGCACGACTGTCGTAGCTGAGGACGTGATTTTCTTTCACAGCGCATCGTAGTTGATAAACCCGTTTATTATAGAATAAATGTTTTATAACGATATTTAAGATTTTGTTCTTTCTGGTATCCTATCAAATACAATTTTTGATAGGATTATGTTTCTATTACTTCTATGAAGTTATAGCAATGTTTATTAAATAAATAAAACTGGAAAAACAAATCCGAATAAGGGATACCGAATTCTTCTGAACTTAAAACTTCCTATTGACTTCTGTTGGTATTTTAATACGCTTAACTACAAATAACCCTCGTATAACGCGGTAATTAGGTTCCACAGAAAGGTCGTGTTATGGGAGACTTGGATTAAAACGCGCGATATATCGAAGTCGAATTGTATAAGTGCCGCGTTATACAAGAATCGCCACAATTTTTGAATCGCGTTGTATAAGACCCGCGTTATACAAGAATCGCCACAATTTTTGAATCGCGTTGTATAAGACCCGCGTTATACAAGAATCGCCACAATTTTTGAATCGCGTTGTATAAGACCCGCGTTATACAAGAATCGCCACAATTTTTGAATCGCGTTATATCGTAATCGCGTTATACGAGGTTTGCCACAATTTTTGAATCGCATTATATCGAAACCGCTTTACGCGAGAGTTATCCGTGTTTTAAAATTTGTGACTATATTTTGTCACGTTGGCTGCCAGTATCACATGTACGTGACTTTACAATGCTTGCCGTACGGCCGATGTCGCGCATGCGTGACTTGGTTCAGCCAACAGTATACTGGTTTTTACTGTTAGGTGTTTTAGCATTTTGAAAAGCTTTTACACAATTTTATGTTGGAAGTAGAAATACAGAAAAAAAATGTCTAGTTATGAGGATGAGTTATATGCTGATTGCTTGTCAGATATTGCTGACCAGTTTTCAGATAGTGATGAGGAGTCTGATAATGATAGCAATGTAATCAGAGGGTTGGGAAATGTGCATGTACCAGAAGCAGTTTATTCTGATGACAATAATTCTGATGAGGAACAACTGCAATGGACACAGAATGATTGTGTACCAGATGTGAAGAATTTCATGGGACAATCAGAAATGCAAATACCATCTTCAAACTTAGATATGCCATCAAGTTTGGAACTCTTCCTCGGTGATCAGTTATTAAACATATTCGTCACAGAAACCAATCGTTACTATCACGAACAGACTCATGATAATGGACCAAAGAAGAGTAAAAATTGGACTGATATAGATATCTCAGAAATGAAAAAATTTCTGGGTCTTCTAATTCTAATGGGATTCGTAAAGAAAACAGATAGAGATGAGTACTGGTCTACCAACCCGTTACTATCCACCCCAATTTTTGGGAACACAATGACTAGGAGCAGATTTCGTTCGATATGGCGATATTGGCACTTTAGTGACAATAAAAATTGTCAGAATAGGATGGATAAAGTTAAACCAGTCCTATCATACTTGAGGGAAAAGTTTCAAACGGTCTACAAACCAGGAAAACATTTGTTACTGCATGATAATATTATACCATGGCGAGGGAAACTTTCACTCCGAACATATAATGCTACAAATATTATGAAGTATGGAATATTAGTACGGATGGTGTGTGACGCTCTTTCTGGATACATATGTAATTTTGAAGTACATTGTGCACAAGAAGTATCATTAGATAGATCAATCATTTCCGTCTTATCACCATATCTCAATTCATGGCATGATGTATATATGGACAATTATTGTAATACTATAGCGGTCGCGGAAGAATTATTAAAATTAAAAACAAATGTTTGCGGAATAATCGAAGGAAACAGAGGTGTACCACAATGTTTGAGAGACATAAATCTGAAAGAAAACACTACGGTTTTTCGAAGAAAAGACAAAATACTCATACAGGCATGGAAAACATCAAGGGGACCATTATACATGATATCCACTATGCATTCCGCGAATACGATCGAAACCACGCATCCTAAGACCAGAAAAAAAGTACAAAAACCTATTTGTCTAATAGAGTACAACAAGTACGTGAAAGGTGCCGAACGCGCGGATCAACACTTGTCGTATTTTTCAATGTTTCTCAAAAGCAGGAAGTGGACAAAAAAAACTGTTCTTTACTTGCTAAACTGTGCATTATTTAATGCTTATCAAGTATATAGAACAAGTACTGGCAAGAATATTCGCTTCAAAAAATACCTGTTAGGTGTGATAAGCACGTGGCTTAATGTTACGATTGAAAAAGAAGAGCCGGAAGAAGGTACATCAGTGACATACACTAAAAGAGCACCAAAACATGATCCAGTCGATAGATTATGTCCGAAAATGAAAAAGCACAAAATTGTACAAATTATCGGGAGAGGACAAGTAAAAAATCCTAGAAGAGCTTGCAGAATATGCACCTCCGCGAAAAAAAGGAGCTCGACAGGATTTATGTGTGCCAGTTGCAATGTTCCTTTACATGCAGGAATATGTTTTGAAACCTATCACACTAAATTAAAATATTAATCTTCAAGACACAATGTTGAGCAAAAATATTTTTTAATAATAAAATTACGTAATGTTTTCCAATAAACACGATGATGGCTTTGTTTATTAAGACGTTGAACGCTATGGCAGTCACCGGTGGCCATCGATGCCAATATGGCTAAAGTTCGAATCAAACAAATCGCTAATATTCGTAAAATTTTCGATCTTAATAACGTTACGATAACGACGTAAAGTAAACAATATATCGTAGACCGCTTAAACAGTTTTATTTTTAGACGTTACCGACGCGTATCGTGAGGTATCGTATAACACGGATTTCGGCGTGGCGCTCAACCTGTTAATGCTTGATTATTATTTTAAATACATGAAACGCCACAGTGAATACGTTAATTTTGTTTTAAAATGTAAAATTATTGTCTTGGTTTAATTTTAGTCAAGTGAGTGCAACCTACCTCGTGATAAAAACTAATTCCATAATGAAACATTTATTTCATCGGGAGATATAAGAATTTTACTGGTATAACAAGATTACTAATTTTGTAAAAAAATGTCCTGACTTCATGATATAGGAAAAACATTCTAATCACAGTATTAACAAAAATATCTTGCTGGTAGGGAATTAATATATATGCGAGGAATAATCGATATAAAAAAATCGGCTGAAGGAAAGATCATTTTTATAAGAATAAACTAACCCCAGCTACCTTAATAAGTAAATAAGTCTCTATTTACACTCTCAATTTTTCTTAACAAACTCTACACGATCGAAGTGCTACAATTGTACATTTTTTTATTTCTATATAGTTTCTGCAGAAACATCATATAAACTCCGTTCTTAAAGAAAGGGGGGGGGGGGGAGAGATAAGGATTATTATGTATACTACTCGATATATATCCATCTATATATAAATATCACGATTATCACGGAAATTCAGTGCATACGTATACACACATACACACACACATATGACATATCCATATACATATACATGATAATCGCGATATTTTCCATAATTCTTCTTGTCAAACCTATTTACAAAAAAAAACGCGAAATTATGGAGATCACAGTGTACAAGAAGCCGGACAGAACCCATTCCATCTTCATCACTCACTTACATCAACATTTGAAATCAAAAACACGGGGAAAACGATAAAAGTTACGAAAAGACGGAAACTGAGTTACGACTATCTATGACTTAATTCTAAAACAACCATCATCGTAATCTAACGATTTTGAGTGTTTAACATCACTGCATTCCTTTCCATGATGTATGATATATAAAATCGTGAAGATTGATGAAAACAAAGCTGACAAAACTGCAAAGGATTTGCGTTACACGATCTGCAAGATGTATGTTCTTTGTTTATTTTCAACAGAGGATGTAACTAATATTGTCCATTTCTTATAAGAAGAATCTACACCTTTGAGATAGAAGAAACGAAAATCTTTATCAATAAAAATTGTTGACTTTGTTTTGTTCAGAATTGAATCACAGATAGATCTTCATGTAGATCTTTTCATTATTCGGAATGCGGTGGATGTGAACTGAGTGAGTATCGATCGGCGTAAAATCATACGATCGCTTTTCCCCCATAAATTATCGTAAAGAAAAGATTCGAAATTGTACGAAATGTATTTCAAAATTTACAAGGGAATTCTAAATCTTTCGGTAGTGCCGGTTACTTGACGGAATAAAAACGAAAGATGGATTGTTAGCATACATATTCCCGCGACTTTCATCGTTTCTCCCTGATTTTCGTCGAAATAATTCCGTGTGTCTCTTTTATTCACGCACGCACACGCACGCACACACACGCATTCGTTAATTTCCGTGTAAAAATACGATTTAATAGCCGATTTATCCTAATTATTCTATAGACTTCCACGTGGAATGTCGGCCACAATTTTACAAATTTTGAATATAAATTTCCTCTTCAATAGTAAAAAATATATATAATACATATGCATGTACATATACATATACATATACATGTATAGCTTTCTTCTGTCTATACATAAATTTATATATAACTCTGGCCCCGAATTTCCATAAAATTCTTTTTATGTATCGTCCTTCTTAAACTTCACTTCCTTATTAACCTTCTGCTCTTCCTCTATTTATTTATTATTTAATATTATTTACATCTCGATCGATTCCCATAATTCCCGTCGACTGAATTGGCACAATAAAATCGGTTCCGCGAGAAACCAATTCTTTTCCTCTTTCTTCAAGAATTTCCAACCGACCTTTCTCTTTTTATTAAAAGTCCTTCTTTTTTAATCGACGCTTGTGGAAAATAAAACAGGGTCGAGCGCTCGCTTTTGGATCACAGAGTTCAAGTTTTAAACGAAACTTTTTCTTGCACCGTTCATCGATTCTAAGTTGCAAAAAAATCAAAAAAAAGTTCGTCTTTCGTTGTCTGGAAGCTTTTTTTGAGAAAACAATGGGAAGAAGTGAAAAAGTGGCGGAATATCCGCGAATTGTCAAGCTTCATCGAAGCTCCAACAGAGATATCTTCTCGATTGGTCGTTGGCCAATCATTTTATTCGTTTAAAGATTTCTGTTTAGTTTCTTACCGATTCATCATCGGTCAATCAACGATCCTTGGTACCAAGATTCTCTTGTATATATAACAGATCGATGTTTATATTCTTCAGTCAGAATCCACCATTATCCTCGCCATCTTCATCTTCTTCCTTCGATCTTCGATCTCGAATCGAACTGATTTCACAGTAGATCGCTATTTGCGAATGTGACACAAGGATTCGTATTCTCCATCATGATCTATCCTTGGTACCACAAATCGATCCAACCCAATAAATAAAGGATGGGCTTTACGTCCATCGTTCAGGATGTTCCCAACTTCGGTTACTTCCTGCTGTACATTCTTTCAAGTTTCAATCTACTAAGTAGATAAACACATTTCCGTTTCAATTCATGATCTACATTCTCGGTCCTTAAAGCACCAAACTTCCGTTTTCATTAGTCCTGAATACCGAAAGTGGCCCGAATTGTCTTCAATCTTCGAGGAAGAACCAACTTCCTCTTCTACTATCTCTTCTACTTCCGCTCGCAGATCGTCGAAACCCAAAAACCCCATTCTATTTCAGTCTTCTGGGCCGGAAGTCATGCTAATTTCCGGCGATACGAATCGGAAGATCCCGAATTCGAATCATGATTTTCTGAGAAGAGTTTATGCGCGAGCTGTTAGCGCTATTATCCTCGTCAGTTCCTCTCTTCCGGTTCCTGGTTGGTTTTAGCAAGGTTGTACGCGTGACTTCTATACTTTGCTGGTGGATCGAGGAGAGGAAGGGGTTGCTGTTGCGACTGCTGTTGTTGGTCATTCGATGAAGGATTCATACTTGACATCGAAAGATCTGTCGGCATGTCCACTTCCGGTTCCATTATATTTCCGTTCAGACTGCCGTCGTCCTCGGGTTCCGACTTTATCCGCATTTGTTGACGAAGGAGAGATATGTTTTTTATGTTTTTCAGTTCCGTCGGGTTGCGCAGAAATCTGTAGAATGGAGAAGATCAACCTTGTTAAATTTTATTCATTTCATTCTGTTTTTGCAACATATTCAAATATGCAAAACGAGATCTCATATTACGTTTTAAACATATCAGTTTAGTATCACGTTACTGAATATCCGAATTGTCCGATTTCTATCAATATCAAGTACGTTTACTCAACTCAGGCTATTCGTGAGAAGTACGTCTGGTTTATGTTATGTAAACAAACCCAAGTAAATTTCGCGCACAAATTAATAAAAGTCATGCTACTAGTGGTACGTTTTAAGTCAAATAAATACTTCTTAGGCAATATGGAAGTATTATGTTCCTAAAACTCAATTATCATTATTTTAATAGATCACAAACTTGCAACGCTTTCTGTGCCTTATTAATATCATTATTCGTAATGATAACGGTCTTAATATTCTATAAATGATTATTGCTATCGGTATGCTTCAATATCGAAATTAAGTTCAATCCTGAACGATCTACGTTAATGTCACGAGTGAATAATGTTCAGCTATAAAAGAAGTGTGCGATAAAAAAAGTACAAATGATAAGAGAAAAGAGAACTTACTGATAACAATGTCGTTCTCCCTGCACCTTCCTGAGGATGTTAACGCGATAATAATATCTGAGCGCCCTGCTCATCTTGTCGTAGTTCATCGACAAGTGGTTTTTTTGGATACCCCACAGTCTCGCCAAACCCGGTGGGTCTACAATTTTGAAAACACCGGTATCTTGACACTTCCACGCGATGTAATGCGTGTATCTTTGCGAAGGATCGTTTAGCAATTGCTGAAGAAAGTCCCATAATAATCTGCCGTCTGAAACAGAGAATGTGTTCATTTTAAACAAACAATTAAAAAAGATGAAGATAATAATAGGATAAATACAAGTTTTATACGATTTTTAGGGATACAATACTATTTGTAATACTTCTATTAAAATCAAAAAAATTGCTCACTTAATTATATAGTTAAAAAGGATGAGTGTTAACGGTGTAATTAAGAGTACATACTTGTATTGGGTTCGGGCGAATCACTTGGGAAAAATTCCCTGGGTGAATTGGCAGGGTTTGTTCTGAAGGCACCAGGAGTTAGAGGCATCATTTGAGGCGGCAGCGTGGGACTAGGTTGATCTTTCACAGAAACTTCGCTTAATCTCTGAGCAGCCAGTGCTGTAGGTGTTGCAGGAGGGCTTCCTGTATTTCCAGAACCCTGTTGATTGTCCTCGTCCGAGTCACTTTTGTAAACTTGGCCTTGTCCACCCTCCATGTGCCCTGGGGATCCTGCTTGGCTATCCACCGAAGGGGCAGGCGATAGTGTAACCGAATTTGCGGACATCAAAGAGACCAAATTTGCAGCGTAAGGATTTTCCGTCCACGTTGGGGTTGGTGGATGTGAATGGGGACTCAAAGGATACGCCGAAGGACGAGTCGGCGTTACAGGACTACTCGGAAGACACCTCTGAAGCTGGTTGAAGTCTCGAGCCAACATGGACAAAACGTTATGCAGAACATCTCCAGCTCCAGGACATCTTTCACCCAAGTCGGCTTTTGTTAAAAGACACAGAGCCTTGCCATTCATTTGGAACATGTCCATGTCGAATTTTGGAAGGTCGAATTCCCGTTCGGCCCAACGGAGGAACGTTGCGACATCCTCGCGGGACCAGACTCGGGGATCTGAAGCTAAAAATTTCATTTTAAAAATCATTATTAATTCAAACTCTCAAATCATTAATTGGTAATTCTATACAAGAGAACGTATTGAAAATTATGAATACTACTTTTACGAAGGCAGTTTAATACAATTATACAGTTAAAAATAACTAAAGTATTATGCATGATTCTTAGTATGATAGATTGAATATGACTTCTTCCATTGCAAATCAGTATAAACACAATATAATAAAAAAAGTTTATCATTATATCAGCTCATTCGATTCAGTATCCATTAAGATCATTGCCAGAAAATAATATATGGCACATTATATTGTTGATGGAAATGAAAAATCCCGGGATTTCTTAATACGTACTCTAGTTGTGCTACTTTCTCTTTTATCTTGCGTGACTCAAGCTGTTGCGTCCGTAAACATATAAATAAATCAATAAATAAATATGATATTTACCCAGAGAAGGTGGTAGGTGTGTCTTGAAGTCCAAAAACGGACTTGGTGGGGGATGGCTGGGTTGAAAATTCATAGCGGGACCATAACGCCAAAGCAAATCGGTCGGGCTAAAAGGCAAAGAGATTCCGGGCGGTATCCGAGAATCCATTCCGGTCATTCCGCCCCCGGCCGAGACCGGCGGTAACTGGGCCAGCTGAATCGTCGGCACCAATTTCATAACACGTTCCCTAGCTTGCTCCCTCCGTTATCTGCAATAATAACACGCCAAATTAATAATTATAATATTCCTTGACAAAGCACAGGATGCGCGGAGGGTTTAAAAGTATCCTCCATCATCGTTCACAATATTTCATGATTAACACTAGAACTACGGAAGCCGTCAAAGTGTCGAGTCCACGGAAATGAATAAAAACGTTTAAATTCATAAGGTTCTATTTCCGGAGACTTTTTGCGGCCCACGTTTTATAATGGACGTAATCAAATCGATTAATTGATTTCTTGTAATTTCGTATTAGAAGACTAATTATTGCCATGTTTCAAGAAGAAATAACAAGAGCTCCATATTTTCAAGGTAATTCATGTTTAGAAAAAGTTCTTTAGAATTTTTATTAAAGCGGAAGCGACCTGATTTTTTAGGAGAACTGCATACTTGTTTTCTTGTAAGCTTGACTGCCATTTAGGTAAAAGTAGAATCTTCCTCTGAATACCCAATAACTTGTCTAATTGAAATTTTGTAAATTCATATCTGGCCGAAACCTAGATAATTACATTTAAAGATGTTAATAATGGGACTAGTGATTCCGTCGATACTCGATGACGCCATATTGGTGCGCCACCTGTGAGGTTGCTTACTAAATTCGAAACTATACATATTCCGCAATCTTGCTTAATTTTTGGGACTTAATTGATCGCAAATATTAGGAAGAAACAATATTTGTTTCTAAATCAGAGTCCACAGATATGAATTACAGTATTCAAAATTGACTTACGATCAGAGTACTATCAATACGGTAGTATCGTTGTAAAGTATTTATCAAACAATACTAATTATCTAGATAATTAATGTCGATAGAGATTTTTTCAAGGAACATTGTAGATTAGATAATGAAACAATCGAATCTGTTCCAATTATCTATTACCATTTGTCAATGATAGGGTTGCGCACTCTTGACTTTACTCTTTCTTAATCAGGAATGGGCTTTTTCAACATTTTTTCCCGTATTTCTGGATTGAAGCTTTACAATGTCTTCATACATCCCTGAACAAGAATATCTCGGTTTGAAGGAAGTAAATGAGATAGAAACTCGGAACAGCTCTTCGAACTTCTGTGGTTGTACGGCGCCGGTTTACTGCCGCCGACTGATAACCCGATACGCGAGCCACTCGTAAACAAAGGAATCAAAGAACGAAGAATAAACGCATTTTCACTGTTTTTTTTCTTAAAAGTACCCCAATTACTCGATTCCCGTTAATCTTTTTCGATATAATATACACTGATACAAATATTAACATAACCTTGTTAAATATTACAACGTAAAACAAACAGGTTAAGTTCTACACGATCAATGAAGTTATCATCAAGCCATACTTCTCCGATTCGTGTTAATAATTGCGATTGTAATTATTTATAGAATTATCATTTGCCGTAGTAAACATTCCTTGTCTGTCACAAGCAACGAGGATACTACTTACGAACCTTTACGGTGTTAATTACTTGAGTTACTGATTCATTCGACGGAAAGCCATTATCGAAACGATTTAACGCAATTACATATTCATTATATTACCGAGTAACGTCCACTCCTAGTATCTCCCAGTCATCTCGATTTTCAAATTCCCGAGTAAACTTCCGCGATAAATCGAGAAATCTTGGACATCCATTTCGAGGGAGAAGTACAAAGTTGGCTTTTATGTTGAAATGATTTGAGTAAAGCCCCCGGAAGTGAGAGGATTGTATTTAGTTTCCGCGACCTTGTGTCCGTGTCGGTGAACCCTCGGATCGCGTCCGCTTACGTCAGGTTCTCAGCACTCACGAGGAAGTGCTCTCTCGAAGACCGAAAGGGGAACAAGGAGAACCAACCAGACGCCAGTCAGAGATACCGGACATTAGCGTAACCTCATCTTTTATACAAAACCTAATTATCACTTTTCTGCCATACAACGATTCAGGCATTCATATGCGTACACATAAACCGTTCAAAATAGCTTCAACATTGACTTCGATAAAAGCTATGTCACTAAGAACGTATGCGTGTTAAAAAGAATTTTAGCATAGTTCAATCTTTTATGGCTCTTCCGTGTACAAAAACTTCTTAATGCTTGTAAACGAAATCCTCTTCCGCACAACTGCTTGCTACACTTTGAATATACAGTTTTAAGGCTGCTTCAAAATTGTATGCGCATTTTTCAAATATTTCCATTCCACGACACGATCTAAATACCTTAACGAACATTGTTTTGTCTTCTTTCGTTGTCTACAGTATTCTGATGTATCTCTCGTAGAATGCGGTTCCGATATAATGCGTGTATGTAATCCGAGTTTCGCATAACGCGACCATTCTCTAGGACCTTACTTTCGTGTTATACGAGAAAGTAATATATTTGATAAATCATGTTCGAATATTCCAACAGTGGAATACAGAAGATTTTCGTGTTGTTGTAAATTGAGTAGATAGGGTGGTTTTGCAATGTACAGTTGAGTTAAAAAACGATCGAAGAGTGATGAAAAGTGAGAAACTAGGCATAAAAGCGGATGAGAGAGAAGCGGAAAGAAAGACTGTACAAGGCAGAAGAGGAGAAAAAGTAAAAGCGTGGGTGTAGAAGTATCGGGAAGAGAAAGAGACAGGAGGAAGAAAGAGGGAGGGTCAGTGACATGTCGCGGGGCGTTTTATCAGTCGCGCGAACGGTTCACGTGGTTAAACCGCCCCCTTTCACGAACTTTTTTATGTGTTGAATCGACGAGGAAAACGCTCCCGGTTGTTACTTGCTTTAACACTAGAACTACCGAACGCATACTCACTTATGCTTACACATTTATTTATATATAAATGATGATTAGAGCATATAACTTAATTAAGGATTCAATTATTCGCATTATGTATATCAAATGGTCTATTCGAATAATTTAACTAAAAATGGCAGATAACAAAGTTTGATTACCCACAATGAATTTTATTAAATCAGAGCAAGAATGCATGTGTCAGAGATCAAGTTATCGATAAATGCCTCTGTTTACAAACGAGAACTCCCGAATACTTGGAAACTTTATAATTCCTTGTATTCATTGGTATACCAAATGCGCGATTAATTATTAATTTCCGTGAATCGGTGCATGTTTGTACCATCTGTCTTCGAAGCCAAATCAAGGATTCCGGTTCAATTGGCGTTCGAAACATTATCTGCTACTTGACGAATAAGAAAAAACACGGTAATCGGAAAATAAGAATAACAGGAAAGGGGACGTAGTGAAGAAGATGATGACGATAAGGAAAAGTGAAAAAGGATGAAGACCAATTCTAGTTTAACTGACTTCGAACCAAACTCAGGTGCTGCGCGCGATTTCCATTTCCGTTCTAAACACTGGCTGCTACTTACAGACGAAGAACAAGGAAGAAGTTGAGACACTGGTTGCTACTTACGAACGAAGAACAAGGAAGAAGATGAAGGAAAGAAGCACGAAAAAAAGGTAAGATTGAGAGCCTCTGGGAGGCACAAAGAGAGCATCGAGGTCTCGGATGCACGTGCGTGTAAGTAACGCCGACCGGAAGTCGATAAAAAGGCCGCTTCACCCCCGTCACTCACAGGCTCTCCTCATGGGAACCAGCGTCTTTCTTCTCGTTTCCCCTTCCCCACTTCACCTCTCCATCACTCGCCCCTCCGCACCCTCGTCACTCGAGAAAAAGATCGTCTCATCTTTCTTTCGAGTGGCCCAGTAAACTTGAAAACCAACCCGAGGGATTTATTCCATCTTTCTCCCTCTAATGAGATGCACTTTACTTCGCAGGCGTTTGGTTGGCTCTTTTTTTTTCTTACCAAAACAGGACCCACGCAGTGGCGTATAAAGGATCTTCGATCGCAACATTCTTAAGCCTATAAATTACCCGCACCTATGCATTCCTCTCCGCCATATTGCAAGGATATAAATGTTGATCTTGAAAGGTTTTTGATAAACCCAAGTATGTGACAATGTAAAGTACAATGTAAATTACAATAATCAAATATTGCCAACATTACGATGAATGTAATAGTGTTAATGTTGCATTCGTATTCTACATGAAAATCGTCTGCTTGTAAGACATACGCTTTAATAAATTAACTGAATTATGATTTAATAAATCGTAATTCTTAAGAAAGATGTAAACTGTAAATTATGGATTATAATATTACAAGTTTCAAAACTGGAATATTATGTCTGACAAGCTTGTAAGATTGTTTAACGCGAAGCGGAATGATATACTGTTTCCAACAAATTTTCAGTTTCAAATTAAGTTTTGAAAAAGATTGACATTTTCGTGCGACAGATCCAAGCGCATATGATTTAATTACATGCAGCAAGTAGCGCATACTGGCATATATATGCCATACATTCATTATTTGTAGTTGTAAAAATAGTTTGCTAAAAATCTAAATAATTCGACCATATATTGGCGGATTTGATTCCCTGGAAATTGTACAAGAAAATCGATCGTAGAGCAACAAAAGTAAGAGATTCGACGCCAATGGATCTACGGAGGAGGAAAAACCGATTCAAGTCGGGTTCTGAGAACTAATATCCTAACACGTGCACTTTAAGTGTCCGGGAACTTGATGCACTTTGTTACAAGTCATATACAACATATATTTTTTCCTTTCCCCGATTCAAACTGCGAAAATTGCAATACGGATTGTCTAAATCGTCCATTTTCATCCCCACCCCTTGAATAATACAGGGTTGTCGATCAATTGCAGTTCGAAGAACATAGTAAATAATGCATGGCAGAAAAATGTGAGACAGAATACATTAAAACGTATTTCGAATTATAATTCTATAAACTTGTAACCTGATAAGTTGTAACGCGTATATTTGTAAAGACTTTTTATTACTTTAGATGTATAAATCATTTTCTTTTTTACTATTTATTCCTGTATCTTTTTTCATACATCTATCGGAGGATTTATTAACCACCCAGGTCAAGTCTCGAATTTTTCGTTCACCCTTTGAATACATGTCTAAATTTCCGGCCAAACAACTTAATAGTATTCTTACGCATAGTTCTTTGTCTCAACTCGTCGTTAAGTTCCACACGATTCTTATTGATTTTACGTGTTACTACGATTAATTGTAAGAAACGCAATTTGAAGCAGTGCGTTTGCAAAGTGATTAACGACGGATTACTTCGACAATCAATTACTGAACTATTGAGACAAACAGATGTATCATAATGGTCGGTTAAAAGATTGAACGGAGACAGAAGGAGTAGGCAGACGCAATCCGAATTTATCGTGCAATCCGCTCGGCAGAGATCCAGCAGAAGCAACAGTCCAAGGATCGAGACTGGCTGAGTGCGAGAGAGACATAGAGAGGAAGAAGTGATGAGTGCGAAAGACAGACAGACAGACAGAGAGAGAGAGAGAAGGAGAGAGAGAAAGAGAAGCTAATATAAGCTAAAGGTAGAGACGCGGATCTACGTCTGGTAGGTATATAAATACGACACCAGGAAGTACTTGCCAATAGGAAGTTTCTCCGAGATAATTAAACTTTGCGATTATTCAGATTCCGGATTTTTGCAGATTTTCATCTTACCCCACTTTGTCCTCTTTTTTATCACCTTTCGTCCTTCGCGAAATTACACTGCTCTGATATTTCACTACTTAATTCTGTCATTTCTATAATGCAGATTTATTACAGATCTAATATTGCCGAATTATTATTAAAGCATGGATACTGTATCGTTATTAAGTAGATAATAAAATAAGTTACCCAGTTACTTTGGTGGAGTAATAATGATTATATAACATGAAATCATTTTTTACTTGCCAATGAAGATTATTCATAAATTGTGTACTATTACAAATGTACATTCTATTTAGCTACTAAACTCAGCGTTAGTATTACACTTATCCTCATAGCATATATATTGCTATATATTAATCTGTTAAATATCGCAATTGCGTTATCGTTATCTTTAAATAGCAGCTTATTGGGTTAAAAAGCCGGATATACTGATACCGTTGTAACGTACCTGATACGTTATATTAAATATGATCAAGGAAGGTATAAATTCAGACTATCCGACTCCAGTAAATCATTCAGATACAAATACATTTCTAATAGCTAGCGGTAAAAAGCATGTTAATATCGCGAAGAGTAAGCACCTTCAAGAAAAACCTTATTAATAGGCTTCCGATCGATAAAGTACTGATGGAAAAATCTATAAGTGCAAAGATAACTTAATAAATACGTGACTGCAAAAACAAAGAAGTTCGGGAACGAGCGAATTCCACGAGCAAGGAGGAGAAAGATTCCGCGAGTTCGAAGCACTCGGCATTCCTGAGCGACGAGATAACTATTATTACGAGTCGGATCCGGGACAAGAGACGGCTTCTCCTTCCTCCCCCTCCTTCCCTCGCCCCGAAGACACTTCCTATCTTCCACTTATCGATCAGAATTCTTCCCAACGTCCGAACACATATTTCCCAAATTCTGTCGAAATACAGGATGACTGAATGTTGTAAAAGTAATGTTAGAGTGGCGGTCGTTTTTGGATCGACCGATATCAAGTAATCCAACGATTCTCCTCGGTTCTATTATTGCGCCGGTATTTATAAACACATAGATCAGTATGACGATTGTACCGAGATTCGTTCTTACAGAGAAATACTGCTGAATTTAACAAATGCAATTTTTATGTCACTGTCTATTTGAAAATGTTACTGGCAATTAAATTCGAATTTATTCAACGATGTAACACTTTACTGTTAAAGTATTCTTAAATCGTTAAAGTTCGATTATGTAATGCTTTAGGTTAGGATAGAGGTGGAATACCGGGTTCAGAAAGGGGTTTGATGTAATGTAAGAAATTATGTAATTATGTAGAATTTAATAATTGGAAGATTTGTCGAAATCTTCGAATGAGGTTTTAACGTTTCAGTGAATATTTTATAATAATCTTATTCTGAACATTTTCATCGACTTCAAATATTAATAGTACATTTGAATTATAGCATTATTCGTTAATATTTTCATTGATAATCTGGAATTTTTTCGACGAACCGACGTTCTTTTCAGTGGAAGATTTATAACATGTTTCGCAAAAGAATCTTAATCCCTTGCGCACTGCTAATTAATCCAGAGATACATTAAAAAATGAAATGTACATTATTGCAATCATCAGAAACGTCATTTCCGATTTTGATTCAAAGAAAGAATGTCGAAATTGTGTATATAAGTTTCTGCAATATTCTGGGATTATTCTTTTTTAACTCCTCAAAAGGACACGCCTCCGTGAGTAAATAAAGAGATCAACGAATGGAAAAAATAAAATGGATGCATTGGAATCGTTCGAAATTGAAAAGTGTGCGAAGATAAAAGAAAGACGACAGACATTACGTAAGGGATAATCGTGTGTTGCGCAAGTGTTATATTCGAGGCTCTATCAATACGTGATAACGAAATCGTTTAACCTATCAATGGTTTATAAATAATCCCCTGTACGAGATACGAGTCCACCGAAATGTGATTTTCCACTTTTTTCGAACCATAAAGATCGCGATCTATAAATCATTGCACTTGGAAAAAAAGCGTCGCGTTTCACGATGCAATAATAAAATAATTTGAAGCACTGCGAAATCTATTATCATTATTTGTACGAGGAAAAATCCGTACAAAATTAAAAATAAAGCCAGCACTGAATTATGATAGGCGCGATAGGATGTTGCCCAAGTGGGCTTTCGCGGGAGAACCGGTCGGTATCCGGACCGGAAGCACGGACCTTGGACCTCGCATTCTCTTCTTCCGTTTCTTTTCTCTTCACCGATCTTGCCTTGAAGTTTTATTACACTTTTTATAATATAAATGAGGTTTCTTTTTGTAACATAAAAGAGGAAGTGGCGAACTTAAATACTTCAAATTAGGTAAAGTATAATAAGTAATATTAACGCAGTTTGCAATCATAATTGTCTGCAATCAGAACTCAGTTTAACAATAACAAATACCTCGGTTATAAATTAAGTCCTGACTAAGTTTCATAGAAAATACTAGATCAGGGGTCTAGTTAAGAAACAAAATATTTGTATTACAGACAAAGAATCGTACAAAAAGAAAAAGGAAGCTGAGGGAAGTCGCGATAGATGGCATCCAGTATCGTTTCTTCCTTTCGCTTTTCAGAAGTAGAAACGGAGAAGTGAAAAGAAGAAAGAACTCACTTTTAAAACGTCCACCAGTTTTTTCATACTTAAACTTTTTACTTTTACTCAAAAAAACAAACTTTCTCTAAGGAAACTATACGCTGTGTCTATCAGTTTCTCTATCTAACCTAAAGGTTGGATTTTTTACCGAGAAATATATACATAAAAGAACCAGTTACGACGACTAAAAATTCTGGAAATATAAGGGAGTTATTGGAATTTTGAGTGGCGATAGCGGTACGGTTTCCTGGAAAGGTTCTCGTTTTATCGGATAAGAAATGGGGTAGAGGGGTGTGTTAGCGGTTGGGTAAGGGGTTGACAAGAGGTCGAGGGATAGAAGCCCCTTTCAGAGGTAATTCCGCCGAGTTCACCGGAAGACTAAGGAACCCGGAACCCAAAACCCGGAAGTCGAAGAGGAAGCACTATGCTGGATGGAAAAGGGGATGGAAATTTCAGCAACCCCTCGATCGATCCCCCGAATCGTTCCTTCAACCATCCACACAAAGATTCTTCACAATATTTCTTCACCAAACTTTGCGCTTTTTAAGGGTCATGATACTTTCATTATTATTCAGCTATTTAATTTCGATCATAATTAATCTCGTCTCTAACTAAACAATAATATGAGAATGAAGTAAATGATAAAGTATAATATAAATTTAGTAAATGTAACCGTGTTTAGCTAATCATTACGAATACGAAGGTAATTTTTGCTGTATTAATTTCTTTCCGAATTTCTTGTATACAATTATCCTTTTACATTAATTTTACTTAAAATATATAACCCGAAGTTAACTATAATTTTACATGGAAATTTATCAAACAGGAGAACGGTATAACCTTCATTTAGTATGATAACTGTGAAACTTTCAGGAAATCGCAGGTTAAGCATATAATGTGAAGAGAGAATTGTATAAGTAATAGTATATTTACATATTTAAACCACAATAAAAAAGCAGACTATTAGACACGAAAGAGGAAGTCGAATAATATGAATAATCAATAAACATTAGCAACATTGTTTGCATATCACTTCGTCTGCCTTTGCTTTCAATGCACGTCTCTAACGTAGTTAGCTTTATAATCTACACTAACTTGTTATACTCACAGATAAATAAATAAATAAATAATTCACCGATAGCCTGAAATTCTAAAGTGCTTTAACACTAGAACTACCGAACGTATACTCAGTTATGCTTACACATTTGTTTATATATAAATTATGGCTAGAGGATTTAAGTTAATTAATGGATTTAATTATTTGCGTTATGTATATAAATTAAAGTTACGTAAAATCACAAACAATTCGCCAGGGTATATTCGAATAATTTCGGGCGGATTCACGAAGACTGATAACTCTTTCGCGAAGCAACGCGTGTAGTATGTTAATTCTTTCAGGTGGCATTCCGTTTGTTATTTAATCTCATTAGCAATTGGGTGTGAGCATAATATGCGATTTTAATTGAATAGGAACTGATCCAGGTAATCCATATTCATACCACGATTCGTGCGTCATTAATATCCGGTCTTAACAGAAACGTGGAAGCCGAATAATTAACCCTCGATAACAAGTAATTAGCGATAAGTGCGTAGATCCGTTAAAAACAATTAGCATAATTCATCGCCGTGCAGTATTAAATATAGAACTTCCACAATTATTATACTCAATGCTTACAATTTATGTTAGTTTAAATTAGACTCTTTTACTCGGCCACATTTCCGAAGTAATTGTATTTGATTTTGAAAAAGTTGCGATGTTACGATAAAATACGACGAAACTTTTCACTTCTGTTACGTATGCGCCCTCTTTATTTCTGTGTCCGGTTTTAGTTTCCGCCAATGGAATATTCAATATATCGATTATAACATCTCCGCGAACTATTTATTTCCAGGTGCGACGTGTATTATTGATTTCGTTACGAGTGAATTAAATAACAATATCGGATTTTGCGGAGGAAGACAGCTCGTTTATTCCACATTCCACGACGTGAAAGCTATCTTGAAAACCAGAGACTTGTAATAATAATTATAAAAATATGCGTAACCATTGTCACCTTTTTCAGTGCGATTAAGTAATAATATTGTTACTATTTTCACGTAACGTAGCTTCATTAGAATCGTGTTATACAATTTCTTTTTAGCCACGAAAAAAATTGGATTATAGAGAGTTAACTCCACTTTTTAGGACGATAGGTGTACATTAATGTGTTGCCAATCTATTTTGTTAAAATATTATAAATAAATGTACGGCAGTAAACTAGCAGATGCACTCTGCTCGGGAATTTCGTTTTTCATCGTAATTTATGATACTACAATGTGCCAAGTGTTTTGCATGATTTCGCCAATAAATGCAAGCATAAAGAAGAACTATCGGATTATTCAGCGGCGGTGAATTTCTGAAAGATATTCCCGTGTTTTCGCGAACAAGAAATCACGGAGTCGCCGGATAACAGGGAGTGCGGTTCACTCACAATAAGGAGGGCTGGTTCTCAAAACGCAGATTATTTGAGTCGTTACTCGACAATCAGAAATAAAGGCCTTTTATCCATTTTAATTGCAATAATAATGCTTTATCTACTGTATCCGAAAGGAATTTTGCTCGACGAGTCATCGCCGCGATTTCGCAAGCCGGAAACAGCGCGATTAATCAGAAATTGATCGGACTTCTTTTTCCTTGAAATACGGGAAACCACCGACTTGAAAAATAACCCGATTCAAGTCCCTCTTTCTGAACAACAGATATAAATTACAGTTTCTTCGATCTATTTGTTAATTTCAAGAAAAGCTAAATGAAAATATCCTCAATAAATGACTTCGATTGTTAATATATTACAAAGAAATCATTTATTTTACTTGGGAGACAGATCCCTCAAAAACTAGGAAACAATAAAAATTAGGTTCTTGAATGATTTATATAGTTGGAACGGTTTGTAATACTTTAATCTATGCAATTTGAATATTATTTGACAATTTATAAATGAATATAAATTAAGAAAGCATTGTTCGACTCTTTTCCCGAGTCGTAGCATACGCTGTAATCATCAACCGGCAGTTCTTTTTTTTCGATACGGCACCGACATCCAACTTCCCAACATTACGAAATTCTTTCCTTTCTCGACACGAAATCCGTGTTGGGCGAAGTCTTGGAACGGAAACATTTCGTTTCGTTAAAAGAAAAGGAAAACGAACCGCGAAGAACTAAGGAGCCAGGAATTATGTATGATTTCGTTGGAGCTCACGTGTTATGTAAATGATAACGTGCAACTTCCTGAATAACGATGAACCGGCGCGTAAGCGGAAAACTGAGGAACGCAAGGCAATTTTCTGCCGCTAACGAATTACTTGTTTCCTGGGATCGATAGCTTAAGATTTTTCGTGTCTATCGCCTTAATCACTCCATTTTTGTCCAGTAAGAAATCTTTGTAATTTTACATAAACCGCTTGAACTATTTTGTAGCTTCAAAGTAATTGCTTCTAAGAAGTATACATATTAATATAATCAAGTTGAGAAAGCACGCAGTTTACTCATATTGGTAAACTAAATTGACATAACCGATACAATTAAATATATATTGCATAATAAATAACTAATTAGTATTGCTACATTAATTATAAAGCATTGTTTATGTATGCCGTTGACTGTAACTTGTCATCTTGAGGTTGATTATATGTTATGGATTATTGAAAATGCATATTTTTGGAAAAACATGGCTCTTTAAAATATATATCCTACATGGATTATCTCCATTATTCTAAAAATTAAAGCTTTCTCAAATAATTATTTGGATGTCATGAACTTTCGGCATTTAACCTCTACATGAATAATGTTAATACTGACATGTGAAGTTTTAGTATGTCCATGTTTGCAAAGCTGTATCGAATACAAATGTTCATAAGGTAAACGAAGTAAAATGAGGTATTTAAATAAGAATAAATTCAATCGTTTAGAGAATTAAATATGCAGTGTTTTAATGTGAATACGTAGCGCTGGGTCTGATGAAAGAGTTAGAAATGATAGCTGAGTAATTTGGTTTGGAATCGTGGAACGATATTGGATATGCATAAAAGTTGAGACTACCTTGGTTTGAATACCGATATTCCATTGGTAGCGACGTATAACATAAATGGGTAGCTAACGAGCCAAGAAACTACTACGCTATCAACGATCTACTCAAACATTTCAAGTAGCTGCGACACTGTACTTAACGGGGGATCAAGGATTGTCAGTAGTTAATGACAGTTGACGATAAGTCCAGTACGCGTGGATGTAAACGAGATATTGTGTGTTAGTTTAAGAAAGTGTTTTTACGGTTGTGCTAGAAGGGTTTGCAATTTGAAAAAGTTTTGTAAGTTGAATTGCGATAGAGTGCGATGGTGTCGTGCCGGCTTTCGAATATTATTCAAGTAAAGAGGTATGAGAGCTTGCTGTTAGTAATCGTTGTTCTGATTGAAAAGTATCATCCCCATCACTACGTAAACGAGTTCGACGTGGCCGGAAGCAGGAAAGGAGGAAGAAGAGAGAGAAACTCACCAGAAGGTTTACTTTGTAACGGCGTAATATCAGCGTCGGCGGTCCGCTCAAGAAATTCTCGTATCGTTCATCGGGCAAAGATCCTCGCCCTGCTCCCCGTTTCCTCGGAACTGGCATCCACGATTCCCACCGAATAATCACAGCCCACGTGACAGTTTCTTCTTCCGGGTACAATCAATTACACCCAGCAACAACACGTCCGTAAAGTACAAAAAAAAAACACGCGTACACACAGAGAGTATCTTTCACAATTTCACTAGTTCATCTTTAACTGGCGCGCTCAGGTCGTTCTTCTTTAATAGGCGTTTTCCATTGGCCACGTAGTTGTTTCTACGTAAATACGTCTCAGAGTATCAAGCGATAAGATGTGAAACAATCCTTGGCCAAAAAATGGCACAGTCCCATCGTAAATACGAAACAGAGAAACACGTTTCCGTGGTATAATTCGTTTGTACACGAGATAAACATCAAATACGTCTCGCTTGGAGGTTGCCGAGCGACTGAGCCGCCGAACGGCGCGCCAAGCTGGAACCTTGTCGCCTCAACCAATCACGTCTTTCCCCTCTCCACACCCCGCCAATCTGCCGCGAACCTGCGCGGCGGCGAGGCTTCCCCCACCAGTCTGCAACCAGAAATCGCTTGTCTCTTACGACACGCCGAGTTCCTCCTTGTGTTTCTTATGGAAATCGACCAAGTGCCTCCCGGAACCGGATTTTGCAGAATTTTTGGTAATGTACTGATTATTATTTCATTAATCTTCCATTTATTTATGGTATACATATACAAAGCCGTTTGAATAAGAATCGTTCATGCGTCTGTCTGCTGAGATATTGTTCACTTCGATATACAACAGACGAAGCACTATTGTTGTACAGTACAGATTATAGGTTAACTCGTAATCGGGCTGTTAACTGCTATCAATAATTTACGAATGTTATTGCAAACGCCGCATATATTCGTTCAAGTAGATGTACATGTTTCCCTTTTAAGTGTAAACACTTGAAGGTTATATTGCCTCGGACAATTGAAAAAACTATTAGAAATACTAGCGCCAATGAACTCACTAACAATATGTCGATGGATATTCCTTGCTTTTGACTTCATGGTTACAGTCTTGAGAATCATCGCCTTTCTTTCGACAATAATCGAATTGACATCACTAGCCGAATAGAATAGTTTATCGTTACTTATGACGAGTTAATTCTGCATATTGTTAATGAGAGTATGCTAAAATTTCATCGAAATTTGTTGTCGCTATCTATTTGATCTAAATTTATTTTCGTTATCTTGAAGCAAAACTGTGTTTTGAGAAGTTCTATGGCCGTGTTTACTTGTATGATTTGCCATTCACGTAAATTCGAGTCTGTTTACTAACCTCGTCATCGTGCCACAAGTAAATAATCTGTCTAAGATACAGTTTATCTGATACAGCTATAGTTAAACAATAACCTAAATAATCATCAAGTAACCAGGTTTCAGTTCTAATTTACGACACGATGAATATGGTCATGCTAATAAATACATCGCTAATATTCATAATTTTCAATATGAAACAGTTTTTTTAGGGCTTATATACACCTTACGAACACGTGCCGCGAGGTTTTTTATAACACGGATTTCGGCCCAGCACTCAACGTGTTAATCAGATTCTGTAGTTTTCGATAATCAAAAAAGCTCAATATTTCGAATTATCGAAAGAAAATATGGATCGCCAATTCATTCGATTTCCACGATCTAAATTAAATCCTTAAGCGCCACATAAACCTGATAATCAGAGTAATTAACATAGTTAGCTGTTTGCATTATTCAGACTCGCAATAAAACTAATTCCAAACATGAGACATTCATAATAACAACAAATCAAAGTCGAATATCCGGATACTCGAATGAAGCGGAAGTTCGTGTACGCCATACTTATCTTCACAACCCAATTCCAGTATTAAAACTTGCATATATTTAGCATACTACTTCAAAACCGTTTCTCAAGGAATAATTCTAAAGGGTTGTCTAATGAAACGCATAAAGTGAATAAAATTCTTCGTTACATTATTAATAATAATATGAGATAAAATAACAAGTAGTATATTATTCAGTCTTCGAACAGTATTTATTTTGATCACTTTATAAGACGCATGATCAGTTCTGAATATGATTCATTGCATAAATGTGAACCAAAATTTATTCAGATTAAAAAATATAAAGTGGTGTTGGTTTAGTGTGTTGTTTGAAGAGTGGAATGGTGAGATGATTATTGGGTATGATGACCAATCAAGGAGAGTGGAGGATCGGGAATAATGAAATGATTGAGCGGGAAATACCAAAGGGCTACACCGACTTCCTCGTGGGTTCCTCGTAACCGGGTTCCTGATACCTCACTTCAGAGGCACGTGAGTCCCAGCACTATTTTATTAGTTTTATTTCACCCAATCTCCTTAACACTAAAACTACGGAAGCCGTTAAAATGACGGGTTTGCGGAATTTAATAATAACGTTCAAATTTAAAAGGTTCGATTTTCTGAGAGTCCGTAGTTCTAGTGATAATTTTTATAAAAATAGGACGTTCCAGTCACAACCAAGGTAATGTTAATTGTATGACTTAAAGAATTGAAGAGAACGCGATAGTTTGGAAATTAGTTTGAAACTTCTGATACAAACTCAATGTGAATACTTCTTCAATCTGCGCAATGAAGAATGTTATTTAATTGTTTACGAACATATATAGAAATTAGGTTAGCTTTTAGAGCTTTGCTGAATCTCAGTTTACTTTCTTTCGGTTTAAATAATGGTTTGAAAACTGGATTTCATTTATTCGAACGCTTATCCATAAAGTATCAGCCCTCACGAAACAGTTCGAATGTATTATGTCATCCTATAAATGTCTTTTATTATTTATCATATATAAACATTCATATCATTTTTCGCTGCTATAATTATAGAAATTTCTCTTCTCGTGTCATTAAGAATCTTCTTTCGATAATATGTAACGTATGTTCTACCCAATCAGATCAATATTTATCATTTGAAAAAAATGTGCATTGAGAGAGTTAGACTCCAAAAACGATATCACCGATGGAGTGACGAAATGTTATTTATGTCATATATTTATTGAATATGTTTCGAAAATTGGAAATGCATCGCGCACAACGGAACTTCCTGTGATTTAAAGAAAGTATTAGTCAGACTGTTAGTCAGAAACAAAGATAATAGTAGAGAGAAAGACAGAAGTGGAAACCGCAAAGGAAGAGTCATCGAGATGTTCGAGGAACGGAAGAGCGAGTGACGAGTGTTCGTTTGTCAGAAAATTCCTCGGTAAATCGTCGGCTCGGTTAGATAACCGCGAAATAATTCCGATAAGCCGATGATAAGAGATAAGAGATTCGCAAGACGTTTCGGTAGAACAATGAGCGAGTCACCGAAAAAGTCGTTTTCATCCTCTCTCGGAGAATTCGGACCGGTTTTGAATTTTGCGTCACAACGCCAAAAACACACGAATCCCGAAAATTTGAATTAGAAAAACAATTGTTCGCGACCTCGTGTTGTTTCCTCGTAAACGTTTTTATGGTTCGAAACTAGTTGGATATTTAATGGAAATATTCCGTGTATCTATATGCACATGAACAATCAGTCACATGGCTCCACTGTTCCTAGTCGAATAATTTTTAACAACAAAAGCAGCTGACGTAAATAAAATTGTTAATATAGTCGATGAAGTCAAATTCCATCTTCAAAATTCAATTCGAGTATCAGCCAAAGATAAGTGTGATTTTGATATCAATGTTCAATAATACATCTACCCTTATTTGAAATAATCCTTTAAAATATGGAAATATAAAATCCGAATCAAATTCCCAGCAATCGTCCACCATAGATCGAATAAAATTACGGTCAACAGGTCTACTTGTTTTGTTTCGTACACCTTTAATGGTTAATTTAAGATAGTGGAAATAAAAAATTTCAATTTTCAAAAATACAAAAAATCATTATCGATATATGGAATATTTGATGACGGTCGTTATTCGAAGGCGTTCCCAGCGGACCTTCTCACTCGTTATCTATGATCCGAATCAAATTTCGAACAATTCAGCTCTTTGGTTCGTCTCTTCCTTCTCTTGGGAGCGATATTCTTCCTTGCGGAAGAATCGGAACAAGTTTGAAGAAGGAAGATGGTGCAGGTAGCCCACGTCTCGGGTCCCCGGTTTACGGTCTCCGGTTTACGGACGCCCACAAACCTGTTTTACCTGTTATGTCCTGGCTGACTGGCTTATGAGTACCACCGATTCTTATTTCTTATGCCGATCCTTCTCCACGTAGTTCCTTACCTTCTTTTCACACACACGCATACACGTGTGCCCTGCGCGCGCGACCAAGTAGGGGTTTAAAACCACATATGTACGAATACGTTTTCGGGATGAGTTGGCCGGAATTCTACTCGGTGATGGATAACGAGTGAAGTCCACCACTACGAACCTGTTCAGGGAGATCCTACTAACTCTCTGTATTCGGATGATGTTCATCACCATCTTTACTCATCAATTATTTAATTAGATCTACTTAGATTAATATGAGTTTCGGTTTTTTCCGATAATCAGACCTGGTCTTCATCCTTTTAGTACCTTACGGCCGATATATCGACTTTGCGGGTTTTCCGTGAAATATCTTGAGCTGATATATCGGCTTTCCATTTTTAATATAATTTAAACACATATAATGAATTACATATATTAATAGGTACCACAAAAATCGCATACTTTTCAAGGTATTTGTTGACGGTACTCGGAAAACTTATAAGGTACTATAACGGTTAATATCGAAATAAATCGGGTTTTTGATTAAAGCTACTTATATATACGTTAATTAATTATCCATTAAACAGTTTACATTGGGATAACGATTGACTGCAGTCGGAAATGATTAAATTCAACATTGCTGATCGTTTAATTAAATATATAATTAATAATAATTCATCGGCAGTATCCAGTTTTCTTTTTTCAAGATTCTTTCAGTATACTCTTGGTTCGTATCGAGGAATGGATAACGGATACAAATTATTCGGAATAAAATAGATTACGGATAAAAAGCCGCTTGATGAATTTGCTTTTAATCCACCGGGTATCGATCGGCGTAACGGATCTATATTCGGAGACATATTTCTTTGTTATTTGCAAAAAATCAGTATCATTTATTTAGCGACATGTCACCACATATCCTGTAGGATCTTTAAATACATGGACACATATATAAAACTATCCAATTAAAAATTTAGGAACCAACATTAAATCGGCATTCAAGAATTTGTATCGGCATCCTGTTCTTAAATGTTTTCAATTATTAACCTATTATGCACACAGAAATTAAAATGAATAGATATCTCCTTTTGGTGCCTGCTAAAAAAATCCTGTCAAGAATTTCTGCATTTAACTACTTCGGTTTCTTGTTTGTTTGAAATCCTCTTTTATTTCGATCGTAACTTCTATTTTATAAGAAGTCTTGCAATTAGATGTCAACAGCAACAATAAGCATCCATTTTGTCGAATAACATTGTAATGTGATCATGAAAGTTGAGAAGTTGAGGGGAAGGGGCGGAATATTTAGATCCTCCGTTTAAAAGGGAGAGAATCCTGTGGAATTCGGTCGGAGGACTTAATAGATCCCCAGAGGAAGGTAAAGAAAGGAGAGTCGGTAACTTTTCGGAAGGATCCTTTCGTCGATCGATCAGACGTAAACTCGCCTCGGAAGATTCCGAAGAGTCCTTTTGTGTTCCTTTTGGTGGATCCTTCCACTGACAAAGAAAATGAAGAAGGAAGAAAAAAAAGGACCTAGAGATCCTTGCCACATACCTGTGCCATGATTAATGTTACGCCTACTAGAGAATCTTTCGTCCACTTCTTCCTACCGACCGACTCGATTCTATCTCCCTGGCTAACGATAGGATTACAATCTTATTTCCTTAAATAGCACACATTATTATCAATAAAAATAAGAAAAATCTAGAAACCACTGCATTTTACATCAACAGTAGAAATACAGATAATCTTGCGTAGACATTATAAACATTATACAAAGATATGAACCTTGTAACCGTTGATTCTAAAATGGGCCAAAGACGTGGCTTCACAAGTAATATATAAATCGGACCCGAAATATTGAAATACAGAATCAAATACGTTTTTTCAAGATGATTAGAAACAGCGATTCGTGATAAAAGTCTTCGATTCGCCGGTAAAATGTTCCCCAGTTACGTCAACGCAGCCGTAGAGTAGGAAAGAAAGAAGGAAAGAAGGAGATCCTGCAGGGTCGAAGAATGCCGCGTAATGATGCTGCACATCCGGGAGGACGGTTCAGAAGACCTCTCTCCTTCTCTCTCTTTTTCTCTCATTTATCTTCCTCGTTTACTATCCTCTTCTATCTCGTCCTTTCTCCTTAACTTCCCTTCACCTCCCCCCTTCACCTCCCCCTTCCCCCTCCTCCTCACCCCTCACCGCTCCACTCTTCTCTTCCCTCGGTGAGTTGGTGGCAGTCTTGTCATCTCGTCTCCTCTTGGCGCTTCTGAAGAGTGCATCTGCTAAGGCTTCGTGAAGATTAGTCTGAAACGGGAGATGCACCAGCTTGTGTGATAGTCCACGGTTCCGCACGAATAATATTGTCAAATATTAATAAATACAATCAATAGATCGAATCAATACCTTCGAATTATGTTATTTAGATTATAATCTTTGTTATGATAATAATATTAAGATGATCGGTGGCCGCCGATGCCAATATTACTAAAACACGAATAAAATGAATGAATAAGATGATATTCGCAAAATTTGCAATATGTTTAATATTACGATAACGATACAAAGTAATCAATATACCGTACAACACTGAAACAGTTTTATTTGTAGCCTTCGTTGCAAGTTACTAACGCGCATCGCGAGGTATTGTATAACACGGATTTCGACGTGACGGTCAACGTATTAATAACATAATATTTTTATGTTAGTATTATATCAATATTGTCGACTAATATTATCACCACCGCCATCATCTTTAAAGGTGATATCAATACGTTAGTAGATTATTATTGTTATTACGGAGGCAATAATCTTTTTATAATCTTTTTATAGGTAATTTGATTACGATTCTGTTATAAATTCTTAGTAGAAGATTGCAAGTGGTAGATTATTGTTAGGGCAATAATACTAGTCTACTGTATATGATTCATGATTTCTTTCGCGATCGGATTAATCATGAATCATAAGTGAATGATAATTCGCTCCTGTAAAGTAAGGATGTATGGTGGCTCGAATAAATGATTCGTCTCGAGATAATTCTTTTAAATATTCTTAGCACGTAAGATTAGTGTAGGTTTTAAACGTAGCCAGTAAGTTTAAATCACAAAATACATAGGGATACTAAAAAGTATTATTTATTGATTACATATAATTATAATATGAAAAGGTCCATTGGTGTTCTGCCCGGCTCGTTCGTTGGCGACAATAAACTTTTTGATATTATTCTATATTAAGAATCCGTACAACACATGTGATATCGTACTAGTAATTTAGTGAAGAATTTAAGGAAACGTTCTTCAAAGATTACTGGAATAATGTCATACCCTCCTACGTACCCAAATATTATGTTAAAAAGGAGAAGGCTTTGACGTCGAAACTCAATTCCCAATCCCGAACATTTTGACGGACGGTAAAGTAAGGAAAAAAAAGACCCTTTCCAAGAAATAGGGCCGATCCTTTCGAAGAAAGGAAAACATTCGATTCGATTTTGAATAGGGCTTCACGTGAGAACAAGTGTCAGGGACTCTGTGCTTTTTCTCACTAATCCTCGAAAAATCTCCTTCCTCACCTTCCGAAGTGAGAGAGGGAGAGGGGGAGATCGGTTTGGTAATCGAGTGGCGCAATCGAGGAATTTCTCGCGGTGACCGAAGGAAGGAAATTGCGTTGCCCAATTAGAAATCGCAGGGAGACCGCAGATTCGAGGGAACCCGGAATAAACTCGGTGAAACATGGATTTCCCTTTTCCGTGAACTAAATGAAAATCCGATGAAAAATCGGCTTGTTTTTCTTGATAAATGTTCACCGAGGAACTGAGTCAAAACACTACAACTAATAGTAGAATTACGGACAATATATTCAGCTATATTTATACATCGACGTATGCGTCCTTAAAAAAAGAATGGATGGATAAAATAAATTAATCGAGTTAATTACGTCCATTATGCAACGTGAGCCGCAAGAAATCTCAGGAAATGGTACCTTATCAATTTGAACGTATTTATTAAATTCCGCGAAACTGTCATTTTAACTTCTTCCGTAGTTCTAATATTAAAAATGTGGAAAATCATTTTTTCGAGTGACATGGAATCGATAACTACTGACTAAAATATCAAGAAATAAATGATTAGCATTTTACTAGTTTGTCCAGCAATAAAAAAATCTTGTAGAATTTCACGTTTATATAATAAAATTATTGTATAATATATATTATGTACATCACATACATCATTATTATATATATTTAATTATATAATAAAACCGTGACTGGCCGTTTAATAAATAGCTAAGTGAATAATTCGAATGGAGACCAAAATTTGGTGTGCCGTTTCATTCGTTTTAATAACGATAAACGTTACACGTTAAACATGCGCACGGAGATCCGATTAAAGTTCTTATCAGTTCCGTAATCTTAACAGACGTTCGCCTCCGGCTGATAAGGGCGCGAACTTCCGCAGATTCCGAGCTGATAAGGCAATGATTGTCGAAAGAAACGTGATCGGGTTTTATCGCGCACGCAAAACACTTTTCAAGCTGATCACGACGCTTAATTAATCCTTTCGCGATTAATCGACTCGAAATCCTGTTTTCGTCGCGACGTTTATCGTTTCTCCACCGGCCAACAATTTGAATAATTCATCAACTTATTGAAGTTTCAATGATTATTTCGACGTAATAACCCGTGTACTTCTTTAAATACAGTGGAAAATGAAACATGACTTGGATGGTGATCCACGTAGTTCGCTTATTTTAATCAACTTTTATCGTGGTTATTGCGAAATCAACCTAATTCCAAATGTTTTATTGCTTTGTTAAAATATTATCTGCATAATCCAGTTATGTCTCATGAAAAGAATGTTTTACATTCAGTATCACGCTGCGATGTTATAAAAAGATGATGTATTTCATATAAATATTTAATAACTTACTAAGTTACAACCACCAGCAGAAATGATTAAAATAACGGTTACTATTCAAATGGTTGTATTAATTAATTGCGAATCGAATTAATTTGTGGGTTATTCAATATTGTTGTAAAAGGCAATGTTCGATATTCAGAAATTCGTAAAGTCCATAGAAAAAAGCATTCATAAATAAACCATATCCGGCAACTGAAAGATAACTGAAATTCCGCGATAAAGATTAAAAATTTTGCGACAATCTAATATGTCACCGATATAAGTATTACATATGAGCTGTTATTTTGGTAAGTGGTATGAGTGCAATGTTTATGAAAACTGAATTAAACATAACTTTTCACGATATACTGATATCCTCTTTTATTAATTACGATACTACAATAAAGAGAAACAATGGACTTATACCACTTTCACAAATAACGGCTGATATAATGCACACAATCTTACATATTTTTTATATTCTTTCGTATGAGAGTTCGAATTTGAACACGGTATTTCCTAATAAACTGTTAATAAGAGAGTGTCTACTGCCATGACAATTCGGAATTTTATAAACAATCTATAAAATTATAGATAATATTTTTACTACTGTAATATTTGTTGTTGAAATAACCGAACTTCAACTAGAACTACCAAGAGGTTCAAAATGACTTATCTGCCATTTTTAGTTAAATTATTCGAATATACCAAGGCGAATTCTTTGAGATGTTTTATACTTTTATTTTCTGTACATAACGCGGATAATTGAATCCATTAATTAACATCAATCGTGTAGTCATAATTTACATCTAAATAAATGTGTAAGCAAACTGAGTATATGTTCGGTAGTTCTAATGTTAAATGCTTTTACGAAACAATTCCTATAAGCACATACACACTTGTGTGTCACTTACGTTGGTAACTCCGTCGAAAGAGGTTCCACTTTACTTGGAATTTAGGACTTTGAAGACAACCTGTTAGGTTAATGATGCCGGAATTGATTAATACAATTTAAGAGCTAAAGTAGGGAGAATTGAACTTTAAGAATTAAGGCAGAACAAAACCGAGCCGGTGTCTATACGGAAATAGCTGTCGTAACCGAGCGACAGTGAGAGGGAGAGGGAGAGGGAGCGAGCGAGCGAAAGAGAGTGTGAGAAAGAGGGAGATAGAGAAGCGGAGGCTCGTCGGAGAAAGCGTCCCTTCCGCCTTCTGCTTCGGCTTCGAGCGCCTTAACGCTCCTTCACGCGCCCAGTTTACGCACCGACTACCATTATATAATCGCTTACCGTAATACCGAGAGTTATGCCAATCCACCAGCCGAGTTATAACCCAATTCCCTCCTATCTTGCACGTACTTTAATCCGTAATTCCTTTATGTTTAGTTAACGTCATGCGCTTTTTATTATTTTTTAATCAGGAATCTTCCGGCGTTCACGAGTGTTTGCTTCACACCGATGAACGCCTTGGGAATTGACAATGAGTGCGCGGTGATGTATGATTGTAAATACGATTTAGTTTGGAAAGTAATTGCAAAATGTTTGTTGAGCAATGGAGATATGTATTTTTCAGATCGTTATTGATAAAGTAGTTACGTTTGTATTCGAAGTGTATATACGTGATTACCAATTTGACGAAGCGCGATGCTTTTTTAAGATAAAACAAGAATGTCCTACAGATTTTATTAACAAGGCACGCGTAATTCCACGGTTGTTTTGGAGAATTGGTACGCTGCGTGTTTATCGTGTCGTAAAAACTTCTTATGATTGTAGTAACCCAATTCCTCGTCAACTGGGTACACTTGGACGACAATGAGAATTAATATCAAGCCCTTAATAGATTTTATTAAGTCTGGATCTGGGATGATGCGTTGTTGGGGTTAATCGGTAGGGTTAATTAGGAAACCAAAACGAGCGAGCTACCGCGTCTACTTTTAGTTCGATTTGTCGACAATAACATCTCTACAACCAAACTTTCTTCGTGAAAGAAACGAATTTTCTCTAACAATTATTATTTTTAAGGGATATAATAATCTCTGAAGCACTTATTCGCATAACCACATCCGTTATTTCCGCTTTGAAATTCTTTATTCCAGCAGTAATTTTGAACCAAGATATGAATATCGGTTCATTAGTCAAGTGTTTGTTTTACTAATATTTTTCGCGTTTCATTGTCTCACACCGAAGATCCAACCAATCGTATACTGTTTAACATACGTCATAAATATTTCGCGTCTCATGATTATTACAAAAGGTGATCATTTCCTTGCAATGTTAATGAAGCTGATAAAACATCTACATTCACATCCTTCTGAAGGCATAAAAGAGTTCAAGGACACCAGTAATTAACTAACTAAAGAATGAATCGTCGCAGTTCGTCAAGATTAGAACGTTGAGAAAAGAATACGAGTGTTTAACACGTGCATGCCGCGGGGGTCACCTAATTAAAAATATCCCTAAAATTCGTCAAATTTTCAATAATTTTAACGTTACAATAACAATGTAAAATAATTAATGCATCGCAGAGCGCTTAAACGATTTTATTTTTAGACATTATACACGTCACGAACGCGTGTTGCGAGATATCGTTTAACACGGACTTCGATTCAGCACTCAACGTATTAAACCATCCTCGTCGGGGCATTTTAGCCGAATGTTATGCGCGTAACGGGACAAGTTCGCGGAATTTTGTTAAATAAACTTAAGTTAAAAAAAATATAAAGACCAACATATAACTTATTCAAAACGTACTCAAACCTTTTGAGACGGAAGTGCAACGTATCTAAAGACACACATTTGAGTTATCCGAGTTCTAGCAAAGAATCCCAAAGACTCACATGTACGTCATTCGGTACGAATGTGTTAAGAATAAAATGAAGTTTTTTGGGGAGGGGTATAATACAGGCGCGAGTGTCGATCAAATCGGTTTAGAGGTGGAAACCGGTTATCAGTGGCCGGTAGTATGTCCGTGGGCCCGATTGCGATATATCCGATAGAGAAACGTTGCGGAGAGGAGAGGAGAGGCTTTTACCATGACACAAAGTATCACGCTCGCTCGAGCATGCTGCCACACTCTGCTGCCTTTTCGAATCTTTCCCAACCCCTCCATCTTCCTCGTGTTTCCCCCTTAATACACATTTTCTAACTTAAACTTACTCCGATTTTATAGTCAAAGCAAACCGAGTACACGGAATATTTGAACAATTTCAAGAAATCGAGTAGTGGAACACTATCACGCTCACGGAACAATACTCTGGTTATTAACGATGTCTTGTTGAATACGTCCGAGTTAGGAACAAGTATATTGTTTTATTTCCTGAACTATCAACACTAAACTACCAGGCATGTTCTCAGATATAGTTATACATTTATTTATATATCAATAATATATATAAATTGATATATAAATAATAATTTATGGATTTTATTAATAATTCTTGAAAGTGATCGTCGCCATGGGATTTCACGCAAAGTGTAAAGATTCGTAGAACAGATGGAATATTAAAGTTGGAATTCATATGTATACAGATTGTCGTGTGCTTAAATAGCTTGTTATAAAAATATAGCCGGCGCAATCTTGCCCGCCAGATTTTCTGCTTTATTGAAAATTCAAGAGAATAGATGATCGATATTATGGCGAATAACGATTGCCGGAGTGAATGATCCGGCTATAAATAATTCTTTCTATCATGATTCGGGTAAATAATCTTGTCTCTCAAATTTAGATATATTCTAAATAAATATTCTAAATCATAGTACAGAATTCTGGAAAAAGACAAGCGGTGATTTTACAGGCGATACCTATATTATATATAACTAATGAGAAATCGAAATACCACGTGACACTTACGTCAGCAGTGCTTTTATTTCAAAATTCAACAGTACATGCTTGTGCTTTTTAGTTAAATTCAGGTACTATAATAAATCCTTGGTGGAAATTCACCAAATTTCTTCAAAGTTTGATAGATAATTAGACTAAATATAAGTAATATACAGCTAAAATAAGTTATATTTAAGCCTTCTTCGATCATACAGTTCGGTTACAAAGTAAATGATACGCCAGATTGCGAAATAACCGGATTACCACGGTGTTTTGTAACGAACGAGTTCGCCTCTTCCTCGATAGATATTCCAGTGAAAATCTTCGAAAGATTATCTAACCTCGTTAGAAATTGTCTAACCAGGTTTTCGTACAGCCAATCAGATATCTCTGACGTTTTCTGAATGTGAAATCGAAAAAATTTTGTAAAAGGGCTATTCAAAGTTTCACGGAGAAACGGAACCGTTCTTAGACGGCCATATTAGGGGGTTTTTAATGAACTTCTCTCCAATAACAGTATGGAGTTACAGTTTGAATAATTACGTGGTAATAAAAACACAGTTGTTTCAAATATTATTCACTATTCGGTATTTAAATATAAAGAATGACTGTAAAAGAGAGGAGAGGGAGAGAGATGCAAGGAGCTCGTCACGAGGACGGTAAATCAAGGTTGCACAACTTGAGAGGTTGATTTATATTACTTCAGTGAGCCGTTGACCCGGGCAAACTTTTTCGTTCCTCCATCTTTAATTTATTCCAGTATTTTCCGACTACCATTCAAAAAAGGACGAACTTTTCGAGCTTTTATAATGCTTGATTACTAACCTTTTTACTTCGGCGAATAAAAACAGTGCATTATTCTTTTCAACGTCTTTTGGCTTGTACGAATACTTACATCTTAAGATTAACATTTTGGGAATAGACATCGGTATCATTGATTATTTCCGAGGTATTCATTCACGTTGCTTTTCTATTTATTATACCCATTCGCTGCCAACCACGAGTATACTCGTGGTGTTGTATTATTTGGATTTTTTTAAACAAAATTACCATCAAGATAATAAAGTGAATTTTGTTGTTGAACTATGGCCGATGTAGTATTCTCACAAGAAAATAATGCCACTTAAATAAACGTAAAAGTTTACAAAAAAGTATGATTAAAATCAAATAATTGATATTTTATATTTCAAGCAGTAACCATAAAAATGCATCTCCAAATTAAGCGCATTAGCAGTGATATTAATATCGAAAGTAATAATTGTAAGATAAAACAAATTGCTGGAGTGCGTTTGAATTGGTTGGCCTGTTATCAGACAGGTCTGACGTCGAGTATAAGGGATAGTATATACATATACGTGTTTTCATGTTCTCTGACTCGATTTTCTCCAGTGTGGACAACGTAAGCGAGCATAAGGTGAAGGTATCGATTTCGCAACGCCGATATTATGCAATCCCGGCGGCTTCCTGTTGTTATCTAACTACCGAGAATACGGGAATTCTCCTGAAGGTGCAGCAGTTTTACTGTAAACTCGCCTAAACTTTTCCTTTCCGTCTTCTGCGTTTCCTCGTTCGAACACTTGCTATCGACAATCTTAACCCGTACACTCTGTTGGGCTGATTCTCATGTAAGAAAGCTGTCTCCACTCTTTTACAGTAATCATGAAGCAAGGGAACAGACGTACCATGTTTCTGTAAATCAATGTTGAGTTTCACTATTTCAAAATCGGAATCAATACGGGATCGAAGGACGGAAGAGCTATTGGGATTAGAAAATAGAATAGTGCTACTGGTTCTTGTACCAATCGCTCGAAAGTCAGTGCTCCGAGCCTTTAACTTAGTGTTGGTATAATATTGGATCAAATGAAAAGCATGAACCAACGATATTCAGATGTGACATCCTCCATCATGGTTCTTTAATATAGTTTAATTATTTAATTCCCGCGGAACTTTCTTACTAACACGATTCAGCCACAATTTAGTACAGCATTTTAAGTAAACTATTCGCGGAAATATCTATCCGGTACTATTACGATTAATATTATATATTAAAGGCTTAGTGCATTAATATTGATTAGTATTGACTCTGAGGATCAATAAAGATTGATGAGCCCAAGAGACTATTAAAGTTATATGGTGACCATGATTAACTAAGAACACGAAGAAAACAGGAAACACTGTAATTAAATCTATACTATAATTATCGATTTAAAAAGCAGGTACCATAATCAACTGTAAGTATTAAAAGGTTTAACTAGGTAGGTGACTCCCACGGAAATCAAGTACGCTGAAAACAATTCTCACATTTACGTGTTAAATGGCGTACAAGAATTGCGGTGTCCAGGATACAGGTGTATTCTGAGATCGTAAAAGAATCGGTTGGTCAAAAGTAAAGAAGGAATCATGTAAGTGGTTAGAAACACCGAGTAGAATCGGATGGAGGAAGAGGAGAACGAGCGGAACTGAGCTCCGCGGAGCTTCCTTTCCTTCGGACATGCCTCGCTGCTTCTTCGTCCTATCCCACAGATTACCAACGGCTTCTTCTATCATTTCCTTTCTTCGTCACTCCTTTCCCCGCCGTATACTTCTTTCCTTATCCCTCTGATTGTCGGGGACGATGTCTCGAATGTCTCGGCCTCGAAAGTAGGAACTACGATCGACGCACCTACTTCCTGGATTACGATGCGGATAACAATGTTGCCCAACAATTTTGTCTGATTATTTGTTGAAATAATAGTAGGCATAATTGTCCTACGCCGAGAATCTTATGTGAATAATGCAGAAGATGATGGTTTCGGTTAGTTAACCACCGAACGTGATATATTCAAAGTTTAGTTTTGTCATTCTGATTTGTATCAGATTTCATGTGTATACACCGTTATGCCGCATTTTTATGCTGTCGAGAATGACCGTTTTTAGTGACCCGCTAGATTTTTTAGATCAACGCTTTGATAGATGAAGGAGGAAGTTGAAGAGAAACTAATAGATTTTATGGGGTTTTGCTTAACATACCGTGTTAAAATAAGACTATTTAAGCTGTCTACGATACATTGGTTACTTTACGTCGTTATTGTAACATTAAATGTATTGCAAATTTTATGAATATTGGCGATATATTTGATTCGAGTTTTAATAATATTCGCAGCGGCGGCCATCGGTAATCCCAAATCCCAAAAGAAATGTTTAAGGAAATTCATTGATCTTCGTTTTTTGACATCGGCCCTTTTAAAACCGAGTCGCAGGATCCCGCCAACGGAATCTGTACGTGGAGTAACGGTTGTAACGGTACGCCATTACGTATTATCTATAAGTTGCATTTCTCGGCATCTATGCATGCGCGAGTTTTTTTTCCTTTAGCCTTGAGAACACACTCATACCCCGTTATACAAGCCTCCATCATGCAGAGAGAGGTTTCCTTCTCGATAACACCGTTGATCCTCCCTATTACCAAACTCTCTTGCTTCTGTCCCTCAATGTTCTCGATTTCGGTAAACTTCGATCTGTTTAGGGTGTGAAAAAGAACTCACACTTTAAAGGGTGTGCACTACTTGTGAAAGTAGTTCATAAAATGAATTCGAGAACTCGGAGGAGGAATGAATGGTTTATTTTGAAAGTAGCCCAGGTCTATTTTTCCGAAAAATTCAAGTTAATGTTTATAAAGATACAAAGTAATTTAGTGGAACTGTTAAATGCAAACAATTCAATTAACGTTTATAAAGTTGTAGAGTAACTATTATAAACTGTTATAAACGTTAACTTGATTTTTTTGTAAAATGGACTTAAGTCACTTTCAAAATAAAGTTCGGAAAGTTTATGCCAATTTTCAGTAGTTTTTCGGCGAAAAACCTGACAGTTCTGGGTGAATGGAATCTGCATACATAATTAAATAAATATATATAAAAATATTGCCTTTGAATTTCTCTTAAAAATCGGCATGAAACTTCCAGACAACTCAATAAAATCAGAACTACAGATTTCAAATAGTCACCAAAAAGTCGGAAAGAATTCACTTCGACACCTAACATAAGTAATTATTATCAGGGTACCATTGAATATTTTGAGCTTAATTGCTCAAAATTAGCTTGCTAATGGAAAGACCTGCCGGATAATTCGAATGCCGAAGACAATTCGGAGAACAGAATCCGTATTTCTGCTCGATTTATTTCTTCGATTAGAACACAAAATACATCAGCACGTTATCAGATTTGAAAGTGCGAAGATATAAAAAGTAGGATGGATTCATAATCCAGGGTTGGTTTTCGAGGGATTATGAGTGGAATGAGTCGAAAGGAGAATACGTAATGCGTATCTGGAAGCGTGGGAGCCGGGCTCGAACGGCTTCCTCTCACGGCACCGGCAACCTCCATCTCGCCTTTAGAAATAAGCCTTCCTCTCTCTGTCGTTTTCTATCTATTTCTTCCATCTTTCACCTCCATCTTCCTCTTTCTATCCGTCTTTCTTTCTCCACCACGAGATATACCGAGGCAACCTCTTTAGTTCCGGCTTCCAGTCGGCCGAGCCTCTATTAATACTTCGCTCTGTTCCCCCTCCTTCGCATCAGCAAACCTTACAATCAGTATTATTCAATCGAGATCAGTTTTAATGATCATCCAATCTCGACGGTTAAAAATATTTTCCCGAAAATTACTGTATTTTATATTTCAACTTGTATTTTTTACTTATATTTTTGGGTTTTGCTACTTTTACAATGCTACCAGAAAGAACATTATCCAGACACTCTACTTGTCCTTATTCTACTTAGATTTTATTTGCCCGAGAAAAGGTATGGTTTTTCAATCGAAATCATTTTTTGGGTTGCATGCAAATTTTGTGGGTTTGCAAATCAAACTGTTTAAGAATTTATGTTCTGTAATAATTAACGAAGCTCAGAAGTGTACAGTTTGGTGAAGCGATTCTGAAACAGAAGAATAGTTGTTCAACACTAATCGCATTTTAAGTCATTTTTTAGTAATATAATTATTGAATCAATATGATTTATAATTTCTCTTTACGTATCCAGATTCATGTAGAACTGGTTCCAAATGTATTTCACAATTTGTTATTGTAGATAATATTTACGGATTGATATTTGAAAATGCAGAATTTCTGCTTGATTATCTTGCAACATTGAATGTTTTATATTTCAAAGATTGTGATTCAACTTTGGTTTTGCTCAAAATATTCGTAATTTCGAAATTGCACGTTGTAATAATATACAAAAATTACTGGTTTAAAATAAAGTGCTGAAAAAATTAATATAGAACCATTGGAGAACGATATAATATTATCGCAGGGATTGTCTGAATACTTTTCGATATAAGCTTTTTTGAAGCAGAAGTGAGAAGTTAGCGAAATGTGTAGAAAGGGGTATAAAAGGGATGAAATTCTCGGGGGTTGGTTGGCCGGGAGGCATTTCATTTCCTTGGCGACTTCCGGCAAACGCGACGCTTCCGGCGTATCGAGGCCGTCGGCGACGCCGGCGTCGACGTCGTTCCGTGGCTTCGTTCCTGTGCTCCCTGCTTCCGCTTCCGGTTCCATCCTCTCCGCCTTCTCACTTCCGGTTTCCTGCTTTCCCTTTTCCCCCGTTCAACCCTCTGCAAGCCCCGACTTCCTCGCGAAAGCTTCCGTTTTCTCTTCGCCGTTCTCTTTCAACTTCCGTTCGTATCTACCCTCCATTTTACTTCCAACTTCGAGGAAACTTCCACCCTTACAGACCTCCCGCCGCCATTTCTAGAATGTTCTAATGTGCTATTTTATCCGCATTATTTAAACGAATCGTTATTCTTCATTTTCAATTCACGTACTTTACTTGAAACATCGCAATTAAAAATATTCTATTTAATTACCGATTACATTTTTCATTGCATTTTAAATCTGATCACATAATATTTGCAAGCACATTCTTTAACAATACTTTTTAATATCCAAACAAAAATTTTATGCAGTCTAACAACAAAAACTGATATATTAACCCTTTGCACTGGAGAGGCGACCGAGGGCGACATTAATTGTAACATTTATCCCAGTTACTTTTTGTCATTGGATTTTAAATGATCGCCAACGATGTAGTAGATCTGAATGTCGCCTCTCAGTCGCCACCCGAGTGGCCACGATAAGTCTAAATAATAAATAATCTCTAATTTCTATCTGTTTTTTCCCCCGAAAGCTTCCTTTACTTTAAACTTACATACATAAATAAGATAAGCGCACGAAGGTAGAGTGAAAAGATAGCCGATTATTAATGGCGAACACCGGAAACTGACTTGCCGCCATCTTTCCCACTCTTCTCGATAGAGGAATCGCTTTATAGAACAATATAATTAATACTGTAATTAAACAGAGTAATATACCTCACGTTTTAAGACGATACAAATATATCCGACCATAAATTGAAAACAATACAAATCGTGATAAATATGAACTCAGAACTGCAATTGTTGGATTGCACATCTAAATATAATCATATTAAGTAGTGCAGCTGAACAGTTAGGTTACAAGATTCCACTTCATTCAGTGTCAAATATGAATATGATATTGTTATGAAGTATTCTTGTTCATTAAATGTATATAATCCTGATCAGCACCGTCGTAGTCTCGGAAGAGGGTACGCAGGTGGTTTGAGGAATCTGCGGGTTTCCGGATTTGCCTCAATTATTTGGGACGCTCTAATCAGGATCAGAAGGCATCCTAATAACGCGTCCGCAACCGAATGGGGACGATCGATCGCGGTTTCCACCAGAATTCCACTCCTTCGGGGACAGTTTTACTCTTCGACCGCCTTGTTAGGAACTAATGATAATTGTCTACCTCGAGAATACTGCTACGAACGATTTATATCGATATAACTCTGTGACTCAAAGTAACCCTTTTTTCACCGCACGCAAAAGTCAGAGAATTAGATTACAAGTTTAAAAAGACAATATAGTATATATTGAATATTGGGTTGGTCAGAAAGTTCGCGCGCCTTGCATCAGTTTTTTACGGGGACGCAGAGCGATTTTGACGAACATATAAAGCTATCCAAAAGACATAGTCAAAAGTGACAATTCAAGAATATACAAAATTGAATAAAAATTGTTTTCCATTTATAAATTTGTAAGACACTCGGCGAGGCCTACAATTTCAGCTATGACTCGTTCAAAAAGCCGGATACAACTTCTGGTGCTCCTCTCGTTAGTCATCGACTTATATTGCATTCATACATTTTTAATAAAACTGATTTTTAGTTTCCCTAGTTCTTGAATAGTATTATCTCCGCGTTTTGGGAACTATACGTTGCATAGTTTAGTATGAGTGGGTTTTATTTCATTACAGAGGGGTTTAAACATGGCGGATCCACGAGTATGTGCTACTCAAGTTTGTAAAATCTTCCATGCATTAAGGTAGGTATTTAAATGGTGTAGGATTGCGTGGGCATACTGGGCACGCACGAAAAATCACGACGAGACTTCCTGCGGGACGAAATCATCCGAGCAGAAGACATTAGTCTCGCCAGACTTTGCTTCGTTCCCACGACCGTGATCTATTACCCATCTTCATATTAATTAGCGACTACTGTAAACAATTATCGGAAGGGAGGAACAAAATGACTACTAAATTGCACGTCACGAATTTGCTTTTCCAAATAGCTTGCCAGTGTGACAACTAATTCTTTTCAAATAGAGAAAAGATTTCGTGGATAATTTCAAGAATAATATATGATATTTCATATTATGTGCATCATAATGTAAAATATTGGGTTGACCAACAAGTTTGTGCGGTTTTAATATATAAAAAAAAGGAATTTTTATTCAATTCCCTTTATTCAATAATGCATTGTCCGTTTCGGTTTATAACATTTCTTTATAAAAATACCTAGAAATCGGACCACAAAGAATTGATGCAAACCGCGTGAAATTCTGGTTAAACCAATATGTTTTGCGAGGAATTAATAAAATCAGGATTCTTTAGGTAGCAAGGAATATTGACAAGTCCTCTAACACTAGAATTCCCGAACATGTATTCAATGATGCTTACACATTTATTTATATATAAAATATGACTGGAGGATTGAAGTTAATAAATGGATTCAAATAAAAGTATATCAAATCTGAAACCATGCAGCATGGTATATTCGAATAATTTAACTAAAAATGGCAGACAAGTCATTTTGATTGCGTTCGTAGTTCTGGTGTTATGTTAGATGGGTAAAGTCGAACATAAAGTCGACATTATACAAGCGACAAGTTCGAATTCCAACTCGAAGGTGGAATTCGGAAGGAACGTAGGGCGGAATATAAGGTAGTCGGCGTCGTATTCGAAGAAAAGGTCGATCGAGCGGAGAATCCTGGTAAGAATTAAGTAAGAGTAAGAAAGAGTAAGAAAGAAATCGTCGTCTTTGTGGAATCGAGAAGGGAGACAGAGAGGGGAGACCGAGGTCGGCCCTGAAGAGTGTTAAGCTGCGCCGCTGGTGAAAGGCGAATAACACGAATACCTTTACAAGTCCCGTGGTTTCCACTTCTAATAACACCTTCTATGAGCTTCCTAAACCTTTCTTGTATGAAATCGGGATATCACACAATATTTTTGTTTACATCGAAATAACCTAATCATTACGATAATTCTATATGTTTCCCGGGATTCCAAAAAACTACATTTATCGGATGATTTATCCCCATTGCATTCTGAGATTATTACATTTCTGAAACTTCGTGGTATAAAATAAACCAGATGCATCATAAAAATTATCAAACTGTGACGTTTTCTAAACACTTTTATAATAAAAATTATGATATATACGTGTCTTATTATGCTTCTTCTTTTAGTTAGATAACTGTAATTACTTTGTAATCGACACGATTATTTTGTAATTTCAGAAATGAATCGGTAATTTACTTTGTTACAATATCTATTTGAAATACGTTAGATAGGATAAGAGATTTCCATTAGGATACAAAGTATGTTTCGGAAAGTTCCAAAAGGTCAAATATTTCGATATCTTCAGTTTTGTTAAAAAACAGCCGCATTTGAATATTCGTGTTTCTGCAGTTTACCGGATTAAGAAGATTTCACAGTAAAAATGGAAATGTTCTAAGCGATTTACTGCAAAGAATGAAAATAACGTTAAGGACGCGGTCGACAGGTGAAAGGTGAACGGCTCGGTGATTGAGAGAAAGAAAGAGAGAAGGAAAGACAAGTGGAAAGACAAATGTAAAGAGAGGACGGAAGAAAGAAGAAAGAAGAAAGAAGAATGCGTGGTGGTGTTGTTTTTAAAGGTATTTGCGGTAAGGTTGCGGAGAAATTGGTATGCTCCATCGTAATCTCGGATTACGTATTCCCGATGAGAAACCGAGCGGTTAGCCCGGATGTACGTGTGCCAGCAACTGAGAGCACCTGTTGCCACTTTTATTCTACGAACATTCCTCTCGAACCCTTTAAGCTCGAAACACTAAACCATCCATTTTTATCACCAAACCCTTACAATTTATTCCCAAATTATTGGGTGGTCCTACGAACAACTTTTCACATTTTCTTCGCCGAGTTTACCAAACTTTGCCGAAGATACGGCGCGCCTGGTGAACTTAATAAATCTCCCGCCATTTCTTTAGCATTTTCTGCAATATTTACTACCGATACTAAATGACTTCCTCAATATAATCTCATGTAATGACATCGCTGTTTTGAAAAAGAAATGATCGAATAACGCACGTCTCGAAAATACAATAATATATTGATTAATAGTAAAGACAGTTTGAAGTGAATTTTATAAAGAACATTTAAATTTGATTTCAATGAATATAATTAACAGATATAGCCGACAAAAGCTTTTACTGTATTAAGTGAGTATTATAATATTTCCTCTCATTGAAACTAAATCATTTTTCTCATTATTCGACTTTTGCGCAGCTCAACATTCGATCGGAGGAATGAATGCAAATGGTGTCCATATTTTAATATATTTCCGAATCATATAAAAAAAGCTGGTGAGTGTGTTCATAATATATGCAGATCGCGATAAAGTTTGTTTAACTTTACGTAAGTCGTAGTAGTAATAGAAATAATACATTCGTCCGTATTGAATCAGTGATCTCAGTAGTTTCATAGGATGTTTTTCGATAGAGAAACCCTTTTATGGTGGCACATATCCGTTGTCCTTGCACAATGGTCCGTGTAATCAGCACCGAGTGATCCTCACCCGACGTGCACTCTCTCTTTTCTCTTTTCCCTTTTCTCTTTTTTCCTTGCTATTTCTCTCTCCGAAGGGGAGGGCTTTCTCCCTTTTCTGCATTTTTCTCTGTTCCTTTTCCCTTTTGGCAGAGGGACGACGGCACAATGACGTCGGGGATCAGCGATTGTTCGAGGCGGCCGTAAAAGCGGCGCAAAAGCCCGCGCGAAAACCACCGGAGCAATACTTTAATGCGCCTCTTTCTCTCCCTCCCCTCTGATTGTCAGACTCGGTCCACCAAGATCTCATCATTTAGAGTGGCCAATGTAAACCATCACGGATTCCTTCTGTTTTAAATCATTTCTTATTCTCCGCGAAATAATCAGCTATCATAAAGAATGGGGTGATACGGGTACCGATTTCTAACCCTGTATCAACGGATTTACATTGCATCTCGTTCAGATACCCTCACTTTGAAGGGAAATCAACACGGATTCCTTCTGTTTGAAATCATTTCTTATTCCCTGCGAAACAATCAGTTATCATAAAGAATGGGGTGATACGGATACCGATTTCTAACCCTGCATCAGCAGACCTCGTTCAAATTTCCTTTGACTCACTTGATCTTACTTTGAAGGTAAACCTTGAAAAGGTAATAGAATCATACAACAATTTTTCTTTTTCGATTTAATCACCTTTTACTTCAATAGATTGTTTAGAACGGTTAATTAAGTTTTCGATACCACAGAAAATATAATCTGAATTTTCCTTTTTAAAATAACCTAAAACTGCATACAAATATTTCAATGAAAATAATGAACCTTGGTGGCACCTTTGGAAAATGAAATGAAAGGTATCCGTACGAAACAGGAACAAAATTCTGTATAAGCATAGATGTTCGAGGGCGGAAAGGGTGGCAGGAAATCGGGGGTTGGTAGCTGTTTGTCGCTAATGCCCTGGTTAGTACTCCAGTTTCCTTTGTTCCGTTCCCCTCCCCCGAGACCCCCAGGAACCCTAAACCGTCCCTTGTTCCGTACAGTTTCACCCCACGTTCTATATTTCAGCCCCTGCAATCGATTTTCTCCTTTCGAATCTCTTTTCTATTAGAAATCACCGAGCCGGCGCGTGCCACGTCCGACACCAAAGGCCTCTGCGATTTAATTCGATGAAGAACGATCTTCTTCTGCAACTGTTCGCCTTCGAAGACTCATTAACACGTTAACTGCTCGACCGAAGTCCGTGTTATACGATACCCCGCGATACGCGTTCGTAACATTTAAATGCTTTATGATATGTTAATTACCTTACATCGTTATCGAAATTTTTACAAATATTACAAATTTTAACGCGTTAACTCTGCTTCCACAATCGAGTTGTTCTTGCTCGCAGAAACTCCCAAATATTGCGAGTTTTTAATGGCAGTTATAAATAGAATCAATTAGTAAAATTGTTTCTTATCCAAGGGAATGTCGAATATTTAAAAAACGTTGGTATTATTACCTGATAATTATAAGCTTTAATTAATAGTTTCGAGAAAACTATCAGCGCGTAAACTAAAAAAGAAGTTTCCGCCAGGAATTTGTCTGAACGATCAGTTTGTCGAAGTCGATGTTTCGAGTGAGAGAAGTTGGAGTATAATCGGAATAACGACGATCTCGGGAGTTCTAACGAGTTAAATCGGTGGGGACAATCAGAGCGGCGATTGAGAGAAGAACAGAGGGATAGGAAGGGAAAGATTGGCCTGAGAAGAGAAGGAGAGGGGTGAAAGGAGAACGAGAGAGAGGAGAAATCTCGAGATATGTGGGAGCCTCTCGATCTACGAGTACACACGACAGTTTCGAAGGAGTTTAATTGATTTTAGGTCTCTCCCCGTCTCGAATCAGACACCAGTTCAATGTACATTCCGTTCAAATCATTCGAAAACATGAACTACGATATGCGTTAGCTAACTTCCCTACGTGTTACTACATTTCTCTCTCAATTAACACGTTGAATGACGCGTGGATCACCGGTGACACTCGATGCCAAAATTAATTCTCATCACCCTTTCCGTGATTCGTTACGTGCTACATTTGTTATAAACAACACCGTGCTACTGACTCAGCAGTATTGTCAGTTCCACGATAGTTTTGATAAAATGTTCGATTCATTTAAATCAGTTCGAAATGAGAAAAACAGTGGAGATGGTAAATACTGGTGATTCAATGTCTATAAATGGTCATCGAAGTAGACGGCCATTTTAGTTTTACCATCCGCGTCCAGTTCGCTGAATTAATGCATACCTTACTAAAATCAAGTTATTATATATAGTTTACAATGCAAGTATTATATATAGTTTATTGAACATCATATAGCAAAATTTATTAATCGTCATTTATGTTCATAAAATCTTCATAGAAAAAATCGGAACAATAAACAGGGAATAGAAAACGATTGATTTATAGAACGTGACAGGTTATTTCAAATTCTCTCTGAACATACTGGGTTGTTCCATAAGTTCGTGTGGTTTTGTCGAATGTGACAAATTCTATTCTTTTCTTTATCTTCAAATATTTAAACAAACTAATCTACAATACATTCTCCGCCATTATTTAACAATAGCATAAAAGAATAAAACAAATGCTATCGAATGACGTATAATACATAGCTTATACGCAATTGTTACGAGATATATTCAATATGAAATGCAAACTGCACGAACTTATGAACCAACCCAATATTACCTCCAAATGTGTGCAGATTTTGTGAACTTACGACAAACTGTTCCTTTCATCGAAACGGATGTTTAAGGAATATACTTGTTGGTTAAAATCTGCGAAAGAGTATCCAAGGGTAGGGCAAAATAGATTTGACCTTGCAGGGGTTGCGGAAGAACGGGAAGGAACGGGAAGGAACGGGAAGGAACGGGATGAAACGGAAGGGAGATATCCCAGCTGTGCCCTGAATGACTAATACGCCAAACGTTCTACCGGGGTGCCAGGAGATTTTCAGCAGATTTCGAGGGTGGAAACGAGCTGCGCCAAATCCGAATACGTTCGAGTCTACGCGTGTCTTCCACCCTCTCCCTTCATCGTCCCTTCATCCTCCCTTTAACGTCCCTTCGATGTACTTTCCAGGGACAGAGATCACTGCGCGTGCTTCGATCTCACTGCTTTGCCTCCGAGTGGACGGTTTTATTGGTTGGTGTATACAACACGGTTGTCCTTCAAATGAAAATTTCCAATTCTATAACAACTCCCGATTAACTTTGAAGTTTCAAATGCAGTCGATACTTGCATCCTGTTTAATATCTTTCAATATATTCGCTGCTAGATTATGTAATATTTGGATTGTTTGGATATACTAATTCATAAATCCCGGATTAAACAGCGTGTCAAATATCTTATTTTTATGTATTCGCGAATCAAACGTGACATATCATGGTACTGAAATCTCTGCATTCTTGAATGAGGGACAACGTATTGCATATTCTATGTGACATTATTTATTATTATCCACTTTATTTTGAACGCGTTCCATATTTTGCGGGGTACTAGAATTGTGAAAGAATATAATTCGTATATAAATTATAATAACATAATTATTTCGTATATTAGATTCGATTATATTAGTTAAACTACTGAACTTTTACTTAAAATTGATTCCTGAAATCGTGCCAGAAACTATTCAATCAAATTCATACTTTTAGAGCGACGTTCTTCATCATTTTCATTTTCTCTGTATTCTCGAATCAATTGTTTAATCAATTACTAATTTCAATGACAACTTTTAATCTCCTCGGTGATATAAATACTGAGAGAAATGCCAAGTAGGTATACTAACGGTACTTTAACAAGCGGAACAGACTCGGAGAGTTAAAAGGGTTCGAGGAAACGATAAGAAGAGTAAAAGGTCAGGAAACGTCTACAACGTTCGTCCATCCACTTCGATTTATAATCGTTCCCTCGATCGACGGCTCGTTATTCTCTTCTTCTTCCAGGTTCTCTTGTTTCGTGCCACCATCGGTTTCTAACCTCGGCAAACCTCCCTCCCCCCTGAAACCCCCGTCAGTTTTCGGTCACCCCTAAAAGTCAGCCCCAAAATTCGAAATTACACGGCGATTTTCGGGGGCGACGGTCACCGATTCGTTTCGCGTTTTACGAGATAGGGGTTGGATAGCGCTGTCGTAAAACGCGTTAGGGCTCTTTGTCATCGTTTCAACGCTTTGACGTTGTTAATTAACGTAAATAATTATTGGATCGACTACCTTTTACAATCGAGCAATAAAACTAAACGGATTACCGTGGAATCGTCGTTGGTTGGATAACAAAAGACACAAGGGAATGTGATTGATATTCTTCTGTAACTTTTCATTTAACAGTTAGATGTGACCAGTATTTGTTTATGTCAAATATTCGTAAATTACCTAGGAATTAATACAGTATATATTATATCTAATTATTGTCCATAATATATACTTTTCTAGTGAAATTCGTTAACTAACATTTTCGTGTAAAAATCACGGCATTTCCAATACATGGATAACAAAGATAAACATATTATTTACAGCAAGAAATATCCGAAACTACTTTTTGAGAAATTTAATTAATGAATTTTACCTGTATCAAGTTACTAAACATTTTTTAAAAAGTACACTTAAATCATAAATAGAAAATGCCGGATATTTCGTCATAGCCCTCTAATGGCGGACAACGATTCGTTGCCATGGAAAATCATCAATTTTCCTTATCCATATTACCGGTTCATTGTTTAAAACCCACTGTTTCAAGACACGCATCATTTCCACGTGAATATTTCTTACTTTATAACAATCGTAACGAGATGAAAATGATTTTACTCCGGACAAGGAAAGGACACTGGAAAGGGAAGAAGGGGAGAGATGTGGCATGTGGTAGGTGACACGTGGAAGAGCGGGCAAAGGATGATAAAAAAGCATTAGGGAGAGAAGGCAAAATGGATTGAGGGTGGTGCAGAGGGGTTGAATTATAAAGATGAAAGCCGTTGTCAATAGGGATCTACACCCCTCCCCCTTCGCTCCCTTTCCCTTTATTTTGCTCTCTTTCACTTTATACCCCTCCTTTTCTCTCCTTTTGGTCGGCGTGCCTTCCTTTCATCAACCACTGATAGACCGCATATCTAAAAACGCATCCCGGACCAGTCCCGAGCAGTTTCGCGTCGGCCAGACATCCTTTGCCCCTATCTTCCATTCTTACTCCTTCGTTAACATTTGCTTATCATATCTTCGATGGATTTCACTTCATACGAATCCTCGAAACATCACGTTTTAAACTATTTGCATCTAATTCTAACATTAGAAGTCTTACTATTATTAATCTTATCTTTACTGGCAATATGAGTATTACTTGCTAGTAATTTCATTATAAATAAGTGAAAAGAAACAATTTATTTAAACTCCAAAACGAATGAAGTACGAACGCAGATATTTCTAGCGAAATTATCAGATGTCCTCGTTACGTGCGGTTTTCGAACCGGCGACACGTGATTTTCTTGTTTGAGGCGATCTCTTTCTATCCGATTTCCCGAGTGGTAGTAAAAAACGGAAGATGGAAAGCAGAGGGGGGCATTGGAAGAGGAACCTGCTCGTTGGAAAAGAGGGGTGCGGTCGTCATCCGACACCCCGACCGGTCTCCAGGGTGGGTTAAACAGTATCATACCCATATGTGAGGATACACGGGGCCCCGAGACACCATCTGCGATCCTTTCGACTCCCTCTTCTTCCTCCCCCCTCTTTTTTTTCCTTCCATCCATCGACCTGTGCCCCCTTTCCACGAAATTTCGACCCCTCGCACCCCCGACAATCTCCGGGAGGTCCTGAAAGAACGACGGAAACCTTGCCGGTTGCGATGCACGTGGGACCTCCCCGAAACTCAAAGAAAAACCTTGCGTACAAGTGTTTCTTCTTCTGCCACTCTTTTCCGCTTGTAATCTGACTTCGACGGAACTTTACTTGCCGAAAAACTTTTTCCCTTAATATACTTTAACGAGAAGATCAAGTAGAAGGCGTTTCCTGGCAGCCAAATATATTTTTGTTCCTTTATAGTTTTAAGACGAAATCTTATTAGGTCGTCTCCCGTGAAATGCTGCATTTTAATTGAAGCCTTGGTTTAATCGTTCCCTGCTCTTTACAGTTCATTATTTATTGAATAATTCTTATTGTATCGTCATCGTTGAAGTCCTGGCTACCTTTGGTATATTTCATAATTTATTAAATCCTTTTTTTATAAAGTTATAACGGTGAATGTAAAATGTGAAATGAACCCGAAATTTCTTGGTCTTCTGCAAACACGTTTCATGAAAGCTGTGAAATTAATCATTCTAATTAAAATCAAGTAAAATATACTAAAATAATGCTGTATGTAGAATTTTACTTATTTGTTTACAATGATGTAATTAATAATATTATTAATTATAATATGTAAATTGTTTGTGCTGAAATTAGTGAAACATAACAACTTTAGAATCCGAGAAAAGGAGTTAAGATTTGTGTGATTAACGAAACACCTTCGTCTCCATAATTATTACTATAATTACTATATTAATTATGTTAATATGACGAAGGAAATGTTCATGTAGACGATCTTCGAAAAAAGTTATTTAAAAATTGATATCGTTTCCTTTCCTTGTAATCCGGTTTCGTTAAATTTCGCAGTATTTTAAAATCCACACTGGACCACTTTGCACGAAAGATTTGCCGGGCCAAAGAAAATGAAAACAAAATAATTGCTTCGCCGAAGAGGAAATCGATAAGATGGCGGAGAATCCTCGGCAGTTTAAATGATCCTGGTTCATTGAGGTAGGAAAAGATTCCTCCTCGTTTAAAGGGCTTCTTTTCAGCTTTACACCTGCCATACTATAATCACCACCGGATCTCTGTTCTTCTGCTTCTCCTTCTCCTCTCCCTATTTTTTTATATTACTCAATTTGACACTAAAACTACCAAATATATCCTCAGTTATGCTTAGACATTTATTTATATATAATTGAGCCATTTATTTTGTACTAATCTACTTGAATAGCAAGTACTTGGGAGACGTAAATAAAATGTCAATCAAATCTGAATAAAATGTAATGCGTAATATAAATATTAATAAACGATCGTCACGGTTTAGTTGACACTGTGAGTCGTTTCGGATGTTGTTTGTTAGTCGGTTTCAGTAAAAAGTAGCCAAGTCTGAATTCGTTAAAGAAGACCGTTAAAAAGAACCTGTTGGGACAGTAATACGGCCGATGTTTTCGTTTGGTTTCGAAGTCGAGGGGAGTAATTAACACGAGTCGTTTCGTCGTTTCGTCGTTTCGTCGTTTCGACGGGTATACTCCCCCTCGGAGATAAGGGTAACCTTTCACACGACCCGAGAACACGATCTTCCTCGAGGGTGTCCTTTCCACGTCCTTTTTCCTTCTCGAAGGACTGCGAAATGTGCTCCGTAATCCAAAGACTGGCTTAGACGAAGGGACGATGCCCTTCTCCGATTACAAATTCATCTCCACTTCACCAAAATAACCGATCATCTTTTCCTCCGAAAACCTTCACCTAGTAAGCACAGCTGCTTCGAAGATTTTCCTTTCGAATCTCGACGATTTCTAACAGAAACCGGTGACTAGTCGACGACCGGAAGCTTATCCACTAAAAAACAACATAGACTTCTATGACAACGATTGGTTAAAATCACTTGAAACATGATGAACGAATACTTTAACCCTTAAATGAATGATTTTTTTTAAATTGTTAAAAAAATTTGTAAGTGTACGTTTTTTTATTTATTTATGTACAGGAAAAAATGGAGAAAAATCAACATAGAAAAAATGGTTAAATATCTGCAACATTATGCATTAACTGAATTAACTGGATTCCAATTTTGTCCAATTTTTATTAGACACACTATGACAAATTGTGCCCAGGAAAAATGGGCCTTAAGCGATTAATCAGTGACTGTAAATGATAGAAAATGAAGCCAAGGAAGTTGGAATACTTCATTTGAATCTGAAGCTCGTCTTACTATTATTTATCTTATCTTTATTCGTAGTGTTGTCATTAACATTACTAGTAATAGCAATAGTAATACCGGTACTAAGTTATGCCTATTAATGAGCATTATTAACATAAAGACTACTGGTTCTCTTATCACTGTTATCATTATTATTACTAAGGACATATGCTGTCCAATGTGTTCTAGCGCATCTTGATAGATAATCTGATGAAATTATTCAAATGATCGGTACGAAGAAAACCGGAAACTGGAGGCGAGTCGAATTATCAGGTGGGACAGGTAAAACGGGTGGGGTTTCCGGGCGAAGATCTACGATCTAGGTCCTTGATCTCGATCCATCGATCGCAGGAAGCCTCTTAATAACCGGACGAGACTTCCTCCTTCTCTTATCCACTTCGTTTCCTTCAACATATAATCCGGCTTTAATATCGATTTAGCATCCGCCTCGATCGACCAAAAAGAAAATCCTTTTTCAGCTTCATATCGACCTTTCATTACTCCAGGAAATCGGTAGAATGTTTCCCGGAGTTTTCTTATTTCTCTATTCTTTTGTATTTTATCCTTTCACGCTATTCTTAAACAACATTTGGAGAATACATTATAAATTAATTCGTATTAAATATGATATTTAAAAAGAATCGAATTATATACATTCAACAAATCCGCACGAACTTATGGAATAACTCGATACAATACTTTTCAGGATGTCTAATGATTTTCATTAAATAAATACATCAATCCTTTTCCGTAATACAGGAAAAATAAGAAAATACCAGGAACAGGAAGAAATACGTCTTTTGTTATAGTAAAGGAGTAAAGGAAGAGAAGATCAGCCAGTTTTTGCTTAGGTGTGGAGAGGTCGGGTGTACCAACCTCCTCGGGGACAGAACGGTACCCAAACACCTTCCTCCGCTGCCTCTCTTTCCGCAAATCCCGAGACTTATCATGCAACTGGGAACCTTGCCCGCGCTACTTTCCAGCTTGGTACACCTTATTTTTCTTCCCTTTTGCTTTGTAACCTTTTATTATAACTGAAGATGACAACTTAACTCTTGAACCTTACAAATTCAATTGTAACTACTTCTCTCGTAGTTCTCAATTTCGATACACAAATAGAGCCACCGTATTTGTTCTCATGCTCGCAGTATAATGATCATCATAATTAGCTTTAAAATTGGCAAGTATATTAACTGAATTAAAAAGTATCAACCTGGCGAAGGTATTCCGTTTTCGTGACGCGGCGAATGTGTTGGGAAGGCATGGAAACGGTCAATCGAACGGTCCCCGATTTCTATATCGGATGAAAGCAGGGTGTTCCTCGTAATGAGTTTGCAGCTCCGTTGTCTGTTATTTTACGGCAGTACTGGTGATCCCCGACTAAAGTTACGGGACTCGCATCGGTACCGCTTCTGTGCTACCGAAAAACTCACTCCCCTGTTGCTTCCTTCTTCTTTCATTCCTTTCTAAGATCGACTAACGCGAAGATCGAGACATTTTACCGCTACTGTCTGCGGGGCTTGCAAGTATTCGCTCTTTAACCCTATCTTATAATATTATATCAATTTGAAAGGGCATATTTCGAAATGCCTTTCCTCGATAAACATGAACTGTATCCAGAAGTGTTATACAGGTTTTACACTCGAAATTCATCCTTTTGCAGATCATATTCATGTTTGTATAACTGTAAAATAACGATTTTGCAGATCGTATTCACCTTTTTGGAAATTAAATTTATTCTTTCGTACGTTGGATTTGATTTTTATTACAAAGCTTAAGAAAGAAATTTGTCTGCGGGGCTTGCAAGTATTCGCTCTTTAACCCCATCTTATAATATTATATCAATTTGAAAGTGCATATTTCGAAATGCCTTTCCTCGATAAAGATGAACTGTATCCAGAAGTGTTATACAGGTTTTACACTCGAAATTCATCCTTTTGCAGATCATATTCATGTTTGTATAACTGTAAAATAACGATTTTGCAGATCGTATTCACCTTTTTGGAAATTAAATTTATTCTTTCGTACGTTGGATTTGATTTTTATTGCAAATCTTGAGAAAGAAATTTGTGGAAAAGCTTGATCTGCAAAAGGGTTCAATTTGGAGTGCAAAACCTGTATCAGTTTGTTCGTCTTAAATTCTGTATAAAGATTGCGTTCGAGTGATATAGATATCGCGTAGACAATCAGATTTGCGAATGAAAAATTCAAGAGACGTATAAGGCGGAAAGGGGCGCTACTATTATCTTTGCGATATTATTCAAGAGAAGAGTATTTCCATTTTGTTCGCTCTCTGTTGTCTGTACTTTCATCTAATTAGCTTACAATTTCATGTATGCACTTTGCGCGCTGATTACTTTGTAAATATGCAGCTTCTCATGTTCGAACCGACGCATCCGACTATACAGGTTCTTGCAGTGATTATAAGAGAGAAGTAAATCAAGTTAGAGGAACGTGAAGAAAATGCTCTAGTAATTGCAGATTTGAATGTAAATGTAAGTTTGTGTTGGCGCGAGGAGAGGAGAGGAGAGGAGAACGAAAGAGAGCTGAAGAGAGGAAAAGGGAGGAATAGAGAGGAGAGCGAAAAAGAGTAAAATGGGGGAAATAGAGAGAAATAGAGAGGAGAGCAAAAAAAGGAATAGAGAGGAGAGCGAAAAAGAGGAAAAGGGGGAAATAGAGAGAAACAGAGAGGAGAGCGAAAAAGAGGAAAAGGCGGGAAATAGAGAGAAACAGAGAGGAGAGCGAAAAAGAGGAAAAGGGGGAAATAAAGAGAAACAGAGAGGAGAGCGAAAAAGAGGAATAGAGAGGAGAGCGAAAAAGAGGAAAAGGGGGAAATAGAGAGAAACAGAGAGGAGATCGAAAAAGAGGAAAACAGAGGAATAAAGAGGCGAGGGAAAGAGTTGAAAACAGAGCAATAGAGAGGAGAGCGAAAAAGTGGAATAAAGAGAAAAGCGAAAGAGAGGAATTGAGAGGAGGGAAGAGGAGAGGGGAGGAAGCTGTCGCGGGAATGGCACGCGTGATCGAGTTACCTGAACTAAAGAACGAAGAGGCGCGCAGGTGAGGTTGGTGGCTCACGGCCTGCGGGACAAAGAACCGCAAGAAATACCGATACCACCTTGCTCACTGAACCTTAGGTCGCACTTACGACCCACCATCTTTACCTTTAACCCGTTCACTTAATTATACTTCAAATCGAAACAGTTTCTCATAGTTTTCCACTCCAAATTAATCCTTTCGCAGTACATATTCACCTTTTTGCACGGCAAACAATTCATTTTGCAAATTGTATTCTCCCTTTTGCTCTTCAAATTCACCTTATTACAATTTAAGTTAACCCTTTCACCGATCAAAGAGGGTTTAAATTTTGTTATGTACAATGTACATTGATGTACACTGTACACTTATGTTGTGCTTTCGAATTTTTTCGAAAGTAATTGAATTAATGAACTTTCAAAACTTTCCCGGCACACCCGGTTGAAAATCATGGGTCAAGGGTCAAAGTTGGTACACTTGATAGACGATACAAGGTCGCAAAAGTCGAGACAGACGAGAGGTGGGTAGGACATCGATACTTCGAAACGCAGATACCCTCTGGCATTGCCTCATCCTTCTCCTGTGGTGTCCCGACTTGCTGGGTTCGTCGACTGTATCTCACGTCTACCTACTCCTTTTTCCCTTTATTTTATCTCTTGATTTACCAACAATCCCACAACACGCCGTATTACAATAATAATATTACAGCGCGTGCGTGCCATAATACGGAAACATTGAATAATTAGATTCGGAGGAATATCTATTGTCACAGAGAAACATTCGATGTTCGTATGTTACATATCTATGTATGTTTATTATAATACTGATACTGATTGGAGCCATTTTGTGTGTTTATGCGTGAATGTCCTTTAACACTAAACTACTGAAGTCGTAAAAATGAGGGGTCCGTGGAATTTCATAAGAAACGTTCAAATTTATAAGTTTACATTTCCTGAGATCTTTTGGGGCTCGTATTGCATTTCGACTTAAATCAAACAATGATTTCATATAGCTTAAGTTTTGCATTAAAACATGCACGAATACAGTAAATATGATCAGAATTATGATCATAATTCTTCTCGTAACCGGCAAAGTAGAAATTTTCGAAGTCGAGTATTAATAAGGTTAAATAAATTCAACCATACCCTGCAAAACACGACACAATTTTTCAATAAATTGTTTAACAAAACCGTGGCATTAATGACAGTGAATTGGATGTTCGTGAGTGGATTTCCTCAGCCGAAGACGCGAGAAGTCGTCGGACTGGAAGAACGTCTCTTCTAACGCCGAACCTCTAATTGAGATCGTTTCAGCTCGCTTTGCGTCAATCTACTACAACCGAACAAATATTGTCCATCCTCGAACAATGTCAATCGAAATCCTTCGCATTTAACCACACGAAACTCGACGATTTTCACTGCTAATCTGATCGGTGGATGTTACATTGAGAACAGAACTTTTCGATCATCCGTGTCACGTAAAATCGGTGGGTATCGGTAATTCAACGATATGTGGATCGACAAGTTTCATCTCGACGTGATAAAACGACCCCAGTGCAGCGTTAATTCAGACAATTTGCGTCGTGGTCCTCGACTCTCGTTACTACATTCTTCTTTTCTTCCCCTTTCGTGCCTACCATTTGTCTTCTCGGTATTTCGGACCTCGGTTTGTCCTGATTTATTCCTCTGTCTTCAAGTTTATTCAGAATTACAATAATGAAGTATATTACATATTACAATTGCTAATACTGCTTTTATAATGACAAAATTATCGGATGAGTCTTGGCTATCTTTAATTTTAATCATAATTATGATAATGAAGTGCATTATATATAGTATTGGATGGTAAAAGAAAAGCATCAAATGCCTAAAATGCAATTTGTTTTCTTCCATATTCAAAGGCGTATAAAACTGACAAAAATTAACGTATCGTAACCAAATTTTTTTCCAAATATGCCTGAAGTACCGTATTTTACGATATGTACGCATGTCATTTGTTTTCAATTGTTCTGATACATATTCAGACCTGTCCTTACGCACCTACCAAAAATCGGCACGAACTTTCCGGACAACCCAATAATTGCAAATTAATGTTTTTAACATATAAATCGAAAATATGGCCGATTAAAGCGAGACCGGATAAGAAGGAGTCAGCTGTACCTCGAAACGAAATTCTTTGACATCGGACTTCATTCAATGAATGAATACACGTGAAGTGTCGTCACGAAATGAAGTAAACTGGCTCAAAAACAAGATCATATTTGTTATTACACGCTAATCTTGAAAGAGGGAAGCATCTTATTGGAAGTATACGATTCGCTCGTCACAGGCCAACAAAAGTACTATCTAATTTTCTCGTAATAAAAGTTATATTGTACTTTGGCTCCTCTTTGTAAGCGGCGATGTCCCGGGACACACACGTTAACCCTTTTATCTCGAGAAACCAAACGAGATCCTCGTTGTTTCCTCTCGCGTGGATCACTCTTGCCAGTGAATTCCACCTTGCTCTTTCGTTTATTTCTAAAGGGTCTTTTCGACCACTTTAGGGCCCGTCTCACGAACCTTTTCAACGATCTACTCGCAAATTTGCACCTATCGCACTTACCAATTCAGTATTCGACGTTTTCTGTATCTCGTTGCTTGCTAACAATGACTTAAGAAATCAGCCACTTTTGTGTTCACTGCTGTTATTCAATCCTTTTGAAACGTTGACTTCGATGCTGCCTTGAAAGTTCTCAGACGAACTGATTGCAAGGATATTCGGTTCTTATTCTCCCAATTGCTTCTATATCATTGGCTAATTTTTTATTATCTGACTTTAACGAGTAGCACTGTCATCAGTTCAGTATTTATTATCAATCATTGATATTGTTTATCAGGGATCCTGAAACAACCGTTTGAAGAGAATTAAAAAAATGTGTATCTTTGAATGCTGCTAAAAGTTACACGAAGTTGAAGAATTATAAGAATCGTTTGGTACCATTATAAATAACCAAACAAATACAATTATTTTACTATTTTAGTTACTTAACGATGCTACTGAAATAACTATACCGCGGACTCAATGGTACCAACTGTACTGCGCATCAAAAGATGCGTCAGTGTTCCGTGAGATCGAAAGAACAATGAATTCTTGTAGCTTCACTTAAAGTGGTGTCACGAACGTGAAAATACGATATTATCAGAAGAATCGAAAATCATCGATCACTGTCTTACCAACCGAGACGGGCATGTGGTTTGTGACTTCATACTGTGAAATGCTTGGAAATATTTCCTTGTAATTGTGGCAATACTGCACTGCGAGAATACTCCGTCCATAGAGAAGAACTTACGAGAACAGTTCGTCAGACAAATGATGGAAATTCATTCATTTTGCAATATTATTAATACTACATTGTGGCGAGAACTATAAAAGTCAGTAATAATCAAATATAGTCTGCTTCTGGTGACAGATAAAACCCATGTTCCATTCCAACGTTGACATAACCTTTTAATTCAGATTCGCCGATTGAATTTTGTGCACGTTACGGCGTTTACGGATTATGATCCATGCGTTTTTAAAGCACTTTTTTAAAAACCACGTGGACTACAGCACCTAAAATTTGTGTGTAATAGAATTAGTTCCGTTCTAAAAGGTCACACACACACACAACTGACAATCTCTCCTTGTTAGAAATAGGAGAAAATATAAAAGGATAAGCAAGGACATTGTACGTGGGTATAGGAAAAACGGAAAATGTGTATTCGCTGGCGATTCTGATTAAAAGGAAAAAAAAGGAAATTCCACGGTGTACGGTGGACTTCTTATGGTAGCCAAGCAGTCGACAAGAGGGTCAGGAAAGAAACGAAGGAGGAAGAGAAGTCGAAGAAGTTGAAGAAGCAGAAGCAGGAAAGGAAGAGGAGGACGTTCCGTTAGCGTTCACCTCCGCATAACCGTACCTCGCATAACCGAACCGAGGGCGCGATCCCAGATCGGAGGCCAGGTCACCCATCTCTCTACCCCCGCCCCCCGCCCCCCCTACCCACAACCCATCGTCTCTCTAACCCGTTAAATCTACAAGAAAACCCACGATAAATCTATTCACAATGCGCTCTTTAAATCACCTTTATTTTCATTGAAAACCCTTTATATGTATATGTCTACAGGGGCCTTAACCTTTTAACACTTTGAACGCCACGGCGGCCACCGGTAAACACTGATACCAATATTACCAAAACTCGTATCAGACATCGCTAATATTCGGAAAATTTGCAATATTTTTAACGTTACTAACGTTGCGGACTCATCGGTCGAAGGATGTTTTGATGGTTTCTTTAATCTCACCTATATTTAATGTTACTAATATATTTTCTGTGTGCACAAGGTGATATTTTAATGCATGCAATTACATAATAGAGAACAATAATAGCCAATCGCGAAGTCTACGATAAAGAAGAAATAATTGTCCGGTTTCCGGCAGGCCGTGTACCTTTAATCGCCTAACGCCGTACGTAACGACTCCCCGAGACTTCTTTGGCTTCCGAGACACAAGAGCCTCGCAGAAGACCCGGTACTTTGGCTCTCCCCCGCACTTCACGGACGCATTAACCTGCGCCCTATTACCATCGGTTCACTAGAAACTCCGTAATTATCGATTATTTCGATTTCCAGAATAATTTTATTCGATACGTTCGATTCTATTGGATTGGCCAGAAAGTTCGTGCCGTTTGCATTACTATTTTGCGGTGAAGTCAATCAGTTTTTAAGAATGCTGAATTACGGAGTTTTTCAAAAGATTTAGAAAAGCTTATTGGTCAACCTAATATTTTTATTGGATACCGGAAAAGCTTCGTATAGATTTTTAAATACAAATTTGAAGATTCTGGACATCCTGGAAAATAATTTTATTTTAAGAAGTAGTCATAATTTCTTGCGGCATTCCTTTCTAGAAAAAATCTGCTCTTTTATTCGCAAAGAATGAATTACAATACATGAATTTCTTGAAAGATTCAAATGTTTCTAACAAATATATGGTGTAAGTTTCTTTTGTTTTAAGATCGTAATTAGCTGTTTTTCTCATCGAATCCTATGATATATCCTATTATTATAAATTGGAATATTACAAAAACATATAAATCGAGAAAAATTAGTTTAAGCTAGTTTGGTTTCAGACTCATCATTTTTTGCTGTATTTGTACATCGAGATTCACTTACACCAATATTAATATATTTACATTTAAAGAAACAATTCAAGATTGAAATCTATACTTTTACAGTATATCATCATTATTATTTATAAATATAATGATACAGAAGTGTACTGATTTATTTACACTTAAAAATACATTCCAGAGTAGACATTGCTTTGTTGCAGTCCGCGGTAAAACAAGCATTATTCTACTTAAGTAGTATTCACAAAAATGATCGTACAATGAAGTTGTAGTTTACAATGAAATGATTTTTCAAACGAACTTAAGTGCGCAACATTGAATATTTTCAACAGAAACTTTTCAAGAATGCAGTAGATTTTTCCGCATAAAAAATGATTTGCATTTTAAATTAATAAGAGTACATTTACACGAATCAATTTTCCAAGAGAATTGGGTTGGTGTACGATGTTTATTTGTCTGATTGTTATTCCGTTGCTTAAGATTATATTTATGACAACGTATCCCCAATTCACGAACAAAATTTATTCGCCGTAGGTTGTTCGTTATGTCACGGAAGTTCGTCGAGAAAAAAATGGAGAAGAAAATCGGTGATCCTGAAAGGTCCGCAACGAGAAGAACAGTTAGACGATGCGGAAAGCCGTTACTCTTTGGGGTTCTCTTTCTTTCTTCTTCATTCGTCGAGCTTCCCCTTCTCTTTCTTCATCTTCTTAGCCTCTTCTTGGCCTCTTCTTGCCTTTCATATGGGAAACTTTCTCCGTGCGACCTTGCTGTTCGATTATAATTCGTGAACCGATCTATCCTGCCTCTCTTCCTACGCGGAAGTTACGAGCTTGCTTAATCGGAATTTATTATTCAGCAGGATTTGTCCATAATTTTGTCCCGTAAGCCCGATGACTTCGATCCGTAGTGGCCCGATTTAACATCACACTGGTATGTACCACCGGTGGTTCAAACGGAGCTAATCAAATAGCTCATATCAATAAACAATATCGTTCTTGCTGATAATAAAAAGTTTTTAAATTCCAGTTCCAAAACGAATAAAAAGTGAAATAATGTTGAAACCACTATTCAGTTATTTATATTGATTTTTATTACGTTAAAAATAGTTTTTCAAATATTTCCAACACAGTATGGTCAGAAGGAGAAAAATATGTTAAAGGAACTTGACACTTGTACGTTTTAAAGTATCTTCTTCATTTTTAAACACCACTTGAAACTTCACAATTGAAATGGTTTCCAAAATTGCAAGAGATATTCCTTAATAAACGCACTATGCTTAATGGCAGTTCAACTTGCATTATAATCAGTATCGACGTCCATATTGTGTTTAAAATGGTGTACAAGATAAACTAAACGAGAAAGAAGAAGCTCGAGGAATCTTAAAAGAAGTACACCATCAACTTCGAAACTGAAAAGATTAGAAAAACCGCAACAGATATTTCATAAGAAATGCACTTATATCGAAAAAGCTGTACGATAAACTGGCAAGATAAATGAAACGAAAAGAAACTTAAGAGAAATGCGTATACAGGTATGCAGATTGCATTTAATGTATCAGTTGAAAAAATCTTGACATATCTTAAAATAATAGTTGCTCCTCAGGATTCGACATATTCGATGCTGATTCTTTTAGCGGGAATGATATTCGAACGTAAGTTCAATACGTTAAAATCTTTGTTAAAATAACAATACCTTAAAACCTTTTCAAACTTGAATTCCTTTCTTTGATATATTACTTCAAACGTTTTATCCGCTCAAATTTGGAGGTTGAATTAGAATACAAACTGCATACACTTAACTTTGCATGACAGAAACAAAGAATTCTAGATCTGCTCAAATACCTTGCATAAAAAAGTTCATTAACTAACATCTTCGTGTGCGCGAGTTACCGAGGTTTTTGTATTTGTTGATAATTAAAATTTCAATATCTGAATATAGCAAGTAATTTATAGTATATCCTGCCTATACTGTCTAGTAATATTGTGGTTACTAAATTATTATTATATATTTGAAGAAGAAAAAGGCGAAATTGTAGTTAATGATTTTATGTTCTATAACATAAAGCGGTATAGAAACATAGGATATTCGCTGTTACTGTATATTTTTAAATGAAATAGTTATTTTAAACGGTGGTATATTATTATACATAGAGATGTTCGAACATATTCGATTTCTCTGTTCGAGGAAGTAAGGGTTTTTTCAGTTATAAAAAAGGCAATGTCGTAGGCCGTGTTCTGCCAGGGTCTCGATCCGGATCTCCATCGACGATTCACTTCCCGGCGTCCTTCGATCTCTTCCGCATATATCGATCCATCGAACATGGACTCTATCGAGAAGTTCGACACTGAAGTTTCAACGGTAAACCAGTTTGCGCATTAATTTTTCATCTCTGACATCCTCTCGTATATTTACGAGCAACAGATATCATTAGAATATAATGAAGTCGAACATTGGTTATCCGATGTGGTTCTCCATGGAAAGGAATGTGTCAGGGTAAAGTAATGGTAATAAACATAATGTTAAACTCGTGTGAAAAACGTTCTCGCGTGAATGCCAGTTTTTATCGGTCGAAGATTTGGTATTGTAAAATCGAAGTTTTACCAGTATATCCGCTTTTTCTTTCCGTCGCCGTGTGGTTTCTCGGCGCATAAACATTTCTTTCTTTCCCTCTTTCTTTCTTTCTGATGTTTGTCTGCTCGCAGACGAGGTTGGAAACCCGGACACCTTCAAACGTCCGAGAATCACGGGACGACGGCACGTTGTCGTCGTGGACGATTTGCGTCATCGCTCGGATTTCCTGGCTCACCGATTCCTACGACGGGCATCTTTCGTGGATTGTAACTTCAGAAAAACAAAAGATGAGGGTAAAAAAAAGGCTTGATTTGCTTGGGAAATCCCAATTCCAGTCGCGTAACCGGTTAAATTTCTTGATAGAATTTCAATCTGGATGCGGCGTCGTTAATTGGTGGATCATTCCTAGAACTATCCCGATTTACGGTGACCAGTATTCAAACGATATACGTACGTTTACTTCTTTATTTAATATATTACGTCAAACGTTTAATCTGCGCGCACTTCCACGAATCGAATTGATGAATTCATTCCATAAAGATCTGTTTTACCAGAAATCATTAATTCTAACTTTACTCGTGTACACACCTTGAAAACAGAAACTGTTGCAGGCGAATGATTATTAAACATTGTTATTCATAATTCTTAAAAATTAAGAGTCAGAAAATAGCTGCAAGGTCTCGTTTTAAAATAATCGGCAAACGATTAAAATACAACACGCTTTCGATATTACGCGGGTTCCTACACGCGCCAAAGATATTGCAACGACTTTCTTTATATAACACGATTCTCTTACAACACGCTATACATATAATAAAATACAGGAATGCCCGATAACACGATTTCATACAACTCGTAACGCATTAACCCTCTATAGCCTAATTTAATTCGTATCCAAAACGAAAATTCTAACGAAATTATGACTTAAACGCAGCGAAACAGGTGGCAATCGTTGCGCGTACTTTTATAATTATTATTACAACGAAGAAATACAATTAAATGAAAGATATGGATAAGCGAGTATGTTGCTTCTGATATAACGGGTTAACCGTGTTATACGGGAGTCTATTGTATTTGATATAGAATATTTCGAGTACTCGGACATCCCTAGTAAATTAACCGAGAGAGCAGTGGTAGGAAGAGATAAAGAGGAGGGATATAAAGTACCTGTTAAGCAGGCGCCTCTTGAGTAGCGATGGGACTGATACAATATTTATCGATGATACTGAGCCAATTCTTTTACATTTATTGAAAAGAATTAACCCTTTCGTCCATGAATACAACAAGTAATATAATATAATAATAAAATGTTTCCGATAAAAAGTCAGTACACTATATATATACCTGGTAGTACATGCAGTGAGTTTAAAAAGTATTCGTACAGCGAATTTTAACAAGAACCTCATAAAACTTCGTTTCCGCATGAAACAGATTCTGAATGTTTCCATAAAAAATATGAACAAATAATATCTTCTCTTTCATTCAATCCATTTAATCCACTAATTAAGTCCATTCTATGCTTTTATTCTTGAAATTGATTAATTCTGTTTTTTGAGAGTACAAGTTATTTCGTAACTTTTGGCAATTAGGAGATTTTCGAAATATAATCTTGATTAATTTCGCTGTTGAGAGACATCTTTAACGGTAATCGTCAATAAATGGCGTAGGCGTCTACGCAAGCTGGGTGCCAAGCCTTAATCTCAAAGAAGCTGTCTCTCGTTTGTTCTGGAAAAATTCCCAAATTCGAGAAATATCAGTCGCACGATTTCGATGATGTCAGTCTTTAACCTGTTAACCGGGAATAACTAGTTAACGCTTCTTTTTATATCGTATAATATCGATGTCACTGGTTACTAACCAGTAGTTAGGCGTTAGTTAACCCTAAATAACTCAGCAGTGTTGGACGGACATATTTTCAATTTGATTTGATCGTAAAACGTAACGCTTCCGAGATTAATGATCGCATGATATCATAACAACGAATTGATATCACGTTATTTTCTTTATATTAATATACCGTGGAAGATTTTCAGCGATGTGTCTATCGGACGCTACTGGTTAGTTACGGTACAAAAACGTACCGGGTTGTTGAGGATTAATCGTGTTTTTAAAAAGCTATCGTTTTGTTGTTACAAATCGGTGGTATTCGCGAAGTGTCGTTCCCATCGCTAGTAGCGCAAAGCAGAGAGCAAAGTGTGGGAAGCTGCGTCGGCGTTGCGTTACATCGTCAATTGCTCCTAACGCGCTAGACGCCGAGCCAATTAACAGACCTCTTGCCCGATTGCGTCACCGACCCGCTTAGTCCTTTCGCTTTCGCTCTCTTTCTCTCTCTCTCTCACACTCCCTCTTTCTCTCTCTCTCTCTCTCCCTCTCTCTTCTCTTCTTTCTCACCACAGAACAATCACCACCCAACCTCTCCTTCTCGTTTGATAATTCTTAATCGCACCATTTCGTTTTGACCTTAAAGTGTCTCGCTAACGTTATTACTTCCTGGACTCATCCGGGAACACCTTCTTACGTAATAAATCAAAAACCGATTAACTGGAACGAACCATTCCAGACTGCCTTTATATTAGATCGCGTTTAATGCTGGATTTGTAGATTTAAAGCATTCCACCTTGCGAATGATAGTGCAGTTGGAAGCATATATGTATACAAGTACATTGAACCACAGATAGATTACAAATCTAACGCCACAGTGTGACATTACGTATTGGATTTCCATATTGTTCCGCGACACGTTAAGCAAGGTTCTTCGATGGCGATTATTATATTTGTGAGATTATATTTTTTGGTATTAACACGGTATATGCGGGACACGTGCTACTACGTTTGTACAAATCGTCGGTTGAAATACGGGTGCGTATCTTTTTTTCGGCAAACTAAATGTTTGAAGATTAAAGCCGTTTGCACTTACTTCGAACCATATCATTTCTTATGGTATCTTGTTCACAGTATATTAGTAATTAGAGCGATTTTCGAAATCCTTTTTCAACGCAGTCAAATTGTCAACAAGAACCCGCATACAATGTATTAAAATCACGTACGAGAAGTCTTCGCACGTGATGAAACAAGATGGAAATGACTTCCCGTAGTGTTTGCAATGGAACCAGTTCGTAAATCTTATACGGATCTTTTTGTTCTGACCTCCGAGTGTTTTTCTTATTCGCACTTCCTGAATTCTCTTCTTGTGATCAGTGCCAGAATGGTAGCCGAACGGTACTGGTATTAAATGTCGGCCGGAAATACCGCGATTATTTGACTCCTTCGATACTTCCTACTAAGTGGAAACGTACTGAATTCCCCCAATATGTATTATCGATAAACATTGAAGCATGATTAGTAGTAGATATATTTCTCCGAGACGAAATGAGAAAGAAGGGAGACGTGGCAACGCAGGTTGGAATGCAGTTTAGGAACGCGGCGTCGCCCACGAGGCGAGGCAAGTTTCCCCCTCTTCGTCCCGTTGAACAGGAAGAGAGGGGAAGCTCTTCTACCAGGAAGGAACTCGTTGGAATTCCCTGGACGCCTTCGCCTTCTTTCTTTTCATCCAGTTGAAAACCTGCTCCCGAGCCCGCCATCTAGTGATGGGACTGATACAATAATTATTGATAACGCCACGACAACCTGGTAGCCTGATATTTATTTCAAGATATCGAAAAGGTAGAATAATCGAAGTACTTGCTACCGACATTTAATACCAATACCTGTCAGAGGGACACGATATGGTACACGCAACAGTTATGCTTAGGTAACAAATCGGGTATCGACACTGCCTACGCTAGAACCGAATAATCATATACTATATGACAGGATTCGTAACAACCAATTAATGACCTTCGACAGTTACAACCAATTGATACGTTTTTCATCTACCAATGCAAACGACGCATGTTCTATTTTCGAAGAAACGGTTTCCCGTTAGCCTTACAAGGTCTTCCGAGTTCAAAAAGCCAACTGAGGTAAACTATTTCGAAGGGTGTTGGTATTAATATGCAAAAGACAATCATATAGGATTGTTGTCTTTGAAAAAATTGTGATCTACGGTACCAGTTTTTTCTAATCATAAGACCTCCTGTTATATCAGCTGGAGTTTTCGTCAAGAATATATTTTCCAAAATAAGAGCAGGTCTTATCTTTGGAATAATAGATGATAATGAAAGCTTAATTCAGAATTCAATTCATAATAAAGAATAGAATCATGGTTTTATTATTTGAGAAAACTAGAAATGTGCAAGAATGATAATCGTAGAGGATGTCTTTGCAAAAATATGATTCGGGTAACAATAACGTCAGACATTAAACATAGACCAGTATATTTGTTGACCTTTTTAGGAAGTAATTTATATTGACAATAGGAAGTGTCGAAACTGATGTATTGCTCCCATCACTACCGACTTCCTTCGATGTCGATCGTACTTCGCCGGCTTTTCCCCGAAACGATCGTCCACCGAGGAGGATTTTGCTCGGGGAAAGGTTTATTTTGGATTTGTCGCGGGTTCGACGACCTGTCGGACTCGGCCCTGAGGAAAGGCCGCCCGAGTATTCCCCCATACAAGCGTATATTTGTACACCAAGCGTGTATTACAACGTAGAAATATGCGTCGAGCATTCGTAATTCCTCCACCTTTGCAACGGCTCGTTTCTGTCTCATGAAATCTCTTGGAATTTCGGGAAAAATTGTCGATGATATTTCCTTGTGAACGTTGATAAGTTCGTGCATCGCAGCTGGGCCGACGAAACTCAAGTAGACCGGTCATGGAAGAAGGGAGGAGGTCTCACCTTTCGAAATCCTATACTTCGTCGCGAAACCCTGCAAACTGGACCTCCTGTTCTTCCAACGGTGAGAACTTTTTTATCCTGTGAGATTGAGTCCTCCTGCTTCGTTCCTCGATTATGTATACGATCCATCTTTGATTGAGGAGTATTGAAAACAAGTTAACACAGATTTTGTAATACATTGCTATTTACGCACAGTGAGCTCCATTACAATTGACACCATAGAACAACTCTTGATGTTCAAAATGTTAGGGATAGGAAAAGTAATAAATCATTTTCAGCACATTCTACAAAACTCGATTTGTTGTTTCATATTAATCATTATATTAGACCCCCTTAAAATATCCGAAGGTCGTTGCAAAAGAGAATAGAATTTCGAAGTTACACCGCGCGTAATTGTTTTATGAAAGATGATCGAGTTAAGTATTATAAAATAATTCATTAGTTTCCGGGACCCCTACAAGAATAGAACGGAAATGAAATGAAGATGATTTCTTCGTGTTCATAATTAGTTCCCTCGTAAGTCTTTGAAATAATATTGAGCGTGGTTAAAAAGAATTGTGTTTATTTTAGGTCATCGAGAAATCGTCGGAAAGCAAGGAGGCTGGGCCATCAAAGGATGCAAAGAAGAATGCGAAGACAGGGAAGGCAGGGAAGACACCTGCGTTCACGAGGAGGGAGTATCCTCGATAATCCGCTTTATCCCGAGACAGGATCGGCTCGAGATATACCGTAGGCGTGTCGGAACACCTTAGATCTCGAAACCGCTTCCATTCTTCCATTCTTCCATTCTATGGGTGCTATCTCCCGAAAATTCGTTGCTTCGAAAAGTCCACCGATCGGAAGCTCGATTAAATCGTATCGAAACTAGGCCTCGGAGTCTCTTCTTCGTGTCGCTTGAAGAATGTTCCTCGTTAAGGTTAAGGTGGAACGATAAACCTGTGAAAAATGGGAAACCTGTTCCTCTTCCTATGTCAGGACGAGACGGTGCTCATTACATGCTCGAACGAGCACGGCCCTCCTCGGAAAAACGAGCAGTACGCCTCGAAGGCCGGAAGTTGCCTTCTGGTCTCCGACTAGGAGAACCGCTTTCAGAAAGCATAAACTTTTGCCCTCTTAAATCATCGGTGTAATCATAGTCGCTAATATTCTACCATGTTTTAAGAGACTTAAGAGACTCGAACTGACTATTACGATCTTCATCTACATTTTTCCTGTTTTTCAACATTTGCATCACACATGGCATCCAAACAAGAAAAACATATACTACGCAACGTGAGATTAAAGACTTCCAAGTCTTTCTTCCTATTCAGGGATATTAATTCCTACATAAATGTGAAGAATTTATTGGTATTTTTAGGATTAACACATTCACAGAGTCCTCGATCCTGATCCTCGTACAACGCGGCACTTACAGTACAGTGCGACTTCGATATAAAGCGTGTATGCAATCCGAATCTCGCATAACGCGATTTTGATATCGCAACTTTTTCATATTTATAGAAATCGTTAAGTCAGGTTATTAGAACGGTGTTTGGCTGAGGTTTAAAGAAAGGACCGAAAGTTGAACAAGAAATGAGAGGAGGAAGAGGAGTTATTTGAAGAGAAGGAGAGCGAACATGGTCGCTGTTGCAGTTAATCGTAGAAGATGACGGATGTCAGCCGTTATCTCTGATAACGTACTGCCATTAACAACGACCCGTAAACGGCCAAGGGAAGAAACGGTCATCAAATTTCTTTATTTTATACGCTGACTTCCGCGCGTGTAGTTCACTCGGATCATGCTTTTCAGACTATTTTCTGGTAGAAGATGCAACAATAATCGATACACACACAAGTAAAACAAGTGTTATAAATAATTGCTCATCGAATGACTACCAATTAAATAACAAGGGAAATAATCAAATTTTCAGAGAAGAAGGTAATAATAAAATCTTTCGAAGAATAAGTGCTATCATTATGTTATCAAGGTATTACATGATTTCGAATTATACAAGGTCGACCTTGCTTTAAAGTTAGTCCCTTTTCGAAATAAAGGGATAAACATCGTTAACGTTGAAAATGACGGGTTTCCGAAATAACGGACTCGCACGGTCTCGAAACTAATTTGAATACGAAACCATATGTAAATGCGCTTTCATTCATGAATCCAAAGCGTGCAACCGTTGATTGGCAATTCCAGAAAGTGGGATTCCCTGAATTCGCGCAAAAATACAAGCTGAAATATCAGATTTCAATGTGGATTCTGGATTGTGAAGACTTCGGATTGAATCGTATTGCAATTACGCTTCAAAAGAGCACAAATTGTGCTTCCTGACATCTGGCACTCTTTCAAATTCTACAATATCTTCTTCACCCTCTTTAACTTCGTAACACCGAGTTATCAGTTGCAAAAAATTAATCGGAACGGCGTTAAAAATGATCTGAAATGTTTATTCGATAACATCTTATCTGATAAAATTGAAATCCGCCTTAGAACAGCATTTCTCGTCAATTCGAAAATAATTTCTTAAATCCTCATCGTCACAGATTTCCAATATTGTTCGTTTATCGATATAAAATGCAGTATTATTTTCACGATGTTGTGCGTTTAAAAAATATATATAATTATATATACAATTATATAATTATTTAAAAATACCGCCCTTGATTATCGTGCTGGATGTATTATATAGGGTTGATGCATAATTTCGTAACGTTTAGCACATCTTCCAGTCATAATTTATATGTAAATAAGTATGCAAGCATAACTGAGTAGATATTCGGTAGTTGTAGTATCAATTACGTTTTATACGGCTCGTGTAATAAAAAAATGTAAGGAGAAAGATTTTCCGCGTGATTTTGGGGTGGTTATCTACCGACCGAATCAAATTCCGTGCACCAAGGGGCCACGTCCGTGAGAAAATTTCCTCGAGGGTAGGAAGGACGATATTTTAAGCTGGAAATATAATGGATCGGGGATAGGATACGTTCAGGCATCGTACCGGCACGTTTCGTTCACGTGTCTCCCCTATTCAGGTCCATTTACCCATTTCTTTCTCTCTTTTTTTCCCTTTTCTCCTCTCTTTTTCTCCGTTTTCTTCCCTCCTACGGTTGTACGGTCGTACGAGCAGGTAGTTTGTGTTGCGGTCGAGCTCCGGTAAAAAGTACGCCCGCGTATTTAACCTACAGACTTTGTTACGGCGCAGGAGGATATTCCGTCATTGTGACGAGAATCAAAAGGGAATTTCTCGATTTTCCATGGCTCCCGTTACGTGGCACGGTTTCCTACAACGTCTCTGGTATCCCGTGTCTCGTCAAATGTCCAAGGAACTTTCAAAGGATCCTGGAATAGGCCGAAAAGGCAAAACCTCTACGGAGAGAGAATACGCGGGACCTGTAACGGGCCAACCGGGACGCGTGGGAAAATCTTCTGACTTTAAAGCGACGGGATTCCGCAAGATTTATTTTAGATATTGTATGACTATAATAATTGGTTGGTCGACTTATTTATCTAGTTTTATTATTAACGTGACCCTTGGGCATGTATTTATTTAGAATGTACAGTTACCTCTTATCCTGCGATCACTTTATTCGATTATTTTGTATCTTTTGTAATTACGTGTTTTTTTATAAGTGTGTGTTTTATGCTATATTTTATAAATATGTTTTAATATTTCGCAAAAACTTCGTTAATTTGAGCTTCAGCCATATAGGAAAGCGCACGAAATAAACGAAATTAATCGTAGAAACGTAACATGATTTAATAGGTACCATTACTTTGATTAATTAATCATAAAGAATATGACACGAAGACTTTATGGCGGCAAGGAAAATCATGATTGATTTCTAACAATTCGTCATGCCATATGTTATTTTTTAATTTGAATGTTTATATGTACGTACAGGGAAATTGGCATCCGACGATATACATATTTATAACAGAAATTGATTTGATAATATGCTTTCGAAACTTGCAAATATTCGGTCTGCATTCCGATGATGTGGTCTAATTAAAAATAAACGATTTATGTTGGCAAGGTTCAACCCTCGGCGTTTGAATCGGGTTAAATATATTCTTTCTTCGGTGACCGATTAAACAGAAATATTTTTGCAATGTCGAAAGTGGATTCAAAATTCCAGCGTGTTATGTGTGTCTTCTTTGAGTATGAGAAGGCGGAAGGATTCTAAGGAACGCGACTGAAATTCCGAGTCGCGCGAGCGTCGCGTCCTATTAGTATTTACGGATGAAATGTCAGCACAATAAGCGACTCGCGGTTCGAGCACCGCACCTTCGATCCCCGTTTACGTCGCTTACGTAATAACGATCAACTCAACCGAGGAGTGCCGTTTTCTTCCTCTCACTTCGACCCATTACCTTAAACCTCTTCTTTCCTCGTCTTTCCTCTTTCTCTAGAATTCTGAACACTCTTCCAGTCCGCCACCGATCGTCCGCTCTTCATCACCACTGCCACCCCCTTCTACGCTCTCTTCGCGCTTCGCGCATCGCAAACCCGTACACATCGCCATTAGGCCCCTCTTCCAAAGGGTTATTTCAACACACACCGATTTTCCAAAATACAAATTCATTAGCTACAATTTCGACGTTTTCTTCTTCAAATACAATAATTTGAGAAACACAATTTTACTAGACATTTTACTAGATATTTTACTAGATATTTTACTAGATATTATTTCGTGAATATTGAAATTTTAATTGGAAAGAAATAAAAAAACCTCTGTAACTAGCTTGCATGAAAATGTTAGTTAATGAACTTTACCCCTGTAATAGGTTCTTCAAAAAGTATGACAGATTTTGAAAGACAGAAGGAGAAAGTCAGCATTATTCTCGAAATCAAAGCAGTGATCAGAGAAAAAGGTGCTTGGAGATAAAATGTCTATGTACGTGTTTGTGTACGTTTATGTGAATCATTCGAATTTAGAGTTTAAAAGTTGGTAGAGGAACGGGTATGGCAAGTTGAGGTTGTCCAAGTGTTCGAAAATACTCGGACTTATTATTGACCGCGTTTCAGTTTTCGATCTTCAATTCGATTGACATTGAAATAAATTTTCGATTGACATTGAAATAAATGTTCGATTTGTGACATCCGTGAATCCGACAGTTGGTTTACTTCTTCAGTGATAACAACTCGGTGTGTGACTAACAATAAGAATCAATGCATAACGTAAGTGCACGTGTAATTCTTTGTTTATTAACCTGTTAACCGGAGATGACGAGTTAACTCATTCGACTTGACACTTATCTCGATTATGAATTAAATGATAATTATGCCTCTCGTAATTGTCAAATTTCAATACGTAGAATTTTCTGTAATGAACAGTCGAACTCTTAATGAAAGATATTAATAATTATAATTATCAATGTGAGTAGACAAGACTAGATTATCTTCGAGCTAATTAAAGAATTGAAAACCCAACAGCGAATAACATTTCAAATAACTATTACGTAAAAACAGAGCATCATTTATTTATCCCTTTGCGGTCAAAATCTTTCTCAAAATACTCCTCGCTGGGTAAAATGTATTTTTCGTATAAAGCGAGATTATGTAGTGAACCGCAGAGGGTTAAGTCAAAATCTTCGGTGTTTTTATTGATTTCCAATCATCGCAGTAGAATGTAGAAATAAATTCATTTCGTTTCAATTCTTAAAGCAAACGTTGAGACCTTTATCTATGTACAATGTATATCTGTGTTGGGAATCATGAGTTTTACTAACGAATCAGAAAAAACCCTGCAGGTGTCGCTTTCCCGCCATTTTCATGTTTCAGAATAAACTCGAAAAACTGAACTACGTTGCAGTGAATCGAAAGTTGGAATGGTGATTAAGCAAATGCTGGGCATAGATTTGATTAGGTAAGTTTAGTACGTGTTCGATTGGTGGCAATTCGGAAGGTAGGTGAAAGATCTGACCTATAAGAAGGTCCCTTAGTTACGCCACTGGCTCACGAGAGGAGATTCTCTTCGGTTCAACTCGTACACTCTCTTGCAATAATTGTAAAAGTGAAAAAAAGTGCGATCAAAGGAAAATTACGACATAATTTAGGCCTAAATAGAAAATGACTTTAAACTTATATACTATTGGTAATCTAATTGTAATCTTATTCGAAGTGATTTCAAATTACGAACATAAAAGCAGCTTCTGCTGTTCGGCAGAGAGTTTTTCTTTGTCAGAAACGTTGCAAGAGAGTGTACCATCGCATCTTCTTCTCTTCTGAACCGCGATATTTCTTGCGCAATTTCGTTCTTAAGCTCTTGCACGAACCGAGCGCGGATGTGGAGGGATTTTTTTTTAAAGAAACGAATCATTTTGGAACGGTAGATGGAGGATGGAACATGTCCTTTCTCCTGTTTTTTTTTGCTGGAAGATCTACCAGTGAAAGATCAAGCGAACCTTTAGGCCCCGCCGATCCTCGCTAGATTATTTCATAAGCGTTCCCGATACGGAAAAGTTCATCCGCTCTTACCGCGAAACTCTTGCGCAACTCAATATCTTATTTGCCCACCATTTTACTCGCTTTGCGCCCAGATAACTAATAACAAACACCCACGAGTCTTCACCTACTTGCTTCTTTATTTATTTATTTATTTATTTACATATTCACGAAAAGTACACTTTAGTGGAAGTACAGGATATTTTGAAGACCCTTTTATGGTACTTTTGTACATTTCAACCCACATTATATTTAAATATGTAACTAATAAAACCAAGAATATTTGTAGCTCGTTCTCGAATATTTTTCGCGTTATTTTAGTCGAGGAACAAAAACAATAATACAATATAAAGCCCATTGTGCTATATCGTATGCAGCTAGTATTTTTTAATATAGGTTTTGTGCAATGTTATGGAAGTAAGATTTTGGTCATTAAACATATAATAGATATATTAATAAATGAAACAAATCTAATTTAAAACGAACTTTAGGAGTCATAATTATTATCGCCATCATTATTCGAATAATTGGACGCTTGACCTTTGAATAATTGCATTGGATGCTTTTAATGGTCAATTAATAATAACGATTTGTTCATTTCTTTTTTATCACTGAAGCTAATTAACGAAGAGAATTTGTCAGCTTTGTGTAAGATTTCTCAACAAGATTTTGATCAGATGTAATATAGGTAGAACTAATTTTATTGCATATAATTTTTAACTGCTATGATCCACACATTTTTATATAGCGAAAGATACATTAATGTATGAAAACCGCGTCTAACTTTAACCCTTTGCGCTCGAAAGGCGTCTCTCAGTAGGTACTCAGTTTATTGCGGCAATTCGAATGGCGATTGAGAGGCGACATTAAACTCCGATTGTCGGTAATTTAACGTCTAACGACAAAATATAACTGACGAAAATTTGTATGTCGCTTCTTAGTCACCATACGAGTTGCCGCAACTGAGTGGCGACACAGAATCGCCACCGAGTGCAATGGATTAAATCCCCTTTTTTGAAAAATGCGTGTACCGTTGCACCTAAAAATTGCGTGCAATAGAATTAGTTCTACATATACTACGTCCCATCAAAATTTCGTTGTAAAATCTGACACACATTTAAAAAACTTTCTTCGTAGGCAATAAAATACGTAGAAATTTTCGAAATTCCATGAAGCAGCTGTTTCAAGATTTGGAACTTGCCTTTAAACGTGTGGTGCCCTCTTTCGCGATCTATAAGCATCGAACCTGGAAGGATGAAACCATCCTTCCATCGGGAACTATTTGTAACGGACATTATCTGAATAATTCATCATTATTTATTACGAAACAATCGAGCGAATTAGAATTCAGTATGTTTTTGTGCAAACGGTGAATGCGGAAGAGATTTAATATGAATAATTCGAAAAGCAAGTAAAGAGTTACTCAGTTTTATTTCAACCACTTCCTTAATTCACATTAAATGGTAAAAATCAATTTGGCAATTTATGATAATAAAAACCTTCTTTTATTTATGTAATAGATCAAGTAGATTTAAGAGGCTTCATTGCAGGTTGCAACTCATGCAGATAATTAAAGAATCAACTATGAACCGTTTATTTAATTCGAAAATAGTTTGGTACGATTACGACTCGAGATCTGCAGTTGAAAACTTCCTGCTCGGTTTATATAATAAAGGAAGCAGATTCGCGAAAGACCGACACCGATTCGAGTTGTCTTACGTAAGTAAGAACGCTCACTGGTATTATTCTGGGTTAAATAATATTATGTCACGAGGAAAGCGAGCCTTGTGCAATTGCGCATGAACGTGTACTCGTTCCGTCCTCTGCAAGTACGTGTAAATCGGTCTTCAAGTTTCCTTCCGTATTCAATTATGTCACGCATAAGCTACCAAATTTTACCGATCGAAAATCTAATATCTCCTATTCGAGTAATCCTAATATTCCTAATTAAATATAAGACTCCTGAATATACTTATGTTAATATCAGAATAACGAAGGGGTTTATGAAATCATCGTAAAGTTGAAGCACATAATGTGAATTGTTACGAAAATCTTGGAAGCAACGTGAAGTATATTAATCGTAAGAATCATTTTCGAGATCTTTTATTAGCATCATTTGCATTCGTTATTATTAACGACTAGTCAAGAACGAAAATACATATTTATAATACTTTACTTTTCTTTACAATACCAAATGCAGGTAAGAAAGTACATAAATGAATAAATAAATAAATAAATAAGTAAATAAATAGTGGGGAAGGTGTCCGAAGGTGTCTTCCGTGTACAAGAGGCCGCGGAAAAGAAAACCCGATCACGTGCGGGTGTACGATGTTGCGAGTGGCTCGACAACGTGTCCCGTTTTTGAAATCGGCTTTACGTGATCGAGGTAGATCCGCTTGGGTTTCTCGGGACGGTCGATTAGCAATCGGCAAACATTACCAACCACTACGATCCTCCTCGGTTTTTTAATTGTACCTCGATGTGCCCGCAAGAATCACAACTGGCCCCCCGGGGGGCCCAGGGGCCCGAGGGTTTACGTAACGGGTACTTGCTTCGGTATTGACAAGAACTTCATTCGAAGTGTAGATTCCGCGTAAATGGAAAACTCCCAACTTTGTGCAGGAATAGTTGAATTATATTATCAGAAAACAATCGCAGATATGAAGTCCAAAGATTTTTGAATACGTTGACGGTTCAATTTAGGAAGATTATTTGGAATCGTTGAAGTTTGTTAACTAAGTTAAATTCGTCGATAAATTGCACTAATAATTATTATCAGTAGTATTATTAGTAATGTAATATTATTAGATTAATATATTGATAATTATTATTGTCTTTCTTAAAACTTAATATCACTAGCTTGCGATTTCTTACCTAAGAATGACGCACCCAAAAATACTTCGACAACAATCTTTAGATCGAAATAAACAATTGACAATGATGGATAACACTATTCAAATTTTAATTCATATTAGAAGAGATAAGAGACAATAGAACAATATTACATGAAAGAACTAATCGTTTACTGGAAGTAACATTATCGGGGAGATGCACCACGATAGAAGCCTAGCCCAGGATATTTCGAGGCTGGTGCAATTACGTTTACGCAATGCCGAAAGGCTGGATTCGCTTTCTCTCGACTTAAGAGTCGATCGGCAGCATCCACATTGGATTATCGTGCTAGGAAACCTATTTTCTTTCACTTCTTCGTCTGACGAAAGAGAAGACGATCCGTGTGCCGAGTTTCGTGTATGTCGAGCGAGCACGTCTACTCTTCCAAGTATTACAAGACCGGCGCGTCCGTGCGCCGAATTAATAAACCCCTTCTCTCTTCCTTCCTCTTTTCATCGACACTTTTCTATGTATGTATATATTTATTAACAAGGGTCACATGGAGCTAGGAAAGAATTCCACGGAAATAATGATTACATCATGATAGGGTACTTCCCGATTTTTTCAAAATGGGTTTACATTACTTTAATAATAAACGGATGGTATATCTATACATTATCATCCGTGGAATGTTGTTTTCATATATTTTTCATATATCAATTAATTATTAATAACTCGTGTATGTATTACTTTTTGTATTATGAACTTGCATTGGAGTTCGCAATCGGAATGGACTAATTACTAATAATACATGTGTATTAGATTGTGTGTATTGAACTCCCATTGGGGTTCGCGAACGGCTAATTACTAATAATTCTTATGTATCAGACTTTGTATTTTGAACTCGCATTGGGGTTCTCTCCGGTAGAATAAGGGTGAACAGAAGTGGAGGGTACTCGTGGGTGTAACTATTGATCGGAACGAAAACGCACCAGCGCAGGACAGAAACGAGGAGAAAACTGTTTGCTACCCTCGTTTCTATTTAGTTCTGTACTAACACTCGTCACTAACATAACTTCACCCGTGATAGTCTCACTTTGGAAGCCGTCAAAGTGTCCTCACGTGTCCCGGACATGTCCAGTGGTACGTGCTTATATTTCTCATTCTACTCGGAACATCCGAAGTTTGTTAATTCGTCTGTATTCTCGTACTAAGACAGGGACTATATCGGGTTTGCCACGCTCCCGGAACAAGTACACAGAAAGTCGGTAAAAAGAGGCTTCGAGTTCACCCTGATGGTCCTCGGAGAATGTGGCCTTGGAAAGTCTACCCTCATAAATAGCCTCTTCCTGGGAGATCTCTACAAGGAACGAAGAATTCCTGATGCTGCGGGTTTGTGAGCGCCATTTTTCACTTCTGGATATCTCGTCTTTTCTCTTCCTGGACCAGCTTCCGGATCGATAATGTTTTTTAGAACGAATTGAGAAAACGACGACCATCGAAAAGAAGACCATGGACATCGAGGAGAGAGGAGTTAGACTTAGACTAACGATCGTGGATACACCAGGTATGTTTTATTCCGAGATTATTAGCATGAATTGATAGAACTAGATCGATTAAAAATTGACAAAAATCTCTAGGTTTTGGTGATGCGGTGAATTGCGAGGACACTTGGAAAGCATGTTCCGCGTATATCGATGAACAATTCCGACAATACTTCACCGACGAGAGTGGACTCAACAGGAAGAACATTCAAGACAATCGTGTACACTGTTGCCTTTATTTTATACCACCCTATGGACATGGGTAAGATAGGATAGATAAGATAAGATCCTTTGACATCGAAAGCTGTGTGATTTACCACGAAATTATTGTAATTATATGATTTGCTATGATATATTTGATTCCATCTTATTACTTCCTAGTTTAAGGCAACTAGACTTGGAGGTGCTAAGGCGGCTACATCGGAAAGTGAATGTCGTCCCGGTTATTGCAAAAGCGGATACATTAACCACATACGAAGTGAAAAAGCTCAAGGAGAGGATCCTAGCTGACATCGAGGAACACGACATCCAAGTAAAGCATTCATTTCATTATATCTATTGAATCGGCCACAAAACTCGTGCGATTTGCATCAGTTTTTTTGCTGGGAAATGAGGGATTTTTATTAGTACGGGATTACGAAACTGTTCAAAATATAATAAGTAGTTAAATATTATAAGTCAAAACCAACAACATATTGAATAGAAGATTAGAGAAATATATAAAATTAAATTAAAGTCACTTCCTATTTACATATTAATAACTGCACGAACTTTTTCGTCAACCTAATATATACAGTGAGTGCAAAAAGTATTCGTAGACCAAGCGAATTTTAACAAAAATCTCGTACAACTTTGTTCCCGCATGAAACAAATTCCGAATACTTCCATAAAAATATGGATAAATAATATTTTTTTATGAAATTCATTACGAAGATTTCTAAGAATGTTTTCATATCACTTATTCGTTAAAATGTTTAAAATAAACAAAGTTCTACGAGGTTTTTGTTTCATTAAATTGTATTTAAAGAGATATTCCTTTTATTTATTTATTTATTTAGTAATTAACGGGCAATGCCCAGCAGTACAATGGGTACTATACATTTTAATACTAACATAAATTAACTTTTTAAAACACTCTAAAAAGTAAAGGAAATAAATATGCTGATAATTCCACAGATATACCAGTTTCCAGACTGCGACAGCGACGAGGACGAAGAGTTTAAGCAACAAGACAAAGAATTAAAAGCATGCATTCCATTCGCAGTGGTCGGAAGTTCAACGGTTCTTGAAGTCGCCGGAAAGAAAGTTCGTGGTCGACAATATCCCTGGGGAGTCGTTGAAGGTAAGTCCCGTAGGAACACCATAACAAATCTAGAACTCTAAGGTCGGCCAATAAGTTCGTGCTTTTATTCAACATGTAAATAAAAGGCGATCTTTATGTGATGTGGTATATTTACCAAATTTGCTTTATTCAATAATGTATTCCTCGTTTTGACTTACAACCTTTTCCTATCATGTGAAACACTTCGGTAATTCCGCGTTCTTAAAATCCCATGATTTCATCATGAAATATGAATACAAATCACAGAAACTTGTTGAACAACGTAATATAATGTTCGTTTTCGATCGAGGATAGTTGAGAACCCGAAACACAGTGATTTCGTGAAATTGAGGACCATGCTGATCTCTACGCACATGCAAGACCTAAAAGACGTGACGCAGGACGTCCATTACGAAAACTTCCGGGCGCAATGCATCTCGCAAATATCCCAGCAAGCTATTCGGGAACGGAGGTATTTACGCATGTAAATAAGTATTTCATTTCAGTAGGTATACCTTGATCCACGTAGATCCGTTGTACGATTAGTTTATGTTGACATCTGTCTATCAGTGTCATTGTCAAATGCCAAGGAAATAAGAGATGTTTCTTGCCTTCTTTTGTAGTAAACTTAAAAGGGATTCGGGACCCCATTTCGAGAACAGCATATCGGATACTGATAGGCTGCTTCTGCAGAAAGACGAAGAGGTGAGTCAAACCAGGAATGAATTATTTCGTCCTGAAAGTTTTGCAAAGTACTCATACAGTGGAATGCACAGTCGTCTAAATTCTATTGGGTTGTTCGGAAAGTAATTTCGTTTTTCCCGACAGAGGATTTTATGAATATATTTTTATACAAATGCTACTTCCAGAAAGATGGCAAAAAGTATTGGAAAAGAATGGCCAATATATAATTTAATAAAATATTTATTTATTATACGAAAATTGTCTTTCATTTTCACAAAGAAAAACGAAATTACTTTCCGAACAACCCAATAAATGGTCAGATTTCTAGATTGACTCTGCAATTTGTACCTTGATTTTTGAACAATATATATTTAAACTTGTACATCAACAATTCGAGGATATCTCTCCTGCAATCGTTGCAATTTTCAGATTCGAAGGATGCAGGATATTTTGGCGCAGATGCAAGAAAAACTGAAGGCTACCGGACAAGTCGGATCGGGAATCGGACTCAGAGGAAGAGTTGGAAGTCTCGGAAATGATCTCGACGTGACAGACGTCGAGAAGAAACGCAACAGTATTATAGACGTCTGAAGAATTCGACTTATATTTATTCCTCTGCTCGAAGAATTCTACCCCTCTCTTTTTTACCCCCGAAAGACTCGTGTTGACGGCTTTTGATACGAAAATACGCACAAGAACGAGAAGTTTTTGAAACCCTCGGCAAAAAGGTGCTCGTTTCGCTCCGAGAAAGTAGCTTTGCTCGGATGGCAACGTAATCGAGGAAAGTAATCGAGGAATTTTGTAATTGTATTAGAAGGCGGTCAATTTTAATATCGAACGTTTTTATAATTCGTTGGAACGTAGGTTGTAAAGAATCGTGTGCCAGAAAGATTCGTTGAAGAGAAGGCAGTAATAAAAAAACGATTAATTGCGCAGATTATTAAAGCACATCTTAATTATTGTTTGGTAGCAGATAACTTTTGCAATTTGAAGATCAATGAGTTTCTTCAAACGGGTTTCAACATTCGCACGATTCTGATAAACTTTAATTGGTATTCATTTCCAGTTATAATTATTTATTATTTGGTGCATAAAAGCAAAGTATTATTAATAACTATCCCAAGGTATTCTTATTTTGATGTCTATTCAAGGTGTTTTTAGTAATATATTTTTATTATCCCATTTCTTTAACACCTTGATATATCATACTATTGCTAAATATTGAAAGAATAATGGAAGAACTTAGCTTTGTTAGAATTACTTCCTTGATATTCTCTATTGGCGGATATGGAAAGAAGAATATTAAGAAGGAAATTCTGATAACCTTCCATTAAGACACTAAATATGGTCAATAATTACCACTGTCCAGCAAATTTTACCCTTTTGTCTGTCTTGTAACAACGAATAGGTGGCACTTATAGATTTGGTATACCGAAAACGGATCCGCAAATCGTTTGTCAAGATTAATCAATGGTTAATCAAGATTTGTGACGTGAGTATAAAAGTTAGACAGTTTTTATTAATTGCCAATAATTCTGTGGGTGTTTGCGAATGAAATGATATAAATTAGATTTGCAATATTAATTTGCAAATATGTTTAAACATTAATTAAAGTTGGCGGGGCACGATCCGCGCTCTCATTCTTCGAAACTCTTTTCAAGTTTGCATAAAAATTCTGACGTAAGTATAAAAGTTAGACAAACTTCCTTTATTGTAAAATATTCTATGGAGTTTTGCGAATGAAATGACATGAATTAGATTTGCAATATTAATTTGCAAATATGTTTAAACATTAATTAAAGTCGGCGCGACATGATCCGCGCTCTCATTCTTCGAAACTCTTTTCAAGTTTGCATACAAATTGTGACGTAAGTATAAAAGTTAGACAGTCTTTATTTATTGCAAAATATTCTATGGAGTTTTGCGAATGAAATGATATAAATTAGATTTGCAATATTAAGTTGCAAATATATTTAAACATTAGTTAAAGTTGGCGGGACACGATCCGCGCTCTCATTCTTCGCAACTCTTTTCAAGTTTACATAAAAATTGTGACGTAAGTATAAAAGTTAGACAGTCTTTATTCATTGCAAAATATTCTATGGAGTTTTGCGAATTCAATGATATGAATTAGATTTGCAATATTAAGTTGCAAATATATTTAAACATTAGTTAAAGTTGGCGGGACACGATCCGCACTCTCAATCTTCGCAACTCTTTTCAAGTTTACATAAAAATTGTGACGTAAGTATAAAAGTTAGACAGTCTTTATTTATTGCAAAATATTCTATGGAGTTTTGCGAATAAATTGATATAAATTAGATTTGCAATATTAATTTGCAAATATGTTTAAACATTAATTAAATTTGGCGAGACATGCGCCGCGCGGCCACTTTAATCAATGTTTAAACGTATTAATTTTAATGACTTAATTAACGGAAATATTAGCAAAAATACCTTCCCCATTAGAAAACAAACAATTTTTGTTTAAACATTTTCTTTCTATCTGCTCTAATAAACGAGATATTTAAAGAAAACTATTTGCGTTTTTATTTCTGAGACACCCTATATAAGGTCAAAATTCATGGGCAAAAAAATGCCGTCCATCTAGCGGTGAACATGTGAAACTAAAGCCACCTCTCCTCTCCAGGGAGCGCCCCACCTCACCCGGTAAAATCGAAATTCATGGGCAGAAAAAATGCCGTCCATCTAGCGGTGAACGGTGGAACTAAATCTGCCGCTTGTCTCGCAAAATGGATAAAAACTTGAGTTTAGTTCCACCGTCCACCGCTAGATGACGACACATTTTCTGTCCAGGAATTTCGCCCTTCACGGCCATGGACTACCCTTAGCTTAGGCCTCTTCGAAATAAATAAGTAAATAAATTTCACCCTGACAGAGGGGTAGTCATTCGAGGGGTATAGTGAATATAGTTCCAACTTTCGATCGCTAAATGGACAGCATCTTTTCTGCCTATGAATTTCACCATTAAAGAGGGGCGCTCGAGAGAGGGGAGTAGGGAAATTAGTTCCAACCTTCCACCGCTAGATGGACGGCATTTTTTCTGCCCATGAATTTCGGTTTTACCGGGTGAGGTGGGGCGCTCTCCGGAGAGGAGTGGCGGCTTTAGTTCACATGTTCACCGGTAGATGGACGGCATTTTTTTTGCCCATGAATTTTGACCTTATATTGGGTGTCTCAGAAATAAAAACGCAAATAGTTTTCTTTAAATATCTCGTTCATTAGAGCAGATAGAAAGAAAATGTTTAAACAAAAATTGTTTGTTTTCTAATGGGGAAGGTATTTTTGCTAATATTTCCGTTAATTAAGTCATTAAAATAAATACGTTTAAACATTGATTAAAGTGACCGCGCGACGCATGTCTCGCCAACTTTAATTAATGTTTAAACATATTTAGAAATTAATACTGCAAATCTAATTTATATCTATTTATTCGCAAAACTCCATAGAATATTTTGCAATAAATAAAAATTGTCAAACTTTTATACTTACGTCACAATTTTTATGTCACCTTCAAAAGAGTTTCGAAGAATGAGAGCGCGGATCGTGTCCCACCTACTTTAACTAATGTTTAAACATATTTGCAAATTAATATTGCAAATCTAATTTATATCAATTTATTCGCAAAACTCCATAGAATATTTTGCAATAAATAAAGACTGTCTAACTTTTATACTTACGTCACAATTTTTATGTAAACTTGAAAAGAGTTGCGAAGAATGAGAGTGCGGATCGTGTCCCGTCGACTTTAACTAATGTTTAAATATATTTGCAACTTAATATTGCAAATCTAATTCATATCATCGAATTCGCAAAACTCCGTAGAATATTTTGCAATGAAGAAAGATTGTCTAACTTTTATACTTACGTCACAATTTGTATGGAAACTTCAAAAGAGTTTCGAAGAATGAGAGCACGGATCGTATCTCGCCAACTTTAACTAATGTTTAAACATATTTGCAAATTAATATTGCAAATTTAATTTATATCATTCCTTTCGCAAATGTCCACAGTATATTTTGCAACTAATAAAAACTGTTTAACTTTTATACTTACGTCACAGATCTTGTTCAAAGTACAACAAAGACTATCTTTCTTTTAAATTCATTTTTTCGAAAACTGAGGATGCTGCAGTAAAACGTTTTGCAGATTCATTTTATAGCTCTGAAAAACCTATAAAATTCACCCGTTCGTTCTTATAAATTTTCTTTGTGTTGGACAGTGTTATTGGCCAAATATGGTCAATAATCGAATATAAGCCAACGTATAATAAAATTATAGAAATTCTAATAAATTTCTAGAAACAAATATCATTTTGAACTCTGATCAGATTCATTCTTCTAACTAGATTCAATCTAAACGATCTTAACTTGTACTTTGGCAGTGGATTTGTAATATTTTCTATAAGATTTATGAAATGCCGAAATACAACTCTACCGATTTCGGAATAGAAATGCAAGCATCCTCGGAGGACCAGGAACTGTTACGAGGAGACTGCATCAAGGATTGCCGCCATCCAGCCACAATGGAGACAATGCGGTTTTATTATTAACTATAATTAGAGGTTACAGCTTTGTATTAAACTTCCCCCAAATCACTGTGATTCCATCTCGAATCATTCGTATAAAATCCACCGACATCTCTAACCGTAACTTATTTTTCTTTCCTCCAGTCTCACGGGAGTCCTTCGACCAGCTGCTAATGATTTCGAAGGTGCGTACGCCATTTTTCTTCTTATCTTTTCCATCGGAATCTTATCTTCTCTTCTTTCTGTCTACGTTTATCTCTGCGTTCACCCAAACGCATCGATCACGTGTCAAATCGAAGTAAAAGGGTTTTTTCGACTGATAACATGCAAATCAATCTGATAAAACAGTTAATCAAGGTTCGAAGTTGGTCAAATAAAATCAGCTAAAAATTGTGTGCTATAGAAATAGTTGTGTTTGTATTAAGTCTCATCAAAATCTTGTTGAAAGATCTGAAACAACTGACAAACTCTCCTGGTTAGTGTACTTCCTGGAAGGACTGATTAATTCCATATCGTGCAGTAATTAAACTCGTTCGTAAATGTTGTTAAATGTCAATGCTGGACTGTGTTTGTTTATTAATACGCAGTCATCCAGTAGAATGAACATTCGGAAGAAGAGGCGAACGAAATTTGAGTAAATCGTGTCAGTGTGATCGAATGCGGTGAAATAAGAAGATGCACGGTGTCCTTTTTACGCGCAGGTTATCCTATTAACAACGATGTTGGTAGGAATCCGAAGCGAACCGCAAGGACCGGCTTATCTTCCGCCAACCGGAGGAGCGCGACCGCCATCGGGAGGTGGTAATACAGGGGGTGGTGGACATCCCGACGAATGGGCTGGTGTAAGCATTCCAATGGTTTCCTATGGTTTGCTTTTATTGGGTGGTGCAGAGAGTTTATGCAGAGAGTTTATGCAGATTTTTAATACTAGAATTACCAAACCAGTCAAAATGACGAGTGCTTAGAAATTAATGAAAATGTTCCAATTTATAATGTTTCATTCTCGGAGATTTTTCACTTGAAGATTCCATTCTCTCAGAACTTCTCAGATTTTTCGCCGAAACTACTGAAAATCGGCATGAACTTTCTGGAGAATCCAATAGAACTATCAATCTGACCGAATTCTTTCATCCGAGACAGCAAACTTCTTTTAAGACAAAAGCTAACAAAGCGGTCAAAATGACCGGTCTACACTTTTTATTAATATTATTCCAATATGCAACGGCGGCGCGTTGTTTGAGATTTTATATATTTTGATTTTATACACCAATTATATGACGCATATAATTCGATCCATTAATTAATTCGGATCCTCCAGCCATAATTTCTATACAATTCAATGTGTAAATATAACCGAGTATAAGTTCGGTAGTTCCAGTGTTAAATAACGAGTGTAACTTTTGAGATTTCCATTGATACCGCTGCCTATAAGTTTGAGCCCATCGTTGTAAAACCTTATTAACACTTTGACTTTACTAAAACTCGAATCAAATAAATCGCTAATATTTGTAAAATTGTGACTAACGTATCGTAGAGTACTTGAATACGTTTGTTTTTAGACATTATATACATATTAATCTTACTAATATTCAAGATTGAGAAGCTATCTAATATAATTTCACGTAATCGATTAATGCGAACAATATTAATAACAACATAGCTAAGCATCCAGTGTTTTAATAATCCTGAAACAGGATCCAGCGAATTACGAGTTTTCGTACGAGGTCCAGGACGCGGTAGCCGGTTTAGACTTTGGTCATCACGAATCGAGAAAGGACCAAGAAGCAACCGGAAGTTATCACGTTCTACTTCCCGATGGAAGGACACAGTACGTTGATTACGTAGCTGATGGTGCAGGATACCGACCAATGGTCAGATATGAAGGGACAGCAACTTATCCTGCACCAGGTCCGTCTGGAGGACCATCGAGCGGCGGGTCAGATGATGGATACAGATATTAAGTCCGCAATCGCCGTTCTTAAAAAAAAATCGACGCCAGCAGCATCGCCAGTTTATTAGGATAAATAATCACAGTATACTGCGCGAATAATGGCCAGAAACGGATATCGAGCGTGGCGTATTAAATGAAAAACTAAGTGTATTGAGTTTTTAAATAAAGTCGGCCCGTACACTTCCGCGATTCGTAATAAGTACTTAATGAGATTCTGTCTAGTGTTTTTTGATGAACTGTAGGACGTCCTGTACGTCTTCTTGCGAGCCCAAGAATATCGGCGATCTTTGGTGAATGGTTTTTGGAACAACTTCCAATATGTCTGTCTCTCCGTTTGATGCCATTCCACCAGCTTCCTTTATTATGTAAGCCATTGGTATGCACTCATAGAGAAGACGAAGCTGTAACAGACACAAAAAATGCGATTTTAATAACGTTTTAATAACGTTTTAATAACGCTTCCTACTAAGTTCTGAGTGGCATTGATCCTTTATTTCTTACCTTGCCAGAAGGATGGCTCTTTGTTCCAGGATAAAGGAATATCCCTCCGTATTTAATAGTCCTGTGCACGTCCGCTACCATGGAACCGACGTACCTCGCGCTGTACGGCTTTCCGTCGGTGGGATATTTTTTCGAGTGGACATATTTCTTAATCGATTCATCCCAGGTTCCTTCGTGTCCTTCGTTTATGCTAAACATCGAAGATCCGAGTTATTAAAGTATAATACGTAATTTACCGAAAGAATTAATGGCGGCTGTCATGCCTGTAAATGTTTCCTCTGGTTGGCACTCTGATGTTTCTTTCAGTTAAAATAAATTCTCCGATTGCTGGATCATACGTGAATCCATTAACGCCATGTCCAATGGATAAAACAATCATGGTCGCTGATCCGTAAAGCGCGTAACCAGCAGCAACTAAGTTCTTTCCGGGTTGAAGGGCATTCTCGACTATTGGTTCCAAGGCGTCTTCCGGTTTCTTGTAAATACCGAAAATCGAACCGATCGAAACGAGGCAGTCGATATTCGATGAACCATCAAGGGGATCGAAGCAAATAATATATTTTCCTCTCTTTTCTGTTTCCACTTCTATGGCATTTTGGTCCTCCTCGCTAACCAAAAGGTACGAAGAGAAAGACGAGGTCAACATGTTTACGAAGAGTTCATTGCTTAATACGTCGAGTTTCTTCACCTCTTCTCCCTGGACGTTTTGGTGGCCGGCAATGCCATACCTGGATCGATCAAGATTATTTATTCATCTAATTATTCGGTAAACCTATTATTATTCCTATACATAGACCGTATTTTTACACGGTTTCGATATATAAAACAAGTACAGAATAAATCAGTCGTCAGTGTTTTACATATTCCGAGGTTGTTTATCACGGACGCCGCGCGCGAGCCGAACGGAAATACTCACATGTTGGCGATGCCGGCCTTTCTGACGGCCGAACTAACGGCTTTTACTGCCGTTTGTATGCTGTTCAGAAGTTGGCTTAAGTCCCCAGTCGCAGTTGGCACCTTTCTTTGCTCCGCGAGGACGAACCTCGTCAGAGTCATACAATCGGAGTCAAAAGAAGGATTTTTTGAAGTCATGGCGCCAAACGGAAGGTCCGAGATAAAGAAGATGAGTGCCTCGGGCACGAGCACGCAGAAACTAAAACCGATCGGCTAGCCACGGCACATTATATAAGGTCAACCGGCTTCTCGCTTATCTTGCCAGTGAAAGCGATAGTGCCGCGAATCGAAAAAAAACACCCGCGAACGCGAACGGCCTATGAGCTACGAGCTAACAACAGACTGGACTGACGTAACCGAGCCGTGCCTCTCGAACGTCGACCCATTTCCCTTCTCCCTTCCGCCAGCTTTTTTACTAAAACTACGTCACATGAATACACCAGTCTAGCGTGCCCACACTGCCCACTCGATCGAGCCCACACATGGAATCCACAAAACACGTGTGCGTTTATCGTTTGAACTTTATTTTCTTATTACAAGTCAATTATCTTCAGCTGCAGAGGAGAAGAGACGATGTTTATCAGACGACTTTGGTAGTCTAACGGTTCCTTGTGCCACTCTATTCGGAAGTTCCGCGTGATCTGTAATCAAATATGCAATTATTCGATATATTTCCATGAAATCGAACATAATAAGCACTTGGTATACGTATTGAATTCATTCTGTCCTGGGTTATCAGGAGTTATTCGATTGCCAACCTACAGGACAGCTGATAACCTCTCTATTTATTCTCCTTGTTTTTCTCCCCACAAAGAGACTACTGTCGTTTTAAAGTATTTTCGAATAAATACCATTGAATGAAAGCAGTGGTTTGATTTGATGTTATCAGATTATCAGTCACCTTTAGAGCCAAGACCTCCATCTCCATCTCAGCGAATCGTCTTCCGACACAGGTCCGGGCCCCAAAACCGAATGGCATATATGCGAACGGATGAGAATCATTCGCTGGCCAGGAATTTCTTTTGGTTCTTAACCATCTTTCTGGGATGAAACTATCAGGATCCGGAAACTGATTTGCATCTCGAGACATTAAAGCGTGACAGGCTACCACGTCGCACTGAAATCGAAAGAAATATTTCCTGAAATAAGAAAATACTTAAAATCCTTGTAGCCTGTTAAATATCCAATCGGATGAATACTGAATGTTCGTTGTTCTACGGAAATATGTAGTTTTGACTTTCGCAAGCATTCCGCTTTTGAGATACCGTTAAGTCAAGGCATCTTCGGGATTAAACTTCAGTGTTAAGAATGATTGTTATTTATGAATTCGATGTACTCAGATATGTGGTACTTTTCGGAAATTTTCTAATATTACTGCCAATAATGATCAATTTTCTCTAATTTTTGTTTGATGGAGTTAGTCACTGGCTGTTGAGCGGCTCATATGTGGAATTTTCTGTGATACGAGATGTTTGCAAGATGGCGACTGGAATATTCTATTTTTACCGTATTTTTCGCACCTTTCAGGTATTGCATAATAAACGCAGACATGTAAACGAAGTAGAGACTTAGTGATAATAAAAGTCTGTACGGTGATAAGCAACATAAACATGATACTTATCAAATTTAAATATCGTTTTAAGTCTCGCAGCGGCCTGAAGACTTAATTACATCTAAATATGACGAGGTCAACCGATATGTTTTAGATTGGTCATCGGATGCTGTTTCAAGTTAATGAATACTTAATCTGTATTTGTCTGGTTGACATATTCCGAAAAATTATGAGTTGCATCATACATTTCACTCATACATTTTGTATAAAAAGGCATTTACTCTACATTTCAGAAAGGTTACCATGGTTGGGTATCAATTTCATATAAAAACATATTAATGAAATACTTTTGAGCGAACCATCTGTAAAGATTTACGTAGCAACCCAATAACATTACTTATATCTCATAAAAAATCAATCGTTTCGCTTGTTTGTTTAACGTTCAAATTAATTTTGAAGTCTTCCTTGAGGCGCGACAGAATACGTACACCTTTAGGAATAGAATATCCGGCCAAAGTAACTTCCGTCTGCATTGTCCTCATAGTTCCGATCGAAATTGGAAACAATCTCAGAGACTCTTTTATGCAAGCTTTCGTATACGGTATCCGGTCCAAAGTTTCCGGCACTACGGAAGAATCTTTGTCCGGTAAAACCATGTAAGCTTCTTCCCTCAATTTGTCTTGTTTTTCTGGGTTTGTTGCCAGATAATAAAGCAATGCCGCTGATGCATTTCCTGTCTACAAACAAAAAGGACAAATGATTAGAATGATATCGATGGAACATTTTGGAAGTGAACATATGTTTATATGTTTACTCGTTGAATAGAAATAACGGTCGTTTAACAATACACATAACAATACGGATTGTTTTACAGACTGTTTTACCGTATCGACTCCGGCAGTCAACATGTCCAGAGACATCACACGGGCTGTTTGTTCGTCGACTCGTAAAAGTCTCTCCAAAACACTTCGTTCTTCCACATTTCCTTCCGTTTTATCCGTTGGCGTCCGCTTGGCATGTTCCACGTGTTTCATTGCAATCCTACAGCATAACATGTTTTAATCTATTGTCTGCTTTGATTTTAAAGATTATCATCGCTTTAAAACCCTCCTATTCTTACAGCTATACTCACAGCTATACAAGGTAAACTGTTAAATATTACCATATCAAATAAGAATTTTTAAAGTCTTAGTAGGAAACCAGAAGTTCCGTTAGACCTACTTACCCGTTCAGTCTGTCCAAAACTTTAAACAGCTTCTTTAGATCCGGCGTTTCGTACAACTTCCACATGGATGGACAAATCTCCAGTCGATACATTAATTCAAACATGTTGTGGACACAGTTGATCATCATTTGGGGTTCAGAGTCTTCCGGAAGATCGGTTTTCAGGCATCCCAATCGATGATTCAATGCAATCGAACATATCGCTGAAGGAGTTCGAGCGGGTTTTTATTTCATATTTAATGTTAAATAATGATGGAAACTACGTTTATAGTAATTCGTATTAAATAGTTGGAAAAAAAACAGAATTTTTCACATTCGACAAAACCACATGAACTTATGGAACAACCCAATAGTTCAGAAGTTGTATTTACTCTGCTATAATGGATATTTATAAGTTAAACTTACACTCCAAGGCCCATTTGTTGACTTCGTTGTTGAAGTTCGCCGGAAGTTCCAGCGTGTTTGAGTCTCTGAGTTCGATTATTCTTCCAATGAGCTCATCCGTTACTTCACTAATTTGCTTGATGTGAGGCTTTACGGCTCTCGGTTGCATCATGTGTGGATTAACCCTCGATCGAAAATCTTGCCACTTTTTACCCTGACTAAAAAACGAGTTTAAAGTAATAAGAATTGTACGATTATAGAATAGTTTGATAATTATTTTCTTCCGTTGAGAATTCAAATTTATCAACTAATACCGGTTTTCCAATAATAAGACCACCCAAAAATAACATCATGCTCTTATTTTTTATTATGAATTGAATTTGAAATGAAGGCTTTTCAATTCTTGTTTTGTTTTTTGGTGCTACTTAAGCTGCCAATTCCTTGGAATCCGCTTCCACTTTACATATTTCTTTAAACATCTATAAATCTTTATGAATATAGCTTGTATAAATTAATCTTGTTACTATAATTGTTTTATGGAGTTATAACAAAGAACAGATTTATAGAAAGGTACCCACTGTCGATTCGAATTTGTGCAAAAGTAGCCATTATCGACTCCTAGAATCTATACGAAGCACTATCTATCAGATCAAGAGATATTCAAGATGGCCGCAACGAGTGACATCGACGCTGGGAGTGCAAAGAAGACCCAGTTCCTCACAAAAGTAAGTTTCACCCCAAATATTTATGAATTACCTACCAATGAGAACTATTTGACGCGCCTTACTCCCCTGGCCCCCTATTGTACAAGTTTTCAACATCTTAAGGATGAAATCAGTTCGCAATCCGTTTTCAAGCAAATAATATGCAGTCAATTCTGACGAATCATTAACCTTTTGCACTAGGCGATCACTTCAATGACATCAAACGAATAACAAATTTAATTGCGACACTGAGTGCAAGCGTACTTATTCAGTGCTACTCTCAGTGCATGCATATTAATTATATAGATATCATTGATATCAGACTCAAAGTTCAAGTGTACTTATACAATATTGTTTTTAGTGCAAGTGTACTCATATAATGTGGCTCTTAGCGCATGTTAAATACATATTTACATTAACTTGTCATTCGAATCTACGTTTATCCCGAAGGTTACAAATTAAATTATAATTATCTTTCACTTAATTCTCAAATTTCGATGCGTTTAAATTTCAGTGACGATAAGTCAAATCCATATATACATCGTAACTATAAATATATCGCACGGATTTATTTTATTATTGAACCGAAAATACTTTAATAGTTATATAGGTTAATGGGTTAGCTAACATTTCTATGTAAACATCACGGCTATTTCAATACATGGTTAACAAAAAGTTATAGCAATGAATAGAACAGAAGAGGTTTTGAAAAAATGTAGTTAATGAATTTTACTTCTACTAGAATGATGTATAAAATTTTCGAATGTTCAATTATATTTTATGCAAACCTGGTAGACAAGCCGTATTCCTCTGCGTAAATATCACGCCGATTTTCACGATAATATTGAAGAGATTCTAATGCGATTCTTTGTGGCCAGATTCCCTCCAGTCGATATATTTTTTCGCACAATTCTGGGTTAAAAAGGAAAACGGTTGGCCGACGATTCGGTATTCCTCCAAGTCGAACAATGTCTCCGTATTTTTCTCGAAGCATTTTTAACTGGGTCATTATCGGCACATTCGCGAATTCCCCTGTTCATTAAAAATTATATTTGCCGAGTTTTTATCACCCAAAAAAGGTACAGGTAGTTCCCGCCTTTACGAATTAATTGGTTCTTTACCGTTCGTAAATCAGGAATTCATAAAATGGTAGTTTATTTGGCTTAGAAATAATACAATAAGTGAGAGCTACGTTGGTAAGAAATAATACATAAAATATAATATGTATATTAAATAATAAAAACTAACCCCCGTACACGCACTTAATCGCCTTCGCCGAGTGCAATTTAATTCTTTGCACTTCGACAGTTTTTTTATACTATCAACCAGAAATATATTTATGGATATATTACAAGTGTCCTTTTAGCGCACGGAGTGCAAAGGGTTAAAATAAAAAGTGCGATGCAAAAAATAAAAGTTCGTAACGTGGGAATTCGTGAAGTGAGAACTACCTGTACGTCATAAAAGTATCTGCATTAAAAAAGTGATCTTTTGTGTCACCTATGAATGGTAGATATCGAAAAACATTGCCAACTATGGGCAAGGCTTTTGGGCCTGGTATATCTTCGTAGGTTGGTATACATTCTATGTTCTCAGTTGCATTCTGAAACTGATTATACACCAAGAGTTTTCTCAAACCCGAACTCAAAAAGATCTTCTTAAGGTTGAAGGAATTTATTTTAAATGGCCACATTTTTGAAGGACACACTCTACAAGAGAACAGTAAAACATCACAGCACTAACGAAATCGCAGAAAGTACTGTGAGATCGATTTTCACTCAACGATTATATAAACTTGTAACGATAAGAATTTTTAATCTAAAATATTCAGCTCTCATCATTCCCACCATTGGGGATCTGCACTGACAAACTGCCAATCCAAAATATCTTACAATGCCATTCCCCTTCGAGGTTATTTAGCTGCGGAAATATGAATGACTGTTGATAGTTGATGCGTTGCGTTAATATTTTATTATTGAACATTAACAGACATTAATCCATGAAAAGGAAAGTTTATCTTTGCTAATGAGTGTTCATTAATCTTAGCGATAGCTGGTTCACTACTTTAATGTGTATATTCTAATATGTCATCGATTCAGACGCACTTGTGTAAAGATTCAGTTGTTTGTTCTTTCTCCCGAATTTCCGAGAGAATAATATTCCCTGAAATGATTTATTATGAAAGTAATTAGGCGTATACAACGAGAGTCGCATATAGGATTACAGGAAAGGAATACGTAGAGGATGGAGTTAACACTAGAACATATAATCGGTTATATTTACCATTTATTTATATATACATTAGGGCTGAAGGATGTAAGTAATCTGGATTTTTATTAATGATTACAGGGTGGCCACTGCTGGTTTAATTGCAGTAGAATTCTAATAATATCTTGGGTCGCAGACCCCGATCGGCATGATGTAAAACAGGCATATATATCTGTTAAATGTCGAGCAATATGTATGTTTAACAGATGTAAGAGTTTTTGAAACAATAATTCCATGTTTCATTTTTGTATTGTTAAGACTACAAGTATAAAAAAACAGCTATTTTATGTGTTTGGTGGGTAACGTCACAAGTGACACAAAGATCGTTAGCGGGCTCTAGGACTCGGTAACTCTGGTATTCCAGATTGCATTGCATGCTTGGTCTACTTATATCTCGTCTGTGATTCCCCTCTATCTTTTTATTCCGTTACCTACAGACGGTGATTTAACAGAACTCAGCTAGGGACATTTCGTTCATCCTAGGGATTCTCATATTTGTAGCAAAACTTTATCGACGGAGTCAATTTCAGGTGAACGGCGTTCTATTCGAAATCCCGTTGAAATTATACGAACTACGAATTTTCATTTGCACTCTTGCGTGCATTTTTACACGATATCGTATAAATCAAAGTTTTCTATATATTCAAAATTTTCTTTAACAGGAATAAGAGCAGTTCATAATGATACAAATGTTTAATCAGGTGGAGAATGTGTTTGTATTATTTTTTATGTCAATATAATTTATGTAGAGTGGATCAAAGGACGAAATTTCATCCATTTTGCAATGTTATTAAATATTCAATTGTAGCAAGATCTACAAAAATGATTAATAACCAAATATAGACCGTTTCTTGTGAGAGATAGAGCCTATATTTCATTCCAATGAAGGCTGCACCTTTTAATTCGGATTCACCGATTGAATTTTTTAGACTCACGTTTTATGGCCCATGCTTTTTTAATACTAGAACTACCAACAATATATTCAGTTCGGTCTTGCAGTCCAGTACGGCTTTGGTAGTTCTATTGTTAAAACCCTTTTCTGAAAATTGTGTAGAATAGAATTAGTTCTGCCTGTACTAAGTCTCATCAAAATCTCGTTAAAAAATCCCATAGACAATTGACAAACTCTCCTCCTCAAAGTAGAACAAGCTAGCGCAGTAGAAGCCATCACTCGAACTTCTCCGTACTGTTATCAATCCCTTATCTTTTCCGCTTGGATTACGAAAGATTACGGGGAAACTTCCAACACGATTGCTTACTTTTAATTGTTTTATCTATCTATATTGTTCTTTTACATTTGTTCAACTACGTGCTTCGCCAAAATGAAATACGTGTCACAACTTCGTCCAGACGTTACCGTGTTTTTCTAAATAATTATGGCGCCATGATACCATCTGTCCTGTCTACTAACCCTTTACACTCGAGAGGCGATTGTCAGTCGCCACTTGATGAAATAATTTACTCGTATTAACAAATAGAATCGCAATTTGGCGCTACCATTATTCGATTATTAACAACTATTAAAGTAGCTCATTGTAACTGACAATAATATGGTGACAAATGTGCGTTATGTACATAAACTAAAAGTATATCAAATTTAGAACAATGTGGCACTGTATATTTGAATAATTTGGACTGTTTTGGTAGTTCTAGTGTTAAATAGTTAAGAAGAAATAATGATAATTTCCGTCCAGCGATATTCCTCATTTTTATTTCTATTCTTTTATTTAGTGCGGCAATATAGAACATCTAATCCTGTTCGATGATGTTGCAATTTCCGAATTTAAACTATTTTCGCGCAATGACACCGCAAAAATATCATTGTTAGCCGATAAGTTGCAATACATATATACATATATTCTCGTGATCCTCTATCGTTTATCCCACGTCTCATTAAAAAATCAGGTTTCTAGTTCGTGACCTTCCCTTGTTAGAAGGTATTCGTTAAAGGTAGAAGATAAGAGGTGCTTCTGTGTCGTACCATCGAAGTTCTTTCTTACTTCTGAGAACTCAAAGGCGTCAAAGTTCAGAGGTAAGAAGTCATTCGATGTATACCCAAACTTATTACGTGGTTGGTACACTTGTATTTGTTCGAATTGTAATAATAATAATTCTTACTTCCGTGCACTCAACTGCGCCAAAGTTCAGAGGTAAGAAGCCATTCGATGTATACAACCTTGTTACGTGTGATTGGTACACTTGCATTTTTTAGAATTATAATAATACGAGCTTGTTAAAATATTGGTAAATGATTCTATTGTAGGACGTCCCTCTTCGAATTACAGTTTGCGTCAATCGATTTATTTCCCTTCTTTTATGTTTTTTTCTAGAAAGTAAAAGAAAGGAGAATATATGTATCTTACACACACATAAAGCTTTTCTCGTTCGAATTAAAAATCTTTGTATGTACAAACAACAACTGAATGTGTGTAAGTAACCTTTTTATGTTGCTGGTATCTCAAGAAATTATCCCTAATTTTACAAAGAAAGCTATATCTTTTCTTGTCCGGCTTTTATGCGGATTTCTGTGGAATATCGCTAAAATTTGTAAAACTTTCAATATTTTTAATGTTACGATAACGATGTAAAGTAACAAAAGTATCATAGAGCACTTGAACAGTTTTATTTGTGCTCTATTTTCCCAATTTTATTAGAAATTCAAATTTTATTCCGATACATTTTGAGTTTCGTTTTGAAATAGCATACTAACTATACAGCAGTTTTAACATTTGAAAGGCAAAACTACTTGTGTTACGCAATAATATTTAAACTTTTGTACTTTGGTATCCCTGGCCGCATAGTAACAAGACAAACTTGATATTTCTCCCGATAAACACACTTTAAGAAAAGCATTCTTCCTTCGCTGTGGAAAGATTCCTGTTAGAAAAAAATACAAAGAGATATTTTCCAAACGATGTCAAAGGAGGATTCCAGTAAATCTAATATAGGAAATAATTTCGGTAAAAAGAGAAGGAGTGAATTTCGAAGGGTGGTTCGTAGTCGGTGGGTAGTCTGGTAGGGTGGGGGAAGCGGCGAGAGCGCGTACCGCGTGTCGTCGGTCTTCTCTGTTTTCAGTCGGAGCTCGCCGCGCGAACGGTTGGTGTCTGTAATACGTTTGCGAGTTCCTCGTTAGTTTCTTCCTCGTCGTGGTGCGTCTTATTGCATTGATACTGTTCTCGTTGCGTTGTCGTCACTGTTTCCGTCATCGTAGCCGTTAGCATTCCCGTTTATATGTGTTCATGTTGGCACCGCGCCGAAACGCGGTCACCAGGTCGAATTTCGAATACGTCGGTAACGGGTATTGATTTATACTACAAATACGCGTAATGTTTCACAGAGAACATACAGCCTGATCTTCTTGGTATACGTTATCGTAGTGTTTTGTCCGGTGTCTAGAAAATGGAAATTGTTATTCTTCCTTCTTGTCGTGACTTAGAACGGTGAGTGGTTACTACGCGTTAATTCGTACTTGGTAATGTAGTCAACCAATAGGATGTCGTTTAAGCGAAAATAATCAATCGATATAGAATATATGACCGAGAAGCGTTGCCGGAGGTTTTCGTGAATTCTTTGCGCTAGATATTGCGGACGAAGGTGCGCTCGTTTATCGATCGGCTGACAGTGACATTCGCTAAGCAACGATCGCGCGTTGCCTTCTACAAGGCACTTATTTCACGATACCGGGTCAATCTTAATTATTATGAACGTTTTAATTAGTTTTTTAAAAGCCACCTTTTCGAAGCAATATAATATAAGTATGCTTCGATACTTATTTCATCGCGTGACATGCAACGCAGAATCTCGAGTCCTTTCTATATAAAATAACTGCAAGTTTCTCGACAGTTCTAAATCATTTGGACCCTATTAATATTCCGAATAGATCTTTCCATATCGGTTTTTTAGATTAAAATAACATCGGAACATTTAGTTGTTGCCAACACATACAATTCATAATATAATAGTTCATTTTAATCTTATAGCCTTCTGCAAATGTATTACTGTAAATTGAATGGTGGCATCATATATTAGTTAATCCTTACGATACTAAAATAATAGTGTTGAAGAGAGGAGCATTATAATTCTCGCGTAATGAGGACATCGTTGTAAAACAGAAACCAAGATCACGTTCAGTAATCATCAGATTCTGATATATTCGGGAATTGCAACAGATTTCAATAGTAGTATGATATTTTTAGTCTGCTCATCGTTTGCTATGCCGGTTTTCATTGAATGTGAACATTTGCGTCTCATTTGAATTGCACGAGCAAACTGCGTATAAATCATGCCCGTTTAACGTGAAAATAATAGCGGGTGATTCTTTCGGCGAATAGTCGGGACAATTCTAACACGGTGAGCCGATAGGGGATTACGATCGTCAGGTGATTCTATCAGCGATCAAGATGTGTGACTCGAATGACGATCAAGGTCTTTCGTAAGGATCGGGCAAGTCGAAGAGCAGTTGTGTGGTCCCGGCATAGCCGGGAACAGCCGGTGGTGATTCGTTTTGGTGGTAGTGGTACTATCTACTGGTTCCTGGAAGTCGGAAGTCCGTTGGTACTTGGGGCTCGTTTACATCGGTTTACTCATGTTGGGTGTTCTGAAGCGGCGTTGGAAGCCTTCGAAAAGGTATGCTTGACTTCCTTTTTTAATTGCCGATAATGCGTATCATATATCTGTCGACATAATTTGCTCGAACAATTCCATGTTGCTTGTGCAAGTTTAATTCGCTCGTAAATGTCCTATAAACAGTATCTTTCAACAATTTCCTTCTTGCATTAGTTTCTTTTTATTAAGTACTCGTTCGGTAACTCTAGGTAGATTAATGCTTGATTATATTATTGCCGATACATATCCGATCAATCAGTTCCACTTTTAATCATCTAAGAAGTTACTGAGACAGGAAATTACGAGATTTATATGGTCAACGTTTAAACTTTAACTCTTTCCGATCGTATTTTCCGTAGACATGAATATCGTATCGGTCGGAATTATTTTTGGGTCACGTACGCTCAGCCAATTATTACCTAAAAAACTTATACATTTTATTTAAATGAGTTTGTTCAAGCTAAGTACATATTCTTTACTATCTTGGTATTCCATATTGGTTTCGGTCGGAAAGAGTTAAGGAAGAAGTAGCATTACATATATTTGGTTCCGGGTGCAAAATCGAGGTTGAATCGATATCATAAGTTCTCGAAACAATATCGATATTTACCTTCGATATATCAATATTTATGATATCCGTTTTTTTAACAAATGTGAAACTAGGCGTAACGAACTGTGTACTTATGAGCGTATCAATGCACGTGCTTTCATTACTCCAGAAATTCAGCTTGAAAGTATTTGATTGAATCGAGTGGATGCAACGCATCATCGTATGCATTGGTATCACTGACATTTGCACTGATCTACCTGTGCAGTGTAATTACCAGCAAAGTAAATAGTTTCTAAGCGCGCACATCAACATGAAAGTACGCAACGGAGGTGATTACGTTGAGTTCACTGCATAATTTTGCATAATAACGTTTACTTGAGCCAATTTAAACGAATTATCATATCACCTGCTGCGCGCACCGGCCTCTTCATTAATTTTCCTTAGATCATCCACAGCGTAGACCAGTGAAAATAATATACCGGCAGCAAGACTGTTTCATTATTTTCAAAATGTGAAAAACGATCTTGGAAAATATCTATACATAAAATGAATTCATTAGACTGTAGGACTAAAACTGTAGGATGCGTCAACATCGAACGACATTTGGTACCGAGTTGCGCATATGTTCTAAGAATGGCGTGCTCTACTTCTTCTCCTAGATCCGATTAAAGAATTCACATTCTCATATCTTATCTTTGGCGAACAGTTTGACAGTTATCTTGGCACATTAACAAACAAGATAAGAATTCATTTTATATGTTTACACGTACTTCTGTAAGAGCTCGCATGTTTCATTTAAACATGCTAACACTATCGTACGAGGTACGGTTGATTGAAACGTGTATGAATAAAAGGCGATAAAATAGTAAAATACATTTGTTCATAATAAATTCTAAAGAAATCACGCAGAGTTAAAAGTTATTATAGAAGGCATTGTCGGAACTAAGTTTTTAAGCCGTTAGGTTGATTGACATGCAATATCGGTACTGCAGAAATTGAATGGCAATGCGTCAATGGTAAATAATCCTGAACGACATGCCAAACAATGTGACTCATGCGCACAGCTCAAAATGTCTAACGGTACCAATCTTGCTCGCGTTGCTTTTGTAACGTCACATTTCTGAAGGCTCGCGCATGTACCTAACTCTTACGTAACAAGTGCTTCGAGCGAGTCTCACTCTACTAACTCTATGGATGCAGCTTTATATTCCTTTTGTAAATCATATTTCTGTGGAAATTAGCGAGTAGCTGTGACACTACTGCGTCCGACACTACGTATTACGGTGTTGGTTTTTCCGAAAAATGTCCGAGCGAATAATATTTACGATCGAATAAATACTCCTGTAGAATATGTGTCTTCCAAGTGAGTTAACCCTCTATAGCACTATGTAACTCTGAAGTCACATATTCGTCTATCCGTTCTTTCATTTCATTTGATTTTTTCGTTGTAATAATAATTATAAAAGTACACGCAACGATTGCCACCTTTTTCGGTGCGTTTAAGTAATAATTTCGTTACTATTTCCACGTAATCTACCTTCGTTAGAATCGCGTTCAACTAGATTTACGTCATACGATTTCCTTTTACAATGAAGCACGACAATATTGGGCTATAGAGGGTCAAAATCGATGAAGTACATTTTCAAGGTTGGCACCATTGCACACGCGGATGTGCATAGGATGCAAGATGGCATAGACTCGGAGTTAGTAGAGTAATAACGTATATATTCGTAAGGCTCCAATTACGAGTGAAAATGTTCCCGAGATTCGTTAACCTCAACTTCACGCGATACACTGCCTCTTCGCCTTGGCTAGTTCTCATCCCATGTTATCTTCCTCCATCTCTTCCGGTTATTATTCTGAACCTCGGTAATATTTAGCACTTGCTTTCCGTGAGTTTTCTTCGCCGTGGAAACATGGTTCTTTGAACTTTCCATCAAAAGAACACTTACTATGTACATTCCAATTACAGCCTGGTTGCAACATTGGTAATTATACTCGAATGTACTTTTGAAGCATCGCGCAGAACTCGATTTAATAGATACATGTATAATTAAAATGTTCCTTTTTGCTTGCATTGTGTATAAGCTTATTTTCATTTTATGGTAAGCCTGATAGTTGTTTGATTTGTTGGCTGCGTTTGAAATTAATCTGAACCTGTCGCAAACTTATTTGTCTCATTCGAAACCAATAACGCCGTGTGCATTCTGCGCTATTTGCCCAACAGCGTTACAGGCAGTCAAAGTATAAAATATTAATTAATATTGATATATTAATATTATATTGACTATTAATATTGACAAATGAGCCGTTTATTTTGAAAGTGGGTTAAACTTGGTTAGAAAGCAAGATATTTAATGGTTCGCTTTTGAATCTATTTAAAAATATTGGTTGCTGATAACATGGTGGTATAATATTTTTGCGTTTAGAAAAATGTGTAATTTCCTATCCCAATCAGGTTAATAAACATTATTTAAAAAGTAGGACGTTCTTGGTGGTCATAAATGGACTTAGGTCACTTTCAAAATAAACGATTTAAATATTAATGGCAAATATGCAAGTCCGGGCTTCTTTTGTAATAAAAGCCTGGTTTCAAATGGGTTCATAATGTGCTCCAATGGCAACATATGAGCCCTCTTACTTTGTAAATTACTTAAACACCTGTGCTATGGCTGGTATGATATACCTTTTATTGTTTGAATAATTAGTGCATGCATCATGCATGAGTTTCAGTTTACCCTTTGAAGCCAATAAGTGTTGTTTGGCCTCACCGTTGCCGCGATACAATAACGAGAGGTTGTTTACTTTGAAACCTAAAAGATGTAGTAACAGTAGAACTGCCGGTAATAATTTACGTATGATTTCTTAAAAACAGAGGTGGCTGGCGAAAATAAATTAATCTTTTCAATTATGTCCAATGTGCAACGTGAGCCGTAAAATATCGAAAAAGATGGAACGTTATGAATTCAAATATTTTTATTAAATTCCGTGTACTTATCATTTTGATAACTTTGGTAGTTCTAGTGTTAATAAAACACATTGATGGATTTGTAATTCGTAGACTCATAACTTGGAATTATATTCACCGGAAAGTTTTCAGGTTTAATAACGGTTATTCAGTGGTTTAATATCACACGATTACTTTGATAAAAGGCAAACTTTACTTTGCGGATCATAAAGCGCTAAGATGGTTTCAAAGAAATATCATCTTTTCCCATAGAGATCAGGTAGTCTAAAGTCTAAAGTAAAGCCCACCCTAGCGGAAGTGGTTAGACAGTAAAACCACTTCCGGAGGCGATCACTTCGCAGGACTGACTACTCTAGCACTTTAATAGTCGTCTTCCGTTGAAGTTGATGGTAAATAAATTAGAAAAACATCCCTGAAGTTTGCCATTCTGATGTAGAGTCTACCGATGGAACTTGCGGTTACGATTTGTTGATATAATTTTAATTATGCATGCAATGAAAACCAGGATAACTCGCAAAACATCTTCGTTTCCAAACATCCGAATGTTTGTGTTAGAATATCCATACGCAAACAATAGTATGATTATGAATTGAACAAACTTTAGACGGGGAACAGTGGTGTTCCTAACATTGGTGCCACCCCTTTCTTTCTGAATATTGTATTACAATATTATCCCCCACAAGTTTCTCAAAAAACAAGAAATAACCATTTTAAAAAGGGTTTACGTGGTAAAATTAACAAAAATGTCATTTTTTAACGTGAAGCCTCTAACCGGGTGTTTACTCGGAAGGGTTTAAGATAAAAGTAATAAATTGCGGCATCGGTGCGGAAATGATGTCCACATAGTTACACTCATAGCAGAATTAATGTTGGAAAGTACTCATTATATCAAACTTAATTACTTACCTCTCCTATATATTAAACTCTAATAACAACCGTGAGATTTGGGCAATAGTGTTTCCTGTAAGCAGTTATCATGGAACTTATAATTACCAATTTAAAATGAGAGCGTATAATCACAACGTAAGACAAGCGAAAGGGATTATAAAACGTTACACAACGTTCATTAATAATACCCTTTATAATAAGCTATGAAGCTGAGCAGCTACTACTTCAACGTACATGTAATTCTTTAATGCAGAAGTTCTATAAACATGGAAAGGAAAAATCATGTTACGATTCACTTGCCGCGTGCTACTTCCAACTATAAGTATACTGGTGTCGGATTATTTATATGTTTTTTATTGAAAATAGAATAAAATAATTAAGTAAATTATCTTGCTGTACTATAATTGACACGGTATACTCACAAAGAAATAACGGCACTTAGATAACCACCAAGACTTTAAACAGAAATGACAATACGAATGAAATCAAATAATTTCAGCTAACAGTGCATAGAGTTATTAGCACAATTATTTTAAACGCTTAAGAAAATGTTTTAACACAAACTACGGATAGAGTAGTACGAAAGGCAAATTCCATAGTGCATGTTGACTCGAATCGGGAGTGTGATCAGAAAGGGAGTGTTCAAAAGGTTAGTCGGAACCCTTCGTATTTCAGAGAGCAGCAAAATAGTTTGCTATCCAGTTTACTATTCTCCTGGCGGCCGAAGAACAGGTAGACAAACTTGGACCGACACACACTGTCGAACAAACGTTAGATTGGGGCGGAGCGAAACTCTTATGTGTACGGTAGCATGTAAACATTCCTTGTGGACACCTGTACGCCGTGTATACATTGAATAAATAAGAAAACCGAAGTGTGTTTGGGTCGCATGGAATCGAAAACCGGTCAGCTTAGCGTAGGGATACTGTTAAGCTTTAACAAATATACGGAAATACACACTTTGATATTCGGCGTCGCACTCTTTTCACTAGTCTAGGGTTATTCTTTAATCTTACAGCATTTGCTGTGCTTCTTAACTGGTTAGTACCTTCAGCTACACACTTTTACAACTACTTAAGTAGTAGTAATCTTAATTTTAAATCATATCCATTTTTAATCCAATTTCCTATGCTCACTTATTTTCATGATAAACCTAAATTATAATTGGCTTACTTACGGTGATCGAAGTCCTTTTGCTGATCTTTTTTCCCTTCCAATCCTTCTTTGTTTCAAGGACTTGAATGGTGTCTTGGTTTACTTTTTACTTTTTACTTTTTATTCTACATCTATGAAGGTACTTTGTTTAGTATTACATTTTTATTTGGACAGAAAGGTTATCCAATTTGAAGCACGCTATCCGATATTAATAATGAATTTTTCATAACTGGCTTGAGAAAGCCCTGACTAAATCTGAATGTCGTCGCCAAGTGGAGGTTTATTGATTAGGGTAGCCTAGTGCCCCACCCCGACGTCTCGCGAATATAGTTCACTAGCTTGCCCTGGGCATTACTGACCTACTGCCAACTAGGCATTCGTCGCAGAGGTTTCTTTATAGTCTTAACCCATTAACGCTAAAATTACGTACAATATATTCATCTATATTCATACATTCACGTATAAGTCCTTAAAAATAAGGAAGAATGAAGACAATAATTTACTCGATTTCATCACGTCCATTATGCCACGTGAGCCGCACAAAAGTTCGGAGAATGAAACCTTATACATTTGAACGTTTTTATTAAATTCCGAGAACCCACCATTTTGACGGCTTCCGTAGATCTAGTATTCACCGAGCTGTTCTTCGAAAAACCGACATAACGCGTGCACTTTCGATGCAATTATCAAACAAATTCGTACGATATATTTATAATTACGACGTATATATGCGTTTAACTGTTCGTCACTTCAATTTGTACGTATTGAAATTTGAGAATTACGAGTGGGTTAGTTGTCATTGAATTCGTAGCCTTCGAGAAAAGCGTAGATTCGAATGACGAGTTAACTATAATGGGTTAATGGGTTAAACTAGAAGGCAGTCTTACATTGAATATGCAAGTAGCCCTAGTCTCGCAATTGTAATTTCATTCATCCTCTGTCGAAGAGCTTTCCATTGCCATATCTCATTCTTTTTTCGCGGGTGAATGGTGGCGGCCGATTTTTAATGTTGCCAATTAGTTCGTGCATCAACATCAAGGTTGATGTATGTACAGAGGGCAAAAGACACGAAGGGTTTCTCAAATATTTATATATCTTGGCATTCCCGAGCATCGAGGGTGGGGACTTTTCCTAGTAAGCCCGGAATAGACATGAAGAAGAGCCCGACTTGGGGATAGAGAAACTTGGTTACTCGCATACCGCTTTCGACTTTTTACGACTTCTGACTACATTGTCAGAACGTTCATCACGATTTATTTTCCTTAAGCCCGCCAAACGTGTGAACACCTGTCGTATTGTTAGGATGCTTTCTAGAAAGGGAGACCCCTCGGGAAATTGCTGCCTAATAAAATTAGGTGCATACGTCGAGCGGTGGATTTTTTGTTCACGAAACCGAGTTGCGACGGAAGAGACATGTTCAAATATGAAATACCTTCCTCAACTCACGCGTATCATTGATTGAGCAACCCTTTTGAAGCGTGAAGCGCGACAAGTTCATCGAAGCGGATGGTGAATGTCATCCAGGTTCCCTGGATCTACCTGGTGGAGTTGGAAAAGAGGTGCCACATTAAATTACCATAATATAAACGGGTGTGTCACCTCTTGTTCGGATCAAAAACGACGGACCAGTATCATAATTTTTCTGAAATTACTAGATATTTTTGACATTGTGGAATACCTGCCGTGTTGCTTGTTTTATCTTCTAATCTGGCTGTTCATTCAACAGCTTTCATAGATAAAAATATACTTGTGGTCGAACGCGATATCGATCGGTAGAACGTTAGTTACGTTGATTTAAGCAACCATGAGAATAATTAGGCAACGGGTTATCGAGACGAGTCTTCCAGGAGCAGCATGAAAAAAAGGATATAGCGTGTAATATGTACATAGTTATGCCAGTCGACGTACAGAGTTGGGTTGAGTCAAGTTGAGTTGAGTCGAGTTGAGTCGAGCCGAGTCGAGTCAAGTGGAACCGAGCGGAATGAACGTAATGGAAGGGCCGACGCGAGCGAGGAGCGAAGAGAAACGGAGAGAAGAGAAGTGAAGTGAAGAGTAGAGAAGAGATGAGTAGAGGAGTGAAGAGCGAAACGAAGTGAAGTGAAGTGAAAAGAAGAGAAGAAAAGAGAAGAGAAGAGAAGAAGAGGAAGAGAAGTGAACGGGGCTGTTACTAACGGATGAGTCATTCTTGCCGCGGCTCTTGCTCTTGCTGTCGATACCTGCCGGCGTGTAACCGGCTGCCAGCGATCTCAGCTAGGTCACCGCACCTTGCTTTCGATCTTATTCTTACCTAGAGATGCTTTGTACCTAAAGACAGATTTTACGATTTCATGGTTTCATCAGACCGCTTAATCATAAATTCTTACTCTCCCGAAAGACAACTTATACAATAGCACTGACTGCTAGACCTCGCTCGGTATCCTTCTTTTCCATAGATTAAGTTTTCTCTTTCAACCTGAAAACTTCTTAAAGTTATTATACGGTTCCACGACAGTGCCTTCGGGAACAGGAAAGGTCTTCGTAGTGAAAGCCGTGAACGGGACCTCAAGGCACATTTGATTAGCCAAGATTCTCTTAATTTCCTCGTTCCTTACAAGTCGAAAACATTCTCTGCATCTTCGGTTCACTACTGTTTGGATTTAACTCACATTCATTTAAGTCAGTTCATTGAAATAATGCAATTATAGTTACCATTTTGAAGATTCGTCTAAACGGGATACATACTTCCAATGAAATCCCCGGATAAATTAGAAGAGATCTTAAACCCACATGCTACACTTATGTGTTTAAGAATCTATATGACTTGTTAGATGTACGGAAGAGTAGCTAGAATGACCGTTTTATTAACAGTAAAAGTATCCCTATCTTTTCGTTTTATTTGTTCGTAACGTTGGTATGTACTGTCGATAGCACTGATCGATTAGGCAGAATCCAACGGTTCAGAGATTCCGATCGTATTTACTTCGGTAGACGAAGTTCGATCGTAACTGAAGATATTCCGTTCTATAAATTTTTATTGAATTCATCCATGAAACATACTTAATAACACGATTTTGCCTAACCAAGCATTTCCTTATCCGAGATTCGAGTCACGTATGGGAAATGGTTTCCAGTATACCCGATACGGTATCTGTCAAAGTTAGCTTGACCTTTGCGAAATGCTCCGTTATAACTTTCAAAAGCCGTCACTGTAAATTCTTACTACCGAATGCACCCCATTTCTTTTCGTTATTTCTTAAGACCAAGGGAAATATTTTCGATAGGCAACCGGCGACAAAAATCTTTCTGTATCCCAATGCTGAGGGCAAGGGTCAAGCAGCCAGGTAGAATTAATGATGCTGGCCCATCGTACATCAGAATACTTATACGCAAACCTTTTTCGTAAGGCGACCTTAAAAACGGAGGTCAAAGATGGACCACACACGTAGCGTGTAGCTGATTCTCGATGGAGTTCTCTACGATATTCTGCTGTGCACTTACACTGCTTTTTCCACGTCCGACTATGTTTTACGAAAGTCGATATTCCGCTAAACCGATTATCGTAGTTGGCTAATACATTACGTGCATGGAGGTAGTTATTATGGCGGTACATATTTTATTATTAGGCATCTGGTATATGCGTGTCACAGAGTGCACGTGTGTAAGGCGTTCTTTGCACCTTGCCGTTCGAATTAGCTGTGATAAATGTTGATCGTGCGCATCGTGCGCATCGTGCGCATCTTCTGCATCTTCTGCATCTTCTGCATCGTGTGCATCGTGTCCTACGTACATGGTCCGTCGGCCGAGTTGCGATATAAGGAATAGCATGCTCGCGCTGATATATCATGAATCGAAGTTTAATGATGTCAAATAAGTGGGTTGGTATTGGCGGAATAATCGTTATGGATTGCTACTTGTCAGTGGTTGAGAAAACTGATTAACTGAAAGAAATGGGTAGGTTTGGGTACTCGTGTATTTTCGAGTGCTAAATAAGCAGGTGAATCATTTCGGTTAGTAGGCAATTTAATCTGAACGTGAAACGTGACATAACCCGGCAGACACTTTTTGTTATATCTTTGAATAAAGTGAATGCGATAGAAATGTCGGTGTATCCGGCGAGTACATTCAGTGGCACAGCTCGCGTTTTCGGTGCATAACAAAACGGGCACGAAGATAAGCACCTAAAAATGTCTGTCAGCGATGCTTCGCTACCTTCAAAAGCTCGACGGTCTCAGTAATAGATTTATTCTTTTCAACGGATACGTTCGTGCTTCGTGGAACAACATAAAGCGAGTAAGATAAGATAACCGTACAGTGATTACTTGCCTTTGCAATTCGTAAGAGGGCCTTTTAAAATTCGCCAAGGCTCTGGAAAATCGTACTAACTCGTTGGAAGTGTCCAACTTTCACGAATTCGAACAGAACAATTCGTGCGTTTACATCATACGATTTTATATTATATGCACGCGTAGATCGTAAAGAGTCCTTGTTCTTGGAAGTTAGATCCTTCCATCTATCGAGAAGAATTTTGTTTCGGCAGATGAGGAACGAAAGATGGTAGATAAAGTGGCTAGAGGATAAAGAGATCGAAAGACACCAACAGGGAGATAGAATCTCTAGTAACTTTCCAGATCTGATTTCATCGTCCTCCATGCAACCACGTTTCTTCTTGCGTTAATAATGCTGTAGTCACTCTCCTTCAACCTTTTCTCTCATCTCTCCCCAGCTACCTTTGCTCGTTCTAGTAGATGGAACACTCACGTAGGCTGCCCCTTTCTGTATTATCCGGTTCTATTCACAGAAGAAGCGTGCGTCTAATGCACCGAGGACTTCTTACGTTATCTCCATCCCTAGCTAGTAACGTAACTTAAAACAATGGGAATATGCAAGCACGTTAACCGTTTGAGTGCCAGACGGCATTCGCAAAACTCCGTGCGTAAAACGTCCTCTTTCATATAATTGTAGTTTGTTTAATGTTCGTCTTAACACAGATGGAGTGCGTTGGAGTGCGTTTACTTTTCCCTCGTCTTTTTTAATATCAATGATCACACTTCAAACGATCGTATAACAAAATGATATTTATTAAACGTATGGGTTTTTATAGTCTTTCAAAAACTTGAGACGGAAATTCCTTGTCATATTCGCTTGTATTTTTCGACGTGGAACAGGAGAAACGCGATCGCGCGGTTCTTGTTTTCGCGAATAGCTAAGGAATTAATACTCGCAAGGCTTCCAATCGCGTACACATTTCAAAATGGCCGACTGGCTCTTTATTTCAATTTGTACGTCCCTATGGTGAATGAGCCATTAGCGGTTGGCACGTGTGCCCCACGAACAGACAGTGTGGCGCTTTCGCTGTGAATTTCTGCGAGCTCCAAGAATAGCTGACTCCGGCTGAGCCAAAATGATGGCCCGCTTTAAAGCAAACGAACAAGTATATGGCAGGTGCAACATCGAGCTGCGCTCGCGCAATCAAAATGCAGGTTCGCGGAACACCGCCTCGTTAAGACCTCGTTAAGGATTACAATTATTCTTTGTAATTGCCCTTGTCATCTGCGAAGATGAGCGTAAATTGCGTAAGGCGTAGGACAATGGTAATTTATGAAAGAGACAATGACAACGGAATATAATCAACCATTGAATATCCGAATTCGAATGTCTGCTGCTCCTTTTATTGCGCGGTACTTTGGATCGCTACGAAATTATTGGCTCGTAAGTTTTGTATTATAGCAAGAACGATTTTAATTAACGAGCATAGTAGACAAAACTTGTCACCTCATTAAGTCTATTGACTCTCCCCAAATGTTACATCTTCACTAAAGTATCGAATCGCATTCACACAGTATAATTCACACCAACTATCAGGTCAGTCCATAAATTCGTATTTGAGTCATATGTACGATTTTTTGCATCGCAACTAGAGTCCTTTAACTGAAATACAAAAGTTGCCTGTAAGATGGCAAGAACTCGTAGATAATAAAGGTCAATGTATCATTGATTAAAATAATAAACTGTGTTTTACTTGCATTGTTTCAAAGTTTCTTAAAAGTACCAACAAACTTACGGACTGACCTTACGTGTAACTCTTCCGACTCCGTTATGAAGATATCTAGTTTCAGTTGAAATCGGATACAGTCTTACAATATTTCGAAAACAATATGAAACAACAGAATTGTCAGGTTGAATTACCTCAAATCGAAACCTGCCAATGAAACAGGTAACTAAGTAATCAATTATTTTACATACTCTATGAAACTCATTTATTTGATCTTATCAATGTTCCCTGACCAGTGACATCATTCCTTTTTGTATAAATCAAATTCTCAACTTTCGATGCCAGAACATTTTCCCGAATTGATTACTTTCCGATATCAGTTCTTCCTGAGGATCGTTGGATCTTAGGTATACGTCTTGCGTTCACACGATGAATCCCCTTATTTGTCCTCTACGATATCTGATGCAAAGGATCTCGCGTAGGTATCGGCGGTACATCTTCGAGGTAGAAAGGCTAACGGCGGTCACCGATGGATACGGGGATAGACGTGTGGATAGACGTAAACAATGGTGGTAGTTTTACCATTATTACGACGTATCGTCTGTATACCAAGGACTGGTTTATGTACGATTGCTGACTCAGCCGTGGAATGTTGCACACGCGCCCTGCCTTGATTGTCTATCAGACACCGTGGCTTGCTCTTCTATAAATAATACGTAAGAGTACGTGCACGCGGTGTCGTTCACTAGGAGGTCCTGTCTTCAGTGAACGCCTGTCGTTCATAAAAGACATGATCCAGTCGACAGTTATTTTATGCAAAAGATCGATAGACATGAGAACAATGCGATTGCATAGTGCGATTATATCTGATCAAAGCTGCCGAAAATAGTACGGCACGTTTCTTTTGGATTAGACACTTTTTACGGACTTGTGACTTGTGACTTGGGACTTAACCCCTTGGCATACAAATACGTATGGGATACGTTATTTGTTTATTATGTTGTTACTAATATTTACGCCATTGAATTTTAATTTGATTAAATTCGCTTTTAGTGCGGCTAGAAACAATTATTACAGACATTTCATGATATGTTTTGGTATTAAAGTAAGGAGCATTAAATTCTTGTTTAATTTGGTATTTCATTATTGTTTGTTAATATTGTATTATGGTATTTGGCAATGTAAATTTCCTGTTTTCCGTAAAACTTACTTAACTGTTAACTTGAGATATATCAACACTTCATCTATATTTACATACTTATGTGTATGTCATCCCTTTAAAAACAGGGATGAATGGAAGAAATAAATGAATCGATTTATTTACGTTCATCGTATAACATGAACGGTGAAAACTCACAGAAAATGATTCGTTATAAATTCGAATATTTTTGTTACATTTCGAGGACTCGTCATTTTGATTGCCTTGGTAGTTCCAGTGTTAAATAATGTTCGTTGAACGCATTCGAACGTCATTTTATTTGTATGTCAAAGGGTTAATAAACAAGGGATCAGGAGAAAGCGTACGCGAATAAATTCTGTAACGCGTTTCGAGTTCGATCCTAACGAGGAGGAACGCCGGTTGCAGGTTCTTGCTATAAATCATTTGCGATACATGCTTATCTGCCTTGTTATATCTGCTTAGCCGTAGTATTCTGTGCTCGGTGTGACCTTTGTATGAAACCACGAATACCGGGCCGGACACTCGAGAATTTAGTGAATGAAAAACGAGTCGAAGACTCGTCGTTGACTGTTCGCCATTCGTTCTACATTCGTTCTACATTCGTTCTACATTGGAAACAGGACTCTCCAGCTAACGATCTGACTGCGAGAATCCCGGTGTAGTATCACGCTATCAAGGTCCTCGACGATTTATTTTCTATGTCTACCGATCTTGGATACACGAATATACGAATATACGAATATACGATATCAGTAACGGAGATTGCGAGTATGCATTTCGTAGTGCAATAAACATTGCAAGAACAAATTAAATTTGCTAGTTCATAACACGATTTGTAAGTTACTTCCATGCCCCTTGAAGTGCATCTACATATTTGCAGTTACTGCTTCTTTACGACTTATTATACCGATAGTGGACTAATTAAAATGTTCCTATTTTGCTGAGATCAGTGGTCAGTTTCAATATTTTATCCAATTTATTAACGTATTTTGTACATGTAATTAATATTGCTATGAACGAACTGCATTTCTGTAACGTTTTGATCATTTCTTGGTAAGATTCGCAAGGAAGTGTTTCTGTATTTCCGGAAGTTTTCAATGGAATTTAATCGGTAATTTAATCGTGTTCCCCATAGTGACTTCTACGGTTCCGTTAGCAATCGTATGAGCCCAATTTCGTCTAACTCGATCCCCGTGCCAATTTCTATCTACGCAACGAAATGGTTTGTTTATCGAATTTATCCAACACGAACACTTGGCGTATGATGAAATAACATCAGAAATTGGCGTACGCCAATTAATCAATGATTCCATGAAGTTTATTTAGGATTGAAATTTACTATCACTGCAAAATGCCTGGATTGCCTGCGGGCGCGTGTTCATATTGATGATACAATAATGGTCATCCATCCGTCCAATCCGTTCATCGCGAAATTGAAATTGTACGCGCCATTCGAAGGGGAAGGGTGCCTTCTTTCGATCAATTATTCAAAATAAACCCTTAAGGTTAAATTCGAAACAATTTTCCTGACTGCCTTACCCTTGCGAATCAAATTATTAAAGATGTTTATGTAAATCCCTTAAAACAAGATGTCACATATATTCATCCGCTCGAGGGATCACTGTAAATGACATTTATGTACATATATTAATATTCCCAGAGGACTTAGTTTTCTATCTACATCTCCGTGGTAAGAATGAGTGATTGTCATTCAATTTCATTTTTCTAAGTGTCCACTGTGTCAACACCAAGGCCTTGAATCGGTGACAATCTTTTCGCGGTAGTAACAGCCTCCTGTTATACTTTCTAACGATCTTATCATATCTTACGTAGACAAGGCGAGCCATTATTATAACACAGCCAATGAACAATGAGTAATGCGCTCAAAATGTTGTCCCATGCTTGGACAAAATGCGGAACATTTGATTGAGCATATCGTATTCATGAACGTTTCAAACTCAGCAATGTGGTTTATGTGAAAATTGCATTTTCATTTGATTACACGTAATCTCTGCACTTGACAACACGAAAATATGCAACGGCATGATTTATGAAGCGAAACTGTGGAAACAAGTTTTGGCAGCGGTGCGTAACATCGTTGGCTGCTACGAGTTGGTATACTTACTTTTAAACAATACGGTTTTTAGAACGATTAATTACTCTTCTATGTCACTGAGATAATAATCTCATTTTTTGGTCGTAAAATCGTTGGAAATTGAATGTTCGAGCCGGGAACTTTTCGATCTTACTACGTCTGTAGGTGTACTGTGGTTAAAGAGCCTTTTCCGTACTTTTACTGAACGCGAGTTCAAAGGCCTTCGAGTACGGAAACCGGCGGTAACTACTGGCACGTAAATCGTCGTTTAACCATGAGTTCCTGGTTAATACTACTGGTTAATCTAACCATCCCAGAAACGGTTATACCTTGGAAGAATCCTCGAGCATTTAACGGGTTAATTCTACGGGTTTCCTTTTAAAGTTCTTAATGAACCATCGATTTCAATTCGTCGAAGTTGAACCTGTTTTCAAGCTGTTTTCCAATTGATTGAAAACGGATAACACGAAAAAAATCATCATACCAAAATTGTGAATCGATCGAAACTTGATCGAGTTTGTAAGCACATCGTAGCTTTTCTTAGGAAGTCTTTTTAGTTGTACTTCGAATTTAAAATGAATTTTGAAACCGAAATGGACAATGATGTTTGAAGTATCCGTTATTCAACGACGAATTCAGCTCGTTTTTAGGTGACTTTATTGACAAATCGAGAAAGCTGGAAATTTGCAATTTATTTGTGGCAACATTTGAGAACCAATACAAGGTGGAATTGATTTGAAATACTGAGTAAAAGTAACCGGATAATATTTCCAGATGAATGAATCGCTAATTGACTTCCAAGTGAATGAATGGAAATGCTAATACTTATTTTGATATCTCGTAGTATTTGACGGCAGTCATTTCCAGCTTGATTTCTTTGACTTACACAGTTAACTTCGGATCGTGTTATTTAATTAGAACAATTTATCCAGAATATGGAAAAAAGAATCAATGTGATCATTACGCAAATTGATCGGCACGAGTTCTATATAAGAAAAGAAGGTGATAAGAAAAACCTGATAGCACGTACAGTTTCATTGTATTACACATACGAACGATGTGCACACACCGAGCATAACTAAAAGTAATCCCTAGCTAATATGGCGGCGTGCTGAGGGGGGTTCCTTTCCAAAGCGTCTCTGACTGTTAGCTGTGTCCAGTATACATATATTCTCAAAGATTAACATATTGGAATACATTAACGTAGAGAATATAGTCTAAGCGTGGAGGTTTTTACCTCTTTTATCTGTATCTCTAACGCCATAACTCTTACACGTGTCACACCGAACAACGTTTCCTTTAACTTAACCCTCGACATCTAACGATAATAGTATACTTCAAATTACCAATCTTTCGTAATCTTAATCTTACGCTTTCAATTAAGCTCGATTCTGAAATCCATATGTAAATTCCGATCTTCTATTATAATATATGTCGAGCTATCTAAATGAAAGTGAAAAATTTCAGTCTTAAAAAGCGGAAATAGCTTCGATGGTATTTATTGCATGTGTTACATGTTTCTTCCGTGTTTATTGCAGTCCGGGTGACATTAAACAGGAATAAATGTCCGAGCATATTTGTCAACATTAAAGACTTGCAATTAATTCCAGCATGGCTGGCATGGCTGGCATGGCTGTTATGGCTAAGAAAAGATTGTTCATAACCTCCTGCAGCGTTTTAACTTGAGCATATTAATTTAACAAATCTCTGAGCGAGGACTCGCTTAACCCATTTGCATTATTTGGCCAATATAAATTCTTACTCTACGTAAAAATGCCAAGATAATGGTAGAATAGGAAAAATTTTCTAGAGGAATTGATTATCAGGAGATAGTTTCGCAGTAGTATAAGCAGAGTTCTCAATTTACGAAAATTGTATTCGTTAGAAATGAAATCGGAGTAGGTCTGTCGCTGTAAATATACTTTATATATTTTGGCGGAATATTCCGACATTTGATGTAAATGGGTTAATGACTCGTTCGCTGGCAAGCAGATTGCTTTCGTGATTTCGGGAGGAGACAGCAGACAGTAGACGAATTAACAGAGCTCAAGAACTAGTCATGAATAGTAATTACTAATTAGACAAGGAGCCGAGGATGCTCTGAGATCAGGAAGTTTCCTTCCTGAGGAACTAAACTACTCTTAGATCTCAAGCAATCTACTCTATGAAAATTGAACGTTTATATCGTACAGCGTTATCTGGAAGCGCAAGATGGCTTCCTGTAAAGTTTTGCCTCCTTCGGGAGATACAATGCTGTTGGTTATTACAATATTGCATTTTCTCTTTGCGAGGAGATATTATTAAAAACATATGAATTCTGACCTATCATATTCATATTTAAATTGGGAAATAAATAAACAAATATAGCTGAATAAAATGTTAAAATTAAAATTACCAGTGCGAGTATTTAAAATAGCTGGAATTCAGGAAGAAGGGATTCATTCTGCCGAAAATAAATCAAAGAGACTTTTAAATTTAAGGGCCATAAGGTTATCCATATCACGTTCCACATTTGGGGACGATTTAAATCGTCGACGTCATCGAATTGATTCTGAGACGGATGAATATCGATATGGAGCTAGGCTTGGATGCGTGGGAGCACACCCACGCATGCGTTTCGTTCACTCACACATCTATAATCACCTACGAATGTATTCGTGTATTCGTGTGTTTTACGAGCGAGAGAAATTGTATGTGATAAATTTCGTTAGTGGTATGAACACTGCAGGAGGGCCCATTGTAAGCGAATGTAGATCTTTTCCGGTGAACGCAACGGTTCTCTTGGATTTAGGAAACCCAGTCGCCGAAGATGCTTCTTCTGCCTACGCAAAATCTGTGGAATCAAATCCGAGAATCGTAAACATCGTGGTTCACTCTCACTTCTCGTGGAAGTTTCATTACGAAGTATGTATATATCGGAATAATATTGAAGCGGAATATCATCCATTTGAGTACTGCGCAACGCGATCGCGCTTCTACCGCTTCACGACGAAAAATGCCAGAGAATATGGCGGTGAACTTCTCTTTCAAGCATTTAGAAGGCAATGATAAACCATGAATTTAATAAATATGATCTTTTTGAATTGTGGTCGCAAAACGTGGTCGCCCACCATCAACGTCGTTCACCACCGATCAACGTGGTGGCGGTTGCGTAATTTAAAGACACCGACGCGAAAAGCGACGGAACGTCTGGCTCGGCGAGATAAAAACCAGATCCTGTTTATGTCTCCTTATGCTGATTTACGTCTCGTCAGATATATTGTGTCCGCTGTGTATAAAGACATTGAAATCATTGCTTCCAGTAGAAAAAATGGCGGCAGCCTCGTAGAAAGTTGTTCGATATATCAGTTGTAGATTGTTTCGCGAGCCTTCTATGCGTTCTCGTAATATGGTGTCACAATAAATCGTTCAACTTTATTCCCGTCAATTTTAAAATTTATTAAAAGTATGCAACTTTGGTAACACAGGCTGCAATATTTTTTAGATATAATCGCACCTTGAACGACATTTGTCGGAAAAGTCGGAAGATAAACTATCCCCCGAACGAGATACTGTGAAGCCATTTATCATTCACTTCCACATTGCTTCCTGCATTCTATTGTAACATTCCGATTCTTCCTCGACAAACAGACTTGATAGAAGACGCTTCTTTAAAGATATTTTCTAGTTGTATATCATTTTTGACCGAGAATTGAAAATAAATCAAATCGAAAGTCTTCCGAGTGGACATCTAAATCGACAAAGTGTTGTAAGCGTTCCTCTGCTCCTCTCGATTGTCTAGACATTCAATTTAAATGGATTCTTTCATTTTATTTGATTGTTTTTCGCTGTAATAATAATGATAAAAGTACGCGCGACGATTGTCACCTTTTTCGGTGCGTTTAAGTAATAATTTCGTAACCATTTCCACGAAACGTGCCCTTGTTAGAATCGCCTTTAACTAGATTTACGTTACACGATTTCTCGTTAGGGTTATAAAGGGTTAACATGATGATTATGCTGTTATCCATGCCACTGCTTGGAACTAGGTTAGGAACGTTTGTAGAGATGCTAATTTTCTATTTCATTAAATATTTAAAGTTGATCTTCGGCGTGGTAGAAACATCGAAGGTGCTCGTACAGTTAATCAGTGACTCGTTTAAACCCGCGGGTGCAATATAATCAAGGAATACAGAGGAAATGCACATTAGCTTTGTTCTGACGAGTCTCTTGTTCCGTGTTGGAAGAGCACTACTCCTCGTCAGCCGTGCAGACTTTTGACCCAGAACGAGGAGTAGCTGCGGAGTAGCTGCGGAACGTCTCAGCACGAGGAAGCGGTAAATATAACGCCGTGTTTCACCGACGCGTGAACAGTTCCGAGAGAGTGACATCGCTCAACCAGAAATAGTAGCTGCTGCAGGTGCCCTCCGTGGGAAACGGTTGCACTTCCACCGAGGGGATTCACCTTCTTTTTACATGATGTTCATCGGTGCCCCACCGCTATCACTTTTTGCTCTTTTGTTCTCTCGCGACGAGCCTTCCGTTCCCCGATCAGTCGCTCGACCTCCTTTCGGATCTCGAAGAATGAGAATCGAGTCAGATACGCCATCGAAGAGGCCCTCGTGAAACCCTTTGTGTTTCAACTGTTACTTTCTTTATTCTTATCGAATCAAATTCCCTGGCTTCTTCTATCCTGTGCATATATCGATTGTCAATAAGTAATTCATCATTTTTATGGTCGATATATGCGGTATCTGCTTGGATTATGAAAATGGATATTCTAGGAAGAACTTTTTAGAGCGGAGATAAACGGTTACTTAGTCCAACGTGTCAGGGCAGGGGGTGCAGTGTAGGAAGCGTGGCATCGTGAATGACGCGTCAGTTTACGCGAGGCTGCGAGGTGGATTTTTATTCTTTTCCTTGTTTCTTTTTCCTCTTTTTCTCTCGCTCTTTTCCCCGTTTCCCCGTTTCCCCGTTTCCCGAGTGCGCACTTCCGCTCGCAAATCCTCGGATGGACGCATTTGGAGTTCTTGGCAGCCGCTCAGACGTCCACGATGAAATATCTAGCACGGCTGACTTTGATCTCCCGTAGCTTGCCCGAAATGACCTGGAAGTTCTCTCGTGGATGCGCGAAAATCGTCGGTGCGTCTACGCACTCGCGGAATACGCAGGAATAACCCTCTGGGAACCAGGAAGTCCTTCGGTAATGTGTGCGTGAGCTCATCCTCTACCGGGGGTCGGAAAAACACTTATATTCCTCGAATTGAATGCATATTTTATAACTATTCATTTAATACAGATGTGCACATTACATTTCCAGCACACCTAATATATTAAACTTCTTATGCTTTCGGATTGGAGACGTTTTTCTTCTTGAACTATAATACTTTTAAGATAGCTTTTCATCCTCACTTTTCCTCTTCACGATTTGTTAGATTTCGATGAAGCTGCATAGCGCAAACTGATTTCGTGTTTTGGCATTGGTTGACTCGGTTGCAGACTACTTGCATCAAATGCGGATGTTACGCTCGCAGAAAAGTTGCAAGCTCGCATTCCAAGCGAATGCCAAATCAGTGGTAGCTATTGTCTTCCGTCCAATTGTGGAATACCGCATATCTGCCTTGAGTTTCAATCAGGATGAGAGTTTGTACATTTTTATTCGGCCAGATGTGTAATCATTGTGAAGGAAGTGAAGGGAGTTAATGTAAGGGGTGAAAGGATATCCTACTTCCTCTTTTATTTTTGATTTTATATTTTCTTAGCATAAATTGAACTGTCTAATTTCAATATAATGCGCTTTCCTTAAGAATCTTGGTTTCAGTAACTTTGGCAAAACTGTTTTTCATATTTTCAATAGTTTTTAAATAGATTGCGTACCGTCATATCATTTCTGTAATTATTTCTTGCTTCTTCTTACTTTATTATTAGAAAAAAGTGGTAACAGGTAAATACAGGTTCTGCACTGCAAATTAACCCTTTTGCAGATCACATTCACCTTTTTGCAAATGAAATTCACTCTTTCACGGATCAAATTATGCTTTTACAATTCAAGCTTTTCTACAAATTTCTTGTCTTCAGCTATTATAATATATTAAACATAAAATCCAATGCAAAGTGCGAGGGTGAATTTGATTTGCAAAAAGGTGAATATGATCTGCAAAAGGATGAATTTCGAATGCAAAACTTGTATTAAATTCACAAAAAGTATAGATTCTTTTGAAATAGACGACACTCGGTATAACTCTCCTACGTTCGTCGCGGTTAAACCTGGCGACAGCTGCGCGCATACGGAATCGCGCTGAAATCTTGCTTGACCCTCTTCTTCTTCTGGTGCATTCTCACGTGGAGGGGTGAATCACCCTTGCTGAAATTCTAAAAGCGCCTGATTCCCGAAAGTCTATTACGAACCACTTAGAATCATATACCTCGGAATTCCTGCACCGCTGCATCATGTTGCCAGCGGTTACTTTAACTGTGTCGCGATCACCGAACTCAAACTACATCTCAGGAACTATGTCGGTTTTAGGTTCGTTAGTAACGGAATTGTTACACCGTTCCCCGATTATTTCTACGCGGGTCATTACACTACACCCTTACAAATGTGTTCAACTTTGAAACCTATTTGTCTAGAGTTGCCTATTTGGTAGAAGTTAAGTTTAACTACCAACAAATGAGGATTTGCGCGTTCGTACCTCCGTTAGAATTCCGACCGTGTCGCGATGGCTTTCTACGGTTACCGTTTAGCATTAGCTATATAATACTCTTCGCTAACATGGGATGCAGTCCGACCAATAGCAGTGTCGAAAAACATGTAACTGTAGACGTGTAATTGTAACGCCGCAACCATTCAACTAATTATTTTGTTTTCAAAGCGAATAATATGTAAACTGTGCATCACTCGCTAAATATGTCCCATTGAGTTTAACCCTTAAAAGCTACCATGGTAGAAATTCCACCCCATGAATTTTGTTTTGATCTTATTAACACTAGAAGTCTCTATTTACACGGTATATAAGTTCCCGAGGAAAACGTGTCCAAAAAAAAATTGTTTAAAATATATGATCTGCAAAAGGGTTAATTTGGAGTGCAAAATCTGTAGAAAATGATATTCAAACGAAATATAGTAATGACTGCATAAAATGAACGATGCAATGAATGAAGTAGTTTAATAAAATATAATAATGTTACGACTACATTTATGAAAAATGAAAAATGAAAACCAATATCGCCGGGTTGCTAGAAAACTTTGGAAACATAAGTCGAGTATCAGATGGCTGATTCGCATTTTTAGAGCGGAGATATTTCTGAAGAGCTTTCACGAAGAAGTGTTATACGAATGTAGTAAATGGAGGTTTAAGGGTATACTGGGACAGGAATTTCCTTTTCGTTCTCGCGAAACCTAATTTGTCGGGCCCCACGGGTTTTATGTTCTTGCCATAAAAAAGCAACGGGAATATGTTCTCGATCGAAAATAGTACTGCAGAAAGAGTGGCCACCTGGAAGGCAAGTTATTTTGCACTTAACCCTCTCGTGAATCTAACGTTGAGGTTTTTTAACCCTTTCTACACCAACAGGACATTAATGTCCCGTATAAAGTTCAACATTTTCTAGCAGCCATAGAATTGTTGTAGAAATAAAATCCAATAACTACAATGTTGCTTATAATTGTAATTATAACAGCATTAATTTCTTTTCTAAACAAATTTTCTCGAATAAAGATGTTTAGTAAAATTTCTTAAATTCATTACATCGAGAGCGGTATATAAATCAAAGATGACTACTTTTCAGAAATAACATTCGGGGAAAATAATAAAAATCATTTGAAGTTACAAAATCACAAACTTAAAAATTCTTTATCCGATTGATTTGCAAACGATTTCAACAAAGAGGTAATATGAAAATTAAGTATTATAAATATTGATGTCGGTAGGAATGAAACATATTCTTACTATTGGTAGTGCAACATGTTGATCTTTCATCCGTTTTCTATTGGAATCCGAAAAACCCTGTTAAACTATCGCGAAACGTAGCATGGAAAGACACGATTTAATTAAGAATTGAACAAGCTAAAAGGTTTTTTCCTGTTCACTTAACAGAAGATAGTCTGCACCAGCAATGCAGTTTGGTTGGTAACGGTACACCCTCGGTGCATATTCTTCGAAGGCAGCCGGTGTCAGATGCTGGTGCATTAGCAGTTTCAAAACCGTTCGTCCTTCCGTTGTAATATTATACCATTCTAAAACCGCTGCATATTGTTAATACTAGAACTACCGGCGATATATTCAGCTATATTAGTATATTTATGATTACATCCTTAAAAAAGGATGGTTGAAAGAAATAAATCATTCTTCTTAGATATAATAACTTTTATTGAATTCCGAGGACCCGTTATTTTTACCGATTTAATAGTTCTCTTATATTATACTTAATACTTTATTATACGGTCTCTTATGTTATACTTTATACTTTATTATACGGTGTCTTATGTTATACTTTATACTTTATTATACGGTGTCTTATGTTATACTTTATACTTTATTATACGGTGTCTTATGTTATACTTTATACTTTATTATACGGTCTCTTATGTTATACTTTATACTTTATTATACGGTCTCTTATGTTATACTTTATACTTTATTATACGGTGTCTTATGTTATATGTTATACTTTATACTTTATTATACGGTGTCTTATGTTATATGTTATACTTTATACTTTATTATACGGTGTCTTATGTTATATGTTATACTTTATACTTTATTATACGGTGTCTTATGTTATATGTTATACTTTATACTTTATTATACGGTGTCTTATGTTATACTTTATACTTTATTATACGGTGTCTTATGTTATACTTTATACTTTATTATACGGTGTCTTATGTTATACTTTATACTTTATTATACGGTCTCTTATGTTATATTTTATACTTTATTATACGGTCTCTTATGTTATACTTTATACTTTATTATACGGTCTCTTATGTTATACTTTATACTTTATTATACGGTCTCTCATGTTATACTTTACTGGTGCTTATTAGTCGCGCAAAATTGTCAAACGCAGCAAACTTAATTATACGCGAAATCCTGGGTGCGATACGCGGAGAAATGTCGTTCGACCGAAGCTGCAACGACGTTCAGCAAGCTGGCTCACTTTCAAGGCGGCATCCAACAAACTTAGAAACTCCCGAGTCTAACTTGCCGAGACCGATATTATACGAAAGATTTGCCAGAACCCGAATGAGTTTCTTCGCCCGGAATTCTTGCCAACCGTTTTTAGCTGACATTTCATTCTATAAGGCGTAGAGGAGCGGCAATCCGAGATTTCTGTCTCCTCGAATCACGAAATATTCAGTGAATCGTGATACGCCTGATTAAGCTTGCACCGGAAGTATATTATTCCTTTATCATTTCAGAATCTTGCTGGTAGATGAAACGTATATATTGCAGGCTTATTTATTGGATTAACATTAATATTAATAGAAGTCATGATTGAGTAACATTTACCTGACTCATGATTATCGCCATGATATATAATTGTATGCAGTTCGAAAATATTGTACGAACGGAGATTGCAATGCGGAACTATATTGATTTCTATTCAATTATATAATCCTTTTTCGCGGTTCACGTTGCAGGATGGACATAAATAAATCGCTTAAATTATTTCTTCCATCCTTTGTTTAAGGATATACATATATAATACATAAATATACAAATATACAAATATACAAATATATTAGGGGTACCTAAAGTAATCAGTTCGGGATTCGAGCATTTTTACCCATCAAAATTTGCGAATTAAATTTGTTCAAAACGGGAATCCTGACATTGGGGATCGTAGTTGAATATATCACCGGTAGTTCTAGTGTTAAAGTAAACGATGTTGCGATTCAGGATTTTTATCAATTGCTCGATTTTCTATTTTGGATTAAGGAAGGACGGATTTAATTTTACTTATTAGTATCCCGCCCCAACTTGAAAATAATATCTGCATTTAACCTCCTCCATGCTTCGCAATGGCTGCTGGAAACTGCATATATGTCTGCCGTCAATAGAATAACAGTTTGATAGAACAAATTCTATCAAGATTACTACTCTTTATCTACTTGTCATTCATAAACGCAGTCCCCGACTCGAAATCAGTCTACAGAGAGCACTGTTTTGCTGCCACTCTCGTCGAGATAAAATCGTGTTCCAAATCGTAAATAGAGTGTCAGGGAAATCTTGCGCAGAACTGTCGGACTCGATTTTATTTTTATCAATAACGTAAAAAAACAGATCGCTTAAATACATGTAACATGGAGCAATAAGAATAGGAACATTTGTGATCATCAATCTGGTGAACATCTAACCCAGTGTTTTTCAACCATTCTTATCTCACGGTACACTTAAAAATGACTTGTCTGCCATTTTTTAGTCAAATTGTACAAATATATATTTATTTTATTATATCCTCCAGTCATAATTTATATATTAATAAATGTGCAAGCATAATATGTTTGGTCGTATAATCAATTTAGAGAGGGTTTAATTTTGACATGTACAATGTACAATGTACATTGTATACTTATTGGGTTTTAGACTTCTTTGGAAAACAATTGAATTAACCTTTTGTTACCTGAAATTGTACTTTTGCATTTCAAATAAATTTCGTTGTTAAAAAGCACAAATGAGTCGTTTCTTTTGAAAAATGGACTTATGCCACTTTCGAAAAGAAATTGCTCAAATATCCTTGTCAGAAATACTAAAAAGCAGTTTATAATAAGTTTGATTAATTATGAATAGCTGAAAATGAATGTAGTATCCAAAAACATCTTTAAAATTGTTCGCAGCCCACTTAACACATCCTCTCACATCAAACCGGTTGAAAATCACTGATCTAACCAAATAGCTGTTTGAGAGGCAACCAGTAATTCCTCGTAAAATGGATATCTAAAAAAAGATCTGATAAAAGGAAGTATTTCGTAAGTTCCATCGCATACAACTGCTTGCACTCGTAAAACGGCGATAGTTTCGAAAACTGCAAGCTGTATTATTTCCTTTGTGCAAACCCCGTGAAATACAGCCGAGTTCACATCATTGCCCAATGGAGTCCGACGATGCACATTGATACGCTCGAGAGTTCTGCATTTCTCCTCATCGGAATGAAATACTCTTTTTAGTGTCATTCCTATCTTAGTTTTTGTCATTTAGTTCAACTTATATTATCCAGTATACGACGCCTGCAAAGTACCATCTACGTCACACGCGTGAATCGTATACCTTCGAAATTAGGTCATCCCATAAGTAACATGCTTTTTTTATTTACCATATATAAACGTTCGTATCATGTTTCGCTGATATGATTATAGGAACTTCTCTTTTCGTGTTATAAGGAGTATTCTTTCGACAGCGTGTAACGTGCGTTCGACATATTCAGATTATTAGTTAAAAAATAAATAATATTATAAGAAAATAAACACCATCCAGTAAAGTAAATATAAGATGCCCATGTAAAGACAGTCGAATTCAATATGAAACTAAAAGTGGCTATTCTCATCAAACACGATCTAAAACTTGTTAACTTCCCAGGAAAGCTGTTCAGATAAAAGTGCTGCAAACCAATGTGTTAATAGAAAATTTCATACGAATAATAATAGTAAACCTATCTTAATAACTTGGCAAATTATATCGATCACAGCGATGTTTGAAATTAAAGGGTTGAAGTATCATAACGTTTGTAATACTCTTTAAACATTCTCCTTGCCGTCAGCTACGTAATCGGTAATGATCGAAACCTGACGGACCAATATTTCAATCAATCAATATTTTTCATTTGCACAAAATTTCCATTAAGAGTTAGAGTCGAAAATCGAAAATCGAAATTACTTATGAGATGACATAATATTTTCATTGAACTCTTACTTTTTTACTTGAAGCTCGAAGTGCGATATAAGATATTCGGCAAACGAGTTCATTTAACACTAGAACCACGGAAAATATATTGTTCGCAGTTCTGGTGTTAAATTTCGAGCACCCGCCAGTTTGATGGCTTCCGTAGTTCTAGTGTTAAAAGTAAATCGTGTTACCGCGGCGCAGACTTTCCGTGCGGGTGGTTTCGAACGATAAGATAAGAAATTGCACAGTGAGTAATTCGTGTTTCTGCACTACTGAATCTCCATTGTACGTCTTTCCCCTTTTACTGGTTGCGCGGTTGTTATGCGGATCAATGAGAAGTTCGGTCCATGCTTCCGGTTCTAAAAGCATCGTCTACGTAATTTCTTTGGTCAATTATCTCTTTCGTATAGCGGCCACCTAAAAGGCTTATACAGTATTCTCCCGATTAACCGTGTCCTCGTAACCGGACCATCGCGGTCGGATAACCGAAACAGACCGACTGGTTAATCCGAAAATATGAATACAATATGAATATTTATTAAACATTTATTTTTTAATTATTAAGTCAGCTACTTTCTGGACGAAGTAATACGTTGTCTCTGAGTGCAATGCACTTCTCAATGCACTTCACTCGCTTCTTCCTAGAATTGTTAATCTAAATTGGATTCGCGGAAAAACACGACGAAAATATGGCGGTTAAAGTGAGACCGGATAAGAGGGAGTTTACTGTACTCGAGATTTCTAGGATTTAATTCGTTGACGTCTTAAAACGTAATGCTTAAAGTATTATATATCAGTAACAGAAACACCGCGATCGATATATATTGTAGTAGACTCCCGTATAGCACGGTTAATACGTTCGCTTCCTATGAAATCGCGTTATCGGGGAATTTCCACATTTTATTATATAGCGCGTTGTACAGAATATCGTTATATAAAAATAAATGTCGCAATATCTTCAGCGCGTTGTAGGAACTCGCGTTATACTCATAGTATACTCATATTGGAAACCTTTTAAAGTGGATTGCAGCCTCTATCAATTATTTTAAAACTGCCATTCGTGTCTTACATTTATTGAAAAATCTCTTTCACGCTGTACGCGCTTTCCTTCCACGCTTTGAAAACGTAATCCTAAAAACCCCACGCTTTGGAAACGCAATCCTGAAGACACCATATATGGGCCGCTCGATAAAAATCGTTTCCTTTTCTTTCTCCTCGTTTTCCTTTTTTGAAAGGCATATTAGATGAATCAGCTTGTGACGAATAATGCAATATATTAGGTGTCGAAGAAAGTTCGTGCAGTTTTTCCTGCGTTGACTATTTTATCATTCTGTGTCCACATGTTTGTTATTACTTTACTCAATTTCACTTTTGTAAATATTAGAGAAGATCAAAATGAGTCAGTTTTTTAGAACAGTTTCCTACTGTATACTTCGTTTTCGTCTATAAAATTTCGGTTCATTTTTGTACAACGAAAACAGCGCGAACTTTCCTGGACATCTAATAGTACGACGATCTTGCGGCTGATCAACACTAGAACTACCACTGGAGTCAAAATAACTTGTCTGCGAATTTTAGTTAAATTATTTCAATACACCACGGTGCATTGTTTCAGATTTGATATACTTTTATTTGATATACATAATGCAAACAACCGAATCCATTAATTAACTTGAATTCCCTAGCCATAATTTCTATATAAATGTAAATCTAAAACGTTGAACTTACAAATCTCGAAGTTTAGAAACACTGACTGAATATTGCACGATAAAATATTAATAAGATTACACGTGTAAGACGGGTTAAACTCGTTTCACGATCATTAGTCCACTTCTCTTCTAATATATAGCACAATTGATTAATGATGATACCTGAGCATTGCGCAGAAGCAAATGATCTTGGACATTTTGAGAGCAACGCGGCATTTTAATTGAGATAAATAAGTTCTAATAACCTGACTGGCTCACCGCGTACGAAGGCCAAACTAATTACGAGCAAGCGTGTTAACTGAAACCGGCGATCTGGTACACAGGGTTTATCATCGAGTGTAATCCAACAGTGATTATTATTAATTAGCTATAACCCCGTCTTTGCATATTTTTTGGCACGAAAGAAAGAACGAACGAAAGAAGCCTTCGGCGATCTTTTGCAGTAAAAGAAAAGAAAAACTGTTCACTTTGCTTCGAGAAATACGCGGCAGAATAAATTTCTTGCAATCAGACATTTCGAAGTACGAACAGGGAGAAGATTTATTATGTTTCTGTGAGCTAACAGAATTAACGGGTTTTTTAAGCTCGGAACATCCGGTGGAGATTTCCTAACCATAATCAATCATGAACGTTAGAAGTAAGAGAACTAACCACTGCAAATACTTCATACATCGAACTTCAACACAGTCTTACGATAGAGCCGAGTAGAGGTAGAAGTTTTTCTTATTGCAGAACCGAGATAACGGAACGCTAAGTCGCGTAAATTAAATCCATAAATGCAAAGAATTTCCTTCCACGTCACATAATTTGCGGCGAGAAAGATTATATTTGTACAAGTAAAGGACTGCACGCTTGATGCGATGATTCATAGAATTTTTTAAAATGTCACCACGCCGTGCGTGATTTGTCTCCGTATGATCGATAACTGAGCGAGAGAGTAATCACTCAAGCTTTCCTGAATATGTACAGTGTACAGTCGAGATTCTTTGTATGCGTATCTTTTTAACCCTTTGACTGCGACGTGTTCTAACAAAAAAAACCATTAACATCCTACGATTCGATATTCGATTCGATTAAAATAAGAAAAATCGAGGCGTTATTAAAATTCAGTTATGACTGGATACGATTAATATTCTTCATGAAAGCTTTGACATATTCTGTAATATTCATAACGCGGAGGATGAATTAACTTGGCTTTTACATAAAATATTCCAGCAATGTTATCTCAACATTAACTGTGGAATCGATTGACGATAATTAATGTAGCATTTCTGCATTGTTTACAATTATTATTCCATCGGTCTCATATTAGTCGAGTCGTCGCCATGTTTGCACCGAGCGAAGAGCATTCATTCTACGATGAGAAGTTTAATATTACATTTAAACTTGCCGTATTTATTCGTCAGACTTATTAATTTATATCACGTACGCGGGCGTCGGACGATGAATTACGGTCCGTTTGCACGAAACCAGGTTCGATATAAAGTCGTCATACAAATCAAATATAAATATTAAATTCGCGATTCAGGAGCAGGGGAGAGGGGGGGGGGGAGTGCAAACTGAATTCCAATTACGTAACTGTAGCCCGGCGAATTCTACCTCGATAAAGTCACCTTTTCGATAAAAAGGTGCGGGTATTGCATCGAACAGACAGGAGAATGAACGTATGAAAGGGTGTGGCTGGTGAACATAAAGTTTTTATTAACCTTAGAGTGTCGAAACTGACTGATACAATATAATAAAACGACATTATATTAAGTGCACGCAAAAGTGTTACTGAAAATAACTGAACGTCGTTAGTGTAATGTTTCATAATGTATATAATGTAATAACTGAACAGTGAATAATAACTGCTCATAAGTGAGGGGTTTTAGTCTTTTTAGAAATTGGTCGATGATCTTTGACAAGGTTTTACGTATCTCTAACAAAATAGACTATCAAAAGAGTAACAAAGTTTTAGTCTCTTTTTGGAAAAAAGGCTAAAAAAGATTAAATTTTTGCATACACATCATAACATACACGTAAAAAGGTCGGAATATATGGCGGCCATTGAACTCGAAAGGTAGAAAGAAGTAAGAGAGTCCCAGATAGATTATTGGCTTCCGAATGGTAATTGAACTAACGATAATTCTGTTTGTTTAGGGCTTCCAGCGGCCGCGGTGCTGACTCACCCCTAAGTTCGGACTTGGCGCTTGATAAGCCTCGCCCTATTCCATCCCCCAGGTAAGCTCTTACATTCCTCCTTTCTCCACTTTCTCTCTTGCTCTCTTGCTCTCTTGCTCTTCATTCTCCAGATAAAATCCCTGGGTTTCACGCGCAACAAACACGCTAGGTTAATTGGTGCTGGAAAACAGTGAAGCGAGTTCCATTTTCATTCGGTTCAGGTTTTTCAACTTTCATGAACGCCTGCCTCCAAGTAAATGTTATATGGCATCTAAAATTGGTCCGTGAAGAATGAATATGTCCTTTGTACATATTTATTATTTCATGCGATATGGTGCGCCATTAACGCTTCTATATGGGACAATATGTTAACTCATGTTTGAGATATTTAATGAACCCTGCTTCCACAAGGCTTGCGGAGGAAATTCTATTTTTATAGCAGGTTCTACGGTTCACCCCTTTCATTCGCTATTCTCCTCTTGCCGTAGGTCTTGACGTTCGATAAACCTGGCAACACAATAACGATTGGTTGCCTACTCTGGAATCTCTGTTTTATTTCAGCCGTCATTTTGAAAGTGGCATAAGTCCACAGTTTCTTTTGACTTTAATATTATGACTAACGAAAAGAAGATATCAATCTGTAGTGGAAAATTATATTTAATTCCGTTTGCATAAAGTCGGCATAATTCAGTCGTTGTTTTGGAAAGTGGCATAAGTCCACTGTTTCTTTTGACTTTAATATTATAACTAATCAAAAGAAGATACCAATCTGTAGTGAAAAATTATATTTAATTCCGTTTGCATAATCGGCATTATTTCAGTCGTTGTTTTGGAAAATGGCATAAGTCCACTGTTTCTTTTGACTTTATTATTATGACTAACGAAAAGAAGATATCAATCTGTAGTGAAAAATTATATTTAATTCCGTTTGCATAAAGTCGGCATTATTTCCGCCGTTGTTTTGGAAAGTGGCATAAGTCCACTGTTTCTTTTGACTTTAATATTATGACTAATGAAAAGAAGATATCAATTTGTAGTGGGAAGTTATATTTAATTCCGTTTGCATAAAATCGGCACTTATAATACTTGCAAAAGTAACGGCTCATTTCTTTCATTGACACGTGGTATTTCGATCTCCGCGAACTCTGTTCTTTGTTCTTGCGTTTATGTCCATTATAGACGAAACCCTTATCTTCGAGTATCTCCTTAGAAAACCGAGGGTGATGCGGAAACAGGTCGATGAACTTTGACAGGGTTTTATCTCGAGGATGAGGGAAACTCCTCTGGTTATATTAGGTTGGCAATTAAGTTCATATTAAACTTCAATTAAACAAACTTAATTATATGAAATAATAATTGTATGTATCAAAATAATCGCAAAAATGAGAGCTCTAGAAAAATATTCAAAATGGTCTACCGATCAACAAAAGTAATCGAATGTTCTACTGTTCAATAAAAATAATTTATTAATATGATTCTTATAAACAAAAAAGGAAGGCACGAAGCAAAAGTTTGCGAATTTAGTTGCGAACTAATAGATTCGGGAATACTATCATTTGAAGTTATATATATATACGTCCTTAAAGATAAGATTGAATAGAAAAAATAACTGAATTGCTTGAATTACACCTGTTATTTAACGTGAGCCAAACAAATCGCAGAAAATGGAACCCTACAAATTCGAACGTTTTTATTGAATTCCTTAGACCCGTCATTTTAACGGCTTCCGTAGTTCTGGTGTTTAAGAAATCGTTGAAAACGACCCCTTTCGCGGTAAGGCAAGCTAGCCATCTACGTTTCATGACCTACCCCCATAAAACGTATCTACAGAATTTATATCGAGGAAACGTGCAGGCTATACAGTTGACCCTCCTTTGCCAATCCACCGATAGCTGCACTTATTATTGATTAATTATTAACCTCGTGGAATTATACTTCAAAAAGGAACTGCTTCCGGATGTAACATAAGAGCACCTGTCTTCGTTCTCAGAGAGAATGCAGTCCGTTGTCAAAGTTAACTTATTTTAGAAACACTGTATATGTGTTTAACAAGAAAAGTTAAAGAACCCGGAAATTCAAAAAATCCTGAACCTCTGCACAAACATAAAGTATTTCATCCTAATTACGAAGTTATTTTTTGTTGGTATTGAAAAACGGTTTTAAGAGATGAAATCATCCCTTGAAGAAGAAGTGGTTTCTTCGCTTTCGACGATTACCACCAAAACGACAAGAGATATCGAAAAAAACTAAGTTAAAGATATTTCAAATGAAGTGTTAATTTGTAAATATTTGTCAAAGTTTTACATCTCATTTTTGTAAGTTTGAAGAAAAGCACTGGGCAGTCACGTATTTCTTTCAAGTAGAATATCTCGCGTAGTATTTCTTTTATCTCTTAATACTTAAAATGATACTATTCTGATAACCGAAAATTGGGGACGAGGGAACAGTTTTCGAAAAAATCTCACTAAAAAAAATCTACGGCATACGAAATGATTGAAGCTAATTGATACCGGCTAGGGGAGAATATGAGAGGACGAACTTAAATCGAATTTCCGTAAAAGCTTCTTGATGTGGTTCCGATTAATTAAAACCACCGTCGCTGGGCGAACAAAAATTTTACGGTGAAAATTGCATTCTGCAGGTTCCATTCACTGAGTGCGCAGCTACTATCAAAATTAGAGAGTACACAATTTGCATTTTTTTCCGACAGAATTTTTTCCGCGAGCCTCATTTTTGTTCCTGGAGTCTCCACTCGACCAGGAAAAGTTCAACGTAAACAGCTATGGTATAATTACGTAATATCAGAACTGTGTTCATTAAAATTATTTCCTTAGGTACTTCTCTATTTTTATATAATTAAATACCATTTCTTATTAATAATCGAAGGAAACTCTGCAAAAACAAGGTGGTTCTGATTACACAAACAACGTAACGTCATCGGTATTGATCTGATTCCTATTTTTCTGCAGTTTTCGTGCGAGTAAAGCGTACGTCGGTTATCGACGAATGGCGTTTTAAGAGTTCGAGAACACAACTTACTAAAATTATCCGGCCATCTTTTCATTAACCGTGTGACCGCAATCAACCCTTTCTTCCTGGCTTATTTTCAACCCTTATTTTATAAAATGATGATTCCTGGACATTTTTGCTAGCAGTTAGTAGATAATTCTGCATTACGTAAGTGCTACGCTGTAAAAACTGCTTAGCGATGTTCTGGGAGGGTTGCAAGATGAGGCTCCATCTGGAGTAGCAACCCTTGTACAGCGTCCGTTCTTTACCGACTGTTTCAGACAAATTCATCCCTTGTACGGGGAGAAAGCCGGGCTTTTGGGGTACTGCGATACCGTCGGTAACACGGAGAATTTTCCACCAGCCCCTAACATCGTTGTTGAGGGTGGTAGAATCGAGTTTGTGCGCCCCTCGCAGGATGGCACCGCAACTCCACGAAGGAACACCATTTCGAGGGCTTCCCAAACCTTCAACGAGCAGTCGGAGAAGTCGGATCCTGCGAAGGTATGTGACTTTACCAATTTCTTATCGATCACCTTCAACCCTTTCACGACGGCGGAGCTGGCCGTGAAAACGTTGCGCAAACAGTCACAAACAGGTGGCCTGCAAACTGGTTGATTTCTTTTCTAAAAATCAAGGTTTTTAACATCTTTTGGGGATGCTGCGTTTGCAGCAATTAATTCGAAATTCAAGTCCTCTATTTGTCATACAATATAAGATTTATATTATAAGATTTATTCGTCAATTGCCACAAAACAAAGATCGTTTATAATCGAAATATTCTTGGAATGCAATGGGTTAAAACATAAGACTTAAAGGCTCAACAACAAAAGGGCTTTTATTAGAGCTTTTTGTTTTTTTGTGTTTGTTTTGATTCTGAGAATAATATTGAAGGCGGCCTTGTCTTATTCCCGTGTACTTATTGTACTTGATAAAAAGGTACCAGAGTAATTAACATGTTTAACGAAAATTAATAACATATTTAAGAATTGAATTCGAGCGAAATAATACAATTTAATAATGGACGAACTTAAGGACGAATTTAAGAAGGAATGACGCGACTGGTAAATGAATTCGAGGAATTAGCGGAAACGAAAGTGAATTTAATTCAAAGGCACCAATTTCTTGCGAGATTTCCAAAGATTTCCAAAGATTTCCATAGCTTAATTTAAGTCGTCCAAAGTATATCCAGAGTTGTCCAAAGCATCCCTAATAAAATCTGTCACAACGATTACATTTTGACAAATCGGATCGCCCGAAAATGTTGCCCTCGTTCTGAAAAAGGTGGAAGCAGAGGCCTACCCCTTTAACCCTTCATGTTGTATTCATTGGACGTAATTGATTTCCTCGATAGGGCGAAGTAGGATTTCCATATTAAATTGAAGCGCGCGCGCGAGCTTTCTGCCATGCGTTATGGCTCCGATGTGCGACGATTATTCCGAAATTAACGACGTTTCACGTTGCCGTAACTCTAACGATTTAATGAAATCCTCCTAAGCATACCAGACCTTCGTAAAGTCCCCAGCATGCCTTTCACCCTAAAAATTATTAAACTCCTTCGCAGTGTCGTCACCTAGCATTTGCATACGATTAATCAGCTCCCGGTCTTCCTCTATATCTCCACCCCTTGATCAGGCTTCGGTGATATTGAACGTGTCCTCGGTGCGCACGAGATGTAGTTCGGAAAGCACTTATTTAGACCCAATTTCGGAAGATTGATCCCAGCAGAATCGAAGCAATTCATGAGAAAATTGCCGCAACGGAGCCAACGACTTTCCGAATCCCCATAGTGCTCTTTTTTCCGAACGGTAACTAATTGCTCTTGTTACTTGTTCCTAAGCACTCTCTTAGGGACGGACATTACAGTACGATCGTATGATTATCAATTTTCAATTTATTTTCAATTTACAGTTTCAACTTGACATTTTTAAAAATAGACTTAAACCACTTTCAAAATAAACTGCTCAACTATCGTTCCTTCTCATAAATGTCGAATTTTGATACGCATAAATTATAAATACGCACGGGTCGCACGGATGTATTTTATTACTAAACTTAAAGTACCCACGTGATGTCGTTCTATGAACGAACTCCCCGGTTAACGGGTTAAACAAAACGTTAATTCTAGCCAAACTCGGTAAGAATTCGATAAAATACTCCATATGTTACATCGGTGGTCCGTGATCCAATGTTATCCCACGGGATCATTAATCGAAGGGATTTCGGTGCGGGCATAGGGAAGATTCGGAAAGATTCGGAAAGATTCGGAAAGATTCATTCGACCTTATCGTGGCTGTGAAAGGTCTTAAGAGCACGGTCCTAGCGACGGCACGGAAAGAAGAAGAGTAAGAAGAACTAAGTACCTACATAAAGAGATAGCACGTGGAGAAGTTAGTTCCCGAAACCAGGAGCCTATTCCCGAAACCAGTTTCTCGGGAATACATAATATAATGAATAGAAATATGTAGAATATATCGATTGCATCTGTATCTGCAATGGTTACAGTATGGCTTTGATTGCGGGTTGACGCGTATACTCAACACTCGCTAGTGCTACTTGAAGCTACGGAATGTTATCTCGCCGACGACACTTGCTCGGGTGTCCGGTTATCTCTATCCCATTATCATCCATCCAGTCGGTGGCTATTCTGCAAACGAAAGGCATGCACGGTAATCTCGACTGAGATAATCACCACGTGTATTGCGTTTCACTGAGATGCAACGCTCCGTTTAAGATGACCAGATAAATTGAACCCGGCACAAATTCAACCTTCTATCATTTCAATTCCTGCGCATTATTTCATTGGAATCTTCTTAATCTGCAGTTTAAAATACGAAAATAGTAACCTGTTATAAACAGTGAATTACGGTACATAGAATTCTATTTGATAATCGGAGGTATTAACACCTAGAACTACCAAAATAGTCAAAATGAAGGGTTCTAGGAATGTAATAAAAATGTTCGAATTTATAAGGTTTCATTTTCTGCGATTTCTCGCGATTCAATTTATTTCTTGCGTCCATCCTTTTTTAAGGACGTAACACATAATTGTACAAATAGAGCGGAATATGTTGTCGGTGGTTTTAGTGTTAGTCCATGTTTGTAGAACGGAGTTATCGTGTGTGTTGGGAATGAATGTGATTCGATTAAAAAATGTATGTTTTCAAATGACACGGGATTCTTGAGTCAGCTAACATGGTGCGTTCATGCGTTTATGGCTGAAGAATCTGCGGTGTTCGAAAGCGCAGAACACTAGCCAATGTCTGGTTCACTTGTTCGAGGACGTGTTGAAATATCGGCTTTAAGTTAGACGTTTATGCCGAGTTGATGCGTGCCGCAAAACCCGCCCGGCGACTTTCCACAGTCGTAACGCATAGTTATGTCTACGTTTATAACCCTTTAACCACCTGCTGGATCAGCATCTCGCAACCCCAGGGGACATCAAAGTATTCTTTGAGTGTACCACGTGTCGCTGACCCGTCAGAGATCCTCGACCGTGCTGTCTCGCGTCCATTACAAACTCTCTTCTCTACTTATAATATGAATCGCTTCGAGAGAAATATTCAGATTGAAATGTTTGCCAGCCGCCGCAGTCACTTCGACGAGATCTCAATTCCAGCCAATATCCCATTTCGGTTAAATCATTTTGAGTAAAACGCCGATGTAATTTGTCAAATGGAATCACTCGAACATTCCACTTTCAAATAATGCACTACGAATGAATTCCTACGCGTAACACCGATGTCATTTAATGGACGACCTTGTTTACATCCACGTACTAGTTTTCAACCGCTCGTTTTCAGTGCACTGTGGTTGGTAAATGTCATTGAGATTTAGCGATTTAGCGATTTATCAGCGAAATTACATTCGCTTGTACTACGTTGAACATCCAGTCTGTGCAACACAACCATGCCCCGCGAATATGTCATTTATGCAAAAGGTACATTTTCTGGTATTAAAGTACCTTCAAAACTCTGAAATGTTAACCCTGCAGGAAATTCTGTCCGTTTACTTAGTCGAAATAGAAAATAAGAGACTTTAGAAATAGTGATTTCCATTAATGATATAACTTCGTAAAAATAGGTCTTCTTCAAAAGCGTTTCCAAGAATATCATCATCTATCACGGAAGGTCTTCCAAAGCGTGGTTACTCTTCGAGGTTAAAGTCTACGTTCTTCAATTTTCCGAGCCATCTCCCGCGCTTTCTTTCAGATTCCACGCTTGCTCTAAAAAAATTTAACAAATGTCTACATGCTTCCGCAGCGTTTTTTCCTTGTTGACATTCGCAAAGTTTACAGTGTCGTAAATGAACCATATCGACGGACATCTTTCCTTCGATATTCCTTGGTAAATACCGATGATAAAACATTTGTTTCGATATACGTCGAAGGGTACCAATGATAATCATCACGGTGGAAAGAATGAATCATATACTTTTGAGTAAAACACTTTCCTATGCGTTAATATCTGATTTATTTTTGGTAATTGAAAATCGTGGAAAAGCTTCACATGACTTAAACACTAATTAATAAATCTGTATATATGTCTTTATATTGTTTTTCGCTAGTTTGTTCCACGATAAAACATTGTAGTACATAGTCCTCTCTGGATCTAACTAAAAATGATCAGCGCGACATAAGTGGTCTCTCTTTCGATCCTTTGAAGTCTGAACCATCGATTGATTCCCTTCGTTAATCTACATCGAGTATCGAGCTATCGATGACGTAGATGTGTCTGTGAGTCGAACGATTCGATTGATTAGCTTAATTACTTGACGGTCTATCGCCATTCCCATTACAGTAAGCCTACCATAGGGGTAGCATAGCGACGAGTACGTTCACACGCACCCCCGCAATGTGACACGTCGAATGGCAAATAGCTGGAGAGAACGAAATCTACCTGCTGACTGATAAAAAAGGACTAGGTTCATTATACTCTTACGATTAGAGATCTTGAGATCTTGACAATGAATGACATAAAAAAGGATATTATTTATCATACTTTTTATGGAAATATAAAGAACTTGTTTTATGCAGAAACAATGTGTGCAAGGTTTTTGTTAAAGTTTACTGGTGTACGAATACCTTTTACACGCACTGTATATGCGTATGTATCTTGTACGCGTCTTTAGAATATTATTAGTATAAATGGAAAAGTCCAGTTGCAATCTTGCTTTTATAATAATGCTTTTTAATTACAACGTTGGATCAAATTGGCTCGAATTGGCTCGAATTAATCGCAACAATTTATGTATTTTTTGCACAACGGGTTACTTTGACTTTGGTTGAACGCGACAGTGTAAGCGGAAATAAATCCTCTGGTTACAAGTCAGTAACTTCATTATGAATATCGCGTCGATCCTATCTTTTTGCAAAGTCGCCTGCGGGAGATAATAAATAAACCCTAGATGTGGACATTATCGGGTAAACATATCCCTGGAATCAAAGATTTATGGAATTCTATTGTCTAATACTTGTTTATTACAGTCATTTTGAATAAGTTGAGTTTACGTTTCGTTGACCATTAAAAATAAAATTCAAATACAAGCTAATTGGTAGACTCCCAATTGCGCAATGGTTAGTGTCTGCGAATACGCCGAACGCAATGGTACAATTTGTCACGATGCGAAGTTTAAATGTACAACAGCGAATACACGGCTTCAAACCAATTTTCGGAGAAGCATGTGGAAGTATAGGATACCGCCAACCCCGCACTTTGGCCGCGTTGTGCAAAAGGGAGCAGCAATTCCTATATACGATACTACTAATATCGATGTTCGAAAGAGGGTTTGAAACCTCAAAGGGACGTCTAATTACAGCCGTTTGTACCAACCTGTGAGCCGTTGCTATTCCAGCCAATTTTGAAATGCTCCTCCAAAAATACCCTGCCAAATAATGGTTACTAATGAATCGCATGTTTGCCTAAACGCTTCAATATATCATCAGCCCCGGACAAATTTAAAATTCAATTATTTCACAAAAACTGCATAGTCTCGTTGAGCCGTTCTTTTATGAACATACTGTACACCAGAATATCGTAATCCTGACATAGCCGAGATCTGAATCGTACAAAATGATTTCCGGACTTGACTCGATTTCGGATGAAGCTTTCGTCAGGGAATGTATAAATAGACCAGTTTTTTGCAACCTAAACCCGGTTGTGTCTCAAGACTGATAGTAGGAGGTAAACGTTCTCCCATTACCACTTACAGATCGTAATCTACAGACTTGTTTCGTGGCTTGATTCTGTGTCGATCACACGGCGTTCATTGAAACAAACCATTGTTTGTTGTAACAAGGCATTGTGTGTGATTAGTTATGGCGCTGGTACGTTCCGATGATTTTTTCAGCTGCCACAGCCCATTAGACAGAGGCCATGTAAAATGTCTAATTCATTTCGCAACATTACTTTCCCTGTTGCTCGATGCTGTTTCTCGGCTAGACTACAGCGCAGCTTTAATTAAATAGACGTGGATTTCAGGATTCTTCTTGCTTTTCTATGGATATTCTTACTATTCTGCCGTGCAGTTTCGTATGATGAATGATTATACAAGAAACAGACTTCACTGGCTGAGGTGGAGTGCAACATGGATCAACTGGACACCAGAGACTTGTCAGTAATTCCGTGAAATGTTAAACAGGAAGGGCGTCCGTAATCAGTGTTAATTAACATTTATGAGGATACGTAGAGACACTTTCAACATGTGTACCTGTGTCTCGTCCCAGTCGTCGTCTGTTACAAAGCAGCAACTACCGAAGTCTGGGAAAGTAATGTATTATATTGCATTAAAGCCAATTAAACCCGCACGGATGTCAGTCATCAAAGACATCGCTAAGATCATGGTAGCGTTATTCATTAAATATCATGCAACTTCTAAGTATTATTTGACATTCTACCGTGGTAAAACATCCTGAAGCATTTCTATGCTCGAGTACAAGTAATTCATGTCAATTAATGAAATTGTAGTCGCAGTAAAGCTATGGCTGATATCGTATGCGGCAGCATCGTTATCGTGAAAGTGTTTCATTTAAAATAAGTAATCGAGTCTATCGCGCTTAACGGCTTTCGGGAAACAACACGATAGCTTTGATCTTCCGACACGATTAAAATGCAGATAATCTCGAAGCAAAGTGTATACTTTGGACATACAACAATAGGTGGGCATTCGCGCCTGGTCCTGCCCTCGAAACCAAAGATCAAAGATTGCTCTCATTCGGCTGATGTTTTTTCCAACCCCTACAGTACCAAGTCCCTTCTTCCAACAAGCCACGGCGCCCTTTCACCCGGACTACCGAATTTCCATAAATCTACCCCCCTCCCGTCCTCACCCTCCTTTAACAGCCCTATTCCAATCCTCTGATGCAGGTTCCCTGGTTTACTGCTTCTTCTTTCTTATGACGAAGGCGCCTGGAATTTCTTAGAAAGAGGCTACGTTCACTCTGAAGTACGACAGAATGATCAGTGATACGTTCTTCCAGAAACTCCCAAACAAACGTGAAACATCGATTCCACGTTCCTTTTTATCTCGTACCAGTTCGTCTACTATAACCTTTGAATGATTGAACCACTCAACTGTGTCTGTTTCCATAAATGTTCTTTCACTTCTTCTCTCGTCGATTTGTCTGATTTCGGAAATGTTCATTCAGGGATACGACTCGGAAATGTTTGCTAAATAAACTCGTTTATTCAGGAATTCTTAGAGGATTATATTACAGAATATATTTCATTCGTTGTAAACTGAAAAAACATAATTGATCAGCGGAAATGGTGGACAGGATTTTAAGAGCGTGAGTTTGGAATGGATTTATTATTAATTCTAAGAAATACATAGTTCTGGTGACAATCGTATTCCATTACGTATTCAAAATTCATTGGAAAACATAACGGGCTGTTTACGGAGCATCTTGATTAGGTAAAAGATTGGGCAGCACAATTCCTCTTCTACGAATTGTGGAAACATGGAAATAGTTGGCCAAGTTGTAGCTTCTACACTACGTCGACTATTGATTAACGATTTCAAAATGCAAGTCAGTGTAAAAGTCTTTGGTTCATTGCATTGTCAGTGGCGTAGCCAGTCAATGATTCGTTGCTTGAAGGTTGGCGAACAGACAGGATACATCGATCCTGGCTGGTGGCTGGACTGGACACCAGGAATCCCTCTAAACCACTATCTCCTCTCTCCCAGTCTCTACTCCCGAGCGTTTACGCTGGAAACCGGCTTTGCGTCCCGACACCCTCTGCCAGAATTCATTAGCCCGCCCCTTCTTCATCCTGGCGAATCGCCCTAAAAAAGACTCCAAAGAGATTTTAATTGGCTACCTCGACGGACCAGGCCAGCTGAAGGCAAAGCGTCACACCGTCAAACATTCGGCATCATCGGTTACAAAAATCAAATCTATTGACACTTCGTACAAGATAGGGGTGCTTCGGATCGCAATACCGATAGGCTACCAATCAAACTTCCTTTTATCTGAAAGTAAATGCATCATGCTTTTGTATTTGGACAAACTTAGATTGGATAACTTAATAGTGCTATTTCGATTTTGTATGTATGTGTTAGAATGTATCGCGAGAAGTTTATTGTTCAGTGTGGTTCTGAGAATGTATTATCAACAGGTTTACTGAAAAATTTATTAATCCAATGAATAGCGTAATTATTGATAATGTACATATTTCATAATGAATATGTACATCAATTCAAGTCTGCAAGGAATACCACTCTTATTCATTCATCATTGAAACGAGACTCGTCCTTGGATTCAAATCGAAAAATGTACATTTTCGCTGTGCCATGAATATTGTTTATTCGTGGAGTCTTATCTTCATACTCGATAAAAGTATGGTGCAAACCACAATCGAATCACGGACGATGAATACAGCACAGTCTATCTAGATCAGCTATTGAGGGCGCAGAAACCCAGTATCGAATTGCAAGCCGAATGAAGGTAGACTGTAGACTGTAGTCGGTGCAACGATGCATCAGTGCTTAGAACGAGGCGCGAGGGTATTTTATACGGTATTTGACCGGCGCCGCTCGTCGCCGAGACTAAAACCGTTATCGGTTGACGACGTACCCTGCCTCTTCTTTTCTCTTCTCTTCCCTTCTCTTCCCTTCTCTTCCTCGCTCTTCCTCGCTCTTCCTATTGGTCCGTATTCGTGACACTCCACTCTAGTCGTTACATTTCCTACTGCATTCATCCCTTTCCATGTATTTCGGCATTCATTTAGATATTGTCTTCCTTTGTTTATGCCGTTTGCATGACAAACGCTATTCAACGTGCCATTTTTTGCCACTCCCTCTTTACTTTTTCAGATTTAGTATATATACACGAGTTATATCGAAGTCGCATTGTACAAGTATCACGTTATCCGAGGATCGCTAGGATTCGTAAAGCACGTTATTTCAAAAATGTTGTGACCAACGGTATTACGAATGTTTCATTTCATTCATTTAAACTAATATCAGCAGCACTCTCATTGCAAAATCGTATTCGTAATAATTAATTCATTATGTATCGCGCAAGTTTTTGCCTACCAATCACACTTTTCAGGGTGCTGTTAATTTTGCTTTCTCTTTTACCAACTTTCTCAGCCCTGCCCTGATACCCCCACCTTTTGTGTCTCCATATTTCCGTTTGAATGTCAGACTTCCAGGGACTACCAGAGACACCCTACTCTCCTGTATTCTCCTGTATTCTCCTGTATCAGGGACCCAGTCACGCGCGACCACCGAGATAAGACCCGCCATCATTGGCGTCGACAAGGTCGAACAATGCCTGAAGTATGAAGACCCTAACGCAAGGACCGAGGAGCAAAGATCTGTGCGTAGATAACATATCCGCCTGACGTGTAATCCTAATAGTCCTTTACTTCTTCCACAATCTGATGTACGTTAGTGAGATACTGCCACCGTTTCCAATATTAGGTATCTTTTTCTATGGAAAACTATGAAGATTCGCAATCACTTAACGCTCGCTTTTTTCGGGGCACACATTTTTGGAAAATTCCTCCCAGTTAGAATAAAGGATCCTGGTAGTTTTGGTTGTCCAGGTTTTTTAGAAGAAGAACTATATTTTCCAATAGAAATATTTGTATTACTTAATTGTGATGAACGTGACGTACACGTCACTGAATATTTTTACACAAAATGTTTAGTCTGAATTTCTTTGGGCCAACCAATATTTGATGATAGAAAAATGGTACAAAGAATGACACTAATAAGTTTTACTTTTGTTTAAAGCTAGCATCAAACATTTAGCAGTTTGAATATTTTATATTTTAATCCTCGTAAGATGTTCGAGATATTGATTTCTAGAAAAGAAATCAAGTTTGCGGGCCGCCAGTTTGGGACCCTGGATTAATCAATGTTTCGCAATAGGGAAGACTCCTAATACGTAGAGGCAATCGTTTATCATAGACACGCCATTATTCCATTGCAATTAAAACCTGGCCACCCGCTTCGGGTTGATCGAATGAAATTTCAATAAAGATAAATGACAGGAAACGTTAGGTTGGTTAAGTAAGGACACGGTGGAAGAATAATTGGTCGTCAGGAAAAAATGCGTACACGAAGAACCGTGCCAAATTGAGATTATACCCGATAAAAAGAGATAGAAGGGCTGATGGCTTCGAGGGAGATCGGATTCTCTCTGTCCGATGTAATCCGTCGGATTCCATTAAGAACGCCACTCATATTCGATGCTGGACTTCTTTTTCCTGCGGGGTATCGAAAAATACTATAATTTATCAGGCTGTGGTTACGGCACTGCCCTCCAGTTTCTACTAGGGACTTTAACCCTGTCTGCTTTATCTCTTTCTCTCTTCGTTCTTCGTTCTTGTCCTTCCTTCCAGTACTCTTCCTTCGCTCGTTAATGCATACGTCCATCGAGATTGCTGCGTTTAATGTTTCTGAGAAAGCTTCGCTATCATCACGTTTAAAATGCATTGCATAAATAGTATGTTGACTCAAAAAGTTCATGCAGTTTGCATAAGTTTTTTGCTGGGAATTAGAGGGATTTTTATGAACACTGAATAATAAAGTTGTTCAAAAGAGAAAGAAAGTATTACAAGTTCAAACGGACAATATATTATCGAATAAAGAAAATTGAAAACATATATAGAATTGAATAAAAATTGCTTCCTATTTATGCGTATAAGTTTAAAATATAACTAGCTTGGCGACTGAGAATTGCGTTATCAAATTCGCGTCCTTTGTGCCGGTGTGTTCTTTGAAATAAGTTAATTCACATGGAACACGCGAGAAGTACATCTGCTATGTAAATCAGTAATTAGTGAAGCGTCAGCTAATCAGAGGATCTCTCTTGATCGAAGTATAACCCGTGATTAATTACACCGCTGAACTAGCGAGCCGTTTTTTTTAAGGTTTCGGAACGGTGCAAAGTAGATTTCAATGGGACTACATAAAACCGGTCATTGCCGTCAACAACGATATCTGATCGTTGCAGGCGAATTCATTAACGGAAAACGCGGCGCGAAAGAAGAAATGCAAAAACTTGAATCAAAATTGATTACCCGCATAAAACCTCGCGTAATATCACTAAATCATCATTACCATTCCCATCCGTTATAATTAGCGTATTTCTAACTTCTTGCAAATACAACTTTTTCCAGTTCCTTATTCAGATTGCGTTCTTTAAACTTGCAACTATTATTTATCACTTTCGTTTAAAGTAAACGATTAAAAAAAGAACGTTAAAATTTGAGAATATATTCTCAGTTTGTTAAGAGTTGTTCGCTAACACGTTGAGTACCAGGTCGAAATCCGTGTTATACGATACTTCGCGATACGAATAAAACTGTTTAAGCACACTATAATACGTTAGTTACATTATATCATTATGGTAACGTTAAAAATATAAAAAATTGTACGATTATTCGCGATATGTTTGATTCGGGTTTTAATAATATTCACATCGGCGACTACCGGTGGCCCCCACGGCACGTTGAAACGTGTTAGTAAAACATTGCCGAATACCAAACATTCCGAAAAAATTCATTAAAAAGTACGTTGGTGTTACTAGTGTGTTGGTGGTCCTGGTTCAAAGAGGAAACACCAGGATGCAACAACTAGCCGCGTGTCAGGGAATCATGGACAATTGAAAGCAAAATCGATAGCCCATCTCGTCTGTCTGCCAGTACTTGGTCCTTGACCTTAACCTTAACCTTGCACTCTCCATTTTTTACTTCAATTTACATGAAGAATCGTTTGGATATCAGTCACGTTATGTTACCAGCGATGCCAAGTGAATGCACAGGTTTTGCAATCAGAATTCACCCTTTTAAAAATCAAGTTTTTCTACAGAATTGGTCGGAAGTTTTTGTAATAAAATTCAAATCAAATGCAGATTTATCGTTAAGGAGTTCAAAATTGTATTGTATATAATACAATACATTTATCGAATAAAAACTATGTTCAAAATTATCTTTTACAACGTAACAAACGTAACGTAAACAATTTCGTCAATTGGCGTCTATATAATAGAATAAATGTGTTAAGCAAAAATGTTTTGAAACCGAGACCATGTGCGGAGACAATTATATGTAGCGACATTCACACTTGAATCTTGCAATAGATGATAATACTTTCTAGAAAGAAGTTGAAAGGGCTCGGTGGTTTTAAACGTCTATACGAACTGTCGGAAAGGCCATTAAGGCAACATTAAAAGCGGCATTTCGAGGCCTGCCGGTTTGCCTCCTCTCTCCTCATCCCAACCATACCTTCCACTCTCTCTTCCACTCTTTCTCTCTAACGTGAATCCTCCGTGTGTCAATCGTTGAGCAAGTTTACGAGTCTGAAAATCCCAATAGTGTCTGACTGACCTTTCCGAGAGGGAATACTCATTTGCTACCCTTCGTGATAAGGCAACGCTTCACTATTCGAGTCCTTTTCGAAAGGAATTGCCTCGCTGAATTTGCGAATTCTACGGCGCCCAAGCTGATGCTGCACTTTCCAGTTTTAGATCGACTTCAAGGATAACCCGTGATCCCTCAACACGAACAATTCCCAAGTTAGGTGGTAGCCATGGTGATATGATTCTTAACAGTGTGCTGTCAAATGTTATGCTATGTTGCTTCTTGATACTGCACTTAAAAAGTGCTATGAATTCTCGTTGGCCCTAGATTCTTGATTCTTTGATTCTTTAGATATTTTGTTCTGTCCCCTGTCTGCACGTCGTGCGTTAATGAGAATTGTCAGTGAGATAGGTGAAACGGAGGTATGGATGACCGTTAACTAACTAACGAGGCTGCTCACAATGCACGGAGGCTATTATTCTCTACATAGGTTTGAATGGACCCAGCGAACGCCATTCAGCGTGCTTTCATTTTGTTGAATGACCTCTTCCTTCTCGCTCTGATTCTGTGTTTTTCAGGCTCTTTCATGTAGTCGTTGCACACCTACAGTTTCCTACCACAGCATCCAACAAGTTTATGTTAACACGTTGAGCACCGAGGCGAAATCCGTGTTATACGATACCTCGTGATGCGCGTCCGTAACGTCTACACAACGTCTAATAAAACGATATATTGCTTACTTTACATCGTTATCCTAACGCTAAAAATATTGCGAATTTGACGAATACGAGCGATATATTTGATTCGAGTTTTAATCCTTTGCTTGCGACGGAGAGTCGCCACCGAGCGCAAAGGGTTAATAATATTGGCATCGGTGGTCACTGGTTACCGCCATGGCGTTAAACCTGTTAAACTGTTCGTTTAACATTAACCGCATTTTATAAAAAAAAACAATCAAATGCATGCATTACATTCAGACAACCAGAGTATTACAAGCTGCATTATGCCAGCGCGAATTTCTATTTCCTATCCATTCTCTAATAAATTAGTTGGACAAGAATCAATAAATCACATTATTCACGCTCCACCGAGTCTCCGCTTCTCGAGGAAAACATTCGAGCACTTTCCAAGGACGGTTGATATCGAGCTCCGGTTGATATTTACTAATCCGCCGACTACCGCTGTCGACGACCTTCTCTATTGGCTAAGTATTCAGTCGTACCTGGGACAGCTTCGAGCACGCTTCAAACCGAAAAAAGTTCGTGAGTTTTATCATTTACCACTTTGAGTGCCGGGATGAAATCCGTATTATACGATACCTCGCGGTACGTGTTCATAACCTTTATCCACATGTCCCTTGATTTACGCTGTTCATCTTCTACACGGTTCTCTTTGTACACGTTATATTTTTATAACCTATGCACGCTTTTTTCACTGGTATTATTTTATACTGCTGGTAGACTCCATTTAGACGATTCTCAACTGCGTAAAAAGAAACCACACGTGGAATGAATGCTTCGCGTAAAACGAGGAACGAGTTTATAATGTGTGACAATAAAACTGTTTAAGCGTTTAAGCATTCTATTGTAATATCGATATATTGGTTACTTTAGTTTGACGAATATTAGCGATGTATTTGATTCGAGTTTTAGTAATATTATCTAAACTTGTTTGTCTTTCAATCGAGTAGCGTTATTCGTATTTCGAGTTTGTAACATGAAGGTTATGTGACTTGCATGGCGTCCACTGCATGATTGCCAAGAAATACTATACGTGAGTACTTCAAAATTCATGGTACACGAACTTATTGGTTATAATACTTCTACTATTACTTATTAATACTTCGCTATAACTTATTGGTTATAATATTATAACTTTACCCCTGTCTCAACCCTGAACGAGATATCTCGCGAGCCGATATCGTCCGTGTAACGCTTTTGACGAGATATTTCGTTACGCAGTGCACGACGTCTAACATCGTAGACATTTTTTGCGTCTTGTCTCCTGTCGTCCGAGACTTGTACGTTTACAATGTGTTTCTGTGCGTTCTAATTGTATGACCTGATACGTAGATATTCGTTCATATATAGATAACTGCTGCAATTTAAACTGGTTATTCGCAAGCACCACGCGGCACCTGGTCTCCTGATGCTGGCATACCAAAAACCAGCTGCGCCTGTTCGTTTACGAGTACACTCTGATTAGAGTCACTTTTTCCTACAAATTATTAATAATATTCGCGGTGACGATGTAATATACCACGGTGTTATTTAACACTAGAACGTATACTCATGCATACACCTTTATTTATACAATTTATAAATTACAGCTTGAGGATATAAGTTAATTAATGGGTTCATATATTCACGTTATGTATATAAAATGAAAGAATATCAAATCTCAAATAATTCGCCGTGGTATATTCGAATAATTCACTGAAAATGACAGACAAGTCATTTTGACCCTTCTGGTATTTCTAGTGTTAATATCGGTATTGTTACTCAGATATTATTAAGATTATTACTCTTGAAATATTCTTTTTAAGTCTATTATTGGCTAAATGGTTTTTATTATATTATATATTAATTATATTATATATAAATATTCCGGTTATAATATAGCAAAGGTGATGCTACTCGCGAGTTCCACCTGCTATCAACACACGTAGCTTCAAAAGTGTCTCATTAATATTTGAAGATATCTGAATATCTTCCGGTGGAACTCGTCAAATTTCTTTCCCGATTGAACAAATTTCCTTTCTACGTGAACAGTAAATCTTGTCGAATACTTTTTCGCGGACAAAGAGAGCCTTACTTTCGTGAAATTAAACGAGGATGTACTAAACCTGATGCCAAGTAATTACGTAAAACCTGCATGAATAAGAAGACCACGTAAAGCAGATACATTTTTCTTTGACACAGCGCGAAGGCTTCGTTAAAATGTGAAAGGATCCCGAGTTGTTACGACGGCCTGTAACTCTGGAACAAACGTCCTGGTATCCTTTCTTCGACTTGGCATGGCTTACCTAAATCACGTCCTTTAAATGTTTCTCACTTTCGCTCTTCTTGCCTCGTAGGTTGACTGTAAATGATTTTAATCATCGTTTTTCTGCGTTACACTCGAAAGAGACCACGATCCATTCTATTATAAAACTGCGTAAAGGAAATATCGATTAAAATGTTAATTTTGGAAATTTCTAATTTCTTTAATGCAGGTTTATAGCACCCAATCATCGTATTGTCATCATATTGACATTATAGCGTCATGTTGAATGCCGTGGGGATCACCGGTGATCGCAGATGCCAATATTACTAAAACTCGAAACAAATATATCGCTAATATTCGCAAGATATTTAATACTTTTAACATTACGATAAAGATGTAAAGTAACTTATGTATCGTAAGGTGCTTAAACAATTTGATTTTTAGATGTTGTATACATGTTACGATATAACGATAATCCATATAAAATGGATTTCGAAGCGGCACTCAACGTGTTAAAATTATTACTTAACTTTTTTCGATATCTCTGGTCGAGTGCTTGCGATGCGCGTAATAATCTGAATACAAATCGAGCGATTTCCGAAGAAAATAGATATCTTAGGTTCGTTTTTTTATAAGATTACGGCTATGGGATTCTGATAGATAGCACGGCGATTGTGTGCAGCCGCATAATGGAATTTTGATAGAGATATTAAACCGAATGCCAAAAACAAAGTCGTTGAGTTCGGAACGCCAGAGGCAAATGGCGTTGTTAACGTAAAGATAGAAAAAGGGTCTGGAAAGAGATCTCTTAGTTCGTAAACCCGTATCTGCGTGTAACGTTATAGGGGCTAGAAGGGATATAATGGGGGGGATATCCAGCCCTCGTCCTGTCTCTACCAGGATGCGTAAATAATGACCGCTATACGAGCCAGGAACGTCTGTATGTCATGCGATGATTTACAGGGAAGAAAAAAAACAGGAATGTAGTCTACTGAAAGTTTGCGCGTTGCATTACACTCGAGGTATACCACGATATACCCTCTTTACAGTGTATTCCAGTAGATCCGCTCTTGAATCGAAGAAATTGGAGAAAGATAAAAATGTTTTCATAATAAAAATGAAAAGTAAAAGTAAAATAATAAAAGTATTCAATTGGAGATCTTCGAACGAATGATATAACATATTGAAAACGAAAAAACATATTGATATGCAGTTTAAACATAAGATTCGCTGAAATATTAGGTCATCCCATAAGTAATGTCGTTTTTCGACTGTAACTTTCAGTGCAAATTTTGTTTTCCAATGAAAAATATTGATCTGGCTAGGTCGAACTATTAAATTTCTGTTGATCAGTGGAGAATGACTTACTGGAGGGTATTAAAAGAAATAAAAATTCGTTAATTTGGCAAACTTGCATCGGAATAGCAGTCGTTAGAATAACTTTCAATAACAGTTGTGATAATTCATTAATGAATTCTGACGTATTTACGACGAAGTAGATGCAATCTCATAAGGGAATTGCAAGACTTTTAACGACAACCGCAATTAATTCTGGTTCACGGGTAAAACTCTGGGCAGAGAGGAGGATCAACGTCAAAACCATCTCACGGATGAGAGGATTTCGTTAAGTACTTCCCACGAGATAGCACGTTTATCCTTTTTATTCCGAAATCCCGGGCCATCACGCGAGCTTTATTCTTTCATTTAACCTCTGTCCTTGCCACCGAAGCGCTTCCACAATCCACCTGCCTTTTCTGCTTCTTCCGTTTTTCGTCCGTTTCCTTTAAAACCAGCCGCTAATCTTTTCTCGATTATGTCGGATAGGAAGGATCGGTTTACTTCGAAATATTACGCCAACAGGAAATTCTTTCGTCGTTAACTTCCAATTCCTAGCTCTTATTTTTCGCGGAAGAACTTTAATTACCGGTGCAGTTTGCCGGCAATGAAATTTGTCCATTTCGAAAATTCCCAGTTTACGGCGTCTTCGTGGCTATTCACTTTTAAGCGACAAACTTAATTATCCCCGCAAGGCAGACCGTTTATTCCGGACTACTTCTTTCCTGGTGGTAAGATTAGTTTGAAGCTGCGTGAAGTTGCTCGCAGCTACTTCGAGATGAGTCGCGCTCCGTACTTTCCTTTCCGCACCGATATTATATGCTCCTTTGAGCTAACAGATCGTCACGCGATCTCGGCATGCGTGTTGAAAAGATCTTTTTATATCGTTTTCTCTGGCGCCAGCAGCCACTTCGCAATGCTTATTGTTCGTAAGCGTGATACTATTTGAAACCACTCGATCCGACGACGCCAGGAAACCTGATACCTTCTCGTTCTTCTTCGTAAAATCATCCCAGGAAATAGCAGAAATTCGTACACGTCGATTTGCCCGCATTCCTACGAGCCCTTAATGATCTTTCGTCGAATGATCTTAACCGCTGGGATTTAACTTGTGCCATTAGGAAAGACCGGCGTTAAATGGCACCATTATTTCATAGCAAACCCTCGTTCGTCTTCGTACAAAGACTTTTGTTCTTCATCGCTGATTATGTTCCTTTACGACGACCTATAATTTTTCCCTCGGAAATAATCTCGTCGGGGCACTTTCTTCTAATGTAACAAATTTATCTCATTTCCAATGACACGTTCATCGTTACACGGTAAGCGGAAGTATTCATTGTTTAACACGTATTCATTGTTTGAAAATGCCAGCCAATATAGCGGTGAACTTTTGCCTCAAGTTTTTAAAAGGCAATAAAGAACCCGGTTCTTCTAAAAAAACCTGGACAACCAAAATTACCAGGACCCCTTAGAGAGACCCCCTAGGAGGCATTTTCCAAAAATGTATACCCAGAATAAAAATGCGCGTTAAGCGGTTAAAAATGAGAGGAAACTAAACTTTCTCGATATGTTTGACTAAAGACAAAGTAAACGAAGTACAATCATGCGAAGAACAACAAGCGTGATTACGCTGCTCGGCACTTTCCGCACTGATTTTTGCGAATGTCTATAACATTGAAATGGTTAATAACTATTATCGTTCGTAGAGGGAATAGACACAATGTTGGATTCACGAGAAATCTGTTGGATACTCGTAAATCGAGACGATGCTTCGAGGCAGACTATATAGCTATATCTATATAGCTACCATGACGGGTTAATATCGGTGAGCAAGGAGCTACTTCGTAGGTCTTCGAATAAGATGAGAGCAAGAACGAGGAGGTTCCGCGTATCTAGAACCCGGAAAATCCATGCTGCCTCTCAGTTAGATGGGAAGCAATTGCCATAAATAAGAAATATAACCATCGTGTGCATGGGTGTTCTCTTTGTGGATGGTACTTGATTCAGGCCCTGCAGCGCAGATCGAATGAGAACCGATGAAAGTAGAAACCCGCAATAGTTAAAACGTATTGCTTCATAATTAACCCTTTTAGACTGATGGTAACGATCTGTCGTTACCGTTGTTACTTGCGAAAAGTGCTCCTTAAAAGTCACTGATTCTAAGTAGTCAACAATATATTCTATAAAGTTTTATTATCATAATCCAAACTGCCACTGGTTAGTTCTAGTGTTAACAAACACAATTTTATTAATAGTACAGGTGTTACATTTGTGGAATATTTTAATTATATTCCTTCATAATTAGACCGCGAACTTTTCAAAATGCCTCCGTAGGATACGGGTGCTGTCATGCGAGTAGTATAAGCTGGCTGGTCTTTTCTCTTAGCGTAAGAGTCGAGAGATACACGCGTATAGGTCTGACTAAAGAAGCACAACTCCTGACAAAGGAGTGAGGGTCAATCTTTTCTTCAGCCACGTCCTTTTATCTCTGAAGCTTGCAATTACTCACGTACCCCCCCACGTATGTTACTACTCGCAAATTGGAGGGAAGCCTTTCAAGCATACTTTTTTTTCTCGAGAGCCTGACTTGTAGTACGTAGCCTCTTCTCAGGATTGACACCATCGTTTTAATTGTAATTTAACTCGCATCTCTTTATAATGGGTTTCCACTTAAGTACAACACGGTTCCTGACGAATTTCAAGCTAGAAAAAGCCGTTAAAATTTCATTCGCGTCTACTCTTTCTTCAGAATATTTCGTAGCTGGTGAAAGAACCTTTCTCTTCATCGGACCCTCGACATATTTCGAATCTTTACATGCATCGTAGTTCAGTAGAATTAGGTTTTATTAAATAATTAAATAGTGCAGTTTTGAAACCTTCATAAACAGAATACTAAAGTTATCAGAATTAAAATAAAAACAATCTCTCAGTTACCAAGGGTGGATCATTCCTGTAAGTTGATAAAACCACCTCAAAATCTGAAAATATACGTTTCTCGACAAGAAAGGTGGAATAAGAAATTATCCTTCATACAATTTTCAACAAGAACGTTCTTATTCATTTTTTTAATTTTATAATATTGTGTTTCCAAGTAGTCTTCGCCATGAAACTTTCTTCTTTGGGTAAGCTGATAGCAAGACCCAGTAGATTGAACCTGTTCCTGTTTTTTAACCTTTCCACGGAAACAACAAGTCATAGACGAATAGATTCCGAACAGTTTCCTCGAATAATCTCGATAATGGCAGCTTCAGATGTTTCCCATGCAATGAATCACAAGAGAAAGGGTCTAGATTTGAATATACTTTTTCTTCGTAATCAGCAGTGTTCTTCGTGCAACGACATAACTCATTCTTTCCGGTTGCCAATTTGAACGCAATTAACGTACAAGAAAGATATGAATCTCTCGGAGTAAGAACATTAACCTCCGGCGAACTAAAAGCCCTCGATCGTGTCATGTTAAATTAATGAAATGAATTTAGCTTTGCCCCTGCCCTTTAACCTCATCTTATAAATCGCTCCTCTTGCACTCGATAAATTTATCCTTATCTCATAGAGATTATTGTTCTAATAACTCGTACAGAATTCTCTAGCGAGTGATCTTTCGCACGATTCTACGTTATATCATAGATAATTTCGCAAGTAGCTTGTTAATTATGTGCGATGCTATAAGTGTTTCTGTGTTTTAACAAGCTGTATAACTAATAGAAATGTTTTCAATGGAACTTTACTTGGAGCGGTGTAACGCACGAACATTGAAACACTTATTATAATAAGTAGACAATCAGAAACAGGGTTACGGAAGCTTTACATTCATGGTGCAACGGGTTTAAAGCGGGGCTTCGGTATAAAAATCCATTCACGTTCATGTAGCATTAAAACACTTCGAAGGTGTGACTCAGCATTCGTGTACTCTCTGCGGTAAGCATAGCTTGTGGTTGAAGTGAATGCTGAATTGCTTGGTGCACTCACGATAGTCCGAAACGAACAGAAACTCGCAGGTGTCTGTGACCATAAGTAGATACCAGAACAAGTCCTCGGGATCTGCTTCATCCGGTCGGTCTCCTTGCTTCCCCTTCGTATTCCTTCCTTCTCTTTCCTCGCCTAACGCATCTGCTCGCCACTCGCCACTCAATGTATGTATCGGGTTGTCCAGAAGGTTCGTTGGGGGTTTTTTAGGAAAATTCAAAGGCAATAGTTTGATGTATCGATAGACATATATTTATATGTCGTTAATGAGACACCCCGCAGAGAAGAGAATTTTTAGTAAATATTATCACGATGTAATTCATGATTGAAGATAAATGCACTTCGACGTGAGCCGTTCAACAGCTAAAGTGATTAATACTATCAAAGAAAAATGAGAGAAAATTGATAATTATGAAACGTTAACACATTCGAGTGAATAACTCAAGTGTGAGTCTTTAGATACGTTGCACTTCGGTCTCAAAACGTTTGAGTACGTTTTGACTAACTTTCACTAGTTAGTGTTTATGGCATTTTTGTGACCATAACTTTAATTAACAAAATTCCGAAACTTTGGCATTTCAGCGGCTCATATGTCGGGTTATCCTGCCTTTTCCAGTTAAAGGGTTCATCGAGTAATGCGTACCGCCGAAGGCAAGGTCACTGCCAGCAACTAACCGAGGTTCAACCAATCCTTTCACATTTTTTTTCCTCCTTCAACCACTGGTCGATCTCTCTTTTTTTCCACTGATCTTTCGTAAGATATCTCCTTCTATCTTAAAAGGTAGTTGCAAGGTTTAAGGCCAGACCTGGCAGTGCAAACACGATCATCCGCTTTCGCGCATCTCTTTTAAGAATACATGAAAAGATCAGCTGTTTTCGACGACCTTGAATTCCGAACATCCAGGAAAAAGTTGTTAAATACGGAACAATGGCAGAGGAGATCAAATCATTGTTACGCATACTGTGATGTTGTATCATCATTTATTTCTTTCGTCGTTGCTTTTACAGTGTCGTATACGTGAAAGACGTGCAGCTGGGTCTCTTTTTGCACGGTCTTTTTGTACACGATTTATTCACAGTTACACAATACTTTCATACATTCCATTCACATTTCCACGGATTTGTTTCATAGGTTTCGCTTACGGTTGTTCGCTTTATACGGTTGTAAAACCGCAGATTAATTCTCTACAGAATTTCTTTTCCACGGTACGCATCTACCGTGTAAAACGAAACCCAGGTGTGTTTTAACCCACACACTTTCTATCGCTGTTCTGCAACGTAGTTCTCAGTTCTCTAAGACAGTTGCATCATACATAGTTCGAGAGGAGAATAGTGGTTCTCCACTTGGCTCTTTCTCTTGGAATGTTATCTCATTGGTTTATTCATCCTCGTTGATCTTTCCTGGGCATAAGCGTATGTAGAGGAAGAGAAGTCAGGTATAACCGCAGACTGAAGGAATGCTTAATGAGGCAGACATCTCGCGTGGGAGCAATCATTTCCGTGGGGACCGTTTCTCTAGGTCCGTACGTAGCAGGAAAACGGGCAACGAGATTCGTAATGTAGAACGCCGACACATCGTACCGTAGGAGACACGAAATTTGAATTTAAAACGGGCCGAATGGCCAACGATCAAGAGGCACTGGAGCTTTCGAATTAACCTCACCCTGACTAAATCCTACCTCGGTGATTATATTTGCTCGTACGCCTGTTGCCCGAACGATAAGGTCCACGGAAACGAGGGATTTGGTTTTTAGTCTAGTGCTCGGGTTACGGCTGGCCATTAATTTGAATTCGTTTCATGGTAATTCTCCTCTCGTAATTAAGAGAGCTGCCTTCCAATCTCATTTATTTCTTTATCGAATTAGCATTATTAATCGACATATAATCTTAGTCTTTCCGGTTACGAATAGTTATATCGCATCGTGATACAGTGCACTTTGTAAATTAACACCTGCCAAACATTACGACTGATGATTTAAGTTATTTAATGGATTCAATTATTTGCGTTATGTATATCAAACATGAGTATATAAAATCTCAAACATTGCGTCGTGATATATTCGAATAATTTAACTCAAAATGGGGAACAAGTGACTTTGATACTTTTGGTAGTTCCTAGTCTTAAATAGTCATTAAATGAACCAGTGACGCGCAGTGTCAGTTGGTTGAGACGCAATAAAGAAATTAGGCGAATAACAGAGGAGAAGAAACGTAAGATTCTTCGAATGGCGTAATCGAATGGCGAAATAAGATCTTCGCAAAGTGGTTGTTCCACCGAGACAGGTTAGATCTGTAAAGAGTCCATCGAACCATGACGTGCTTGAGAGCAGTAGCCGCAGGGCATCTTCGCAAAGTTCTCTCGTCTTCGAGACACATAATGGACGTCGAAACAGCCGATCTTCGTCGTTGTTGCTTCTCGTCTGTTCACCCTCGAGTCTTCGGGCCGATTGTCCGTAATTTACGCGTTGCGTGGAACAAATAGTACACCGCGAAGCATAGGGACCTGACGCAAACACGAACATACTTCGAATAACGCTTACTGCCCGACATTATCGTTGACCACCATCTTTTTCCTCATCCCTGTTTCCCTCGCGTCTTTTATGCGACTTCTTTTCTTTTTCTTTTTCTTTACCTTTTCCTCGGGCTGTTCGATCTTCGTACCGTACCCGGCTTGGCCGGAAAATTCGTATGCTCCGCGACCGTTTTTTTACATGGAAAAAGGTGTATTTTTGTGAACACAGGGGATTACAAAGTTTAGATTACAAAACGAATAATACATTATCGAATACAGGAAATTTAGAAAATATACATATCTCTTTTGACAATCGTTTATGTAATTGTTAAATAATGGCAGTAGAGAATACATTGTACATTAATTCGTATGAAATATTTGAAGAAAAAAGAGTCGAACATCGCATTCGACAAAACCGCAGAAACTTATGGAAATCAGCCCAATACAAACTTAAACCAAAATCATTTTCTATTTATATATTAAAAACCGCACGAACTTCTAATTATTATCGAATCTCTTTTTCTCTTTTCGCTGTTTCAACTAATTTCGATGATTATTCTTTCAGTGTTCCCTCCGTTTTTTCCTTCTGCCGCATATTATCCTTCATCCTCTAACGTTGCTGAGCTTATTTTATTACCTTGCGCATTTGCGATACCTTCTATTTACCGGTGTTCTTCTCCTCCTGGCTCTCATGTTTTCTTCTTCTTCTGCTTCCCAGTTATTTTCTTGGCGAATAGCCGCACTCTTCTTGTAGTATTCCTTTTGTATGTTCTTCGCCGTGGCTCGTGCTTCCAGCTGTCCTACGTTGCACCCTGCCATTTCTCCGGCACTACGTAATTTTCCCTCCGATCACCAGTCACTGGCAAAAAGTGAGTAACGAGGTATGCCATGTGAATTAGGCGAAAGATACGATGAACTTCTTGCCGGAGAAATGGAAACACTACAACTTACACTGATGGCATGTAAGAGCGGCGAATATTTGGCATGCCGAATATCTTGAAATACAAAATGCCAAATAACTCTTCCATTCGGCATATTCGTATTTCTCCAACCATTTACACCGCGAAATCATGAAATATCTGTGATATTATCACTTGTATAATCATTGAAGATTTCACTTGACAAGCTTTAACGTAATTTGCTTATTATCTTGCGAATTTCTCACCGAATGAAAATACTAGACGTCCAAAAGTATGGAGGAAGAAATAGAATGAAACAATAATTCTTATTTCTCAATATAATCACCCATTATTTAAAAACATTCCATAAAAGGTTTTAATAGAGCGGTATTGTTGGACTCACAATTAAAAATTGGGGTATCCTTCACATTCGTCCTTTCGTGGCTTGTCCTCTTTAAAGCAATCAAAAGTTACTTTTGACAAAGTTCAGTAGTTGGACCGTTTGATCAAACGGGACTAATTAGCATTCACGTATTTACCTTATGTCTGTTAGAAACTCATTCGTTTTAGTCGACGTGAACTTTGGCAGTCCGTTTTCATCGAAGAACATCCACAGGAAATCAAAGTGCGGGTGGAACATATTAGATTAATTAGGCTACCTTGACGATAGGGTGCAAAGGATTATGTCACAGACACAGGAGCAGGGGGGGGGTTGGGGGGGTTGGCTGAGAGGTGTGCACGTGTGCCTAGTTTGATCTTGGAGTTCCTCTAACAAATCCTCTCTTGTAAAATCTGAAATAGGAGGACTGAATGTGCCCCTCGTATTAATCGGATTATCTACTTATCCGCTTCTCTCACGACTGAACGACGACGGTAATTTACTTTACGTCGGCACTTCGAAGAGGACATCGATGAACCCATCGCAGTAAGTCGAGCACTTTCGCGCAACGGAAGACTAGTCCTATTATCGAGACACATCTGCTCAACACTTTAACCTCCTAGCTACGCATGGACTTTACGCGGCTCTGTATCTTTGTACGGTAATATTCGACGCGGACTGCGAGCAAAAAATAATGTAAATAGCACTGCGATTTGTATCTGATGGTGCTTTCCACTATGAAATTACGTTAGATTAGAGTTAGAGATTAATAAATTATAATTTCTTTATACATTTTCATGTAAAGAGTTCGAAGAAGAAACATAATAAGATGGCATACGCGAAAGACACTATAGTGGCGTACAGTAGATAAGAGGTTAATAGTCAGCCTCACGTAGACTTCGCATTAGAAATTTTAGCCCGGCATTATAAAAATGATTCGAGATACAATCATTATTAGTGTTTTTCTATTCTGAAGAAATTTTGCAGTGTTTCTCAACCTTTTTTATCTCACGGCATACTTAAATTATGATGATAAATGTATTTTTTACTATATTGTGTATAGGTTTATTGTAACAATGATATACTCGTATAATCGATTTAAAGAGGTTTGAATTTAGATATGTTTATTTACTGTGCTTTGGACTTCTTCGAAAATAATTTCATTAATGATCTTCAAGAATGTTTGCCGTGATCCTCTCACGGCAAAATTGAAACTTTTAATAATATTTGAATAATGAATATCTTAGGAAACTATCGTAAATTTGTTATTACAAATCATATAGATAATTATCGAATTAGTGGAAGGAGAGGTGGATATATTCCACGAGTGCAAAGGGTTAATGAATAATTTCATTAGTTGATCAATGTAATCGCTATCTTTTACGATCAATTTCATTTGATCATCATTTCTAATTAATCGGTTACATTAAAAATGTTCATCGATCGAGGATCAAGTTTGAGCTTCATGCGATACCGAGTCACGGCACTTATTAAATTTCCTGGTACCTCGAACGGTGCTACATTAAAAGATTCTTATCTCCGCGAGGCCGAAGTCAATTACCTCGTTGATCTTAGAATCTGGTAGTCACAGAAATTGATGGTTACGTTGACGATAAATTGAATTTTTTCTTGGCATTCGTAGCTTCCAACGGACATCTTTAAATCGCGGACTATAATTACGGACGAAAGAATGTCGTAGAACGGCTGGGAACTGTTCGCTTTCTAGTTCCCCTCTGCCATTCCTTACTTTGCTTCACCTGAACTCAACGCATAGAATTAGCAACAATAAGCAATGTTATTTTATAAATGCACCACAAGAAATTTTATTGTTCTACTATTTCCTCAGCTTGCTGTCAGTTGCATTACGACAAAACCTAACTTTCACTTCGTACGTTTTACGTGAACGAGGAATTGCGTTGTTAACGAATTGGAATAAACCGTGGATTTATTTATTAAATATATATGTATCAGGTATACTGGAAAGTAATCAATAACTTTTTGCATATTTTATGAACTCGATTTATTTGTTCATATTAATCGCTTAAAGCGTATTTTCTTTAGTTCAATAATTTTTGGAAAATTTCTCTCAGTTAGACTGAGGGATCCTGGTAGTTTTGGATGTCCAGGATTTTTCGAATAAGAACTGTATTTTCCTAATGAGAATATTTGTATTACTTAATAATGGCGATTCACCTTTTGAAACAATCAAATTCCTGTCTTCCGATATCAAAAAACTAAATTACATCATAATTCTCAAATTTGTATTCTTATAAATGTTTTAGTAATAAATAGTGAAACCGGATTGATTTTGTTACCGAATTAAAAGTAGCCGCATGATGTTTGCTTTTTTGGAAGAGTTCCCCGGTTAACAGGTTAAGCAACACACCACGCAATCAAAGAAAGTCCTCTATGGTTTCTATTAGTGTTTTGACGATCAGTTGGCACGAAGCCAGAAAAAGGCTGCTATATAACCTTCGGTGAATGTCTTTGCCGTGAACTTTTTCGCGGAAATAAATCTTATCGTAGACGAGGATCGCAATTTTCAGAAAATTACCAGGGTAGAGAATGATTTCTCCGAATGGAAATTGGTAAATTAACGCAGGGAACATGGCCCAGCATATGCTGTAATCCCATATCGGTAGACATTTGTCGCCACGGTTACGCAAACAAAATAATTAGGGGAAGACCGTAAGAGAATTTACCCCAAAGCCAGTTGGGCTGCGAAAGAACTAAAAGAGAAACACTCTCACTCTCGTTTTGGGACTTTGGGAATTACGTAATCGCGCAGAACCTCGCATTAAACCCTTATTATGTTACAAGCCGAGTAATCTCGGTTAAAGGTGAATCTCTAAGTAAAAAATCGTTGATTAACTCTCGAGTGACGAATGCTGGGTCATTTTAACTCATATGAAAAAGTTTGTTTATTATTAGTAAAAATATCGTAAACATGTATCGTAGTATATGTATATATTTATATCATTTATTATGCGGAAGAGCAGTTTGCAGCTTCTTCTATAATTAAGAAACAAAAAACGCCGATTCGCGTATTCCATCTTCATTGTTTGACAAATGAAGAACCCTGTTTCACGTCTCCCGTTGTAATACAAAAGTTCAAATTCATAATGTTCCATTTACTGAGATTTCTTGCGGCTCACGTTGCACAATGGACATAATTAAATCGATTAGTTGATTTCTGCTATGCGTGCATACTTTTAAAGACGCACACGTTGACATACAAATATAACCGAATGTATTAAAATAAAATAATGTAATATATAAAAAGCCAAAGAGACGACTGACTTTGGATGCCGACAAAACCGTAGTCAATGACTGCGCTTTATAGACCTGTCCTGGTGCAGCACGCAATTTGCAAGTCGTATTCCTTACTCATTAAAACGAGCAGAAAGAGCGGCATATCAGAGCGTCATTTTCGCTTCTGTTTATGGTTGCCCGTTTGCGGGAACTCGTCCTTTTTGTCTTCTCTTTTTCTGTGGCTGAAACAGGCCGTATTTTGCGCCTTTTCATTTCTGACAGGCCGCCCATCTTCCCTTGGTTTTACACTGTGGGGTGCCCCATCGTGCCCCTATCCTGCCCCCATACTCCGCTACCATGGTTTCTCGCGAATGACCATTTTTATTCGTCAGATTGCACGGCGAATCTCCTTTACATATTGTTCCGCACATTTTACTTCAATTAAAGTCATCCGTCTCGATGAACGACACGAAAAGTGCACGAAATCGAGTTTACAAATGTAAATCACAACAGAAATCGACTAACGATAATATAATGTTAATATTTATATACGCTCTCATATGTTCATGAACATATACGAAAGGCGTTTTACGACCAGCAAACTTTGCTGGGTACCACTCACTTACTTTTTTAGTACATTAATATAGTACGGAAGATACTGTTATGTGTCACATAACCACCGATCGAATAACTGAATCTCAATAACTCCACGATGTTTCTTATTTTTATTTATACAATTTGGTATCAACTTACGATGTTAATGGCTTTTTTTGTTAGAACACTTCGCAGGTAAAGGGTTAAAAAGAAATTCAAATGGAATATTAGAAAATGCGTGATACGAAGTATGAAATAAATTATTGCACGAAGTGCGAGATACGATTATTATGAAAGCAGTAAAAAGCTCCTAGTAAATAACAGTTCATCATACGGAATATCTCTTCTATTAATCTATGCTAATTCTCTTTTCGTTTCTGCATGTTATTAAACAATTTTAATCAAGGTAAACTTACGCCAGGAAGTGGAAGGTGGAAGCTTCACCGAGGTCCCTTTGTTTCCCGCGGAACAAAAGACTTCACATCGACGGTTTCAATTATTTCACAGAACTCCCGGCTCTGAATGCGCGCGGTTTGATAGGGTATAATAAACGACGATCTTTTTCGTCTTTCTCCTTTATCCGGACAAAGAACAAGACTATTAACGCAGCAAACCATAGAGAGACAATGTGAGATGTGTTTTAGTGCACGATGTGTACAAGATATTTCCGTTATCATTTCTCTAAAATCAAGGAAAATTTCGTTTTTACGAAAAGCGCTTCCCTCTGCGTAGTTGGAATAACAAGTTTCGTGCCGCGGAGAATAATAACTGTTCATAAGCACAGAATTAAAGACTCCGTGTAGAAAACACTGAAAGCGTCGAAATTAAACAAAATTTGTTTTACAATCACTAATTGTTCTACATATCAGTGGTAACTGTGGCACTGTAGCATAGAATTGTAGTGCAATTTCCTTTTGTAAATATTAGGAAATACTAATTTACTCCTTGAAGCTGCTTTCAAATAATAATAAATGACGTTTTAACAAGTTCAACGGCAACCTTACAAAAATACAAAACGACGGGAAAATATTTCTGTGTAAAATAGTTCTATTATGGGAATGAAAGAAGACTTTCGTTTTCTCTCCTGAGAAATTTAATTTTTGGCATTTAATGTGTTTTCTACGAGGAGTCTTTAATTGTTCATGCAAGGCTTGCGGAACTGAATTGCGAGCGTTTTAAGAGGTTCAATATTTTGTCGGTCAATTGGAGTATTATAGCAACAATTTTCACCTAACTTCGCTGAAGCCATTCTGAACATCGTCGACATCCTCGGCAATGATCATTTGTCCCATGTAGAAGATGGGTGGTTCCTCCTCGATGGTTTCATTCATTTCAACCCTCGACCCAGTACCACTCTTCATCAGTAGAGTCTTGCTCTCTTCATCAACGTACTTCTTATTCCACTTTTCTTTCCATCTCTCCTTTACTCGCCTTCACCCCCATTCGATTCACCCTTCTTTTTTAGCCTTCTTATTCCTGACTCGTCAGCTTTTCCGCAGAATTTTGGCAACGGTAGGATTAGGGTCGTAACGGCGTACAAGAGTTTTACTGGCACCGGCAATGTCAGTGTTTTGTTGCCATGTAATCACATGTCATTTACAAGAAAGGTTTTAACTTTCATTTCTAAGGAAGTATCGTTTCTTACAGGTTGATTGTGAAGCCAAGTATATTCATGAAGTGTAGAACGGAGACATTTTTGGGATAAATTTGATGTGGGGACGAGTACTAACTCCTTGAGGGTTAAATGAATGAAACCCTCGAGTCGCTATCTGTCTTAGCCTGTCCTCAAAGTCTCGCCCTTTTCATCAAGTCTCTTCTTCGTTTAATACCAACGTCCTTCCTTCGCGACCTTCGATCCAACCCCTTAATTTCCTCCCTGCAGTTGCTCAGTACTTAGGGCTGCTAGCCTTTTCACGAGGGTTTTAACCTCTCATTGAATTACCTTTGATAATTACTTAAGATACTCGAATGTCTCCTCGTAATGGCAAAAAAATTCATTACGTCCGTTCATCTTCAACCCGCAAACCTCAACTTCGTGAGTCGAAAGGGAACTTGTTTTGGACCAATGAAATGTTCACTTACTGTACAATCTGTCCATGTGCAAATTAACAGTTGCGCCATTTTCGAGAGATTATATTGTTAGAGGAAATAACATATTTAACCGTTTATATAAAACGTTTTAATACTAACTTCTATCTCAAGTGTTTAAAACGTAGTAGAAAACCATACGATTAATAAATACCATTCTTTTATACAAGAATGTTGGCAGTGTAAACATTAACATTAACACAAGACATACCACGGCGAATTGTTTGAGATTGTATATACTTTTATTTTATATACATAACGCGAATAATTGAATCCAATAATTAACTTATATCATCCAGCCATAATTTATATCCAAATAAACGTGAAAGCATAACTGAGTATCTTTCATTTCGTTTGATTCTTTCGTTACAATATTAATGACAAAAGTACACAATCGTTGATTGCCACGTTTGTCGGTGCGTTTAAGTAATAATTTCGTTTCAATTTCCATGTAATGTATCTTCGTTAGAATCGCATTTAACTAGATTTACGTTATACGATTTCCTTTTAGACAGGGAACAAAATGAGGAGAGGATTAATGCTGATTATTTTCCGCGGTATGATATCATGCGAGAATTGTGTTGGACGTCGGGATTGAAAGTGGTTACGGGGAGGTAGTTTCTGAATGAAAAGTAACATCCCGCAGAGTAACCACGTATCCGTGGCAATCGATCTGAAAGCGTGTCGTGTCGGGATTCTCACACGTTTCACGTGCATTCGTATCGTATTCCGGATAGGGCAATGGCATTGATCGGAATATCGCATATCCGCGTTGGATATTGCCTTGCGTGGGACGAACAAGCAAAGCGTGACTCCGTTCACGTCCGTTCACGTCCGTTCCCGCCTTCGCTTGTCTTTCCGCTTGAGTTTTCTTCTTATTCGACCGCGGTTCACTGGGAAAAGTTCCTCCTCAAACAGAGAATCGTATAACGATACTCGGAACTGATTTAACAGTAGAACTACCAGTAATATATTCTGTTATATTTCACCTATATTTGTATATATGTACATCCTTCAAAAACGATTAATGGAAGAAATAAAATAATCGCTTTATTTGTGTCCATTGTGCAATATGAACCGCGAGACGTGCCGCCGCGGAGCCAGTAATATATTCTGTTATATTTCACCTATATTTGTATATACATATGTACATCCTTCAAAAAGGATTAATGGAAGAAATAAAATAATCGCTCTATTTGTGTCCATTGTGCAATATGAACCGCGAGACCTTTCAATAAATGAAACCTTGCAAATTCGAACATTTTTATTAAATTCCGTGGATTCGTTATTTTGACTGCGTTGGTGGTTCTAATGTTAAGCACGTCGTTGTGCACTTACAATCAACCGAGATTTATGAGCCGAGTTTGCATCGATGATTCGAAGTAACCATAGGTAACGACATCGTTTATTGATACCTTTTACTAGTAGTAATATCCATTATCAGTTTCTCTTCCTCTTAATTCTTGCCGTTAGAATACTCGCGATAATTATAAATCGCTCGTGGTTACCGCTAACGAGCTGCTCGAAACCTCCTCTGGTTCTTTTATAGATGGAACTCCTGAGATTTAAATCTGCCGGAGAAAAGGATAATGTCCTCGACCCAAGCGGTTGAAATATAACAGTATATCCTTGCGGGGTTAGCAATTAGAAGAAGACCATGCCGCATTCCACCGGCGTATTTTTTCGTAGAATTTAGGACGAGTTAATGAGAACTCATTTATGAAGAATTATTCACCTAATCAGATTCGAACGAGCAATGGACGTGTGCACATTTCGAACCGGTGATATAAATGTGCGTGTTTCATGTTATTTTAAATCGAAGTATAAGAATTTTCCCCGAGGATTAAACAAATTGCATAGATAGAAGATGTGGTGCAAAATGTGTTAACCCTCTGTAACCCAATTTTGTTCCTGTCTAAAAGGAAATCGTATAACGTAAATCTACCAAAAATACGAATAATATAATGCAACCGCTCGATACAGTGAAATATGAATTATAGATCCGGCGTGAACGTGTTAGTAAGAATACTACTAACTTAATCTTCGTTGCACATTGTTGGATATACATTGCATGTACATTGCTTAAGCTTTCTGCGAATGCAGTACACGCATGTTTCCGTATTTTATTGAATATTATCGTGGTTCCCGCAGACTATTAAAATTGACAGGCGAAAAAAAGGGAAGGAGAAGAGAGTTCGCTGTGTGCCTTTGATGTAGATTAGTCCGGGTGTGTCAGACGGACGGATATTGGACTAAACGTCACACGCACCCTTGACTGCGTGAGTGTGGTTGATTTACCCCTCTAGTGCTTCTCGCGCTGGATTCTGGATTGTTTTGATTGACAGGAACAAATACGGCGGATCTACGTCCACGGGGACATTCTGTTATCGTGCCCACTTTGCTCCTGGATCATTTCCGGCATATACAATTTAATGGAATCACTCGATCGAATATTTTATAAAATAATAATCATCTTCTCAACCCCCATAGAATCAGGGTGAAGGCTTCCTTTGATCATCCTTCACTGACATAAAAGACGAGGGACTAAATCAAATATGAAATGCATCAAACTATAATATTTCTAAATTGATCGGTTTATGGCGATCGAAAGTATCGATTATAAATATAAGGTTTATTTGATTTTATACTAACCTCATAAACAGGGAAAGAGGGTAATTCATTTTGAGAATCACCCAGGAACATTTGGCACAGCCTGTATTTTGAAGGACTCATTCTTCCGCATGACTCTTACTTGTTCGTAGCGCTATGCAAGTATTAAGCAATATTCGTGCATTCGAAAATACGAGTAGGAATGCGAACACTTCGATGTGCCGTGCTAATTTTTTCCAGTCAGTGAGCCTATCAATCGATTGCAAAACTTCCACCGTCATCAGTTTCCTTTGTTCTCGAAAACTATGCCTTTGAAGTGGAGCACTGTGCTGCGTCATCGTTATTAGTATTATTATCTTGAAATTCGTGGGCTGAGAGACAAACAAAGGGAAAAAAGGAAGCAGGTACTTCCCAATGGAATCGCAGAGCGGATCGGCTTGTTGAACCATCTGTCGCATTCCACGGATAAAAACGCTGTAGGGGGCATCCAGGAAATCCTATACCCTCTTCCGTGGTCTCCATGAAATTATTGTAATTAATAATTACTCCGTGCATAGTTACTGATCCGGTTGCAGCTAGTAAAAGAATCCCAAGGGAACTAACTTTTTTTATATTCACCAGTTTCAGTGATTTCAGGAATCACAAGATTCCCATCTTTTCATTCGTCATAATCAATCCATGCGTGGTCAAATCCGACTAGCTTGAAATTATTGTAATTAATAATTGCGCCGCGCATAGTTGTTGATCCGGTTGCAATTAGTGCAAGCATCCCTGGGGAACTAACTTTTTTTATATTCACCAGTTTCTGTTATTCGGGAAACCACAAGATTCCCCATCTTTTCATTCGTCATAATCAATCCATGCGTGGTCAAATCCGACTAGCTTGAAATTATTGTAATTAATAATTGCGCCGCGCATAGTTGTTGATCCGGTTGCAATTAGTGCAAGCATCCCTGGGGAACTAACTTTTTTTATATTCACCAGTTTCTGTTATTCGGGAAACCACAAGATTCCCCATCTTTTCATTCGTCATAATCAATCCATGCGTGGTCAAATCCGACTAGCTTGAAATTATTGTAATTAATAATTGCGCTGCGCATAGTTGTTGATCCGGTTGCAATTAGTGAAAGCATCCCTGGGGAACTAACTTTTTTTTATATTCACCAGTTTCAGTTATTCGGGAAACCACAAGATTCCCCATCTTTTCATTCGCCGTAATCAATCCATGCGAGGTCAAATCCCACTAGCGCATTCATCCCTTCGTAATCATCCCTATTCCTTATATTCCTCCCTTCGCGCATCACCGATAGTCTGCCAGTATACGTTGATGGACATACAAAGGCGTTGGTTGACACAGAAATTCGTCACTGACAAAATCTGACATTTGGTTCTTTCCCTCGGCGGTTAGATCTTCGTCACAATCTACTAAAGTGTCACAGTGGTTCGCAATTGTTATTACCGATAATAATATTACATCGTAACGGATTTAATAATGCGCGGTAGACACGTCTAGTAAAACGGACGCACTTCAATCTGTTTTCGTGTCTGGCGTTTCTAACTTTGTTATAGAAACATTTTCCAGGTAATCTACTGTTTGGATATCTGTATCTGATCCACGGAAACTTCGCGGGGTTGTGTTTTCTCTCTGGGGCTTTCTAGCAGGATACCTGCACTAATTGAATATAATAGTCCGAAAGTAAATTTGATTTGGGTCTGCCGAATAAGTGGGATTCTAGTTACATTGTACACCCAGTTCTGTTTTTACACGATAGATATGTTCCCGGAGAATACGCGTAGAAAAATTCGTTTCAAAAAATATACTGTAACTATGGAATCTTTAGAATTTTCATTTGATTATTTTAAAGTAACGAGAATTTTACTTTAATTTGTATGACATTTTTGTACGAAATTTCGGTTAACAATGTTCTGTAAAAACAGAATTGCGTGCGCTCGTTAATCCTTTATATTACCGTGTAACTTTGAAGTCACATAAAAATTTATTCGTATCTTTCACTTCGTTCCATTTTTTCGTTGTAATAATAATTATAGAAGTACGCGCAGCAATTGTTACTTTTTTCGACATGTTTTAATTAGAATTACCAAAGCAGTCAAAATGACGGACCCACGGTATTTAATAAAAATGTTCAAATTTATAACTTTTTTTGCGATTTTCCGTGATTCACGTCGCACAATGGACATAAATAAATCGATTAATTTATTTCTTCTATCCATTCTTTTTTTAAGGACGTCCACATAAATATACAAATATAGCTATTACATAGTTACTATTTTTACGTAAAAAATTAGGTTATAAGATATTCTCTTGTTAGATCGTTGGTAAGCCGAAAGTGAAAACGTACGCATCGTGCTCGGCACCAGGAACTTAGGAAAATAAGATGAACTCGGTGTCACGAGACATCACAAAAAATCCATAAATATTAATCAAAAAGTCAAGGCGTCGAAAGGCAGGGGACGCGTTGAATTGGTTAGTGCTTTGAGAAATATGAAATTATTGGTAAGACCTGCAACCCTTGTGAGAGGACCAACGGACATGAAACTTTAGGCGAAGCACGACAGCTTGACTAATGCTGTTATATCGGCCCCTTCTGATCTAGCCAAATGAAATATACTTCTAGAAGAAGCTGATGTCACGAAATCAAAATTCGCTCTGCCACTACCCTTATCCTTAACAAAGAATCCACCTTTTTTTGCTTGATCAGCAAGTATTTTTCCTTTGATTCTTCTCTTGCAGAATCGCGAAGCATATTTATCTTTACATGCACGAGTGTGTTCTGAAATTCAAATATTTTATTACTGCGCCAAGTTTCGTAGTGTATGCTGCACATCGTAACTCTTAGGGTGTGGTCAGGTTCACTTGCCAACCTCGTAATACCTGCTGCACAATTCCCTAGCACTCCTGACTTCAATTAAACAGGGTGGATTTATTTTCGCCAAGTAATTCCATTAATTGTGTGCAATTAACACATTGTCAACGGGAGAAGTGAATCGGTGTTTTTCAGTGGCGAAAACACGATATTTGTAAATTCTGTTGCATTTAATTATTATTAAATGACAATTTTCTTTTAATTGTTGTAAATGACTTCTACATATTTTTTCGATATGTTTGTATTGTACGTCGTGATTATAAATACATTGGATTTCTTTTATTTCTAAATTGAAAGTATACGCGTTATGTTGTTTTTGGATGAACTCCTCGATTAACAGGTTAAATAATAAGACGGCTAACATTGGCTTCGAAATTATTTGTTCTCTAGTCAATTTCGTCTGGCACTCTCTCGGCATGCTCTCGTGTTTCCGTTTATGTGAAGAACGAAAAGCTCAATCAGCGAATTTTTCTCCGTTACGGTAGGAGAAGGAAAGGTACATAGACTCCATCCACTTCCTGGGGCGAAATCGAAGTCGTATTCCACCCGGGTCCTCTTCTCCGTATCTCGATCGTCGAAAGATATTCCTTCAGGAATATTCGAGCCCGTTGATCTGCAGAAAATTGCGTTGATATTTACATAAAATTCTGTGCAAAGAAAGGGGGATAATACTTCCCAATCTGTTCTACCTCTAGGAGGTCGTTAATGTTTGATGTTGTTAGAATTCGTTTTTCATGGTCGGTGTGCGTGTAATCGAAACATTCGTTCCAATTCTCTCACGATGCTTGGTCAAGGATGACCGTGCTAGAAGATTGCTACGATTACAGAAAATCGATTACTCGTAATGATTGTTCGAGTCTCTTTTGTCGGTGAAGTAAAGCTGGTCCCTGAACCGTGGAAAGGAAGTTTGTAAAGTTACAGGATTTCGTTTGGTATCCGTGGACAGACTTGACGGAGATCACCGTGGCAGATTAGGTTGGCAACTATTTTAAGTTCGCTACCTTCATTGTAAACTTCGATTAAACAAACTTAATACTAGAACTACTCAAATATATTCTTGATTCTACTTAAACATATATTTCCATATAAATTATGGCTCGAAGATGATGGTCAATTAATAGACTTGATTATGATTGTTTTTGAAGAATGGACTTAGGCCTCATTCAAAATAAAGGACTTATACGTATATGGTTCTTCCGATGAAAAAAAGAAGGCACAAGACAAAAGGTTACTAATTTAATAGTTGCCAATTTAATACTATTCATATAAGTCCTTGTGGCTTCATTTATTTACACAGACGTATGGATTACAAGGACTCTCGTATTTCATGCAAACGGACCTAGAATTAACATCTGGGATATCCAAACAATGAGACCCTCCGGGTATTCAGACAATAAGACACCTGTACCCGGGGGTATTCAGATTGGTCCCCAATGTCAATGCCAAGCTTTCGCAGTTCAAATCAATATCCCCAGACAACACCGCGGCATCATACGAATAATTATCACTGAATATTGCTCTGTCGTCATACTTTACCGGGCTATCATTGCGTTAATTCAACAAGTTGATTAATTAACCCTTTGCACTCGGTGACGACTCTCAGTCGTCTCTCACTTTATGGCGACATTAAGATTTACTTCACTTGTCGGTGATTTAAAATCCAATAACAAAACGTAACTGGATTAAATCTTAATGTCACGAAGTGACATTACTTCAGTCCGACTGTCAACGTGATAATAAGAAAGTTTTTTATTAATTGAATGAAATTCATTAAAATCATACAAATTCTGAATAATGTTTAATGAGATATTGTAATTAAAATCAAATACGACCGCAGTGTATATAACTTCACGGCTACTAATTTCAACTACACCATGCACGACTTATAAACAATGTTCCCATTGTTTTGTCCAACGCTTGTACATTTGCGGTTCACGTAGCTGGGAAAAGCTATTATTTCCATTATTGGGTGTAACTTAGTCTTTCCACCCTCATCGATCTTGGGGAAAACGATGGTCCTCCGTCAAACTTAAGATCCAGTCTGCAATGGTAATGGCAGGTTCTTCAGGGTTGCAACCAATGACCGGTAAGCCGACATTTGAGAACGAAGCGGGTTGAGGGAGCTTCGTTAAACGACCGATTCATCATTCCTCGAGAAGTCTTTAAGGGTGATTAGGTAATACACCGATGAGGAAAAGGGTCAAGATGATGGTCCCTACGCCGTGGAAATCCTGACGCACTTTGTACCCGCAACGTTTCAACCCTTCATGCGTTCGACTGGTTAACCCTTTCAAGGAACACTCGCGTGGGTACCACTTTTTGGTACCATCCTGAAAGGCAACGAGTACCTCGAAAACCTCTTCGTAAAGTGGAATACGAAAACGGAAATTACTTACGAATCGACCTAATATTTGCGAGATAAGAGCATTTTCACATGTTCGGTAGATGTAATTACTAGGAATGAATAACTTATTCCATTTAACGCGGATTGTACTTCGGTGTCAGATTGATCCCTCGGTGGTAGACGAAAGAGGATAAAGTTTCAATTTTCAGTGGGGATTCTTAAGCGAACCCTGCGATGTGTATAACTTAAGTATAGCTAAGGGTCGTGAAAGAATCGTGGGATACATAAGTAGACCTTTCCCGAAGAAGCAGGAAGAAAAGACCAAGGGAAGCCGTAAATCCCTTAAGTCCCAAGCACTTTTACGCGAAATGTAAAAATAAAAGGGGATTCCACGTATATCGGTTTTTCGCTACGATGATTTGACATAGGATATTTCGTCTAGACAGTATTTTTATTATAAGTCAATTCGCAACTACTCGTATAACACATTAGTTAGGTTCCGAAAGAATGTCGTCTTATACGAAACAGTGGACTGGTACAAGAAATAGGGTTCCAAGAAATATATTTATTAAAATAATTAATAAACTCGTAATATGATTATTAAATACAATTCTAGGATCTTCCGAATGTCAAGCATTCTTGGAGTAATTCTTTCCATTGTTCAATGATTTCGAAAATCTTTGAAAAAATTTTGAAGTTTGAACTTCCCTACCGTCACTCACAAGTGAATTCCACAAAATCTGTCTATTTTTCGTTCCACTTATCTCCGGATTTCTTTCGTTTCAGTGGATCAAGTACACTCGCTTTTGTATAGAATTTACTGTACATGCAACTAGGACTATTTACTTGTCTATTATCCCTAGAACATTATGTACAAGGTTTCCACGTTGTATAACATAATAGAATAATGCACTCTTGCAAAATAGCGCGCGTCATCGGGCTTTCACCGTTCGGTAGGCTCTTGTTCCATATTTTTAAATTGCAAAACCGCCGATGTCGATAGTACCTGTACAGGTTTCCACTTTATACCTCGACGACAGCCTGGGCTCTTCATTTCTATTAACTTCCCTTGAAGTTCTTTCACCCTTCCACGTATTCCTATCCCTCTTCCACGGTCTTCAACCAAGAAACCTGGGCACCCATGACATAAGCATGGATACTCCCCTCGCTAAACCAACCCTTGTACCCCTTCAACCATCCCTCAACATTCTTCGTTCTCTGCCACCCAGACTTCGACCTTAAAGCCGCACTTTTCGAACTCATCTACGAATGTGTCTCCTATTCAGATGCAAGTTAGACACAAGTTTCATTTTGACTGGTTTGGTAGTTGTCAAGGTAGTAGTGCGTGTGCATCCACACGAAACAATGCAACTGATGTATGTGCGTCAGTTTGGTGACTTGTTACGTTCCAGGTCGAGAGTTTCGTGAAATACATTGTAAATGTGTCCACGTACACCTGCTACCTTCGATCCCCTTTTGCCACAGAGAGTATCTGACGAGAGAATAGGTGGGTGGGCTATCTTGAAGCTGGGAAAGATCGATAGTGCTAATAAAACACCAATTTCGTCGCTATAAATCGAACTCGAGATCTTTTATTGCCACGGACATTTGCGTATGGTAATTGCTGATGGATTCACAGGCCGCCGCAATGGATAGCTGCAGGCTGCCATGCCGTTAGAATTATTTCGCTGATGCGAGATTTACGGGAATTCAGGCTAACTTAATCTAAACAGAACGCAGGAAACCATGAAAATGACGAAAACTTTGTTGCATAGAATTTTACGATCGCCAGAATTTCTGAACCGCGTGATATAAGTGCCGCGTTAAATGAAGATCCCCACAATTTGTGAACCACGTTATATGTACTTCATGTACTTTAATACTTGTAAATTGCAGCTCTGATTAAAGGGAAATTAAGCGTTTTATCGAGCGCGTTCATGTTTTACGAAATATCTGTCGTGGCAAAAGAAAGAAATGCCAGCTTATAATTCCCATAGTATTTTCTTGGTACAAAAAGTCGTATTGGCAATTTCTATGACCTGTTTGACATGCACTTAGCTGTATCTAGGAAGCTGGTCCCTACTTTCTGGAGTAGAAATAATATCCAGTGAACGAGTAAATGTTGATTCAGCTAATGGCGCAGCCGGTTGGACTGGTTTCCCTTGCATTGCCACCAAAACCTTTACTAATTTCCTCGAACTTACAAACGAAAACATACACTGCGTGAAGAAACTATTACAGATATAGATACAGATCATTGTTTTCAGACTTTATTCCTTAGATTATTTTTAATAGAAAACTATACTCAAAACTTGACGTTGAATGTTTGCCTGTTTGAGTTAAACTCTGAAGACTGTTAGTCAATAATTTCGTACTGCGAAACTATAAAACAATACGCATAACATATTTAATTACTTATGACACGAGTTGAGAATAAGTGAGACCATTTGATTCACGAAATTATGTAAATCAAAGCTAACAGCTACAGCTTATCAAATTATCGATTTGAACAACGGAAATGTTCCGAGAAAAGCGACTTATTAAACGGCACTCTGTTTTGCATGGTTTATTTCAATTCCCAAGTTACGATGGAAAGGAAGTAGAAGTACAGTGAAAGCATTAAAGAACTGATCCAACAAGAATGACAGAAAGGAAGGTAAGGACAATTCGTGAACTGGCAATTCCAAAATTCAGGATCTCAAGCGGGCTCCTCAATACTTCCTTTATCCCTCGTTTTTTTGTTCCAAATCTTAAGATATGGCAATATGAATCGGATGGAAGTCTGCCGCGTGGAAATGGAATTCGACGCGATATCACGCGGAGGGGGTCGTAAATTAAAATGTCTCCATCCGAGGAACGTGGTAAAGGGGACGTTTTACCTTTCGTTTCTTTCTAAGGTCCAGCCCTCCGACGGAATCAATTCTCTTCTTTTAAAAGACTCCCCCCATTTCCTCATAAAACCGGTGCCTCCTTTGCTTGCTTGGAAAGGATTCATTCGGTCTTCTATTCCACAAGTATATTACAACATTGGCTATCAAAAAAGCTTTTAACTCGTTATACTTTAAGTGAAAACAGTGTCGTAGCAGTATATTCAGTAGTTCTATTGTTATGATACGGCGGCATGAATTCAATTAATGCGCTTATTAAATCAAACTCGTATATTTTATTATTTAATATTCTACAGTTCTATACTTCCGAAATACCAATAAAATAATATGTATATACATATAGATGTTATATATTTTCCAGTTGGCCACAATCGCAGAAAGTTTTATCCTACTCTGCGTACTTTTCGCTCGACACTTTTCTCTTTTCTCTTCATCTTCCCTTTACCTTCTTTATCTACCATTTTACAATTAAATCTTTTCTCTTGGTCTTAATGCCATCCGTTTGACAGCCCACTTCCCCTTGAGACGCTTGAAAAACTTTCTTACAACTTTGTACAAAGCCAGACGTAGTGCAGGTTGGATTCTTCAAGATATACCTTAGACGAATTCTTACAAAAGTATGAAAGAAAAGGTTGGTTCTCGTGGACATTATGCGAAATCTGTTATCGGAATTTTACATTTGCCAACACTTCCTCGATGCACAAACTACTTGTTCCTAGTTCATTCAAACGGCGCTTCCCTTCAACCGGACTCTATTAGCATGCTCTGCAAATAATCCTCCTCGAGCGTAATAAAGTTAAAACCGAGAAGAGGTCGGGAAAGAGAGGAACCGTAGCTTGGTAGACTGAAACCACGAAAGTTCAAATTGATTTTGCAAAACCGCGTTACGCTTTATGCAAATTCCACCAGCAGGACTACGAGCAAGGGGACACTTTCACGGTTCCACCGTCTCTGAATTACGAGCGTGATTTCCGGCGAGATGGACCTTCCGGTCTGGCAGAAGTCCAGTACTTCGCGAAAGTGCAAGAGTAAATCAAAAGCGTTTTTCGAAAGGGGCTAACGCCTGAGATTATTGCCGTGTAAATCACTCCAACACGGAAAGAATATTTGGTATCGATAAGAAGAAGCAGATCTTGCAAAGAGGAACTAATGTTTCTTCAGAAACGTGTTTCTGTGGGAATAGGAAACAGGCTTGCTAACTAAAACTGAAAAATACAGTTCTTCTTGTAATAAACCGATGAAAACTACCGGAACCCCTTAGACTAACTAGAAGACATTTTCCAAAGATTTGGAAAATGAAAGCCGCACGTTAAGCGATTAAATCACCCCACTTGAACGGCATGTTTTTGGTTTCCCTGTTCTTCGTACAGTTTACATACACTTCTTTCGAATACAGTAAGTAATAAAAGAGTTGTTCCCGAACGTTAAACCATATAAAGCGTGTGTCAAAGAAGAATTTCCGAGGACAAAGACGTACCAAGCCAAAACTCTTTGAAGCACATTGTTTTCCACCTGATTTATCATTAAACCCCCACTTTTACTTACTTTCCTAGCTAATTATAAAGTTACGAGCCGAAAAGCTCAGCTGAACGTGACAACATCTAAAGGTCCTTTCTTCCGTGTATCCACGGAAACGTTACACACCTACGAAATTCCCTTTTGTCAGATTTTCGATGGTTCTGAAAGCATCGTCTCGTTACGAAGGGAAATGGCAACGTTAACGAGGATCAAAGTCGCGCCTGCGCATTCGGAACCCGGTAAAGAGGATTTGAGCGTAACGTCGTGTAATGGAAATTTAAGCAGCTCCCTCCTTCTTTATTTTCATGAATAAGTTATGTCCTACTCGACGGTACAAATGTACGCGTAATTCCAACCGGACGTAGGCTAATTCTACTGCGAGACACACTTATTTGTTTCGTTCGTACGTTGGTATCTGGCCACCATGTAATATGTCGTGAATATAGCGGTAAATTATGCGAACGTATCAACTGGCAAGAATAAATCGGCCTACTCGGAGCATTAAAGATTACTCGTGGAACATGAAAAGGCATCGCAAAATCTTGCAGACCGGTGTAATCAGCATTCCGGATACACTCTACTTTGATACTATAATTGCAGGTAATAGCATTTACCTCTTGGTATGTTATTCGTACTTCTACGACGTAGTTCTAATCTTAATCGTTATCGAGAGAGACTTTCCACATTTATGTACGTAATATTATAATCGCCACACCATTAATTCAGCTAAACTTCCCGATCTTCTCGCGGATTGCTACTTTAACTGGTTAAGTGGAAACCTAGTATCTAGTGCTGCACACTTTTGATTGCAAGCTAGGTGTTAAAAAGCATATTTTAATATACTGCATATCAGAAACGGAACTGAGACAGCCCGTTTTCTGATAACTATATTAAATATTCACTCATAAATATTAACCCCTTTGCACTCCGTAAGCGCCCCAACGGCGTCGTGCTTTCGCAGCTGGAAATTCCAAATTTAAATCTTCTATTTGTCACACGAACTGAATTAACAAAATAAACATAGAAGATTTATATTATAAGATTTATTCGCCAATTGCCATAGAAAAAGACCATTTATAATTCGTTAATTGGTATCATAAGACATCTTGGAATATGTCCTCGATTATAACCTAGAATATTCTTCGATCGAAAAGGATTAACAGTTCGGACATTAACACTATCAAAGCAATCAAAATGACTCGTCCGTCATTTTCAATTAAACTATAATACATATACTTTTATTTGATATATATAACGCAAACAATCGAATCCATTAATAAACGTAAATCCTCCATCCACAATTTATATACAAATAAATATGTAAACATAATTAAGTATATGTTCGGTAGTTCTAGTATCAAAGACATCAACTCGATACCAGATTGAAAACAAATTCGTGATGATGTACAATAAAATCTCAATTATTCGATTACTGTTTTCTTTTTTCTCTTCCATCGAATATATACCAGGAAAGCTTCGAAAGGGTAAGATTCCTTGGCCATTTTTAGTCGTTCCATTTACATTAAGAATGCTTGAAAAGATCCGAAGTTTGAAAGAACAAGAAAGTGCTCAGTGGTAACTCCGTTCACACTGGTTTCATAAAAGTTAATTGGCGAAGAAAAGCAATCATCGGTAGGAGTTTTCAGGTAGGGGATAAGGCAATCGGTTCAGTTAGTCGTTTCATGAACGATCTCAGGATCGAATTAAACGTCTGATTACTCGAGGGTAACGTGGACCGACCAAGCTTTACCCTTGTCCTTGTTCACTGGCCTTCACTGGCCTTCACTGGGAGATGGGTGTTTGCAATTTAACGGAATCTCTGCATATAGAGTGGACTGGCACGGTGGTTCTGTACTTTAAATGATGTCCCGGAAGTCCCGGTACTAATTCTATGGGTCTTCCAATGGCTACCGTATATTCTGTTGCGCTTTCATCCATACCGAAGGGTGCAAGACAAGAGCTAGTTATACAGAACCAGCTTGTAATAATTGCTAAAACACGTCCATGTCTACGCACACAGTTTGCCGGGCAAAAGCTCACCGTTTATCGAGGATTTCGTATATTTATTAAGTTGTTCCACAAGTTCATGCGATTTTGTTGAATATAAAGCACTGTTTTTCCTTCAAATATTAAATACGAATTAATATACGATATATATTTTCTAACATTATTTAACAATCACATAAATCAATCAAACAAAAGGTATCGAATGATGTATAATGCATAGCTGATAAGAAATTGTTACGAGATACATTCTGTGCCAAGAAGATGGCACAGCTGTTTATAATTCGTTTTTTCATTTATTTGTTAAAATATTTTTTATAAAGTAATGTATTTTGTTGTTGAATAGCTCAGACGTCTGAGTATCTCAGACGTTAATAAATAAACATGATTTATTTCTGTTATCGAGCCGGGATTGGAAACGTCGTCGAAATTACGAACAGGGGTGGCCAACGTTAAATCTTCTCTTGTTTGTCCTGATCTCGTGAGCTCATAATTATTCACTGCGCAACGCGACCCATTAATCCTAAGAAAACCAATACTTTTCCGATAATGTCAGCCGGGGTCATTCCGCGTACCCTTTGCCGCAGATTTACAAGTAACGTGGCGGTCTACGAGATTCATTGGTCTACGTACGGGGTGTGTTACGAATTAATTATGAGTGACGACGTATTTTCGTGTTTTCGTGTTTTTATATTTCTTTCATAATTCAAATTTACATATCCACTAAATAAAACATTTGAATATAACAAGTCATTTATATATCCTGCCTCTACCGTCTAGTAAAATTATGTTTGTTAAATTATTATATTTGAAGAAAAAAATAACGAAATTGTAATTAATGAATTTTACCTTTCTAACTGGTACCAGTTTTAATTTCACAATATTTGCAAACAGCAATATGATAATTTCCAAGATCTACGATCTACGATTTAAGAATAAAGAATTGAAAGATATCCGAGATAGTTGGATAGAAATATATGGGAATCGTAGAGTATCTTGTTTACAAAAGACTCGTACACCCGGTATAAGATCGGTCGTTGGCGACAAACAATAGCCAAGCGGTGATCTTGGATCGGCTTGGAGTGCTAAAACGTGGACTCGCAGAGGGGTTAGAAAGGGTGAATTGCAGCGACGTGCCACCGCATACGAATCAACCCCCGCGTTCCACGTACGACGCTGGGAACTCTCCAGTACTCCTGGAACCGCCTCCTCCAATCTAATAGATTGCAATGCTGCTTATGGTCAAATCGCGGCCAACACACTCCAGAGACCATTCCTTATTAATATTCGGCTTAGGACACTCCCAGTGCGGCCCTCAATTAATCACCCTTTCATTATAAATCGTATACTTTTCATTCGAAAGAGCCACCACTCTTCAACGCCTATCATGTTATTAGGTGTCCAAGAAAGTTCGTGCCGATTTTCGTTGTTCAAAAACCAGACGAAATTTTATGCTGATTTGAACAATTTTAATATGGCAATTATTCCCCTTGATATTCTATAATCCTTACACAATATGATACAAGTTTGAAAATTTTGTTTTTATAAACAGCTGTGTTTTTATTATTTTTATTATTATACAATTCTTTTGCACAATTGTAAATGAATTGAATTAAACCGTACGTAACATCTTCATCTCCATTTTCCATTATAACGAAACCTTCAGTTTTAGTATGCAAAACAGTTCAGTTTTTTCTCGAGATTAATCGGAGAACTCGGTTATGGCTTGCTGGTATTCCCTGATTCGACCGTTTCTCAATTAACTTTCGCGGCCGCTATGTGAACCCGAAGTTTCCATGTAACTTTCAGCGGGATATTCTCCGTAATTCCTGTTGCTCGAGTTTTAAGCTGCCTTAACAGGAGCTTAAACTTTAAGGAGGAATCACATTCTAAGTATACTTAGAGATTACGTGACTGCAGATTAGAGATTTGAATTCTACGAAAGTGAGAACATCGGCGAACAAACGCAAATTAATGATATCGGCATCTAGGAACTACGCTATTTTGTTAACCCTTTATAACAAGGGTGGGCAACTTCATTGATAATTAAAGCCACGTTTAATATGTTTACTTACTTATAAGAAAACCTGGGTATGGTTAAATAAATGTTTTACTAACAATGCACTTTTTGTGTGTCCAGGAGAGTCTCGAGGAACGAGTACAAGAATTGGAAAAAGCGCTACAAGCCGAACGTCAGGTTGCACAACAAAATCGCGCTACAATTACAAAGCTTCAACGACAAGTGAATAAGGTAATTTTGTACAAGTTTCACCTTCATTTTGTCGATCTCATCTTTCATCTCTTTAAAGCATAAATCGAAATGCATAAATCGAAAACTTAGAGTTTGTAGGACAAATTCTATATAAATTACTTAAGCTTTAAAAAATGATGCAGTAATTAATTCACTTTTTGCGAATAAAGCCTCGGACTTTACAAAAAGGGAATATATAAGCTTGTAGAACGTTGGAAAGAAGTCATAGAAATAAATGGTGACAATTTCATCACATAAAATTGCTTTACAGAATGTCCAAAGTATTTGAATTTTGATTGAAAAAGTCCGGGCAAACTTTTTCCGGTACCTAATAGTATTACCTACCAGAAACTGAAATGGTGCTTAGATTTTCGAATGGAATGAAATTAGTTAAAAATATTTGAGAGACGATATTGTGAGGTAAGGGAGGGATAACAAAGTCTATCGCGGAAAATTACATTTTCTTCAAGCCATATCGGATTATCCTTTCGCCGGAGCTTATATTCGTCGGTCCGTCGAACCGACGAACTTCTTCATATCGTTCTACTCTTGGGGATAGAAAAGTTTAAAATCTTCCCAGTACTTTCGCCAAAACTTTCTTTTCAACTTCCTCCTCGAGGTCGTGGCCGGTATGCTACGAATTTTCACTTTCCCGCTATACAATTTGCAATGTGATAAGAACTATTTTCAGGAACACGTTTATAAGAACAATTTTCAGTAGGACATTTGCAAAAACAATTTTCAGTGAGACATTTACAAAAACAATTTTCAGTAAGACGTTTATAAAAACAATTTTCAGTAGGACGTTTATTTGGATGGTCTATTATTAATATTAGTATATTAATGTATATTATAATATTAATAATATTGAAGTTGTCGAAGAAATACTTCGCTATTTCTAAGGGATGCGATTATTTAAAGGACATACTTTAATATAATAATTGATAGTAGATAATAAAGAAAAATTTATTTCTGTTGTTTATTCTGCCAGTATTTATTCACGCGGCATATGTGAAAGATGTTTCCACTTTATATAATTATATATAATATACTAAAAATTGTATTAAAGTATAATATATTAAAAAAGGAACACCAGTTATATGATAAAACGATAGAAATACGAGGAAGTTATAAGAACTATACATGCAGTAACATAATATTTAATATATAAACGTTTCTCTATTCCAGTCAGATTATACTAAGGTTACATATTTAAAATACATTTTCGCGGTAGAGACGAATATTATTCTTGAAATGTGTTTTGTTCCATTCCGCACAATCGGAGCTAAAAATGAACCTTGGAACGTATTGTAATTCTTGGTCCGCGGGAGATTTCCATAAATTTCTTAAACGGCCGTTGAAAAACAGGCTCGCAGTTTTTTCGTTGCCTTCAAGCTATGTTTTCGCTGGAAGAGAGTAAGAAAAGTTGGTTCACTTGGAATTAGTCGGACAAGTCTCGTTGATTATTCGCAATATAATAAAATCGTAGAATAAAATCCGAGCTCTCCAGGGAGTTGGGACCTGCAGTTCCGATTCAAATTTCAACGCATTTTCTGAGTCCCGACTAGTTTTCCGCGGGAAAAAGACAAAAGACAAAGGACATTCTTTGCGGATTAACGGTGCGTGAAAGTGAATTGATATGAAAAACAGGTCTGAGAGACATACCCCATGGAATAACGTAATTCCACGGGGTATACTTTTAGCAAGCGAACCACTTCCGAGATATTAACGCAACGAGGTTGTCGATTATGTGTGTTATGTGTTCTTGCATATAAATGTCGTCATTATACATTAAGTCTGCCGGAAAATCTTGCCCGTCTTTTAGTAAAAAAAAATATTACGTCGTTGCATAATTTCTGTCGCATTTTAGGGTAGAATTAAAATCGATATAACTTCGAGAAAAAATGTTTGTAAGCTATTATATTATAATAGATTATATTACATAGGTATATGATATAATAATAGATTAAACAAATTTGGTCTCGACGTATTTTACCCTAAAATACGACATAAATTATGTAATAACCTAATAGTAGAATTTCATGCCGTTTATTAATATTTACCGCTTTATCAATAAATGTTTGTCCAGGCATTCTCGAAATATTGATTTAATATTTGTTTACCAACAAATTGTTTGATCAAAATTCGTACGCACAAGGCTCGAGCATATAATCGCGAAAGATCAAAGTCTACCAAAAAATTGATGGACTATAAAAAGAATTCCCGGAATTCTATGATAGATTTTTTTCCCTTGGAATGCTTCTTTCGCGTTCCATTTTGAGAGAAGTCGACGGACCGTCGCCTGTGTGATTTGCCTTCGGTCCATTTGCAATCGGAAACGGCCTTAACTTTCCTGCCGTTTGCGGCAATGCGTTCCATTAACCTAACTGGGAAAGACGAAGGGACCCTTCTTGTAGAAGGGAAGAACTATAAGCGAGGAGGGTGAGTTTTAAGGAGAGCCGGAATCACCTTCACGGCAGACTGACTTCTTCCTCGAGACTCCTCCTTTTACTCCCGGCTTTCTCCGCATCATCCAATTGGTAGAATCTTCCTTTTCTCTTCAACTTTATTATCTTATAATTGACAGATTTTTCCAAACGCATTACACTGGAATTTTATATTGTTGTCCACGTGTTTCTATCTAAAAGAAAGCATTTATCCCTTTGCTCTCGAGAGGCGATTTTCAGTTATCACTCAATTCATTATGGCAACTCGAGTGGCGACTAAGAAGCGACATCAAGATTTTCTTCAGTTATATTTTGTTATGGGACGTTAAATCACTGACAACTGAAGTAATTCTTAATGTCGTTTCTCAGCCGCAATTCGAGTTACCGCAATAAACCGAGTCAGGGACGACTTCCGAGTGCAAAAGGTTAACAACACCGTCTAGTAAATAAAGAAGAAGTAATTTTTGGATTTACATAATCCCTCGAGGGGGCTGATATAAGGAATAAACTATAACATATTATTGACGAAATGTTGACCTTCCCTCAAGATCGGAGATAAGTTTGAAACGAGGTTACTTCCTTCATTTCACCTTATCCAAACGAAATAGTCGCCCTTTTTCCGGCTTTAAACCAACTTTATGGACAACTGCAAATTTCCAGCGGAATGAAATGGCCATTTCACCTACGGCCTCAACGATATCGTTGGACGATGAACTTACAAACGATGAAATGGATCAGTGAAATGGAAGGGAATAAGAGTTATATCGCATAGGGCATAGATAAGGAACATAAACATTGATGTTAGAGTTCTATCTACCGTAGCACTGTTAAATAATATCAAACTGAATCCGCTCTACGATTCTTTAACAGTTTCAAGTAAATCAGAACTAGAATGCCTGGAAAGGTAACCACTTCTTCCTACGATTTGCCATCCAAACCTGATTTAACTTCATTTGTGGCTCAAAAGAACTCGTGTAACATAAATCTAGTTAAAAACGGATCTAACGAAAGTAAAATACATTACGTGAGAAAAGTAACGAAATTATTACTTAAACGCACCGAAAAAGGTGACAATCGTTGCATGTACTTTCATAATGTTTTACAACGAAAAGATCGAGTGAAATGAAAGATACGAATAGATGAGTATGTGGCTTCAAAGTTATATAGAATTATAAAGGGTTAACCTGCTAACTGTTTATAGCCAAACCAAGTGGAATGGAACAAGGAAATTATTTATGAATCAACCCAATAACATTCTATGTATACGAGTGTGGGAGACCCCGCAGAAGGCCGGAGATAAACTTAATTGAATAACGTGATACCCTAAACGCCGGGTGCCATTTCATTGCCCCGTTTTCCTCTTTTCTGTTCGGATTCATCGTAGCATAGTTTCCTATCGACCGGATAATACACTTTGCCCTAATCTCGATGGTGTCCACTAAACGTTTCGAACCTAGTATGACGTGAACACGAGATAACTCGTAATGTGAAAAGAAATTGGTAGTTTGGAAAGTTTCAGCTTCTGGGTGCTACTTCGTTCCATCTGTTGCTACTTCAGATTGTCCAGTAATGGCGGCTCCATGAAATCTGTTACAATTGGCTATTTCTAAACATCTACAAGCATTATTCGTCTACATCATTGTTCCAATATCGTAGATTACCGTTTACTTCTAATAAAGAGCATTTTACCGTCGGGGGTTAAGGAACCTAATAGCACCACCTCGTTGGTACGCCTGTTCTTTACAAGGCTTCTGGACTTTTCGAGGTGGAAAACCTGCCGGCGAGACGGCGCCTTGCACCCACACGCATGTTTTACGGAATATTGCCTCTTCTTCTGTAACAAGAATACTCCTTTTACTGATCTACTTGCATCTACTCAAAACTGTTAGGCTCGCCAATAAGTTCGTGTTCTTTCATTGAAACACCAATCATTTTCCCGATTGTAGAAATAGAAATACACAAGCAGTCACAAGTTTTGGATCACTTGCTTTGTCTTTATTCTAACGTTTACTTTAAACGTTCTGTTTTGTATACAATTGGTAGCGTGATGAAATAGAATAATATTTACGTCAATGGTCATTGATCAATCCGAGATACTCCAGCGTGGAAATTACATTATCGAGAGTACCCCATACATCATCCAAGAAATGTATTCATCTTGCACTAATGAGTTTCGCATATCCCATGCAGCAAAGTTGCTCCTGGCGAAGGGAAGTCGTAAGTTTAATGCGCAGGACGATAGGATAATCATTATTATACCACAGACTAGTCTGCGGGGGCGTAAACCGGATGTAAACCAGGGTATTCGCGAATCCGCCTCACGGAAGACATTAAAACTTGAGTAACCCGTCGGCCAGTGATATATGTCGACCACACGATTTGCATTGCCCCTTCACAAAGAATCCTGTATCTCTGACACCAACATTTTTCCCTGTATTCCATTTCTTCCAGGAGGAAGTTTTGAGCACGCCCTATTATTTATTTCTTCCTCCCCCATAAAAGCGTATGATGAGATTTGATGGTGATACGTAATATGATCTGTTATTTTTCAAAGTAGTATCAGTCTGTTTGTAGCTGACAAAACTTATTTCATGAAGAATTTCATTGATTATTATTGCATTATAAAAGTTAACGAGTTTACACTTTTAAAAACATTACCTGAATTTATTAACGTCTGCTAATATTTTTAGTATCTCAATGTACGAATAAATGGACTTATACCACTTTCAAAAATGACGGCTCATTTAACACTTTTTAAATGATTTTTTGTACATATATTGTTGAAATGCTTCCTTTCTAATGGTATATGAAATGAAATTGTAAAATCTTATCATTAGGTGTTATTATTGTCTCGAAATTGAAAATCAAAGCGGCGGTCAACGTGTTAAGAATGTTTTCCCTGATACGAAGATCGTTACTTGGTAGACGTCAATTATTGGAATCCTTGGGACGATAACGACGACGTAGAATGATAATAGGTGCGAGAAGCTCTGTGCATAGTTGAATCATAACGAGTCTCCTACAGCAGCGTTGACGTATCGTATATCTTTGCATGCGGCCGCAATTTATCTCGGACGTCTTCGTAAAGTGAATCTTAGAATTGTTCGTAGCTGGTTGAGTCCTCCGTGAGGAGAAAGGGAAATGAATCCTCATCAGTCATTCATTCCCGCGGGGGCCACTCAGTTAGACAGAGTTTCCGTCGAGGCACGAAAACCCTCTTTACAAGCAGATCTGTTAACGATTATCGATTAAACATCCCCAAAGCCGACAAAATGACATACGGAAGGTGAAATCATGTGGAAGGTAGATAAAACACGCAATATGATAGGAAACCACTGGGAAAATGATAGACGAGAATCAAAATAAAGAGGAATAAAATGAAAAAAGAAAATAAACCCAAAAAGGGAGCCCGGTATTTGGGAGGAGGAAACTTGAGGTGAGAGGACTCTGCGAGTGATGATGACTAATGTACGTGCGAGCAATTTACATCCCACTTTGCAAGGAAATATCCTCCTGTTCCCTCTGCTCCTCCTTTTCCTCCTTTTCCTCCTTTTCCTCCTTAGGACCCTCCACCGTCGGTTTTCACCTCTGTCGTCCTTCCACTCTCTCTTTCTCTCTCTCTTTCTCTCTCTTTCACCCGGTAACTTCTTATTGGCATAAACCCTCCACTCGAGGCTCTGTGCACGGCGTTACACTCATGCCGGGATCGTCTGCAATGCGAGGAGCCATCAAGCCGACGTTTTGGCAAATTGCCTCTGTTTTTATCAAGCGCGAATATTTCTACCCTGCGACCTCACTGAGAGCGAGAGACGTGCAGGAATCCTGGATCTCGCCGCTCTTCAGTCAGACGAAATACTTTTTTTGGTGAATTCGTAGGATAAAAGGCTCTTCGCTTTCACTTTCTCTCTGTAACACCCTTCGGAAAGTCCTGACATACGCCGGATGACTTGCTCCGATGTTACTATTTTTATTATTGGGGTTACCCACAAGTAATGTCGTTTTTGATACATATACAAAATGTTATTTTTTAAAAATAACATAATTGGAACAATAAAATATAAATATCCAACATTTTAGCAAATTACTGTTTATTCAATCTGAAAAAAACGACATTACTTACCCTAATATTTTCAGGTGGAACATTATCGATAATAATAAATGTATCATGAATCTATTCATAAATATTAATTCATCGAACGATATAAGCAGAATCGCTGAATAATTTGCATGGAAAAGTACCAGGAAAAATCCGGAATTTTCACGGTCTACCGAAGAGCAGCGAAGAGGTCGATATATGTTAATCCTTGGATATTTATGTGAGACACAGAAAAGCCTTATTGATCACTTTACTGCGGTACTACATGTATAAAACTGCCCTTAGTTGGATGAAAAATGATTTCCACCGAGAAAAACTGAATCGAGAGTAATGGCCTTAGACACTTTTCCCTATGCATGCGGATGGACTTATACCTTTGCACTGTTTAATCATCAATCTGCTGAAAAATCTGTCAGAAAAAAAGATTGATTCCACTACCTGTCTAAACCGTAACAATTTTCCGTTATTAATTTTCCTTGACCCTCTATATTTGACGAAACGAAACTACATTCGACGACATTAAACTTATCCAATTATAAACAGTGAATAGAATATTAATTGATTTGCACTTGTTTTTATTTAAGTTGCAAGAAATGCGTGCTTCAAAACGTTAGCTAAATTTGTGTTATTAATTTACCTCGACCCTTTATATTTAACGAAATTAAACTATATTCGACGACATTAAACTTATCCAATTATAAACAGTGAATAGAATATTAATTGATTTGCACTGGTTTTTATTTAAGTTGCAAGAAATGGGTGCTTCAAAACGCTATCTAAATTTGTGTTATTAATTTACCTCGACCCTTTATATTTAACGAAATTCAACTATATTCGACGACATTAAACTTATCCAATTATAAACAGTGAATAGAATATTAATTGATTTGCACTGGTTTTTATTTAAGTTGCAAGAAATGCATGCTTCAAAACGCTGTCTAAATTAGATGGACCAAGGAGGCTGGTGAAGGGTACATGATTATTTATGCAAATTCGTGTCATGCGCTCCGTTAGCATCGATTCATTGGAGATTCACCCTTACGATCCACCGGTAAAACAACAAAGAATATCCACGTCCCTCGCGCGTCAATCCTTTTGTATGAAATCCTTTCAAAACAGATCCAGTCGCGCAGCTGACGGATATTTTTCCCATACACTAGTTCCCCTCCTAATTTCAATGTCGACGTGGGAATATCTTTATGCAACAATGGAAATTGGCCAAGTTTCCGTAAAATACGTCAGTAACGTATTATTAATTACATTTCAGAACTCAGAAGTATGTTGTTATCCTATCGTCTCCACCTCTACCTTTCCGCGTAATTATTCCATGCATATCTTAACAAGTTCGCATCGGAGACTTGGAATAGTTGTACCATAGAAACTTATTGCATTGTAAATTTATACCGCGGGTCAGCATTAAGAATCTAAATTGTCATCTATTCTTCCTGTCTTCTCATTATTCGTCACTTTCATTTCATTCCTTGGCGCAGGTTTTTGGCAACGGTAAGACTCGGAATTACCAACTTGAACAAAATGAAAATCTAAATGAATTGTCTACCGCAAAAAGCATATTAGGCAGCCTATAACTCGGCTTTTCGTTGGCAGAATTTATTCATCAGCAGTCTATTGTTGCACTTTTGCAACAATTCTCAGAGCGAACAATAAAGAAAGGTTTAATTATCCTAACACTTTATGATTAAGAATATACATTCCCGCGCGATGCTCATAAATATACAAAACATATAAATATATCAGCAGTAATTCTAGTGTTAATCAGTGTTAAGTGAAAATGATATACAAAAGATTCAAGGAAACAATATCTGCAACCTCGAAGTTATCATCCCCTTTCATCCAATTCCGTATCTTTGATCAAGGAGACGGTGGTATAACACGAATCTGAACGGTAATATATCAATATACGAAGAGCCCTCCAGGCGGTAGAAGTAAATTCAAAGGCGTCAGGAACGGAGGACAGAAAGACGGAGAAAGAAAATAAGTTCGAGGGTGAAAGTGAAAAGGAGAGACGCTACCCTCCGGATCGTACGGCGCCGCGACGTCGCGGCCAGTCTAAAGGTATAGTGTCGCCTGGACTACCACGAATCCTGTCTCGTCGCGATATCGATCATTAATACGATGAAAAACAATCGTGAGAGGAGCCAGACCCTTCTCTAACGTCTGCTATTATCAAACGGATTATATTTCTTCTCATGGAGTTCTTTATTATCCACCTTCGACCTCCCTGCTTGTATTGATCAGCATTGATACTTAGAAGGTATGAATGACACGAAAGTGTTAAAGTTTACGATGTTTTATCCCTTTGCCCTCCAACGGTGAGTCTCACTTACCATCCTCTTCTTTATATTAACTTGAATGGTTAACGAAGATAAATAAAAATACAGGCAACCAACGGTATAACGACATACCTAATTCTCGCCGTGTAGGTACAAAGGTTATCAATATTTCATAATTAGGAAATGTTAAGCACAAGTAATCTTCGTATACGATTGTCTTTACTGACGAAAAAATTGGGTTGTAAGGGGTTAAGCCGATTCGCGCAAACGAAAGCTTGCACTCTCACGAGACAATAAATTGTAGCCCAGTAACCCATTCTAATCACTTCACCAGCAGGACTAAGTAATGACAAATGACTAAACTACATTAGGGTAGTAGCATCCGCGCATTGCATTGTGGTTTACGGTAGCTCAGTTGATCGGTACATAACTTTGCACTTTGACTCTCATCGTTTCCATGTGTTCCGCTAAATCCGAAAGGGTATCGCCGCAGTATTATTGCATGCGTGCTTGGAACAATAGGCTATTTCGTAGAGTTAATCGGGAAGCTCACACACGACGAGGGAAATCACGAATATTCCCTATAATCTCGTTTCTAGTATTCCTCAGAAGCAGGTGGTAAGTTTGCCGATCGTGAGTTTACCGATGGCTTCAAGCTAATCGAAGATAAGTGGATGTTAAAGAATTGGGTTAACACGGTACCTCACTCTAACTTAACTCTTTGCACTCGAAGAATGCCTCCGTTATAAACCAGGCTGTGTTCTAAGACATTTTATGATACAGATTAACAATTTATAAACTGTCTTTTGTTATGGCTATTGACGAATGAATCTTATAATATCAATCTTGTTAATTCAGTTCGCGTGGCAAATAGAATTGCTACGCGCGCATGTGCGTAAGGATTAAAAGATACTCTTCGTAAATCGTAATACGTACATGGTTAATAGCGATATTAATGTCATTAGTAGTACATGCATCGCTTAAAAAATAACGTTTCACCCAGTTCCCTCTTCAGGTTTTAAATATAACCCCAATAAATTCCTAGTAATGACACGAGTTATATCTTGAAATTTAAACTAAAGCTTCGAGATCGGTGGACCGTTCGACCCCATAGTATCCCGGTATCCCGGTATCCCGGTATCTCGAAGCCGCACCTCCGCTTGTTCGCAGAACAAGCATCGTCGCCCTACGGTTTATACGCCCAAAGGTTTTTATCGGAGGGTGCACTCCAGAGCCCCTTTAATTAATGGCGAAGCACACACGCGTTCGCGGACGGATATACAAACTCAGAGAAAACTCGGACGCACGTTGTTACTGCCCCACGAATTATTTGCAGAAGCATCGCCGTCCCGTGTTTAGGGAGAGGGGCTTGAGACAAGGAATGAAAGGGGTATCGTTAGTGACCTACCGAGGGACGAATCCCCCCGGTTTCAGAATCTCACCATAATTTTCAGTACTGGGGTGAAGTTAACGCACTACATTTAGGTGAAACAGTTAAGCTGGTAAACCAGATTAGAACGTTCTAAACGAACAAAATTCAGAATCATTGCTTATAATGAAGGATCGTGTTAATTGACAAGTACGATTTTATCATAGGAAGAAAACTTTGTTTGGGAATCTGTTATTCGTTAACACGTTGAAAAACTCGAATCAAATATATCGCTAATATTCGTAAAATTTCAATATTTTTAACATTACGATTTGTGACGTTGTACAGACATTACGGACGCGCATCACGAGGTATCGTATAACACTGATTTCCGCGCAGTTTTAAACATGTTAAACGCTATTACTTATAATTATTAGCAGCTTGTCAGTAGTGCTTCCCGAAAACCAACAAAGCCAGTCCAATTTACCTTTTACATTTATCGTTATTACGTTATAAAAAGAAAGATCCGTCGAATTGTAAAATATACAACAGGTAGCCAGAACTTCAAGGATGATAATACGATATTAATTTGTGCACACATTTTTAACTGTAACGAGGAGGGAATAATTAAGCCGAGCGTTTAGGAAAGTGCGTCATTTTATGCGGGACGACCTAATAGTTGCCCTACAATGTACCCTCGAGGCAGTAACGTGTCGCACGCATGGCTGAAAACGAATATAGCTCGGAGAGGGTAAATAATTGTCATTACTGCCCTTCGAATTATTCGAGGAGCATCATCGACCTCCCTCAGCTTCGGAACAAAGAATGAAAAGACCGATATTACTGACCCACCGAAAGAACACGCCTTTCTACTGGATACATTCTCATTCATCGAAACTGTTTCCATAGCAGGTGGCCAGAAACCGACATGCTGTTCTTATCCCGAAACTCATCTACTTCCTTCGTTGCACTTCAGAGCACGTGATCCCGTCAGTTGTCACAACTTTATAAACACACAAAACCATTACACGTGTAATCATTAAGGGTACTGGATAGTAATCAATTATTTGTCAGGTATTTTATGAAACTCCATTCATTTTTTCATATTAAACATTATTCTGTTAAATCCTCCAAAGCCATAATTCCCTTTTTGAAAAAAATCAAATTCTCCAATTTCGATGCCCAAAATTGTTCGCCCCCTATTTGATTACTTTTTGGTACCCCTAACGTCATAATACAATCATAATATTTTTAATGACGTAATGGTAGTCGTGTTTAATTCCGAGTAATTAAACTAAATTAAATGTGTAGCAACAAAACTTTGATTTACATTACGTTACGCGAGTTTCTTATTTTTCGAAAAAGGTTAAAGTTCAAAAGTAAAAGTTAGAAAGAAGTGTACGAATTAAATGAAATGCAACATCAAAATTACCATGTAACTCCCAGAAAAATCTGTACAACTCGACATATTATGTTTGTTAACTTCACACAAACGAGTCTCTTAACTGAAATTAATTTCAAATTAATAAACGTGATGTTTGAGGCAAAATCTTGCACGAAGAAAGATAGAGGTTGGTATTCATATACCTTCTGTGATTAACATTTTAAAGGCTTACACTGTGGAGGGAAAATACTTGCCAGCGAGTATGTCTTCCATTTGAGAGTTATGCCGGTGCTTTGGCTAATTATGTTTCATGATATTTGTAAAAGTCAGTCGTGTCGTTCCATACAAACAGTACACCGGAAAGCTCTTCAGCGTTATCATCACGTACCGTTCTTGTTCATATTCAACGAGACGTTGAAAGGCTCAGGTTGGCCATGTAAAAGCTCTCAAGTTGGAACCTTCCATGTGGAATATCAAATCAAGATTCTAGTTTGTTCTTCCGACGTTCCCTTCACCGTTACGTTACCTCCGTAAAAGCATGGCATTTCCTCTTAACATCAGACATGCGATTCTCATATCGAGCTTTTTTTTTTACGAACCCAACAATCTTGTTTCTATCCCCCATCATTTTTCACCTTTCCAACATAAACTCGCGCGAAAACACATTCGAAATAATCATCATTTTTCTTCATCATTTTTAGAAATTTACCGCGAAGTAAACATACTCGATTATGTTAACCACTTATGCCACGTCCGTCGCTATTATTAAGTAATAGAAATATTTTCATTGAATTGTAGTGATACAAATATAAATGTAATTTTAATTTAATTGGGAAATATAATTCTTCTTTGAAAAAATCTGGACGACCAAAACTACCAGGACTCCTTAGGCTAAGAAGTGGAAGACTTCCAAAAATTTGCAATTAAAAAAAGCGTGCGTTAAGTGGTTAATACGCATAAATCGGACTACCAAATAAATCGTTATTAAACAGTGGTTACAGCAATATGGTTCATCGATTTTTCAGGGAAACAAATAAAGCGGGCTCTCGTTCCCCGCGAGTAAAAAGGGAAATTATTCAAAGGGCTCCACCTGCTCCAATCGTCCCTCTTTATTTCTCCCTTCAGCCGTTGGCAAGCTCTATAATGCAGGGCTGCTTGTATATCTGGGGTTTTGCGGGAAGCACTGCTATAAGCACAGTGCATATGGCTATCGGAAATGTACGTAGATCAGCCAGGATTATTCGGACACCCCTGGCCTGTCCTAAGCTCTCCTGGATGCATGCTAATTGCCATGAAGACGTACACGCTACTGCATTATGATGCGAATATATCATTGTATACATATCGCTTTAGAGCACCTACAGAATTACATGCGCTAACCTATTACGTCTAGATTAACACGAATTTAGACAGTTTATGTATAATTATCTTCAGCAATATACGGTGGTACTCTGCAAAAGCCGGCCACTCAACATGTAATAGAATGCTTGCATATAAACTTTTCAACCGAGGGGTTCCACCAAAAAAACGACATCACTCAGGCACTTTCGATTTAGTGATAAAATAAATCCCTGCGATGTATTCATAATTATATCCTACACAGACTGAGTCTCGCAACGTGAGCACCAAAAATAACTCATAAGTTATTTGCTATTTAAAAAAATGTTTCTAACAAAAGTTGCGTGGTTGCATGGGTGACATAGAGTGCGGTAACTATTTACAGTAATATTTTGTTACTTTGATTTTTTGTTTTGAATTTTTGTTATTAGATTGCATCAGAATGCGAGATCCTTAGTATTACAGTCACTGTATTGCATGTCTTCATGGACAGTGTTAGTGAAAAATGAAGTTAACGTATCATATTGGCGAGACATTTCTATCATATCGCGTGTCTGTGCGTATAACAGATCTACTGTCTTGCGGTGATTCTGAAGGAGAAGATCCACTGGGAGTGGCAGCGCTTGGCTTGATTTCTGTGTATTGTATCGTGCCATTGAGACACGCAATTCTCTGCCCCTAGAATACCATTTTTTGATTTTAGAATCGCCGAATCTCAGTGCAGGAGCTACGCGAAAGAAATAAAGAACTAGGGTTGCTAGAAGCACGCCCTTTTGAATCAGCTTTCGGGGTGGCATTCTGTCGAGAACAACACAGTCAATGAAAAGCACGGCGGCATTGTATGCATGAACGTAAATCAGGGCGGACAGAAAACAAAACAAGGTCCGAAAATCTTGCATCGGATTTTAGGTTGCCATGCATTTTTCATTAGGTGGTTTCAATGTGTATCCTCGGAGAGATTGAATTCAAGAAGAAAATATAGGTAGCTCTTCATAAATAATCATGGCGTCTAATGCTGTACGAAGGGACGTGTTAAGGGAAGAAAATAACGTAAAGGACGATTCAAATCTGGTTGCGAGAATGTTAGACCTTCGTCACGTATGCGCCATCGTATTCCAACATATATCACCCCGTATCGCGCAAACCTATACTTCGTGGAGATAACAATAAATTATGCAATTCCATACGTTAAAGCGATTCGACATCCACAGATACGAAATGAAATTGTCCTATCAGTAGGCGAATACACGAAATGGGATTCCGAGTAACCAACCTCTCCGGTTCGTAATAAATTCCCACCTCTTAATGGAAAAAGAAAGTCATAGCCGAGAGTGCAACCGATGAGAAATATTTGAACTATTTGGAAAGTTGTCAGATGTTATCACAGAGTTTATGGTATTTACTTCCGTTTTTGTAATACGATTAGACATCATCGATCTTCCGAACCCCTTATGATTTCAGTGATCCATCTCTACCGTTCTTTACGAAACTCCTTGCCAACCTAACGCAGCTTCATCCTACGGCATCCAATTATTTGTAGAAAGGAAACTTTGTCCCAAGCAATCTCTCAAAATAGAATGCCATGCAAATTCCAGTTTCTCCTAAATTGCCCCATGAAGCATCAGGATTCAGATGACATACCACTCCAGGTCCTGTATCGATAATACGCGAATGGAGGACTCCACGGAGTGGCTTTCATCCTTCCCAGGCACGCGATAGCAGAGATTTTCAATAAACGTAGAGATCTCGGCTTTGTGACTGCCAGAAGACAGATAAGGTATGCCGAGGTAGGGTCCTTAGCAAGGACTTTCGGCAAGAGGATCCTTGGCCTACGCATATTAAATTGTTTGCCTCACAATGTCGCCCTTTCTCAGCTCTCTCACCCACTATCGTCATATTGGCAACCTGTTAATATACTTTATAGAATGTCTGGCTGATCGATCGAATCACCAAATATGAGAATGTCTTCTACCAAAGGAGAATGTCCACTATTTTTTACCATGTTTTAATCATTTTTTATTTTATGTGCTATAACGTACAGGTCAAATATGAGATAGTCCATACATACCGTTTTTTACCATACTTTAAGAATTTCTTGTTTTATGCGGTATAACGTACAAACTAAATGTGAGAAAGTCACCTGCCGTGACAGAATACCTGCTATTTCTTATCGTGATTTAATCATTTCTGATTTGATGTTGTATAACGTAAAGGCAAATATGAGAATGTCGCCAGCCATGGGAGAATACCTATCATTTTTTACGATGCTTTATTTCTGATTTTATGTGGTATAACGTACAAGCTAATATCGTTATCCGGGTACACGAATTATTGGAAACGATTGTGCACCGCGTGCTTTCGTTTTTCCTTTCAAGCCCTACTAACGAGGAACATATGCTAATGAATTTCAAAAAAAGTCGATAGCAGTATGCTATCCTACCACGTTGTACCCCTTCCGGTCTGGAGTAACCGCCGTCTCGCTAATTAATTAAATCGCACCCCCACGTGCCATTCCCTACACGGGGTAACGTTAAGTCCAAAGTGAAAGTGAAGGTCGGTTTAGGTTTGATTGGTTCAGTAATTACGGCGAAACTTCTCTGAACGATCGAACCACCCCTAATTATACTACTGAAAGTACATAATTCTCTAACTTAATTGGAAAGCCGTGAAAAATCAGGCATTTTCCTAATAAGAATGTTTACCACAGAATCAAGTAAAGTTTACAAACCATTATAAAAGTTGGAAGAAGATATAATTGTGCAAACTACAGTTTCATAAGTCTGTCATTCCTAGAATATATTCGTAATTAGTTAATTCATAATTCTGGTCATTCGTATTATCCATGATAGTTAATTTCCTTCATTAAGCTTAAAAACTGATTAAGAGTCATATTAAGGTGAAAGTGCTGGAACCATCTGGCCGCGGGTTTCTCAACCCCGGCAATCGACTCATGAAAGTGCTCCTAGCTGACTACGCGAAAAGTTCGCCATTCTGGTGTCTCCGTGTGATTTATTACCGCGCTCCTCGAGGAAACGGCCGAGCTTCCTTGCTCAGTGGTTAAATATTATTAGACCATCATAATAGTTGAAAACGTTTATTAAAACTAGATTTACCGACGACATATTCAACTATATTTGTACATTTATATGTACATGCTTAAAAAAAGGACGACAGATCATCTTCAACTCTTGCAATACTATCAGTCAGACTATTAACCCTTGCACAGAAAAGACGACTCTAGTAACCACACAATGTATTGCACCAATTCGAGTGACCACTGAAAGACGATATTAAAACTGACTCAAGTTGTCAGTGATTTAACGTCCACTAAAAAAATAGAACTGTAGAAAATCTTAATGTCGCCTCACAGTCGGCACTCGAGTTGCCGCAATAAACTGAGTGGCGACCGAGAATCACCTCCGAGTGCAGACCGTTAAATGTAGTACAAATATACGTTTACTACAATGTAACAGTTCGGTTATTTTACTTCGAACTGCGGGGGTAGCGAAGTATCATTTTTCAAAGGCCGTGATAACGCACGTAAGAACGCAACAATCAGGGTGCTCCTTTGACACGTACGTATAAAAGGGAGGAGGGGAGGAGGGGAGAAGAGAAGGGCACATATGCAGCGACGAGGAACTGGGGTTGACGCAGGCGTACAAGGGAGAGTTGTCCTCGGGGGTTGAACTGACTCAGAGGCAAGGAAGGGAAGCCGTTAATCGGTGGCAGCCAGTCACTCGGTTGGCATCCTCGACGACTCACGAACCAAGTCAATGCTCACGTTTTCACGTCTTTACGTCTTTACGACAGTTTTGCTTTCTTCTTCGCGCGTGATTCTCCGAAAGTTTCGTCGTCAGATTTGCTTACCGATCTACGGACACCGTGGCGAATATTAATTCGACGAGAACACTGGGACACTATGAGTTACGAATGACAAAGATGTTCGCAGGCGAGACGGAAAGAAATAATAAGAATGGAAGTTGACAGATGAAAGAGACAAGAATTTGATTGTACGAGTGGTTTCCGGGCGGACATGAGCGAAGGGAAGTTAAGCTGATAGTGAATGGGACAGCCTCGTGGTTGGTGATTTTATAATCGAAAATACTAATCTACAAAGATAGTTGCCTTAAATACTCCTTCAGTGACGCGTGTAAACGAAGGTCCGAAATCTTCTACCTCGAAATCGTGATATATTTTTTCTACGCATTTTCTATCAGCTGCTAAAGCTCACTCTGTGACATACCGTAGTTAATCATCGCAAACCAAGTTCTTCCATCAATCAAATATCTAACGAATACTTCAAACGAGAAGATATCACCTAGAACATTGTCAAGCAAACCTAACCGAAGCTCACACGCTACGCGTTCCGTGGAGACGACGATTTAAACGAACACGAAACACGAAACACGAAACACAATCTTCCGGTTCACCGAATCTCCTTGAAGTTCGGCAGTGACACCCGTCTCTCTTCAACCATCAGAGTAGAGCAGCGTTGCAGCTGCTGCGATTTCGAAACAGCTGCGGCAACACGATCTGGTGTATGGTGGAGACTATTCAAGACTGTTCCTGGCATCGTCGAAAGTGACAATAAAGTGTGAAACGGAGACGAAGGTGGATGGAACGGCTGTGGATGGAAAGGATGAAGCGAAACAGAAAGAGAACATAGGAAGTTGCAGTGCTGGGAATAGTAGTATCGGTGATAACGGTGGCAGTGTTGCTGGGAGTTGGAACATTAGAAAGAGAAAAAGTAGCGGTAAGAATTGCAGGAGTTGCGTGAGTGGACTCTCGTTCGGTGTTCTAAAGGGACTAGTTGGGAACCCAATAGGCAGGGTGGCCGCACGAGTGCAAAGTTGGGGAACAGCAGGAGGGGTGAATCCCTCTGCAGGCACAGGACGGGAATGTCCCGGTGGACAGGGTGCCCCAGAGAACACGAGGAACCTCCTCGTCGGCACGAGCAACAATCACCGACTGATGGGCGCCAACCTCACTAAACAGAGCAGGGTGAGTTCAGGGGTTGCTCTCTTTTTACGAGCGCAGTCAACGATGCAAAGTTTCCTCCATTCTTGAAACTCGTATATACGTGCTTGAAAAATATATACGAAATGCAGTGTCCAGTACTTTGTTTACTAGGATTATATTAACAAATGACTCCTGATTTCCATTTTATATATTAATCCTATTTATATTCTATCGTATGACACAACAAATACATATATCATGTGTAGAAATGAATTCTTTGCGACCTTTGGATACAATCAAAGTTATATTTAAAAAGAATGAAAGCATGTCAATCATGGAAATTTGTTCCGTTATTATGTGAATAGCGGTGAATAACGGATTATGTGAATCCAGTTGGAAAGAATTGATTTCTACACCTAATATGTACGTACGGATATTAGTTTAAAAGTATACGATAAGATATTTGCTTACGAAGAATAGTTGTTTCGTAAATTGTGCATTACTTTCGCACCATAAACGATAATCGAGGAAAAAAGTTCCGAGGAGTTTTAGGTGATATAAAGATATAACCGTTCTCCCGCTTGGGAATAGTTGTGCTTGCGCGAGTTTCACAAGTCGCCAGAACTTTTTTAAGCTCGCATACGGGTTTGCAGAATGGTATGCTCGAGAATCACGAGTGCAGTTATCCGTTAAACGAAAAAAGTCTGCTATTTTTTTGTAATGAAGTTTCTGTGCTCCGCGAGCAATTCTCGTTCGGCGGAAAGTCGAAATAAAATGGGAAACGTTTGCGTGAGGTACGATATAAAATTGAAAACAGACATCGATATATGGAGGCATTCGATTTAATTCCACTGCTCGTACGTAGAATACTGTAGTTACAGTGAGACACGATAAAAATGCGAAAGAGAGGAAAAAAACAGTGAACGAGGAAATTCATGGGCCATTTAATCTCTCTCGCAGGTATCGTAGATATCTCCAGTCATGAAAGACAGTCATTCACAACTACCTTTTTCTGCATATGAATGAAGCATTCATATTCTCGCATTCATAAAACTCACCATTCCCTTTGACGACTTACACCGTGCCGCGTGTCTTCCAATTAAGATCTAATATCTAAGTTTTGCAGGAAATATTAATAAATGCAACCATGCTACACTATTATACACCTGAGTCTCTTTCTACGTGGTGGATGGGTACCGTGCGAACATTGATTTGCAACAAATTATAAAACCTGCGTTATGCTAACGCAAATTATATAAGAAGCAATTTAAAATATGAAATTGCATGTGATCTTAATAATTGATTTGTTAATTGAAGCGTCACTGCAAAGTAATAACGTGACACGATCTTTAGCTGTATTAAAGCCACCAGCCACTTTTTCAGACTTTGCCACGTGTTAGAACCGTGGGAATGTGAAAAAACGTGTTAAAAGGAACCGTGTATATATGAATTGAGTAAAAAGACACCATATAAAAGAGACCCCGGTGTATTAGTATAATCTTTATGCCCCGTGCAGAACCTAACAACGCATAAACCAAATTCATAGATCGCGGCATGTTGATGCAAAAAATCTCAGAAGCTGGAAGCTGGAAGCTTATAAATTTGAACTTTTGACGACTTCCGTAGTTAATCTCACAGTGTTAATGAAGTGACCTCTGACGCATATCTATTCGTTAGAATCGTCGAGTTTTACAAGTATCGTCTGACACGACATCATATCTAAGTCATTGATGGCTTCCAAGGGTGCAAAAGGGAGAATATATCCTTCAAGATTTATAGCGCTTTCGTACTTGCAAAGAAAGATGAGAACCTGAAGCACGTGACCAAGCTATCAATTCCGTTCCTGAAAGAGCACTCGACTACCATTCAGCTGGTGCTTAATTTTTTCTTCGGGTATGTCTCTTTCCTTTCGTCCCGAAGAATCTCATTGGAGAACGAAGTAGAGTAAGAGTTTGTATCGCAGCCTCGGAGTTCCATTGAGATTGAATTATTAAAGCGACTTTCTACAATGATGTCAGAGAAACAGATCGTAAGACTATTCGAAGGATTCAGCAGTCATTAATTATTTGTTACTCGATCACCGAACCCTTCTTCAACAAACGCATCTTCAACAAAATCGAACCCCAACTAACTCGATGACGTTGATTGGCTAACATTGGGAGCTTCTTACGAGCATGCAGCATCCACGCACGTGTTCCGAATAGAACGCACGCGTTTAGTGTGCGCCGGCACACGCGGGATGACTCACTTGGGATTTTAAAGTGTCCTTTCTTATATTTCATCAAAATTCGTACCTTCAGATATTGAAATTTGTTATCCGTTAAACGGAGACTCGATATCATGACTAGGGATGTTCGATTCCAATTCGATTCTTTCGAACATCCCTAATCATAACGAGCTATCAGTAGCAAATGAAATGTAAACAATGTTACCGCATTCTAACGGAACCCACAATTATCTCGAAGCAGGAAGGATTGCAATTACCTGCAATTACCTGCAATTACGTAAATATTGCAATTACGAAGCGTAACACAAAAGAGAAAACAAATGAGTGATTCTGATTGTCGGAGTCAATTAGAACGTGTAACGATCAGAGCCCAAGAGAATGACCGAATGTCGATGCTAGACAAAGAGGGTGAAAATAATTGAAATCAATTGACCTGAATGATTAAATAATAGATTGTTTGTCCGTTGGCAGTGCAGAATAACAGCAACTGAAAAGAACGAATGTGACAACAAAACCCGTGAATTTCCGAGTGCAAATTTCTAGTCTTCCCGGTGCGAACTCCGCCAATAATATTTGCGGCATTCAACTAGTAAATAGAGACCCTAATTCAATCCTGTTTGAAAAAATTAGGAAACATTCGAAACCAGTCTAAACCCACGGAGTAGCGAGCCGCATTGAAAATATCGCTTCTTCTTGGAAGACGAACAATAGGGGTAAGGAGATCACATTACTTTCGGACGAAAAGTAACCCCCGCAAAGAAGCACAGCAGGGAAAGAGGAAGCGCGTTCGCTGAGATTTAAGGCACCATAAATCCAACCTAGCCATCCCTTAAATCCTCCACACAGTGGTCAGCTGGCTTTTACCAGATTGTATTCCTTGATATCTTTCCATTGGTCCTCGGAATTGCTCGGGCTTTCACCTGAATCCTCGGACTATCTTTAATTGCGATGACCTCTCCTGTTGTCTCCTAGCATACTTCAGGTTGTTTGGCGCGACCGTCGTCCGGCAATTCGAACTTATTCTTGGCATATGTTTCCTCGCGATATTCTAGTGTTAATAGATTAGTTATAATGAATTAATGTGCGGTATTTCTTGAAACATTACAAGCGGAAAACTTTTGCTAAGGAATAAAATCAAACCAGCTATAATTAAATAGAGGGGGGAGGGTGAAAGGTGGTTGCAGGGTGGTTGCAGGGTGGAGCGGTTGAATGAGCATGTTACTAGTAGAGGCAATACAAAACGGCTTCACCGCATTTCCCAAGTCCCGCGGACAGCAATTTATTACTGGGGCCGATAGGCGAAATGGCTATCGGATTAAATCGTGTGAAATACTGCTTTCGGCACATTGGTACAACGCAATTATTGATGGGACAAGTGTAGGCGGAGGTGATTCCTCGGTGCGCACGGTATTCTAGCCGCATACGAATCAAAAAAAGTGCAATCAATGTACCGTGCAGCAGACCGATTTAAATTCATGAATAATTTCTCTATCCACTGATCGAAGATCAACGACTTCCGCCAACCCCTTCCATCCGTTTCTACTCGACCCGTTCGTGAACTATCGATTCCTCGAGATTGCGCCTAGGTTTAATCAAGTAAATGCTCTGCCATTGGCCATTCGTGAAGTCATTTAAGGTACACATGATCTGCAACCTCTTCGAAACTTATCGAATGATTTCCTAGAGCTTTGTCAAGTCGATGCATATCGATGCATACTAATGTTACTTCGTTCTAAATATTAATAAATATCACTTGGAAATCAAATTCATCCATTTGCAAATCAAGCTTTTCTACTAATTTCTTTTCATCAACTATTGTAGTCAAAATTAAATCCGATCGATGGTGAAAGGGTGAATTTCATTTGTAAACAGGTGAATTGGATCTGTAAAAGGATTAACTTGGAGTAAAAACCCAGTAAATTCTAAGCCAAGAAAACTACTTTCGTTAAAGTAGAAAGGTGCATATTCCAAATGTACTTACCATCTCATAAAAGTTAAAGCACCTGCATTATCTCTTGGCATTTAAAACCATTACAAATGGTACATGCCGAACAAATAAATTTGTTTGCAATAATAAAACACACTTTCAACATTACTGCAGCGTTATTAACGAATCTGACATTATTTTTGTTTCAGAGGGAGGCTACACAACGCGATGTGGAACGCGAACGACGGCAACGAATTGAAACCGAAGCTCGGTTACGAGAAGCTACGGCGGAAGTTGAAAAAGTACGTTCCAAGTTCCTTCAGCTTCAGAGCTTGTTCGACAGGTAAATCAATCACGTGATATATTATATACGTAATTCATTATCAATCATGTCCGTCTAGTCCAATCGTTTCCATTATTTTCATTAAATAATGAATTCAATTCCGATAGATTGCTGGGCGAATAAAAACTCGACATTTGATATTGTCTCGAATATGATGTTTAATTGATGTACGTCTACTCTCCAATCGTTTTATTAAAACAAGGAATAACGTACATCGTTCAGCATCATACGCAAAACAATTTCCCGCGCGTCCATCGAGGACTGCGGAAATTCGTGAAAAAAATAGTATCGTATTACAATTTAGGGCAGGTTTCGTTGGCGTATTAATTATGATTTTAATATCCTGGTATCATCAGGGAATATTTATCCAATTTATTGAAATTTAATTAAAACCCGACCAGAACACTCTCCAAAATCAACTGACTCGGTGATTGGTAGAATTGCGTGGAACTCTGGGTGGTCTCTGGGTAACAGTGAATATTCAATCAGTGAGGGTAGAGGAACTAGTGGGCAAGATTGTTTTTGGTGATACACACGGCTAGGTTTTTATCAGTGTTACCAGTAACGATAAGGAAGAAGAAAAGAACGAGGTAGTAAATCAATGTGGTTACCAAACATCCGGCAATAATTCGAGGCCCTTGCTCGATATCGATTTCTTCTTCTTTTATTTCTCGTGGCGTCCCGCGGCGTTGCGAAAATCGCTTATTTCATCGAGCCGCAGACGGCAGTTTATTTCCCGTGCGGAAAAGTACAGGCGCGATATAACGTATAAATAATGAGACCGCGTTTCCCACGCAATAACTAGCGGATTTCATGGTAAATCATCGATATTGGCATTCTTCCAATAACATATCGTGGACCTGGAACCTCGGCCAGTTCGGTGTATTATCGTGGCGTATCGAAAGGCAACTTTACAACCCCGAACGATCGTCTACCCGCGGAAACTTATCACCGATATTTTACTATTCGCTGGTCAAGAATTTCTCGTGCTTTCGTGAATGCCATGTTCTACCTGAAATAGGAATATTAATCAGTCTTCTCCGAGCAAACTTGGACACGCTTCGTTTCGTCCGAATTTTAAAATATATTATTGCCAGCCCGGATATTGGTATTCGTGATTCTAAACTCGAGGACTTACTCGAATTGTTCTTATTTGCATTTTCCGTGTTCTAATTGTTTCCTTGCTGCAGAAATTTGTTAACTATATCTGCAGTGAGACCTGCATGTGGTAAAATTAGGATGTTAAATTGTTACGGTTAATTATATATTACGTTGATTAATCGATTGTTAAGTATATTAATTAGGAACTCACAATCAGAGCTACGGAGAAATTCTAGTTCCCAGTTTAAAACTTTAGTCAAACTCAAAAAATTAGTTAAAATTTTACCGCAAATTAGCGGTACTATAATTTGTAGAGAAGCTTTAATATCTAAAAATATGATTCTTTCACACCGAATATGCAATCTCGCAAATTTCATTTAGTCATATCTTCTGCTTAAAATGCGGAAGATTAAACAGTTTATTGGAAACCTTATTCTACATTATTTTCCATGTAATATAATGTAACTGCATACTGTACATCACATGGATTTATGTTTTTAAAGGCGCCATTATGTAATACAACAGAACGATATCCATTAACGGTACCGCCATACGTTGAAGGAGATTAGAAAAATCTATTTTCATATTTCTTCCTGTATTTTCACCGGTGCGGAGTATTACTATCATAGTAGAACCATACCAGAAAGCGATATGAATTTTTATGGCGGACACCATTTGGCACCGATTTCACATTTCCCACTGTCAATGTACTTCCAAAACTGACATAGCTATATGCGATGCGTCGCGGAAGTTTGAGTTTTATCAGAAATACACCGTTGGCCGGTTGCCTGAACATGGTACTAGTGTTAAATCACTCGTGACGTCGTTCCCACCCCCCTTCAATTCTTCCAACCCTGTGTGAGTACACGCAACACGAATAGAGTTTACTCGAGCTAAAAAGGAAGCCGAAATGTCTCTTCTTCCCGGTTCTTTCAGCGAACTTCCAGCAGCCTCTCCAACGCGCCAAAACTACTATGCCTTAGGGATGACAATCATGAAACGCTTCGACAAAGTTTGCCTCGCGATACCCCCGCGCAGGCAGACTCAGGAATTATTCAAACAGTTAACAAACATGGAACTATTTACGGGTGAATTCAGAGGTAACGATATCCGCTTGATGAAGATGTCTAATAAGACCGCATCTCGTTAAATTGCACTTGGAAACTTCGAGTCGAGTAAGTTTGAGGGACTGTGATTACCCTCGGGGTTTTAGACTCTTTACATCAGCGTCCTTCAACCTTTTTTCACGTGCAAACCTTGCGAAAATAGGGGAAATATTTCGTGGCCCGACTGACGGGTAAGATGGAAATAAAAACCAATATAAATAGTATTTCATTTATTAAATCGAATAGTTATAAAATTACAATTTTTAGTTAGAGCAACATCTGCTGCTGCTTTTTTATTCAAACATTTGATATACATGATTTGGAAGACATTTTTCGTGGACCGCTAGCAAATTTCCGCAAACCGGCACTGCTTTAGATTACTTGCGCATATTTATATGGATACCATACGATTCCTTTTATACCGTTGGATCTATATTTTCTTTCATTCATTGCCGCCGACACGTGACTAATACAACTATTGGCATACGACGTCCATGAATATCGCAGAGATTCCGATACTCATGGAGACGTATGACGATCAATCTGCTCGTGTATTTCGTTGAAAGTCGATAACAGCCCGATGGGAATGTTATATCAGCCGTGTTAGCTACGGAAATGACAGTCTACCGACAGCAATAATGGCTTCTCTATCCCCTGTATTCTACTGTTCCTCTACATCTCCACGTTTTAATTCATGTAAACGTCAGACTCGAAAAAGTTATATGCTTTCATTGAACCTTCAAATTTGATGTATCTACTGTCTTCTCTTTATCCCATCCAACAAAAAGACTTAATCGCTTCCCTTTATTTCGTCGTCGTTGCAAAGTCAATTTTACAAATTGTCGGTTGTAATAATTATACTGTCAGAATCGTAGATGATGTTTTTAAACGTTTGATAAAAAACAGTGCATTTAATGTTATCGTTTTCATCACTTGACTTCACGCCTGCCCCGATAATATACATATAATTCATCTTTTAATATTTACATCTCATCTTGTTCCGCTTCTTCTAAGAAACATATAAGGTTAAATAATTCTAAAACTTAATTCTTAAAGTATACAGCCATAAATGTTGATTATGTGGATGCACAGATTGCGCAAGATGTCGGTAGGTTTAGCGTGAATAAAATCTGGTGTGAAGACAAACCGTATCTGCTCCTTGTAGAGTTAATGGAACAGAGAGAAAGAATGAAAGAATCAGTGCGTGTTATACGGAATACGTGAGCAGCGTTGTTCCAGAAAGGAGAAGATCGACACTCTCGAGCACGCAACACGAAGGGATAATGCGTGTATGGCAAGCCGACATTCTTGTTTTACAGAGTATAATGTAACATGATGCATTACAACCGGCCGGATATACCAGCGTGACGGTTTTCCGTCGTGAATGAATAATCGCGTTGGTTGCCGTGACAAGCTTGTTGCCCATCCTTTCTCAAGCTTCCTTATTCCTTTCTCTACCAACCGTGTCCCTTCCATTCCGTTTCTTTCTCCTTTCACGTATCGGTACTTTCGTCAAACGTCTTCGAAAGAGTCCATTTGTTTCATGCCGAGTGAATAAACAAGTGAATAATCGAGGGAATATTCAATTCTCGCAGCTTACAATGATGATCACCCAGTTGTACTACTAGGTATATCTATGAATAATGAATGATTTCAAAGCAAAACTTAATTTCATTTTTAAATACAATATCTTCTTTTTTACTTTTCAATGTCTCTTTCGTACAATGATGGTTCCTTCAGTGAATCTTTTCTTTGTGCTCTTGAACTTCTTCAGTTGTTTTCAAATCTTTATTTCTTAACATTAGAACTACCAAAGTTGGTATGGCAAGATCCTTAGCGTATTTGTGAATATATCAAAAGATGGGAACGCAATGTGTAACTCTATTCCAGTTGATGGAACGCGCAGATACACATCGCCGCTCGTGTTTTCCATCAGCTACACATTTATTCCCCAGAAATCGTAGGAAGTTTCTAGTTAAAGGTAGGGACGGCGACTACGTCTTAACATGATTTGAAAATCATGGGCAAACATCGAGGCATTTCCAGCGGAAATTACCTAACAGCCTGTTAAGCGCATTCATCCAAGCGTGACTCTCATGCTAAGGGGCTACCTTTGAGGTGTAGCCCTACTTAAAATTCCAGACTTCGGGACATTGGCATCTACCGCTCAATTAAACGACGGCTTTTGTTCAGCGAGAGGGGCACCTCTCTTTCTCTCTTTCTCTCTTTCTCTCAGTAGGAGCGATCCTCGTAGAAATTAAAAATGCAGCTCTCGTACGTGAGAAGCGGTTTTTTACGAGTAGCCTGTGAGCCAGGCGTTATTTTTACGCGGCCAGACACGAAATTGAATTTTCCACCCTTTCCTACCCTGTTTCACCTAGTAGTAGGGCTACGAGAGTTCCCATTAACCACACGTCGGAACAATGGCTGCTAAATAGAGGTACTAGGAACGGAAGGACCTGAAGAACGTAGAGTTATGCGACGGGTGTATTAAGCGGTGCAGCTGTTGCAAGCTGACTTTTGCGTTATTTCGCGGATATGCTGGCACCACTTACGAAACGATTCAAAGTGAAAAGTTTGTTTTTGGAAAGTTGAAAGGATCTGCTATATGCTGACAAGCCGTGTAGTGTTATCATATCGAGTAATAGTGGTTCACATGTCCTTAAAGTGAAGGAAGGTTTTTTAAAAAGTACGTACAAATATTAACAACGTCATATATTGTAAAATTATTAATGGATACTAGTCTTCATAAACTGGCCGAGTCTCTACCATTGTTAGCTCTTCGAATATAAAACATATACACTATGTTGCAAGTGAAGAAAGATAAAAGAAATTACGACTTCAAAGTTTCGCTGATAACAGCAATTTCGATGTGTGCCTGTTTGGATTAGAAAGTCTTGTTCAAGTTCTAGAATGTTACATTTTCTAAGACCAGTTGGAAATTTCCAAATCATTATCGTGGTATATTCATCATAAATTTATGTTAATATTATTGTTTGCAATTGATATCCCGTAATAATGATTTCCATCTATGCATATTATTAGGTTGTCGCATAAGTTTCTTTCGAACTACACGCGCGCACCCTTATGGGTAAACGACCGTAATTGGTCCGTCCTGTTGGCGCGCTTTCGTGACGTCAGAGTTATGGATGCTCCCTGTTTCTTACGGTGCGGTACGTCATCGTGCGAAGCTCTTCGTTATTTTGTGTGTGCGTCGAAAAATGGACAACCAAAGGAAAGATTTTGGGCGTGGGACATTGCACTGTTTCCAGGAATGTATCCCACTTGCAAAAACTGTAAGTAACATCTGCGGATTTTAACAATCTGGTTCGGAAGATTCCAAGCGAGGGATTTCAGTGTCTTTTATTAAACATTTATTTGCGTCAAAAAACATATGATTCGTCGAAATAAAGAATCGCTGCGACGAATATGTTGCCGGTAAATAAAAAACCTTTTGAAAAAAGGGTATCGCGAAGTTTCCGGAGAGGGGGGAAAAGTTATCGCGCAAAACAGAACATATATTCTTCGATAATATTTCTTTATTTTAATCAATTCTATCATTATCTCTTTACAAAATAAACGAATGAAACTTGTGGGATAATCTAATAGATAAAATGCCAGGAACAATATCGTACGAAAATAGAGAAATATACGGAACGTGGGAAAAAACGGTATAAGCCAATTTTGAGAATTTAATTGCGTTGTCCCATTGGATGAACGAGTCATTCGGTTCGCCATTGTTCTAGACCATAGTACTTAGACCGTTATTGCATTTCACGAAATCGACCAGCGCTGTCTCGTTCAATGATCGAGCCGTTCAATTTATTTCACCGAATACCGTTTTACGAGTTCCTGTTAAGCATGGTAACCATCATATTGTATTAGATAGATACGAGATATCGTTTATTACCCGCTTTATAGAGGAAAACGTCCTTTTCCACTTTCATCACACACACACACTCTCTCTCTCTCTCTTCCCCTCTTTCCATTTCTGCCACCCTGATCCAGTTCGTTTACGATTTACTGCCAATTCTCATAAACGTGTCACGCGTATCAGGTGTCTTCATTACGTACGCTACCGTCCATAGATGTATCTATGGCAACCACTACTTGCATTTCTTCTAATTAAGTATTTAACCCTGTTAACACTTTGTCGACTGGAGACGTAAAGCGACGTTTTTTATTTGTCAAACATTGAAACTGGAGAATCGAAACGGCGCTTTTTATTTGTCAAACATTGAAACGGAAGATGCGAACCGGCGTTTTTTGTTTCGCAAACGTCGAAGACGGGGTACGATTGATTGATTGTCAATTTGAGAACATTGACAAAAGAAATTTCCTTCTTTCACTAGAGATATAGCGAGATATCTCGTCTGGGATTGCAAAGGGGTTAAACAGGGTTAAGGATTTTCCTGATAATTTGTAATTCGCATCTCACAATCTCTTCATACTTCCACAATTATTTATTGAATCTTTGAAAGCTTACAATTATATACAACGACGTACGATGACATACATCACTGTAATGTTACAAGGATATTTATTCTTTTTCCATGAAAATCAGGGAAAGGTGTTTGTCGACAGCTAGGAATAATTCGGCCGTCAAGATAATTAGTGTTTACACGTTAGATCGCACGTGAACAACGAAGGCAAACACGTTTACGCACACGTGAGCTTGGTAAATGTAAACGGTGACTAAAGTAAACTCCGCGAATATATTATTGAATCGTGTGGTCCGGATGTTAACCTTTTCCACTCGAGCTCATAGTTGCAACAAACTGAGTGGCGATTGTGAGTCGCCTCTCGGGGGCAAAGATTTCAATCTATCCCCGCGACATCGCCTTTAATATGTTAAGATCTATATTTAAAAATATAGAAATACACAGAGAAAATCTTCGGAGAAATTCCTTTGGTAACAAAAACGTCAGAAATGATTGACGAGGAATGGAGACTATTGTCGCGATGGAAGTCGTGATACTGCGTACGAATTTGTTAGAACATTTAGTTCGAATGAAACGCATGCGCCCTGGGCGCGAGTTAGTAACAATACATCCTCCCAATGATTGTTCTCCTTGAAAAATGTCTGCTTTCCAACTCGATTCACGAAAGGAGATTAATGATGTACATAAAGTGTTCTCGAGCTCTGAAAGAAGTTGTGACCGACGAGCAGAGGGAACCACTCAGCCCGGCGATCAATTCTCTACCAACCGCTACACAATTCACAACCAATGTTCACTCTAGATTCAAGTAGAGTGACATCAATAATTGGAGTCAATTTATAAATGATCTCTATAATTCGCTACGTGACTTAGAATATTTCTACCAATATACAATCGCGTCTTGTGATCAATTCAATTTTGTTTGAAGTGGTGCTGCGAGCGCCATGAACAAGATGAAGATTCGGTATATTATTTATATCGTAAATAATGTCATATTTCAAATAATAGTATCATTTTGATTGCATTGGTAGTTCTAGTATTAAATAATATAAATTCTATGGATAACCTTAGATGCAGCGATTAAACACCGTAGATGAAGGTTGTTTGTTAAAAGATGGTGGTTCTGCTTCCATTCGGTTTCCTCCTTTATCAAGTTTCACTCCAATTTCTCTGGAATCCACCCCCGTTCGTTACTGCATTGGTTACCATCGCCATTTGTAGCACATGCCAGCTACGGACCATTCCTCATGATTTACAACTATTGCCGCGCAAACTCGATTATAATGATTCAGGAACATACTGTGCCGAATTATAGGTGCAACCATGTTGCCGGACTTTCATTAAATGATAATCATCTGCTACCTAGTTGGCTTGGTATTCGGAGCCACCCGTCTATATTGCTTTGTCCAGCATACTTTCCGTGCTATTCTAGGTTTTATCTCACTGGAAACTTGCCGGTTTCGTTGGCAGCATTGCCGAACTCTCGGGAAATACCATTTCTAAGTTACAAAGAGAAATTGATGTCCGCGACATAAAAATCCGTGGTGAAACCGTACCGCTTGATCGATACTTAAACTTTACGATTTTAGTGGCTGCAGAAATGAAACTTTACGAGCGAATTGTTTTCTTAGATTTCCAATGCATTTATCTATCTTCGTGTAAAAAGTGATGGGGGAATATACGCGGTGAGATGTTATAAATCTGTACCTTGAATCACTCGTTGGATATTAATTATAATTATGAACAAAAGAAGGGCAACCAAAGAATAACTTTAACTATTCGGTGAGAAATATCTAGTAGAGAAGGTTGTACACGAAATATTTTTTCATAAAACTGAATCTGAACGAGTTATTCAAAGTGGTATTTTATAGCGTATCACCCTATCTATTGCATAAAAAGATGTGCAAAGAATGATCGCTAAGAGGTTAAGAAACGAGATATATAAATCATAAACAGCCTTTTTATATGATAATACTGAAAGGCGGTCCATCTTTCCTTCGATCCGATCGGATAACCGAACCTTCCCCATTTTCATAATCGCTTCGAAAGTGAATTAAGAAGTAAAGAAAACTTCAAACTTTAACCAGCTAAGCTTTAAGCCGATTAACGCACTCTAACTCTCTAATATACTCGAGCGTGTTTGTGTATCAAAGTTTCCCAACGCCGCCATTTTCCGAAGTTTTCTTTATTCAATGAATACGTATAAACGCAAAGTTAAACAGAACTGTAAGAAGAACGATTTCATTATCCGCGCAAATTGCGTAAACAACCAGCCAGGTTAATCCTCCTCACCCGGAAGAAACATCTTCCAAATCAAATCACTGATTATTCCATCGGTTATGCATAATTAAGAACGTCGTTCTTTTATTATATTAACACATTCTTTTGATTGATCCAATTATGTTGTTTAATTTTTAACATACTCATTACATAGAAATATATAATTCGGGAGTTGAGAATTTTGTCGCATCAGAAAATGGGAATTTGATTATTTCAAAAAGGAATTATGTCATTGAAGGATTGTCGGTCAAGGATCATAGATAACGATGGCGATTATGTAATAGAATAATATTTAATATGAAAAAATTAATCGAATTTCATCAAATATGCAAGAAATGATGGATTACTTTCCGTTACCCCAAATATAATAACTCAAAAAATTGATTCAATCTGACGAACTACAAGATTGCATTATCCCTGTATGATCATCAGTTCAATTGTATTAAGTTCTCCGCAGTTGGAGGAGATACAATTGATTTGTAAACTGGAACTCGGTAACTGGCTCGAAAGTTAGTTTCGAAAGAGTATCAAGATACATCTGGTTAGAATGGGGGAAAGGGAATGCAAAAGGGAATGCAAAAGGGTGTTGCCAAGAGAGCCGAAGGTTCTCGCTTCGACTGCCATAAAGGTTTACATCGGCTTCATATCTCAGCTGGGGAACCCCCTTGTATCTCTAATCAGACCATTAAGTCCATGGAACGCGCGCATGAAGAAATTTCTTGAGAAAAGCTAGAACTCGTGAGATTTCCACCCGTGAATTTGCCTGAACGTATTTCCAGAAATGGATAATCGAATCAACTTCGAAAGGGAGAGACGTTCAGAGTCTTATCAGGTTATTCACAGGTTTGAGTTACTTCGGAACCTGCCGTTGTACGCTTCACTGAAACGAAGAATCATTTCTCCGGCAAATTACTTTATCATATTTACGTGTACTTGTACGTAAATATTATATTAGGCTCGTATAAAGAAACTTGCTTTTAAAGGAACATCTCGAGGTTGAGAAGTTATCTTATCTTCGATCTTAAGTATATTGGTAGACAGGGTAAAAATATTAGACTCCAGTTTGCCAGTTTTCCTCGGAAAATGTTGAGAGGCTGATATTCACCCTTGAAAGCATTTGTTCCGAAAGCTTTTATTGTGTAACTACAGAAAACTATTTCTTATATGAAAAAGTGTTCGAAACTAAAATTGCACATATTCGATGCATATCTATTTACGGAAATGAAAAAAAGTTGGGAGAAAAGTATTTGTTTAAAAAATATTGGGATCAGGAGTACATTAGCATAGGGTTAGGTTGAGAAGAGTTGAATCAGGATTGAACTCATCTTTAACACTAGAAATACCAAATTTTACTAAAGTTATCCGAATATACAACAACGGTTTGTTTGACATTTGGCATACCTTTATCTTATGTACATATCGCGCATAAATCAAATCATCAATTAACTCACATCCATCAGCCATAATTTATATATAAATAAATATGTAAGTATAACCGAGGATATGTTCGATAGGTCTAGTGTTAAATGATCCATTGGATTGAAACTTTTCTGGAATCTTGTAATTTCTTCAAATGGACTTATTTCATTTCAGAATGGAGGACTTGCCGCGAGGTCTGTTGCTGCAGAAGGACAGAGCCGAAAGGCTGAAGCAAGAGAAAACAGCGCTCAAACTTTCCTACGAGGTGAGTTTCCATAATTGCGGCACTTCTCACAATATTCTAGGGATTTTGATGATGTTTCATCGCTGAGTGAAACGAGGTGGGGACGATTTACGTGAATAAATCACTGTATACAGTTTATTTGTTAGAATTAAAGATACAGCTATAGTCAGTTCAGCGCAACTAAGTTATCCGCATCGATCGACTCCTATTTTTATATAGGTTTTGCTGAGATTATAAAAGACCGTTGGTCCCCCTGGTTCTCTTAGATGAAGGGCTTGCTAGAAACGCGGATACTACGATATATTTACGTCAGGCAATGCTTGGATTCACGTTTACTGGTGATCACGTGTTCCAAGTGATAAAGCTCACAGATAATTCTTTCTCCTTAAGCGAGTACGATTTCAATTTACGAAAGTACCTCCTCAGTGAATTTGCTACGTTTCAGTGGCTCGTTCGATTTAATCTGTCGCGCTGAAGTAAAAAGAAACGAAGGGCCCTAGGTACCCTTCGTCGTGTGTCGATAAGCACGATCCGATAACAGCTAGAGAGATTGTCTCGACTTTTGAGAGAGCCACCAGTATCGGATAGTACAACATTTATTGTTGCAGACTTTTTTCTTTACTGCACCGAAGCCAGAGCGCGATGACACTCGCGTAAAAAGGTTTCCCCTCATCCAATAATACCATTCCCATTTATAGCGTACTGTTATTGTATTTCACCGAGACTTATCGTCTACGATTGTTTCTGCTATCGACACAACAAAGCGAAACTCTCCCTGGCTCTAACTTTGTCAGACATCAACTCCATTCTATGTGTATAATACGATTTATACCTTTACATCTTCCTTCGCTAACTCGGCATATACAAACACTGGAAACGCAGGGTGAATCGGTAGAAATGATCGTCTTCAAAAACCAATAAATAGAAAACGATTGGTGATTCAATTCTGTATATTTCTTCAGTTTTCTTTATTCTATCTTTATAGTTATATTCTTATATTCTTATATTCTTACATTCATTTATTGTACAGAAATTAGTCTGGTTATCGAAGATGCTAAATTGTTCCTCACTCTGCATACTTTCTCATAATACTTTTTCCTGATACTTTCATATCCGTCAGTAAAGTATCACAACTTGTAAGGAATTCAATTCTGCATCCGCGGAGAGTAAAGATTCGGTAAGATATTTTTGCGATGCGGATAGAACGCAGTAAAAAGTGTAACGGGAACTCGCACATACCGGATACCGTATACCGTATACCGTATACCGGAATGAAAGGGAGAAGAGTAAACGTGAACGTTTACTGGGGACCCTTAGAGTGTACGCCGTACGCACTATCTCGTTCACGGCCGGTTTACTCCTAAAAGAGTCGTAGATTCAGATGTGGGGTGTGCATCACTGCCCCACGAAATACCGTTTATTATCGATCGTCTCTCGATCCCCTGGTTCAATGTCGCCCCCCCACTGATACCATCCCTAAAATCCCTCTATCCACTACCAGGAACCCAACTCCGGTATCTTCCTGCTTGCGCTTGCTTCATATTACTTTTGCAACAGCCCTTTCTTTAAACATGTTCCTTTATATTGAGTATTGACTACGCCCCTTCCAATATATTTTCAACCCTTTTACTACCCACCTCCGACGTAATCCGATCAGATATATTCCCGATAATTGCCACGATCTTACGTTTGATTTTATATTGCGAGGACCAGTATCCTTCGCGAATTTTTGTTGACGGAGGAAAGGTATCCGAAATAATATACAACCTTCACGATATTTGGGATTTTATATAGGATTTTATATACGTCATGTATATAACGCGCATAATTAAACCCACTAATTAAGTTACACTCTTCAACCATAATTTATATATAAATATATGTATAAGTATAACCGAGTATTCGGTAGTTCTAGTGTTAATCCTTCGCACTCGAGAGGCGACATTAACATTTACTTCAGTTTTCGGTGATTTAATATTTAATAACAAAATATAACTGGAGAAAATCTTAAAGTCACCTCCGGTCGTCTCAGTCGTTACTCGAGTTACAGCAATAAACTGCAAAGAGTTTGCAAGAGAGAAAGAGTGCAAAGGGTTAAACAACCTATCTAGAATCAAATATAAGCACTTAGAAACCAGATTACTTATTAACTCCACTATTTTATAATTTCTGCATTCGAAAAAGTCCAATAATATTCACGTGTCTAGATATTAAGATAGAGAAAGGTAAAAAAAGCTGGAGTTGATTAGGTTTCTTTCTAAGAAGCTCGTGTGTCAGGCGAAGTTCTCGGAACCGATCGGCTCCTATTTTTATATAGGTTTTGCCGCGCTGACAAAAAAGCCGTTGGTCCCCCCTTCTTTTAGACGAAGGGGGTGTAGACATTAGCAAGAGCCGGCTGGCTGGCACGACTGTAATAAATCAGACACACGCACCCTCTATTAGCACCCCTGTCTCCGACAGGTCTACGTAGCCCTAATTTAACGTTAAACGTCTTTCTGCTAATAACGCTCGCTCGTATTATTAACTTGCGCTGCAAACTCAAACGTAAAAAGAAATACCACTAGCTGCTGGAGAAAATGTTAAGCATAGAGTACCAACCATAACATACTGCCTTATATTCCCTAAGTTCGTGCGGTTTTCTCAAATGTGAAGCATTCAGTTTTATTCAAATATTTAATACAAATCAATCTACAATGAATTCTCCAGCATTATTTAACAATTACATGAAAGAATAAAACAAAAACAAACCGAATGACATATAATACATAGCTGATCATTAATTGTTATCAGATATATTCAATATGAAATGAAAACCGTACGAACTCATGGACCAATCCAATAGTTTCTGTTACACACTGGTTTAGCGTTTAATTTTTAATGACTCGCTAAATAATAGCAGCTACCTTGTGCCAAAGCACTAACTAATTATAGTTAGTGATCTGTACCTCTATGACAACGATATGCTGCATTTCAGTGCGTGCAGTAGATGCGCGCATTAAATGTCAGACACTAAAGTGTTAACACTGTAATGTCCATTTGAAAAACGACGTTTTTTGTGTAACAGACACGTGTGCAGCAGTATCAAGCGGAAATCGCGAAATTGCAGCTGGAGAACGAGTCGATGAAGGGTCAGTTGCGTGGTTTGGAGGCAGCCTGTGCAGGTGAAGAGCATGCCGCTTTAGTGGCACGCTTGGCAATTTTAGAGACAGAGCACGCAGCACTGGCAAGAGAAGCCGACGCTCAACGTCGACAATACGAGCGGTGCTTGGACGACGTCGCCAACCAGGTGGTCCGCGCCCTTCTATCCCAAAAGGTTCATTGCTATGCTCTCGTTACCATATCCTCTCTTTTCTCTCTTTTCTCTCTTTTCTCTCTTTTCTCTCTTTTCTCTCTTTCTGTCTTGTTTCTCATACTGACTTCCTACCGAATCCACCTGTATTCCGTACGATGTTGCAAACCTGTTATTATGCTTCTTTGCAAAGTGAACAGATCAATGTGTATTACGTTTGACCTGTTAACTCATTAACCAAGGAGTTCTTACAAAAACGGTGCACTTGCGATTCAGTATAAAATATATCCGTGCGATATGTTTATAATTACGATGTATATATGAGGTTGACTGGTCGTCATTGAAATTGATATGTATCGAAATTTGAGAATTATGAGAGGATTATTATAATTTCATTTGTAACGTTCAAGATAAGTGAGATGCTCAACAGCGAAAGTGACTAACTTCATTAAGGAGAAATTTGAAACAATTCATTATTATGAAACGTTAAGCACCAATCATGCGCTTCGGCAGTAATATTGGAAAAATTTGAATGGCAGTGGCTTAAGTGTAGAGTCGAATGACGAGTAATAAATATAATGATAATCAGATTTAAATGTAGAAAATATTGACAACTAACAAATATCTATAGACAACAGATGATTATCTTTAAGAAATGGCAAGGGCAATGTATATTCAAATTGCTATGCAACAATATTTAACCGCCATATTTGATTACTTCATTAATACCCCAATCATTTACCCTCTGTCTGCTAAACTGCTTTTTATCTATTAAAACTTGAGTAAAACGAGGAAAGTTAGTTGATGAAAGTTGATCTAACTGGTTGCAATGATATTCAGGGTCTGAGAGAAGAAATCGGCGCGCTTCAGAGACGTATTCGTGAGTTGGAAGCGCAAAACCGAACACTTTCAACGCTTCTTGCTCAGACTGCTAGTCCTGGGAGTCCTACCGAGTTGATTCAAGGAATTCTTGAAGCTGGACCAGCTGCTGTAGTGGCTGCACTGGGATTAGATCCGGCTTGGGTTCCTCTATCAAGACCACGCTCGCTCAATCTACAAATACCAGTCATGGCAACTACCAAGTGTCGAAGAAACAGACCTCTTGGTACATTCCAGATTATTATGATATTTATATTCATTGTAGGTTACCTACAATGGATGTAACGAGATTAAAACTTGAAACTTAAAGCAGCTATGTTGAAAGGCCATTTTTCGACAAAGTCAAGTTAATATTTATAACCTGATTTTCCTTCAAAAATGGATTTAGACCACTTTCAAAATAAACGGCTCAAATGTATTTCGTAACAATTGCCTATCAACAATGTACTACATGTCATTCGATAGCTTTTGCTTTATTCTTTTATGTGATTAATAATAGTGGCGATTACATTGCGGATTAATTCGTATTAAATATTTGCAACACAAATAGAATTTTTAGCGGACGAACTTATGGAAGAATCCAGTATATACTGCTAGGTTTGACGTGTTCACGCTACAATCTCTCGGGTAATGTTTTAGCTCAAAAACCATCGGAGGAAGAAGGAAGCGAAAGTCCCGAGAGCGGAAATAGGGATGAGGGCTACTCGACGATGTCTAGCGATGTCCAAGGTGAAGGTGCTCGACAGGAACCCTCGAGGGGACTCGAAGACTTAAAGGAAGCAACTGATGAAACTGAAGCGGACGTTTCGCCCGACGCACATCTAGTCGCACTGGACACCGGTGATCCGGATGTACTCTTTTTACCTCTTAATCTCACCGTCGGAATAAATCCACGACACAGCTATCCACCGACCAAAGATCTATTGCCCTACCAGCATGTAATGCGGAGCTTCTCCGATAGTCATCTATGTTTAAAACTCACCACCGCGAGTAATTTCACACCATACAAACTACCCAGCCCCATGGGATCATCCTCGCTTCTCTTAGTCGAGGAAGAGGGTTGGGATGCTGAATACGTGCAACAATGGTTAAGGTTTGTATGATCAATGCATTTAACTTGGGTCAAAATCTGCATGAAGTATTTTAGCGCGTTGACTGCCACGCTATTTTTAGGAAACCGGTCTCCGACTCTAACATCGATTAGTTACATTCTCTAAAAGCTAGATGTGCTATAGTTATATTCTGTAACAATTACAATTTATTTATTATTATTTATTTGTAGAAAAGCATCCGAGTTATCTCGTAATTGATATCTGATATACAAATTTGGGCCACGTCATACCAATTACATGCATTTCCAAGTATACTTTCAACTACGAGTTATCTTCCTGTGAGCAGTGAACGTGTTAAATATGAACTTAAATAAGTGAAATAAGTGGTATCCTTGAAATTGAAATTCAAGGAATTCATGAAAACCTAGCCAATCTCGATGAACCAAACAAATTTCAGACTGGACGATAGTAGAACTGCTCAACAACATCGAGATCTCCTCGAGTTGGAATACGATAGAGCAGAATTAGAAGACTGGAGTTTCTCGTTGTCTACCGAAGATCTTGTTCACCAAGAAACCACGACCTGGAAAGAGCCCGTAACTACAACCACACCGGCGCTCCCAGCAATCAAGGAACATAATCCCTTAGAATTGGAAGAAGATGCGAACGAATGCCTGTGGAATGGCGCCAGTTATCTTGCGGATAGGACTGGAGGAGAACTGGTGTGTATACTACGTTTATTTCTTACAATACTTTGTAATCATAATATGCCTTTTACCTTTATTACTTCAGACTTATTACTTTAAAGAAACAGTGAGTGGTTTATATTAAGAGGCTAATTAAAGTCGTTAACTATATGTTACAAGGTCGCACTACTGATGGATGCCAGATCAACAGGTCCATGGCCGTACGCCTCCAGTCCTGGTGCTTCTTGGAGCAGTGAGGAAGGAATTTTGGAAAATTCTAGTAAACGATCATCAGCTGCCCTTTCTGGATGCAGCGATGATCCAGACTCACCCTCGGTTGGAACCGATTTTACTCGAGATTTTTATAGACTGGTCAAATTTGAGAGCACAAAGAGTTTGGCGAGTACGTCGTCGAGAAGTGGAAGACCACCGCCTGATAGAGAACAAGCTCTTCAGAGTGTTCTATCTTTCATCGCTGAACAACAGATGTATTTAGCTGAACTTCCGAATAACTTATTGGAACGGAATACCACACCGCTCACAAATGAGGGTGAGTTTACTTATCTGTAATTAATGCTCGGTTTAGGAGATTAGTTTCCCTGATATGTCCGAAGGAGCAATATAAATAGATAAGTAAAGGCGATATTAAGATGATATAAGTGAAATACACCCTGGTAGATTAAAGAGATGCGCGAGTATCACTTAAGTCGAATACCTTTCGTTTCGTTCTAGAAGGAAGTGGAAATAAAAACGAATTCGATAACGAAATGATGAACATCGAGTTGGATGTATCTAACGATCGAGAGAACACGAACACAGAAAATAGTGTTGAAACGAGCAGTAATGACGATCTATTGGATCAAATACCCGTGCCGCCATTAGCACCAGAGGAAAGGATAATTAGTGCAGTCGCGTGCAATGGTGGTGTTTCTTATACTACTGTTGCACCATCAGAATTGGGGGCTGTGCCTGAGGAAGATGAAGAAGCCGGTACTTCTTCTACGCCCAGCACGGTTGTAAGTTCCATTCATATATATCTCAATGTCAGTCTGATATTTACAAATCCGATGAATATTGTCTTTATTAATTATTAATATCTTGTACGTTTAGGTCAGCCCAGCACGAGCATCTTTGCTGATCGAAGGTAGAGACCGATCGCTGAGCTTCCACGAACGTGCTACATCGAAAGATGTCATAGATGAGTTGAACAGAATGATCAGGAAAGGCGAAGAAAGTGCTGCACCACAAGACAGTCAGGTACCATTGGAAAAATTGGATCTTGCTTGCTGTTGCCCAACTGGATGGGTTCACGTTGAACGAGATATTGACTTCACCGACCCAAAGGTAATATATTTGAAAATGATTTCTAGTCGGCTCACAAAATAACTTCCTATTACAGCAATATAATATAATATTGGATCACTTGTCTGACTACCTCTAGTTTTACGATAACAGCTTCGGTTATTTATTTTTGGAATGAAATATAAACATGTTAAACCTTTTCGATTCGTAAGCATCCCAATTGCGTTACGCGCTCGTAGCAATTCATTCCAAGTTCAAGTTTTCTATTTATCATGCAAACTGAATTAACAAAATAATCGTATAAGATTTATATTAGAAGATTCATTCGTCAATTGCCATTGGAAAAGGCCATTTGTAATTCGTTAATCGGTATCACAAAACATTTTAGAACAAGTCTTCGTTTATAACCGAAATATTTGTCGAGTGCAAAGAATTAAAATTGCAATTCTTCGTATGTAACATTATGTGCAATATTTCTGTGTAGGCAAGAGCCAACCTTTTAGACGTGATGTTGGCAAGCAGCGAAAGTTCATCAGCGACGTCAAGCAGCGGATCAGCAGGCAGTGACTCGGGGGATGAACCACCTGATTACCGTCACTTGCACAGGTTACATCGATACCGACGACAAAAGAAAGGTATTTACTAACATCCTCCCGCAAATTGTTTGTTTGTCGCAGACCTCTTGCTACTTCAAGAACACTTTCTTCAACATACATCTCACTTTAATAAACCACCTAACACTCCTATCAGAACAACTATTCTCGATACGTATTTCGTCAAACGTTTAAACCCTACATCTCTTCTGATTTCCGTCAGCATTATACTTTCCGTATTCTGTCCAATTATGTGATTCTATTCTAAATAGTAACGTAACACTATACTACATGTTTTTGGGAGTGGCATAATCTCATAATACTGCTTTTGCTTATCACGCTTGAGATAATAGCTGCATTAAAATCACATTTTCTAACCTTTTATTAACGCATTGCTGACACATATACTCGCACAGCCAAATAAACAGGGAAAATTAGATAATTTCTGGCATGAAATTGAAAAGGAGGGAAATATTAGCTAGAAGCAACTGATAATGTTTACTGTTTGTCAGCAGTGGGTTAACAATATTAACACATTATGCTTTACACAGTGTGTATGGAGTAACACCACTAGTGCACAGTCACAGAATTGGAATAAATAGAGAAAAAACGCTAGTAGCTCTCGCTGTACATAGCCTTTCTCCATATTTTCTGTTCAGATGATTGCTCCTACGCGGTGTGCTTTGATTGTCACAAGAAAAGCTACGTAGTTCGGCTTAGTGACGATCAGTTTCTCTAATCGACATACCAGGTGGGGAGGAATACATTTCGCCGGAACCTATTTTGGCCTGATTCAACGTGAACTGTACGGCTACAACGGATTTTTCATTGGCTTACTAACAGTCTATTAACCCAAAAGAATATCTCATTATGGATTTGATCCCGATACCTTTACGCAATTCCAATTTCAATTTCATTATACTACCATTAGATTCATAATTTGAGTATACACTTGGTTTTATTTACTAAAGTATTACTCTTTCAGTTTTCTTCCGTAAAATATCGAACGGTTAGAAATTTGATTAATATGCTTTCTGTAGTCATTCCATTGTTACATTCTTTCTTTATGTTTATTTCTTGTACGATATATATGTTGAAGATTATTCTATCATTTCTTTGAACATTATTCTTAATCTCGATGCGTGGAGTTGCGCAAAGAGTTACGTTGACTGATTTCTTTCTCTCTCGTTCCGGAAATATTTGTCCTTCGGTGTCACTGGCAGGTACAGAACTGTGTTTATCGCATAACTTATCATGTTCTTTGTTTTCGATAATATTTACTCAACTCTGTGTACCACTTCATTAATACTGGATGATTGTTATAATATAAGTTAAGATATTTAGTTGTTCCATGCTTTCAACATTGAATTTAAACAACTCGATGTTTACAATACAATCAAAGCAGATCTCTTCAGATCCGTTAGACTAATAGTATTCTACATACATTGAGGTAGATGAAACGCGTACATAGTAGTGTTTTATAATATTGCAATAATCTTCAGTTCATATGCGAACAAATAACATTCTATAAAATAATTTTGTAAAGGAACACATGTACCTATGATTTATTGCGAGACCAACATGCAGTCTTGCACCTGCCAATGTCAATTATTTGGATATGCAAATCTTTGTGATGAAAATTAATTACTCTCCAATTAATGTACCGAGAGGAATGTAACGGAAATATACAGGTAATCCTCGTGCACCGCGGTTTCGATATAACATGGTTCACAAATTCTAGCGATCTTCGTAAAACCCGGCACTTATACAATGCGACTTCGATATAACGCAGTTCACCAATCGTGCTGATACTCGTACAACGCGGAACTTATACAATACAACTTCGATATAACGCGTGTAATTTATCCACGTCCACATAACGAGATTTTTAGAAGGCGACCTTTCTTTGGTACATAATTCCCGCGTCATACGTGGATTACCTGTATTTCTAAAAAAGGAAAGGGAGGAGGGAGAGAGAGAGAAAGTGATGGGGACGGAGAGAAGAAAGAGCAGGATTAGTAAAAGGTGAGAGTGCTAAGCCGAGCTACTCTGTGTCTGCTAGAGCCGGTATAGGAAGAAAAAGAAAAGAGATCAAGTGAGGTCTGAGGCATGTTGACCCGCTGCGCTTGGTTTCTCAGCATCGGCGGCACAGGCGCAACGCGTGCTTAGGCTGCCTTCCACCTGGGGATCATCGAGGCCATCGATCATTGGTCGTGGCGATGACTTTTTCCTGCGTTACGGGGACAAGGAACGAGAAGCTGTGGCCTCTTTCGACTTCCTCGACGATATTGTACCACCTTCGACGCTGGGCTCCAATACTAGTCTCGCAGATTTGGACACACCGTCGCGCGATTATCAAGGTGACACCATGAAGATTTCACCACTCTAAGCTTCCAAGCCGGAACATTTTTCAGAAGATGCCACTTGGTACGTTGCATCGGTGATCGATAAGCAACGGAGGCCCTCGTAAGATTCTATAGTTGCATTTGTCACGATCTCCGTGAATTATCGAACATAAATCATGCACAAATCTAAGTTCTTAGATCTCTAGGAAATGTCGAGGGCTATTATTGACTGACAATGGCACATGTTTTTATATGACGATTCGTACGTACAAAGTATTCGTGCTAATTGAAGTAATCGTCGTTGAATTGTACGATTTTAACTGAAACATGGAAGACTTTCCATTTGATTTACTTTAGGGTATAATAAATTATTATTTAGTTTTCAAGAATCTGTTGGTCAACCGGAATAAGTAGCAGAGTATTTGCATATTGTAAATGCATTATTTCGTAAGAGTAAAGTCGACTGCTTGTTGTCCAGCCGCATTGTTAATGCAACACACGACAACTTTTATACATGATTTAGTCGTAGTCATCGAGTATACTTTGTAACACGTTGAACACCACGCCGAAATCCGTGTTATACGATAACGAGCGACACGCATCTGCTGCGTTTATGTAACGTCTAAAAATAAAACTGTTTAAGTGCTCTACGATACACGGGTTACTTTATATCGTTATCGTAAGGTTAAACATATTGAAAATTTTACGAATATTAACGATATATTAAGGCTGCCGGAAAGTAATCAGTTGTTTTGTAATACTTAATTCGATTATCCTTAAAAAACAAGGGTGTTACGCGCGATGTAACCGCGAAATTGTATACTCTTTTCATAACTTAGTTTTTCAAAAATACTGTCTCATTTTTAACTCATTCGGGTGATTCCATAGAAATAGGGTCTTCGGAACTGTTCTGTAAGTCAATTCAGGAGTATTTTTCACATGGAAAGTTGCAAATTTGATTTTTTTCAAGAAGGGAATTATGACATTAGGGAATCGTCAGTCGAGGATCATAAATAACGATGGAGTAGAATAGTAGAATACTATTTAATGTAAAAAAAATGGAGTTTCATAGAGTTTGGGAAGAATGATTGATTACTTTTCGGTACTCCTAATATTTGATGCGGTTTCGAGTAATGTTGGCATCGGTGACCGCCATGGCGTTCAACGTGTTGAAACGATTGGAAAGTGCGGAATATCGTTCCATCGGAAGGAATAATTCAATGGTAGGATTCACGTGTGAAATATTGGGGCAAAGATACAGCTGCGCCTTACTTTTTCTATACAAGAGCTTCCACTCAGTACAGTGCTAAGCAGAGCAATTTCAAAACAACACAAATATTTCACAATAACATAGAAAGACGACTGACTATAAACAGCGAGGGAATTTCATACTTGTAGAACAGTTCCTTAAGAATGAAAGAAATGTATATTTACTATTCCCAGGAGAAAAGGTGTACAGTAAACTCCCGTATAACGCTGGTTTTTACAACGCGCTAAAAATATTGCGACGACTTCTTTTTATGCAGCGCTATTCTCATACAACGCGTAACGTATTGGGTTGAATCATAAATAAGTTCCGTTTTTAAAATCAATTTTATTCGACAATAAAATGAACTATAATGGAATTGAATCTAATATATATTCGCTGTCGTTATTAATAACTTCTTGGCTTCTTCTCTATAAAATATATTGAATCCCTAAATTCTGTGGAAAAATACCGGCCTTTGGATGATAGCGGTGCAAAAAATGCCGGTCGAATGTGTGTTAACCGTGTTATACGAGAGTGCACTGTATTCTACTGAAAACACATTTTCACGATGTACGGGACAACGGTAGCTTAATAATCAGTATATACATAGAAGTATTATACACATGAGGATGTGTAGAAGATGTATAGAATTATCAGTTTCCTTGTGACAATTGGTGTGGATTACCGTGAGGATTATCCCTAGGAAGAATGTTAGAAATAATCCCTAGGAACATCGTTCGCGATCATTCTAACACAGTGGTACTCCCATAAATGTCTTCTTATTTTCCATAGCACTTTTCAAAACAGATTCGTACTAATCAAATCAAAGGTAGCAGTAAAAACAAATGTAATATTGGAGTACCCCGTAAGAGAAATGCAATTATCGCAATAGAACAATGCAAGTAGTAAGAGATAACGCAACACTATGTCACGTGTCTCCTTCCAAAAAAAACTGAGCTTAGAGAATCTAGAGTAAGATGTTCCGTCAGTTTTTTTATGAAGATAGATTTATACTTCTTCCTTAAATCATCTTCGATAAATGTCCAAAGCCCATTCGTAGATCGTAAACTACTAGTTTCGGTATTCAAATACTGGATGCTAGAAATCCCAAAACGTACGTTATCACTTTGGCTCAGACTTTAAGAAAAACGAAAAAATATGCACGCTCTCTTACAGTGATTTTTCAACGGAAAGAGGTTATTTAACCCTTTGACTGCGCAAGACGTACATATACGTTCTCAGGTGTCCATGAATATACAGTCGAGTCTCATTTTATGCGCATAAGTCTCATGTATATTTTTATGAATTTTTATGAATTTTTATGAAAACTTTATGAAACGACTTTTCGTGTTATACTGATATACTCTTTTATTAATTACGATACTAAAATCAAAAGAAAAGCTGGACTTATAAAAATGGACACTTTCAAAAATAACAGCTCATATACGACCAGTAAATTCTGCTTGGATAACGCGTTTACTTTTATATTCAACTCATATAATATCGAACGTACTGTGACATTCACATCGCAACAGATTGATGTTAAACGACTCAGTTCTGTCTCAGCTACCGTAGCGGTAGCTACCTCGGCTACATCACACCGCATAATAATAGTTGTTTTGCTCGAACATGCCGCGGTGAAAGGGTTAAAGTAGTCTCTCCGTTTCAGTCACTACATCCCAAGAATATCCTTGCAGAACATCACGTTTCTACTTTGTGTGAAATAATAGAGGTGTGTACATATTTTAGCGAACAGATTTGGCATGCGCTCGTAAAAAAGTCGAGGATATAAATTGTAGAAAGAAAAGGAAACGTCGTTATTTGTACGCGATTCGATACACGAAATGAAAGACTTAACGTTTGGACAATGTTTATCTAGCGTTCGATCAATTTCTTAGGAAGTAATATCATTAGTTTCTACAACGCCACAATAACGAGTCGATAGAAATCGAAGTATTTTACGTGTAGATATATGAAACATGAGGGATATTTTCAATATTAGGAACGAAGACTGTATGGGTACAAAAAAAGTTGTCGTCACAGTTTCGTCCATTTCAGTATCATAATCCAACCAGACAGAAGAGATAGTTTTCGGGAAAGATTAAAATCAAGTATCCTATTAGGGTAGAATGACGTTGGTAACAAAGTAAGAAATGGAATCCATTTGTTCCAGAAAAAAAATCAATTTAGATCAAGTCAGACAGCTATGGACTGTCTAATTATTTGTACTTAATGTTAATAATATACAGTTAATCATGTAACACTGATTTGCTTGTTAAGCAATTACACAACGAAAATGTTCCGACAAAAGCGACTTCTCTGTCCTGCAGTCTTAAAGTATTCGGTTAATGAAATAGCACTAAGGTATCTGTAAGTTCTATTACGGCGAGAGTGCAACTGTAAAGACATTGCACTTGTTCCGAAAACAATGAAAACAGCACGTAGCCGAAGGAGAAAACCATAAGTACGTTTTGGCAACTGTAAATAGTATGTATAATAGCGCGACAGATGTAAGTTATCCTCTCTTGAACTTAATAAAATACGACAATATATGAACGTAAAAAAGATCTGATCATATCTACACCTAAAAATGCACTGCTTGATCAGTAATCCGGCAACATTTATGAAAAGTCAAATACTTGTGACTAAAAACAGTGATTTTAATAGTAATGATATAAGAAAACTCCCAGAATGCGTGCGAGAATATTCTTCGGGAAAAGCATTTTTAGCAGATAATCACGAATCTTTCTAGCCTAATGCGATTGGTAGCTTAAAATACGGTTTCCGAAATTAATATGTATCCAAGTCTCTTTTTAAGCGGTAGGTACATGACACAGAAATCCTTTAAAAAACCCGCACAAAAGATTTTTTTTATTTGAATAGTTAGATAGATTTGTTTTGTTTTCTTTATGCATTAAAAGATTTTTAATTCGAAGTTTGTGTGTGGGTATTTTTTTTCTTGCTTTTTTGCTTCACCGCATTACTTCAAAACTGCATAAAAAGAGACTCGAATGTACTCCAAATTCTTCTAAAAAAAGAAAACATTAAGATTTCGAGATACTGTAACTCAAAAACGGCACGCATGAGGCAAGGATATTGTTTCACTTCAGAATTCCTATATTTAAATGTATATGGATGAATTTTTATTGGAATGTAAACAATACCACTCAACATAAACGCAGGGTGGATACAAAATAAATTAAACTCTTCTGAAGAGAAAGGTGACTTGAAGAAGACACATAGAAAATATTAAAAACAATTCTGTCTGTGTATTAAACGAACTACATCTAAGTTGAAGCAAGTACAACGAAGTAAACAATTCAAGTGGCACACTTTTACAAAGTTTCACGGTGTCACAATTGCGCCAAGGATGTTTGCGAGACAAGTGAAATAATCGACATCGTAATGAGGTAAGACTGCATTATTTGATTGATTTTCCCTACCAATTATAAACCTGTCAAACCTTAATATACGAATAGGGGGGCATTATCCGGATAATTTGTTTCTTAAATATTTATTCGAATAAAATTGTATTCGTTACTCATATCAATCTTAACCCTTTGTAGCCCCATTTTTCGGGTCTCAAAGAAACTCTTATAACGTAAATCAAGTTAAACGCGATTCTAACGAAGGCACATTGCATGAAATAATAACGAAATTTGTACTTAAACGCACTGAAAATGGCGATTGCGCGTACTTTTATTAATATTACAACGAAAACATCGAATGAAATGAAAGATACGAATGGACGAGTATGTGACTTCGAAGTTACACGGAACTATAGAGAGTTAACATAATATGAAGGATTTATCATTCGATCAATCAAAATAGTTTCCGCGGAAAACAGAAACTTCTGTGTAATAATGAACTAAATCAGTGTCGAGTTTCAAAGACTTATTCGAACAAAGAAATATTCTTATTCACAAATAAAATTTTACTCTATCCATTACTTCTTATTTCTAGATGCGCCCAAAGCTCTTAGATTTGCAAGTTTTATGTTTTAGGAAAGAATAATGCATTAATGGTAGAGAATAGAACGTATTAAATATTCCTTACACGATAGATTTCACGCTTCGCTTTTATACTCTGTAACCCCTGCGTTCCGCATTCTTTATAGAATTAGCCAGGCAGAGTGCAAAGATGATTCCAACCAACTGAAAAAAGAAATCGAATACATTTGCTTATTAATTATTTGAATTTAACCCTTTGCACTCGAAATGCATGAAAGTAAAAATGTGCTATCAAATTGAGTAGTTGAAGACGAAATAAAGGGATCTTATATATCGGTCGGCAAACTATTAAAACTTGCTAAAGTGCTACCTCACAGAACTGCTCTAGTATATGTAAACAGAAGCAGATAACACTGATCATTTCTTGAAACACGAAATATTTTGAAAGCAGTTATTTACCTCAACTCCAGCTATACCAATGGCGATTCCACCCATTACATTTCCAGCATATTTGAACAATTTCTCGATGGATTTCACGCATCCTTCTTTAAAGATCTTTTCGGTCTCCTTACATTCTTCACCTTCTTTATTCTCACAACAACTCCAGGGCACGGTACCATTGAAACTTGTGTCGGGTCTTCTTCGAAAGTCGGATGAACCATTCACACCGCAACATTGCAACTAGAAAATCATTTTCAATCATTAACAAATAATAATAACATATTATTTACAATTCACTATACACTTTTACTTGCAAAATCGTGTTTCGTGTTCTAAATCGTATTAATATGTAGTGTATACTTTTCTGCGGCTATTGATAAGGCCAAAAAATGAGATGAAAACTTCTTTATTTAAATATTTCGACGAATCGTTTCGATAACACTGTCGTGTTATCTAAATCGTATTTTAAACTGCAGGGTAATGTAGAGAGTCTACATACCGTTTGTCAATAAATTCATAATGTAAAACTATAAAAATAAGATGCATAACATAAATTCACTTGCGCCGAATAATTCTGCGAATCCTACGCTTTTTGTATGAAACAAGTTTCCATACATACGCGAAAATTTGATTAAAAACTTTGCAATAATACAAGAGAATTACATTGCATTAAGACTTAATTTACATACCGCACATCATTTCGCGAACCTGTTATTTAATTATTTATTATGTGAGTTGATAATAAGTGAGACCATTTGATCCACAAAACTAGTTTGAATCAAAGCAAACAGCTACGAATTAATTATTATTATCAGTGATTTCATATCGGAAGTGATTGAAAAAGATTTTACGGAGTTCTTACAATTCGATGTACGTTCAATTAGCTTGAACTATTAAAATGCACGAAAACTTTACTATGTGTATTAACATTATCAGTTTATGATTTCATAAATGTAGTTCATATACTTACGCCGCTTTGGATGACGTCTACGACCTCCCTGTCTGTACTTTCATTCCAGTAATTGTTGAAGACTTTTGTGTAGCTCTGTCTGATGTTTACTTCATTGCTATCCATGTTCTTTAGAACGGTGAAAGCATAAACCGCAACAGCCACTTGTATGATGAGGATAGTCAAAAGGCAGCACGCGTACTAAAATTGGGATTAGAACCAATTAACACGTTGAATGCCGTGTGGGTCACGGGTGACCACCGATTCTAATATTACTAAAACTCGAATCAAATATATCGCTAATATTCGTAAAATTTCCATACCAATATCACTAAAACTCGAATTGCATCAAATTGAATCAAAATGAATCACAATAGAATTGAATTGAAATCGAAATAGAATTGAATCAAATATATCGCTGACATTCGTAAAATTTCAATACCAATATTACTAAAACTCGAATTGCATCAAATTGAATCAAAATGAATCAAAATAGAATTGAATTGAAATCGAAATAGAATTGAATCAAATACATCGCTAACATTCAGAAAATTTGCAATATTTTTAACGCTACGATGACGATGTAAAGAAACCAATATATCGTGGATCGCTTAGCACGTTGAACGTTATGGCGGTCAACTGTGACCACCCACGCGAATACTACTGAAACTCGAATCAAAAACATCGCTAATATTCGTAAAATAAACTGTTTTATTTTTAAACGTTATATATACTGTTCAACGTGTTAATGACATAGAAATATAATTTGCATATTAGCGATATCGCAAGATAAATTTTCTTTCGCTTCGCTCCAAGAAATCAGAACGTAATATAATCTTTGAGTCGCTAGGGAAGTGAAACCGCAATGCGTGAATAAGCAGGAAGTCCCTGATTGTACTTCGCACGAAGTCAAAATAGAAGATGTAAAGAATGGAGGTTTCCAATAATGCACTCACTGTAATTGTCATACAATGGCTTTCTCGAATGGCGCCGCAGCATCCAAAAAATGCTATTATAAAAATAATACTGCCGACGACTATCAATGTCACCGAAGGGAACATAACATTTTCGGATACTGTGTTAGCCACACGTGTCACTTGCAGATGTATAACGACACCAACTATCAGGATTGCTAAGCCGCATATCTGAAAGAAAGAAATTATTTTCACATTAAAAACACGTCAAGAAATACAAAGAGAATACAATTTTAGCTAATAAGCACTTTGTTTAATGAATTCTAACGCTCTACAAGGATGTTTTAACCGCTTCACACGCAGCCACGTGACATAATCAAGTGAACCGTTAATTAATTTTATACATTAAAGGTTTATTTTAATTAATAACCGATTGAATTTAATCTATAAGCAGTTTAAATTATAAATTAAAGGTTCACTTTAATTTATCAGCAGTCTAATTCATGAATTAAAGGTTGACTTTCATTTAGAAGCAATTTAATTCATAACCAAATGAAAACCTAACTCGTTTCTTTCGAAACTGGCGTTACACCACTTTCATAATAAGCTACCCCGAATGCTGTCGATTATGGCCGACCATTTTGAATCATACGACAACCATACAGGTCTAATCATATCCAAAAGAATATTGCTTAACGCAACGACGGTGAGTCACTGATAAATAAGCGGGGGTTTGATAACAATATTTGCCTCGCACTCGACCGTTCTACGGTAAAAAAGGAGTGTGACACGTCGGCCTACCGGTAACAGCCTTGTTCTCAGCCAATCCTTCTCGAAATGCATATATTCATTCATATTCGTAAAATTGGTAATATTATTTATAAACGAAGCTAGGTATGTTAATCTAATCGATGCATTATGAAATCTTATCTTTACGCTCGGTGCAAAATGAATAATACAAACGGAAAGTGGTTAATGTATTTCCCGCCAACGCGTGCCTAAGCCATATTTCACGGAAATCCATGATCCTACTCTGTTCGCGTATGTCGGACATGTTAGACCAGTGTTTCTCAACCTTTTCGCCGCGTGAACCAATATACAGTGAGTATAAAAAGTACAGTAAACTCCCGTATAATGCAATTCCCGCAACGCGCTAAAATTACTGCGATAACTTTTTATATAACGCGATTTCATACAACGCCCAACGTATTAACCGCGTTATACGGGAATCTACTGTATTCGTGCAGCAGCGGATTTTCACGAAAACGTTACGCGTTGTAGAAACTCGCGTTGTACGGCAGTTTATTGTACAGTGTTTTCACTCGTGACCCACAGGTTGAGAAACTCTGTGTTTGAAATCATACACTTGTTATTGCAAATCATACAATCTAGAGATATCTTGAGATCATGATTCATACAATGCTTGTATCTGTTTTCCTTCAACGAGATTATCACCTGAAATCTTAACAATAATTGATAATTCAGTCCTTTTAATTCCCTGGAACAAAATACTGTTGTATATATCAGGCCAATCAGATCCTGATTCCTCCGCTGGAATCATTAGTCACTCATAACTGCTCAAATACAATTAATTCTAATCTCATAAGTTATCGGAAGAATAAATGATATCATTTTACCCGGGATTTTAATTCGATATCAAAATGGGAATCAAGTTGACGTGGCAACTCGAAATAGTATTTATATATTATGTAACGTTGGGAATCAAAATGGCTGCTCATCGGATAGTCTGAAAAAGAATGGATAAGAATATGGCGAAGATAAAGAATAAATATTTAAATTGTTCACTTGAAAGTGCAGTTAGCTATATAAACATAAATGAATATATAGATTGATATTAAAATTAATTTTGACAAAACGCCATGCATTATTCTGTGCTGAAAAACATCGACTAATGACTTCCAGAGTTTCCTACAGCGATATATTATCTACGACATGATAACAACACCTTCGCGTCAAATTGACGCGTTATATCGAACTAGACACCTTCGTATCATCCAAGGTGCTTCATCATTATCTAACCTCGAAAACATATCGTTGTTACAGATGTTTTCATATTTCTTATAATTAAAATTGCAATATTCACGAAATAAAATATTTGAATTGTTTACAGTGCATATAATTAGCGCGATATTATAATTATACGGTTTAGATCGAAAACTTGTTTTCCAGACCACAGATTTATCTTAAAACAGCTCGGCCGAGCTATTAATTTAACACCCGTCATAATGCTATCACGAGACGCAATTATTAATTTTCCTTAATTTAGCTTGGAAATCGCATTCGCTTCAAAGTGTCATTCGCCAATGTCATCGGCAAAATAAATCCAACATTGATTCAATATTCCATTCGTCGTACTACGAAGTACGTGATAATCTTACAGAATTTAAACGACTGCACTCGTAACAATCATGCCGAAGAGTTTCAAGGTAAAGAATGCAGAAGTTAAATCTCTTCTTCCGCGGGAAATCCACTCTTAAATGTTTCATATCTTTCTTACTAGAGATAACATTCCTTGACTAACATTTTTATGTAAAAATCACGGCTTTTCCGATAGAAGGATAAAAAAAGTTACAGGAATAAATTCAAAAGAGATTTTGATAAAAGTTCCTATATTTATTTCGTATGCTATTTTTGGCCCACGTTTATGTTAAACTTTTCTTATCTTTCACCAAACGATACACTAATAACATTTAATAGGAGGCTAATAATTTATGCAGGGCTCCACGTAATTAACATTATATAACCCAATTTTGTACGTATTTACAATCGTTACGCGTACTTTTATAATTATTATTACAACGAATAATAAAATGAGTCAAAGATACGGATAGACGAGTATGTGACTTCAATGTTGTATGGAGCCATATAGGATTCATGATTATCGGAAGCCTCGTATAAACGTTTCGTTCAAAAACTCCTAAACGTCATTAGAATTTGAATTGTTTGTCGACGGCGTTTTTACAGACACTTTATTGCAGAAGATCAAACAAAGTGCCGAGTTACGTAACGATACCTGGTTTGTCGCGATTGAAATTCCATGGGTAGAGTCTGAGTCACTCGATAATTATTTGACGTTTCTATTCTTGCAACACATACTGAGAACGCGAAACAGCTAGCCGCCATGATGTACGCGTCGCTTCTTCATCACGGAAGATATTTTTTACTTCTCTGACAAATATTCGATGTAAAGATACGTTAAACAGGGAACAGGTCATGTTGTACCTTCGCAAGAAAAGTGCACACAAGTCAACAAGTTTGTAAAGTGAGGTTAAGTCTTCATTTCCGAGTTCTGTCACTTTTCTTGCGAAGATATGATGTAACGTATGCGATGAACATGTTGCTGATAAAGAAAAAGGGCGCGGTTATGTGGTTAGCGAGTTCTTTCGTTTTTTGTTAACACTTGTTAGTACTCGGAAACTAGGTGTGTACTTCCTGTTAATAATATAATGCAACGCACAGCAGGACATTCTCACAAAAGTTAGTATAAATCTAGTATAAAACGTTCAACATATATTGGAAACCGCTCGGTGTTTGGCACGAATCACTGTGCCAAGATGGCGGCTAATGTTAAACAAGTGGTTACACCAGCTCTCATATTTCTAGATTATGATTATTAATATTATGTATAAAGTTATTAATAATTATACAGAATATATAACACGGAGTTCTGCAGAATGTCGAATGTTATCGTGAATGTTAAATAACGATCACATTTAAGGAGTATAGGAACGTCGGAAATCTACGTATGATGTCACGTCTGACGTAATAACTTTAATTCCCCGGAATTTAGTGAATCAGTCGATAGTAAACAATGATGGCATCCCATTGTCGAGACGAAAGATAAGCCGAGGAGAATATGTCTGTGTGTTTCCACTTTAATAAAGAAATGGAATCTTAGGAACAAAACGAAACGTGTAAATCTCCCGCGAATAATTTTTTGCGCTTCTTTATGAAACAACTTCTGTAAAGATATGACGTACTAGAACTAAGAGGTTGTAAGTAAAATATTGAGTGAAATAGTACAGTTTCAAATGTCGTGGAACTTCTTTCGCAAGAAGGATAATATAACGCGTTATGTGAGCCCAGCCTTCGGCCATGAAGAGATGACGCAGTTTCGTTAAAAAAAACCCTGGACCGGCCATGTAGCGAATAGCATGGACGACTGGACTCGGTCAGGGCCAGGGACATTGAAACAACATTCTCCTATTTTACCACAATTCTCCTTTTCTCTTTACGAACACACATGATTTAGTTAATCACTGATACATAAACAATATATGATCATCTATTACATAATCTTCAATACGACAGAATCTTTACTATTCAACCTTTCTCGTTGATAAGGTATATCTCGTATAAAATATCGTTGTTATAAAGGTAAAATTCATTAACTAACATTTCTGTGTAACCGAATTGCAGTGATGTATTTTTTTATAACTAAAATTTCAATATTCACCAAATAAAATATTTGAATATAGAAAGAGATTATTAGTAAAATGTTCTAATCGAAAATGGCAATTAATTAAAGTGCAGCGAAATAGTTTAAATAATGAGTAGCATGAAACCGTATCCTTTAAAGTTATCCATCAAAAATAATTCCAGATCTCGATATTTCCATATTTATACAAGTGCACGTGCAAACTATTACCTAATAGCATACGTGATATTTGGTCAGCTTTAAAGCATTATTTATAACGACGACAATAAAGTAAGCATATTGGTTTAGAAAACAATGACATCAAATACTAAAAATATAAAAGCGCCGAAAGGAAAGAACCAAATACAATTCAAGTATGCGAAGAGAGAGAGAGAGCTAAAATGAAACATCGCGGAAAATAAACCATATCAATATATGAATCAAAAGTATATCGAGAAAAAGATCACTGTTTTTAAGACAGTATTGTTTATTAGTACGCGTATCATCGCTTGGTTAGTTTGTCTGCTTAAAAATAAATCCAGAATCCTCAACTTGAAAGCTTAGTCATGTCAGCCTTGCAAAACAGCAAACGTGTTAAGTATTCGTGGAAAAACTCCGCAATAAAGCAATAGAGAATAATCGGACTTACGGCAACAATAAAATTAAAGATAAATAACAAGTGTTTGATACACCCCGAGATACAACTCATCTTGAGGATATTTATCTTCTTCTTGAAACCGACCTATCTTCGCTCGACGAGTTTAAAACAAAGTAGAGAATAAAGCAAAAGGCAAGGAACGACGTAGGTCAAGTTGAGAACGATAGAGGCGCACGAGTTAAAGAACACAAGAGACGCGTAAAAAAGATGAGGATCCGGCGAGCGGAATAAACGGACTAGCCTTCCCATCTGGCAGACCGCCTTCTACCTTGGGATTCCCGGATAAACTATATCTTAAAATTGCGTCGTTCCTCGACGATGTGCAAATTGTATATTCAATCTGTAATAAAGATGTACCGACTACAGGGAAACACGTTTAACATCCAAACATCAGATACACGATGTCCATCTATTTTATCTTACGAGTCGGAACTAAGAACTATTTGTTTCAAAGCGGTATTCGTTTATTATAACACACGTGCTTAACCACTTCGTTCGGACTGCGAAAGGCGTATGTATGTATACGCTCTCATATGTCCCCCCATGAATATATACGAAAGGCGTATATATACGACCAGAAAATTTTGCTGGGTATCACGCATTTACGTTTTTTAAGCGCAGATTCGTGAGTCACAATATTAACGTGGATGTGTATTCGAAGAAGCGGAGAAGGAAAAAGGCATGTCAAGGAAAACGCGGAGATCGATACAAGGAACTCTTTTACGCAAATAGAATTGTCTTATTGATTGTTTAGCAGTTAAAAAAGGTATGCCAGTAGGTTGTATGTCACTAGAGAATAAGTGCAATTGCATATAGTATGAGTAATTACTACATTCAGCATACGATGAAGCTTGATGACGAAAAAGAATTGACTCGTCGTAGAAATGTTTGAAAACTCATCGTAGAAAACTTGCTAATAGGGAAATAATAGTCGTAAAAGCCATATTTGAGATTAAGTAATGAAAAATAATTACTTATCGCAACATGGAAATTGAATTCTTGTAACTGCGTGTACCCGATATTCCCCCCCAATTATTTTTCAAAGAATAAAACATATTTTTCGCTTTCAAGTTTACACATCTGCACAGATAAGAGAATAATTAGCAATGTATTTTACGAGCTGGAAAAGTTTTCTCGTATCACTTGCGATTCGCGAACTTTAAACCAGCACTCGTTTGTCCAATCAAAGTATGATACGAGAAACATGTGAAATAACGAGCGAAACGCAGACGAAGACTAACTATCGTATTATTCCTAACTAACCCTTTCCAAACCAGTTTGGGAAACACACAAATCCGTCAAGAAAGAAAAACGAAAACAAGCACGCACGAGCGGAAAAAAACTGGTAACCTCTAACGAGTTAAAATACGTAAGCCACTTTGTTAAAAAATATAATCTAAATATTAGAGATAATGATATTCTACCATCAAGAATCAATACGAATTGCCAACAAAAAAACCGCACAACAAAGCTATATCTCGCTTTCTTTATAAAATTAGGGATAATTCCTCAAGATACCAGCAACAGAAAAGAGACAACTTACACGCATTCAATTGTTTTATTTTGTTTACGCATAATCAGATTTTAGATTCGAACGAGAAAAGCGTTATTTGTGCGCAGGAATTATTCTGTTCTCTCTTAATTCCCAGCAGAAGAATATACAAATTCTTGGATTACTGATTTTTTTCTTGCTATTTTGCTTCACCGCGTAACTTCAAAACCGCATTAGAAAGATACGCATAAAAGGAGACTAGACTGTATTTCGAAAAGCTTGCACGTCTAGGATAGATCGTATGGATAATATTGAACACGTTATTCAGATATCCGTTTGGAATTATGAAAATTATTCACTCCTTCAACGCCCCTATTTTTATCATAATGAGTCACTTTCGGTGAGGTATTATAGGCTTAACTTTAAACCGGGTATGGTGTGCCTCATATACATGTTAACACGCTTGCCAACGATATCTCGGTCAGTCGGCCAATTTGACGCAACGATATCCTGAATTCTGTAGCTCTTTATTATCGAACCGTTCATATATATCATCTATTAATTCTTTATATCACTGAGGTTTAACCCTTTGACTGGGAAAGACGTATATATACGCTCGTATGTCCATGAATATATACGAAAGGCGTGTATATAGGTCCAGTAAATCTTGGTCGGTAGAACGCATTTACTTTCTTAGTGAATTAATAACAACCGATCGAGTAACTAAATCTCAATAACTCCTCGATTGTTCTTATTTTTATCGACACAATTTAGTGTCAACTACTATCGCGCGAATATTCCATCGTACGATTTTTTGTTAGAACACGCCACAGTGAAAGGGTTAACCCTCTGCATTCCGTAGACGTCCTAACGGCGATATGCGTTCGCAGCAATTAATTCGAAATTCAAGTCTTCTATTTGTCACACAAATTGAATTAACAAAATAAGCATACAAGATTTATATCGTAAGATTCAATCGTTAATTTCCCCAGAAAAAGACCGTTTATAATTTCTTAATCGGTGTCGCAAAACATCTCACAATTAGAATAACCCCTCGTTTATAACCGAAATATTCTTCGAGCGCAAAGGGTGAAAGTATAACAGAAATTCTGCGCATTAGTCGGAAATAAAAACGGAGAAAATATACGCGGCAATTGCGAAGAATGATTCCAGTAAAATACCGGCGATGTTGAAGGTTCGTTGAAGTAACCATAGTTAACAGCATATAAGGATAAGATCAATTGAGTTAAATTGAAAGTGAGATTAGACGAGCATATTTTAAGTGGCCCAATAATACACCGGCAAGATTCTATTCCGTGCGACGCAGTAGGTTCCATGGACACGTTGCCAGGACAAATCGCAATATTAAGATAAATATTCAACACTCACCGCAAAAATAAAATTAAATATAAAGAGTATGTATTTTATCATCCCCATGGCACAACCCATCTTGTTGGTATCGATAGAACTCCTTCGCGGTTATGAATCTCGTAGAAAGCGCGTAAAAAAGAGTCAACAGGTTAGATTAGGTGGTGGTCGGGTCGACAAAGAAACAGCGCACCGTCGACGGCTCGATTTCAACTAACGCGTCGGTCCGACTGGATCCTCCACTTGTCCACTTGTCCAACCAAAAACTCTCCGCGCTACACTGTTTTATCTGGTGAGAGAGAGACAGACAGACACACACACATACAGAGAGACAGAGAGAGAATGATAGATTGGGAGGGAAAGCGATTATTCATTCATGTTAAGTGCAGGAGTCGGAAAGCCGGGAATATCTGTTAATGACGGGAATAATATGTCGGAATAGGTATCGGATTCTTAACGGTAGAATGCATTATCTTAAATATTATATCGTTCTAACTTCGAAATATCTCACTTGGAACTCTCAAATTTTTCCACCAGCACTGCACGGGGCTTTAGGAAATATCGTTTACCAATTATTCTTCTCTCCGTCCATTTTCTCCTACAGTTAAAATCATTCGTAAATGAATAGATCTAATGCTTTCTTTAGTAGGCACGATTATATTCGTGTATCTTTATTTTCCCTTCTATTTCGTCATCTCTGAACGGAGGAGAAACTGGTCCCGTTTTTAATTTGACATATCGTTGTAGCGAGTTCCAGAGGTGTTTATATATTTTTATAATTAAAATTTCAATATTGTAATAATATAAAATAAAATAGTTTAATATAACAAGTTATTTATGTGTTCTTCCTGTAGTGTCTGGTAAAATTGTGTTTGCTAAATAATTGTAATTAAAGAAGGAAATGGCGAAGATATAATTAATGAATTTTACCTGTATAACAACGATATATGTCGATAGTTTTAATACTTATTAATTATATTTATAAATATCGATATAATAATTATCGACGGACTGATTTCTTATTGATTTCTTATCCTAGAATCAAGTAAACAATTGTAATTTAAAACAAGAACATTCTCGGATTATAACATTCAATTATGTGGAATTACGCGTTACATTCAACTGATATTAATATATATATATGATATTCAGAGAATTCGTAATGATATTAATACATTTGTGATATTCGAAGAAATCGTACAAGGAAAATCTATGTAATAGATGGATTCGTGTTATCATTCATTTCTTAAAATACACTTTAAACCTGTTTGCTAATATCTTGTGTATCTTGATGAAACGGTTGCACAGATTAATCTATGGCCCTCGAGATATCATTTACCAAAATATTCGGATTTGTACGAAGCGTAGATATTAATTACACTGTACAACAATAAAAATATATAAGAACGAATAGGTGATTCTTATAGATTTTGGCGTGCTCAAAACGAATTCGCAGACCGTTTTACTTCAGCACCCTCAATTTTCGAAAATATTAATTTAAAAGAAACATTACCTGTTCTGTCACTTGAACAAAATTTGTCACGTTATTTCAATTTAATATTTAATTTGTAAAAAGTTAGAGAGTCTTTATTGATTGCAAAAAATTCAGTGGACTTTTTCGAATAAAACGATGTGAATTACATTTGCAACAACAATTTGCTCATATGTTTAAACATTATTTAAAGTTGGCGAGACGTTCTCCGCGAGCTCGTTCTTAGAACTCTTCTTGTTGTTTGAACAAGATTTGTGACGTAAATATAAAGGTTAGACAATCTTTGTTGATTGCGAAAAATTCTGTAGCCTTTTGCGAAGAAAATGTTATGAATTATATTTGCAATATCAATTCGCGAACTAGTTTAAACATTAGTTAAAGTTGGCGAGACATTCTCTGCGAGCTCGTTCTTAGAACTTTTCTTGTCGTTTAAACAAGATTTGTGACGTACATACAAAGGATAGACAATCTTTGTTGATTGCGAAAAATTCTGTAGACTTTTGCGAAGAAAATGGTATGAATTATATTTGCAATATCAATTCGCAAACTAGTTTAAACATTAGTTAAAGTTGGCGAGACATTCTCTGCGAGCTCGTTCTTAGAACTTTTCTTGTCGTTTAAACAAGATTTGTGACGTACATACAAAGGTTAGACAATCTTTGTTGATTGCGAAAAATTCTGTAGACTTTTGCGAAGAAAATGGTATGAATTATATTTGCAATATCAATTCGCAAACTAGTTTAAACATTAGTTAAAGTTGGCGAGACATTCCCCGCGAACTCGTCCTTAGAACTTTTCTTTTCGTTTAAACAAGATTTGTGACGTAAATATAAATGTTAGGCAGTCTTTGTTGCTTGCAAAAAATTCTGTAGACTTTTGCGAAGAAAATGACATGAATTACATTTGCAATATCAATTCGCAAACTAGTTTAAACATTAGTTAAAGCTGGCGAGACATTCTCCCCGAACTCGTTCTTAGAACTTTTCTTGTCGTTTAAACAAGATTTGTGACATAAATATAAAAGTTAGACAGTTTTCATTTATTGCACAAAATTCTGTGGACTTTTGCGAAGAAAATGATACGATTTACATTTACAAAATAGATTTGCAAATATGAGTAAACATTAGTTAGATTTGGCGAGACCTTCCGCGCGATCATTTGTCGAAACTATTTCCAAAACTTCAATGAAAATTAATTCCAGCTGTATAAATCGCTTCCTAGTTAAGTAACAAATGGTTTTTGTTTAAACATTGTTTTCTATCGGCTCTAATAAACAAGATATTTACAGGAAACTATTTCCGTGTTTATTTCTGAGACACCCTATACAAGCGCCAGATTCATGGACAAAAAAAATGCCGTCCATCTAGCGGTGAAACTTGGAACTAAAATCGTTTTAACCCTCTTACGAGTACCCCTCTGTAGGGTTGTAATTCATGGGCCAAAAACACGCCCTCCATCTGGCGGTGAAAACTCGGAACTAAAATCGTTCAACCCTCCTACGAGTACCCCTCTGTAAGGTTGTAATTCATGGGCAAAAAACCTGCCCTCCATCTAGCGGTGAATTGATAGAACTAAATCTGCCGCTCCTCTTTCAAAACGGGTAAAACCTTGAAGTTTAATTCCAGTTTGCACCGCTAGATGGAGGGCATGTTTTTTGTCCATGAGTTACAACCTTACAGAGGGGTACTCGTAAGAGGGTTCAAATGATTTTAGTTCCAAGTTTTCACCGCTAGATGGACGGCATTTGTTTTGTCCATGAAACTGGCGCTTGTATAGGGTGTCTCAGAAATAAACACGGAAATAGTTTCCTGTAAATATCTTGTTTATTAGAGCCGATAGAAAACAATGTTTAAACAAAAACCATTTGTTACTTAACTAGGAAGCGATTTATACAGCTGGAATTAATTTTCATTGAAGTTTTGGAAATAGTTTCCACAAATGATCGCGCGGAAGGTCTCGCCAAATCTAACTAATGTTTACTCATATTTGCAAATCTATTTTGTAAATGTAAATCGTATCATTTTCTTCGCAAAAGTCCACAGAATTTTGTGCAATAAATGAAAACTGTCTAACCTTTGTATGTACGTCACAAATCTTGTTTAAACGACAAGAAAAGTTCTAAGAACGAGTTTGGGGAGAATGTCTCGCCAACTTTAACTAATGTTTAAACTAGTTCGCGAATTGATATTGCAAATGTAATTCATATCGTTTTCTTTGCAAAAGCCCACAGAATTTTCTGCAATCAACAAAGACTGCTTAACCTTTATATTTACTTCACAAATCTTGTTTAAACAACAAGAAAAGTTCTAAGGACGAGTTCGCAGAGAATGTCTCGCAAACTTTAACTCATGGTTAAACTAGTTTGCGAATTGATATTGCAAATATAATTCATACCATTTTCTTCGCAAAAGTCTACAGAATTTTTTGCAATCAGCAAAGATTGTCTAACCTTTGTATGTGCGTCACACATCTTGTTCAAACGACAAGAAAAGTTCTAAGAACGAGTTTGGGGAGAATATCTCGCCAACTTTAACTAATGTTTAAACTAGTTCGCGAATTGATATTGCAAATATAATTCATATCATTTTCTTCGGAAAAGTCCACAGAATTTTCTGCAATAAATCAAAATTGTATAACTTTGATATTTATGTCACAAATCTTGTTTAAACGACAAGAAAAGTTCTAAGAACGAGTTCGCGGGGAATGTCTCACCAAATTTAACTAATGTTTAAACTAGTTTTTGAATTGATATTGCAAATGTAATTCATATCGTTTTCTTTGCAAAAGCCCACAGAAATTTTTGCAATCAACAAAGACTGCCTAACCTTTGTATGTGCGTCACAAATCTTGTTTAAACGACAAGAAAAGTTCTAAGAACGAGTTCGCAGAGAATGTCTCGCAAACTTTAACTCATGGTTAAACTAGTTTGCGAATTGATATTGCGAATGTAATTCATATCATTTTCTCCGCAAAAGTCTGCAGAATTTTTTGCAATCAACAAAGACTGCCTAACTTTTATATTTACGTTACAAATCTTGTTCAAACAACAAGAAATGTTCTAATAAAGGGCTCGCGGAGAACGTCTCGCCAACTTTAACTAATGTTTAAACATATTTGCAAATGCATATTGCAAATATGATTTATATCATTTTATTCGCAAAAGTCCACAGAATTTTTTGCAACAAATAATGGCTGCCTAGCTTTCATACTTACGTCACAAATCTTGTGCGAATTACGAAACAGACCATTGTTTCCAAAGTTGATTTCCTTGGACAACGTTATCAGATATTAATATCGATCACGAAATCGCTTATCGATATAAGAAATCGATATCTCATCGTGGAATGTGTATCGGCAGTAATAACATGGAGTAACATTGGCGATATCTTCTTCGTTTATTTCGAATGCTATCGATTGATACCAATCAACAAAGAAATCAGTCCTTCGATACTATTCGATATTTAGAAATATAATTATATTTGTTTATTTGCAACGGAAAACCCATCATTTCAACGACTTCCAAAGTCTAGGGTTAAATGCAGAAGTACAATTGCAGTCAGCAGGTTAACACCAGAACTACCGGCGATATATTCCGCTATATTTGTATATTTATATCTACATCTTTAAAAAAGGGGATGGATGGATGAAAGAGATCAATCGATTTATTTATATCCATTGCGCAACGTGAACCGCAACAAATCTCACATAATGAAGTTATAAATTTGAACATTTTTATTAAATTCGGAGGACTCGTCATTTTGACTGCTTTGATAGTAATAGGGTTAGTCAACTTATTCGCAGGATTTCGCATGATTACGAATGAATTTCAGTCGGTGCTGTGGAATACCTAGCTTGCCGAGTTAAAAGCTGATCTTTAGTGTCTGGATCCCTGGTCGCCTGCGCATAATTCTGCGCAGCCATCATCAATTCTTTTCTTCGCTGCATTTTTTCCTTGCAAGCCCTCGAATAACAAGACATACACAACACGAAGGAGATCTGAAAATACAATCATAACGATGAACTTTAATTAACATACATGTTACAAGTAAAATGTGGCTAAAAGATATGATTTTATTTTGCCAAATAGAAATAAATATTTTCAATAAATTCGTGGAAGGCTTGAATAGATGGTATCAATTAAAAACGCAGAGTATAAATACAAAATAACTGCTTCAGAAAACAATGAATACTAAATATATAAAAACGCTGTGCGAAAAAATCCAAAAACAATTAAAGAATGCGAAACACGGAAGAAAATGACGGTATCAATGAATAAGTCAGAATTCCATGGAAAGAATAAAATATAAAAATGTTCAGGATTCTATTAATTCTGATAAGATTATTTTCTCTTACGATACTAGTAAAAATTATCAGTAGATAAAGTTTCGAATTGAAGGACATTGCTGTTCAGAAATGTCTAGACGGTATACTATCGTGAAATGCATTGATTTATTGCTTTCTCTGCAATGAATCTGAAATGGAAACGACGGTAAAAAAGAAAGTCAAGATAAAAAGGCTCGTAAGAAACACATGCGTGTTTATATGCGCATTTCTTATTTCTTTTATATGGTATCAATTCATGGAAATCCAGTATCGATCACTGTTTCTCGAAAACCAAAATTCTTTATCATTGACATTAATTCTTTTAAATGTATCTGGGTATCGAATAAAACGATAAAGTACCTTTAATAGTACGGAACACAAGGCGAGCAGGAAGACATGTAGGAGAATTGATCTCGTTCGATTTATTACCACATGATGGCAACCCCTCGAATACATAGTCGTACAAAGTCCTTTACTGTCACTGGAATTCAAAAGCGATGAGTGGTCGCAACAGGACCACGGAACCGCGTGTTGTCCCTGATAGTCTGCGGGACCATTTACACCACAGCACTGCAACTGATGTTTAAACAACGATATTCATATGCTAACCAATGTCGATAACAAATTAATAACCGACGGTGCATCGTCGAAAAATGCATATCTAACGCGTAGTCCACCCTGCCGGTTAATTAAAACGATCTGCATTAAGCATAATTTTACTTCACCGGCGGCCAGATGTTAACACTGCATCGTCAAGTATACCAAACCGATCGTGTTTAGTATTCTAGCCTTTAGGTACATAAATGATTAACAACGATCGTATAACAACAATCGATATTAAGAACTTATCATAAGTTTGTTCTTTATATTACTTTTATCATTTTTATTTGTGTTAATATTATCGTATCCTTCGTGTTCATAGAATTGAAATCGTGACTACGGGAGGCCGATATCTGCACGTTAAACGTCTCGCGTTTTATAAATATGTAAACTCATTTTTGTTATTCGAGTTTTATTAGTTGTTTATGTATTGAAATCTTGAAATACTTTCCACTCAAAAATAGATTATACGTACTCTGGATTGCATACGGTCCCACAGCGGTTTCTCCTCCTTTACTGCGCGCGCAAATACTTTGTCCAAGTGCGAAGTTGGGAGTGTTTCTATCTGTTCGTGCCTCACAACGGCCCAAATTCCGGCACTTGTTTCAAGTATCACAATTAGTATCAGCATCAAGGTAAACTGTGTAGAAAAGTGTAAGCACTTGTAGTTGTATTTATAATTATAGACGTCAACTTAATTGTGAAGTAATGTCATAATCGGTGGAACATAGGAATGCATATCTCAATTGCAGCTGCACAGACTATAGTGTGCTTAAAAAAATTATACTACTCGGAATATGATTAATACTAGTATTTTTACTAATGTAGTATTAATAATTTGTTATTAAAAACATGTGTTTTACGTTACTTCGAACGAAAACATTAATAAACGGTTAATAAAATAGTTAATATTCTGTAAGGAAATTCTTACAACTGTCACTTGTCCCCTGTGAGTAAAATCTAAAAATTGCCAGGCGCACCAACCAATCACGGAAGTCGCCAGGCCCAAAGCCAGCAACGCAGCTGGTGGAGTGCAAACTTCGTTGGGGGTGAGTGGCGCATATTCGTGCAATCGGTAAATAAAGTAGCCAGCACCAGCACCCCCTGCGATTCCACATAACTAGAAACAAAAATGCAATATGCTTTATCATGAAAATTCTCGCCGTATCACGGAAATTTGATTACTGAGAATTTTGGAAATATAGATAAAATTAACTTTGAAGAAGTTTCAATTAAAACGAGCATTTAATTTGCTCGTTATGGACATCTGATATCAATCGAGTGTAATGAATAATTATAATATATTACAAATGCAAAAAGTAGTGCAATCTAGAAATGCGTGCGCCAATTTTTCCACGTACTTTGTGAACTTATTTTATATAATATTTTTGGTGGATTGATATTATTACTATTAATGGCAGAGGTCATATGTAGTCAGGTATAACTAAATAAGTAAAACAGATTGCTCAGAGTGCAACGACAAATAATGCATTGCGCAAATCAATCTCACAGATTACATTATCTATAATCTATATCATAGACACAGTAGTGTAAACTTATCGATCGTAGGAATATTTATCCGTCCATAGTAGCTATGTATATCGCTACACGAGGATCCGATAAAGCGTTATCTCACCGAGTACAATTACTTTAAGCGATCTTTGGTTCTCCGATAGGACTTAAACACTGAGAAGAGTTAAAACATTTGAAGTCTAATAAATACTATTACCATCGTTGCTTAGATTAATACTTAAAAATTCCTTATAATTCTATGTTTAATGTTTGGAAACTAGACAAGCAATAAAGAGGAAAAAAAGCATAAAAATTGGAAAAGCTTTTTTAAAACAGCAATCCGTGGTTAGTTGGCGAGAGCCCAACGAGGTTCGAGGTACCAGAAACTGATCTTAATAATAGAACAACGGTCAAGAACTGAATTAAACGAAAGTGCAGCGACTCGTGATTTCGATCTTGTCCCCTCCTCATTGGATGGACAAAAGATGATAGATCTTTCATAATAATCCCTGGTTCAACTCGGAAAACTTATCTATTAAATCACGTAGGACTCTCGTGAACCTTAGTAAAGTGTGTCAAGTGCAGCCAATCATAATTAGTATTCAAAAACGTGCACACAGTGCGAACTTACGGCAACGACGATGGCACCACCGATCAGGAAGTATCGCAAACACGCGAGAGTCCGTGCCATTACGCACGTTTATAAATATCCAGAAAGTTAGTTGCACCGTGTAAACGGTCGTCGAAAAAGTGAGGGAATGTCGGTTTTAAACTGGCATCGCTACGGCGGCCAGAGAGAACTCAACAGCGACGAAACCTCGGATGTGTTCCGTCATTCCTCGCAACACTGACAACTTCTGAGCCACACAAAACACACTGGTCTCCTGGTTGCCATTCCCCTTATCGGCTTCGCCCGGTCTCCGATTCATTCCCGTGTCTTCATCGTCCCTTACTTTCTTTCCTTATTTTACGTTACACCTTTCCCGATTTACGTCCCTTGTTTCCCTTTGCATGCCTTCCAATCTATTTTAACCAAACAAAACAATTTCACTGGTAAGTTTCGATACTTCGGAAGTGGACAAAGTGCAGTGTTAGCGCAAGAGAGAAAAGTGTAATTGAACACCGAGTAATAAAGGATTCTCTGAGTTCATCAATTCAAACTCAACAATACATTCATTTGTCAGATTGAAAACATATTGGTATTTCATAATTAATACACATGTGTGCGGTTATTGTTAGATTAAATAATGGAAAACTACTTTTGATATCTAATACAGAAATCTGATGTTCATTTATCAGGGATTCTTTATCATTTAGATGATGGAAAGTTGGAAATAAACTAATGTTATTCCAATTAATTCTTGTTTGGCCTTAGAAAGAACATTTAAAAATAGGAGAGAATCTTGGAAAGTTTATAACGTTTGAAAATGTTCGCACAAATCTGTTTAAAAACGTTTGATAAAGTATCGATTTCTCAAATCGAGTATTCCAAATACTTGCATTTATTCTCGAAAATTCCTTTTAAGTGGATATTCGATTAAAACAAAATAATATATTTTCTAAAATGAAAATTAGTTGAATAAAATTTAGGGTAAGCTATTGAATTATTGTAATCAGTATTTCGGAAGAACGTAGTACTGAAGAAAATGGCGGTAACGACAGGTGTTAAGGCCCGATCCCTTATGCATTGTGAGTCAGAGAATCAATATTACGGTTCCGTTACTGTACATTAATTCACGATGCAACTACAGTAGTTGCATTCATTTCATAACAATTTCCTGCCCGAAGCAGTTTTGAAATTTCATTAAGTCCAACAAACAATAAATTAAATTTTAGAAACAAAAATCTTTTTCTTTTGTATTCTACCTACGATTTTATTACTTTGTTAAAACTTTTCCAATGCGAAAATCGCACATCCTGCGAGTCATACAAATGTGCTTGGTTTTAAAAGAGAAACAGTTAAATAAAATAAAATACACAATCGAAGATAATGTGATAAAAGGATATCTACGGGAATATAAAAATAGTTATACAGAGTACTCACTATAAACGAACATAAAAGCATTTCATTTAACGAAACCATATTCGGTAATAATTAAGTATTAGTTCTGCTAATAATTAAAGTAACTTACGTAAAAAGTAACTTACGATTAGACCACTTTCATAATCACCGTTGCAGATGTATTTTTTCAACCAGCGTGAAGTAAGCTGAAATAAGAATTTTACCGCCCAGCAAGCGCGATCCACGGAATAAAAAGACAGTAAGCGAACTTTCATAAAAAGTATATCAGCGTGAAGTTAAGCACGTTTGTGTTTAGAGTTTATCGATTGAATTATAAACCATTAAAACAGACGAGATATAAGCGTTTCTCGCGGTATAATATTTGGAACATTGGAATTTAATTAAATAATATTTTAACTTTCGAAAGAAGCTAATTTTGTTTATTACCTAATTTATTAGATTTGTTAAATAATTTGGTTTTTTATTAATGGTTGCAGGGTAGCCACTGCTTGTTTCGTTGGGACGTCCGCAGTCAACGAAGCCAAAAGAACGAAGGGCCATAGTGAAGATATTTTATTTATAAGTGTTAATATATTGCATACATTTACATATTTAGGTTTGATATATTATAATATTTATCAGTATACAATATTGTATGAAAATTTGTATATCTCGTGAAACTTACATTTACAATAAATGAATTTATTACGAATATATTGTGTTCGATTTTATATTTCCTGGACATACCGAATATCCAGAATCCCATATGTCCTAAAACCTTTTGCCGTAAAATTGTGAAATTCTATTGGGAGAACATGATATGGGAGGAGGTATTTGATTCGCAAAATTCCTGGAATGTGACGTCATTTCTTGGAATTGCCCGCCCATTGGCCCACCCTATGCCCGCCTTTTTCCCGCCTTTTTGACGCCTTTTTGACGCCTTTTTGACACCCATTACCCGCCTTTTTGCCACCCATTCTCTGAAATTTTGCCGAAAAATCGAGAAAATCTATTGGGAGAACATGATTTGGGAGGAGGTATTCGATTCGCAAAATTCCTGGAATGTGACGTCATTTCTTGGAATTGCCCCGCCCATTGCCCGCCTTATTCCCGCCTTTTTCCCGCCCTTTTCCCGCCCTTTTCCCACCCATTTGCCACCCATTTGACGCCTTTTTGCCACCTTTTCTCGAAAATTTGCCGTAAAATCGAGAACATGTATCAGGAGAATATGATGTGCGGGGAGGTATTCGATTAAATTCCTGGAATTTGACGTCATTTCTTGGAATTGCCCCGCCCATTGCCCACCCTTTTCCCGCCTTTTTCCCGCCCTTTTCCCGCCTTTTTGCCACCCATTTCCCGCCTTTTTGCCACCCATTCTCGGAAATTCCTTGCCCAAATAACGAAAATGTATCAGGAGAACATGATGTGCGAGGAGGTTCTCGATCCAATTCCTGGAATTTGACGTCATTTCTTGGAATTGCCCCGCCCATTGCCCGCCCTTTTCCCACCCATTCTCGGAAATTCCTTGCCCAAAAGGTATCAGGAGAAGGAATGTATCAGAGGAATGGAAATAAAAGATTTCAATTGACAAGTTAATTTTTCACGTTTCTTTCTATTTATTGCAACTCAAAAACTTTCTATACATTAATCTTACATCTAAAATTATGATACATTATAATATAATATATAAAAAGTGTATTCGCATATATTCTAATATATAATCTAATATATAATCAGCGCATCCACTTGACCGCATTTGAAGTATATTTCACTAATGATCCGCATATTCCTGCCAGAACCGGTGTTGAAGTTTTTCGATGAGTCCGGTCCAATGCATCTTTGACACTGCAAAAAACCAAAATCAGTGCTTTATTAACTCCACCATTATCATACAGTACTTACACTGATGTATAATTATAGAAAAAAGTAGCTAACAAGCATAATAAAGATAAATGCATTCGGACACAGACGAAATATAGAAGACCAATCTCTAAATGGGTTTTTATGATTCCAGTCAGAAATTCCTGAAATGAAATTCAACGCTAGAAAAGGTATTCCCTTCAGAAATGAGAAAAAAATCTCTGTCCAGAGATTTGAAGATCTGAATTTCATTTCAGGAATTTCTGACTGGAATCATAAAAACCCATTTAGAGATTGGTCTTCTATATTTCGTCTGTGTCCGAATGCATTTATCTTTATTATGCTTGTTAGCTACTTTTTTCTATAATTATACATCAGTGTAAGTACTGTATGATAATGGTGGAGTTAATAAAGCACTGATTTTGGTTTTTTGCAGTGTCAAAGATGCATTGGACCGGACTCATCGAAAAACTTCAACACCGGTTCTGGCAGGAATATATATATATACATGTACATATATCTTTCCATCTTGTCATTTGGTCCGAGTACACTGTTAAGTGCGCGTAGTCCAGAGATTTAACAGATAATATATATATATATATATCTGTTAAACGTCGAGTAATATGTCTGATAAGAGATGTAAAAGGTTTTGAAAAAATAATTCCATGTTTTATTTTTGTATTTTTAGGATTAAAAGTATAAAAACACTTACTTTATTTGTTTGGTAGGTAACGTCACCAGTCGAACAAAAATTGTTACCGGGCTTTAGGACTCGGTAACGCTGAAATTATAGATTGCATTGCGTGCTTATATGCATCTGTGCCATTATTAAAGTGTTTATGAACAACGTTAAAATCTCCATTTATTTATGATAATATTACTTTTTCTTAAATATACATGCTATCCCAAACGAGATACAAATAGACCCAATGCGCAAATGCATTTTCGTGCAAACACATATCAAAAACGCTCTCTAGGTTGAAGATAGGTAACTGCTTTATGTAAAGAACAGGAACAAGAATCCGCAGCACTTCTATATTCAATAAATAATTTGACACAAAGGCACGTTCAGTAAGATATAGACATCGATTGCATAAGCACGTGTATTTTCCTTTACCTACACCTCCTTTTATTATATATTGTATTACGATCTGTTTTGTACACAGAATATCTATTTAATGTATTTATAATAACGCAAAGATAATATTACAAATAGAATAAAAAATGTCGACACAAAATACTTTGTTTCGGGGTAAGAATACTAGTGTCTTGTATAACCTTAGCGTATTGTTTTTTTGCACAACAATTTTGAAAGAAAAACCTATTGCGCGGTATTCGACATTAATTTGCAGATTACTGTAAGGCAGAGAATAGTGACGACGAGGATAATATTACTGATTTACAATCACGTTTATATGCTGAAATTTATTATGCCCCAGGCGGACAGGAAAATATGAACGCAAAACGCATTGTTAAGCAGGAAGCTATCGATCGTTATGAAGCATTACAAAGTAATGCTAAAAAACTTCCTTTTCCAAGTTCCATGAGTAGTGCAACAACCAACTTTTCCCTTCATTTTTCAGATTCTCATTCAAAAACAAACACAGATATGCAAAGTAACTCAAACACACTCAGAGAAGAAAAACCAAATGTTGCACAAGAAAGTGGTCAAATTGAACAAACAAGTTTGAGTTCAAGTCTAAACAGTACAGTTACACAAAATCTAAGTAGTGCAGGGGTAACACAGATAAAAAAAGATTTAGATGCAAATACATCATCACAAGTTGATTCTGTTAGAGAATCACTACCTAATCAGGAAACAGACTGTAATACAAACAAGAGATCATCTATAAAATCAGAACCAGAAGTACAAATTGTACAAGAAGCAAAACCAATACCTGTTTTAATTTCAACTCCAATAATATTGAAGGCAACACCTACTCCTGATACATCAAGTAATGTATATCACAGTAAGAATGATAGCAGTACTGTAGAAGCTGCAAAGACAAAACATACTGAAACAAAGAAAGAGCAGGAAAATGATAGAATATTAGAAAAGTATCAGTTTTCTAAGACCTTTATGCAAGACTTATATGCACAAAAGTACCAACAGATACATAAAACATTTCATCAAGATGCTGAGGATGATACAGAAATGGATACAAAATATAATGTGAATTCAAAGAAAAGCAAACAGAAGCAGAAGGCCAATGATTTTACAGATGATATAACTATAATATGTGACACTGACTCTGATTCTGAAGATTCTATTCTGGAAGTTCCCATTCCACCCAAACCAAAACCACCTATTATTAATTTAAATGATTCTGATGGAAACCCTAGCAGTGATAGTGATAGTGATGATCAACCAAATCAAGCACCTGTGAGAAAAAAGAAGAAAGAACAGCAACAAACCATTGCATGTAAAAAGAGTAATAAAGAAAAGGTCACTAAAGGTCAGTCAGATAAAGAGACTTCACATAATGTAAGGACTGCACAAAATTCTGGTTGCATCATATCAGTCCCTGATGAAGATATTGTATTGAATTGTACAGAAGTACAGAAAGGTGCTTCAAGTTTGCAGGAAATAAAGGAAATGAGAAAAGATGTTTATTCTCAACATAGTCCTTCTACAGAAAGTGCTATGAGAAACAATAGAGTACAGGCATATAATGAATCATTAGGTATTAAAAGTAATCTTTTTTTATGTGCAATTGAAAATGTTACTGAAACTGTAAGTGCACATAATATCCCAGGTCAAGGAGATGGAAGAATGGCAACAATCAATACTGTTAGTCGTAAGAGACGGCATGAAGATGATGGCACTGAAGCAACAGCTGCTAAACAGAGCAAGCAGACAAATGTCATCCAACATCCTCTACCAAAATCCACTACTTCAGTATCTCCAGATCCTCAAAGGGAGCAGACTTGGGAAGAATATATTTTTAAACCAATGTCCAGACAAATGAAAGCCTTTTATAATGAATCTCGTGGACAGGAAAATTTTAACATTAATGAGCTCCAGAGCCAAATGTCCAGTGAGTTATATAAATTGCAATTCTATGTTGTATTCTAAACAAGTTAGTCGCATATGCTATGCAGCTGAATGATTTGTAGAGGATCCACGTCTCTGGGCAATACTAGATGATGACTTGAGACCAAGTTCTTCAAAGAAGCACAGATTTTGGAATGTAAAATGTAATAATTGTCAACGCGATGGTCATCAAAAATATAATTGTCCGGAGCCGCGACGCCCACCAGTATGTCATATATGTAGTGGAGAAGGACACACTGAATCCCGATGTCCTCAAAAGATGTGTCTCACGGTTGGATTACCTTTTTGTATGTGTGTATATTAAATGATGTCATCATAATAAATTATTAATTCTTTGCAGTGTGGCAGAAAACAAGGGACATTTAGGAAAACTTGTGAATCTTGCCAAACAATGTACTGTGACTTGTGCAGATCATTAGGACACAAATCAACTGAATGTCCAGATCTTTGGAGAAGATTTCACCAAACGGTAAATTAGTCTTGTAACATGGAAAGCATTTCCAAGAATACATCTCTGTTTACCTCTTTATACGACACCTTTAAATTTTACAAAATAATACTCCGCAACGACCGTAATATCCATTGTCGAGTTTGCATGCATCGCGCGCTTCATTTCCGACCTTTGCATTGGTATTTTCTATAATTTGAAGGTTTGATTTCTGACTGCTCTACAGTCAACGATTTAATATGTAACATTCTCGTTTTGAAGCAGTCATCTACACTATATACTTCTGAATCGAAATCTCATTTATACTGATCTTGTCACTATGTACTACTGCTATAACTTATACAGTTCATAGTGAAAAACTGTATGATGATTTTTGAATTTAATTAACAGTAATCTGGAAAAACAATTTTAGGAAACAACGTATAACAAAACATGATACTCAAGAACTTAAGATCGAATTAAACGTTTTTTAATTTCGCAGACTCGGACTACGAAAATAAATATTCCGGCTAATTTGTCGGAAGTTATGAAACCGGCGGACCTTCTTTATTGCTGTAACTGCACAAGACGAGGACACGAATCCTCCACGTGTAAAGAATATCGTTGGTCGCCACATTTTCCGACACCCTCATACGTGTCGAATTATACTAGCGGCCCAGGATACATGAATCCACCAGTTTCAGTACCACAAAATGGTGACGTCTTATTATTTTCTAAAAGAAAGAGTAACAGAGCCGATACGCGAAAAGTAGCGTTTCAAGCCGATGAAGTTAATGACGAGATTGCTACCATCATACACACGTTTGGTACATTTTACAAAACACAGAACGGACACGAGATCAAGAGATGTATTTCTCAAGCAAAAGAATATCACATGACCAGCTTGATAAATGGTGTTATATATCCAACGTTCTTAGAAAAGTTGTATAAGATTATACAATTTCAAGTATTAATATATTATGATCCTCATCAGAATATAATGCTAAGAGTTCGAGCACATTTAATGTTTGCTAAAATTGTATATAAATTCGTTCTGCATTGGTTACACCTTGAAGAAGACGAGAAAGATGCTATGGTAGTCGATCTCCCTCGCTCTAAGAGCGATATGATTGAATTTTTAAGACCAAGAATAAATAGCTATCAGAATCCATGCAAAGATCCAGGAGTTATATTTGCACAGATAAAGGAATGTAAACACGAAATGTTATGTACTAAAAATCAGTCAATTCTTTATAACAGACAAAGACGCGTATATTCGCTAAAACTTGAACTTCTCAGATATTATCACATCAAATCAAAAGAGTCCAAGATTGGTGATAAGCTTAAGAGTCGATTCGAAGTTTTACCGCAAAGTAGCGACTTCAACACAAATCCAATTGAATATCTACTTATTGTTTATTATTATAACAAAATATTTGTTCCTCATACTCCACCGGATGTAGATACGTTTTTGAAAAGGCACTCCAAAAGCAAAAAGACTTTGCGTAGATTATCTAATAAGAAATGCACTCCAAGTAAAACGTTTGACGAATTCGTAGCGGCTTTACAGGCATTTGATCCAAACCAACCTGAACAAATTGAAGAACGAACAGCTAGTCCTGAAAATGATACTCCTAATAAAACTAAAGGGAAAAAGGCAAAAAATAATAATGCTAAAGCAGAAAAAGCTAAGAAGCAGAAAAAGGGGAAAAAGGCGAAAAAAGTGAAAGCTGTTGTTCAACGTCCCCCTCCAAAAAATCTGGAATATCCTAATCGTGCTGAAATCGATTTCGCAAATGATTTATTATATACAGAAAATATGCAACCCCTTCCAAATACCTTTGGTTTTGTCGATGCGCATCCGCCGGAAAGAATACAAACAGCACGAAAGGAAAAGAATATTTCAGAAACTACAAGAAAACCCCAATCAACTGTTACTACGCAACATTTAACATCTACGCTCGTTACGCATGAACAAGTTTCAAGTAACGTGCCTAATCAGTCTGGTTATAGTGGGTCTCAATATATGGAACCTTATGTTATCGATTTAGATCCCGAACCAACTATTCCAGCACAGAATGTTGGAAAGTCAATGAAAGGCAGCCATACTGTTGCACCAAATCCAGGAAATCAACAAAGTAAAGCTAATAATACTAATAGCGAAGTAGCGCCTAAAAAGAAGAAGAAGTCAAAAAAGAAGAAAGCAGGGAATGTAAAAACATCGAATATTCCGCAGAATCATATTCCTAGTCTTTCTTCCTGTTTAAGTGCTAAAGCGTATGAGAGTCATCCTTTAGTAACAAGAGCAAAGATCCTTTTAGATGATGCCTTTGCATTCCATTTGCCATATATGAATAAAGCTGCTATGGAGGTCGACAGACGATTACGAAATAAAAATATTAAGAAAAAGCATGTCGATGTTTTGCAAAAACTGGTACTTCTAGAAAAGAACCACCAGAAAAATGTAAACTCGGTTTACAATACTTTGGAGTAAAAACTCGTTATCTGTCTCGTACCTAAATCTTTCTTATGATTTATTCGCAAATCTGGAAAAAATTCGTTGGTATATGTATAATAATTAGAGCTTGGTACATCATTTAACTTTCGATTATCATTAAATATAAAATAAAAAATATATGATATACCGTGGAAAATAAGCAATTATTCCATACATAAGCTTACAAAATATTATGTTCTGTTATATTGGCAAACAATATATAGATATAATTTACTAAGTAAAAATATGTAATGGTATTTTAAATACATGCTTTAATTCTTATATTCATAAAAAAAAGTAGTATCTTCTTTATATTCAAATGATTTTGAACATAGTAGCAGACACTACTTATATTCATATTGAAGACTTAATTGTTACATTACTTGAGTTCCTGAAAACTTAGGTAATTGGTTCTGATACAATATAAGTATAATGTTATGAAAATGATCTTTTAACTATATTGTACCCTTTTGTAAATAAACACTTATGAAATATATTCTCCTTATAATCCTGACTGGATGCAGTAAGAAAACATTTAGCTCATACTTTTATTACAAAAAAACTATGACTGTTTTTATTATACACTTTATTTTATATCTTCTTGGTCTTATTTTTACTTCTTGCTTACATTTACAGAACAAAATATACTACATACAGTGCATACAAAGGATATTTTTATACCACAGTCTTTTTGTGCACATAATCTTAAGTATTGCTATAATGAGTTCCCCAGTGTTGCTTTTAATTACAATCCAATTTAATGAATAATATAAATGAAAATGGCTTTATATAATGTATCAAGTAGTACAGCAAAAATAGATTGAAACTGTGGTATATAAATATTCATCTTTCTCTGTTAGTCTTGAAAAATAATGTCTACATCAGGATGATAATATAATGAAACTATTGATGACTGGTACGTGTGAAATAAAGAACTATGTTAGCTTATGCCCAAACAGAGTGCATTTGCTATGAATAGACTTGGAACATGTTCAGAACAATATTTTTTAAAATGCAGTAAGAAAATTAATCCCAGATTCATACTTTTATACCTAAAATCATATGTACATATTGCTACCCCAGCAAGATTAGAAATACATATGATCAGTGAATGAATGATGTTACATACAATTATATTAATTACCAAATTAATACATTGATCTTTCTGTTATTTCTTCATAGGTGGAGGTCCTCCTATGGGTGGTGGTGGACCATTCATTGGTGGTCTCATTGGTCCCATTGGACCCATAGGTCCCATCATAGGTCCCATTGGTCCCATAGGACCCATCATAGGTGGTCTCATTCCCATCATGGGTGGCATTGGACCATGAGGTCCCATCATCATAGGACCTCCAGGACCCATTGGTCCACCAGGATGCATTCCTGGAGGTGGCATCATACCTGGTGGGCCTTGAGGTGGTACACCCGGTCTTGGTCCTAGATTTGGAGGTGGTGGAATTGCTGCACCCTTATTTGCAGCAAAGGGATTGGATGCAATCTTTCCTGCTTTAAACGCTGCCGTAGTGGCATCGATTAAGTGCTGGGCCTGTTCCTCCATCCATTTTTGATAAAAGTATTTAACATTGTCTTTATGTTTACGTCCTTGGCAATGAGTTTTACGTACACTCGGGGAATCGTGCGTTAAGTATGTGTCACAATAATCACAGTAATATTTTGGCATTGCTGCAGATTTCGTGTTTATCTATTAACTAAGTATAAAACGTTTGACGTTTGTAATAACACAATTATGCGCAATACAGAAAAATCCTCGCAAGACCGAGAATCTGTAATCATAGGTTAGATCGTGTGTCCTAAGCCAAACACCGGCTTTCTTCGCCCTGCGCATGCGTAACTTTATAAAAACACATGAGATATACAATAGAAAGAACCTCAACGCCCTTTTTTTTCAAACAACTTGAACTCAGCCAAGGAATCGAATTTTAACCTTTACTTATTTTATTATTCATAAAATTTAATTATTAAGAAGTATTCAAATATGCAGAGTCATTTCAGCTGGCGGTCTAACTGTGCTCACAGACAAGAAACACGTTATTTAAATTTATTTTGTTTTGAAAATAAATATTGAGAAATAATTTATAATTTAGCGTTATTAAATAGCTCTAATCTGTTCAGCGAAGCAAAATAAAAATTTGAATACTTTATAATCTACTTTACAGAAACTAAGCCACCGACGAGATAAAAGTAAACAAGCACGCAATGCAATCTGTAATTCCAGAGTTACCGAGTCCTAGAGACCGGTAACGATTTTTGTATCACGGGTGACGTTACCATCAAATACATAAAACAACTGTATTCTAATAGATGTAAGGGTGTTTGAAAAAATAATTTCATGTTTTATTTTTGTATTTTCAGGACTAAAAATATGAAAATACTTGAAACTTGAAAAGAGCCTCGAAGCATGAGCACGCGGAGCGTGTCTCGCCAACTTTAACTAATGTTTAAACATATTTGAGAATTAAAATCGCAAATGTAACTTGTATTATTTTGTTCGCAAAGGTCCACAGAATTTTTCGCAATAAATAAAGACTGTCTAACTTTCATACTTACGTTACAAATTTTACGCAAATTTTAAGTCTCGAAAAATGAGCGTTTCGTAGCAATTAAGTAGCAATTAAATGGGAGACATTGTATAACACAAATTGTCGGTTTCTGGGAAATGGTTACACGGAATTTATCATTTTAAATACTTTATTCAATATCGTTGCATTTCGATAGATACTTATGAAGAGAAATTCAAGCTGCGCCGGGAATTTCATAATATTATAACTTTGTGAATAATATTATCAAGTGACTAGGTGATGGGTGCACAGCCCCATCCTGGTTTCATTTTTACAAAAACATTATTATACAGATATGTAGGCACGTCATTAATCCTTAAAAATATTTCGCATCGCGCTAAAAATATTATGCCTTCACTTCAGTGATAAAGCACGTGATATTACTAGTATTTACATTCTAAAATACTATAGTAAAGAGTTAGAAGGTCGGGCTTTGAAGGAACGTTGGTACTGTTTTAACATACGATTAGTTTGAAGTTTTTGCTTTTATGCCCAGGCGACATGTTCTTTTTAGTGTTTCCCTTTTGATTTACAATTGATAAATTATCTCAACGCAACTGCGTAATAGCCGCGTGTGCAAAATACGCGCTTAACATAGAAACAGATAGCACGGCTGATATGAATTGTGACTTTACAACAAACGCGTACTTTCCCTGTTGGAAAATCGGAGCGATCAACGTGTAGCCATATTTCACAGTGGGGTATTGCTTAGTACAATACATCTAAAATACCGTGTTAGCGTATAGTATGGGCTCAATATGAGCCGTCGTATAGCGTTAATAATCTTAAGTTGGCCTAAGTTAGAAGTCACTACGAAATGCTACATCATTCCCATGAGATAAGAATGAATCAGAATCATCGTCGAGCGCAGCTTCGAATTCGCATTTTTCGTTCCCACCTGTCCTTTCTACACGATCTGTACTTCAAGCTTCAAAGCTATGTACGAAAGGGACGTTCGGGGTTCTACTAAACGGTCGGCCATTTCTAAGAATTAAAAGTCATTCGCCTTTCGTTGCTTTATACACCTATTTACACAGACAATCGAGCTGCCAGAAGATACATACGTAGAAAGAACCGAGGTTCTAAACGAGGGCAACTCTAACGGTCGTATATTTCAGGTATACATTAATACTAGTGATTCGAAGTGATTTCTCCTACTAATCGTGTAAAAACGTACACAAAAGCTACGAGGTAACTCGTGTTGTCGTACTCTTTACGTTTCAGTCTCATGAAGTTCTCGACGCCATCGTCCTGCGTATCGAAGTCCAATAAACTTCTATCCATCTACTTCTTTGAGCGATAAGACACGTGGGGGCAGTTGCTTCACGAGAAGACTCATTGTTTTTTTGTTTATCTTCGCTCACGGTAATACCAATTGTATTCTTTCAATGTGCCACAACCAGCGTAATGAAGAGACATCTCAACATATTGTTTATATCTGTTTTATATCCGTCGATTGTATCGTTTTCGTTCAATGAAACTGTGATCGAGATGTCTATGCTAGAGTATATATTCTTATTGGCCGAAGGCAGAACGGCATACCAACTGTCAGTAATACTATTTCTTCTTTATCGAGTGTATCCTTCTACTCTGCCTAGGAATACAGTTTAGACACTGTCTGATATGTATCGAGATAAATATCACGACTTCGGAACTTCTCTTTAACAGGGTGCCAACCCAAGAGCTTCGTATCGGAAGATAAATTTGATTATCAATATTCTTTTTACTACTATTCGTGAAAATCGTTTTTCTGACTCTTCTTCATTCAGAAACTAATCCCCTCGTTTATATCACCCTTCTTGCTCTGATTCTTCGTGTTCTTCTTTCTTTATCCTATCGTTGTTTCCTCGATACAATAAACTATCTTACGGTACAGGAAAGCATTGATTCTTGAGTGGAAGGTTCATATAGAAACAGGCAACAGCCTTAAGTTGCGCGTCAATAGACGTAAATCGTTTTCAACTGATCCTTAAGTTCAGGAGGAATGGCACAAGTCTCCGTTTCCGGCTTCCTTTTCACTAGGCGACGCCAGCGTCCCCCAATATTTTTCCGGAAGCCCTTCGCAAATCCAGGCCTGTCCGACGGTAACGCGTGTACAAGGGTATCCTGAAAAAACAAAAACAAAACACAATTACATTTGATGTTCATTGAACTATACCTGAGGAATTTCCATTGTGCCATTGTTAAAGTAGAGAAATATAACCAGATCTTCAAAGCTAAAGATCAAATATGAATTTTACGAAATGTGTAAAACAATAAAGCTGCGTTAACCGGTAGAGAAGAGAACTTGCTATTTTCAAAAATGGCGAAGTTTAATTGTATGATAAATAACAAATTTCTGGTGATCTGAAAAAATATTTCGTACATCTAAAACTTGTATTATAGCTAAAGAAACGTCGACTTTTCAATAATGCCGTAATCGATTGTCGATGCGACTGACCATGTCCATGAATTGTTTAATTCCGGTAAGACTTCCTACAAGACCATTACTTCCTGGATGATAAAATATGTATAGTAGAGGCCGGATGATTGGTAGAACGGTGGTCGAATGAAATACCATACACGTATTCTTTGTCTTTAGTTTAACGATTGACAGAATGGTGTTCCCGAAATCACGGTAACGCGTATTAATTTGCGTAAAATTAGATAGGGGTTTACATAAGGCCGTATCATTGAACACCTAGGATATGCTGGGCGTAGAATTGGTATACCACTCCGGATATTTCGAAGAGAAATTACAATAGGAACACGAAACCACCAATGAAATAATGAAAATAAATGATCCGAAGATCCTCTACATTGTTAGGGGAATATACCAGATGAATCAGCGAAGGTTATGCATAAGTTATGACTGCGTGGAATACAGTCGGGACGTTACGAATGGATCAATCTGTAAAAGCATAGAAATAGGCGACCGCATTCGACTGTCCGAAAGAGCAGGATATAACACTGTGTCCGGGAGAACATTACGAAACCGGCTGTTAGCAGCCAAAGCGAGACAGCGAAAATAAGAAAGACAGAAAAGTGAAATAGTGAGATGGAAAAGGTAGATCGACGGAGATAGACGACTAGACACGTAGGCAGAATGAGAGGGAAATGTAGACGGTTGGAATGCAAAGAAGGGAGAAGGAGAGAAGTATCGTTTAACTTTTTGGTGAAGCACGGTAACGGAATCGGGAGAAGTCTTGCCAATACCGACAAGAAGAGACATTATTTTGTCGTCTAGAAGACAGCTGCACCCGTCTATTCGGGGTCCGACCGATTGGCAAGCAACCGTTTCGTCGTGGCCACCCACCCACGTTAAATTTAGAGGCAAACCATGGGGCGTGGGCAAAACGGACCGACATATTATAGGTCTGCTTATGCTTATATGTTAGGAACACCGTCGACTAGCGGCACAAAACATAGTCGCCATGCGAATTGCCAGACGGAAAATCCAACGACGTCGGGACGCTGGACAGACGTAACCCGTAATCGTTACATCGCTAACGACTGGGACTATATACCAGACATTCGGTTTTAAACGTAGACTGTTCTACCACGTGACTAGAAACTTAGTACAAATATACGGCCACGAGATGGCAGAAAAGTAGCAACGGAAATCTTGTACCGTTTCAGAATTATTTTTAAACTATGCCGAATCGAATTAATGTTTTAATAGTGACAGTAACCCAAACAGACATTTGGAACAATATAATAATGGAAGGCACATATATATGCAGATAAAAATATGATTCATATACGTGAGGCACGTCGTGCCCCTCTTGTGCTACAAGTTTCGTGGTCGAGCACCTTTGCACTGCCCCCTTTTATGACTATGCTCTTAGAAATTAATGTTGAAGTGGCATCTTTTATCGTTTGTAATCGGCTATAGGGGAATCTGAACTTTAGAAAACATACTGAACTAAACTAAATAAACTAAATTCATGGGAACTATTAAAAGGGAAATGCAGGAAATGTTTCCGTTTCCACGTTGTAAGGTACAAATAAAGAAATAACGACAAAGAAAATGTCTCCAAACCTGTGGAGGTGTAACATACATCATTATGGGAAAGTAGTGGAGACTTGTTGGTAAGTGGAGCATGAAACTGAAACATATGGTGTCATAACGGCAACAAAGCACAGCCAGAAGTGGCAACGTTGCTGATTGTTTAGGATTTTTCTGGCGGCGAGCCTCGGGCCGAGCCTCGACCTTACAACTCGTTTGCCAGACCGTCTACTCGTGTGCCTCGTCCTTGGAGAATCGATAGCGCCATCAACTTATAATTAATAACCGCGCCACTAAAAAAAACCTCTAGTTTCACGAAGGATGTGCCTCATTTTTTAGCCCGATACGTTCTTACCTCTCTATCAAAATGCATACCTGTTGCATAACTCTTCGCAACCTTGCATAAGTTCATAAAATGAAAACGTATTTTGTGTGAACGTAGAATCGTAAGTTTATAAAACTACTGTCGTACAAGTGATAAAGTTTTTCAATTTTTTATGGCTAGTTGCCTTGAATCTTAAGGAGAATTATACAATTATGTTCGTTTCATTCTCTCTTTATATTATTTGTGTGTATTAGACGTGTGATATTTGTTCGGTAATAGTCGTTAGATTTTTTAAAGTAATAAGTACACGGCGCCAATTGGCATTTTGTATAAAAATATAGTTACAAAAAAATCATACTCCGCTGACATAATCGCATGCAATTCGTTATCTATTACATAAATAGCTATTTCGCCTATCTCAACATGATCAGAAATGTACCAGCATTTTATCTACAATTTGACGCTAACCTTAAAGCTTATATGTATATAAAAATCAACGTTATAACAAAATTCTTTCAACGTTTCAATTCAATCAGAAAGGCTGCACACAATCACCAATCGAATATATGATAAACAAGATTACAATTGCAATGTATTTTGATATATGCAGAGCTCATTAAAGCGATATTCAATAAAACAATCTTTTTTCCATTATCATTTAATCGCTTGTTTAAAGTTGAACGTCCGTAGGAAGAAAAGCGTTTTGAAAATACGAAAGCCCAGACGTTTTGAACGTTTTAAATTTACGAGAGTTGAAATCACCGTTGAATATATTTCCTTTGGTTACCTGAGTTTAACAATGCATGTGATGTAAAAGGGTTGCAGTGCTCATAAAAAATGATGATAAGATGGTAAGTGGATAAGGGTACTTGCATATGGAATCGATCGTCCCAAAAATAGTACGTCCCAAAGAAACTACTGTAAAACCGCCATTGCTAAGATGCATGGGTCACTGTCCCAACAATTTATCATCATTAAAACGAAATATTCCTTCTTACATGATTCTACGTCACTTGAATAAATCTGATAAGTTTTATGCCTTCAATTATAGGATTTGTTTATCTGTTTAAAGTCAACATAACCACCAGCCAAGATCAAATAACATCGCATAAAAAACAGCTCGCAAACAAGAAGCAAATCTTTCTTTGTAGATCAATGTCAGAGTAACAATGAGAGAAGGATGTAGCATTATGAAACGATACTTTCTATTCTGGTAAAAAATTCTTTTTCGGGAAGACATAGCTTAAATGAAATATCACGGTACGGTACGTCTTCTGGTTATCCCGGTTAGCAAGAGTAAACCAGTAAAATCTGGTATTACCTGCTCTACTGGTTAACGCAGCTGGTAAGAGCGAACAGAGTAGAAAGAGTAAGGCCAAGAGAAGGTATTCGTAAGCCTCATTTTCTTTGAGATCATGGAAAAAAGAAGAAATCGTGTACTAACCTGGTCGTTGTACAACGTGTACTGAGGCGGCGGCGTGTTAGGCGGTGGATATGGAGGCGGAAACTGCCAAACGAACTGATCTGCTGGATTAGCCGTGGCATAGATGTTATCCTGTTCTCCAGGTGTGTTGTTTCCCAGATCCGTTGACGTCGTAGTCGTTGACATCTGCGTACAACAACCCTCGGCAGGATGGGTCGGTGGCACGATCGTCGAGATCGGCGACGTTGCTGTCTGAACCACGGCTGATTCGGGATGCACTGCATTCGAATGATCCTCCCTTTTCCGCAGTTTGCTGCGGACAAGGCGAATCGCGATCATAGTACCGTTGCTCCCAACCATTTTCTTGCACTTCAGGTACAGCCTCGTGAGCTTCTTTCCAAGTTTCGGTGAAATTTTCAGGCCGTTTCTGGTCGAATTCTCGAACGAATCGAGAACTCTAACGGTTGTACGAAGAAAAAAACGAAATCAAGCAACGAGCTACGTGAGAACTATTATATATCTGCTACTTCTTCGGGAAACCAGATTTTAGATTTCCGTACGATATATAATGTATTTTCAGTCAGTCTTATACTTTCTCTCTCAAGCTCTTCTTAATTCATCTTGCTTTCACGAAGCTATCGTCGTCATGGACAAACTGTGTATCATGAGAATACGTATTCCAAACTTTGAATTTTACGGATATTCTTCCAGTTTCGAATAACGGTTATTCTTTTCTCACGTTAACGAGCACTGAACGCACGATATCGAATGTTTATTTAACCCGATCTATTCCATTCCTGCGAGGAATACTCTTTACTAGGTACACTGGCTAAAACTTTTGTATCACGTTAGTTGACTTCTTTCTCGTATTCCAACACTGACAGTGAAGGTGCGTTTGATGACTAGTTTGATAAATCCTTGGTGTTGAAATGCGACACTAAATTCGCGATTTATTGCAAAGTGATTCCTTGGATTTTTCCTTCAAACGAAGGAAGAACCACCACTCGGCTTCTCTCACTCCCGAAGGGCGCGCGAGCTGCAAAGAACTCACTGAGAACTACCTCGTCTCGCTCATTTCAAAGCTAGCCTGAGGTCTGAGCCCGAGTATGGCGCGCAACATTATTATATAGGGGGGCCCTGACGTCACGATCACGGATCATTCCGATTGGAGGGCGCCTCCTGCTCCGTCCAATCCACGTACATGCCATGCGAAATTCGAACGGTACATACACGCTTGAGATCTTCTATTGTCGTCATCCGCGCAATATCCGCGCAATGCCGGGAAGGCCGGTTGCGAGCGACATAAGTCCTTTCGAAACTAGGAATAATTCTCGTATAATAACGTAATCGACACCGGTTTACTCTCAGCTTAATGATTCGGTTTTACCTTTACATAAATATAATATGCTTTTTCCAAGATTCTCAAAGATCAACATATCCAATTCTACGTATTAAGTGAAGTAACATTTCTTTTTGTATCTAAGCTGTTACACGTATTGAAAAAAGTCCGGTTATACTCTAATACTAGTAATACTTCACTAACTTTATAAATAACCTCTGTTTAATTGAAGACTATCAATAAGTCTAATGAATAAGTAATTTCAGTATACTTGCCAGACGGGGAAATACAATATTCGCGTTTTATCCCTAGTTATGAACGTTGCATAATACACGTCCCTCTATTTTTAATATTCCGCACTAATGTCTCATACGAATAAGACACTGAAATCAAAGTCCAAGCTGTAACATTAGGGCTACCGGAAAGTAATCAATTCGAGAGTGAAGAATTTTCTTATATCGAAAGTTGGTAATTTGATTATCTCAAAAAGGGAATTATGGCACTGGAGAATCGTCAGTCAAGGATTATAGATAACGACGAAAAGTAATCAAATGAAATAATTGCTTACTTTTCGGTAGCCCTAATATAAAATCAGAGTTTTATATGAATATAGTATATCACCGGATCGGTTTTAAGCTTCGTCAACGGATGGGGATTACATGTTAGAATTATAAATAGAATATTATATGGAAATGTTATGGGGCTCGACAAAGCACCTCCTATTAGTATACAATGAATGATTTCGCGGCGGTCGCCATGAGGCTTTTGTTTATGTGTTCCACCTCGTTAAATTCGGAGACGTCTGGGCCCCGGTTGAAAGTCGTTATATATTTGCAACTTATACCTGGTCGAATGAGTTGCGTCTGAATGATTTTACCTGGCACATAGGGGACACATGTCCAAACGGAGAACAGTGCATTAACGCACTCTACTTAATTAGGATCTATTATTACTTGGATGGCTTTGTGGACGATGTGGTCAAGTTAACGAAGGTACCGCGGTGAATGATACATAACGTCATTTATCTAATAACAATACGAGCACTTGGAATCATCGATGATAATTTGCAGGGAATTATCTGGAGTCTAGATAATAGTCAATACGCGATCTAACAATGAGATCGTTGAATTACTGCAAACGCCGGAAATAATACTCCTCCATATATCCATATATCCATGTATCCATGTTCGATTATCATTCTGATTGATGCTTTTCTTCTTCGTAAGTTAACCGATACTCGAGGAAACCAGATGTAGATATAGATTATTAAGTGCTTAACGATGTCGCACAAGTTTTCTCAGGTATCGCGATAAAACTTGAGTCAGCGTGCCATTCAGAGATCCGCTATGTAATATGCACTCTGATAAACATTATTGCACGTTGTTGCAATATTCCCCGACTTGGGATTCATATACTAGCGTTCTTTATTTATATTCCGATTATTATATTTGAAAATATATTGAAACTGTAATGGCAAAATTTATGAACACAGAAGACTTCAACGTTCTTACGAATATTCGTGGCAAATAGTTAATTATCCGCTAAAAGCTCGTGCAAGTGTACACGAACTATTATCGTTTTCAAACTGAAACGACAAAGGATCGGCGTACCTGTTACAGAAAGGCAAACAAGTACAGAATAATACCGAGGGAAGTAATAGGTAAGATCATCCTTGAAATGACATAACACCAAAACAACGAATTACAGACAGTCACGTGATCGATACACAGCTCTTGAGTAATTATCTATTTATCGCATCTGTTGTGTGTAGAAATGAATTCTTCCCAATTGGATTCACATAAACAGTACTGGCCATTCAAATCGAAATATATTCCCGCCCTTTTGCAAGCTGCCAGACGAATGGAGGAAGGTCGTCAGCAAGGGTGGGAATTATTTCGATGATTGATCAGTTTTCATTCTTTTTAAATAAAGCTTTGATTACATCGAAAATCGGAAAGAATTTATTTTTACATTTAATATTTACGCATATTTGAGCTTACTATAGACTTTGAGCATTAACGTAATTAATCGGCAATTTACGGTAATTGTTCGGATTCTTTGTGACCATAAAATTTGAGTAAGGAGATACGAAGGAATATGGAGGATTCTTAAGAGGCAGGAGAAACTTTGCGGTTCGAAAAACTCGCAGAAAAATCAAACTGAAACCCGAGCTTTTTCGCGTGTCGCGTGGCGTCGGGGCGCGTGGTGAAAACGGCGCACATGTGTCTCGGATTCAACCGGACGGAAATAGAGATAAAAAGCAATACGTGGCTGGCTGGCTGGCCTGGCTTGTTCGTCGGCTCACTTGTCTTTTGGTTTTCTTTTCAGAGAATTTCGTCGATTTGGCAAGTCTACGAGACGAGATATCCGACGATTTTTTACCCGTCTCCACGAGAATAATGTATTACCCTTGCAGAGGTTTTTTTAACAATTTCCTGTGTTAGTTTGCATATCTTTTTAAGGACATCTTTAGAATACCTTCCGTATTACACCTTCCATATAATGAAATTAACCAACGAGAAATTGAAACGTGCAGCAAACAAGCTTGACCCTTCTAAATATAGAAAAGTCTTTTTTTATAATCGCGTGACTTTGCGCGGCAAAACCTCTGGAGGGATTATACATACGAATGTCGTGTAACAAATGAGTGTATAATGCACGGAAGATATTAAGATCGGCATATTTCCCCAAGGCAACTAACAGTAAATCAAACATTGAAATTAATACACATAATGCGCGGTCTTCTTTTAATGAAAAATTATAAAACGAACGGATTGTAAACAAATGATACGTCGAGAATGTGCGAACCGTGAGAAAACATGTTTATTCACATTTCTTCAGAGTCAATGTTGCTAATCGTTGTTATCATACAAATGTAGTACGTCGGATTTGATAATCAGTAACAACGAATTAGCATAAGCATTAATTTTTTTAAATTTACGGCGTAGGCTATATACACGTAGTTTATTTACATGAATTATGAATGCATTTCCGGAAATTTCATCTGTCAGTCATAATATCGCACTTACTGGGAAACGTCCAATCATCTCTTAGCAAGATGTGCAATCTTCGGGGAATAACGATGGAATATGATTTGCAAGTTTTTAATTACGATAACGAAGCTTGTAAGTTTATCATTTTGGGGCAGGTTTAAAATGAATTTTCCCTGGATATAATAATGAACCACGGTAATGTCATTTCATTGTGCAGTTTGTTCAAGTGAACCGATAAAAGCTACAATATAAAACAAAAGATGGGAATCTTATCGGATTAATTGACAAGACACGAGGAAACCTTTTCGTATAGTCGCGCGCATGCCGGTTACAAACGGATAGGAAAACTTACAGTTGGGTAAACCCAAGATAAACTTCTTTATTGGGATTTACGGCTAAATTCACTTATAGATTACCGGATTCGTGCATTACAATCACGCGAATTTACACGTGAAACTTCCGGATACACTTACTGTTAATCCAGTGGAGAATGACCTTAACAACCGGATAAAACAATCGATACTGGTACCACCCGCCGTATCGTTTTTCGTGGAAGTCCCGGGGAAGTCCTTCCTTTACGTTACTTATATACTTATATCGTAGAACACAATTAACTCTTTGACTGCGCCGTGGTCTAACAAAAATACCATTAACATCTTACAATACGATATTCGCGTGACAATATTTGACCCTAAATTGTATCGATAAAAATACGAAACATCGAGGAGTTATTCAGTTATTCCATCGGTTGTTATGTTCCACGTTATATTAATTTACTAGAAAAGTTTCGTATACATTCATGGACATAGAAGAGCGAATATATACGCCTATCACAGCCAAAGGGGTTAACCTTGTCGATCGTGGTTTGTTGCGAAATTCGAATGTTTATCTATATTTCGTACTGTTTGCTTGTTTACTTATTAATTTACGTGCTCGTAGATAATCGCGCAAGTTACGATGCAGATATAATCTAATCGAATTAACATTCATTGTGAGACGATATGTAATGCCTATAATTACTGCGTCTTATCCATTTATGGCAGACGCGAATCTAAAAATATTTTCGTCGATTTCTAACATTCAAGTTTGTAATCAAACCGATGTGGCGTCGCGATGTAATTACACTATCATACTCGATCCTATTATCTTTATAAATAGACGGTACTTATATATTTAAATGCGTATCAGCATCTGGTTACTCGTCTGATTATCTAAATATCACATGAAAACATTGTTAAGACGTGGAACTTTCAATGGCTGGGAAACGATGATCGGGAATTTTCCATTTCTACTGGAAACAGCGCGTTATTTGATTTGATTAGAAATGGCGACGAAATGTCCGAGTAGATTGCATTCGTACTCAGCTATCGTAATTATTGTGTCTCCAAGGGACAATGAAATAAGAAATGAAAAAAGATTAGCGAACGGTTGACCCTAATTAGTTGGAACCTTTTGCGAAGCAAACACATTGGAGTTTTCCGAAGTATTTCTAATTAGTGTACAATTAACGTGTCGCTTGACGTGTCGTGCTAAAATTCTACCTAATCTTCATTACGCCATGTTTCCATTGTTAAGTCGTTCAGTGCTCGTTTTTTTCTTGGAATCTTCACGATATATTTATAGTAACAGATAATACGTGATCTGTTTTACATGGATTAATTCCCATAATAAACACGACGATTTTCTCCGTCAAAAATATCGGATGATACGTGATTATTGTGGAGTATTATTAGCAAATCTCCAGGTGGTCGTTGCCATTTTTAATCGAAGGAATTGAATTCATTAGGCTTTTTTTAGCGAGTAAGTAAATGAGACTTCGTCGATATTGATCCAATTGAAATAGTTGTACTTTCGACATTCGTTTGTCCGATACGTTTCTCTTTCGTATTGAATCTTCCCATAAATCTCGTTAATAATTGTTTCTACTTTCGTTGCTTCTTCGTTTTTTCTTTCGTATTCCTGGAAGTAGCTCACGAGACTGTTAATCACTTAGATTTTTAATTAACACTAGAACTACAGAATATATACTCACTTATGTTTACACATTTATTGATATATAAATTATGGCTCGAGGATTTAAGTTAATTTCGCAGTATACTTATTTCAAACTAAAATTTGTTTTAATTCGAGTAATTATCTTGTTAGTTTAATGTTCCGTTTAACACGTTGAATGCCGTGGGGGTCACCGGTGACTGCCAATGCCAATATTACTAAACCTCAATCAAATATATCGCTAATATTTCTAAAATATTGAATAGTATTAACGTTACGTTAACGATGTAAAGAAACTAAGATATCGTAGAGTGCTGAAACAGTCTTATTTTTGAACATTATATACACGTATTACTAATATATAATATCGCGAGGTATCGTATAACACGGTTTTCGGCTCGGCACTCAACCCGTTAATCCTCTATAGCCCAATTTTCTTCGTGTCTGATAAGAAATCGTATAACGTAAATCTAGTTAAACGCGATTGTAACGAAGGTACATTACGTGAAAGTAGTAACGGAATTATTACTCAGACGCACCAAAATAAGTGACGTCGTTGCGCGTACTTTCATAATTATTATTACAACGAATAGAAACAGTTAATCAATAGTTTATTAATTGGTCCAATAATAATTGAAGTGTGTTTGATGGGTAGCAGCTATAGTTAGACCAAGGTATAGTTATCTTAATCTACCATCTAAGACGTTAGCACCTAGGGCAAGAATATCAAAATCCTAGGACTTCTTTAAATCCATAGTTGAGACCGAAGAGGGCAAAAAACCATTGCCGAAACGTACCGACTTTAAAATAAAGAAGTTTAAATTTACTCTTGGTCTAACTATAGTCGCTACCCATCAAACAGACTTAAACGAATAAAAACAAATGAAATGCAAGACACGTATAATCGAGTATATGACTTCAAAGTTACATCAAGCTATAGAGGGTTAATTGAATCATTTCCACCTTTCCAAGTTATGATCATTTCGAGTAAATCTTACCTGATCGTTACGGCTAGCAGGACGATGATTACTCCTACTAGGACCATAGCAATCAGCACTCCGCATATCATATATACGCTGTCGACAGGAGGATCTGCAACATACATTAAAAAAACATAATTGCACACTATTACCTGCGAGGAAGATCGCAATTACACGTCGGTGTCAGAACACACGAAAGAGATATTACGTCTTTGTATCAACAACAACAAAGATGGATGCTGGCGAACAAAGCTGGCGAACAAAGCAGGCGGACATGTGGAACTCTCATGAAAGCGGTAGCCTTGAAAAATGCCTACCGGCGTGGCAATTCCTTAAAGGTATTCTGTATGTGCAGAATTAGCACGGAACTATGAGTATGCTTTAGTGCCACCATTGTCATAGTTGTTTATAAGGCACGTACGTTCAAGGACTCTCGATTCCTCTTGTCATAGACAAGCATTTTTATTGTTTAATCGCGTAACATCGCATCGACATGCATCGATCTGAACGAATGCAAAAGGACATAATATTAACTTGTCGACTCGTGATGTTTAAGTCTTCGATGTTTGAGTCGTTGTTTTCGAAGTTGATTTGCAAACAGTTGAATTTCGAGTACAAAACTGGTAACACGTGAAAGTAATTAGACGCGTCGTTTTATAATGTGTTTGCACAATGGTTACTTGCGTCATCGGTATGAATTAAAAGGTAAATTCTATTTTGTTTAATGGCAAATCTTGGTCGTTAAATTACTTTACAAGTAAATGGACGAGGTCGATGATTACGTGCATCGATAAATCAACCTTGACATCACTATCAGATCCTTTGAAAGACTCCTTTGATCGGCACGGTTTAATATCAGTTTGCCCTTTGATATTATTTTTAGGTGCCGGTATATGGGTCATTTAAATAAAGCCATCCTGACTCAGCATTGAGAACTTAAAATTGCAGCATTTAACACTAGAACTACCGAGCGTATACTAGGTTACGTTTACGAATTTATTTATGTATAAATAATGACTGGAGGATTTAAGTTTATTAATGGACTTAATTATTCGCGTTATGTATACGAAATAAAAGTATGTGAAATCGCAGACAATTGATTGTGGAGTATTGGAATGCTTTAACTAAAAATGGAAGGCAAGTCATTTTGACCCCCTTGGTACTTCTAGTGTTAAAGCTAAAGGTGACACCGTAACTCAATGTTGGCAAAGTAAAGACCTGCGGTAAGAATAATTATCAAAAGAATAACATTTCATTGAAACGCGCCCGCTAAAAATGTCGTGCCAATAATAGTCTATAACCTATATACTGCATAATATTAAACAACTTCCGCCTATAGCTAACGACAAAAAAACCACTAAATATTATCTGAACGTTAGAGTATAGCCAATATAAGTACCGCGATAAGACCAACCCTAATAATATGAGCCATTTATTATAAAAGTGGCAGAACTTAAAACTGCATTAAAGAAAATCCAAATAAAATGAGCTTTTTACAATTTTGCAATTCTTCAATTTCTTTAACGCAGTTTTTAGTGGCCAAAGTATCATTAAAGTAATTAATTAAATTTGTTCTGATATAATCATTTTGGAGATAATCGCCGAAAACGAAAAAATCAGTTTTTCTTCAAAGGATGATTTCATCCCTTAAAACCGTTTTTTGATACCAACAAAAAATAACTTTGTAATCAAGATGCAGTACTCTATGTTTGCGAAAAGTTTCAGAGTTTGTTTGATATTCCGGGTTCCCTAACTTTCCTTGTTAGTTATGTTGTGTGCCAACTTAACTATGCTACTACGTTGGTACCGGCACGAGCTACAGGTTGATGCATCACGTGGACAAAACGTGGTCAGCGGAAAGTACATTTTCCAGGAATAACTGTCGATTTTTTACTACTGATTTTGTCCAGTAATTCATGGATTTGTTAATGTGGATAGCGATCCAGGAAATTAGGTTATGCGATATTATGCTATATCGTATGCAAACCAATAATTCCCTCCTTGTCCTATTCTCTTTCACTCGTGATTTGGCACTCTCTCGCGCATCACTTTCCTTACAAACCCCTTTTAGTCTTGACATCGTAACGTGATTCAGGCGACCGTGTCCTACATTGTGATGAAGCGAAGTGAACGGCACAATGTCTGTCTCACTTTCTAGACTCCCTCTCTCTCCCTCTCATATCTTAATCCCTATATTTTATCCCACTTCTCCACCACCCCTCCACCCTCTTTCTCCTCACACACTTTCTGCCGTGAGATTTATTTTCTCCCCTCAATCTACCGTCGGCCACTTCTCACTTCCGTCTATTTCTACGTGTCCAGAGAGTGCCATGAAAGTTTCGTTTGTCTGGCAAAACTTGTCTAAAAACTTGGCGAGGTCCTTTATTTTCACTTATTAAACCGCAAGAAAAGGCCTTCCACTGGCACGCATAAAAAGGTGCGTAATATTATCCGCGGCAAGTAAACGACAACTTTCCTCTTACACTTGATTTAACCCGATATAAGGATACATAGAAAAAAGGGTTCGCGAGTTACGAGTTAATATTTCTCAGTAGTAGCAATTGAATGTCGCTTTTTATTCGATAATAAGTATGCTTCTGATGGTCTAAAGATATTATGAGTCAGCTGGTAAATAATAAAGTTGACATTTTAATGAATCTGTCTATTTTATATTGTTAAAAAAACACTTCCCCTTGTACGGAGATACCAAAAGGTTCTAAAGATAATGGCATAGAACTGCATGGTTGATTGTTAGAAGTTAACCGAGTCGTTGGCAACGATCGAGATCGCTTTAAGTAGGGTCAATTAAGAGTTGTACGTCTTACGAATGTTGTTATTGGATGGAAGTACCAGGATGGGAATCAGATAGCGCGCTTTTCAAAACCTGTGCTTTTCATCAGAAACAGGACATTCTATTAACAGTAAAAAAGGAATTCCTTTCGAGCATCATTGCACCGAAGACTGGTGGGATATTTTTCCAGGTTTCCACGGCAGTTGGGTGGCCGATTCAAAAGAACTAGTCGTCCTTTTAAGTTCAACGACACAGCCGAGACGACGGAGGGTTCAAAAGGGGCAAGAAACCGGGGTCCAACCGACTGGCAGGGAGAAGTCTCGATAGAAAACACCTGCCAGATCGTGTATTATTAATCGCAAGAGTCGCCTAGCCGCGTTGCTCGTCATCAGGGTAACAAACTTGTTAGTTCGACGAGTCGGTGAGATATAAAAACCAGTTAAATAACTAGTTGAAATGCAAGTATCAAAGTCTTCGACGCAGTGTTTATGCATTTTAAACATAAAATGTGGACTACGGTTTATATCGTAATAGATTCCAGTACATAACGTACAAGAAAATGGACGTTGCGTCTACAAGATGTTTATTAATGGTGATATAGAATATATGTTTCCATTGTTCTAATTGAAAGCTAGTGTAATCACGGGCTGAATATATTTGAAATTGAGATGCTGCTTTTAATAGGGCGGTTAATATCGAGTTATTAATTGATAAGTCTATTTACAACAACCCCAATAGATTTCTAATTTAGTCCCACGATGATCTATTTTGATCTTAATGCCCGTCCAGCACCGAAGGTTCCGCCGTAGGTGCGTTTTCGTGGTCGAACAATAACATTTACACGGGAGTTGCGCAAATATTTTCTTGGAGCTACGTCGATGCTCGATTAACTGTTGTTTATTGATTCCTTTTTGCAGGGCGTGCAAAAAAGATTGCCGAGGATGGAGATAATAAAGAAAATTAGTAGCATACACATAAAAATTGTTCTCGTATGCGTATATCATGCGTAATTCGTAAAAGACGTGAACTTGGATTTTCGACTTTTGTAACAAGCTTCCTGTTTATCCGACATCTGCGCCACGCAAACTTCAACACTAAAACTACCGAACTTATACTCGATTATATAATATTTACATATTTATCTGTATATAAATGATGACTTGAGGATTCGAGTTAATTAATGGATTGAATTATATGCGTTATCTATGTAAAATAAAACTATATAAAATCTAATATCGAATCTATAGTATATAATATATAATGTCTACCTAACATCTAATATTTAATAGCACACAACGCGCCGTTGCATTTTTGAATAATTTATTAAAAAGTGTAGACAGGTCCTTTTGACTGCTTTAAATGATTAGTTCGTTTGAACGTGGATTAATATGTTATTTCAGGACACGTAGGATTAATGCCAGCCATTTTTCCTTGAACTCTTGAAAAATGTATAGTCACATGATGCAGGAATGAACCGTGTCTGGTCTCACAGACGGCAGGGTATTTCGGACGACCTATTGTCACTTCTTTCTTCGTTCTTTGAATCGTTATATCTTCCTTGTCATGGCAGCATATGTCTCGAATCTTGCCGATCATTGGAACCTTTCCAATTCGCGATATTGTCGCAAATAAACGGGATCTTGGTGTCGGCTGACGACGTTGGCAATCCACCCATAATTCTCGTTTACCAATCCTCTCAAAACTCTTTGCTTGTTTTTCGTTATGTTACCCGCCTTCGAAAATACTAGATGCACACTTCTTCAGAGAAGCTTTCAATGTTTTTTCTTAAAATACGATATGTTTCGTATATAAAATCAGTGGTAAAGTATATAAATATAGTAAAATAGTATCTGTTTTTCAGACACCGAGACTCTAAGGTCATCGTAGAGTATTCGGACTGTGCATTAGATAATATCATCACTATTTTTGTAGTTTTCGGTTAATACTGGTTTTTGCTTAGGTGGTTAAATCGATCTACATTAATTGCGCCGTTTATCATGCAAGTGCGGCAAACTCCATTTTTTAAGAACATTTGATTTCATATTGTTTCCATAAAACGCGAAACCTTAAATATCTTATTAACACTAAATCTACCAAGTCAGTCCAAATGACTTGTCCGTAATTTTTAGTTAAATTATTCGAACATACCACGGTGCATTGTTTCAGTTTTTCCATAGATTTATTTGATGCACACAACGCACAAAATTGAGGCCATTAATTAACTTAAGTCCTTCAGCCATAATTCATATATAAATAAATGTGTAAACATAACCCAGTATATGTTCGGTAGTTCTACTGTTAATGCAGAAAATGGAGTTGCCCTACTTTCATAATAAACAGCTTAATCACGAATTTAAAGAACGCTAATGAAAGATCAAGATCTCATACTTCATTTGCACAAAGATTTAATTTTACGCCACCTTCGAGAGTTTTAATGTGCAACTTTTTCTTACAAAGAACTCGCGCGTCTTTGTTAAGATCGCGCAACCTTCCTCGCCGGATCGATAAAACTTGATCACAAAGAGCTATAAACACGTTAACCTTCCGCGATGCGGAAAATCGGTTAGATCCAGATTAGACGTAGGGGGGTTATGACGTAGTCGCATTCTATAAAGGATTAGCCGATGACGTAGCATACGGGTAATACGTCAATTAGAAAAAGTTATTGGGTACGTCATTAATGTCTGTTAATGACGCGCCAAACCATTCATCGCCCATAAACACCATCATTCTGAGAACTTAACCTTCCAAACGATTTTCGATATTATAAATTTAGAGTGTTGCAATATCTGTCGTAGCCTGAAAGTCGGCTACGACTTCCATTTAATTATTACATTTTACTATAAGATTTCATGATTATATAAAAATAATATTGTGTTGTACAACATTACTAGAAAAGTCATTAATTAATTTCTATCATATATACACGTTTTAAAGGGTGGACATATTAAATTCATAAAGATATTTACGAACAATATCGAGGATACATTTCGACTCTAATAGTCTAGTAATTCATAGATTGGTACTGTTATAGGAATTGAGCTATTAAATTATTGATTATTTATTACTGATTACTTATTAAGCGTTTTATGAAGATATTGGACGTACGATTGAATGATTTGACAATGAACCAAATCAATATGACAGTAAGTCTGTTCTAAAACCGAAACAAGGTCGTAATACAAAATTATTGGGCGCAACGTAGAAATGAACCGATTTAAAACGTGTGCTATATTCAAGCACGGTTATAATTTCGTGGATGATCTTGAAAATGCTCGAGTAGACCTTCCAATTCTATTTTCAATCTCGAATCTCTACTTTTCTAAAAAAAACATTAGGGTTACCGGAAAGTAATGAATCCGGGGGTGGAGAATTTGTTGGCATCGATATTTGGGAAGTTATTTTGTTCAAAAAGGGAAATTATGACTTTGCAAGAATGTCGGTCAAGGTTCGTAGATAACAATGGGGATTATCTTATAGAATAATGTTTAATATGAAGAAATGAACCGAGTTTCATAAAGCATGTGAAAAATAATTGATTACTTTCCGGTACCCTTAATACAATGGAGAAACCGTCTCGTAAATGTCTTGATCCATTGCATGTAATCTCTAGAAAGTAAAGTGCAAAGTTAATGTATGGAGCGCTTTCGTCTTACATTCCCATGGCATCGGGATCCTATTATTTAATAGTGAATGGCATGAAATGAAAATTTCCGTATTTTTTATATTCCCGGGACTACTAAATGCGAGGAGGTCAGCCAGATGGGAAAGTGAAGTCACGATTTGTCCTATGCACGCATAAGGACACAGTAAAAGGACGCCATGTTGCTCAAAGAAAGGTGAAACGGTTTGTATTTGCGAGCAATTTCACCCTGATTTAAAAGATGACTATTCGAGAAGTTATTTTCTCTCCGACTTCCATGCAATAAATCAAAATCGACGGATATACTCAATTACAACAATACAGATTTTGGATTCCAACTGAACTCTTTCACAGATAAAATTCACTCTTTCGCAAGTCTTTTCTACAAATTTCTTTTCATAAGCCATTGTAATGAAAATAAATATTGCCAGAGGGTGAATTTGATTTGCAAAGGGGATTAATGTCGAGTTGCAAAACCTGTTTCAGCACAAGTTTATAACAATGTGATTTTATTATACTTAAAAGCAGGAACAAGTGAAAGTGACTAATGAAAGGAATTCTGGGAAACACTGTTGGTCAACCAATTGCTAATTGCTTCAGAGTAATTGATTTGCACCTAACAAAGGTAATTGCGATTGAAATTCTTCTGGTTTCCTTTTCTTTCGATTCGTCAATGTCATCTACACGCGTGTACCATGAGATAACCTCGTGCATGGTGTTACGAAATCCATGCCGTGACATAACTCGAGGGTGTCCATCCCTTCTGCAGAGTAAAGAAATCGATATGTTCGTCAGCAACGTTGCTCAGAGTGAGGGTAATATTCCTTTTCTTTCACAATGTTCGAGGTTGCCGACATCTATTCGGTGCATTGATCACGCCATCGTGTAAAGGCTAACGAACGGTGTTTGTCAATTGTGTGTGAGATTTTTAAACGACATTTTTAAACGACACTTTTATGCCAAGTATTAAAAGAAGTATATAAAGTATATAAATAGAACTAATTCTACTCCGTGCAATCTTTAGGTGCGATGGCCCGTGCGTTTAACAAAAAAAGAAACTTAATATTAGATGCGATTCTATACATTTATGCATCTTTCAATTACTCCATCGAGAAATTGAAAGTTTTAGAAAGAAAAGAAACTAGTGTCGTAAAGATAAGTATAGTACATTGATACTATACTTATCGTTGGTTTACCGGGATTATAAAATAAAATTAATCTATTGTTCAATGTAATTGGTTATTTCCTTTGACGATTAGTTCATTCATTGTAGTTACCACGTTTAATATCTATCTTTCCGTGAAATATCCCTATTAATAGAGAGATAATCATGCTACTAGCCGGTTGCTGCGAAAAATAGAAGTGTTATTTTATCTTAGAATAAGACGCTTAGCGAATAATAAATCAGCAAATAGCTTAATAAGACTATATCTTAATGACTGCTCCCGGTATGGAGGGGATGCCAGATAAGAAGCCAATGAGAACGTGGTTGAGAAGATAACGGTTATTACACTTGGGGATGTACAAAATGATGAAAACGATTGAATTCGTGGCTCAAAAATTATCAGTGTAATACCTATTTCCTTTGTATGATATAATCGATACTATACAAAGTAGTAGTACCTCGTGGTTCATCTTGAATTCGTTCCAGAAACCGGTTCGAACTATGAATCGTTCGAAGTCCGAATCAAGATTTTCGATTAATGCTTTTTTAATTGTAATATCTTACAATTAGAAAGAATTAAACAAAATAATTTGATCTTTATTTGATTAATTTTAATTATTACAACACAGAAATAGAAGTGAAGAATAATGTTTTAATATAAAAAGCAGAAGGAAGAAAATATTGCTCCTGGACTATAGTCCGAAGTTAGAAAATGACGTTCGAACTTCGAATGGAATTCCTTGCTTTCTCAAACGTTTGAACTCCGGAACGTTCGAAGTACGAGGTACCACTGTATTCCGTTTCTTGGCAGGGCAACACTGTACTTATTGTTAGAAACGTCTGGTATCATTCTTACGTCACTAATAGAAAATACTTTACACCTTCGCTACGTCACGGGTTTGAGAATAATTCCGATACTCGAGCTAAGATGATAAGAACAATATGTTCCTCATAATCGCTTGAATTTAATTACGTTTGCCGACTTCGACGAACTTAATGTTCGACGTTACGTCGTATCAGTAAATTCCCAACCAAACGTACGGACTTTGTTTTTTAAGCTTAAGCCATGAAATTTCGAAGATACGAATCAAAAACATTCTCGAGGAAATGTCATAACATCCAATTACCACATAACCCTTATAAACATTATATACTCAAGTATACTGCACCGTAAAGTCGCGAAAGCTTAGCACAAGGAAAAAGGCACTTCTTTAAATCCCATGCATGGATTAACATTTTGAGCGAATCGCCATTTGACGTCTACCGTTGTAAGATTATTTATGCGTATACATCATGTAAACATTTCACGATACCTGTTATTTTGGTTATTCTGATTTCGGTTATTTTGCTTCCGACATATTGTTCGCGCGAGCGTTGTATTATCTGCTGAAATGAAACTTCCAAAGCGGAAAAGTTCAATGCCTTGAATTGCGTCACGGCCGGTAGACAGTTGGGCGAACGACGTTAACTTCAGACGATGAGAGTCTAACTACGACGAGGCCATCTAACACATTTTTTGTCACCTTAATCGAAGTTCATTAACACCGATTCAAACTCGTTTCTGTTTAACCAGAATCTACCGATCGGTACTTTGCCTTGAATCTCACGCGTATCAAGAACACTTCTTTATACTTGTTCTTGGTAACACATATATTTATAAGATTCCGTCGTGAATCTTATATCCGGCAGACATCGGAAGTAAACAACGAAGAATCGGCCAATGGTGTCTCGTGTAGGATAGTAACGACCTGGTTGAAGTCTTTGAGAAACGTTGTGACGCAAATGCATGTGCAGCTGTGAAGATGCACCTTGGCTTGGATTCAAAGCATACACACCAGAAGCCATTGGAGAAATCGTAGCAGGACACTGTGTGTAAACAGCATCCATGCAGTTCGTCGCATGCGAAGATCACACGATGTTTTTGCCACACTCTATTATTCGTCTTTTACTTTAACATCCCGAAATAAGTGTTTGCTCTTGATCATTTTCTGTGTTAACAATTAATGGCTATCGTGGATGAAAATTCATCTCGTTCGAATCGTGTTTTAATAACTTTAAACAATTTTCTCAGTATTTATTCAGACTAGTTGTGCCGATTATGAGAGCTTTTAATGGTTAACTTTCAAGCAACTTACGTCTTATAGCGATTTCAATATTGGTAGCCAGTTACCCTTCATCTCTGAAAAGGTTATGTACAGATATCATATGTTTGGAGAGTAACAATATACTTCTTTTTTCCATAATAATTAAAAGGAATTCATTTCTTTCTTTGAACATGAAACCCTTTGGCAGCAGCCTCGAAGTGTTAGACATACTTTAAGCCACTTTCATAGCCTGGGATCTCGAAAATCAAGTGATAATGATAAGTAGATCTTGTACTTTGTACTGTTAAAATGAAAGTATATATTAATAAGGCAGTCATAGATCATCGACACCGATGAACTTGTGCATGTCTTTGAACCGAAGAATCGTCTAAAACACGTGACAAACGGTAGCACGAGTTTGCTTGATCGAAGCAAGGACTTCTGCAGTCGAAGGCATCTGGAGTGGCACGTGATTAATCGAGCAACACGATATTTGACGATATTTAACGAGGTGTCGCGTATCGTCGGTGTCATAAATATCAATTAAAAAATTTATGGCAATTCAGCACCGCTACTCCCAGTAAATATTCATTTATAAAATCAAACAAATATTCCGATGACGTTAATCGGGCTTCCGTTAAATTAGATCTTCACTTTCATCGTCGGTAAGGATGACTCGCGGGATTCCACTTCCGATTACTCGTTACAATGCGTTTAATTCGTACGGGTATTGAAATGACTTGGAACTTTGTCGACGGTGATAAATTTCTTTTTCGTTTACTCGGAAGAATGAAAAGATAATGCGCCAAGAAAGAGTCACGGTTGTTCGAGAATCGCGAGTGTTTTGCAGATATACGTCTGTCGTCGATGTTGGGAAACCATGTCGGCCAACTTGACCTGCGGGAGCAGCAGGAACATTTTCATTTCGACATACGACCGAGAAAGTCAAGTGACGCGACATTGACTTGTCATTGTGGCAATTCAATTTCGACCTCTTTGTTTCTGCTTTGTACGTCGATCGAGACACTTCTTGCCGATCGTCTTCCTTTTGTCCGCTGGGGGTTATTTGTCGTAGATAAACGCAATTCAATTGTATGCAGATGCAGCTGTCGTGATCTTTTAATACACTGTCAACGGTATATGTACAGTAGACTCCCGTATAGCGCGGTTAATACGTTACGCGTTGTATGAAATCGCGTTATGCCAAATTGGAGATAACAAGCTGTGCTATGCTCGTCTGAAGTAAACGGGGAATCCCCGCATTTTATTATACAGCGCATTGTACGAGAATCGCGTCCTATAAAAAAGTAGCGGCAATATCTTTAGCGGGTTATACGAGAATCGCGTTATATAAAAAAGTAGCGGCAATATCTTTAGCGGGTTGTACGAGAATCGCGTTATATAAAAAAGCAGCGGCAATATCTTTAGCGGGTTGTACGAGAATCGCGTTATATAAAAAAGCAGCGGCAATATCTTTAGCGGGTTGTATGAGAATTAAAAGTATATAAAATCTTAAACAATCCGCTGTTGTATATCGGAATAACTTTATTCAACCTCGCAGATTAGTTATTTTGACTGCTTTGGTAGTTCTAGTGTTAATAATTAGAAATTATGAGAAGTAATAATTAATAAGGAAATAAGATTCAGGGAAATAGGGCTCGCTAAATCTAGCTTGACACTCGTGCGAAACCAGAAAAAATGTAAGTAATGAACTATCTCTTAGTGAATACCGGTTCATGGGAAAAAGGTCAAGGTACTCGGGATATTCCGCGAGTATTATCGCTACACTGAAACGTTCGAGAATTATAAGTATAAGCATTATATTTATCGTAAACGATCACCATTAAACCTTTATTACAGATGCGACACGATAATAAATTGGTTCGGCAAAATACCGGATTCTTATTATTATATAACATTCCGGAATATTATATTATATTATATATAACATTTTATATCATAATAATATCCCGACATTTTGCCGAACCAATTTATTATCATTTCGCCACGATTTAAATATCGATCTTACAGAAGTAACACATGACACAGAAAACATGTACTTCATGACTTCCATAATACGTTACATAAACTATTTTACGTTATTCTAAATGATAACAAGAAATAAACACAATGAGACTTCTAAAAGTGGCGTTATTTAAACGATGGCTTCCATTTTCATTTTGTATGAAATAAATTATTTTGTATTTTTATTTTGCAAAATCACTTTGAATATTCTTCGAATTCGTGGAGAAACCAGTGTTTAGTTTAATCGTTTCTTGAAGTACTTGGAGCAGTTGCGAATCTTGTTCCGAAAAAATTTTATCTTTCAAAAGAGTTATCAGAATCATGCTGGTTTTAATTGGTATTAAGTGCTGTTTTAATTTTAAACTTTTATCTCGATCGTACGAGTGTAACGCATTAGGAACTGAAGGTTGTCAGAATTTAATCCATTTGCCGCGAAAGACGTTAATTGAATTAAAAACACTGTGCCAAAAGTGACATTTTTTAAGAGACTACAAAAATAGTCGGTATCATCTTTCAATATTATTATTAATTATTGACAAAAGGAAACTGCACTAAAATTCTATACTACAGCATTACCACTGGTATGTACATTTATCGAACATAAAAAAAAATGTTAATTTTGGCACTTTCAATATTTTCTACAAGGAGTCTTCAACTGACGAATTTATTTACGTTGTTATGGTGAACGTGACGCCATTTGGCGTATGACACTAAACGACCATTTTGAGTATAGTTTTTGAGTAGATAAATGATAATTAGGTTTAACATCATCCACTGTGCTAACTGAATTAACGCTAGAACTATCGAAGGGGTCAAAATGATGGAAACTGTCTTAATTATTGTAAGATCCGGTTATTTTTGTGTTACGTATCGTGCAAGTTATAAATTTATCTTAATAAGCATGATGACATTCGTCTATAATTAATGACATATTGACCTCTGTTATCAAACATCACTGCTGGTGGCTGACTATTTAATGTGTTAATTTCACGTCAGAATCACAGGCTTCTCAGAGCACGGCAATGTTAAGTTGCAGATAGAAAAATACTGGTAATTAATTAGCTCTCGATATTACATTTCAGCAGTTCATTTCAAAGTGGTATCAATCCAAGTATCCTTTTTCCAAGATATTTATATTTATATTTATATCGATATTTTCGAAAGAGAAACTTTTTTCTTGGAAACGCGTCGTCAAAAATGCATACAAATCATGCATATTTTGATTACTAAAATGTTGATTTCAATTAAATAACCGATTCTTCTTTCTCCTTGAATAACCCGACATTAATAATTAATGTATTAATATTAATAATACTTGTCCTAATAATTGCTATTGTTTGTGGTTTATTTTAATGTCTCAGTATCGGAACGAAAAGGTAACTGGAACTTGTTCGAACAAAAAATACTGAACAATTTTAACATGATTCTTTCTAATTCTAATAATTATTACTGTATTAAAAGCTGGCGTGTAAAACATCCAGTTGTGCATTGTTCATTTTACTAAGCGTAAATGCGCTAGATATATAATACATAGACATACAATGAAGGATTAAACAATACTTGGAAAAAGATTTTTAGCGTGTGATTTACGTAAGAGACTGGACTCCTACAGGTGTTACACATCTGGCAATGTTTACGTTGATCTTATCCTGATTTTCCTGATGGTTCCAAGCCAAAATGAAGAGTCACGGAAAATGGTGGAGAATAATGATCGATAATTATCGATAATATTAATAATTCATCTCTGTCTTATCAAAGTCAGGTGGCTCGGTGAACCGACACATGCAGCTACATAAATTACAACACGTCGGTAATCGGTGCTAAGAAATGGATTGCTTCGGGTAATCAGCTGCAAAGCAAGATTGTGCCGCGCATCTTTGAATACCACCGATTCTACGTCATAAGTGTTAATGCGTAGCACCTGTCGAAATGCTGACAAAATATGACTGACTATCACACACATGTGACCCGGGCAATGTCATAAAAACTCTTGCAAATCAATTGCGCAACTCGAATTTGCATCACGAGCCTATTGCCGGGAACTATCGGACTGTCGGGTAAAGATTGATGTTTAGTCATTTTTCTAGTAATCTCCTTCGGAGCAAAAGATTCTGCCAAAATCGAGAAATACATTATTCCTTGGTAATTTTTCTGATCGAAAATGTTTTTCAAACTGAGCCAGCTTTGTCAAAAGAACACTTTAGAATAAGTCCTAGTTTATAAGCGAAATATTCTTCGAGTGCAAAGGGTAAAAATGGCAATATATAAACGTAGTGATGGGATATACTTTACATTGTTATCTATGGCATAGGCCACGATATTAATAGAAATGCAGAGAATATCGAAGGTCTGATTTCCTGGTATATTTTGGATTCTACACTCGGATATGTACGCGACGGTAGTTCGGTTGAACCGCGTCTAGAAATAGACACTTGAGTTTAATCCGGTCGGACTTGCTGACAACGAGTATTATATACTCGCTCCGTGCCAGATCAAGGTAAATCGAAGGATATTTAACACAAGCTCGGAATTTAGAACTCGATACCAAAAATCACCAAAACCATTGAAACCTCCGATTCCAAGTAAAATTACATTTTCCACTTCGAATGAACCTTCTGCAAATTAAATTCACCCTTTTGCGAATCAAGCTTTTCTACGAATTTATTTTCTCAAGCTATTGTAATCCAAATAAAATCCGATATAAAGTGAAATTGATTTGCAACAAGCTAAATGTGATCTGCCAAATGGTTAATTTGGAGGAGAAAAAGGATTAATTTAGAGTGCAAAAACCAGTACACAGATACTATCAATAATAGATTAATACAAATATAAACTTCACGTGGGCCAACAGATGGATGCAGTTGATTCACGTTGAATCAGATGAAACTCGAGGTAAAAATAATCGAGTTCATATTTTTATCACGCATGTTTCATAGACCGGTCTTTCGACCGAAATCCAAGTGAAATTCTTGAAATACGATGCTGTGTCACCGATCGCTTATATTAGGCTATTCTTAATATAATACATTCCCATGAAAAAGCATCACCAGTTTCTTTTCTCTCGAAAATTGATGACTTCTGCATCTTAGGATGACATCGTATACCACGTGTTCTCCGGCGTAAGATTTATACAGAAAGTCCCTGAGTCTTGATACACGATGAACCCGGCACGTGTTCTTGTAGGTGCAGTTTAAAGCCGAATAGTCGCGGTTAAGTCACGTTGCACACGATGCACACGCAGCCAAATAGTTGGGTGCATTCTGCACGTGCGGCGCACACGACCTTAAAGTAGCTCGATAATTTCGTGAACAAGAGTGCAGCACCCATGCCATTATGTTACTACACACGATTGTGATAATTGAATGCTTCGTCTTCGACAGGTTTATTTCCACGCGCAGACAGAACTTGACATTGAACTGAATAAAATGACATTGCTTTCTTAACACTAGACTACCTAGGCCTTCAAGATGTCGTGACCGCGGAATTTAATAAAAACGTTGAAATTGATAAGATTTCATTTTCTGAGATGTTTAGTGAATCACGTTGCATAATGGACGTGACTGAATCGATTAATTAATGTTTTAATGTTTTCATCTATCCTTATTTTTTAAGACGTATGCGTGAATGTATGAATATAGCTGAATGTATTGTTCGTAGTTGAAGCGTTAATGAAGCGGAAGTGGAAGAATACCGAGTGTAATGTAACAATTGGTAGACAGACTTCTTAGTAATTTGATCGATGTATATCGATGTTGATCTAAAGACTTCCAAATTTCAAGTTTGCAAGAACAATGTTTCATAGGACATGGATTTGATGGGTATTTTATAGGTTGACGTCAAACATCGTGTAAAAGGCACGCGCTAGAAGCGTGGTACATCGGTGCTACCCTGCGGGAAATTCCTCCAATTAGTGGTCGATTGATCGGCTTCATCGGAGAATAACTTCCGAAGGATATTTCGAGAGATCCTACTAACGATTTAGCGAGTAGATAAAAATAGGATATCGGCTATAAGCACTAATAGAGATCGACGATCCAAAAGATCGGACGCGTCAAATATTAGGTGTGTCCACGAGTAACGTCGTTTTGTTTTCAGGTTAAATAAACAGCGCAACGTATTTCGCGAACGTGATTTGTTATTATATAAAAAGGGAAGTCAAAATGATTATGTTGGGATTATATTGTTAATTAATCTGTACTGAATGTTAAGTAAAATCGAATTTTATGTATGAATCAATAACGACATTAATTATGGGTACCCATAATATACTCAGCGCAGTGAAAGTGGCTATCGGCGAGCACATTTCGGGAATGGCTTGTAACTAACTTCGGAGCAGTAAACTCATATATTGCACTGACGCACGGGAATATCGCGTTGCTCCAATTTATGGCACATAAAGATGTAGTAACAGCTTGAAAAGAGATAGTCTGACTCATCTGGGAAATTGATTTTTTTTCGATACGGCCACTTTATACCATTATATTACGTTCAATTAGATTCTCGTATATCTAGACCAAATCATGACCAAAACCATTCTCACCAAACCTTGTTAAGTCTAATTGTAAGTTCAAACCATACAAAGATTAACGTCTTTTTTTCTATTTAGTATCTCCTCGAAAGTAACATTTTAACCCTTTGCACACGAAAAGCGACTCTCAGTCACCACTCAGTTTCTTGATGTAATTCGAATGGCGACTGAGTGGCGGAATTCAGATTGACTTCACTTATCTTTTGTTACTGAATTTTGAATCACCGACAACTCGAGTAAATCTTCATGTCGTTTTCTAATCGCTGTTCGAATTGTAATAATTTCAGTGGAGACTGAGAGTCGCCTCCTAGTGCAAGGGGTTAAGTCTTACGAGCCACTCTTAAGTTGGCACAAATACATACATAACATCACCGAATTTGTGAGCCGTTTATTTTGAAAGTGGCCTGAGTCCATTTTAAAAAGAAAACCAAGTTAACGTTAATAATAGTGACAAGGTTATGTAACTATTATAAACGTTAAATTAAAAAATAAACATTAACCTGATTTTTTGAAAAATGAGCTGAGACAGCTTTCAAAATAAACGGCTATTGCATACATTTGAAATTTGCATTTATGAAATAACGATACACGATTGTTTACAAAGTAAGGGAATATTCTTTAAGAGAATATCCGAAAGTATATGCGGGAAGCAAACATTGTTCCCCGAAAGAAAGCAACAAGGCTTGTTCAGCAAGCAAGCGTATATTACCGTATCAATAAAAAATCACTCACCAAGATGCGACAACAATTGCAAGGAATCTGAAACAACAAAAACGAATTCCGTTAATAATGTTTGTCGAGCGAGAACGTAATCGCGTGCTATACTCGCGCGTAGGCTATCGCGAGGCATCGAGGGCACCGGCTATGGGAACAATTCGTTACCATAGCGAGCCGCGACGAAGTTCAAGGAAAGTTACGTATTGATCGCGTATTCGTTTTCACTTTCCTTCCAGGAAATGCGGGAGGAACACTTTATTCTATAAATAGCCTTTTCCTGTAACACAGGCTCTTACCTATGCACGTCAATAGTTTCAGCGGGGAGCTTTGATAATAAACTGCCCGTTTCTATAATAATCACCGACAAAATCCTCGAATCCTCGCGGGAACAACAAATGTTTCACGGAATTTTTCTTTTCCCGGTAGCTAGTTTTCTTATTTGCCTTTCGCGAGTATGAACAGACCAAATACCAACTTGAATACTGTTCACCGGCTGATGCTCTACGAAGCATAACAAATTGTTTACCGCCAATTTCGCGCAAAAAGCAATGCACAAAATGCATTCAAATCATATTGAATCTTATAAGAAACGGCGGATTTATTTGTTTGTGCTAGCTAATCCGGACGAATCTTAACATTTACGAGGGTTCATACAACATTATCAACATATCTATATTAAACGTGATTAATTCACCTTGATGCGAAATCGAGGATACTGCGCATCGCGGTCAGCGCATGGTTACAGGATGCTCGATCTTCTAACCTCTTCTTCTTACAGGGGAAAAAAATGGGGCACTCTAATAATATTGGATATTTCGGACGTGGTTGGTGGTATGATTCGAAGGATGTCATCGAGATCAGAACGCAATGGGATCGTGAGAAACGTAAGGGGAAGCAGATGCGTGCGTCACGGCATATCGGTCTAAAAGCAATGGGTTGCCACCCTAAATGCCCGCGACTATTTTCGAGCCGTGGCCTGGCTACCGAGTTTATATTCGAATGCACGAGAGGCACTTTCGAGAGGGCCAACACCTAACTGCGGCTTCATTATTTTCGGCTGTACGCGCGTAAATTTAAACCGATTATAACCGTGCCAGTCTAAAGCGTTCTCGTCAATCATCCTCTATGTTGCACGGAAATCCTCATCGTCTATGAACTCTCGTAAATGTTAAGGTTCTTACTCGGATTTGCTAGCTCAAAGAAATCAATCAGCCATTTCTTATCACGAGTTCTTATTGGAACCCAATTCACTTCATGCGTGTAATATACTGATTTTTAATGAAAATATATGTGACTCGTTAAATAAAGGACGTTGTAAACTCGTGTATATTTTACATCACGAGTCTCGTGATTAAACAAAACAGTAAGTATACATAATTTGGATGTCACGTGCGAATTCTTGCAAATATTATACCAGTTGATCTAAACATACTTATCTATATGAACATATATGAACTAGTAATCATTCTCGTAAAGCTGAGCACTCGTAAATAATTCGATGTATGTCGTGGGAAATATTTGATTATTGACATCATTTTAATGGAACGACGATTATTAAAACATTATAAATCATGTATGATCGTCAAAAATATCAAAGGATTGATATTTATCATATTAGTGAAGTATTAGGGATATCGGAAAGTAATCAATTCGGGAGTGAAGAATATTTGCGCAACGAAAGTTGGGGGATTTGATTTTTCTCAAACAGGGAATTATGGCATTGGAAGATTGTCGATCAAGGATCATATACAACGACGGAGATTATTTAATAGAATAATGTTTAATATGAAAAAATAAGTGCAGTTTTATCAAATATGTGAAAAATATTGATTACTTTCGGGTACCCCTAATACATGAAGATCGTGTTTGGTCAGATTGGCACTATGAGTATCAGTTTCTAATTATGGCAAGTTTATTTCTGATCAGACGCGCATCCATTTAATTCGAACACAAATAAATCGTCATTCTGCTACTTTGAATTGTTTCGTACAACAAAGTCTGACTATAAAACATCGAGCAAACCAAACTTCTAATTTGAAACCTACTAACACCGGCATTAGCGAGCAAACATTATTTATCTCGTAAATAATATTTTTCGAACAGGAAAAACAAGCTTAATCAATTTGTTTACGAAATTACGCGAGGCTTGGCTCTTCGGCAGATGGTTTAATCTGACTTCAAGTAATAATCATATTTTTCATTTCTTTTCGTGCCAGCTGTAACTACTCGTGCCTGATTGGCCCGCGCGAACTAATGCTGATCTATTCGAAGTACAGTCGAGTATCTTTTTAACGCGGTTTTGAAGATATGCGGTGAAGCAAAGGAGCATGAAACAATAAGTAATCCATGGAATCTAGAAAGTTTTAACAGCGCTCATCCATTTATTTTCGTGCTTTTGATGTTTTTTTGTTGAGAATTAAAGAGAAGAGAATAATTCCCACACACAAATAAAGCTTTTCTCGTTCGAATTTACAATCTTTTTATGCATAAACAAAACCAAAAATTCTCCCTATTTTACCAAGAAAGTTATATTATTCTTATGCGATTTTTGCATAAAAAGACCGCATAAAAAGAGACTCGTTAGTATATGAAAATTTCGTCGAAGAATGTAATTCTTATCGTTCGATTATCTGCGGATATAATCTAACGTCCAATACCATTGGACGGAGATCGTGTAGACCGATTACGACTTATGACTCAGTTATATCATAATCAACGTAATTGACGGAATATTACGAAGTACAAAGTAATGCGTAATCTTCCCTCCAACTAAAGTGGTATGATAATGGGATCAAAAGTGATTGCCTCTTCGTTGTTAAAACTATGACTGTACTACTCTACGGGTAACCGTATTCTCGTGCGTTATGTAACCTACAAATTTTTCACCGTAAATGCGTATATTTCCGTGCAAGTTACAAAACACGTTATATGTAAGTCTATCGTGTTCCTGTCACGCCGTCTTCTTTGTTACTTTGCAATCTGTCACAATAGTTATCTAAATTGATACATTACGAGATAATGTAACGTAAATTTTATGTACGTTACTTGTATCCTGTTCTTAGAATATCGCAAAAAAAACCAACGTTAGACTCCAGAAACTTCTACGTCTCTTTAGTTAATTATCGATGCACCAATGTGATTGTTAATACAGGTCGACGCCAGGAATTCTTGATAGAGATCAATCTCACATTTTGCCGATGGGTATTGATTTATAATTATCAGATAATATTCGATCGTTAATGAACATGTTATTTCGCGTAACGGTTACTTTTACTATCGAATCAGTTTTCAAGGAAACAAGGATAAATTCATGCGTAGAATAATGCAAGACTTAAGAAGACGGTATTTCCCGCAAAAACCATGTCTGACGTTGTTCTTTCGCGAAAGAGATATATTAGAATATTCAAGATAGTTTCGAGAAAAATGTTAAAACGGTCAAGATGGCGTTGTCGGGTAATGGACCAAGCTTGTCGCGAGTTATGCAAGAGGTTATAAACGCAACACGTTTTCAAATTGGATTTGATATTTCGTCGAAATTCCGTCTTATCTAAATCGTGAAAGAATCCGACCATAATTGATTACTTTCGAAATCTTGTTTTGGGATCGTACAATGGATACGTGGAATTGTTTGTGTACAGATCGTATCGTTAAGGTTATCACACTTTATTAGAAACTATAGATCGTCCTTCGAAAGTGTCCAGGAATTATTATTGAAATCAATACGGAATCAGATCTAAATCAGATTTGTTTGTGGGCATAATAACGCGAAAAACAAACTTTATCGCGTGAATCCTTTCGTGTCTCGCTAAGTCGTCGCCGTCGTTTCCAAGCAGTTGCAAAACAATAGCAAGCAACCAGCCGTCTTGAAAGATTTAATGCGCTACCATCAATAATTTCTACTCTTTCGTACATTTTAATCAGGGATACCAACGGAACATTCATTTGACCGATCACGCTATTACGTTCATCGAAGACGTGATTCTCTTTCGGTATGATTACAGTTTTTACCAAACCGCGAATTACTGCGATTTCCAAATCTTGCAAAATAACAAATTGCATTCGATGTCTTTATCCCACGGGCACAATTTTCTCCTTCGAATATTATCGCGTTCTCTACGGTGTTTCTAAAATAAGCGAGATTTATTTTACGAGAAACTGCGCCAAGAAGATTCTGCGTCTAATTATTTCAACGAAAACACGAAATTAAAATAACCACGTCACAGTCGAAACGTAATGAGTTCCGAGAGATCTGCTGTTCTCGGCATCCGTCCATTTTCTGTCGTCATTGTCATCAACGTCGTCATTGACGACTAAGTAGGTGGTTGCTCGAAATTTCCGTTCTTTTTGCAGAACCACTTTGCCCACGCAAAGTTATACCACGTCGTTCACGTCGTGTTTACGTCGTAAACGTACAGTGACAGCAAACGAATAGTTTACCGTGTAAACGTGAACCACGGTCTCCAAGAGACACATTTTCCCTTAACACAACTGATTTCTTTAACCTCTTCAGAGCCGAATTTTTAATACAATTACCGGAACGATGATAATAAAAAATAGAAAAGAAACGCTTTCATTTATCTTATGAAAATCTGGATTTATTTTCTAGTTACAGAGTTTAGTAAAAGTCGTAAATTTGTCTTTGTAACAGTTTCACGAGTGGAAATAGCTTCTTTGTAGGATTTAAAGTAAATGTCCAAATGTCCACGTATGTGACAGAGATCCTGAAGAGGTTAAACCATAAAACACTATCAAACTATATATTAAAGGCACCGGAAAGTAATCAATTCGGGAGTGAAGAATTTTGTCGCATAGATAATTAGAAACTCATTACAATTATAAATAAAAGAATAATTGCAAGTGCATTCCTCTTGGCTGGCTTTGTTCCGTTTTTTGGCATTCTACCTACGCCGGATCTTTTCTTACACAAATTCCGGCGCATACATAAGTTATCCACGGTAGGAAAAGTCATGGACAAGGTCCAATTCAATGTAATTCTATTATTAGATTACTTTGAATTGATTCACTCGTTCCTGGAGAAAGTATAATGTTAAATCAGAAATTAGGGACTCCAGGATCCCCATACGCAGGCGCACACTTGTCGAAGATGTCCGAAAAACGAGATGGAAGCGGTTTCCGAGGAACATCGGAACCGGCGATTCCAGTTTGGGTGGCGAACTGTTTCTAATTCTCGATGTGTTTCATACATGCTTTTACTCTTTTCATTAATTTTTATATATATGTTATATACATATATGTATATATAACTAATATAACAAAACTTTATGAAATTCACAAAATAAAAATTAATTATTTGTCCAAGAATCTATTTAATTTAATCTATTTAAGAGAATCTAGACATTCCTTTTGCAATATATATACATAAATAGTTTTCACATAGCTATTACAGCTTATATTATAACTATTCAAAATCTTTCAAAAAGTATGCTTTCGAAATACATCGAAATATTTGGTGGAAATCGTATTCTGAATTCGTAGTAAGCTAACCAATGAATGACCAGCGAAAAATAAGATTTAATGCAAGACGACGAGATCCTTCGAGAGGACATTGGCCATTCGCTGGACTTGTTGCTAAGCCAGCCGAGGTCAACCGTTACAGTTCCTACCGATGTGTGGTCCACGTTCGGTTATCTCAAGGGTTATAAGATTACGTTAATCGACTGTAATTACCATTCGTATAAAATATAACCACCTTACCGGATAACGTTGCCGACCGTTAAAGCTTTATTCCGTGGACCAGTCATTTTGACTTCTTTGGTAGTTCAAGTCTTAACATTCGATGCTGTATGAATATTTTTTATACTCACTGTATCTATATACACGTAGAATTAAGAATATATGACGTGTAGTAACACGAGAACAAAGTACTTGCTCGTGTTATCAGCGAGTTACGCGGGACAGTTATCTCCTGAAATTTCACAAAGTACATCGTGAGAACAAGAGTTTCATATTCGTTGCGGAGGCCATGCGACGCGTCTCCTGTTGCCGGGCGTCACGGTTTTTTGCTCGGAGTACCAAAGGATATGACGTGACTAATTGATTCTAATTGGTTTACCACGCACGACTAACTATTTAATGAGAAACTGGTCCATAGTTCCATGCGTCGATGATCACCGTAAGCGATAAATTGCAACGACGAATGCATACGAACTTAAGATTTCAATCAGAAAGAAATTCATGTAATTTCCGATACTTTTATACTAAACCGAGATAAATATGTTTAGCAAGATGAATTGCTTTCATTTATCCTCGACTGTCAATGTTCCTTCGTTGAGCATCAGTGCGAAGCCTCGTGTAAGGTCGATAGGAAAACAAACGTATACTTTGGTAAAAAAAATAACTAACGCGTGAATAAATTTACTAGATCATCGGATTTGATCTGTTAGTGCTTTGGACGCACCAGAAATAAAATCAATTCGATCCTTGCTCCGTTCTTCTTTTGTGTAACCTGGACTTATCATAATATACCTTGTTTCAAAGCTAATAAATCTTGGAAGGTTGGTGATACTACAAAAGAAACTCGGAACCATTCCAACTTTTCATTTTATCAAAGCAAAATGGCTGCCAGCGCGATGATGAGTTTTTAATGTTATTTACTTGCTCTTGGAATTGCGTTCTTTAACCTGTTAACCGGGGATGGCGAGCTAACTCGTCATTTGAATTTACATTTATCACGAGACTTAAGAATTAACACTGGAACTACCGACGATATATTCAACTGTATTTGTATATTTATGTTTACGTCCTTAAATCAAAGGATGGATGGAAGAAGTAAATTAAACGATTTATTTATGTCATAAATTGTCCGCGAAAAATCTCAAAAAATGAAACGTTATAAATTTGAAGATTTTTATTAAATTCCGAGGATCCATCATTTTGACTGCTTTGGTAGTTTTAGTATTAAATGATAATTACTCCTCGTATAATTCTCCAATTTTAAACGTTTAAATTTCAGTAATAAACAGCCAAACCCAAATATACGTCGTGATTATAAATACAATATATCGCACGATTTATTTTATTACTAAATTAAAAATTACTTTTTGTCAATGGATATTAAATCACCGATAGCTGGAGTAAATCTTAAAGTCGCCTTTTAATCCCGTTCAAGTTATCGCAGTGAACTAAGTGGCGACTGAGACTCGCCTCCGAGTGCAGATGGTTAATAGAACAAAGAATCCTGTTCTACAATGCTGTTCCGAATAGTCGTCGAATTCTAGCTTTACGATCAAAACGTAGGTTATGTAAGGTTTCGGAAGTATATGGATCGAAGCCAACCCAGGGAATTTCATTATCTGGCGAGATTATTCAAACATATGCCGGGTTTGTCGGCCAAAATGTTAGCAGTACTAATAAGAGGAATAGCAGGAATGTTTAAGACCTATAAACATTCCATATGACAACCGTGTGACTATCACGTGCCGACTGATTACGTTCAGGAAGCAGCTGGCGGTAAACTAATGTTGATTGTCGCGTTGGACAAAAGGTTAACCGACAATTGAACTACTCCCGCTTCCACTCGTATTAGAGAATGATATTACAACTTTCAGTTATTTTTTACAACAATTGTTTCAATACAACCGAAGAAGTTGATATTCAACCAGTTCTGACTAAAGGGATACGATGCAAGTAGAATTACATGTAGTTTGATTTCTTTTCATTATTTGGAGCACAGGATTTTAAGACAAAAAAAGACCCTAGTAGCACAGACATGTTATATTACAAAATATAACAAAGTAAACTTGTTTTATCTATAAACAATAAATTATGATATAAAACGACAAGGTCGGATGAAGAACATCCCACTGTGCATATACAAGTGACAAAATGGCGGGACACTTTTTATTTCATTGTGCCCCTATCATATTATATTAGTATTATAATACATTTAATATAATATATAATACATTAATTGCTATATTTTTATAGATCAGTCGATTTTAAAATACATCACTTACTTCATAATTCAATAATCGTGGAACTACTTCCTTCGAACTACACTTATCGTAAGCGTACAAAAAACCCGCGAAAAACTTCGTTACTTAACGACATCGCACAATAAATAAAAGGCGAATACATAAACTCTGCATGTTGCATAAAGTTTATCATAGAGAATTATTAATTATGTGACAAACGCAATTATATTGACCAAACAAATTCGGAGGAAGACGAATTTCATTCTACCGCGCCATACTCGGTAAAAAACGAAACAGTTCTTCGTATAAAGTTATCGTCAGCAGGCGATTTAATCAGAGTGTTCTTTATCCACGTGATTCGAAAAGTTAATCATCCTGCTTCATCTACTGATATTAAAACGTCTGCACAGGGTAACCGCGTTTTATCAGAACGAATCTTATCCGTGGATGGTAACGATAAATTCTCACGACCGTTTTATTTCTGCAGTTTTTACTTACGGTAATAAACAGCCAGAGCTTTTTATCTAAAGAAGTCGGTTCGCCGATAAGGTAGTTACCGATGTCGGCAAAAGCAGATTCCTTCAAATCCGTGGCGCTAATTTCGTTCTCGTCATCGTTTCTTTAGAACCACAGGATACGTATTTGGAGGAAAACAACGAAATCGTAAAACGTTGCATAGTAAAACTCATTAACTACAATTTCGCCATTTACTTCTTTAAGTATAATAACTTAACAAACACTATTTTACTAGACAGAAGTTTTCATTAGAAAAAAGATTACTAGTCAACGATAGTGCGTTAAATGTGCACTGTGAAATGTCTTTTTCTCGCACTGGAACTAAAATACTGTGTTTGATCAATTTCTTGGAAGATTTAATGATCTACATGAAGGTACCTCAACAATCTGGAATTCGAGACAAACAATGATCTCATCACGAATTTGGAGCTCATCGGTTAAATTAATGGAATCTTCCATTTTAACAGGAAGAATAAGTTCGTTTAGAAATCCAATTACAAAAAGCGAAATAAAACTAAAACGGCTACCCCGTAATTCTAGCAGTAATAATTATGTGGTACTAATACGTAGTACCAACATAGCTATGTCAAAGGATGCTGATGAATTCTGACGGGAAATCGAACTTAATATTAAGCTAATATTAATTAATTAGCAATATTTCTGTAAAATGCTACCGTAATATTTTATAATAAACAAATGTATAGCTGTATCATTCTGGCGATTCATTAAAATGATATCGCACGCATCAAAACATAAGCAACCTTGCCATCTAAAAGAACCGCTGCGAAAATACGACGGTATTTAAAGATTTTAATGGTTTACGATGTTCCTGGTTACGACAAAAATGCATACGATAAGATAAAGTGTGTAAGTGCAATGATTATGTTAGCATATTTGCATGCATGTTAAACGTTTTTTCTATATGCCGCATAAATTCTTTCAAGTTCAAATGTCTGCTTTTATGTTGGAGCCTATCAGCCCGTCTAAAAATATCTACATTTCATATCCACGCATTTCATATTTCAAGCATTTTTACGCTCTGATTTTATATGAATGTCAATTCTTAAATTGATTTATGTAAAATCACATTTAAAGTATGTCATGCATATATCACATAAACCCTTTCAAGTTCAAATATCTAAACCACCTAATTTAACGAATGAACCCTTTGCACTCGCGGGCGACCCTCAGTCGCCACTCAGTTTATTGCCGTAATTCCAGTTATATTTTGTCTCCGTTATATCTTTAGATTTCATATCATTGTATGAAATCGCGCTATCCGGGAATTCCCGGATTTTATTATATAGCGCGTTGTACGAGAATCGCGTTATGGAAAAACGTCGTCGCAATATCTTTAGCGCGTTGTAGGAATTCGCGCTATCCGGGAATTCCCGGATTTTATTATATAGCGCGTTGTACGAGAATCGCGTTATGGAGAAACGTCGTCGCAATATCTTTAGCGCGTTGTAGGAATTCGCATTTTGGAAACTCGCGTTATACGGGAGTTCACTGTACGTCCGAACCGATCCCACCTAATTTTATGTGACTTCTAACGACGATAAACGAAAAGTTTCCGAGTAGTCCGAACCCGTAATATTTTTAGCTTGCATTCGCATGATACGTAAGCGCATTCTGTCCATGAATTATTACTCGGAGAAAGTGCAATTAATCAATTACCGGCATTCCTAACATTCGCGCCAAAGAAAATACTCCCTCGCACTTGTATTCACTGAGAAGACAATAATTTTCAAACCAGAAGTGTTTCATCTGCTTATAACTTTCAGACTGTTTGTTCTCCACGAATTGTTAGGTTATTATTTAAAGCTGTTATCGAACAGGTAATTAATAGTGCTACTTTTATCCGCAGTTTTTTATTATTGCATAAGTGAATTTCAAGTTCTATTTATAAGTGAATAATTGTGCCGGTGATTATGAAGCTTGCTTAAGTTACTTTTCCAGAAAGAAGTACTTCAACTTCATTGGACGATGCCAATATTATTGGATTGGCCAGAAAGTTCGTGCGGTTTGCACCACTATTTTGCACTAAATTCGGGGGATCTTTAAGAACGCAGGATTACGTAGTTTTTCAAAAAACAGGAAAAGATTGCAAGTCAAAACGAACAATACATTGAATAAAGAAAAATAGCTTCTTAATCGGAATGAAATACTCTATGTTTGTGCACAGTTTCAGAATTTTTCGAATCCAAAAGAAAATTGCCAAATGTGAAATTAGTTAGAAACGAATCTAACGAAGCTAATTATGCGAAAGTAGGAACAACATTATTATTGAAATACACTGAAAAAGATCACATTGCGCGTACCTTTATAATTATTACTGTAATGAAAAAATGAAACGCAACGGAAGATGCAGACAGATAAGTGACTTTAAAGTTACATGCGTTGTAGAGGATTAAAAAAGAATCCGCTCTGAGACTGCACATCTGTTCTTCTCGTGAAAATGCATAAGACAAAGATTATTGTTTTCAAAGTGAGTAATATCTCGTAAGATCGCTTACATCACACAGTTGTCCGCGGCACAATCGAACTGATTAATACCAACGTTAGGTGCAACGGAAAGGTTGATGCGCTAAGAAACAGATGGTCTACATTCCGATGAATTCTCCAGGTTTTTTTATTATATTAGTCGCCTTGAAGTTCGTCTATTGTCTGGCACGTACCGCCGGGCGCAAGTAGATACGATAAAATAAGGTAATCACGATAGATATTAAAGTAAACATGGAAACTCGATACTGCGATTTCCCTGCGAACTTATATTCGTTCATCCGCCGAAAGTTTTATCGGTCAATCGAGAGATAAGATGGGAACCAATACATGTATTGCGACATTGATGATAACAGGACAACTGAAATCACGTCCTTAGATAACGAAATTCTTGGCTACGTTCAACCCTTTGCACTCAGTAGGCGACACAACGGCGATATACTTTTGCAACATTAATTCCAAATTCGAGTCTTCTGTTTGTCACACAAAATGAATTGACGAAATAAACATTATAAGATTCATTCGTCAGTTGCCATAGAGAAAGACCGTTTATAATTCGTTAATCGGCATCACAATACTCTTCGATGGGAAAGGGTTAAAACAGCTGGCTGCACGAGATAGTTTTGCCGCGAAATTACCGTTCAGCAATCGGTATCACAAAACGTCTGAGAATAAGTCCTAGTTTATAACCGAAATATTCTTCGAGTGGAAAGGGTTAAAATAGTTGGCTGCACGGGACAGTTTTGGAGTGAAATTACCGGACAGCAAGATGTTAACTCAAAAATCGTCCAATTAGTAATCTTTTGGCTACGTGAAACAATCGAGCTAGAATAACTTCGAGGAATCAAGTGCATCAATTTGCGACTTACTGGTGTTACTATTCTACCATCAATCGCCGTTCACTCGGAACTGGACCAGTTGACCCTGGACCGAATGTATCTTGTAAACGTACCCGCTTAACTCTTTCTTTATGTATTTCTGGTTCGTTACATTTGCATTTCCAATGATTTGCTGATTTTTTCGGTGACCGATTAAAGTCACACGTACAGCATTTAACGAGTGGGAGAAACCAGCGTACGAATGAAAATCAGGGATAACAAAGTGAGAGGTTCGTGAAAATATGTAAAAAAATATATGATTTCTATATTATCGATGAATCAATAGTTCAATTCAAATATATCGCGTCTAATATTTCCAATATCAAAGTCGATAGAAATATATTCCCAATAAGAGTGCCGGAATAAGAGTATCGATAATGAAGATAAAAAGATCTGTTCCTTTTTCCGTGTAACAGTCGAAATTAAGTCTGAACGAGGTCGAACACCGAGGTCAATAAACAGTAGCTTGAGACTGCGTGGGAAGATTAATCAGATGTCTGGTTTTAAGAGATTATTGGCTGGAAAGTATGGAATATAACTCGCCGGTGAAAATGAGTGTATCGGTGTCCTGAACACAAATGAACCTGATACAGTGTTCATTGCAATCCCGTAGATGGAAGTATTAAGTCGTGTTATATGAAATGTCGGATTTCTTATCAGATCTTTACAGACTTTGTGTCCTCTAAAGACAGCGACTTTTTCGACAGAGGAATTTCTTTGTTGGAAACGCATTTGCAAGAATACATACCAGCAAATAATGTATATTATGATTGATAAAATGTGTCTTTGAAAGAAGAATCCAATTTTGCTTTATCTTTAAATAATCCGGCATTTCATATTACATGATCTAATGTTAGGTGTACGCACAAGTATTACTCCTTCCGAGCTTCCCAGAAGAAAAGCACAAAAAGAACGAAAGTAAATGGACAAACGCGTTACGCAATTAAAGCAATCTAGATTTCTTGGATTACTTATTTTTCTTGCTTTTCTGTTCCACTGTATAATTTCAAAACTGCATTAAAACGATGCGAGTAAAAGTAGACTCGACTGTCATTTTATTTGGGAGCTGACAAAAAGACTAACATTGTTTCATACACCTAACCTCTTAGCTTCTGTACGCCACTATAGTAGCTTTGTTGTTTTTTCAAACTCTTTACATGTAAATGTATAAAGAAATTATAATTTATTTTTTGCGCGCAATCCGCGTCGAACATTGCCGTACAAAAATACAGCATCACGGAAACTTCAACCGTAGCTGACGATAAAAGGTTAATCAAAATCAGGAGTTCAGGAGTATGTTTTACTCACCGGTGTCGTTGTCGTGCTCTTGAATCCCATCTCCCACATCCTCGGCGGCTGTGGAAAGCGCTGTAACCAAAGACACAAGATTGTAATGCAGTGTCATCGTCTTTATCGCCAGGGAAACTGGCGATTATTAATGCGTGGCACGTTATAAATTTATGTGCCCTCGAGGTGATCACGGCCTTCCACGTTTGACGGACGAATATTAAGCCGTGCCCGATGCTTTGCGGAACGAAAATGTCCGCCACTTATGTACGTCCGGTAACATTTCATATTTATTCATAGTCTATTCATACATTATCACTACACCGCCATGAAACGATAACTTACGATAATTGCATCTAAAAGTACACTTCCGAAAGTGATTACAATTACCAATGCAAAGATACCGAAAGCACGAAAATATGGTGGAACAATGTAGTAAGTCACTTCGGGGAAGTGAAACGGCCGAAATTATATCCGCCAATAAACACGTGTCTCTTATGTAACTATTATCATATTACGTTAAATCGCCCGAGGGATAAACGTGGAAGGTCGTGCGTGTGATTTATTCCTCTATTGTATCTAGCTTTTGAAAAAGTTCGTGTCAATTGAGTCGTTGATTTTGAAAGTGGCCAGACTCCATTTCTCAAAGAAATCAAATTAACTTTTATAATAGATACAAAGTAACTTTGTGTAACTTTACAAACGTTAACTTGATTTTGATGTTTAATTTATTTCGTTAATTTTCAAAGTGGCCTGAGTCCATTTTTCAAAGAAATCAAGTTCACGCTTATAATAGGTACAAGGTAACTTTGTGTAACTTTTTAACGTTAACTTGATTCTTTTTAAAACATGGACTTAGGCCACTTTGAAAATTAACGGATTATATAATTTAATTCATGGATTATATACTGGTTTAATCAGTAATTGAAAAGTTCAATACATCTTTCTTTCAGTTTCATATCTCGTATTCCTAAGTGTCTTCGAAACATGACATATATATTGACAAATATATTTGATTTATATTCATTCTATTAAGCAATATATAATAATAATATAGTTGCAAATATAAGTGTCGAGTATTTAAAATCCGTTATTATAGATCACAGGTTATACATTATATATTATAGATTATTTGAAAATCCACAATCTCATATCATCCAAAAACGTAGCGTGCGTCACGAGCATAATTAGAAAATTGTGGCTTTACTTAAAAAGCGTGAAGGCGCGCAGAACTGCATTCGTATTACACTGTGAATTGATCCTGTACGAAGTCCGAGAACGTGCACTCGCTCGGTGACATGATTGCATTCAGTCTGCAACCTGCTCCAAGGCTGTATATGTAATCATTGTACCACCTTTCTGGAGATTTCGCGAGGTTTCCATCATAAATCTGACCGAAATTTCAGATGAACGTGATAACATAATCGATTGATTCGAACGCAAAACAAACACATTGTATGCTGGATGCATACTAATACGTTTTTAACATATCGTCGGTTGAAACGCGGTGTAAACGTTGGTTTAAACTACACATTTAAAAATTAAAGCACATGCATCGCCATATGCACTGAATTTGAATCTTGTCGTATCTTGTGGTATCTTATTCACAATATATTAGTAACTAGGGGGATTTTTGAAATCCTTATCCAACGCAGTCAAACCGTGGAAAATAGCCCGTATACAATATGTTAATAAACTTCTAGTTAATCGTTACTTCCTCGACCAGCAATGATAATAAATAATAGTACAAAATTATATAAGTGGTAAATCATTCCTTGAGAAATATCTTGTTTGTCTTTTTAAAAGTCATCACCCGTGCTGACGGCAAATATGATAAAAATATTAATTTCTAGTTAATTCATTCGAATACACCATGGCGAATTGTTTAAGATTCTGTATACTTTTATTTTATATACATACCGGGTATAATTGAATTCATTAATTAACTTAAATCCTCCAGACATAATTTGTATATAAATAAATGTGTGTAAGTGAGTTCGGTAGTTCTAGTGTTAAAGAATTAGTTGGGAGAATTAGGAGAATTACTTACGATTGAGTAATAAAATAAACTCTCACGACACATTCATAATCACTGCGAATACATGGGTTTGACTATTCGCTATTCAAAATTATGCGTATCAGAATTGAAAAATTATGAGAGTGATAAAATGGCGCACAAATATGGTAGTGCTTTGGCGCGAAATACATCTATGACAAAGCGAGAACCGGTACATCCATTTTGTTATGTCATATCGGTGAGAGTACGGTGTTTAACACTGACTTTCATCGGACGCTTTAACGCCGCTGCCGATATTCCACGACATAATCGCAACTTTCTGTCGTCACATAGAAATCAATCGTGAAATCGTGCTCACCGAATGATATTATCAAAAGATAATAGCGGAACAAATGGAACCGCACAGTTATATTCGTATTCGTATTTATTATCTATAGATTACAAACGATTATATCTTTTGAAAAGTTCACCGGGAACGCGTATAAGTGTCACGTGCCAAATCAGGGGAATTGCGTTTTTAAAAAACCAACAAGAAAAGTTAGGTAACTCGGAAATTAAAAAATATTAAACCTTTGCACAAACACAGACATATTTTATCCTCGTTACGAAGCTATTTTTTGTTGCTGCTCAAAAACGGTTTTAAAAGGTAAAATCATCCTCTGACGAAAAAGTAAGTTTCTCAGTTTCTGCAATTATGTGCAGAACGACAAAACATATAAAAAGAGTTAAGTATTAAGTTAACACTAGAACTACCGACAATATACGTCTTTAAAAATAAGGATGCATAGCAACAATCAATTAACCGATTTAATGATGTTTATTATGCAACGTGAGCCGCAAAAAATCTCAGAAAATGGAATGATATGAACTTGAAGTTTTTATTATATTCCGCAGATCCGTCATTTTGACGGCTTTGGTAGATCTAGTGTTAATTAAGTTCTGCATTCGATTCATAAACTAAGTGAAAAGGATATCTGTTTTTCTTGAATTTGATGTCGAGTTAAATTAGTGGAAGTACGTAACTGCGAAATAGCCGGAAGACTAATTTTTGAAATCAACTTTAACGCGTCCGTGGGGACGATTTAATGCAACCTCTAACATCTCGTGCAACCTTCGTATCACATCCTTCAACAAGGTCACAGAATGCAACAGGGGCTATTACTTGCAGCATTTTATGGATGCACGTCGAACCGACTTCAAGTAGATAATTACATTATGACGTATGCAAATGAAAGGTACTTGTAACCACACAGCGGCCCCATCAACTTCCCTCTACAACGTGCTCGCCGAAAAAAACCTTCGGAGAGATCGATGACACGTGGACGTACACCATTAAATCTAATCAATGTTCCGTCAGAAAATGTTCGATCATATACAGAGTGGATCAAAAGTTCCTAGGTGATTTTAATACTCTACACTCTACACTCGAAAGGCGACTCTCAGTCGCCACTCAGTTTCTTGCGGGAACTCGAACGTCGAATTAGATGGCAACATTAAGATACACGGAGGAGCCCAGTTAATTAATGGATCGAATTATATGCGTCACGTATATAAAATCAAAATATATACAATTTCTTTTGTATTTATTGTATTTGAATTATTTTAAATTTCTAACTCATTTAGTAATTGTAATGTATAATGAATATAGCGTGCGAGAAGGTGGTAGTCATTAATAGACCTCCAGAATTTTGAAAAAAATAAATACACACGCGATATTTGAATTACAATAGAATAGGAACTACTTTCGCTGGTTTTGCATCAAGGTGACTTTTTATAAAATTTAACATGAATGCATTTTGCGCACTGATAGCACCGTGGAATGTAAAAGTGAGCAGTGAAACATGTATCGGTATTAAGAACTTAATACCGATTACGTATTAATCGGCACGTGATTCGACATTCATTAAAATGATATTCACAAGTAATCATTTAATCCGTAGAATAATGCATGGTACACGATGTAGTCGCAGCAAGTGTCATCGAACACGCGAGCCAGTGAGAGGTGGTTTCAGATTATAGAAAGTCTTCAAAACAGTTTAACAGGCATATTGCTGTACGAGATAAAGTGGAGCGAATTAATATTCCTGTCGCGACTAGAAATATCTGGTTTAAGGAAACCGTCGGTGTTTTAGGTTGTCAATTTAAGTACGGCGTACGTCGGAAACTGATTATTCCACGGAGCGTAGAGAATACGCTGAGAATTAAATCCTAAGAGATATTCTAAGAATGCGATTCAAGGACTAACACTGTTACATGCCACACGACGATCACTGCCTATGGAATTTTGCACTTATGAGTTCCCGATGAATTACAAAACAACTCTCTGAGCTCTCCTTTATAGTTTCTCTCGACGGGATTACCCTGCCATCAGTCAACCTCCGTAAATGTTGAGATTCTGATGTACAGGTTGGATCGCTAGGTAACCTGTTAATCAAGATGCCGTGCAGGTTTCTCGGAGATTTGAAATGTGCTAAATAATTCCAAGTTTAATAATGATGTATACATTCGCAGGTTTTGCACTCCGAATTAACCGCTTTGCAAATCATATTCACCCCAATGCAAATCAAGTTCACCCTCTCACTTTACATTGGATTTTATTGCTACATTATATTGTTGCTTTTTTACTTACATCTTATTAATCAATTAAATTGATCCCATTAACCTGTTAACCGGGGATGGCAAGTTAGATTCATTCGAATCTACACTTATTTCGAGGGTTACGAATTCAATGACAATTATTTCTATCATAACTCGCAAATTTTTATAGAAAACAATTTCAGTAATGATAAACGATATTCACATGTACGACATTATTTAAATATATCGCACGGATCTATTTTATTACGAAGTGAAAAAACCCACGTAATGTTGGTTTTTGGAAGAACTCCCTAGTTAACGGGTTAAGCATTGTATAGGTTCGTTAAAGAATGAATATTGTTCGTTCCTCTTCTTATGAATGAAGACATAATAAGAGATTATGGAAGTGTCGGAAAAATGCTAATTCGCTCACCGCCTTGTATTAGGTTGGCTAATAAATTCGCGCGGTTTTAACGCGTAATTCGCTTATTGAATTTTGTATATTCTTCCAATTTTTTTTGTGCGATAATTTATTGTCTTTCGTTCGTCTTCGTTTTTTCAGGAAATTCCCGGGTTCTGAAAAATCATCCTGTTTCTCCGGAAAATACTGACGCAAGCCGCACGAACTTTCTGGGCAACTCAATATAATATATGTTTAAAAAAAACTCGTAGAACTTTGTTTCCGCGTGAAACAAATAGCTTATATTTCCATAAGAAATATGGATAAGTATTATTTTTTTTAAACGACATTCATTGCGAAGATATTTAATTCTAAGAATATAAACATACCACTTATTTGTTAAAATGTTTTAAATATACAAAGTTCTACGGGGTTTTTGTTAAAATCCACTGCGATACGAATACTTTTTACACTCACTGTATATGCTTTCAGAAGAATAGCAATTTATATCTTTAATGTCGAAAATTCTCAAATAATATTCTATCATCTAATAATATCCGATCGAATAATATTCTTGCATTTAAATTGTGGCTGTCTTAATTAGTTTTTACACTCATTGTGTAACGTAGAATAGAAACGATTGGCTAGGATCTGTTACACAGAGATGACACAAGAGTCTGCACCCTTTTGCAAGTCTCGATGTATTTGTCGGAGAAGAATTTCGATTTTATGTAAACCTGGTAATCTCCTGGAATTCCGAACTAACCGAGTTTTCGTACATATATCGTACTCCGCATAAAAATAAGTACTCTATGTACACACCGGCTTTACATCACATAATTTTAACAAGCGACTTACGCCCCTTACTCTCATGACACGCCATGAATATCTCATGTTCCCGCGTGGAACTTCATTTACGCCACGACCCGAATTATTCTCACGCACTTCTGTTCAATGAAAGCCAAATAAATCTTCGCAGAAATGAAAATTGGTCATTTTAACCTTTTAATACGTTCATTGCCGAGCTGAAATTCGTGTTACACGATACCTTGCGATACGCATTCGTAACGTGTATATAACGTCTAAAAATAAAGCTGTTTAAGCGCTCCACGATGCCTTAGTTACTTTACATCGTTATCGTAACGTTAAGATTATTAATAATTTCACGAATATTGGCGATATATTTGATTCGAGTTTTAGTAATATTGGCATCGATGCTCACCGGTGACCACCATGGCGTTCAACGTGTTAACACGTTGAGTGCCGGGCCAAAATACGTGTTATACGATACCTCGCGAAACGCGTTCGTAACGTCCATATAAACTGTGAAAATAAAACTGTTTAAATGCTCTACGATACATTAATTACTTTGCATCGATATCGTAACGTAATATTAAAAATTTCACGAATATTCCACATTCAACGTGTGAAATCAGGGGGGGTTCCTTAAAAAACGGCATCACGCGGGTATTTCCAATTTAGTGATAAAATAAATCCACACGGTATACATATAATATAATTGCGTTATTTATAATTAAAATTTGAGAATTATGAGAACGATCATTGTAATTTAATTCGTAACCTTCGAGATAAGTGTAGATTTGAATGACGAGTTAACCCGCCATCTCCGGTTAACAGGTTAATATATTCCATGAATTACGCTCCAACGAGATATTAGAGTTCGCATGGTACGCCATTGTGCATAATAATTTAACTCGGTATATTATATAATAACTGTTACGCATCGAAATCTGTTTTTTTTTCTCGCGAGACACAAGTTATTATTCCTATCACGTGAAACTGTGTTTTTCAAGTAATTGATTATTCTTAACGACGACATACTGCAAGGAAAATATTGGTGGCTGTCTTTAAATGATGCTTTGTTTTGAAAGCGATACGTGAAAGATGACAGAAAAGTTTAATTTGGTGAACAAGTGTGCAATTCCGTATGCAGCCAAGAATCGAGTCGAATGGTGAATGTATGTCTCGGAAGAAAAATCGCGCGGAACAGTAGCGTGGAATATTGCGAACGTAAAAAGGAATTCCGCGACTTTCAGGTGTATTCTTGCGCAAGACTGTCCCCGTGCTCTTGTACCTCGAATACCAACATTTCTCAATTGAATGATCACGTTGATACTTTATTAGATATAGTTAACGTTATTAGAGCATTCAATAAAGCTGACTACATTCTAACTACATATGTATACTAAAGAATATTCATTGTATTTGCAAGTCATACTTCAATAAGTCCATCATTATCTCATAATAATTGATTACAATCATTGCAACGTAAAATTCACAAATACTGGTACCAGTAGCGATGAATTTCGAAGAGATCAGAATCCCGATAAAATTGAAGTTAATTCGTGTTTTGTTAAGCTCAAGCGATACGTCGTATCTTGAGATTACAATGACATAGATCGCATCGATCTATCGAGTTTACGTAAGAAATTCCGTATCTACAAGAGAAGTACGACAGCACTGATAAGAGTATCAGCTGTTCCACCACTGTAGCGATTCCTCGCCGCGCAATTTAAATCGGTATACATTGCCAAAGTATCACCCTCTTTGGTCTTTGGAACGTGTTACCTTTGAAGGAACTTAAAGAGATAGTTCGTTACGAGATCCATTTGAACGGTTTCAAGTTGTCCTTCGAAGGTCAGGTTAAGTTACAAAACGTAAGTGGACGAGAAAGTACTTTCCTTTTTGTATTCCGTTCACGTAGATTACAATGCTCGACATCAAACGATTGTGTACGTACCAACTTCGGCATGTTGTACGGAGAATTCCAACATAGTAGGTAGAACTCGAGGGTATCGGTCGTCCTCTGCTATCGTATTTCACCGTAGGGGAAAGACACACACGGCGTAACACGGCCACGGCAGGGACACATAAAGCCGCTTTTCAAATCAACACAGATTCACTCGCGAAACGATCAAGATTGCGATCCGTTAGAAGAGATCCGCGAAAACTTTCATGCGATCCGCCAGCGACAACAAAGATGGCGACCTTTAGTTACTTGTAACGACAGACGGATACACACTGAGTTCTTCCTCCGAAGAAGTTCACATCTATGATTCGTGTTCCGGCTCGCGGTCCGTTTTAAACTCGATGTAACATGGACACTGATCGGCTGACAGTAGAAAGCTCCAGCACGTACGTACTCATACGTACCGGTTCACGCACCGTTTTTTACCGCTAAGCTGCGATGCTTTTTCAGTAGATGCGTGTATTCACGCGTCAAATATATGCGTCGAAGTAACGGGCAACGTGATCGTTGATGCCACGTTCACGAACTCAGAGAAGAAGAAAGAGGTAAAAGGAGAGACTTTTCACCTTCGGCGGTCCTCGGTCGACTGACTGAATTGAACGTAAACGCTCCCGCTCCAGCTCCCGTTCCCGTTCCCGTTCCCGTTCCACTCGACACACTCGTACCTTCGCCGTCGATTTTTCTCTTCCCCCGCCCGTCTCCCTTCCTCTTTTTTCATTTACAAAGCTGTGAGCTTTTCTCTTACAAATTGGAATCACTCTCGATCCTTCTGAGTACCGCAGCAGGATATCCGGCAATCTGAAATCCGTGTGCTTCTACACCTGTTGCACTAAATGCTGATTGACACAAGTATCACGGAGCACGACGGACACTCAGGGAATCCGCTACTAGTCTCTTCACCGTATATAGATTATAGCACATATATAGTATAACTACTATATATGCTCTAACACGGACTGGTATTTTTGATTAGATCCTTATCGTGCACAAAATCCAACACAGTAGTACAATAAGACGATACGTCTTTATCGTACTGTCTCTTCTTCTTTATGCCTGGCTGACAAATTCTCCAGGTAATTCGATGTTGTCGAAGCGCGAAAACAACTATCAGGCGCGTATGGTTCGTTCAAAAATTTAGAAAGCAGGCATGCGCCAACACGCTTGTTTAGAAAGTACGTATGCACGTAAGGACAGATATGTCTAAAGACTACATCAGTTAGATATAAATCCAACAGTGGTGATTACATCGGTATAATAAAGAATGTTTAATATCAACACAGTGAGCCTCGTGTCACGTGACTCTCAACATTGAATAATTTCATTCGGATATGCCACTCTCTATTTAGTTACGTATCATTGAATATTTAGATCCGGTGCTCCGGAATTAAGGTTTAAGTATGTTAGCAAAGAAGTCGCTCGTGGAATAACAATTAACTAGGTTGCAATGGTTGTACGTCAATGAGTGCGCTCTCGTGATCGGACGAATGCGAAACGCGTGGAGTTCTTTACGATCGAAAGAGTTACCGGCGGACCGTTCACCTCGACTGTTTTCGGATTACTGACAAGATCCGTCCGTTGCAAGACGTAATACGTCTAACAGTAAGCGAGATAACAATTAACACTGTCACACTCAAATATCGTGCCCCTACTACTACCCTTCCCTAAGAGTTCCGCTCGTTGCAAAGTAGCTTTAGATTTAATCCAAAGAAACGTGTCTGATACGAATACAGAGTACGGGTTGGAAAATGGCATGTTTCACGAGTTACTTCTGACGTTAAATATTTTTTATCGACACCGCGTATCGATGTACGCGACGTAAACGTATGATGGATTAACCGAAGTTAAGATCGCCGGGAATAACACTGGAAATATGCAGTCTACGTATGCGATTATCAGTAAAGAAGGCCTTCGCGGGTGGTAGAACGTCAATGCTTTCACTTGAGCCATAACGATTTATTAATCGTTGCCGATAGGATTATTGTAAACAATGCGCTTCCAGAAAGATCGAGTAGTCCCGAGAGGAAAATTTTCATTCACTTTCTCACTTCATCGATCATACTCTTTTCGAATGCTGCAAAATATTGCAAATTTATAACATCTTTCATTCGCCACCTTGTAAACTAATATTCTCGGATTACATTCATTTAAGAATCGCAGAAAGACAACTGAATATATATCGAGATAAAATTACTCGAGGAGTGTTAAACGTTCCTGCGACCCTCAACAGACAGCGGAATTTTTCGCCGGCCATTATTATGCTGCTTCGTCAATGCTTTATCTTCGAATTGAAATATGACGTAGCATAGTCTATAGTCAATAGATAAAACTATGATAAAACGTATCCGTTGTATAATATCCGTGTGTATAATACAATACTGTATCTAAGCTTTTCCATTATTACAAACATTCCATTAACACCAGAAATACCAAGGCCATCAGAACATAATTAAATCGATTAATTTACTTTGTTCTTAAATTCTTGATTCCATGATGTATTTCGTTTACATGTTTCCTATATCATCATTCAATCTTTTTTATTGAATTATTAGTAAACGATGATACGGCAGTCCAAGTGAGAGTACGCGTGCATCATATATGGAATTTCACACGAAATCATTACGTGCACATGGCGTCTTTATCTTTGGCAGTTGAATGGATTGCTACCGATTAATTTTCAATGCAGCCGGTGCAATGATTCTAGAAGGTATATCAATGAGGTCCTTCAATCATATTGTTTACAATCGTGCCGAATCACCACTCATAGAACTTGGCATGACTTAAGTCAGAGAAATGCCAAGACTGCTATCATTCTTACTTGTTAGTCACGTATGCAGATGGGTGTCGGGTCTTTAGTGCAATTTACTTTGCGCCGTGTTTGTTCACCGTGGCTCGCCTACGCCGATTTGAAGTTTTTTACGAAGGGAGACTTGATTAACCACGTTGACCCTCGACGTGTTGGAAGACGTCGTTAATTTCTCCCCCTTAATAGATTAAGTTATCTGAATTTGTTACATCGAATTTGCGACAGTCAAATATGCTGCATTAAAGTTGTCTTTCGAGCCGACAAATAACTATTTTGATTAAACTTGTCGGCTATTTTTGAAAAACAATATTATACGCTAAATTCAATATCTTAAATATATTCTGCTGTACATGGTTGGAAGATTTATAAATTTATGAATTATCAATTTGCTACACCGAATAACCCCAAACTTATTTATCTTTACACTGTTTTAGATTCTTTTACCTTAATTCTTTATATTAACTTTCCCTCTCGAGTCGACAAACAATTATCTTTGTTAAACTTGGCAGCCATTTTTGAAAGAAAATATTATACACTAAATTCAATATCTTCAATTGTATAAACTATGATTTTATGATTACACCATAACATATGGTTTCTTTGCCATACAATAGTATCATTATTTCGGCCAAATGCAAATGCAAAGTACATATTTAGAAATGTACGAGTACGATAGCATAATTATTTCGTAAACAGGCAAGGTAAAGTAGTAGTTATATTTACATTTATATTGCACTCGCTTTCAACGCTGTTCGCAGAATGACGGTGGCGGTGATGGATACGATAACCATACACAATATTTTTTAAATGACCAGCTTACGAAATCACGGGATAATACCGTGTCTAACCATAGAGTATACATGTACGTATCGTAGCAAAATTTTCTATGAAACATAATATTGCAATATATTATGTATAAAATTGACCAAAAAGTTTGTGCGATTTTTAACATATACACCACCGTTCAAAAGTATGTGAACGACGACCGGGTTTAAGAAGTTTGCAGATTCCAGTTACAAAAAAAGATTTGCATTCCCATTTGCAGTTTAGGATGATAAAATGGTAAGTACTTATATCAATAATTACTGATTTGTTTAGTTTGTTATTATTTCCTTTAATAATCAACACATCCGTGGTAATTAAAGCAGCACAAATTTATATGCAAGAATATTCTTGGAGGATCTTGGAGATTCAAGTTATTTTGAACATTTTTATTCAATTCTGAGGACTCAATTCTGAGGTCATTTTGACCGATTTGGTAGTTCGAATATTAATAATTAGAGTTGGATGATGTGCAAGACTTGTTCTTTTTTCTGTATCCGCAAATTGTGTACTACAAACAAGATTATCATCCGCGGGGGAGTTCGATAATCTTTCAGTGTCATTATCAGTAGCAATCTTGCGTTATGTCTTCATCAAATAATAATTATCTTACTTTAATAACACACCGGTGAGACAGAAGTTGTCGTAGGTTGATTACTGAAAGGAATGATTTGTTTCCCAAGCTACACCAGTTAATAGGTTAAAATTACTGGCACAAACCGATGTTACAAAGAAATTGATAATTTTTCTTCTCATAATTCTTACGTATTGCAAACTGCATCAGGTCTCTGCCCGGTCGCAATAACGATAATGATATATCTTTCCAAAACGATTAACACCAAAGAGCCGCATTATTTACGAGTTTTATGATGCACAAAAACACTAAATAAACAGTTTATAGAAAGTTTGATTACTTATGAGTAGCTCAAAATGAATGGTCACTGTAGTAGCCAAAATTAGTCACAGATTAATAGGGGGTTGTAAGTAAATATAATAAGATATACGAATTGCAAGAATCGCGACAATAATGAAATGCAAGAATTCTGTTTTTGCGATAATACACTGAAATGTGTCGTGTAAACTATATCTGCATCGGTATCTGCGAAAAGATACATGCATGAAATTGCATAGTTCTGCATGTGTGATTATAGGTTGCGCAATGAATCGCGGGTGTAGAGCACGTTAGCAGGAAATACGTGCAAGTGATTTTAAATCGCATAAATCAAATAACTGTATCTCTGCTTCTCCAAGATTGAACCTTCGACGAGTGTATCGACAAGGATATCAATATACCGTGAAAAGTTATGTTTAATTATGTTTTCATAAAAATTGGAGTTATACCACTTGCAAAAATAACGGTTCAAATTTAGTAATTTACACGCAACTAGTACATTGTTCTGCTACAAATGAAATAATAGATATAATCGGTCGAATGATATTTATAAAGAACGATAGAATAAATCTTCTTAATAGGTTCAGTGAATCATCCTGTGACCGTATGTAGACCTTGATAGCACTACACATGGCACAGGTCATTCATGGGATTTTGACCTTAAAGCCTTTGTTATTTCTAGGTACACGAACGTTATGTGTATTAAATTTGATCCTATCTTGTTCTGGTGAACAAGATAAGTTTCTTTTTTTGTTTACTACCAAGACAGATGCGTGCGCAATTTTTGATGACACATCTTTCGTACCTTGCGAAACCTTGGATAGAAAATGATCAGCTACCAAGTATACAGGTTGTTTTAACAGAAGAACTACGGACAATATATTCAGCCATATTTATGTATTCACGTATACGATCTTAGAATTAAGGACAGATGAAAACAATAAATTAATCGATTTAATAACATCCACCATGCAACGTAAGCCGCGAGAAATCTCAGAATATGAATTCTTATTTTGAACGTATTTATGAAATTCCGCGGACCCGACATTTTGACGGCTTCCGTAATTCTAGTGTTATATGTCTGGAAATATTAAATGCCAAAGTTTTAGGATTTGAATCGGGCTATTAAATAAGTTGATTGGTTTTGCGGCCGGAGCCCCTATTTACGCCTCACGGTTTTAAATTATTAAAAAAAACAATGTAACTGCTGTAAAAGTTATTCGAGTACATGTACTGTGCATATCATCTTCAAATTTAATTATGAGTGTATATGTGAGCAACCCTCACGTGAAGCTACTTTTACAAAGAGTTACGAGATAGGGTACTACGTACATACGTACGAAGTGGTATCTAATTGAATCTAATGGCCCAATCACGAGTCGTCATGCTACAGTAAATTTGCTACAGCAAGCAGAATTCGTACAGCTTCGTATGAAGCTTCTCTTCTACGAAGAATATCAGACTTCATAATCAGTTACAATAATGATTTTACACTACCGAAAAAAATTAAATTGTCATCTTCCGATGCCAACAACTTATTCATTCCCGAAAATAATCGCTAACCTCCGAAGACCATATTTCTATGGAATCACCCGAACGAGTTAATGTCGCAAAATTTTGAAGAAACTTAAGTTATACATTGAATGTAATATTTGGTGGTTACACCGCGGGTTATTGTTTTATAAAGAATAATTGAGTTAAGTTTACAAAGGAATTGATTACTTTCCGGTACCTCTAATAAGATAATCTATCAATTAGGAACAGATTTCTTCGAGTAACATGATTAATTGAATGGAAGGGATTATCATGGATGATATATCTTACAATTAGTATATGGCGACAAGAATGATCGATCATCGGTGTATGTAAAAGAGTATCGTGTCATATGAAGTAATGTCTGAATAATTGACATCGTCCTTTATTGGGCAATCAGATAAATTGGCCGATGCCCATGTGATCAGAACTGTTTGCCGCCATATTTGAGATACGTATGTGCTTATACGTGTACCCACATATGCATACCTGTTGCCGGAAGCTGCAATTTTGCCAACCGGAATGCAAAATCCGGTAGCATTATTTTGATGCATATCAGATATTACGAATACTTCCTGCATCAAGTTACAATGCCTTTTTTTGCCAAGTTATCTAATATGCATTATTTGAAACTAAATCTGTATGAAATATATTCATATTTACAGCGTGGGCCAAAATTCGTGGTACAAATGAGGTCAGGTAGATGGTACAGCCAAAAATAAGACGAAAATCAAGAATAACAAAATTGCGTCGGAGGTTTCATTTTTGAGAAAAGGGGATTTGAAAATCAATTTAGTACTTTGTACAATGAGAATCATGATAGTAAACAATGCCCGAAATTGTATCCTATACAAAAACAATCACACTAGTAGTCTGTAGTGAAATCCGTAACGCCAATCATCAATTGATTTCGAAATCGACGTTTTTAAAAAAGAAGCCTCCAACGCAATTTTGTTATCCTTGATTTTCGTCTTATTTTTGGCTGTACTAGATCTCTGACCTCATTTGTACCACGAATTTTTGCCCAGCATGTATATATTTATTATATTTAGTTATATTTAGTCATACTTAGTTACATATGTATGATATAACGTGAATATGTTAGATATAGTGTAAATTCTTATTCATTTTTGCGTGGTTGGAAATAATTACGCAATACGCTTACGAACTTCTGTAGTTTGAATCTTTGCGTTCGTCTAAATGGCATTAGGGTGTGGTTCTACATTGCTAGGCGAAATTAATTAACGAAGTAATCGCATAGTCATGCTTTTTTAAGCGCGTCCATGGACTATTACATTCCCGATAAATACCGATAAAGATAGTTCTCTTATTTCCATTAAAAATAACGGCATTCGAGAGGAATTGCGATTCGGCGACCGCCAATGTTACTAAAACGCGAACCAAATATATCGCTATTTCTAAAATCTTCAATATTTTTAACATTACGATAACAATATAAACTAACCAATGTATCTTAGAGTGCTGAAACAGTTTTTATTTTTATACATTATATAGACGTTACAGACACGTATCGCGAGGTATCGTATAACACGGATTTCGGTATGGCGCTCAAAATGTTAACACGTTGAACACCGTGGCAGTCACCGTTGACCGCCGATGTCAATATTACTAAAACTCGAACCAAACATATCCTATAATATTCCTCATATTTTCAATATTTCTAAAGTTACGATAATGATATAAACTAACCAATCGAATGAAACTAACCGAGGTATCGTATAACACGGATTTCGCTGTCGCGCTCAACATATTAATAACAATAAGGTACAATACTCTTCGTTCATTGATTTTCCGAATGCACTGTATAATGGAAAATGTCATTAGGGAAATGAATTGATACGTGGGAAATCTTGACCGACATAGCAGGTAGTAATGGCAGGAAGTATTTCGTAATTTGCATGTAAAACCTAATGGAGTACGCATACGTAGCACGCGGAAGACGGAAGAGAACAGTCGCCTCGTCGAAAGGTCTAGCTTACAGAATCGTCATTATAACTGATCGGAATAATAATCAGTACGCAAACATTATAAAAGCAAGTCCACTCGTAGATTTGGATGCTATTATGCGAACTTCTACAAGGACAACCTTGCGCTTCGGAAATACTTTCATCGTTTTCCGGGTAGCAAGGTATAGAATTCATAAGTAGGAGCATAGTCTAATGAGGTTGTTGTACTAGTATATACTCCTCGTAAATATGTATTTGAATATTTTTCTGGCATCTCAAAAGATACTTGATATATTTGAAAATTATCTATTAGAAATAATATAAATAATAATATGAATCGTGATGTTTTAGGATCGGAGTTTTATGTTTCATGATCTTGTTAACAGACATTTCCAGAAACATATTCAAATAATTGCTACACATATTTCTATATATGTATGTATAAATTCGGAATTATTAAGTAATCGTTTGCATTAATTAATCTACGTGGCTGGATTACGAAATATCATCTTCGAAAATTTTAATTAACAATGTTTTGGTAGTTAAGACACGAGTGTGGTGTAATGTGTTTATGATAGATTTACGATACAGTTTGGCAGACTGTTTATCGATGTCGTAAGTATATTGACTATGGATAATAACACGTTAAATATATGAAAATGCAGATTACTTAATATGTCCACTAATAATGTATGCACAACTGTTTACCGTCAAATGCATCACGAGTTGCATGTGCATTCATTGTTATGCATTTGCTTTGTATGTGTGATACACATCGAATCCCTCTTTAAATGATAATCCATGTTTCGTTAATTTCAAGATATATTACCGTGAATGTCATAGAAGAATACAATCCGCGAGACCATAAATAACGAATGGTCGGACGTTGAACAAAACAACATCGTGTCTGCTGGACACGTATCATTTAACGGAACTTTTATCTTCGATAAAGCGCGAGGCATTCTTTTCAAAAACAATATTACAGGTATGTCAAATAACGCGTGCAAGCTGGAATTCATATAATCGGGTGATTATATCCAGTGAAAATATTTCCATGGAAGTAAAAACTTTCTATAAACACCGTTAGAATTATATTTCATTAGTCGTAGATAATTATCAGATTCATATCTCTTATCAGTCCTTACAGATTTTACGAAACTATCCTGTCTTAGAACTTTCTTTTGTCCATAACTACTTAACGACGTGAAGCAATACGGAAATGTATTAATTATATGAAACTGTTGAAGAAGCTCTTAATGATATATAGATGTCATTAAATATTCTTATTATAATTATTATTAGTAACGACACTATCCTTGTTACAGAGAGAAAATTAATTAATACTAGAACTACTGAATATATTCTTGGTTATATTTTTATTTTTAAAAATGCCGGACAAGTCATTTTGACCCCTTTGATAGTTCTAGTGTTACGAATTCGTATACGATTGATGTAATAATTTTAATTTTATAATTCAATATAAAAATTCAGTAGTATAAATGGTAGAAGCGGACATCATGCTTGTGTTGCGACTGCACACATTTGCATATGCAGGCCGTTATGCGAGCCGTAAAAGGTTCATTATTACTGTGCCTTCTTTAGAATCAGTATCTAAAGACTGCACAATTAAATGCGGCCCTCAAATTAATTTATCAATATAAAGAATGCACGCGTGACAATGGGAGCATATAGACGACGCAAATGTCTCCGGTGTGTACCTTAAAGCACTCCTCCGTGACGGCATAAGCCATATTTGTACTTGTGATAATAACGACCTCGAGATGACCTCGTCGTTTCTTCTTCAGTCCCTCAATCTTTCGCGTTGCAATCTGATACTTGCATATTGCAAACTATATTTCGCGATTCAGAAAAACAAGGAAATCCGAAAAAGAGACTAGCAAGATGGAAAGAAGACGCGGGGAATCTTTCCATTCCCCATTCGGATCGCTAAAATACGCATAAAATACATGTAAAACGCCTACTCAAATTATGATAAAGTCAAAGGTCGGGGTAAAATGAAAATGTGTTGATGCGTTACAGTATCTTTGTTTTTGTATACGGTAAAGTGAAATTGGAGCAATTCTACTTTTTAGTAAATCAGTAGTCAGTAAGACTGGGTAGTTATATTGACATTTTAAGGTACCTGCAATTTTTACAATTTATGGGAAATGGTCATTTCCTGGTAATACGTGACTTGAAGTTAATTGGATTTGCAAAACGGTGAATATTTGCAAAAGAATGAATTTCGAGTTCAAACCCTGTATATTGCTTCATTTAATTCCGATTAAACTGAGATACCGAAAAATTGGTTATTACTCATTCAGATAAGTGTATTCGTACAATTCGTGGTAGTTACTTGGAAATCGGAGTTATCGATCTAATCATTGGTCAGTGGATCGTGTTATCGGTGGACGGTGTCGGAAATCAACAGCGACAAATCTATAGCGATATATTAAAATCCATTCACATGTGTTGTTCAATGGCGATCCCTTGGACGTAGCCGAAATCATCAATGCCGACAAGGTTGACGAAGGCTAAATACATTGGAAATTACCACTGGCTTTCCCTCTTCCTCGAACTCACTCTCTTTCTCTCTCTACGTACCCTTGGCTACAAATTCTATTTATTACAGATCATTATCGATCAGTAATCGGGTCTCTATTGTGAAATGAATTTTTTGGGGCGGATAGAAATAACCTCACCAAATATAGAAGCATTAATTGTCTGGCTCTGATAATTCATTACTTCACGATAAACTAAACGCAATTTAAGTATACAGCTAACTGATAATATTAATTAATAATAAACGAATTATAATTAATAGTATTGAAAATATTTCAACTTCCAGTCTTAGGTGAATCACCCTGTATAAGATAGACAAAGTGGTATTAAATTTAAGATGATAATATTAACTTTTATATTATTAAAGATATTAAATCCCAATATAAGAAGTATCAAAAATAATGCCACAAATATAGCCGGCATGTATATGATAAAAAAAAAGCTGATTTTGATATACAACGGAAAACAAGGAAATGACTAGCCGAATTGGCATCGCGAATTTATAATGTTATCGGCATCATTAATGACTGGATTAAGAACATCATCTCGATTAGGAGGCAAAGAATTCGTGTGTTGTAATCTAGACGATTGATTGCCGTCGAGTCCGCTGAATTCAAACGTGAAAAACAAAGTCAAAGGCAGGAAGAATAAAAATGTATTTTTACGGTCAATTTATGCGGTTTTATCCGACGGCTATCATTACATGGCTGCCCGACTAAAGTCTAGTAAAGGTGAAAGTATCCCATTGGCAACTCGATAAAGCACGGTCACTGTCGTTCGCCGGTTCTCTGATAGGTTGGAACTCAGAAGAACGAACTGTCCTACATCCTTAACACATAATTCCTTATTTGTTTAACACAAGTTTATAGGAAAAGAGGAAAATAGTACGTCTATACGGTAAAACCTGTATCTCGCATGCTTTCTCAATGGCCGATTCAAGACTGCCATCCACGTAAACCTTATTTTACATCAATGCCACTTTAGTGTAAAATACAATTCTCACAACGAGTATAAATATTATTCCGCATTAATATCGAAATATATCGAAATCAGGCATCATCCTTGATGTACGACCGATCAACTCAATTTTCTTGTATTTTGATTCTGTCAATGCTTCCAGAATATGAATTATTATATTATAAATCTTCTTGCGGCAGATGTTACGATCGACAATCAATAATCACGGTTTGGATAATTTGCCGTTTATCTTCGTACAGCATACACTTTTACAAGTCCGATGATCAATCAACTGGCAGGTACGCGATAAAAGTATCACTGTACAAAATTACATGGTAATTATGAACAATCTTGGGAATGTGATAATGTTTAATAAATCCGGTAAGAGTGATGAGATAGATGAGATACATAGATATATATATACTGTATATCGGTGTATCGATTTAATCTTAAGTCATCGGACATAATATAAAGTTTAGAAATTTTTCCATCCACTTCGTAAAAGAAGCATGTTAATAAAACGTTCTTCCCGGTGATTTCAGAAACACGATGTTTTTAGTACGAGTTCGTAACATCAGATACGTGTTCTTTTTATCGAATGGCTTTCATTGTTTAATCGTTTCATTGTTCTGAGGAATCTGAGGAATCGTATTTTTATATACTTTCTTCTCGATACGATAGTTTATCTAGTTTAAAGTACAAACATTAGATATCAATGAAATGATTTCAATATCGCACTGATTATTTATCAATATTCCAGGATTTTTAATCGATTAGGAATCAATAATGGCATTCTAACTTATTCGGGCAATGCATATTGAATTAACGTACGTACACAGATAGGTATTTAAGTTCGCAACGCGTGATGAAATGCATATGGCGATAATAAGTTTCGCAGATCAAAGAGAATTCATAGGTAGACTGCCAATCAACTGAACAAAATGAACGACTGATAACGCAAGGCAGAAGCTAATAAGATAAGGTATCGCATACCGAGCTAGGCTGGAAATTATATAGACATAAGTTTGGCGATAGACGTCTATATATATATTGTGTGTGTATATTGTATGTGTATATTGATATTGTTCTACAGTAATTAGAAAACAAATAAGAAAAGAGATTGCAAGGATAAATGAGTATTGTGTTAGATTGATGAAATTCTTTGCAATATGCTCTAATTAATCCGCAGTATCTGATAATTACACGCAATTCTGTTTTCACGCGAATTTTTTACGAAGGTAGAATAAAAGTTTAAGTAAAATTCGTATTATTTTACAAATAATAAAATGGTCATTCTAAAGTTTCCATAGATACAGTATATTTTTGTATAGGAATTGTTTTGACACCTAATCTTCGGGAATATATCTATCGTGTAGAAACGGAATTGAGTGTACTATAAGAATTGGCGTTACATAATTCTAAAGTAAAGTCATATTCTAAAGTTCATTATTCCTAATGTATCGATGAACACCTGGAATTCATTACATTATTACATGTAAATGAATTGATGGATTGCTCGAAGTGGTTAACCACGCCAAATAGGATCAAGGCTGACCTGAATTTGATCAAGGATCAAAAACTCTAAATGTCGATACTTACACGAACTACAATTAAATTCCGCTCTTGGCATTCGTTAAACCTAATTTTCAGGCTCAATCAACCTTCGCAATGGTTGGTGCAAGTTAAGTCAGAAATTGTTGCATGTGATATGATCAAAGGACTGATTAAAACAGCGAAATAATATTGTTACTAAACGACACACATTTCCGCTTATATTTGGAAATATCGAATTAATTATATCAGTCACAACGAGCCACGAAACTCAGCTGCTTATCTCCATAAATACAAACACACCGTTGGCGCCAAATGCCACGAAGTTACTCATTGTAAGATATCCGTTTTTTTTCTATACCTGGTGTCCCAACAAATTTGAACATCTTAAATATCTCGCTCATGTTTTCTTATCATAAAAAAATGAAAGGCGAAACAATATTTAATTCGAAGGGGCAACTATTATGATTGGCAAAAAATTGTTTTCATAGGTCGTTTGTTTCATCTTGATCTGAGCTACCAAATTCCGATAATGAAAACATGTTTTCCCATGTAAAAAATCTTCGATGAGCTAGAAATTTCGAGAAAAAGAAAATTACCTTTCTAACCAAATATTATTTTTCTCTGACATTTTTACGTATCATAAAAAATAAGCGAGATATTAGATGCTCAAGTAAAGTGGGACACCCTGTATTCTCGACTCGTATGCCGATGATACCACGAAATCTAATATTTTACATATTCTTGTGTACACATACACCATTTTTTACGTCTTATATCAACTATTATTCAAGCTTTCTTGGTAAGAAGCTGATTGAACGAATTAATAAAAAACACTCTATTCTCGGAATATGATAATTACGAAGAACATCCTTCATGAGAAATGTCGGATTTTCATTTCTGCGCAGAACACACATCACGTATAAGCACGGTATTTGAATATTTTCTTATGGATTTTATTAACGAAAACCACTAAAATAGGGCTCATTAATACGTTCACGCCGGCATGTACCACGGGTGGTTCAAACGCAGATAAAAAGTCTTTAAATTCCAGTTCCAAAAGGAATAAAAAGTGAAATAATTATGAAACCACTATTCAGTTATTCACATCGATTTTTATCACGTTAAAAGTGGTTTTCCAATTTTTAACACAGTGCTGTCCAAAGATGAAAAATACAATTATTAATGCCGCACGATACAACGAAATATGAATTACAGAGCCGGCATTATCGTGTTAAAGAGAATCCGCTTACTTCTTTCCTGTTTCCACGAATGGAGATCGTATTCCGGAACATGTAATAGGCGATGTAAGTGTAAGTCTGCGTGGAGTATACAAGAATATACAGTCTTCGAGTAGACGTGAAAGTTTGTCACTGTCACAGTCATCTTTGTTTTTGTTACAGGAAGTCTACTACCAGACGACCGCATTGTTTTTGTCATAGCCGGCAGCCTGAATTTTTTGATTGGCCTTAACACACATGTAATGTGATAATGGTAGCGATACATAACATCGTCGGCACAATTTTCGTCTACTTTATCATGACATAATGCAAGTGCAAGAGTAACAATGATTTTCAATCTATAATATAATAACCAACGCTATTGTATTTGCTATAAGGAAAAAAGTTTTATGATAAATTCGAGCTAAATCAATATCTAAATCTAGATGTTCATCTGCAACTTCAAGTGTTACCAATTTTATATTCATATCGGTTAATCAAACTGCTGAACGATGGATGATTATCATTCATTATCACTCTCGCTTTCCTGACAGTCGTACCGCGACATTTTTGTGTACTGATTTTTTGCACTGCATTTAGAGTACTGCGTTGTACTGCATTTTGCTGTTTACGAAGAATTATCATTGAACTGAAGACAAATGTAGATACATAATTCGCATACAAAACTGAATTACATGTTTCAGTGCATGTTTGTTTATGTGTACTGCATTTTAACAGACAAATTCTGGTCACCTAATTTATGATCACTTTCTTAGTTATCAAATTATATTATTATATATTATTAAAGGGTATTCTATAAAATTCTATGCGATGCCTGATGATTATAGAAATCGTATGATTATCGTATGATTATAGAAATATTCCACCAAGATACTAAAGTAAATAATCGAATCGTATTATATCTTTCGAACTATGCTATCGGTATCTAGAATGACGTAAATCAATTCTTCCAGAAATCCGTGGAAAATGTGCCGGTTATTTACGCAAAACCTAGGCCCTGTTTCGCAGTTATATTTGGTAGATCACGGTTACTTTTCTCTTTTATCTTATCATCAGGAGATCACGAGTAAATGGCATATGTATCTAAAGCTATGAGATTATTATTACATTGCACAATCATCTGTGTTCATAATATGCTTCCAAGCGTTACTTGCACCACGCGCAGGACAGAAAATGGTGGATTAACCCTTCGCACTCGGAATACTAACTATGCAGGAATACAAAACTTCTATTTATGATTATCGAATTGGTAGAAGGAAATATCGAAATATCCCTTGATTGCAAAGAGTTAAAGAACCCTGTGATTATCCAGAAATTAGAAGGAACTTCATGAACTACGAGAAGACACGAATTCCGCATTACAGGGAGTCTGATTAATTGGACTTCCTCGTCGAAAGCAATTTACCTCGATGAACGTGATCGATAAATCCCAGCGTTCGAACGAAAGCTGCCAGTTGAATAACTCCAAATGCAAATCGGAAAAAGAAAGGGAATTTACAGAGTCAGTGTAACACACAAGTAGCAAGTGACATACCAGATAGCGGATAAATAATAGCCAGTGTTTTTCCTCATAATAAGTCCTTTAGTTTTATCTTAAGTTATGATGAGTCACCAGCAAAATATCCTATGGAATATGTCTATCATGCAACGCGTATTGGATAAAGAATGTAATTACCATCGAGATCTTTTTTCGTAGATTCGATGTGCTTTCAAGTGTAAAAGCACTATTCTATGGAGCTGTATTTGTACATCAATCATATTACACATCGTTGTTTAACAGTAGAACTACCAAAGGGGTCAAAATGATTTGTCATATGATTTGTTAATATGTGGCTCCCATTTTAACCCTCAATTTTGACTATACACAATTTAACGTATACGACACCAGGCTTCGACTACTTTATCAGATAATTACCAAACCCGCTTACATTTTTGCGATTTAATCAGGAATTTCTTTAAAAGCATACAGAAATCTATCGAACAGCACGCGTGGATCCAACGTACACTTTGATCTTGAGATACCTTGATAAGACTCGTTTACAAAATTTCTGTATCCGATTGTTTTTTTAAACAGGATAAAAATCGTTGATTTATATGATTTCGAGCAATAAAATCTGCCTTTGGCATTTTTTCCACCTGTTAACATTTGTCTTTGATGCGCTCGTCTTTTTTGGCAATGTGAGTACACGGTGAGTGCAACTGCAATGCATTAACCCTTAACATTAGTTCTAGTGTTAACTTTGTCTATAAGGTTGACATAAAATAAGAAAACATAAACTAATAATTATAGACATCGATGAAGAAAACATTTCCTCGGAGAAACTTGATAGTTCTAGCGTTAACATATCACTCTTTATATTAAAATGTTTTAGTATTTTTAATGAACATTATAATACTATAAGAATATTAAATATAATATATACTGGAAGATGCTGTTAAAATGTTAACCAATACGGAGTTATTCAGCAAAAATAAAAATGATATACTAGTTCAATATCATTGAATGACGAATCTAACGTATCGATAGGCATATTTTCTCGAACGATGAACCGCACGAAGGTTAACTTAAAAGGTAAAACGGATCGCCAATTAATTCAACCTCTTTCTTTATTCAACCAAAAACGCAAGTGGACCTCTAAATGAGATTCCTGCGGTTGAATTAATCAGTGTTATTTGATTGACCAAGAAACCTTTTAGCGACAGAAAAACAGAGAAAGAGTCACGTTGCAGTCCGACCAGAAGGAAATAAATTAGACGATCTGCGTTAACCGGCAGTCGATCTTTGCTAGTCGTTGCATTTATAAAGCGGGACAGCAAGATATATTTCTTAATTCTTAGAAATCAAAGATATGTATCATAAACAAGCTCGGTCAGAAAATTTCCCCGAGGAAGGAGCAAGTATTATATTTTCTTCGTCGATGTCCGTAATTGGTTTATGTCAATGCATAGACTAATTTAATACTAGAACTAATATTTATTTAGATATTATATATAGGTAAAACTATTCAATCCGTATTCGTTATCATTTTTTGATAACAGGTTTCAGTAGATATTATATTTAACTTAGATATTACATTTTTCATAAATAAATCTGTATGCATAACTGAGTATATATTCGGCAGTTCTACCGTGAATTCCAATGATTTTATAGAACAAAATATTCTCGAATTAAAGGGATTATTTAGATATCAACCCATAGAACGTTATCTGGATGAACGGCGCCGCAGCGTGTCACTTTCAGAATTAAATATTTGCACAGCTTTCAGGATGTGTTCCAAAATCAAAGAGTTCAGAAAATCGAGCGTGAATATCTGGCCTTGCATTTCGCGACATGTTACACGTGTGTCGTCCGTCAATTATGCTTTGTTGCGGAGAATGAAGACTAGAAATTTCGATCTATGTATACAGCAGGAAAAATATTAGATTTTCCTAGTACTGGAAATCCAACACGTGCTCTAATATCGAATCACTCCTTTAATGACAGCAAACTATTAATTACCATCATTCTTCGTATACTTAAAAACACAACAAGGTCACACCTTTGTACCGATCTTCACGTATTATTTTTCCATGACACCCTGGGATGTAAATCATTCTTCTAATCCACATTTCGTAATCCGCTTACTATAAGCGAGGGTAACCGTCTCAACTCTCATTTAATACCTCCGTAATTACCTTACAGCGCCAAGGTGAAACGGTGATTATAATACGCATCTGTTTCTTATTTTGCTGGGAATTTTTCCACTATCATCAAGGAAAACCAATGTGACTATTCGTCGAGGAAGAAATTAATTGTGCTCGCTTATCATCGATTATCATCGAGGTAACGTAACAATCAATATTCTGTTGTAACAAGGATAATGAAAGTGAGACACGACTTTCTTCGCTCGAGTAAAAAACAAGCCACTAATTTCTGAAGTCAAAAACACCGACATGTACGAGGCCAAAGATAAACACCCGAGGAATGTCAACATTAGATACCAAATTTTCCATGCAGTTCCGAGATCGTTGAAATATGGAACGATGTTTCGTTACGCTGTGTTCGCAGCAGAGTAAACAAATATGGTAGCATACCAGACAACATATATTTAGTTATCATAATCCTTCTAAGTGCCGTGTGATATAAGACGAGACTACCAGAAATTTGTTTATCTCGAGATCCACGCGCGAAGGGCAAAGTCATCCGCCTTCACTGCCATTCTACACTTGAATGGCCTCCAGGCTTGCCAGAAGATTTTCATGCAGCGAGAGTATTCCCTTGGCCCATATAGAAAATTAAACCCGCCATTATCGATTAATACAAATCTTTCCGTGATCGTCGTTATTAAAAAGCCGTGAGATTGAAATATGTCGTGAGATAGAAATACAGAGCAAATACTGATTAGCATTTAATACGTTGAACGCCATGGTTGTCACCGGTGATCACCGACGCTAATATTACTAAAATTCTAATCAAATATATCTATAATATTCCTAAAATTTTGCAATGTCTTTAAAGTTAAGGAAACCAGTACATCGTAAAGTGCTTAAACGGTTTTATTTTCAGAAGTTAAATATATACTTTGAATTTAGTGATAATATAAATCCGTATGATATATTCATAATTATCAAACATTAAGTGAATAGTATTATTCATCTTTATACTTTTTATAAATTGAAATTTATACGTATAAAAGTTTGAGAATTGTGAGAGGGCTGATTGTTATTTAATTCGTAACTTTCGAGATAAGTGTGGATTCGAATGACGAGGTAACTCGTCAGCAATGATTAACAGGTTAAAAATGTATTTAACGCTCTAAATTTAATTTATTCGATTCTAATTCGATTCTAATTCGATTATCTCGATTATCTATGTTTTTAAGTCAATAACGGTATATTAAAAGAGGAATGTCTAAATATAATATGTCACAATGCTAACACGTTTTTTCTGGGAAATACGTAAACACCAGATGTTCAAACTTATTTGAACAGTATAAGTAGAGTATTACTGTTTAATCGAGATCATTTAATTAGAGGTATAATAATATTGTAGTTGAATCGATGAATCGATTGAATTTAAAAGGAAATCGCATGGCAAACGATAACTTAATTAATCGTTAGTGCTCAAAGATAGAAATTAATCGGGCGATAATTTTGTAGTTGATTCGTGCGCGAAAGCTTGTAATAAGCCACCCGGTTGAACCGGGTTAATTATTGTAAAACTAGTTTCGTCTGATCGAGATTATGGTGTGATTGCGTAAAAACACGAATCAGCGCTTTAAGATATTCGCACGTTTAAAACGTAACACTTACGTCAATAAACTGTGCCCGACGATCGATACAATTAATTCATTATCAAATATCATTAACGAAGTAGATTAACAGTTTCCATATCTCCACGCAACAGCCATCTGCCACAAGTGATTTAACTCTTTGGGGCACACGATTTTAAGACCAAAAAAGACTCTAGGTGCACAGAAATTTTAATTGACAAAAATATCACCAAGTAGATTTGTTTTATTTATAAACAATGAATTATGATTTAAAACGACAAGGGGCACTTTTTATAACGCTATACCCCAAAGAATTGAAGAGACACAGGGAATTTATAAGAACTATAAACATTAATATTTGTTGAATAAAAGAATCGATTTTAAACATCTATCAAAATTCATCGATAATTAAACATATTAGAAATCATATATAAATATGAAATTAATTCATTTTTCAGAGGAATAATGAAAATCTTGCAGACAATTCCCTAATTACCGTATAATCCGCGTCTCGTTTCACATCAGTGAGTAGTTTCCTGAGCGTTACTTCCACACGGAAGACTTTTAGGCGGACGAAGGTCCTCGAATCCCAGTTTTCTTTTTATCGCGTTAAACGTTGTACAGCAACTGAGACGTTTCCATTCACGCCAAACCAGTTTCAATCGAAGACTGAGCCAGTTCCGTTTAGTTCATAATACAGACCATTGGAACACGTGCATGCCAGTATAAGTAATGGAATCGATTTAGTAAAAGAATAAAAAAAAGCCGAGATAAAGTTTGGTAAGGCAGCGTGGCGCATCTGCGCGATACTAACTAACTAGTTAGTCCTTTTACTAGTTCTCCTTGACACGAGTGATAGTTGTTATGTCTGGTTAAATTAGATTCGGTTTAATTTTGGTCAGTGGAACGATAACCTTTTCTACCCAAATATATGAATATCAGTCACACCATGATAATTAATTCTGTATTGATGTATTAAGGTAACTTGTACAAGGTGGCCATTGCATAAGTCAGACTTTAAAGCAAAGGTATTTGGATACGTTGACACACATCGCTCGAATATCTACTTGATATAGAAATTAATTATGAAACTAATTCATTATGCAGAGGAATAATGAAAATTATTATTATTATGTATATATAAAATTATGGAACTAATTCATTTTTCAGAGGAATAATGAAAAGTATGATATTTATAATTATGAAATTAATTCATTATTCAGAGGAATAAATAATATATATTATATATATGTATGTACCTATTACTAATACTTCAATCAATCAAAATACCTTTGCCTCAAAGCCTGACTTATGCCACCTTGTACAGGTTTCCTTAATGCATGAATATATGTATATATTATTATAATCTATATTTATATAGCGGTATTAATATATATACTATTACATATAATACGTATACATTATTTATGCATAATGCTTTTAAACAGAACTTTACTTGCGCGTTAAGTGACGTTCAAAACATAGTACGTGTGAAAAATAGTAGAACAAAAAGATAACAGAAAGTATAGCGTTAATTACTTGTAAATACAATCATTAAAAGTGATTATATGCTGTGGCATGGAAAATACATCACACTAAAGTCATTTAGAAAAAATGCATGATGGTTATATGATTAAGTAACTGTAATTACTTGTAATGAGGTATTTAAGCACCCTCGTGCGGAATTCTTTATTAGCGTGTAAAATGTGTGCCTCCTCATCCACGTAAAGTAGTACGTCGTGAAATTATACACTTCGAAGTGCGAACAATAAGAATACTTTCCTTGAAAGAATTGTGTATACTGCGTGACTTATTAATCTTATTTGCGATACTGTTCAAATTCGGTTGTCTTTTAACGAAAAAGAGAATAATCTAATCTGAGAACACATAAAGTGGCAAAAGTTATTGCATTCCTACAAGGTTTCGAGTGCAATAATGCAAGGAAGGTCGTCTGCGGAGGAGACAGGAGAGTTGAGTTTAGAGAACCGACGAATGCATCTTGATAGATGCGGATCACGTATCGGATGCCAATCAAGTATTTCTATTTTGAATAATCATTAAACATGCCGGGTCTCATTTCGAAAGATTTCAAGGCACGATGTAATCAATCATTTATTTTACGTCGCAGTCGAAGGAGAAGTACAAATTCTATTTCACGGTTTTCTTTTTCATATCATTTCCATACTTTAACACTAGAATTACCAAAACAGTCAAAATGATGGGTCCGCGGAATTCGATAAAAACGTTCAACTTTGTAAGGTTCCATTTTCCGAGATTTCCGCGGCTCACTTTACTTTTTCAACTAATTAATGAACAAAATTAATCATTGATTAATTTATATTTTACTAGTACTATTTACTACTCGATACTTTTCAACGTTTTAATATTAAAAGAATGAAGAATATATGAGGAAAGTATAGATACATACTTAAATTGGTACGTGTAATTAATGAAATTCAAAAATAAGGATGTTAAACATAGTAAACCAGATATACGAAGATCCACAGTAGATAAAAACTGGAGGTGCAAAATAATCCTACGAAAGAATAAGGAAAACAGATATTTATATGGAAATTGTTCCATTCCGGTTGCATGAGAACGTGTTATGCGACGATGACTACGAACAGCCATCAAAACATTCTCTTCCCAAGTATCATCTAACAAATAACACATCATACGCCATTGGATTAGGTAACCATTGCTAACTTAACCAGACTTCCCATTCCAAATTTCTACATCCATATTTACGATTACCGCGTTATCATTTCAAATTGAAATTCACATATAATTAAAACTCGAATCAAATATATCGCTAATATTCGTAAAATTCTGCATATTTCTAACGTTACGATAACGATGTAAGGTAATCAATATATCGTAGAACGCTTAAACAGTTTCATTTTCAAATGTTATACAGACGTTACGGATGGTATCGCAAGGTATCATACAACACGGATTTCGGGCCGGATCTCAGCGTGTTAAGCTTTAGATCCACATATTCCAATAATACATTCCGATAGAATGTTATTTCCCTGTGCTTTTACCAATGTTATTTCAACACTACTATTCTTATATGTACCGAAAATAATATATCAATTACGAGAATAGCGTTTACTAGAATAACATATTTACCCGGCGCAATTTTGTACGCACGGATATCGGGAATGTAAATATAATTGACAGGGTCAATATCGTGATAAGATAATTGTTTGACAGAGTAACCGGAATTGACGGATAATCCTACTTTCGACACGAGACTCGTTGCAAATCCAGAAGCATTTTATTTTGTCGTTCAGCGGTGCAGTAAATTATAGCGGAAGCGCGGTGATAAAACGGGGCCGCTTATTTTACAAAGGTCGTCTGCGGTGAACCACGAGTTTCACTATCCTGGATTATCTTTAACCAATGATTAATCAACTATAACGCACCATTTAAAATCGTTCCTCGCAAGAAGGTGCGTTAAATTGATAGCATGACGTGCAGTAATTAGTTTTATTGGTTCTAACTTGTAAGGAATGAAATACGAGAATGGAAGAAGCTGATTCACTTCTGCAATTATCACTGCATCCATTTTGTTCGTGTTTCATTTGTATATCTGACTTTTTACATTATTTAATAACAGGGATACTTGAGGGGATGCTTGATTAGTACATCCGTACTTATCTTTTTAAATGACGTATTAATAAATCAGAATATAAGATTGCTAAATGTAACAAGAGTAGGAGAAGTCGTTGTATATTTATTCGTTGCCAACCTTGGGAATTCACTTCCAATGACTTTATATCGCTCCATTGGAGACATTGACTCGTAACAGTCTGTTAAACTCCTGAATTATTTTCAATTATAACAGCAGCCCATATTTCTACATTACGGAAATCCAACCGCATTATTTTCACTTTATTTTTTCTTCATTAACAACTACTTTTAAATAAATACTGTTCACTTGACAGAACCCTCGTCCATGCATTTGCTGATAAGATTAATAAAAGTTGATAACATTTAATAATACATGATATTAGGTCTTCATAAAATTTCGGAAAAAAAACTCGGAGTTTTGGTAACCTTGCAAACATATACTCATTTATGTTTATACATTAATTTATATATAAATCATGGTCGTAGAATTGAAATTAATTAATGGATTCAATTATTTGCGTTATGTATATCAAATAAAACTATATCAAATCTCAATTATGCGCCGTGGTATATCCGAATAATTTAACTAAAGATGGTGGACAAGTCATTTTGACCCCAATTGGTAATTCTAATGTTAATCACAACAGTAAAAGTTTCTAATAATGTAATACATAAAATCTTGCAATATAAGGCTGAAAATGATTTTAATTACATCGTTCAATATATTTCATTATAATATGTCTAAATGAATATTGATAATTATGACATAAACTTGACACCGATTATATAATAAGCTTTTATATTAAAGCGTTAATATCGTCAATAATAAATTCTTGACTTTGATCATATTTACGTTCACGAGATCGGATAAAATAGATTGACCTTTAACGTGCACGCGTGATTGGAAAAAATCTATACTCGGATTTCCTGTCGGCACATCAACGACACTTATGGAAAATATTAATATATGATGTATATGATATGCACTACGTACTCAAGCGTAAATCACTTAATAACAATGGCAGTTTCCTTAATTCATTGATACGTTGCGTTAATTAAAGAAACGCGAATAGTCTGCCATCATATTTAATAACTTTCTGTGAAATCTATTGAGTTGCCTGTAAAGTTAATGCCGACTTTTAAGGAAGATTTAACGACGAACATTTTTATATGTCGATTTATATTTTTTCAATTATATATGCACCATTTTGTTCGACAACTTTTTTCCATTTTTTAAGCAACTTGAAGATTCTTGGTCGAAATGCAATTTAGCAAATTTGTTATTATGTGATTTCCATCGATCATGAGTTGCAATGCACCTCGATGTAACGTGTCGGAAGTGCAATGAACCTGTTTCCACCTCAGCTATTCCATAATCAGAAATACATTATTGCTCATCGGAATTACGGAATACTGTCATCATCACCATTGATATAATAAAATGAACATTATCTATCAATTTTCGAGAACATTAGTCCACGAAAATCGTCCTTTTTTTGAATCTGAGAAATTGAAGTTTCTAGCACAAGTGTTACGGTTCTTTAATGTTTCGACTTCAGGTGGAAGTTAGAGGAAAGACTTTGTCCGGACTAAATTTATGATTACTGGTTATTAAGCTTATCGGAATCTAATAACCCGTTGCTGTAGAAAAATGTTATGGAAGTACTAATTCCTTTAATTATATGTTTATAAGCGCAGTTGTACAGAACATTGCAAAATACGGAACAAGCATAGTCCATTAAAATGATAAGGTGTTACACATGAAAAATAGTAGAAAATATTATTCCTATTCCCCTCATCGGGATTCTTTGTGAGTAGAAATTATTAATGTGCGATATGAAAAATATTCCACTAATTCGTAATGAATATCTTAACACTAGAACTACCGACGATATATTATTATATTCGTAGATTTTACTTATTCGTCCTTAAAAATGAAGATGGTTGGTAAAAACAAATTAAACGATTAAATTATGTCCATTATGCAATGTGAGCCGAAAATAATCTCAGATAGCAAAACCTTATGAATTTAAACGTTTTTATTAAAAACAGAAGACCCGCCATTTTGACTAGTTTCGTAGTTCTAGTGTTAATTGTGAAATCTTGAACTTCATACTGTTGATTTATATTGTCAGAAATTAATTGCATGCAAATATTATTATAGTTCATTGATGCGGAAGCATGAAATTATAGAACCTGCATGAATCACGCACGGTAAAAAAATATCGATACCGGTGTTTTTGCAAATACACTATGAATTCATATTTTCTAACCAGTATTTTGAACGTAACACATAGCCTTGGATCAAAGACTAATTGAGATCAAGTACCACTTTATGATATCCAAATACACGTTTTAAATTCTAATGAGCCGTTTCTTCGTATAGCCAACCGCGCTAATTACATCAAGGACCATCAACTTCCGTTTTACGGTAATACAATAATGGTAGTAAATTCAAGGTTCATGTATTTCCTTCCATAATAATATATCGCACTATTTGCCTGCCATTTGAAGGATCATCAATTACTCCCATTACAATTACCAGCATTGTTCATGTATCCAAAGTAATCGCGAAGTATGATACAAGAATGGAAAACGCACGACAGTATTCCATAACGAGATTCAAAGGGTACTAATTTATTAGGAATTAAATGGAACACGTAGCAAAAGAAAGTATTAGATCAAATCATCCCATAAGTAACATCGTTTTTTATTTACCATATATAAACGTTCATATCATGTCTCGCTGATATGATTATTGAAACTTTTCTTTTCGTGTGATAAAAAGTATTCTTTCGACAGTATTTAACGTCCGTTCGACCTAATCAGATTAATGTTTTTTGTTTTTGTTTCTGTATGAAAGGAATTGTGAATATATCTCTAAGAATATGTACATATTACTTGTTTTAAAAATGTTTCTGATGAATGAAGTTCTACTTGTTAAATTATATTATTATTTTTGTTAAAATTCGCTGCTGTCATCCAAGATAGGAGTGCAATATCAAGTAACGATAAACAGGTCGTATAGTAACGTTAGAGCGCAATTCTTTCATAGGTTTTCATAGTGCACGACGATAAACGTAGAAAACAGAAGAAGTTAGAAAAACAATGTTGCTGACTTCCTTGTATTTCCTTCTATGTATTCGTAGTCATCTTTTATTCGCTTTTTTACTTACGACGTGACTAAAGAATATCCGCACTAATGGCATAAGAGGATGCGATCAGATAAGATAGAAACAATGCCACTTGAAGGAAACAGTAATACAATATGTCTACTGGAAACCATATACGTTTTCATCGGGGCCGAGCAGATAATGTCGTACGATCTTTACTGATATTTGTGTATCTATTCGGTTGGTATGCTTCTTTTGGTAGCTCAATTTTTTGCATCATCAGTTTTTTACAGGTATAAGAAATAAATGGACTTTTATGGCCACGGGATTATGAAGTTCTCCGAGTGATAGGAAAATATTATAAGTCAAAACGGATAATCCATTATTGAATAATGAAAATTGAAGAATAGGATATTTTCTGGTGAAATTGAGTGGTCTTTAACCCTAGAACTACTTTTGATCTCAACCAGTAGAACTATTAGAAGGTAGTTTCTGCGACGACGCGTACATAATCTTTAATATACCGTATCATACTATTAACTGGTCATTGACGCCGAATCTCTATAAGAGTTCTTTAGATGACGGATTATGGGATGAATACTTAGATTTTGGCAAACCAAATACCTGAGTAGTGACGTAATAAATTATTCCGATAAACATCTAGCTGATAAGTGTTTATCATTTTGACTGCTTAGACAGTTCTAGTGTTAATGACGACTTCAATTTCAAAGATATAATTTATTATTACGAGACTGGTCTGGAAGAGGATATTTGCCATCGTGTATTAGTCAAGAAGATTTACTGCATACTTATCACGTGCTGTTATTAAATATTTAATTCATGTGTTCCACTCGTGTTTGCATAATGTTATCTCGATTTTTAAAATGCATAGTCAGTGCCCATTTCTGTACATCGCAACCACGCTCTTTTTATTATCCCCTCCCCGTCGTCATCCTGCACTGTACAGTTTTTTTCATCGGGAAATCACCACACCTCCCATTCCGCATTTGTAATCCAAATGCAAAAAGTGTGCGTTACTTAATGCACAATGCATAACACCAACTCTGTGCATCGATTATGTTCACTTTTATTTTTACCCCTTTTTTTTCAAACTCAGCCCCTATTTGCCGTTATACGGCCTGCAACACATAACACGTTTCAACTGCTACACATAAAACCCATGCCACACCTGTTGACTACAAATCTAAGAAATCATTTATGATTTTTTGCTTCCATCATTATCCAGTTATAGAAAACAACATCGATCATTGTCCAGTTAGAGTACTAATTACTAATGCATTCGTACCTCGATTTACGCGCGTTATATGTTCCATGCGATTCTTTACGCGGAAGAAAACCGGGTAAATAGAATTCACCAATACGAAAGAAATAGTAAAAAATATAGACGACGTAAGTTATAAAAATATGCATTTTATGTACTTTGACAAAAGAAAATGAAAGTACAGAAAAACCAAAGTCAATTTTATTGGTTATCGATGTCGATTCGGTAATTCAAGAGAATCAACCTTTTCTTTTTAATTGGCACAAAGTTACTATCTTCATCGAAAAAAGGAGTTTTTCAAAATATTTAGTTAACGTATTTTACCTCTGTAACAACGATACGTGTGTTCTCAAACATCATTTTTCTTCCATTCTCATATTAGACTTCGTATCATTAATGTAAAGCTTATCTAAATACAAGTACATACAAAGTACGGGTTTCCTTATTGCCGAAGTTGTATTCTTGTTTAAAAACGAGTTTAAGATATTACATTTATGCCTTTTGTAATACGATCGTCATTAAATTGATCCACTGATAAAAAAAAAAGCTTGATGACGAGCACTCATTATTCTGTTAAAATTCTCAATTATATAAGCCATAATACGTATACACTGTTCAGAGCATAGCATTCCACAAATCATTTCTGATCACGCGCGTTTCAACATTACTCATGGGTCGAAAAATTCTGAATAATCACGTATTCTTACGCGGGTTCAAATCCAAGGACCGTCCGAGTCCTCTACAACTCTCTTTTATTCCCGCGCTCATCTGTCTTTTTTTATTTCTCAGCTCGATCAAAGGTCGAGTACCAACCCAACGTATTCGTCTTTCCGTTTGCCGTAAAACGGCATCCAAGTAGAGAAACAGAAACGGCCGGTGCCCGGGAAACTTTTATGTTACGATAGTAGTTACGTACGTACAATGAAATCGTTTCTGTACGCGCTTCAATGTCAAGGAGTGATAAGATGCAGATAGAGTCACGTGAATTTTGCATTGTTACGCAACCAGTTACGTAGCAAGAGCACCTTCCTACAAGGCACGTGGCTTCGTTATAACTAATCATAATAATTTTATCGATATAGATGTAATCGAGAACCACTTTGAAATTACATCCGAAGAGTACAGTTGCACTTATGACAAGCGGTTAGTTAACACGTTGAAAACTAGAATCAAATATATCGCTAATATTCGTAGAATTTTCAATATTTTTAATGTTACGATAATGATGTAAAATAGTCAATGTATCGTAGAGCGTTTAAGCGGTTTTATTTTTGGATATTATATAGACTTTACGGCGCGTATCGTGAGGTATCGTATAACACGGATTTCGGCGCGATTTACTAAAACTCGAACCGAGTATAACTATATAATACTCATTTATTCTACGAAACTCACGTAAATGCGTTACTCGGACAGAAGTTATATGAAAATGAAATTATTCCTTGAGAAAAGACTTAACGAGATTGTACTGTATAACGCATTGTTCTTCCATCAGACTTCTTAGAACAGTGTCTACTCTGGGTTAATTTATTACTGCCCTGTCAAGGAAGCCATTATATGAGAAGATACAATCGACACTTTTGATTCAATGGCTTTGCATCACGAAGTGTATTCGTCCCATTAAATTACATTATTTTACAAAATCCTATAAACAACTAGCAACTCGTAATTATTTACTGGAAATATTTGACGAATTCGGCTAAAGAGTTTTGCAGTTAAACTAAAAAAATAAAGATATCAGTTAATGTCGAGATAACTTATATTATTTCATTTATAATCTATAATGATTATAATCTATATTAACGATACCTCGTAATACGTGTCCCTAACATAATATTTTCAAGATTGGGAATATTTTCAAAATATTTAACAAGATATTTTCACAAATCAACCCAAGCAAAGTAACAAAAGTAAAACTGTTTATCGTAACGTTAAAAATATGGAAAGTCTTACGAATATTAGCGATATATTTGATTCGAATTTTAGTAATATTCGAATCGTAGGTCACAGGTGACCCCTGTGGCATTCAATGTTTTAATATAGCATTCAATAAATTAGAACCCGATAAACCAAACAGCAAGAAACGCAGTTGTTTTTTTTTCAAAATTATCATCGCTCAAATATGCCAGTGTACTTTTTCAATTATCTAGATAATTATCGTAATTTCAGTACTCTAAGTAGACCAACAAATAAAGGAATATTGGTGCGTCATTTGCAGGACTCATTGGCACAAATAAGGTAAAGTCTACATTTAGAAGCGCAAATCAACGTTCATGCGTATTTTAATCAAAACATCTGGATAAACCTGTCTCAAAGGAATTCGAAACATCACTCGATTCTATTCGCGTTTTTCTTTCGTAACACTTAATTCCTGCCACACTTTTTTACATAATAATAATATATCATAGTAATAAAGGTCCGAAAGAAATTACAAGTATTCCTAACAGATAGAAAGGCGAATAAAAACATATTGCAAAATGAATGCTGGTGGTAGATATAATAGTGTACAGGCGAATATTACTTCGAAGAACGATCTGTTCTAACGTCCGAATTAAAAATGGCGCGAAGGTAGAACGCGTGATACGAATACGGAACGTGATTATATAAGACGAAGCTGAGGTAATTACGCTGATTTTTTATACGGATAACATCTGTTAATGACGGCGCATAATGGGATCTAGGCGATAAATGGCATAATAAACCTTCGTATCTAGATCGAACGTATGTTGTGTATTTACACACAAAATCCTGCCTTCTAACACAGATAAAACTGGATCTCGTGGTAACCAAAATATTCAGTAATCGTGTAAACCCTCTATAGCTCCACGTAACATTGAAGTCACATACTCGCCTATCCGTATCTTCCATTTCATTTGATGTTTTCATTAATAATTATAAAAGTACGCGCAACGATTGTCGCCTTTTCCGATGCGTTTAAGTAATAATTCCCTTACTATTTTCGCGTAATGTACCTTCGTTAGAATCGCACTTAACCCTTTGTCTACGAAAGGCCTATATATACGACCAGTAAATTTTGCTCGGTACCACGCATTTACTTTTTTAATAAATTAATATAGTGCGGAGCATATTGTTATGTGTCACATAACAATTGATCGAATAATTGAATCTCAATAACTCCTCGATTTTTCTTATTTTTATCGTGAAAATTTAGTTAATGGTTTTTTGTTGGAACTACGATTTCTTTTCAGACGCGAACAAAATTGGGCTGTGGTTCATTAATGAACTTAAATCTTCCAGCCATAATTTATAAATGAATAAATGTGCAAGCATAACTGAGTATATGCTCGGCAGTTCTAGTGTTAATAATTAGAACAGTAGATTGTCAAGTTTTGATAATACGTTTTGCGTAACGGATGACATCAGTTTACGGAAGAAGGCAATACCGAGAAAAATGATACATATGAGTTTTTAACGAATTGTTTTACAAACAAGCCTACACCTAGTTGTTTTTCTTCGGTAAACATGGATGAGACAACAGATTGTGATATTTTCAAGCTTGATTTATAAATGTAGAAATGTAATAATTACGCGAGGAAAATAAGGGAATGAATGGTCGTCCTATTAATTGAGAAAAACATAAGAAGGTGTGAATCATTGTTCATGACACCGCAAGAATTAATTTACTATGAGATGTATAATGTGCCGCGTAATTATCAAGTTGATGACAAATCCATGTTTATTTCATTTCCATTTTGCAAATGTTTATGAATATTAAGTGCGACAATTTTCTTTTCTATACTTCTGAGAAAATAATTGATATATTCTCTTTCAATGGATGCTGCATGATGTTGAGATGTGAAGAACACCTGCTTATTTAGATATCGTAAAACCATCTTTATAGTTTCCTTAACGCTACTAATTTGACGGCCTAAGAATTTATGAAATATTCGTGTATGATAATAAAAACAGTATTGCAGATATAAAATAATACCATAAGAGTTGTAAATATTAAATATTATGGAAGTTTAAGCGGGGAACTACAATGCAATATGGCGGGCAGTAAAAAAGTAGGACATTCAATGTCGTACCAATGATACAACCTTATTATAAATAAATGTATGTATCTGTATGATTTGTATATCTACATAATATTATATTAAATATCTATATTATAGATTTTTTAATTTAAGAATGATCTTATTGCTTAACCCGGAAGAATGGCGTCTACAAAACTTATGGATATCATCTCTAAAGATATTCATAAAAAATCTTGACACATAATGAGTTTACCGTTAGTAATTTTTTATAACGTTAACACGGCTGGAACTACTACTGGAATACGTAATTATTGTGACCTTTATGAGGCCGAGAATTAATTAGTTAAATTCCGAGCATAAGAAATTGAGGGGAATAGCAAATTGGTTCGACTACGTGGCTCTAATCAGTCGGGAATTCGAAATTACCGATAATTCCTTAAATCTATTCCGCATACGAAATAAGATATTTCGTCGACAGAATAACGTTAGAACCGCGGACAGTTTTACGAAGCGAAGGTATAATAATAATAATCTAATAGTAATAATAAGTTATTCGGAATGCGACTTGTATCGAGTTAAAAGTTTTTGCGAATATCAGCAATATATTTGATTCGAGTTTTAATAATGTTTGGCATCGGCGGTCACCGGTGAGCCACACGGCATTCAACGTGTTAACAATATTTCAGAATATATGAACTGTGCTTTGATATCTTTATATTTCATACTAATGCTATGCGACTACCGTGATCCACGGTTGCCATACTAAAATCTTCTACACATGTTTCGACACCGTTAAAAGACGGGGTCCCAATGATCATGAAAGATTCATAGACGTTATGCGGCATGTTCCCGAATCAAGTACAGTTATATGAGGAGTGTGATAGTGCATCAAACTGTACCGGGAATTTATCGCAAACGTGGGCCCACTGCGTAAAACATTCTTGGTAAACGAAGAAGATAAATATCCCATGTTTGTTTTAAACGAAATAATGAGTTATACTACCAAATTACCCAGATAGAATATGGACATCTAAACGGCTCTTTAAATAACATCTACCATCGTGCATTAACACAGAAGTTTTTCAAGTAGCAAAAACAAACAGCTATTTAAATCCGCGAAGATAAAAATGTAAATAGTATCACGATTCTCACGGTAAACTAAAATCAATCAGGATCTCAAAACAAGATCTGTTATCATGTAAGATTCTTCTTCGATGAATATCAGTAAGATTGAAATATACGAGCAGTGAATAAAAATATAATGTAGCATATATTGTTTTGAGTGTGAACGTAGAACCACATTCTGTGGTTACGAGCAATCTGGTATCACGATCGAAATTCAAAGCATTCAACCGTTTCCAGTATTCGTTTAGTAGAATGGATGCACGCACCATATGTGGCAACCAAAAGAAGCAAAAAGGAAGACGTGAGATACGAAGAAAGTAGTAAAACGAGACCCCAGCAAAAAACAGAACGAAGAAGCCGACGGTGCCACGTGCTGGGGTCGGTCGCCTTTAACCACCTGTCTCATTACGAAAACAAATAGCCTATAGAATGGTCAGGAATTGTATGCTAGACTTACCTATGCCTTCCACCACGTAGTGATCCTTAGGATTCATATCTGCGATTTCCGTAACGCTTACGATGATCCTGACGCTCATCCTTGCACCTCGTTCCTCGTCCTGACACTTATAGTGCTTGCATTCGGGCATTCACCGGATGACCGATACTTGTACACTACAAACGATCGAATATGCTGATCATCCCTGGCACAACAATTTTCTTATGACCGCTTCGACGTCCGCGGTTACGTAATATCGCGTTGTCACTATCGAATCACGAGACAAATACAAGACACGATTTTTATTTCCCGAAATGTCACCTCGCTGCACGAATGGCTCTCCAAGTCTTCGAGAAGATTTATGGAGAGGGGTTTATGCGATATTAATTAAGTAATTATGCAAAGTTCATAAACTCGTGTCTTTCGAAGTGGCTTCTTGTTTCGGCAAGGTGACTTGATTTCCTGACAAAAAGTTGGGAGACGTGCGCGTTTTTTGAAACTATAGAGATTGGTACTCTGCTTGCGATTGCACACTCACGAATTTACAATAATAGCCTTCCGGATTTAAACAAGGGAGCACGAAAAAAGTTCGGTGTAGTTGAAAATATACTTGGAGATATCTTTGATTTTCGACTATTTTTATATCTTTTTTTGTGCTAAGACCAATGCTGACGGTTTGTGATTTCTTTCTTAAATATTGTCCTCACTCTCGGGTATTTTTGTCCTTTGATAATTCACTGCGGGGTTTTAAGGAATAATATCTTCGATGTTAGAACGTCGCTTTTGCTTGCATATATGTATTTCACATATGTGTAAACTCACTGTAGCTCCGTGATAGCGATCATTGTTCTGTGCAGCATAATTTCTTGATTAAAAATGTTCGTAACTTTGAATATGCTACATAAAATTGCGCAGAGATATCTGCTGCATTCTAATCACTGCACTCCTACGGTAGGACAAAAAGATTGTTGCTTTTATACGTTCCCGTAGTCTTCGTTAATGACAAAACGACACTTTCTCGTGTTTGTTTAAGATGTTCAAAGATTCAATGTACGTAAATAGATGTTTGCCCAAGCTGGCCCGTGAGCATATATGTATGTAGATCCGTTATGACTACCACTTAGCGCTTTATTGGACGTAACTTCTTTTTTTCTTTTGTCACTCATAAAAAATACTTTAAACCTCCATGACATTTGGTCGAAAGTTAGTCTCTCAAGTAAAACTGGTTACGCCGCTTGAGATCACGTCCGTATAAATAAAAACAGAAGTCTCATAGACACGAAATGAATTTCCGAATTAACAAATATACACTTTTCTTCCTGTTGCACAACACTGCTCCGGTGAATTTCAAAACTCACAAAGTCTACGAGATAACTCTGCAATGTCGCTTAATTGTTTAATCTCGATGTCAATTGAAGTTCAAGTTTCCGCGAGAACCAGCTCGCAACACTGTTTAGAAAGCAACAAGGATCCGTGCGGTAAAAAACATACATCGTTATCAGCGCGCGTGATCTTCATTAGAGTAATAAGATCGACGTCTGGTTGCAGGTAGTGGTGGTGAGATTTTCCGCGGGCCATAACCTTGATGATTCTCATCGTAGCGCGCCATTACGTAAAGTTGAAGCTACGGCAACCGATTTTCCGATTTCTCCAAGACATAAAGCACCAAGATGTAAACCATGCCGTGGATGATACTACACCCGGAGGTCGAAAGGTGTACACAAGTTTCTTCAGTATCATCTTTGTCAGTCGATGATAATTCTCACGTAAGGTTTCGCCCGGTCTTATTCAGCCCCGGGCTAAAAATCCAAACGAGTGGTGCTTCAGGAAACGAAAGATGGAGAAGGGATGGTAAAGAAGCGGAAGGCGGACCGCGGGAGAAAATCAGACGGAGATGTAGGTAGAACTGGAGAATACGAGGATGGTAAGATTACCGCTTCTGGCGGAGGCACGTTTCCTCAAGAACGTTCCTCAGTCACCTTCGCACGTATCGCGGCACTGTGCTTTTTGCACTCTGTCCTACCAATGGTCCGATTCTCGAGACCCTGAGACACTCTCTTCTGTCCACTTGATTCCAGTGAAAATTACTAATCCTTCAATTTTATCACAAATTTATCCACGGCAGGAGAGTGGAGAATCACATGCGCGTCACTCAGATTTCTTACAACTGAATTTTTTTCTATGTTTTCCATAATTACCCACGAGGTCGCGCTTGTCTATGTCTACACATATAATATAGAACGTCATCTGTGGAAGATATTATATTCAACTATAAATACGTTGTTGCAGCAAATGTCACTGAATCGTTATACTTAGTATTTTAATGTTATTTTATCCGGGAAATTACAAATGAAGACTTAGAACAATGTTATTGCAGCTTGTAATTCTAAGATCGTCTTAATATGCGCGTATTAATGGACAGAGATTATATTATATACCCGCCGAGATTAGGATAATAATGCAAAAGAATAACTCTTAATAATGAAATCAATATTCTCCAATATTTTATATATTCATTTCTAACTTTCACGCGAATTATCGAGATATGCGCTCGATGGGAGATTGTAAATCCGCGACCACGTGGTGATTGGCGGAATCATTGAATTACAGTTGCTATGATGTATTTACTACATAATCTTTTAGTTTTCTGCATCAATTACAAATGTTTTTTATGTAATCCTTGAAAGCCACGTGGTATACTATGATATAATACGATATACTAGCATTATCATAGACGTTCCAAGAAAGATTACGATATTCAAATATTGCCGAATCAAGAAAACCAAATTACCTGCCGTCTGACTAGAGGAATCTTTTCAATGTCATTCTATCGTCTCTTCTATCAAGAATTTTCATAGATTTTCTTATTCCAAATGTTTAGGTTGAAAAGAAACCTCAGCCTTTTTCTCTCCGAAACCACTTCCTATTCCGTCATTGGAAACGTTTCAGAAAACAAACGCTTGTCCGAGATTCATGTAATTAATGATTTTCCGGTATTTACACACCGATTTCCAATAAACAACTATCATGCACAGTGAACAAGTGAACTTGCTGCGCGCGACAAGAACTTTGAAAAGCTATGCCAGGGTATATACGTCAGGTAGTGAGCTGAGTACAGGCTGACAGAAAGCAGAAGTCGTTCTCTCGTGTAACGACAGGTGTTGTCCTATGGTGGGGAGTACAAAATAATCTCGGGAGGGGATAGTAAAGGTGGGGCTTGAGCCTTCAGCCAAGAAGTAACGAGTAATCCTCTGTACACGATAGTCATAGCATCGTGTTCGACCATCGTCGGCCCTTTTCGTCTCGCTCTTCCTATTAAAATATCTCGGATACCCAGAAACCAACAATGTAGTCGGATATCATGGAAAACCACAGTCATGTATCTTTTATGTAATCTTAACAATAGGCTGTTGTTTCATTACCTCATCTCTCTTCTAATTGCAACGTGATACACACTCGATCGTGGTTTCGTATGTGTTCAAACACGTCATTTTCTGGAATAAATAACTAATAAAAACGATCGTACTTGATCGAATACATTGATATACATTTACGTGAAGCAGAATTTCTCATGTATCATCGATCATCTTAACACCACGGGCGATATATTCAGCTCTATTTGTATGTATATTTATGTGTACGTCCTTAACCTCTTCAGGACCTCTGCCACGTATGTGGATATTTAGTTTGAATATCATAGTTCGAGTAGCGACACTAAAAGTCGGTGTTGCGGAGGTTAAAGAGCGGATGGATGGAAAAGAATAAATTAATTGCGTAACGCCAACCGCGAAAAATCTCAAAGAATGAAACATTATAGATTTGGACATTTTTATTAAATGTAGAGCCCTCATTTTGACTGCTTTGATAGTTTTAGTGTTAAATATCTATCTTCGTCTATATACTTTCTCATCAGAGAAGAAGAATGAAAAAAGGGACTGGTAATGCGTAGAAATCGATCCTTTTATGATCATGTAACACGAATGTCCTAAGAAGAATGACGAGCTTAGAGTATTAAATTTTGATATTTGCAAAGATTATAAGCGACACACGGACATCTCGTGTTTCTTCGATGCCGTGCGACTGCGACGAAGTATACTTTGTCATATGTGAAGCAAATATATCTTAGCCTTTATTACATTTTATAATGGGAAGAAATCACGCGGATCTTGCACGATATATATGTAAGTATATACAGAAAATATACGTATTTCTGATCATGCAACAGTAACCGCAGCTTTTTATCTCATATTAAGGTCACTTTATAGTCAATCAGATGCTACGGCGATATAACGATACTAAGTAAAACGATTATAAAATAACAACTATATAATCATCTTTTAGATCTACTTCTTTCGTCTTTGTTGATTCGATTTTGTGGCTTTTTAACTTAAAAGAATGGAATATCTGATTGATGTATATTTTTGAACGATTCATGAGTAATTATTTACCTTCGTAGTACGATATTTAAAGCCAATTAGTGCAAAGTTTCCATTGATTCACGTACCGTGAAATTATACTATATGTACACCTAATTCTGTTTTTATACGAATCTTTGACAAAAATGTAATAAACGTTGAAATAAAATTTAATAATTCTCTTTATTTTATAAATAATAAAATGGAAGTTTTAAGGTTTCCACAGATACAGTATATTTTTTAACACGAATTTGTTTACGAGAACGTATCGATCGTGTAAAAACAAAATTGGGTGTACGTGTACAGTGTGCAGCGTGATATAAGTTAAAGTAATACATTTTTACGTTCATATGATTTTCTAGACAATTATTTCTATACATACCTTTCACAATGATAATGCTCGCAGTAGATGACTGCCAAATGCATGACACACGCCGCATTTTTGTGTAGGTGGTACTTGAAGTCTTCGTTACTCGAATAACACTTGTTGCATGATCTGAATATTAATTGTAATTAGTTCTTGCACCATGAATATTTCGACGTGTTTGTTGGAAAACAATTTCTTTTATAAGCATATGAGGATCTAGATAAGTATCCTCGATTAGTTATCGCAACACATTTGATAAACGGATGGAAATTAAAGTAGCTGTATTATAAGTTGCACAATGAATAATCGAAATCTTTAGCCATCAAATCTTATGATCGTGAAAAAACTGCAAATGAAGAAATACTTACATTGAGTTATCAGAAGATACTGGTCATAAATCAAACAACATTTTCATAGTAATTTAGATAGAATAATGTGCGTGAAATAATAACTCGGAGTATCCTTCTTCAGTATTAACGAATGGTTAATCATTTCAATTTAAATCAATGAAGAACATCATGATATAAGTAAATAAACAAATACTGTGTGTAATATTAATGGTTTATGTCTTGAATGAATTGTTTATTGGCAAATTTCTTTGAATTATTCACTACACTACGATCACAGTTCACTTTATTTAAAAAGAAGACGATAAAGAAACTAGTGTCATCTAAAGGTACTTTTAGAACTCGTTGTCAAAGTGAAGCAACATAAAGAAAAAAAAATGAGTTCATATGAAAATGTTTGTATCCTTTATTTATTTATTTCGAAATACTTGGATATAAAACAAGTAATATTTCCTATTTATGATGAAAAAAACAATTTATTATATGATACATAACATGTAGCATACACGATACACATTTCCGCTGCGTTTAACGAACCGCTAAATTGATCTTGCCTAAAAAATTTCATTTTTGTACGTTGGCTAATGGTGCAATACGTTCAGGGACTGATTTAATTGGACAATATAATTCCAACATTCGAGGGAAAAGGAATGCAGGGAAATTTTAAAACATACTATTTTATTTCATGTAATTTGATACTTAAACGTATGTTTAGCTATATATTACTTTTAACGATTTTTAACATACTTAACAATAATACATGACTTAAATATAATTCTGCACATTCTCGCATGTGTTTGTGTGATTTGACCGCTTTATTATTACCGTACTTATAAGACAATACTGTATGACTGATTTTATATTTCTTCCTGTTTATCTTGTTCACACAAATACAGGGCGATGTATGAAAAACGTGTGAATGACGTTATGTTTGATATTTAATTAGTAACATTATAACTGACTCGAAAAGTATCAGGCAACATTAAGTATGCACAGTTTGCTAAGAATCTAATCTTCACATCCAACTCTCATACCGTTCTATATTGGAATTAATTCGTATATACTTATTGGCTTGAATATTTACATTTAATTATCCTTCTTCATTCGGTTCGATGTCATCCTATATATTATGGAGTCACGACCAGGATCCATGCTAGCTATAGCAACTATATTTAAAAAGTATAACAATTAGTATTGCATTATCCAACAGATAACAATGAAGAATTTATAATTATTTAATTTATAAGAATTATAAAACTAATAATTGGTTAATGTATATGATATCGATGTTGAATAAGATGTAATATGAAAGTAATACATACTGCATATAGCGAGGAGCGAGAAAACGAATGCGATACCAAACCACAACATAATGTTGAAGATAATTGGATAGTCGTCTCTGTAGTCTTTTGCAAGGTTTAAATTACCCTGAAACAAAGTACTCAATATTTTAAACAATTTTGTGTTGTCGCAGCGATATAACTGCTGCCGTGTTTACTATTTTTATTTACCAAGTGTATCTCTACATCTCTTAACACATTCGCGTCGGAGTATTTTCGGCCGAATGTAACACCCATAACGGGACAAGTTCACGATATTTTGCTGAATAAAGTTATTTTGAAAAAAAAACGAACGTAATATATCTAAAGACTCACATTTGAGTTATTCGAGTTCTGGTAAAGAATCACGAAGACTCAGATATGCGTCATCCGGTGCGAATGTGTTAATACCTAATTGTGTAAAAGCTTTCAGTACTTAATACATAAAATGTAGCGCATTAGTGTAGTATTATTTGACTAATTGTAAATATTGTATTAACGTATAGTCAATTATGATATAGACTATACTTCGTTATCTTCTTTTTTTACTAACTATCGTGCATTCCATCAAACAATGATACAACATTACAACCTTCATGCATAAAAGATTCCAAATATAACATTTAAGCAGTGATTAATGACTATTACTGGAAGCATTCTTAGCAAGCAAAAGGTATTACATTGAGCTGAATATAAATCATATATGTGTATTAGGTAGGCTAATATTACACATGAATAAACAGAATTCTATTATAACTTTATGGATGTATAAATAACGGGTCGTTATAAATGACAAAATACAGAGGGGTGCTTTATTCTAAAATAATCCAAGAATTAAATGGTATTTTAAAACTGAAACGCTTTGAAGTTTCTTGATAAATTTGCAGAAACCAAAACTCTAGAATGCATGTTAAGGCATTTGTGATACCTGTCCTAGTTTTTTTGTATTAGAAATTATGTTATGCTCCGTATTCAATTCCTGATCAGACTTTTCAGTCACATCGTAATATGCAGTGGAGGTGCTGATATCACTGTTGGATTCACTAGTACTATCAGTATTTGTTATTGTATCCTCTTCAGCTCCTACATTTCTGTTTTCATCTTCACTGTCACCTTGCTATAATTATATGTATCCATGTAAGCAACTATATTCAGAAGCTTACAGCAATCCATTCTTCATTTGATCACAGTAGTTGTCCATCTTGTATTGTATATGTGGCATGTTTGTGAATGAATGTTATGGCACTGTACTAGTATAAACTTAACATATATAAGAGAGAAATTTTTATTTGTTTTATCATTGAACTATAACCGAAACATATGCTATGCCGACATGTGCTATAAAGCGACGACTACTGTGAAAATACAGAGTGAAAAATATTTTGTGTTGTTAGTAATATATTTGCGTGTATGTTGTTTATACACCGACGATATACACTTTTTTTGATACCCAAGGAAAAAATCTGCAAATTAGCTTGACACTTTTAAATACATATTCTCTATTATTTTAATGTCATAATCTTTGTCATTATCTAAGAAATTGAAGGAAACTCTGGAAATTCCGTGAGCGATTAGAAATAAACTATATTTCCTGTTTTCGTTCTAATTCCGAATTCATGTTTCAATATTATTATTTGTAAGGTGATTATGTTTATGTCGCATCTCATCGATCTTGATGATATATAAGATAGGAAAGTCCGAAATCCGAAGGTTCATCATTGATTACAGTGTTATAAATATTGTACTGCATCACCGTGTTTGAAAGTCATGCAGAAAGCTATCGCTAATTTATAAACATTTGACCTCGTTCATGCAATATGATAGGATACCTTAATTTTAAGCTTATTATCGTTATATTCTGTGTTATTGGGCACCCGCTTAGCTTCCGAAGTAGATTCTATATTTTTAATTTTATTAGCCTATAACATATTTAGGAGTTAGATATGTAAAGTGCATAGTTCAATAGAACATTTTGTACATAAAATAAATAGTTGCACTTAAAATGTAATTGATATTTAGAGATCTCTCAATGAATTTTAAGGCTTACATGAGTAATCACGGAAAATCAGAGAGGTCCAAGCAAGGAAGTAAATACATGTTAAATTGTGGACAGTGAACATTAATACTAAAAACTATGTGTGATCACGGATCGTAAAAAACAAGAATATCATGTTCTATATAGATTATAGATTGCCCTGGTTAACAAATGGTGTTTAGATTATAGAAGATTTGAATTAAGAATATATTCAATTTCCAATTACCAGCTTTATCAAGGGTTTACTAAACATAAGAAATGGTGCATTGTCCATACTTTTTTGAATATTATCATTTGAGTTATATGAATTTAAATTAGCATGCATGGGTGATTTAGTAAATAATAAATCAGACTTACTAGACTGATTTATTATTTATATACTTTACGAGAATATATACAATTCTCAGACAGAATTAGTGCATATATCATTGGATATTGTACAACTGACTTGGGTGTTGTACAAGGTGATAGATCATGTCAAATACAATTGAGGTACCAATAACTTGTGGCTGCACAAATCTTTTTCAGGGGAATAAAGAATAATTTTATTATAAATTATATGGATTTAAAAGTACTAACCCCATCCTTGACTTCTCTCAATTCTCTTTCCAAAATGGCGGAACGGGTATGACGAACTTGATTTGCATCGTTTGAGAGAGCAGCAACAATTACCTAAACAGAAGTTCCAATCAAGTTTAATAAATATCGTAAATACAGATATGAAGAAATACATATACAGGTAACCCTCGTATAACGCTGTACCGATACTACGCGATTTCGATATAACACGTGTATATAATCCGATTTGCGTCTAACCTGAGAATTCCTGTGGGACCTAACTCCCGCGTTATACGAGGGTTACCTGTATATTATGTCTATTCTAAAAAGTATTCGTACTTTTCCATCATAAGCCTCGACAAATGCATTGCTGATTGCATTAAGAGCATTGTTCAGCAACAGCAAAGCTTCCCTAGCTGCAGTTGAGTTCCTTCCATGAGCATCAAAAACAGGGCGTAAGCCAGATACTACTAACCAGTAGATATCAGGCTTGGAGTCTGCTTTGATTACTGATGGGGCTTTCTCAGCTATAGCTTGTAGTAACTGCATTTCTTCAAGGAACTTCTTATCTTCTTCTTTTGTCAGGCTCAAAGCTTTTAGAGATGTTTCATCTATAGGAGTCGGCTTTAATTCTCCCAAAGCTGATTGTCCTAGCTAAATGTATAATACATTTATACACTATAAGCTTAATTAAATTATTATGATCTGCCATGTATTTCAAACATTGAATATTAACACTTTATCCACCGCGAGCCTGTAAATCGGTTCTTCGCCGGCAGCGCTTATTGACCAGCAGCCTATTGTTGCACTGTTGCAACAATTGCCAGAGTGAACAATAAAACACTCTGATACTCTAATAAAATACTAATCATTCAAATATTAATAAAGGTTTAATTTTGCTAACGTTTTATCGTTAAATTACCGCGCGATACGCGAAACCGAGCCGGTAGAAAAAGTGTTAACAATATATATATATATATTATTTGTGTTCATTTCAAATATGAAAATTAAATACGATATGCATTATTTAGAAATATTCATAACTCCTGCATTGATTTCTATCTTACATGTCTAATTTCTTATTGAGCAATATTAATCACAAAATAATGTTTGAGAAACAAGTAAAATATGTCTAGAATTTAATAAAGGACAATGTTGCCAGAGGTAATATATATTTTTAACAGCTTTATAATATTATGAAGAGGTAGTTTTAACAAATGAAACAACGCTGGATCTGAGTTTTAATGTTCCCAAGTAATATTAGATGTGATAAGGTAAAGTTAGAATGTCAAGGCAGAGGTAGCATGCAGCTGATAAATATTAATAATAACTCAATATATGCTTATATAACTACCCCAAAACAAAGAACATGATAATTAAAACAGTTATTTGAATAAAATACTTACAGCATCTAAACCATCAGCTAAGAAAAACCTGATCAAGGTATTGTAATTATCTCTTTCCTCAAGCCTTTCTCTAATCGCTTGCCAAGTAGTTTCTTCAGCTTCATTAACATTTAAGGGAAATCTTTCACCTTTTCGGATATCTAGGGATTGTACTCCTTCTACTGCTATCAAAGCTATAGCTTCTGGTAGTTCGAATGGATCTATGATGGACATTCCACTCCACATTCCCTTCTATAAACACACAATTGAAGTAGATTATGTTTAGAATTATTTTACTTATCAGTTGTGTTATATAAAAAAGGTATAAAAGAATATATGAAGAAGTGATACAAATAAGTATTATAAAAAAACAGATCCTGGAAGTAAATTGTAGAGAATATTTATTTAGCAATAAGTTGTTTCCGCGCAATAGTAATCGTTAAAAAGTCAATGCTTAAAATATATAAAGTCTTCAGATACCTACCAATTTTACAGTGAAACCCAGACATGCTGCAAAAACTTCTTTTAGCAAACTCTGCTCTACTTCTTCATTTCCGGAAAAGGCTACGCTGTCCGGGGTATGCAAAACTACAAAATCTCCACTGCATTGCACTGTAATTATTAAAAAATCATTGAAATAACTCGTAGCTATCGGGCCTTAAATCTATTGCAGTGATTATATCGCAGAACTTTTGTCTACTGCTATTCGATTTTTCTGTAAAATATAAATGGTGAACTCACCTGCTACAAGTGCAGCTGTAAAGCACAAGAGTAATTTTAACATTATTGTTTTTTATGATATAGACGTAAAATTTAGACACTCCCTTGAGCTCAATATCAATTCATGGATTGATCATATGACACCTGTGCACGATGGAACCGACATTGGCAATGGTATGTGTCGACTTCCTATGAGAATATTAAAACTAAGCCAATTTCGACCGGAATTCTAAGTTAACAGTCGAAGATAAAAAGCCACATGATTGCAGATTTAAAATAATACCTAATACAAAAGATAATACTAAAGTAATACTGAAACAGAATACATATATTATCAAATTTTATCCTAATGATGTGTAACTTGAAGACAACTGGCAAATGTCAAGAATTCTTGAAAACCTTAATGTCGGATTATTATAAGAATTCTTTCTTTCAGAATTGGAAATGGTTCGTAGGTATAGGAAAGATTTCATACGTATTTTTTTATTATTAGGCTTTTATATACAGAATATTCAGTAATTCCATGAAGTTTTAAAGAACGCCGTTAAATTTTATAGTCATTTAAATCTTGCTCTGCGTTCCCTACCTAATCGACGTATAATAAACGAAAAACATTATTTCCTGATTATCTTCCGCAGATGGTGTTGAACAGACTGTCGGTAGTGTTTTCTGGGTGTTAACAAAGACGAGATATAAGTAGCCCAAACGTAAATGGGCTTTCGTGATTCCACTCAAAAATTATCGGCGCGGTAAAAATCAACGCAACAGAAGGTGCCCAACAAAAATTGGGCCTCCATAGAGCATTCCAATTACTCTACGCGATAGAGCAGACATTTTTCTTTGGAAAGCACTCCTGAAATATACAAAATGGGCTTTGATATCGTAAATAAAACCCAAAAAGTCGCGGATGTCACGGACTGTCAGTAGGGTGCTACTGTCATATAATTTAAATGAAATTTGATAGGGTGAATACTTCATGCAAAATTAATTTCATCTTTATAAATAGGTTCCTAGTTAAATCAGAAATGATTATTGTTTAAACTTTTTTTTCCTACGTGTCCCAATAAACAAGATATTGAAAGAAAACAATACGCGTTTTTTATTGTGGTAAGGACCAAATTCATGGGCAGAAAAAATGCCGTCCATCTAGCGGCGGAAGGTAGAACTAAGCTCCAGAAATCGTGTATGTGGCTCCATCTAGTGGTGGAACTACCCTATCAACTCCCTCAATAGTGTACCCTCAGCAAGGGTCAAATTCATGGACAGAAAAAAGGCCGTCCATCTAGCGGCGGAAGGTGGAACTAAAATGGCTTGTAATTCAATTTAACAGACAAGTGTCAGACGGCCACTGAACAAGAGAGACGAAATTTTCCTGAAAATATTCCCGTCATAGGAGCAGTTGAGCGATTGTAGTTCCACCTGTCGACCGCTAAGTGGACTACATGGCATGATTCTTGGAGCTTAGTTCCACCTCTGTACCGCTAGATGGAGCACATGGCATGATTCTTGACATCAATTTCGCTGTGACGGATGGTAAACAAAGGAGGGGAATAGCGATTTAGTTCCACCTTCCGCCGCTAGATGGACGGCCTTTTTTCTGTCCATGAATTTGACCCTTGCTGAGGGTACACTATTGAGGGGAGTTGATAGGGTGGTCCCACCGCTAGATGGAGCCACATACACGATTTTAGGAACTAGTTCCACCTTCCGCCGCTAGATGGACGGCATTTTTTCTGCCCATGAATTTGGCCCTTACCATAATAAAAAACGCATATTGTTTTCTTTCAATATCTTGTTTATTACGACACGTAGGAAAAAAATGTTTAAACAATAATCATTTCTGATTTAACTAGGAACCTATTTATAAAGATGAAATTAATTTTGCATGAAGTATTCACCCTATCAAATTTCATTTAAATTATATGACAGTAGGACAATACTGACAGTCCGTGACTTCCGCGACTTTTTGGCTTTTATTTTCGAAACCAAAGACCGTTCTACGTGTTTTAGGAATGCTTTCCAAAGAAAAATGACTGCTCTACCGCATAGAGTATTTGGAATTCTCGTCAGAGGTCCAAATTTTAAGCAAATTTAAAAAGAGTCTCGAAAACCGAGCGCGCGGAGCGCGTCTCGCCAAATTTAACTAATTTTTCAACATACTTGCAAATTTCTTTTGCAAATGTAATTTATATCATTTTATTCATAAAAGTCCACAGAATGTTTTGCAATAAAGAAAGATTGTCTAACTTTTATAGTTACGTCACAATTTGTATGCAAAGTTAAAAAGAGTTTTGACGAATGAGCGCGCGCAACATGTCTCGCCAACTTTAACTAATATTTAAACATACTTGCAAATTTATTTTGCAAATGTAATTTATATCATTTTATTCATAAAAGTCCACAGAATGTTTTGCAATAAAGAAAGATTGTCTAACTTTTATAGTTACGTCACAATTTGTATGCAAAGTTAAAAAGAGTTTTGACGAATGAGCGCGCGCAACATGTCTCGCCAACTTTAACTAATATTTAAACATACTTGCAAATTTATTTTGCAAATGTAATTTATATCATTTTATTCATAAAAGTCCACAGAATGTTTTGCAATAAAGAAAGATTGTCTAACTTTTATAGTTACGTCACAATTTGTATGCAAAGTTAAAAAGAGTTTTGACGAATGAGCGCGCGAAACATGTCTTGCCAAATTTAACTAATATTTAAACATATTTACACATTCATTTTGCAAATGTAATTTATATCATTTTATTCGCAAAAGTCCACGGAATATTTTGCAACCAATAAAAACTGTCTAACATTTATACTTACGTCACAATATTTATGCAAATTTGGAAAGTGTTTTGGAAAATCAGCGCCCGGATTGTGTCTCGCCAACTTTAACTAATGTTTAAACATATTTGCAATTTGATTTTGCAAATGTACTTTATGTCATTTTATGCGCAAAAGTCCATAGAATTTTTTGCAATAAATGAAAACTCTCTAACATTTATACTTACATCACAATATTTATGCAAATTTGGAAAGTGTCTCGAAAAATCAGCGCCCGGATTGTGTCTCGCCAAATTTAACTAATGTTTAAACATATTTGCAAATTCATTTTGCAAATGTACTTTATGTAATTTTATGCGCAAAAGTCCATAGAATTTTTTGCAATAAATGAAAATTCTCTAACATTTATACTTACGTCACAATATTTATGCAAATTTGGAAAGAGTCTCGAAAAATCAGCGCCCGGATTGTGTCTCGCCAACTTTAACTAATGTTTAAACATATTTGCAAATTAATATTGCGAATGTAATACATATCATTTTATTCGCAAAAGTCCACAGAATTTTTTGCAGCGGATAAAAACTGTCTAGATTTTATATGTTGGTCACAATTCCTGTTCAAGGGACAGAAATGACCCTTTTCTTCAAAATTGATTTTCTTGTATCGTAATTTTAATTCATTTTATGACACACGTGCCAAGTGGTACATAAACGCGGATGATACAGTATATTGCCAACTGTTAATTACGGATTAATATTCATTTCACACGCTGAAACAAACTATTATTTACTTCATTTATTCGGCATTTTGATGAAAAAACAGCTATTTTATATATTTGATGGGTAACGTCACCCGTGACACAAAAATCGTTACCGGGCTCTAGAACTCGGTAACTCTGGAATTACAGATTGCGTTGCGTGCTTAGTCTACTTATATCTGGTCTGTGGTGTTAACGAAGGGCGTGAGTTTCGAGGTATGGCGAACTCGTGATTTATGACTGCATTACCTCGTGACTATCGTATTGATTGTTATTTGCTCACATAGCGAAGCCCGGAGATACAGCAGTGTGCCTGTCTGGCACACTTTGGTCAGTTAGACGTTTCGTGGAACGAAGTCTTCGCAAAGTGGTGGTTTCCTCGAGTACCTTCGTAGTTTCGTTGGAAGTCAAACCCGCATGAAAGAGTTCGGACTCTTTATAGCGGATATTGGATTAATTTCTTACGATATCTATCACGGTTCCCCGAACATCGAACATGGGATCCCTTTTTCGAAGTGAAGAGATGACCTTGTGTCAACTCTTCCTGCAAAGTGAAGCAGCTTATGCCTGTGTCTCGGAACTTGGCGAATTGGGCCTTGTACAATTTCGCGATGTAAGTTTATGCCTTTCTTTATTATCCTACGTAATATTGCCTTCATATATTCCTCTTGCAATTTCCGTTCATAGAATGCGAATAACTAAGTATTATACAGGGAAGCATGATAATAAATTGTCATTTTACAAAATAAGGCGACATTTCTGTACTATGGTTGTTACAAGTATATTCTGATAAAAATTGTCGATTTTCGTAAAGTAAGTAGCGTGTTATATGGACGACTATGTTCATTTGAAATTCCACTACTGTCAGTTTTCGAAATACAAGTCGAATAAAAATCTCCGATTTTGTCACATATTCCTGCATGCTTTGAATTAACACAAAATCGGAGATGTCATTGAGAAGTTTAAGTATTATAATAAATGATTTTAACATAGAATTATGACGTACTATAAAATTGTACAATCTTTAGCATTAAGGTGATTATATCATTCTCGATAGGTTGATAACGTAACCGCGAACGTTAATAGTTTAACATCTAAAAACCTGTAAAAATATCATATTTCTTAGATAGATTAAGGTATTATATAACAGTATAGATGTTATAATTTATGATACAAGTGTTAAATGGTGCACTATTAATGGTAGTTTGAGAAACGGAACACCTGTGCGACAAAATGGGCGGTGGTATATAGATTCTCTATTTAAGTTCTTCCACCGAAATTCACAGAATATAAAAAGATTTCGCAAACGAATATTTCCAAAAATATTTACAAGAAAAAATAGTAGTCGATATATTACATAATATTTTTTCATGTTTTTATACTTTTATACTTTTATACAAGAACAGATATTAATCCTTTGCCCTCGAAGACGATCCTCAGTAGCCGGCTCAGTTTATTGCTTCAACTCGAGTGGCGACTGAGCGGCGACATTAAGATTGTCTCCAGTTATATTTTCTTGTTGGACATTGAATCGCCGACAACTGGAGTACATTTTCATGTCGCTTCCTAATCGCCATTCAAATTGCCGCAATAACTGAGTGGTTACTGAGTTAATTTCCAGTACTGAATAACATTTAAATTGTTAAGGAACGTTTCAACGTTGATTGTTGAAATCGAATACAGTACTTAATTGGGTATAAAACATCTTTTTCCCTGTTCAGCTTAATCCCGATGTTAATGCTTTTCAACGAAAATTCGTCAATGAAGTTCGTCGTTGCGATGAAATGGAACGCAAGTTGCGGTATTTGGAGAAAGAAATAAAGAAGGATGGCATTCCGATGCTTGATACAGGTGAAAATCCGGAAGCTCCGCAACCAAGAGAAATGATAGATCTTGAAGCTACTTTTGAGAAACTCGAAAATGAATTGAGGGAAGTAAATCAGAATGCTGAAGCTCTTAAACGAAATTTCCTGGAGCTCACCGAATTAAAGCATATACTTCGCAAGACGCAAGTTTTCTTTGACGAGGTAAGAATATTTTGTCCTAAATACTTCTTTATAAACCACCATCTACTTAAGGAGGTCTGTGTGATATAATCTGATGGTTTTTCTAGTATGGTACGCATACTGATATCATATTAATAAGTATACGTAAATCGATACAATATACTTTTAACATAAATAATTCTGAAGTACTATTGTCAAAAGACATAGTTTTAAAATAGTATTAACACATTAAAATATGAGCATTCAGTTTTTACGGTAAACTAAAAATTTCGTAATAATGAAAGACAAAATATGTTATAATTAATTTGAAATTTAGCGATAAATTATCTTTTTAGCCTTTGTAAACATTCTTAGTTGAATTACTATTCACTACAGTGTTTACTTTATATTTATTAATATTTTATGATTGCGAGATATGGGAAATATGAAATTACTGGTTTCTTGAAATACATGTCAATCTGCGTTTTTGTTACTTTTTACAATATTTTGCATTATATTAAACATATATTAACCCTTGCTTTATTGTATACAAAACTTATTGTGTTAAAGTCTTAATTGAAACATTTAAGACCCAACATTATATATGCAATTAGTAATGATTTTAAGAAAATAATACTTTTCTTGTTCATATCAGGAAGTACAGTTAAAATCTTACAATTGCTTCATTCCTATTTAAATAATCAGTAAATGTTGAAATCAACATTTCAAAGAAAAGATAAGATCAAGCACCACTTTAAGATACTACGATATGAGACACACTTGAGTTAATTCTTTTTTTATGTTCATATCTATTTATATCGACTAATAGAACTTCAGTTTTACTTTTCTCCCCGTATTGGCAACTTCTTTAACTTATTCTTCTTTACTTTACATTAGTAAATGACTCGCGTGCTGTCGGAACATAGTTGTAGCAAGTCGCTCATTTTTGAAAGACTTAGAAGACGAAAATATGATTTCATTAGCAAAATCTATTATTTCACACTAGAACTACCAAAGCAGTCGAAATGACGGGTCCAGGAAATTTAATAAAAATGTTCAAATTTATTACGTTTCATTTTCTGATACTTTTCGCGGTACACGTTGCAGAATGGACATAAATAAATCGATTAATTTATTTCTCCCATTAAAGGAACATAAAATTTGTAATGCACGCGGGTTCTTTGCTGTAATATTATATTTTTTTCACCACATAAAATTAATAATCCGAGGGAATAAGTTGCATTAACGACACACTTCTTTAGAATATATCTAAAGATGTTTGAATTAGATACGTTTATCAAGGACAAACTATTTATAAGTTTATGATTATTGATTTGTTTACGGGTGCAAGCTTTGTATAGCTTTGCCAGTTATACGAAGAATTAAATTGCATGAAATGTTGGAAATTATGCAATAGGTGTTTGACACCAATGCCTTTTTGCGATGCTTTGCGACTATGAACGATTAAAAAGATACTTACCATAATAAGAAATGATTTCAATGGAATTACGAATGGAACAACGTCAGTAACATATTACAGAATTTGAGAAATTTTTGATAACAGTGTTTTCGTTTTGTGTTACTAATATTACTGTTGAGTGATTTTAGGATTATTAATGTGTTAGTGTTGCCAACTAACAAAGATACAGAATTGCAAAGGACACAAGTCACTTGTTATGCCCTATCTCCCCTATGTCCTTTATAGTCCCGTCTAATTTTGCAATCATATTTTGAAAAATAATGGCAATGTTTTAAATCACTAATTATTTCAAATATCTTTATTTCAAATATATCGAATTTTCTAATACATGCATCAAAAACATTTTGCATTCATATGCAGGAATTGTATAGTCATATGTTAGTTTCTGCAATCAATTTCCGAACCATATACACTGTGTAATACTGCTTTTGAATTGAAAATTAATTAATATACATTAGTATTTTGTTAAAAGATATATGTTGTGGTATTTTTGTATCTTTAACAATATAGTTTTTCTAATTGTTGTTCGTCTTACAAGTCTTACCATGTTAGTGATATATCGTACAGCAACCAATGTGAATCTAATAAGTCTGCATTCATTTATAATGTTAGCAATATTCCATATCACTTCTTTGTCATATGTACCCTGAATTCCCCATTCACATCCCTCAGTTTTTTAAAGTGTCTTTTTTATATTGTATAGTAATATTAGTAAAGCATATGTACTAACATATTTTCTAGAAATTTGATTTGGAAGAAGTTATCAGTTTTGAATTGTAAACTTGAGAACTTTTTTTAACACGAATGCATTTTTTTGCGGCTTATTGAACAAAGTTAGAAATCGCATTATATTATTGTTATAAAATCTTATAGTTTATGCGATATAGTACTTCGAGAAATTATGGAGATATCCTGATAAGTACAGGATTCTAATAGACGAATAAGATGAGTTACTTGTACTATATAGTTGTAAACGGCATTAAATTAGCATGATAGAAATTCATTCTATTTATACTGGGGTTGAAGTCCAATTAGTTAATTATAGTCTACACATTATATAATTTGAAATAAGTACCACATTGAAGCTTGGAATGTTCAATACATATGCATGTTATTCTCTAATGTATATAATGACTATTTAATTACATTGAGTGTTTCTCGATAATCCGAGAAAAATATATATTATTATTGCATGAAGCATGTGCACACATATAAGCACTTGTTAGTAGTTCCTCTTATTCTTAACAGCTACTTGTATACTTAGATAGTTCTGATACTTATAAACATTTTAATCTAATTCTAGTTAATGGTATTGCATGCAACTTATATTGCCTTGACATTACAATCATTACACTCGTGATTTCATATTACACTGGATTGTAACATCAAGGTGGGTGTTAAATACAGTTATATCTAATGTAGAATGTTATCCCCACATACAATATGTTCACTTAGAAGCTATAGAATCATGTTAACTGTAATTAACTGTATATTGTGTATATTGAATGTTGTACACATTTTAGTTGCAGATTGTAGTTTCATTGCTTGGCTTTCATAAAACATAAGATTATACTGACATGTAATTACAATATGCTATTGTTCTTGATGCGTGATATTTCATATACTATTAGTAATGGTTTCAATGATTTAGACAAAGCTTAAAAGATCTTTGTTTACTATACATATTAAAGCTAAGTTTGGTAAAAAACTTAGGATGAAAACAAGGAAATCTGATTTATTTTCAAGTTTTCCTAAGCCATCTTCATATATTTGTGGTTGCCAAATCGCGGAGTCCTATAAAGTCCTATTAATCCATTTTGTGCTCCTTTTACCAAATTTTACAATGGCCATCTGTATACAGATTGGTGAGTTTCTATAAAGAGAAAGAATTGAATAAATTGGGAGATAGGGCACAAGAGAGGTGACATGTGTCTGTTGCCAGGCTGAGCATGGAGGTGTCGTGTCGCAGATGGCAGACCCCAGCCGTGAGGAAGAGCAAGTCACTCTCTTGGGCGAGGAGGGCCTCCGCGCTGGCGGCCAGGCTCTCAAGCTCGGGTAATTAAATGAGGTGTACATTTGATTAATGCAGAGTGTAGTGATTTCAGTATTTTCTTATACAAATGCAAGTACACCCTGGAACATCTGGAAAGACTTCTTGACTTCCTGACTTCCATCACTGATGTATAGTACAACTACTACTCAGCAATATCTATTGCATTGCAACTGATGATCATCATCACTACAACTTATACTATCACTCACAATACTTCTCCCCCATTATAGTCTCTCTTTAAAAGTATAAGTAATTAGGTAATTTAGTATTCATACTACAGTCACTATAGATGCTGTTATTTCTTGAAGAACATATTTACAGTGCCGGTAGCAAGTCATGGCATCCATTATTATACTAAACTATCTGCTATCAGACAGTAGTAATTAAGAGTAATAATACTTACTTGCAGTGAATATGTAATCTCTTCACTCTGCATTCAACTCATTAGTGGCCGAGAATCATATTCGTGCATCATGCATACTTAATAGATTTCCTCAAATCTTTTAACTAATTGCACTGTACCTAATACTGATGCTCGGTTACATGGTATTTATACAGATAGGGATACAGAAGCTTTTGAGACGAACGCTAGATTTATTGACGGACATACTATGTGCCTTTTAATACGAGATCAGGATATAGCGATGCAACTAGTATGTGATATATATAGAGCTTTTCTCACATGTTTTTTGTGCAATTTAGGCCACGCACATAGGCATAGATTTAAGTAGAGAGCACGATACGTCAGTGTGTTCTGTGGTTACAGCACCTGTATACAGCAGCAGACACCATAGGATCACACTATAGGAATCCCCTCAGGCAAGCTGTTATCAACCGTTATTTGCGTTTGCAAATATGTTTTGCTCAGTGTTTCTGCCTGTAGCTATCCGAAATCCTGTTGCCCAAAAAAGAGCACTAAAACTCTCATCACTAAAGCACTTTTCATAATAGCCTAGTTAGTAATCCTTTGGGACCATTAGAAAACAGCTATTGATAGAGTTAAGAAAAGATTAACGTATATATATCTATAATTAAGAAACATTAGTTTATATCTAAGACATGTGGAGATGTTACTATTTTAATATCTGATCACTTTTTAAAAGTACCTAAATTATTTAAGTATATAGCACTCAAGAAAATGTACTGCTTCAGTGATATGTGCTCTTTAAAGACAAACATGACTGTTTGCTTAGTTAAATAACATTTCGTTCATTCATCAGTTATTTTAAAAAGTCCTAGCTCCTACCAAAATGTGTGCAAAAATAGTCAGAGATTTTTGACAACGTTCACTGTATAACAGTTGATACAGTTTGACATCACCTGTATAACAAATTTAAACAGAAAGTTTCAAACTGTATCGAGTATTTTGTTAGTACAGACTGTTCATTCCGATTTATATATATCTTCAAAATTGACTTGTTCTGAGGTACTGGAAATTTTGTTTATCGAAGGTATATTAATTTGTTTTGTGACATTTCATGTAAATAACATAAAATGATGATGGTGTGGCCATGGGTATGTATAATAATATATTTCTCGTAACAAAATGTTTCTGTACCATAAGCTTTCTTTGCATGAAGTGCATGGGTCTTTATAACAACTATGTATGCTTTAAAACCTATTTATTGTAATCATAGATGTGAGCAATACATCTTTTTTTACCCTATAAAATAAAAATTTTATGAATCTATTGCTTTGTTGCTTGCATTGTATATTGCACTTTTCACTAAAATTGAATTACGCTTCTATTTTCTGTTTCGCTTTATTCGAAATGAATATATGACGCGAAGATCATTTTAACTTTGCGATATTGGGGAATAACGTGTTTTAGGGGGGTAGTGGTGTGGAAAATGTATAATTACAGGTACATAGAACATATCATAGAATAACTGTATAAAGATTTTTATTAATCAATTACGAAAACATTTCTTTAAAACGATTTGTATTTTTCAGTAATTAATAATTGTAGCTTGTACCTTTTTCAGATGATATATTAAATAGGAATTGCCACATATTTAATATCTCTAGTTTGTTTTTTATTGGAGATGCAAAAGTCATGAACACTAACAGCTTTACAATAATATAATATTCTATTAATAGCTTGGCAATTCATATTTAGACTGAGTTTCTAGTCAACTTAAAATATCTTTATATATTCAAAGCTGTGTACATAACATTAACTGGTTGTACCAAGGTATCTCATGTTACAAGAACATCAATGCTTTCTGATTACTTAAAGTCTATGATAGTTTCTTAGTAAATGTTATTATCAAATATGTCTCAGAGCAAATGCAAGTTTACATCTATCCTTTTTCTTGGTATATACCATGTTCATTATTCTATTATACCATACTTTTGTTCATATGACAATCCCTTTTCCTGTGTGGAAGAAATATATGTAGTCCAACATCCATCAAGCTTTGAATTATTAAAGATATCTTAATTGATACCTATGCGTACACTAAACGCAAGGCACCTATGCAACAACAGAGTGGATTTGGAGCATTGTGGTCATGTCTAGTGTGCTAATGTGGTTGTGTCTTGTCTGTTGTGTCGTCAGCAAGAGCACGCAGGCTTGAACCCCACCGAGTCCATGACACGCGCGTTGATTAGTGATGATAATATCGCCCGCCAGTCCGCCCTTGGTCCTGTCCAGTTGGGGTATGTACTCCATCACTAGTTACTCCTTCCCGTACTTTATTATTTCCTTATAAATACTCTCTAAAGAATTTATAGATGGTAAACCATGAAAAAGCACACTATTAACACAGGACATTATATAGTTATATTGATTCCCTAGTTCCAAAACATTTGCTGAAACAATGTCATCATTGCACATCAGAAGCTGGATTTATAAACTTAGAGATTTGTGCTATTATTGTGCACAAATACATCAATGAATTATTATTTTTTAATATTTGCTTGTAAGCAGCGAATATACTCAACATTATAAGGAGAGAATTATATTTAGCCATATGTTTCTTCCATTGAAGGAGCAATGTTGTGAAAGAAACAATATAACGGTTGCTTTTGAGTAACATATATTACGTGTAATACTGTGCTTTCATACTCTATGCAATATATTTTCGAATTACAATACAGTCTTCATCGTCATAATGTCTTCATTCAAAACTTTTATGGTAGAACATATATTCTTTTTCTATCATAGTATGATATTTGCACAACCTTAGAGTCAATGGGATATTTTCTTTTATCTTAACCCACTGTACTTGCACAATCATGGTATAGTAATAGCATAGTCTAATATTTATGCAGTATATATAACATTATTATAATAACTTTTCTAACACTTCCCTGTAACTTGAATTGAAATTGATGATAGTCGACTACGCTTTTTAAGATTACTTCTTTTACGTTAATTAATGTTTTACTCTTTACTTAAGCACTGCTTACTTCGTCTTTTCACGTATGATATATTCAACTGGATATTATTGTATTCCCCCCCGCCCCTTTATTCATGAATTGCTTTTGAAAGCAACAATAACAGAAATACCTTCCAGTTGCTGGACTGCTTGTAAGTTTTTCTTATCGAATTGTGTTTAGATATAATGCTACTATGAAACCAAGTAGGATATTAACTGTTATGTATGCTGTTGATCGTTGAATTTTATTGTATTCAGACATTTTTACTAGAAACGTATATGCTTATTGGTAATTCTCTAAGGTATGTAAACGACCATGGCTACAGAAATCATCATATCCGAATAAGGATCAATGAATCATTCGTTCATTTACATATGGATACTTACATGTATATATTGAAAAGAATTTGGATTAGCGTATCAAAGGATTTATGTGTAATATATCTAGTATGTATTTGCAACTATCAGATTGCTGAACGATACAGGTTGAAAGTAATATATATCATCTATGTCACTGATAATTAATGTTGACACCCATGATTTAGCTTCGACTACTATAAACATTGCTAGTTATTTATATTTAATCACCTTTGTACTCGTATTAAGAAAGGGCTGTTACGTCGTTTATTGAAGAATAATTTTGTTGTACTTCATAAATTAACGGACATACATGCAATACGGAATGTTATTAACCATAACGTTATACATTTAACTTTTAATGCAGTTGTACATAATGTATGTAAATTTACTAATATCGGTTTTTAAATAGTTTCGTCGCAGGAGTTATTCTAAGGGAACGCATTCCCGCATTTGAACGCATGCTGTGGCGTGCATGCCGCGGCAATGTCTTTTTACGTCAAGCGGAAATTGAAACTCCTTTGGAGGATCCTTCAACCGTAGGTTTACGACATCCAAATACTCATCGATTTATCAAGATTAGATAAATAATGTTCGATTAATTTTTAGGGCGACCAAGTATTCAAATCAGTATTTATTATATTTTTCCAAGGCGATCAGTTGAAGACCCGCGTGAAAAAGATTTGTGAAGGATTTAGAGCAACTTTATATCCTTGCCCTGAGGCACCCGCGGATCGCCGTGAAATGGCAATGGGTGTTATGACTCGTATTGAAGATTTAAATACCGTGAGCCTTATTTCTCGATAGTTTCCTTTAACGATACTTCATTTAATGCATATGCACCTATTAAAAACTACTTAAGATAATTAGTTGATACAGCAAAAGATTATATTTCATGATCAGGTTCTCGGGCAAACTCAAGATCACCGTCATCGTGTACTAGTAGCTGCTGCAAAAAATATAAAAAACTGGTTTGTGAAAGTTCGAAAGATTAAAGCAATTTATCATACTCTGAATTTATTTAATTTGGATGTAACGCAAAAATGCTTAATTGCTGAATGCTGGGTACCAGTATTGGATATTGAAACCATTCAACTGGCACTACGTCGCGGAACAGTAATTGTTTACTAATTTCTACGAATTCGAAGTTACTCTTTATTTATTGGTAATATAATGATTTGTATAAAACATTTTAGGAACGCAGTGGAAGCTCTGTGCCACCGATTTTAAATCGTATGGAAACGTTTGAGGATCCACCGACTTACAATCGCACTAATAAATTTACTAAAGGTTTCCAAGCATTGATTGATGCGTATGGAGTTGCTTCTTACAGGGAAATGAATCCTGCTCCTTACACGATTATAACATTTCCATTCTTGTTTGCTGTGATGTTTGGCGACACTGGACATGGGCTTATTATGTTCCTATTTGGTGGATGGATGGTGCTAAAGGAAAAACCATTAGCTGCGAAAAAATCTGATAATGAAATCTGGAACATCTTCTTCGGCGGTCGTTATATTATTTTCCTGATGGGTTTATTTTCAATGTATACTGGATTGATATATAACGATGTGTTCTCGAAATCGTTAAATATCTTTGGTTCAAATTGGAAAATCGACTATAACTCCAGTACTGTTACCTCGAACAAGGCGTTACAGTTAAATCCAAGTAGCAAATCAGAATATCTGCAGTATCCCTACCCCATTGGTTTGGATCCTGTATGGCAGTTAGCTGAAAACAAGATTATTTTCCTGAATTCATACAAAATGAAAATTTCTATCATTTTTGGAGTCTTGCACATGTTGTTTGGCGTTATGGTTGGATTGTGGAATCATATGTACTTTAAGAGGAAGTTGAGTGTTATTTGCGAGTTTATCCCCCAAATTATTTTCTTGATGTTCCTCTTCTTGTACATGGTAATTCTGATGTTTATCAAATGGATCAAGTATGGGCCGAATAGTGATGGTAAATAATTCTTCTAAAGTATGGATCGATATAAACTGGAGATATAACTAGCAATAGGATTACGAATGTTTTCAATTGCTTAAAGGTGATGATGAAAAACATGGTCCATCCTGCGCGCCTTCCGTACTGATTACGTTTATCAACATGGTACTGTTCAAACCGGGAACTGCTACAGAACCTTGTGATTTGTGGATGTATGCTGGTCAAGGAGGTATTCAGAAACTCTTAGTTATTATTGCTCTTCTCTGTGTGCCATGGATGTTGCTAGCGAAACCTATTATGATGATGCGCGACAGAAAGAAGCAACACTATCAGGTTTGATATGAACTTTATTATTATATTTCGAACGTGCGACATTTCTTACAACAGTATTTATTTTAACACATTCCGCTATTAGTATATAAAGCGCAGATGTCGAACATTCAATAAAACTATAGTATATTTTTCTGGAATATATACTATATACTATATACTATTTTGCTATTTTGTGATTGACTATCGTGTGAGAATGTAAAAACTTTTTAATCTATTTTCTTTCAAATATTCATTCTTCGTTGATAGGAAATATAACCGCCACCATTCACATTTTGAACAGCTGAAATATAGCCGACGTACAATGTGTTAAATATGAATCCGTACACAATGAAAGAGAATAAACAATTTGTGTAGCATGCACTATAATTACCATCATATTTTGATGGAACATAATAGTTTTGTTTTATTGTCTTAGCTGAATAATCATGGTACTGAGAATGGTGATGTGGAAGGAGGGGTTGGTACCATACAGCCAACTGGAGGTGCAGCACAAAGTGGTCATAAAGAAGAAGAAGAAGAAGAAATGGGTGAAATATTTATTCACCAAGGCATTCATACGATTGAATATGTTCTTGGCAGTGTGTCCCATACTGCATCTTACTTGCGATTATGGGCATTGTCGCTTGCCCATGCTCGTAAGTTAATTCATAATCTAGTAATTAATCCGTTAATAAACATCAGTATTTTCTGATACATGTAATCATCTTTTATATTTAGAATTATCGGAAGTATTGTGGACTATGGTAATGAGAAATGGATTAACCCAAGAGGGTTGGACCGGAGGTATCGTGCTATGGGCCGTGTTTGCATTTTGGGCCGTCCTTACTATCGGCATTTTGGTACTTATGGAAGGCTTGTCAGCCTTCTTACATACTCTTCGGCTTCATTGGTATGAATTTTTTATGGTTCCAATCGTTCAAATGTCGGAGAGAAGTATGAATATAATATCTATTTTGTATTTTACTTTTTCAAGGGTCGAGTTCCAGAGTAAATTTTATTCAGGTCTTGGATACAGCTTCCAGCCGTTTTCCTTCGAGATTATTTTAGATGCAGCACAGTCTACTGCAGAAGATTAAAATGGCCTGTTCTTATTTATTACGACAGGCAATAGTGTGGTAATATATTATATTACAGATAAAAAGTGAGGCAAAGAGTATACGTATAATGGTAGCATTACTGAAACTAAAATAACATCTATGATTTGTTTTTCAAGTTCCCATGTTTCTGGAACATGCTATGAACACGATATTTGTTGCTACCAAGGAAATGTTTTATCCGTTATAAAACTGTTAACAAATTTTAATTATTGTGACTTCTTTATTAATTGTCACATAGTATTGTTATAGAAGTTTCAATGCATGCAAGTTAAAAAAATGAACGTTAGATCTGAAATAAATGTTCTGTAACGGACAGGTAAACTATGTCGGTGTACGCGCGCTTATTTAATTAAAGTTGCGGAAACATATATCGTATAAATAAAATACAGTCCATCTAAGTCTTTAAGAATTATGGACTATGAAAAATGTATTTATGGTTCAAAACATCCGAATTTTTCGTAATTGCATTGGTTTAACGTTGAAAGAGGAAATAAAACTAATATGATTTCTTATTTAATGTGTTATACATACAAACAACAGTTGTTCTTCAAATCTTTTCGTGCGCGATTTGTCAATAAAGTAGTGCAAATTGATGTCTAAAGAGTACCCCATTTGTTTAGAGTCCTTAAATAAGATTGCTCTTAATGTTAACCTTGATTCTTAAACATAAAATATAACTAACGAAAATGTGAATGGATGGTTGGTAAATTGTGTTTCTTAGTGTTTACAATCTATGCAACTTCAGAATATAAATCTGCAGAATATAAACAAAAGAAACAGTGCATGTCAAAAAAATATCCAATACCATTCATTATATAAGTTTGAAGTGTAAAAATGCAGATACATCGAATACTTTCGCGCAACGTGCTACATGTGACATTCCTATTCGTTGTTTAAAATATATTTATGCATTTCGAATACGGTGAACATAATGAAATGGTTAATTTTATTTACTCCAAAATGTACCCACACCTCCTGTACGTATTAGGTTTAACAACTACATTAAAAATAGCTTTTATAGCTGCGATAGATAGGGAATCGTACGATAATAATATTTAATCCGTGTAATAAACGGATATCTTGTAAACTTTCTTTTCGATGTTATCATAATCATATCAGAGGAAATTCATTCTTTATTACAGTGGATTACAAATAAATAAGAATCTCTTCACACCGCTATCCCGTCAATATAATGGAAGCCATGTATTTTTCTTAATTCCTATAATCAATCGTGCATTAAAAAATCCCTCGCCCTGCGATTTAGAATATAGTTTCAAGGAGCTATTTAAAGGAGAATAGTAACAGAAATTAATAAATCATTGTACGCAAATTTCGCTACTACGTACGAGTACGATTATCTTTCTTTCCAATTTGCGGAAAAACAAACATAGACCTTCATCCTTGGAATTTTAGATCGTGGAATGAGTAATTTTTTGGAGGGCTATAGAAGTACTTCCTGTATAGTATCATATTGGACTTTGATTAGAATATCCTTTCCCTTTGTTTTACGACAGTCGCACAAGTAGTAAAATCGTTTCGCGGTGTTCGTGAATTCGCGCCGCCATGGAAAACTGCGCACGCGGTTCAGCAAAACCTTGGCTCGTTACTCCAGTCGCTCCCCTGCTTCGAAACCGCGCGGTTTCCCTACATCGCTCCGCGATTCTTTCCAGTTTATATTCGTACGTCTTCGTTATTAGCACCGAACCACATCATGGCAGCCAAGCAACGTGTCTGCATTATCGGATCAGGGAATTGGTGAGCCTCTCACTAAATAATACTGGATTACTTTCGATAAATAACAAAATTTGCATCTCGTACTCGATAATCTCTTCGTAACTGCAAACCACTGATACTACCATCGATTCAATTAGATCGTGTGTGGGAGGACCAGAATAGCATGCAATTGTTTACCAACTACTGTGCTGATAACTTTGGTAGTGCATAGCTAAAATGAGAACTTCGTATGGAATTTAAAGCAGAAGCTATTATTTATCAGCGTCGAAATGAACGTCTTTCTACTATATTTCTTTCATTATCAACGTATGAGTAGAAAAATGTTTATTCGATCAAATTTATTCAGAAAACGAGACATTCTTTTTTCAACCGTGTCGCGACGATTTGTTAAATAAACTTCGGACGCGATACATGTTAATCGCGTTCGAAAGTGATAACTCGTAACACATGAATACTTGCTTGCAGGCATACATCGTACGATTATCTGAGTACTGTATTTGCCAATATAATATTGAATCATACATTTATTTCGTTATGAATGTCGTCTATATGTTCGGTAATTTATCGATTCCTTTGCATTTTATATGCTAGTTTACAAAGATTTATACTGATTTGTATTTTCACATTGTATTTCCGGAATATTCCTTCGTGAATCTTTCTCTGATTGAAAGCATTTGCAACGAACGATTACATATCTTTCCCCATACAATTTTCAGGGGTTCGGCTATCGCTAAGATAGTTGGAGCAAATGCTAGGAAGCAAAGTAATTTTGAGGATCGCGTTTCGATGTACGTTTATGAAGAAATCATTAACGGAAAAAAACTGACGGAGACAATTAACGAGACCCACGAGAATGTAAAATATCTTCCAGGGCATAGACTTCCAGAGAATGTGGTAAGTTTCCAAAGTTGCACTTGCAAACAACAAAAGATTGCCACGATTTATTGGTACTGCTAATAATTTTATTATCACTTGTGCACATCCGCACTGTTCGTTATTTATTCGTGTCATATTTATACCGACACGCATGATGTAGCACTATTTACAATTCCCACGAGCACACGCGATTTTATGAGTAAATGATTTAAGTTATATCAAATGTTCGTATCAATGTTAATTACATTGTACGCAGTACGACATTTTCTTGCGGCCATTACACTGAACATTTTTTATTTTCGCACCTTCCTCGGTTAATGTAACTTCTACATATGTATGTCGATTTAATTATGAAAATGAAAGATTGGACGACACTCGTGCTCGAAGCATGACGTACGTGTTGTTAAACTAAACTCATAAATGTGGGGCTTAAATCTATCTTACATAACTACCACCATTCGTAAGATAATAGGAAAATTCTAAACAGCTGGTCTTTGAAGTTACGTTCATTCAAGAGACCAGAAAAAAGTGCAGTTTTTACATCTCATTACTTGGATTCATATAACTAATTTTGTTTGTTTAATTAAGTGTTAATCGGACAATTAACCTATTAGCGTTTTAAGTTCTTAAAAAAACGACATTAGGCGGCAACGTTTGATTTAATAATAAAATTAATTCGTACGATATATTTATACGCATCAAAATTTGAGAATTACGGGTGGAATAATTGTAATTGAATTCGTCGCCTTCGAGATAACTGGAGATTAGAATAACGAGTTAACTCGTTATCCCCGGTTAATGGATTAAGCAATGCAGAAATGCGTCTTCATAGGATTTACATTGTATTCTATATTTTGATCAAGGCAATTTCTTAAATTTTTATTATGATAGAACACAATCCTATAAGCATATATGTGACTTAAAGAGAAAGGTGTACGAAAAAATTCAAATATGCAAAATTATTAATGAAATCCAAGCAAAAATTTTATGTATTACATATATGTATATATAGAGTATGTATGTACTCTTTTCCACGCAGCAAGTCGTGAATATCAAGATATGTTTTAATCGTCGACTTTTTGAAAATGTAAATCGAGTATCCGTCTTCTCAGGTTTACCGGGATAAGGGAGAGCTCGGATCGTTAAAAAAGATTGCTTTACGTAATAGAAGTATTTAAATACGTATACCAACTATACTATATATATAAGCTTATAATTCTTTCGATTTCTCGAATATGCGTGCTGGCCAATAATATGCTGAAACTGTATTTCGAAATTCATTTTGATCGAAGTTCATTTTCATTCCTAAATATTCATTCCATTAGAATACTTGCAGTAATGAAATTATTTTATTAGGAACAAATAAAATTTTATTCGCATCAATGACAATGGAGCTTCGTATATAAATATTGTAATGGAACATTCTTTTCACCGAATGTTTTCTTGGATTTCGTTATTAATTCTGCATATTTCAATTTTTGCTCGCGCCTTTCCCTTTAAGTCATTTATGCTTATGTGACATTAAAATAGTTGGAATTCATTAAATATGTCATTGACATTATCGTTGTGTTTCGTGTAAAATGAATAATATTAAAAAGATAAGATTTTAATGCTTCATAATATATCTCCAAAATGAAAATGATAATATTACACTGCCCCGATTATTATCTCTAGGGTTATTATTTTTAAGCCAACCTTCGGACGTATCGAAGAAGAGTTGTCGAAGAGTCGAAATAATTCAGAATCTGCTTGTAATATTCGCCGTTACAAGTATTTTCAAAGATTTTACATTTGGAAGGTCACAAATGTTACACTCTCGTATGTTATCTAAAATAAATACACGAGAGAGCGTATTTTTGGATGAAAACTCTTGAAAGTAGGGTTAAGTGTCGGATCAAGTACAAGTAGTTTTCCATGAGAATTCAAGAATAGATTGTCGATCGAAATCTCATTAAGAAACGTATACCATACATTAACCTTTTCAGTGGGGAGTTCTTCCAAAAAATGACATCACACCGATACTTTTGATTTAAAGATCAAATAAATCCGTGCGATATATTTATAATTGCGACGTATATATGAGTCTTTATACGTATATTTATACGTAGTAATTTATACGTATCAAAATTTAATGATTATGAGAACTATAATTTTAATTTAATTCGTAATATTCAAGCAAGCGTAGATTCGTATGACGAGTTAACTCGTCATTCCCAGGTAAAAGGTTAAAAAACATAAACACGTTATGAAAGATATGAGCCGCTGAACAGGCAAACTGATTAAATGCATCAAACAAAAACTAGAGAAAAATTGATAATTATATGCTGACAATTTTTCAAAAAGAGGAGTTAATCACTTTGGCATTTGAACGGCTCATATACGAATGAAAAACTGAGTTATAAAATCCAGATTATTGCGGGTCAAAGGTGCACCTCTTATATTTTAACATGGCGTCCTTCAAGCGAGACCTTGACCGCGATCAAGGTGATAGAGGTGGTATTGATTTACCAGCTATAAGAATATCTCGGCCTCCTCGTCCCTCGTATAGCATTCACATATCTTCCCGAGGCGAACAGAAAAAAAGTTATTCAAATATGATATTTATTTATATAACTGTACATATGAATTCATTTCCTGCGTATTCCTATTAATCTGAAAACGGCTGTTCAACGTACGCGTAAGAATTAAGCCGAAGGAATGCGTGGGACAAATAAAGTAAAGTAACTTTATTACTTTAATAACACGAGAGTTATTATGCATTTAACTTATGATATCTGTATTATTACTTGTTTACTGTTACAAAGTCGATGATATGTCCGCTTTTTATCTTTCGTATGCGTCAGTATCGAAGACTTAACACCGGTATCTAAGAGCATCTAAAAGAGATTATCGAACGGAAAAAATAAATAACAACCATTAAGATGATCTTTTATTATATAATAATATCTCTTAATAAAACGGCATTTACTACAGAAACAGATAAGATTAAGTTCTAACATTATCCAACGTTCACTGTAGAATTATCTGGGAATGTTACTGGCCGTAAAGGTCACCTTCCCTTCGGCTTATTTTAAACATTATCTTATCGTCACACATGTGCTTTTCAAATTTGGTAGATTCAGGAATCAATTAGAAACATGCTTTTTGTTGTATCGGATATGAAAGAATTCCAATATAGATGATCAAAATGATTTATTTCAATGAAAAGTGAAGATACATACAGAGATGTATCATTCATTCGTACTAATAGAAAATCATTAAATAACGAGATTCACCTAAATTTACGAAACATGTGCCATATACGAGATATAAATGCCACTTGTTTAATGCATGATAAACAATCAAGGCTATTATATGGATCTTATAAAAATTAAGATGGAAAATTAGAGAACGAGGAACCGAAAGCAAGATAATTCGTATTCTTTGCAGGTTGCAATCCCGGATGTTGTGGAAGCTGCCAAAGACGCGGACATTCTTATTTTCGTGGTGCCACATCAGTTCATACATAGGATATGTAATACGTTGGTGGGAAATATTAAACCTACCGCTGTGGGTCTTTCGCTTATCAAGGTGTGAAATACGATCTTGCCATTGAAATTAATATGTCTACGCATTTGTTATATTAGTGTATTTTCTTACGTAGGGTTTCGACAAGAAAGAAGGAGGTGGTATTGAATTGATCTCTCATATCATTTCGAAGATTCTTAACATTCAGGTTTCGGTTCTGATGGGAGCGAATCTTGCTTCTGAAGTAGCCGAAGAAATGTTCTGTGAAACAACTATAGGTAAACATTTCACGCAGTTCACGTTCATGCAAGCACGTTTTCATTTCTCTGTAATTTTTATGTAGAATAACACAACATATTAACCCTTTGCACTACGCAGGCGCCACCACTGAGCCGCGCTATCGCGGCAATTAAATCAAAATTTAAGTCTAACTTATCGTCATAAAAACTGCATTAACAAACTAAATACGTAGGATCTATATTATAAGATTTATTCGTCGATCGCCATAGAAAAGGAACGTTTGCAATTCGTTAATCAGTAACACGAAACGGCTTGGAATAAGTCATCGTTTATAATGAAAATATTCTTAGAGTGCAGAGAGTTAAGATGTTCGCGCATCATTATAAGAACTATGCTATATTGAAAGCCATTGTGTTTAATGTGTATTAGCTATTCCGCGAAACCCGGGAACAAATAATTTCGACGAATTCGAAAGATGAGAAAATTTCCTTCATTACTGGGAATTGACATACTCTACAACAGTGGTTTATCCGAATGTTTAGGTTGCAAGGATAAAGCAAAGGCCCCGACGCTTAGAAATTTAATACAAACGTCGTACTTTAGAGTAGTGGTTGTCGAAGATGTTGATTCTGTTGAATGTTGCGGTGCGTTAAAGGTAAACAATAAATGGATACAATGCTATTTTGAATAATAGAATGATCTTTCATATCCGATATTTTCGTCTTTTTCGGTTCAGAATATAGTAGCATGCGGCGCTGGTTTCGTCGACGGTTTAGGACTCGGTGATAATACAAAAGCTGCTGTTATCCGACTCGGTCTGATGGAAATGATTAAATTCGTTGATGTATTTTTCCCTGGTGGAAAACTAGCTACTTTCTTTGAAAGTTGCGGCGTTGCGGATCTCATTACAACCTGTTACGGTGGACGTAATCGTAAAGTTTCGGAAGCATTCGTGAAGACTGGCAAGGTCAGTAATCTTGAATTTAAATAGTACTTAATTTACATTTTTATGTAACGTGACTCATGAGATAAGCAATGATCTCATTGTATCTTTTACCCTTGCGCATATGACTCCTGTCTATATCACTTTAGTAACACGTTGGAAAATATTGCACTGTTTACAGTCGATCGAAGAACTCGAAAAAGAAATGTTGAATGGCCAGAAGTTGCAAGGGCCATTCACCGCGGAGGAGGTAAACTATATGTTAAAATCGAAAAATATGGAAAATAGATTTCCCTTGTTCACGGCGATACATCGGATTTGTATCGGTGACATAAAACCGTCGGATCTAATTGAATGCATACGCAGCCATCCGGAACACATGTAAGCTCAATTATCATAATTATAGTTGAAGGCGGATTAGTTTAAATTTCTCATAACTAGGGAAAGTTGGACTAGCATAATAGGACTTTTATTTACACTTCAAAGAAGTTTTATTCTTCTATGTAGAAGCATTGTAACGGATCTGCAAAAAAGTACATTGTTGTATATTTAATATCTTTTGTAATTAGTACAAAAATCTTACGCGTTAATTCGTATGCACGTATTTTAAAAACTTGAATTTCAAACGACCTTAATGGGTTAGGATTGATTACAATTAAATTGAATGCATGCCTATAGTGAATTAATCTCATCCGCCTCTGACCATATTTGTAATTCTGCCCATGGTCCTAATTATCCGTTATTACAACGTTACATGACCAACGTAAATCATACAGGACCTAACAGAACTGTGCGATTTAATTTAACATGGAGAGTAGTGTTATTGATATATGTATAAATATGTACATGCCTGTATATAATTAGATATGTGGGGAAAAACAAGATTGTACAGTCAATTATGATCGTTTCTCGCACAGAAATATTTTTCTTCCAATTAACTGGTACTCGTACCAATGTAGATTTTGCTAATTCATATCACACATAGTTTATAAATTCCGTATTGGTATCGATATCACAACTATATATTTTTTAGTATACGTAGATCTTCGAAACCCTAACTTTTTTGAAACGCACATAAACGTAGAAAGCTTTTAATGACTTTTACGTTCGATCGTATCTTATTTCTTAAATTGTATTCTTCTTTGCTTGCCATTTCGATCCTACTTTATTAATCTAGTCGATAAAAACTTGTCTAATTTGTGCATTGAACTTCATTCAAGAGAGTTATTTTTAGTAATCTACGATCGATAAAAATTATATTTTGAATACAAGTGACATTTTTAAGGACCATGGACTGTTTGAAGTAGGCACACTGATACGAGACTATCAATTAAATCGAAAGCGTTATCAGAATCTTGATAACGTTGTTTGTTGCTATGGTTTCGTATTTTGGCTTGTTTTCGATACAATTCTTTTCTGTCGGCTCTATTTTTTTTTCTTTTACTAATCATCCTACTTTCATAAAGTGCAAATTTAATATCTATAATAATTCAAAGTACACAGTGTAGCTCTCCCTACCTAATACAAAACTGTTGCATAGGGCATACGAATGTTAGTACTGTGTTTGAGCAACAAAGTGATAGGTAAAATAAGGAAAAAGGTTATACGATATTATATATTTTAATGAAATTTTTATTTCTCCTGTTACATGAAATAAAGAGATTTTAACGAAATTTATGACGCACTAATGATAAGCCGGTTATTGTACAGTTCATTGCAAATTGTTGTGTTACTTGAGCAAAAATATCATGTTACATGTAACGATGGAATCAAATATATAAATATTATTTGTTAATACAAAAATCATGGTGTAGTTTAGAATTGTGATTACCCTTTCTCCAAAACATTCATTATCGATACGTGTACGTATGAATGAGATGTTTGACTAACATTGTCATCGTGTGTGCTATTTTCCTTTTACTAACTTTAACTTATTTTCATCCTTGTAGGGTATAAGTCGCACGAATATATGTGTATATATGATTGTTGGTACAATCATGTATATAATTGTGTGATAAAGTGAAATGATTACATGGTATACTATTGTGTTGTCTTAGAATAATGTACATCGTTAAATAAACAAAATTGATTGTCGCTGTACGACAATTTTGTCTATTTATAACCGTATTCACTTCGTATTTAGGGTTGATGACGTTAATGCATCGACGTTGCAAGGCGTACCACCAAAATCCCACCTATGAAGATTATTTCAGAGGAACAAAAATGGAAGATTCTTCGTTTAATTGATTGTACGTGAGAACTTTTCGGATGCATAATAAGTATTTTGGTATATTGGCATCTACAATTATGTATAAGTTATGCATAATGTTACTATTAATTTAGCGATCATTTTCTATTATATCATACTTTATACCGCATCGGAATTCATGTGCATTGTCATTAAATTTACTTCATTTGTACGTATATATTATAATTATGAACTGGTCTTTTTCAATTTTGTATATTGTTATCACTGGTAGTGATAAGCGTATGTGCTTATTCGCCAATTATATGGCAATGGATGTATCATTCTAAAGATGTATTCAGAATGGGTGAATATGATTAGTTATTTTTAATATGAAAGTCTCGTTAATGTATTATAAGCACGGTCATTGATATTTTAATCAGACAAAAGAATTAGTTGCAGGGTGTATTTATAGACATAGTAAACGGTTTACGATGCACATCTCAAGTTCAAGGCCGTGCGTATAGTCCATGACCTTGACGGTGCATTATCTGTATTATCAAACTATATCTAATTTTAACGAATAATCTGGCGACCATTCGTGATTGCGTTCATACTGGCTTCGTACCAGAAGCTGCGTGCCAACCGTTAGAAAATAATTTGCAGTCGTTACTAAGGTCAATGAAGGCTGAAGTGAGTTTCTAAGTTAGTCGGTCAGTCAGTCAATCGCACCCTCTCGCTAGGAAGTAATCGGGGTCGGCTTCTACTATCTTCCCTCTTAAGGATAAGACATACAGTTAGCAAATTTACAAGATTCAAATTCATACTTTCTGCTTGAAAAACAGTCTGCAGTATGACAACGCCAGCGAAAAAGAGAGTGTGCATCGTCGGAAGTGGCAATTGGTATGTGCACATAATATATCATAGGAAAGTTAAAATAAAACATTCATCCCAGAATTCCTTTCTTACCTTCGAAATATCAAACTCTATAACCGTCTTCGGAACTAATCTGACGCCAATTTATTACACTTTAAACTCTGAAAAGTGTCTCTCAGATTTATAATAACATATTTAATACACTGGGTTTTTCTACGGTAAGTTATGTCCGTATAACGTAGACGTCGCGTCATTTTTGTTATCGAACTAGAGTTTTATAAAGAACTATATTAACGTGATAGATTCAATAAAAGAGAATTCCATCGGAAATAAGGATTATTAATTTATTTTTGGCGCCTGAACTTCCAATTTAAGTAACGACTTTGACATATAATATTTTTTATTTCTAACTTTAACCGCAGAGCTACCGCGGCTGTTTTTTTTATTTCTAATATACGCATAAATTCGAAGTGTTTGCGTCAAATATTTTTAAGTTATACAATAATATTTCTTCGATGTCTAAATATTATTACTTTGTTCTTATATAGAACGTTGACAGTTTCGTTAGTAATTATATAACATTAATATTACAATAAAATTATTGTTCATTATACTTCGAGCAAACTGAAAACACCAAGATTAACTCTTAATCAGAAACTATTATTAATCCTATAAATTGAAAAAAAACATTGTTTCATCACATAAAATTGCATATTCATAGAAATCCTAATTTCTGAATCTTTTTAAGGTAAAACACATTAATATAAATCGCATAACCTCCCTTAAAAAATAACATTATACAAGGTAATTATATGTGACTTTACTCGAGAAAAATACGCTTCCTTATACGCGTAAAATTTGAACGAAAATCGAACCATTGCTTACAAAACTATTTGTAGAAAATTCTTTATGAACTTCCGGGTCAAGTCTTTTTGCAAAATAATATTAAAAATAAATTATATTCATAATTGAAATGCATTTCTGACATAACTTTATAAACCGGTATTCGACATTTCAGGGGTTCGGCGATTGCAAAGATCGTTGGTGCCAATGCCATGAAGTACAACAATAAGTTCGAACCGCGAGTAAATATGTACGTCTACGAGGAAATAGTAAATAGTCAAAAACTCACGGACATCATAAATCAGCTTCACGAGAACGTTAAGTACCTGCCTGGCCACAAGATTCCAGAAAATGTCGTGAGTACTTTTGACTGTTCATTTTATGACTTTCATACACGCGATTGATTTATTGTTGCATATTCAGTGTTGTATATTTACTCGTTACGTGGCATGTAAGATTGCCAGTGTTATTTAGCAAGTGTCGACAATATATGCGAACATTATCACTGAGTTATTCTGAAAATATACGTAATAACTGCTAACTTTAATTATAATATTGTAACATTGTAATTATATACATATGTATATAAATACTGTTAAGAAGTTACCTTTATCGCATTTATACGGAGTTCTATACATGGACTGTGTACTAAACAAGAAAAATGGTAGGTGTTGATTGCCACTCCTACTTATTATTACGCGACATCTACTGAATATTAAGATATACGATGTTTTCTATTTGCTCTATGCGTTGATAAAGTGACATACACAAGGAACAAGCTTCGAGTTATATCAGATCTGCGTTATATTTCTTCGAAGATATGTTTTTCGCTTCTTTAGTTCAACGAACTGCTAATTACATCGTAAATGATCGGGTTTTATAAAACTAACTTTCGTTTGATTTTATCATTTATTTTCGTAACAGAACATAAATATGAAGATCGTAGTAAATGTTACACGTATAAATATAACGTTACGTTTATGAGTACTTATGAATATTAACAAAGAAACAATACAATTATGTGGTATGAATATCCACCTCGTTTAGTAGTCAGTGGTGGTGCGTACGTAAACCTTGCCGGATGGCATAGATACTTTATCGACACCACCTGGGAAAAGTTTTGGAAGATCCTCATCCTTGACGGTGGGCAGAATCATTACTTTCTCTCCCGGCTAGAAATTCATAATTAATACATTTATTATTACTAATTCATACCGCGCATTATTAACCCTTTACACTCGAGAGGCGACTCTCTGTAGCCACTCAAATTATTCCAGTAATTCGAATGGCGACTGAGGGAGCGACATTAAAATGTACTCCAGCTAGCGGTGATTTAATGTCTAATAAGAAAATATATTTCGAGAAAATCTTAATGTTCCCTCTCAGTCGCCACTCGAGTTGCCGCATTAAACTGAGTTATTATTAAAAAATGTATAAACTATTAAATAGCAACTACTATTAAATCAAAATGGCTAGAAGTACAGTCCCGAAAAAGGAAATAAGTCACCTGTTTAAATATAACTGCCATTGAAATAAACCCGTAAAAAATGTTAGTATTAAAGATAAAGAAACTTTTCTATCTGCATTAAAAATTGCCTTCTCGATTTTATAAATACGTCGAATAATTTTAATTTGGAATAAGATTTAACTTACCACCCAATTGGCGGGTGTCGCTATCTGCGGCTTACGATCAACGAGCTGCAGGGAATCGATGACGCGCAATATCTCGCTGAAATGATAAGAAGATAAAAATGTCTATTTTCCGTCTCTGCCGGATGTAATTAATCTACGGAAATAATAGTTTGGAATACGTACTCGACATTACGACCGGTTGATGTTGGATACTGCATCGACAAACGGAGACGATGATCGGGACTGATAACGTACAAAGATCTAACAGTCATTGCTTTTTCTGGATCATCCCTATTCTGTTCATCAATCATATCGAGTTGAACTGCCAACGTACGATCATGATCGGCAATGATTGGATAGGGGAAAGCTCCGGGAATATCTAGGCAGTAAGACTTAATGTCCTGCAAAGGAAAATAAACAATTCTTTGTTAATATAATTTTCATAAAACTATTAAAAGTCTAAGAATTATGGATTTAATAAGAGAACTTACGTTAACCCAGTCAACATGGTCTTGAAGCTTGTCCACGGAGTGGGCCAAGAGTTTCGTGTTTCGTTTTTGGAAGTGTGGCTGATGCACCGCGATGCGCCCCAATTCGGTGGTGCAGACTGGCGTAAAGTCCGCAGGATGAGAAAATAAGACGACCCACCTAGAAATAGAAACGAAATAACGTAGAAACAAAACGTAAAAGTAGAATTTATGCCTGATAAATATTTTAATCTAACAGTTGCAACCGGATACGAAATTACTTCTATCGTATTACCGCTGATTTTTTCGAAAATAAATGTATTAGTTGAAATCTTTCATTTTAACACAGTAACATTGTAGAAACATATGACGATGTTTTCATATTATGTCCAAATATTACATTAATGTATATTTTATATTTTATATGATTACATAAATCTATATCTTTTGAATTGGATTTCTATAATGTACTTTCATAACGGTTTCAAAGCGATATGTTTCCGTATTGGAAATAGAAAAACCAGATCTTTTTGAGACTTTGACAGTGCATAGTTTGGCACGCTAGCATGTGTGTCAAGGATACAAAAAGTTAAAGTGACCGGTTATTTGTGACCATGCTCGGTGAAACGATGATAGACAAGATGAAATGGAAGAAATTTATCCTTCCTTCTTTGCATATCAAGAATTCGGGATATGTTTCTGCGAACTATTAATTGCACTATTATCGTTGAAGAAAGATTTTATTTAAATTAATAATCAAGGAATAATAGAATATCAATATCGTTAAATAATAGATTATAATCTTTATAAGAAATAATGCAATTATCGCTGGCGATTAACTGCTTTACAAACCTCGATTAGTTTTTAAATAATAATTGAGCAATTATTTTTGAGGGTGGCAAAATCATAATACAATTTTTAAAAAAAGGATTGTGTTCAAACTAGTTTCTGCCACAGATTTATGTCTTAATGTTATTACTTGTGATATTAAAGTCGAAGAAAGAATTAATGTACACCGCTTTCAAAAGTGACGGCTGACTTTTTAAGATGATTTTTCAAGTAATTAATCTCGAGAGAAAAGTACTTACGAGTCTCCTTGCCAGTCGTAGAATTCAATGGAGCCCTGAGTGGTCTCAGCCTTAAAGTTTGGGATGACAGAGTTCAGCCTCATGATTGATATTTGGTAAAAAAGTAAAAGAACTTCAGTTTTAACTCTTCGATATGAAAGCGCACGGAGAACTGACCCAGTACGAGCTGTTTCGAGTTACCTTATCTGTACCCTCCACCGACTGACTTTATATACGAAAATGGAATGCTACTCTCTTTGTATTTGTCTGTATTTGTCTGTATTTGTCTGTATTCGTCTGTATTTGTCTGTATTTGTACAATCTACTTCCGTCGATCGGTATCTGCACCAACTTAAAATCGATACCGGTTTCAATATTTGTTCGAAGAGATTTGAGTCTTCCCGATGTAACATCTGATAGAATTTCGGATATGCTATTAGCCACGTATTATTTAATAGCTTTGCATCATCTTCCTCTTAGTGCACGGGTACACACTCGATCGAACTTTGAAAATAGATAACGCTTTAATTAAAAGATCGAGATTATAACTTTGTCGATTGCGCCAGAACACTACGAATAATTACCGAATTTCATAATGACGTGAATCAGAATAAGAAAAAATAGTAAATGTTGCATACGCATATTCATGGTGCAAAGTATTACAATAACAGATGGTTTTATACTATAAAATCATCAGGTCACCTTGTGCAAATTGCACTGTCAAGTCTTATACGTCTCGTTTGTGCAACTGGAATACATAATTGAACAGATTGAATAAGCGCAACTACTGACTACCTAACTATCTGCTCTTGTAACTATTTTTTTTAATCCGTGAAAACCTTGTAATCATTTTTTAAGAATACCCGAGGGACCGGTACACTTCGACAACTTTATTTGAGGAATATCTAACTTTCAGGTTGCCGTACCGGATGTAGTGGAAGCTGCAAAAGATGCGGATATCCTTATTTTCGTAATTCCTCATCAATTCATACGTACATTGTGTGCAACGCTGCTTGATAAAATCAAACCCACTGCCGTTGGCGTATCTCTAATTAAGGTAATTTAGGATCTCATTTTTGTCATCGTAATAATAATTATAAAAGTACACGGAACGATCGCACTTTTTTAAGATGTCATATCTCTAATTAAAGTAATTTAGGATGTACAAAATGATTTCTGTTATTCTATAACACAGTTACATACTTTAACCCTCTACAACGCCATGTAACTACGAAGTCACATTTTTTCATCGTAATAATAATTATATTAACTACGCGCAACGTAACATTACATTCGTGTTTAACTAATCTTATATTTATACAATTTTAGACACGAATTTTGTTACAGAGGGTTAAATAAGATTAGCTTGTATTTATATTATCTTACACAGGGATTCGATCGCGATGGTGCGAATATTGACCTGATTTCGAAAATTATTGAGAAGCACTTAAGAATTCAATGTTACGTATTGATGGGCGCAAACTTAGCAAACGAGGTTGCCGAAGAAAAATTCTGTGAAACTACTATTGGTAATCACATTAAATTGACATTGTTGCTGGAATGTGAGTGAAGGTACATTCACTAAAAAGAATACGATTTTATTCAATTATAGGTTGCAAGGATAAACGATTGGCACCATTGTTAAGGGATCTTATTCAAACCCCCAATTTCCGCGTAACTGTTGTGGAGGATTGCGCCGCGGTCGAAGTTTGCGGCGCCCTTAAGGCAAATATGATATTCATATCTTTGTACAGAAGTATTTTTTTCCTCGTACGCTCTTATCAAAATTGAGATTCCTCATTACAGAACATCGTCGCGTGCGCCGCCGGTTTCGTGGATGGCATGGGATTAGGTGATAACACAAAGGCCGCCGTAATCAGATTAGGACTAATGGAAATGGTCAAGTTTGTAGATACATTTCATAGCGGCTCGAAGCTTTCAACGTTTTTCGAAAGTTGCGGGGTGGCTGATTTAATAACAACTTGCTATGGTGGCAGAAATCGTCGAGTTTGCGAGCAATACGTAAAGACTGGGAAAGTATGAACATTTTCAGTACATATTACCTGTATTTATTTTTCCGTTTTTTAAATCTTAATTACACTAGGATTTAGGTATATAAACGGCTAATGACGATCACAAAACAAAAATTACTTTATATATTTATAAAATGTGAGATGTTTCGGCGTGTAGATTTTTCCCTTCTTCAGTTACAATTTTAATTTCGGATATCTTAATTTATCTTAATTTGTATACCTAAGTCTTAAAATACTGGATGCGATTGTTTTATTACATCTTATCCTGAATTAATTTAAGAGAATTTATTCCGATCTTAATTATATTCGTAGTATCAGTACTTAAATACATTACATTTTCTATTTCATATAATAATAAGTTTCTTTCAACATGGCGGTTTGTAAGGATTATGTCGGCCCATAAGTTCGTGCGATTTCCATTTCATATTAAATATATCTCGTAAAAATTACCTATCAGCTGTGTATTTTACTTCGATAGCTTTCGTTTTATTCTTTTAAGTGATTGTTAAATAATGCTGGAGAATACTTGTAGATTATAATAGTTACACAAAGACTTTGTACCTATTATGAACATTAATCTGATTTTCCTTGAAAAATAGACTTAGACCACTTTCAAAATAAACGGCGCATACTGCAAATTAATTTGTATTAAATATATGAAAAGAAAATCGAATTCTTCACATTCAACAAAATCGCACGAACTTATGGAACAATCGAATATATTAAATACACCTTGCTTTCTTGAAATAATAGACTATCAGGCAACTGGAGGAAGAACTTTTAGGTGGACAAAAATTACAAGGACCCGCAACAGCCGATGAAGTTTATGGAATGTTGATTGAAAAGAAATTAACAGAGAAATTCCCTCTGTTTACCGCTGTTCATCGTATTTGTACCGAACAAATCAGACCGGCCGATTTGCTCGACCAAATTCGTAATCACCCTGAGCATGTGTTAGTATGAATATTTCAAATCGTATTATAATAAGAGTACGTAGATATGATAGTTTCATATGGAATGAATATCACATTAGGTTTGCTCCAAAAACATTATACATGTACTGACCCCTCACCCCTCGCCTTTAACCTGAAGAATACCAACTGTGATATAACATCTTTGAAAACTTCTGCATAAAACCTAGGAGTGGCATGGCATGTATGAATATCCACTAACATAGCTTTTTTTCAATCTTGTAGAAATCACACAGGAGAAAGTGAGTTACGATGAAAGTCTTTAACCAATTATGATTTATGACTTTCGATTTTGCATAGTTAAGTACAGGGGAACCTCCAGTATCCGAACCAAACGAGTAGACAAAAGTGTTCAGATAATAGAACAATCATTTTTCAGATGATAAGCTTCATTTATTGAAACATTGATCAAGGAAATTGACAGTTTCTTTCAATATTTAAGAATCCCATCTCTTTTTGGCAGCCAAATTGCATAAGTTTTTCAACATAAGTATCTCCGTAGAGTTATATTCTTTTTGTGTGCAAATCATCGAAGTGCGAATTATGATCAGATTTTGTTCGAACGGAGATAAAGGCATCTGTTGCTAAGAGACTTTCTGTTCGAATAACCAAACGTTCGGATATTAGGGTTTTTGGAAAATGAGGGTTCTGATACGGGAGACTCTCCTGTGTTTGTTAATATTTTTCTTATAGATATGTGTCGCGTTTTTAGGATGAGAGTGGAAGGTGCAGAAGAAGCATAAGTTCATCTGGTAAAACATTCGACCTGATAAGCATCCATCTTTAATTGCAGTGGGTAATTTTAGAAACAACTTGATTGTCGTATGACAAAGTTATTAGGGGAAAGTATACTTTGAAAATATTTTATCTGGACTGATTAATGTATATAATGATTGAATTGGTTAGCATCAATTTAATTTAAAAAAATGTCGCGGAACTTCGATGTGGTATTGACATCATCACGTGTGATATATATGGTTTTTATTAACAGCCGCGTCTTAATTACGATTCGCCATTGAAACGTACGCCTGAACATTTTTTCAAAATATTGCAGTATTGTATTGGAAGATACGTAATAAAAAATGTAGGGTAATGTAAATATTATATGTGCAAGCATTAATCCCTGATCAAAAGACCAACATTATGTTAAACACAGCGTAAAAGTTCTTTTAACATATTAATAAATTATACAATATCGTGAATTCACGTGGAAATTATTTCGGCAAAGTAACATTTTCAAATCTTAGTAGTTACTTTTTAATAAAATGGAGTTATAAGGAAGGAAGAATAAGGTTTTCACAAATCAATTACACAAGTGATTTGTTATAAATATATATTATGTAATGTATTACACTCTATATACATACATACATAATATTGAAATACTAACTATATTATAATACAATAAATATTTAACTACTTTCCATCCTTCGGTATTGTAGATTGTTTGCAACATGTATTATTTGATTGCGTGTCCGTTTCAGTAGAAGCGGGGTATTCCGCATTGTCATACATTATTGTATCAGGTGTTATACGAACCACTGTAATAATTTAATTAGAAAATGGTTGGTAGATTAAAAATTATTTAATTTTTGCTTTTTAACACGCTCGCTACCACGATCGAGTGGTATATATATGTCATATACGTGTGACGTATTCAAAATGAACCGGCGAGTCGTACGTATATGACACATGGCAGCGATGTATTAAGAAATATTACCAAAATGGCCGGGATGTTTTTCAACCGCTTGGACTAGCCTTGTTCTCACTTCATGTTCCACTTCCTGTGCTAATTTGTTTAACTGAAACAGCAGCAAATGTGCAGAATTACGTAAGAGTATGGAAGTAAGGAAACAAAATATGTTGAAATGCTTAAAAAACAGATACAAAGCTGCGTAAGTCAAAATCCTTGGAGATTAAAATTCTTGTTCGAAATGTACATATGAAGCCAATGACAAACATATAGTTACAAAATTAAAAGACACAAGCTTATAGCGGTGATGTTTATCGTTTGAATGCAACGTTTTGTTGCAAAAATACGATCGGAAAATACCGGGCGACGCGATCGCGCTCGTCGTCTTTCGTGTAATTGTACTTCGTTTACTTCGTCTTTACTCATAGATGTCGAGTACGTTTACTTCCTTTTCATCCCTTTTAATGTGAAGGTTCGCAACTCAAACGAACGTATGAGAAAATGATATTTATTAAATAAATGGGTTTGTATAGCCTTTAAAAAACTTGAGATATAAGTTCCTTGCCACATCCGCTGGCATTTTTCGACGTGGAACAGGAGAACCGCGATCGTGCCGTCTGGCAGTCAAACAGTTAAATATTAAGGTGGCACACACTGAACAATAATGTTCGAAAACGGACAATAAATAATAGATAGTATAAATACTAGTAGAATTATGGTCAATACTAATCAAACGAGCATCATTATGCATCATTATTTAGCATCATTAGCCATAGTGAAGGAGACGCAGGCTTTAAATTCGTAAATGAAATAACAAATTGAATAACAATGTGAAAAATTAAAAGTTCTTCAGCATAGCATATCAATATCAAGTACCTCAATATATGTACCGACGATGCTGAAGGCTTTTAAACACTGAATAAAATAATGAATGTAAAATAATACTTCTAAAAGCAAATAATTGTCATAGACTTTGCATTATGACAACAAAAGATGTAAGTTCCATAATTAAATGGTTAAGGAAATTTTACCTCCTCAATAGCTGCTGGGTCTGTAACATTTTTATTCTTTCTGTATTCTTCATTTATCTTGTTCCTCACAACTAAATACGTATGGGAAGTATAAGTATGTTTCATTTATTGAAACACTGATCATTTATAAGACATTAGCTAAATGCTGTTTTGAAATTACCTTCTAATGTTTTTTCATCATCTTTAAATACATTTAATCTTGTCCTATGTAACTTCTTAAATATATGCAACACCTGCAACAATAATAGTATGTTGTTAATATGTATATAAATAACATCAGAACTTATCATTAATTATTATATTTATTGTCACACAGTGTACAATAACATATTCAACTTTCATATAATTCATTTGTGATAAGAATATAATATTAGAATTTACATAAATGATGTTTAGGAGTGGCTATTTTATTATATGACTCCTAAGCATCATCCTTGTAAATTCTAATATTATATTTTTATCAGGAATTAATCAGATGAATCAATTATTTATAGACATAGTTTATTGTGGAATAAATTATTCATAGAATAGCATATTGCATATAAACATATTCGTTAACATATAGTTATAGATATATGCTTGTGCCATCTACAATGTCATTAATGACGAAAACGGGCTAATATATCGTTTTTTTAACAACGAAACATAAGAAAACGTAACTTATTTTAAACAGTTACTTTGTTACAATCGTAGTTTGGACCACATCGCGATAATATAACAGTGCAGGTCTGTAAACGGGTAAATATCAGATAATTTTTAGATGGCACGTGCGTAATAAGGAATATTAATGCCTACAATCGACTTTGCTTAGCTTGACAAGGAAAAAAAAGTGACGAAGTGAGTGCTGGTGATGCAATTACCTCTCGTCGAAGGCTATCACCCATTTTCGATAAAAACTAATTTCTATCAAAAACAACAATGTCAGATTTAAAAAAATGCGAAACACCCTAATTCAAGATAAACACGATCTAATTTCAGGCTAGGTAAACGATAGTATCTCTTTTCTTATTCTGTGCTTGTGTGTTGGTGCTCTTCAGAGGTGCTCGCGGAGAACCTCTGCTGGCAATCCGAGCTTGCGCAATTGTTTGGCTTGTATTTACGAAATAAAAATCAGTTTTACATATTTTATAAGTGCAAAATCAAAAACAAATTTTGATTTCTTAAATAAAAACCAAATAGTCGTCGAAGTCACGTACTATGTCCTGCTAATTTTGAAAGTACCAAGTTACAAGTAGAATACGCGAAGTAATATCAAGTTTGCAAATTACAGACTGCTTTATTTCACTTCATATATAGATATATGTACTACTAATTATGAAAGTACCCTAAGTCGCTTTATATCTCTGCTACTTTTAATATAAATATATTTACAATTCCGGTGAATATATATATTTTTATCACAGATTCGTGGAAAATGATTTAGGTCACTTTGATAATTACCAGCACATAAATGATTATTATTTGTCTGGAGCTAAGTCCATGGTTAAGTTCACGCTACCGTAAATTGTCCTTGATAAATATTTAAATCAAACTACCCGCTGCTGTGTAATGCATTTATAGGAATCAATTTCATTGCCATAATCACTTCAGACCGTACGCAAAAAACATCTGATGCGGCAGTATTTACAATATGAAAGTGTTGTGATTCTTGTGTCACAGAGAACTGTCTTTTTATGATAGAACTATCATAATGTCTTGGATTAACCTACCTCATCAGAAATTAAATACTTCATTATACGTTTATAGAACCATCTGCGCTGCCTCAAAAATGAAACGTGCGTATGTTAATTGTTAACTTCCTTCCCCTGGTGGAATAATAAAATATTTCATATTCGTAAAACATTTAATGATGGAATGTTATAAACTATAATGCGAAAAGATAACACGTTGTTTGTTGATCAGAAATTCCTTTATGAACGTATTAAGTTGGAGAAAAATACACTAAACAATACGAAATCTAATGTCGTGTGTGATTAAAGGATGAAGTAATATTTATTTCTTTATAGGTAGATGTAATTAATCGATAAAAGAAGTATATTAAAAGATATTAAATGGAGCATTATAACTTACTAAACATTGTAGATTGTTATAATGACTGAAGAATGCCCAAATTGCAGGCAATTAACAAATGCTTCTTTTTCAAGACTTGTAAAAGATAGTTGCGGGCATACAAAATGTCGTATGTGTTTGTTATATGAGGAACATGGCTGTAAGGCTTGTGACAATGAACGTCAAATACAAAATGTTGAAAATTATGGTAAAATTAACAGACACAATTGTCTTATGCTTCTTATTCTTTGATATGTTAAGGTATCATTCATAACCTTTAATTGTATCTTCTCTGCAGAGTGTTCCTCTTCAAAATATGTGTCTAGTACTACAGTTGTTAATAACAAATTAATAACTAATGAGGAAATAATACTTCCTCTAGAATTAGTTATCAACAAAGACTCTAAACCTGTATCAAATTGCTATGAACTTATCCCTGTTGATTGTATATCAGAAATAAATTCAAAACATGAAGGTATTAATTTAATTAACACTAAAGAATCATGCAAGCCACCAACTACAGATACTGGTGATGATAATGTTTCAAATAAATTACATATGCCTAAGATAGAGCCACGCGAAGTTGTTTTAAATATATGTACACATTTAAATAATACAAACAATCAAACAACAGAGTCCCTGCAACCTTACAATAAAACAATAGCAGATGATAATGATTCTGTAAGTTCATACATTTATAGAATATTACATGATTCAATGAAAGGAGTACTATATATTTTATTCTGCACTGGTTTTTAGAAAATAAAGCTAGAATCCCTGGAAAAAGAGAAGTCATTAAAGAATAAATCTTTGAAATGCCCTGATCGTAGCCATATATCTGTTATACCTGGAACACCAGAAAGATATAAATGCAACATTTGCAGCAAAGTTTTTCGAAATAAAAAAGGGAAATGTTATCATGATGCTTGTATCACTGGAGTTAGACCTTACCAATGTACATTTTGTGACAGAAGTTTTGTTAAACGTTCTCACTTTGAGTATCATGAAAGAGTTCATAGTGGTTACAAACCTTTTAAGTGTACCCTCTGTGAGAAAGCATTTCCACAGCAGAATAAACTTAACCGGCATATGTATTCCCATAGCAGTAAGTTTTAAAATACTATATTAAATTATTAACACGTTCGCTACCAGTGTCACGCATGTGTGCGGGTAGCGGAATTTCATTTATTGTTAAATAAATAATAACGTTGACTATCGTACAGGTCAATGTCACGTATTTATAATAAATTAGAAAACTAAATTTTAATTTACATTTACTGGATTGAAATCGCGTATAAGTAACAAATCTGTAGTATATTTTGCGGAAATTCGAAAAATTAAGCTTGGCCTGCGGTGGGAATTTCTCGTCCGCGACGTGATAGCGAAAGTGTTAATTAATAGATTAGTAAATAATTACATAGTCAAAGTTAATGTGCTTTCAGAAGAAAGAAGATTTTTGTGTCCTAAATGCAATAAAGGATATACCAAGCAGGATGATTTAAAAAATCATTTAAGTATGCATAATAGTACTGCTACATATTCTTGTAAAACATGCGAGAAAGGTTTTAGAATATTGACTAATTTAAAACGCCATATGCGAACGCATACAAGTAAGTATTGAACTGTATGTAAACAATTGAATCTCTTCATTTAAAACAGTTACTTATAAGGCAAAATAGTTTCACATTAAAAGTATACATTAAATGGAATTTGTAACAACAGAAGAGATTTATATCATAATGAAAATTCGTATCTAAATAATTAAACTGTATAGAATTTAATTAACTTCACAGATGAAAGACCATATACTTGTGATCAATGTAGTAAAAGTTTCAAAGATAAATCATTGTTAATACGGCACAAAAAGACTCATGGAAAAGAACGTCCATTTTCATGCGCCCATTGCAATCGAGTTTTCCTATCAAAAAGTGAATTAAGACGACATTTAACGGTACACTCAGGTATGCGATTGCTAATGACATTTAATTTTCACATGTCGCAAATTACTCGCGAGTTTCTTAATTGCAGATGAAAAACCATTCTCTTGCGAATATTGTCAGACTGTGTTTAGAAGAAAAGACAATTTAAATCGTCACATTAGACATCATCATTCAGAAGATTCATCTTTTGAATCTAGTAAAATACAAGATACTGTATCAAATGCAAGTACAAAGATAGCAAAGGCTACGCACAGTAATCCAAAGCAAAAGCAAAAACCAAAAAAGACGCTAAAAGCTGTTTCTGGTTCTCTGCCAAAAGGCCCAAATACAAAAGTATCAGTTGTTTATACTAGTTCTCTTGAGCAGATTAATTCCAGATTAGATTCAATGGGTAACATTACCCCTGTTATAAGAACTACCAGTGAATTAACTAATGCAGTTCCTGTTATTAATGGACCAATCAGTATTAAAAGGCCAGAAGAAAAGACTGACACTCGGAAAAAGACATTTACATATACAGAACCAATACCTCTCGCGGAAGCGGTAGTAATAAATAGAAGGATTGAAGAGAAATTGTATCCACAAAATGTATCAAATCACAATTACTTTTATCGTAGTTATTCAAGTTGTACTGATAAAACTTATTCAATATCTGTAAACCAAACGCCACGTACAAATTCTAATATAAAAAATAGTGCTAATAGGACGGTTTTTAGCCAAAATTCATCGTCGGGTATTGCTTCATCTTTGGAGAGAAACTTTCCGAATCAGAATATAGAATCCGCAGATTTTGAAATCGGTGCCTTTATTGAAAAAGATAAGCGTACTGTAGATACAGAACATGGAAATTATGTTAATGAAAGACACTCATTGTCTAATTTTAATGATACATGCCAAATACAAGCTACAGATATTAATAAAAATGTTGGCATAAATGCCGAGAAAACTAGTTGTCTTCAAAAAACAACGAAACAAGAACTAAGCAATTGTGTGTCAACGATTACAAAACATGATATGCAGCAATATAAATCAACCATTTCCGAACGAATTACCTCCGTAAATCATAATTTTAAAGCTGTAACTAATATTCCGTCGGTAGTCAAAAATGAAGACACGAGTGAAAAGAAGCAAAGTAATGTACATTGGAGACGTAGAATAACAGAGATATTGAAGCCATACAATCAGTAAGACGGAAAATATAATTATTATCAATTCGGGAATTGTATGTACAATTAACACTAAAACTGCCGAACATATACTCAGTTATGCTTACACATTTATTTATATGTAAAGTTTGGCTGGCAGATTTGAGTTAATTAACGGATCCAATTACTCGCATTATGTATATAAAATAAGTCTTTGGCAGTTCTAGTGTTAACAGACTGTGCATAAATTCGGTTTTATTATTGGTATGAAAGATGACTAAGATATATTTGAGCCGTTATTTTCGAAAGTGGTATAAGTCCCTTTATGAAAACGGAAGTAAATGTAATTTTCCGCTACAGATTGATATCTTTTTGTTAGTCATAATATTAAATTAAAAAAAGTGGATTTATATCCATGTTAGATGTTTTATTCCGTATTCTAACATGTTATTTATGATTTTAGTTCTAACTTCGAAAAATCATGAAAGACAATTGGAATAAATTGAGATTAAATTAATAATTTTAAATAACTTAAAAGTAAAATGTACAATATTAATATGCTGTATATAACATTGTATGTATGCTCCATACAATAATACATGGATTAAACATTAATGTACAGATTCATAACATTCAGAGGTATAATTACTGGTTCCCTAAATAAAGTGAATGGAGGTACAGAAATCATAATCCATTGTTAATATTCATTTTAGAAGAATACTTTATTTCATTTCTACCATTCTGGAATTAATATAAAACGTTTCATAAAATGTAATTTGTACATATAAATGATTACAACTAAAATGATCAGAAATAATGAGTCTTTAGATGAGTGTTAGTTAATTTAAATAATGTGTCACTGTAATAGTAATAGAGAGTTCATGAAAATAATGGTCATATCAATTAAAGTAATTTACAAATACAATCCATAATAAATATTACTTAGTACTAGGCCTTGCTGTATGCCAAGTTAGTCTATCTTCATAAAACTGAATCACTACTTGTGGACATAGTAAGTTTGCTTCTTTTGCTGTTACTAAATCTGTCTCTTCTGTTCCTTTCCTATAGAAAAAATAGACTTTTTTTATGAGTTTTAACAGGATTTCTTAATAAAAATTTGAGAGTGTAGTAGGCACATCAATTGATGGTGCACAATTTAAGTAACATAAAAGGCAATTTGGAGAGAAGGAATCGCATTAAGGTAGCTTAATTGGGAGAATATCTGCCCAGAAAGCAGATCTGGGGTTTAAATCCCAGTCCAACAAACCATGTATCATTCTTTTTCTCCAATGCCCACAAAAGTTAAGTTTAATTGAATAATAATTACACATGTTATTTGCAAGGCTAATGAATACTGTAGAACTATGAAAAATAGAATCAATGTAAAACTAATTTTGTCTAGAGTGCTGTGTTTTAATTTGTTCTTTAAGTAAAATATTTCTAACTACCAGGAAGTGGATATATAAATTTTATAACTAATGTAGAATTCTGTAGTTTCCTATCAGATAATATTTTTTGACCAGTGTGGTAGTAATATATCTGTATATTATAGTTTTATCAAATATATTGTTTTGGAATTCTTAACTATAAACAACAAATAGAGTAAGCAACTAACCATTTCATCAGAAACATTAATTCACCACTAGAATCCGTAGCGCCGACAATTTTATCTGCTTCCAGTTCCCTCTTAAAGCCATGTACTTTATCTTCTGGTTCAATAATTTGATTCTTACTCATCTCAGAAGATACAATTTGATACTTATAAGAATTATATCTTAATTCCGTCGAGCGTGAGGTTCCCCGTTTTATAATAATTTCGTTATCTGTCAATAACAAATATTCACGGACATTATTAAGTGTTTATAAACAATACTGACAAATGTCATCCAACGTGTGCATCATATATATAGATATATAATCAGCTTCCTTAAGGGTAGTACAACTCGAGGTATTAAACGGATCAAAAAGGTGCATCTAATTTATCTTATTAATATATCGATAGTATTAATAGAAAGCAATACCAACTATGTAGTTGTAACCATCATAACTTCTCTGTTAAAATATTGTCAATCTTCTTTGCTTTGGGATATATGAAGGTCATTAGTCGTTTGAAGGTTATAACAGTTCAGAGATCTTTTTACGGCAACGTGAATAGTAGAAAGCTAGAAGACTACTTCATCGACATTATCCGTGAAAAAATATTAAAAAGTTGTATTGCATTTTGTTTACTTTTCATTACAAATCAAACTTTTCGGATTAACGTACGGAAAAAACATGTATAAGCAACTGGTGCTTTTTGATGTCTTCCTTTTTATGAAAGGGTATTCAATTCTTGGACATCTGAACAGTTTTATTAACTTCTCTATAATAGTGTAAGTTTATTCATTAGAAATGTACAGATGAAAGAAAATTGTACTATCGGGCATTGATTTTGCATTTTTGTAGTAAAAAATAATATTACTTTCTTTAATATGTATGATATGACATCGAATGGATATGATAAAAATTTCTATCATATGCTCTTGGAATAGTACATCAAATTTATAATGAATTTATTATTTATGAGAAATATTATTTTCATATCCAATTATTTAGATTGAAAGATTACAAGAGTCTACTAGTTATTCGAATTAAACTGATTTCCTACGATTACTCGAAGAGTATGTTAATAATTTATTTCAAAAACGAACATCTGTAATTCAAAGAAATGTCGGACAATGCTTCCGGCGCTATACATATACACGTAGAAAGTATAGCAAATGTTAATATATTTTCCGAAGTTATACGCTTATGTGATCATATAATTAAAGAGAATTTTATTAAATAATGGCTTAATACAATGTAAATTATTGTTCTCTGTTGGCAGAGAAAGTATTCCGATAAATGGAGAACTTTTCTTCGAAAACTTATACGAGGCATCCATTCTACTAACATTACTCATGGACGGCTTTTCCATCTTTTATACACAGTAAATGTACGTATTTAAAATATGGATAGCTTGATATGAAGTTATTCGATATCACAATTTATGTTAACTATAATAATCTCTACGTTAATATATAAATAATAACTCTTCCAACTTCTGCGCATGCCCGATAGTTTGTAATGGCGGCCTTGCGCATTTAGGGGTTTACACGCGTTCTCGGACGGACTCGTAATCGATCGGCTGTCGAGTGCGACCCCCATTTCTCGCGCAGTGTGCTAAGGTTCTTTCGTGTTTAGTGTATAGGGGTGTTTATCCCTCACAGTTTTCTCTAAAATGGTCAAAATGGAGCATGATGTCAGTACAGAGCTTCATAATGTAAGTACCATCTTCTCACTTGAATAATAATTATTACGCGTAATTTAGTTCGATTTAATACGTAATATACTTGATGGCCTTTTCGTTTGGATGCTACAAAGTCGTGTACGTGTATATATACACATATATGTACATCATACTCATGTACATATACGTATATGCCTCAAGCCTACCACTCTTGCTGGTTTTTTATAATCTGCACACCTTTATTACAAGATTTCGACCATTTCATTTAGTTAGGTTAACTCTGTTGTATATATTTTTAATCTTCCATTACAGGAAATTAAGCTGCGTTGTGTAGAGTCGTAATATTAGCTGATAAGTATTGGGTGGGAGCGTTCTTAATCTTGCGTCTGGAGATGTTTATAACTTTTTGATTAACTTCCTGTGGTATACTATCGTTTATGGCATACTTTATACTCCGATATCTCCGTCTGTAATTTCATGTGTTTTCTAACGGGTAGCCGTATTATACTTATCTATTATTCTTAGTACAATCCAATTATATATTTTAAATGAACCGATTGCACGAGTATTAACAAAAAGAATCAAGTTTTTTTATATTTAAATGTTTCAGTTCTTCAGTATATTGAAACCGGTATAATGAAGTGTGTTTTGTATGTGTTATATGTGGCGTGGCGTCGGTACGCCATTTTGAAAAATCATTTGGAACCGGAATATATACTTCTTATGTAAACCTATACTGACGAAGATATTTTAAGCATCTTAGCAATAAATAGATAAATAAGAAGTATTATGTTGCTTGTAAAATTCAAGCAGAAAGGTTATTATACTATGTAAAAAGTAGTATTTTCGAAATTGTTAGTTAGGCAGTACCATTTTTTCAGACACATTATACAAAGATCTACCAAGAAAATTGTTCTCAACTTGTTTTAGAATCCTTATATTTCAACATGTTTCAATGTTGTCTCATAAAATCAAGTAGAATAAGTTATATTTAAACGATTTATCTTTGAAATGACTATGATGCTGAGTTTACTCAAAACAAGATATTTTACAAACATACGTAATGTGCTGAAGATAATGTACATCATACACTTCTCAAACAAAAGTGCCATTGGAATATGAAAAAACACGTTCTAGATAAAACTGTTATCGCTACAATAATTAACTCGTAATCTTGTTTTATTGTTAACTGGAATTGTACATTACGACACAGAACCAAATGCTTCCAATGAATGTGGCTGTAATTGCAGTTTTATGATTTGTTTCGTATGAATCTTTCCCCAAACGATACAAAATTTAAAAAGCTATCGTAGGTTCATAATTTCATACCTCGTAGAACTTTGTTTATTTAAAACATTTTAACAAATAAGTGGTACATACTTATTCTTAGAGATCTTCGCAATACATTTCATAAAAAAGAATATTATTTATCCATGTTTTTTGTGGAAATATTCAGAAACTGTTTCGTACGGAAATAAAATTCTACGAGGTTTTTGTTAAAATTCGCTGCTGTAGAAATACTTTTTACATTCAGTATAAGTCGAATGACATACTCTTTCCGCAAATGATCTGTAGTTGGCCTATATCCGTTACGGTTTAACGTAGGTATTCGTGCTAAGTATAAACACTCTCATTACAATAGGATGAGCTGATATTGAACTCGTTTCGTGATCTGTTTATATGAGAAATACGTACAAATTACTTAAATTCTACAACGGCCATCAAATAAAAATCGTAAAATTAAAATTCTGTCGATTGGATATCATAATATGAAAACGATCCTTCCTCGTAGAAAAATCAACTCAGAACATAATCAGTACAAGATGCATTTACTAACTGCATTATTTTTCCTTCGTTGTAAATTCTGCACTTAAAATATAAAGAGTATATGAACATCTCATTAGTTCTGGTACTTTTAATGAAGATCGAGAATACAATTAGATTTTGTCGTGTATTTAGAACAACGAATACGAAAGACTGAAACGTGAGTGTGAATCTTTCCCTATTGTTAAATACCTTTTAGGTTTTATGATATACATATTGAGCACAAACATAAAGCAGTTGGTTTTAATTACCTTCGGCTTTTATTATTGCATTAGTTTTTAACTTTTCAATGAGGAAAGACCTTAACACATTAAGGTCCAGGCTGTTTGCGTGAAAATTGATGCCTGTAGCCGGCATATTTTAAGGTTTTCGAATATGTTTTAAGAACAGTTCCATAAAAAAAGAATGAGAATGAAATTTACTGCTATCTTTTGCATTGAATATGATCAAAGTACGCAGCAGTAACATATATATTGTAACACATATATAACCTTATTTATATGTCTCCGATTCCTGTTGATATTTTAAATTATAAAATAATGTTGAATATAATTTTGGTTTCTATTGAGCTGCTATAATATTATGCACGTTTCATTTGTTACAGGAAGCTAAGAATGAGCCAGAACACGTGAGGAAATTGTTTATAGGTGGTCTAGACTATAGGACCACTGATGATTCCCTCAAAAAGCATTTTGAGCAATGGGGCGAAATTGTAGATGTGGTTGTTATGAAAGATCCAAAAACAAAACGATCAAGAGGCTTTGGTTTTATCACCTATTCTCGCGCTCATATGGTTGATGATGCGCAAAATGCGAGGTTCAAAACTCATAATTTGTATTGAAAAAAACGTTCTGTAGAATGTGAATTATTTATGTATTTATCATGTAATGTTTTACTTGCAGACCACACAGAGTAGATGGACGTGTAGTAGAACCTAAAAGAGCTGTACCTAGGCAAGAAATTGGAAGACCTGAAGCTGGTGCCACAGTGAAAAAGTTATTTGTTGGAGGCTTAAAAGAAGATCATGAAGAAGAAGATTTAAGATTATATTTCCAAAGCTATGGTAGCATAAATTCGGTTAGCATAGTCACTGACAAGGAGACTGGAAAGAAACGCGGTTTTGGTTTTGTCGAGTTTGATGATTATGATCCTGTAGATAAAATTTGTCTGCAACGTAATCATCAGATTCGCGGCAAACATGTGGATGTCAAAAAGGTATAAATACATTCAGATTAAAAATGGTGACTCTTGTAAGTTGCAACATATATCTAACATTATCTATCCACTTTATAATTCAGGCTTTAAGTAGAGCCGAGATGGCATCTGCATCTGGTGGTGGCGGCGGCGGCGGCGGCGGTGGTGGCGGCCGAGGAGGTCAGGTTGTAGGAAGAGGTCCACGTGGTGGTAATCAAGGCGGTGGTAATTGGGGAGGTCGTGGTAGTGGTAGTGGAGGTGGCGACTGGAATAATGGTGGTAATCAGGGAGGTTATGGCGGTGGTAATCAGGGAGGTTGGGGAGGTAACGGCCCATGGGAGAATCAAAATCAAGGTAAAGGTTCGCAGAAAATCCATTTTTGTCCAACTTTATATATTATTACATCTTGTGTTTATTGCGATTTTTGATGTCGTCTAACTTTGATTTCTTTAAGGAGGCGGATGGGGAAGTCAAGGTGGTCAAGGTGGATACAACAGTGGTGGAAATTGGAGTAACGACAACTTCGGAGGCGGCTACCAACAAGGCTATGGTGGTGGTCCTGTGCGAAATAACTTTAACTCGGGAGGAAGACCAGCACCCTACGGTAGTAATACGGGTCCTAGTGGCCGACAATCTGGAGACTCGAGATGGCTACCATCCTTCGGTGGACAAGGTTGCTTCCCTCCTCAAAAGCCAACGCGTCTGTTACGCGCCTTGTACAACTAGATGTTGATTTTGCATTCGTTATTCATAATACATTATTCAATGAAAATCATAGTTACAAAGTTAATACTTGAAATTAACATTCCGAATGAAAATCACGGAGTTGTGCAAGGGACGTTCAGCATGAGTGTTGCCATTTCGAAGATTTTAAATAATTTTTCCACTGTTTTATTAAAGATTGCGATTTCTCATTACGTTTGATAGGAAGGTGCTTGGAATTTTCCTAATACCCTATGATGTTACAAAATCAATTAGAAAAAATTAATTCAGAGTTTGTTAATCCTACTAATGTCATCAAATTTGATACGCGATGTTGCAGTGAGAAGGAGAGCCTTTGTCCACTCTTTCTCTACTCCATATTTCGCCACATTGATTAATTGACGATATTGCTAAAGTACGAGAGTTCTTTGTATTGTAATCCTTCTTAAATGAAGATACAAAGTGATCATAGTCTCAGAAAGGCTTTAAACACTTAGAGTGATATTGAATTTTGTACTGCTCGTATTTAGAAACATCACTTCAACAACTTGTAGTGCTCTTTGAGTAAATACTAATTTGTGAATTTTTTAATGTTAAAGGACCAATGGGCGGTGGTAATTCTGGAGGCGGTGGTGGCTACGGAAACCAAGGCGGTTACGGCGGAAGTTCAATCGGTGGTGGAAATATGGGTGGCGGTGGAGGTGGCGGCGGCGGTGGAAGAAGATACTAAATTACATCATCCATGGATGCTTCCCTCACGTGGTAAGAATAAGCTTTTATTATCATTAATATTAGATAGAGGTAAAAAAAAGAAATATTTTAAATTTTGCCCTTTCTGAAGCTTGGAACTTGTTACACTATATCATTCCCTGAGTTCATTTCATCAGTTATATTTCTCTACATAACGTGATTTTACCTGTTTCTTACGATTTTCTTAGGCAGGAATTATCTGACTCGGCTCTAGTTTTACGCATGGAACAAACATTTATTTCTTTGTTTCTTATGAATATGTAGAATGGTTATAAATATCTAAATAGATTTCACTAGACTTCTGAAGTATTATAAACAAATACGAATTATACCGGATACCGGGGGGTAGGGGATATTAAACAGAATAGTATGAAAAAGGAATGTATTGGAAAAAATGAAATATTTATGTCCTTTATTAATATGACAGTGCAGTACAGCTTCCCAAAAATGTAATCTCGGCAGGCAAGGTGCATTGAGTTGCCAGACCTTTTTTCATGTTCGAATATTAGCTCTACTTCTTATCATTCTTCTTTTTATTTCCGCTCTTTCCTATGTTTAAGCCTATTAAGCGAAGACGTTAATCATATAATAATTCCGAAAATCCAATATTACACACTGCGAAGTAGGATGTAAGAGTTACTTTTGCACTTTATACTCCGATGTATAGGGTATAACAGTAATTAATGGCAAATATTGTTTATAACATTATAATAGCTCTGTTCCACACGAGTAATCATCACTCTAGAACGTTTCTTTAACTCAAGCCCATAAATATCATACAAGTGAATTTGATATCTTTATGAAATGTTTTCATTCATGGTGATTTGATTTCCTTGAGAGAGGTATATCTAACACTTTTAGTTAGAAGCAAAGACTGACATTGTACTCTGTCTTCTTAGATCATAATAGTATTTGGTACTTTTTAGAAAATTCAAAACTCCAATATATTTTCGACTTTACATTGATAACATTGTAAGATAGTTGCAAAATAATATTCTATGAATAATGGAAAAACGCGTTCATAACAATAGTAGATGGTTGTATAACACTGCACGTATTTTCCAGTTGACAAATTTATAGATTCTTACCAGTTTGAGTAATTGCAATCATCTTAACTAATAGATTTATGACTTTTAAACCTCAGGTGAACCTACTACTTGTCTTCTAGTCGCCAGTACTTCTGTACTGTTTAGTATTGGAGCAGGCAGGGCTATAAGACTAGAGACAAGACCAGGCAGGACAATCAGGATACAGGACAGAGAAGCGTCATCTATTAGAGCTCGCAGTGAGGGTGGCTTATGCCTGTAATTTCTTTTGGTATTTAGCACCTACCACATCCCCTACACGTTCAGCCGATCATGTAAAAGTATTGCATCACAATTTTCTAGACTGTGCGTGCACATGTTGTACAGCACACATGTTATCTGGCAGGAAAGGGAATGGTTATTTACAATTAATTATCATCACCTAGCAAAAAGAGGAAGTGTGAAATCGAACGTAAAAGCATCTTTTCCGCTGTGGCTAGGGACGCATCCGTGCCATCTAAAAATTTATGAATCCTGTACTGCTTTTACAATATTCGTTTTCGTATGATCTTTAAAAATGACGATGTAGGATGGTATGATAGATATCGGGGAATTTGACTGTTCCGCTAATTTCTAACAATACTATGATATGCAAGGTCCATGTAAGAATCTAGGTTTTACTACATTGATGCAGTCTTTTAATTCCAAATGTGAAAGGTGCGATTCTTATATAGATCAAAGCCTCGGGTTAGAGAAGAATAACGCGCGAGAGAAAATGTTCTTATATACTGAGCAGTTAAATAGCAAAAAATCAGAAGTTGCAAGTATCACTTAGCATTTTCTAGGATACATAGATTAGCCGATTTATTCTTTAAGTTGTAATGTTTTAAGAGTTAGCTAATAAAAATGACCAGAACCTTTTCCACGTCACTCTTTAATTTATGGAAAATGATGAATTGTCATTAGTATAGGAGTATACGTCAGAGGTACAAGAAGTCGTACGAGTTAAAACTATAGGGAGGTATGGTTAGATAAGGACATGTCTAACAATAGATAGACAAGATATCGATTCAAGATTTCGAAACTATGTATAATAGAAGACATATTTGTACTCTCAACTGTGTAGCCAATGAAAGCACCGTGGTGGGCTTCATATTTATGTGTATCCACAGTATTAAATAATTTGTACATAACGAATATTCGCGTCCAATTTTGTGTAGTTTTTTGACGTTTAAAATTAAGACATACGGATTTATAGGTGAAGGGATACGTTTCACTTCGTATTCTAGTTTTTCATATTTATTCTTATTACATAGAGGAAAAAGTCATGAAAAATACACATTTTTCTCTTACTTCAACTTTTCAACAGAATATAATATAAAGTGCAATTGAAAATTGAAATAGATATTGGACCAACGATAATTGTCGATCATAATTCGAATATACAGATAATTTACGGATTGTGGATTTTTATCTTATTGTCAGGTATTAATATATTTATGAGAGAAATTCGTTTTGCTTCGATAAAGTATTCGTAAAATATGTTTCCGGTGATAAAATTTAGATTAGTCGGTCATTCCATTTTCGTATCCCTGTCAACTAAATCCATTTTGAAATTGCTTCAAATCAGTGTTGTGCAGAACAGAATTAATGGGATCCTTCAGAATGATACGCAATTTCATCTTCATTGCATTTCCATATATATATGTATATATATATATTATATAATATTTCCCAAAGCAAAAGATAGATTTTATGTAACCATTAAATGGCAAATTTCCAATAATCTGAAATTACCAAGAATCTAATAGCAAAATGTATCTCTTCTTTCGTTAAAGAATGTATCGATCAGTTTTGAAAGTTAGATTCGTTATTAACTTTGTTGTATGAATTTCTAATTATTCTCCATGTATTCATGTCAGATCAGTTAATAATTTATATCTTTCCGAAATACTCGTTTATGAGGAATAAGAAAAATGTACACGTGAATAGCCTGTAATTTTATCACGAATAAATTCGAATTTCTAAATTTTCCATACAGGTCGTGATTTTCGTGTGCAATTTTGATCAATTCGCACTATTGATTTAGATGTTGTACAACACTGATTATAATATAAATATTATGTTATGTAATCTGATCTCAGTGTCAGTTCGTATTCAGGTGTTTCTTTTAATACTTCATTTACTTTGAATTCGAAAGCTTGTTTGGAAGGCTTTGTAATCAGTTTTCCAAACTGCTACATAATGTTGTCAATGACTTTATTGTAGGACAATGTCATGGTAAGTTTAGGATCATTGTTAGGTATTGAAGTTACGAAGCGGCGCTTTTATTTAGGTAGGTAGATTTCTGATATGTCGGGAATAGTATTTAGCTAGATTCGTCTGACAGATGATTAGCGATGAAGATGTTAGAATGGTGAGTGAAATAAAAGAAGATGCTAAAGACAGGCAGGTAGCAGAACGAAGGGACTTTGACCTGCACAGCAGAGACTAGGCTTTGCTAGGCTTCTTGCTAGCCACTGTTTTACGATCACAGGTAGGAATATTAGTTCCATTTGTTTAGACATAGGGAGCTAACTGGCAACGTGCATGAAATCACAGTTTTATAACATTTCCGGTATGCGTTGGCTACCGTTGTTATTTAACAGTTACAGTTTATAATCGCCGCAAACCCGAGTAAGAGTACATTAGTACATTACTAATTTTTCATCAGTATAATTCTGTCACCTAAAACATTTTTTGTGTACGAACATGAAACAGTGAGCAGTTTATCTGTCCATAATTTGTAGTACGTTTAAAGTTCATAGAGAGGCAGTTTGAATCATACACTTATTAAAATAGGTCTTATGTGTTCTGGATTATGCCCACCTTTGTATCTTTTTAATTTAAACATTCTCAAAATTGGATTTCTCATTTTAGACGTGATAAAAAACAGACAAGAAAGATTCGTTTGCAAATATCACGTCTATAAACAAATTCTACCAACCAATAGGCTATGTACAATGATTTTTTATTCTTATACTATACAACCAAATATTTTACAGCCGATGTAAATCGTATGAAGAAGTATTATACATCGTCTGTATACATTTTATAGGAATCACACGTATGAAGTACAATTCCATAATGATGAACTTGAATTACATTTTCATAAGAAGTTGTAAAGCAAAACTAAAATTACTATACTTCTATTTTACTTTCCTTGTATTAATTGTTATTTTTTCGTTTTCATTAATTTCTGGTTTACCATTTGGGCTGGTACTCCAAGAGCGCTACGAGCCTCTGCTACCGTTTTGAGTCAGCCGTTGTTTGAGGTAAGTTCAGTGAGTTAATACATCATTTTGTACTCCTTTTAGTTCATTATTACGTAAAGATGAGACTTGATATTCTCGTATTATATGCAGTGACATTTCATATAATTTTAACAATGTGAATTCGTAGTTCTCTATAACATGTTTTCAGTAAATTGCAGATGTTTCGTCGCGAATTTATTACGAAAAGTGTGTAACTTTCATTACTTTTATCACGATAATGATTTGTGCCACGATAATGATTGTCGGAAGATATGTCTTAGAATTGAAGAATGACGAAAGTAATTATATTCAGAATGTGTTTCGTACTGTGACATTTTAATGAACACAAGTGCGTGAATGGAAATATGATTATAATAACTGCAATAAATTACTGACACTCGCTTGCGACGTGATGGCACGTAAACATTTCAGATTTATCCAAAAACTAAGGATATCGTGGAGCTTTATAGAGTAAGAGTAATTATCTACATTCCTTTTCAGCAATCTTTTAATATTTGATGCATAGCTTGCATCAGTGAAACAGGAAAAGATATATTTTTATACGATATGTTAATATTTCGATGAACGTAATAAAGTTTCCTTCCAGTAAATACGTCTCGTTTTCTTACAGGATGTTTAAAAAACAAGTGACTCTATCTATCTGTCTGTACCTTACATCGTCCTTTCTTGAAATAATAATAATAAAAAACTCTGGAAGTACACAGTGTATAAATGTCACATGTTTCTCTTTTCCTAATATTTACAGGTGGACATAGTTTATTTTATTGGCGTGTTAACAATGCAGTAGTATTATCAGAAGTCTTAGGATTTGTGAAACAAATTTTGAAAGAAACATTTGGTTTCAAGGTGGACATACAACATATAATCGGTTCTTTTGTAAAGTTCGTTATCGGAATACATTGTCAATTATTTTTGTATTAACCCTGTGCACACGAGAGGCGACTCTCAGTCGCCGGTCAGTAATTAATACAACTTTACGGCACCTCAGTCGCGACTCAGTAATGATTGTAACTTTGCGGCAACCTGAAAAGCGACGTTAAAATGAACTCCAGTTATTTTTTATCACTGAACTTTAAATCATCGGCAACCGGAGTGAATCTTAACGTCGTGTCTAAGTTGTCACTCGAATTCCCGCAAAAAAGCGAGTGGCGACTCTCGGTCGCCTCACGAATGCAAAGGATTAAGTGTACTGAAGATAGAACAATTTTCTTGCTTCGAGTTTGTTGACTTAAGTGACCAATCCTGCTTGCGAATTAGAAAATAATAGTAATTCTTTTACAGGTGATGACGTATTACAGTCGACATGTAGGTATATCATTCGCGAAGGGTTTGCACCGTTTAGAAAAAATGTACATCCTCAACTAAATATATGGACACGTTTTAAAAAAAGACCTCCATCGTGTTTCGCATGAAATACTATAGGAATATATTAAGAGCTAAGATAATTTACTTTGGTTGCATACTTGAGATTATATTTCTTCAGGGCTCCTCGTGCCCTGTAATTACGAATATACACATAGCATGACGTATGCACAATATATTATAGAGTAATAAATAATAATAATAAGTACAAAATTTGTTTACAGGGCATTACACATAACAGACAATTGTGTTGCTAATTTCGTCGTGATATCATAATTATTCCATTTTTTCTTAAGCGTGGCATCTTATCGAATTGAAAATCTATCATCGTTAATATCTTAATAAATGATAGTAATAAATGATACTAAGATCGCGAAACTATATAATTCGGGGAAAAAATGAAAGTGTGCCACAATGTTGCTAGACGTATGCACCATTTGGTTCCACGGAATATAATCCTTAAAGTCTTAAATCAAAGAGATTGGATTTGATGTCGTATCTGACGTCTCACTTCCACTGCTACTATATTGCGGCTGTTTTATTAGAGGAGTTTCCGTAACAGCATTTGTTGATATGCAGGAATGATTGCCAACCGATCCCATTGCATCTTTATACAAACAGAGCCCGCAAAATCCATTGCCACCATAAATCGGCATATTCACCAATCCACTGGACACTGCAAAATTCCTGTAAGCACGCAAAATTCAAAACTCTTCATAATTTCAATAATAGTGTTCAATGATGTTTTACATATCTGATATATATTTTGCATCGTCAAACACGGAGAGTTATATTAACACATCGTTGAATATCGTATCTTACGATGTTAATGGCTTTACAGATACACGTCGTTAATAATCTATCTGATATATTTTATTTGTATAATTAATTTCAGTTGGTTTTAATAGGCAATATGTTGAGCGTGTCCATGAAACCACCGTCTTTTAAACGTATCCTATCCCTGCTATGTCCTGTAAGCATTAGACAGAGAGGAAGAAAGGAAACAATTTGGTGTAACTACTTAAACGTTGGATCGCGTGTAACAACCGTTCTTTTACTTCGAGTTTCTATTGTTCTTTCGCTATAGAGTTTATGATATTTTTGCTGAAATTTATCGTATCATTTCTGAGATCTCTCTTATTTAATGGATGAAGTTATTTGCTTGAATGATGTTCATTGATATCTTCGTCCACTCGGTTATTTTGATTTGGTTGCATCGAGATTCGTACGACTTTGTATAAAGTATCATAAAGCTTCCGTGAAAGCACGTAGAACTAATATACATACTAATATTTCATTATTGTTGAAGATAATTGTAGACTTATTTATCGGAATACTTTTTCTAATATTTTTATATTAAGTGTACTTAACGTAGAAGAATTTTCTAGCTACGAATTTCGTTGACTTAGGTGACTCATCCTGCTTATGAATAGGAAAATAATAGTAATTGATGTGCAGGTGATGATCATATTTGAAAAAAGACCGAGGTTTATTCCTATGTGCGTTAAGTTAGTAGTCTATAGGTACAAGATGGTAGTGAATGATTAAACGAATTGGGAGACTGAAGTAAATGAAAATTGTCATGGGAAAAGTAAGATGTACGGAGCGGAATAACAATGGCGGGCTTGTCAGAGGTTCGGAACATATGGGTCTTCCCGCGGCAGCATCCACGCCCTACTACATGCATTTAGTCAAATCATTATCTTGTCATCGTTGATGTATTGCTTTTTCTTTGCGATGGATATTACTACTACAACACAACGATGCTGTGAGAATGAATACTCTTAATGATTCCTAGTTAGCATTTATAGTTAAGCAGATGTAAATGGATATTTTACGATGTCTAATCAATGAACCGATTCTTTTATTCTTGATTTTCAACCAAGTTTGCATTACAGTTATGTAACCGTCGTTAAACATGGATCCGAATTATTTACGTTAAAAACATATTCCACATGTCGGATTCAAAAGAATCTTTCGCGACTCAGGTTGCATAAAACGCATAATTCGATTAATTTATTATTACCAGCCACATTGTCGGTAGTTCTAGTGTTAAACAGTGATATGAAATTCAATAAAATTGCACGAGTAAGTTTGCTAATGGGATGATGAGGTGTTTGCAATTAGTTCTAATAATTACATGAAAATTGGCGGTGAATATTTAACGGAAGAGTGACGGTTAGTGAATATGACGAGATATTCGAGGAAGAGTATGGAACTTGATCCTGCGCCGTATTTCCCGAGTGAACAAAAGGGGGAAATGTCTAGAGGTACGGTTGCTTCCGGGGTAGGATCACAATAGAGGCAAGTGCTGTACACGGCACGCGAACATAATCCTACTTAAGGCTATTTAGCGATGTATCGCATCAGAAATCACATCGCCCTCCGCGAATCACAGTCAACCTATCCTCCGTCGTCCCCTATTGCTGAAGACCTTAGTATTATTCAGCCAATATCCACCTGATTCCATTAGACCACTCCACAAACGTACGATAAACCGAAGATAAACGCCGGATAAATTCATTCGGTTTACACCAATGGATTTTCCGATTCACTTGCCGTGACAATTCATACGCAGCATACGAGCTTTCCCACGCTACTGTACTTCGTACTGTACCAAGAAAATAGTTTTGTTTTTACAAACAGTTCTAAGCCGGTAGTTATCATTTCAATTATCACATCGATTCTTTATGATTTGGTTTATAATAACGGTGAGCTGTTTTGGTGTGAACGAGATTACATGATTATTATTAGATTCAGAATTTACCTGTATTGTTGATCAAGTTGAGCTTTCTCAATTCTTTTGTCTTTCGCCCTGCGATTTTGGAACCATATCTTTATTTGCGTCTCCGTGAGACGAAGGGATGCAGCGAGCTCGAATCTTCGTCCTCTGGAGATGTATTCTCCCCTCCGGTATTCAACTTCTAGTCTCAATGTTTGTTCGCCGCTGAAAGTTGTCCTTTGTCTTCGTGGTCGACCTTCCTTTCTTCTCCTACGAGCCACTAAACACAATGACAGACATCCTTGTGTTAAATACACAGAAATATCAATTCGATGCTGATACAATAAACGATCGGGGATCCTTAATACGTTCGCTGTTAAGGTTTGGTTGAAAACCACTGATACAGCTCATCTTTTCTTTACAGTAATTTTGTACAATATGTTCATATTCAATTATACACGTAAAATATATTGGGTTGTTCGGAAAGTAATTTCGTTTTTTCCCGACAGAGGATTTAATTGTATCAGTTTTTTACCAGCAAAAAGGAAAAATTTTATGAGCGTGGAATCATGCTACTGCCAGAAAGATGGCAAAAAGTATTGGAAAAGAATGGTCAATATATAATTTAATAAAATATTTATTTATTATACGAAAATTGTCTACGAAAAAACGAAATTACTTTCCGAACAACCCAATACTATACCCAATAATAAGCCAAACAAAGCGTTTTATATAAATGTCACATATATGTGTGACATACGTGACATCTGGTAGCGAACATGTTAATGAGGAGACACAGTAGAGGACAGTTATTCAGTCTTCTGGTAACACTCGAGACGAATAGATGTAACGTGGTGTATTGTTAGGAAATCGTAGAGTTTTACTTCTTTCCTAAATTCAGCGATACTAAAGAGGGCTTAAAAAAGGAAGCAAGGACAAGATATGAATTAATTAAAAGAAGTTAAACAAGATCATTTTATAGCTGTTTAATCAACCACGTACTGTAATAAATACCAATTATAATATATAAATATGTGCCAAATACATTTGAAATGTTAACTCATATTAATGAGAAAATTGCAAACTTTGTATATGTATTTTTCAATACATTTCAGCACTTAGAAATGGTACTTAATACAATGAAGTAGATAATTAGTAGATAATCGTTTGCTTTAATATTAAACTAACTAATTTCAAAACAAACGGCTCAAGTATTCGATGTATTTTCAATCAATGTTTATGAACGATCACTCCAGTTTCATTTATACTAGTCTCCGTGTAATTAACACAGAGATGTGTTCCACCCTAAAACTATTTTAAGGTTTTCACAAATGCCCCATAATGAACCAATGATGATTAAGAAGACACGTGTGAGTCTCCCATCTAATTCCCAGCTTTTCCTTTTCACAGCCCATCTAACACCTGGCCAGGTCGGGAGATGAAAAAATCGAAACGATGCGTCCAATTATGGGTTTATAATCGAATACTGATATGTCAATTTATATCTAATCATCTAACGATTAACGATATTTTATAGCATGACATTATTTCTACATTATTATTCAAGCATAAAAAAAAGTGTAAGCGGTCGATGCCTATTATAAATCTGAGTCTATATTGAAATTTGAGCCGTGATACATATTGCAGAATAATTAGGATGTAGAGGCGAACCATGCCGGAAGTTGGACACTCGAGGCTTCGCATAATCTGGTTCCGAAGGGAAAGAAGATCCTAATTGCTCCTTGAACCTTATGCGACAACCCACTTGTGCTCATCTTGATTCTTTTACACTTTCAAGGCAGGAAATATTTATTACGCGATATCCTGGATTTATAGACAATTTTTCATTGCAAGTACGTGGTTTTGATTTTGGTTGTTTATATGAAAAACTGAAATGAAAATCTTACATAATTTTTATCCTTGTATAACGAGAATTTATTTCTTTTGGAGCGGTTTATCAGCTTTGTTTATTGAGGACTCGATTACGGATCGTTCATTGTTTATTTTATTAACTTTCGGGCATATTAGTATTTGTATACGCATATGTTTTTATCGTATCAGAAAAGGAAGAGAAAAGGAAGATCTTTGAATGAAGGGCGAGTATATTCTCGAAAACGCGTTTAACAATAACCATAACAACCCATTGCACCTCGATGAACTTATTGTCATGCGACTTAACTCTTTTTCTTTCTATCTTCCGTAATACCATTCTCTCTGTCTTCTACGCGATATCCGGGATAAGAGCGCGGTGATGGTTCTTTCGTGATATAATTATTACTTCCCCCATAACTTTCTCATCCTGAATTTTCTATCATTCCGAGTAATTTTAAATAGTATCTTAATACAATTACGCGTTTAAATATCTCGGCAATTATTATTCCGAATTGTGATTCACTTTTGCCGTCCTCGCGGGGTGTACAATATTTCATAATTGTATATTCATGTACATATTGAATATATCATTCTGATAAAATTCTATAATTTGGGGTCCTACCAAGGAAACGTAACTCGGGAATATTTTTCTGAATTACAGAAATTATGTGTTTGGATAAGTTGGTGTTAATGTAGATGTATTACTTATGGTGTTTCCATTTTTCGTTTAATAAGCGATTCTTTGTACATCTTGCGATAACAACGGCTTAAGGACCAAGCGAATAACGCTGGTTTGAGGAAATATAGCGGTATATATTCGACATTGGGATGCGGCCAACTGCGTTTCGTAATCTCATCACAATATCACCACGAGGTGGCGAAGCGGGATAAACCCCCTCGAATGTTCGCGTACGTATGTATATGTTTGGTTATAATAACTCTCGACAATACCTCACACACAGACCAAGGAGACAAATTTTTAAACTCCAACTACCGCAAAATTGTTAAAGAATTTTAACGACATTATGGAAATGAGAAATATTGTATTAAAAGTATTTTGCATTATACACCTATACACCGACGATGATAAAACAATATGAAACTGTATCAAGTTTAAAACAGTAATTATGATGATTTCTATCGTATGTTTATTATCTTGCCATTCGTTCGCGACTTTTTCTCACGCTTTAACTACCGACGATATATTTAGTTATATTTGTAGATTTACGTATGCGTCCTTAAAAGGAGGATGTATGGCAAAAATAAATGATTCGGTGCGATTAAGTCCATTATGCAAATCGGGCCGAAAAAATCTTAGGAAGCGAAACGTTATGAATTTGAACGTTTTTATTAAAAACCACGGACCCGTCATTTCGACTGCTTTGGTGGTTCTAGTGTGCAAGATTTATTTTGAACGAACTGAATTCTGATATTTCGAGGGTTTCTTATGAGAATACATCAGACACGGGGATATGCATTCGACTCATACGTGAATTCAATGTACACTTTGAAAGGTCCAAAGATTTGGACATATGTATCTACGTAAGCTCTCAACTAACGTCTTTACGCAAGTATGTTCTATATAACTGTATGACGAATCGGTAAGCAGATTTCTGATGTATTATGATGAGATATGTACGCTTTTCCCTGGACCGTCCAGCAAGAGGATATTAATCGTTTATGTTGCTTTGGAAGCATATTCTAAATGTATTTTTAAAAGCAATATCTATGAACTATTCAATATTTAGATATATGATATTATTTATTATTTGATAATTCGTGAATTATGTATAAGAGCTTTTTCCACAATGAGCATGTTACTCGATTATGAATCGAAAGCAATTACGATATGTAATTCAGAATTAATTCCCGGAGGAAATGCATCTTTTATCAATTAATATGCACTGCAATTTTTGTATTTGTTTTAAGTATCCCCCAAAAATATTTGTATCGTTAATATAAAGTATGCGAGGTAATTAGTGGGAAGGGTAGTAACTTACAGAATGCAGAGAAACCTTGGAAATGATGTTCCGCTACCGAATGGTGTGGCAGACTATGAAGATGCGGCGGAAGTGCAGCCGGATGTGCGAGCTGTGCTGGATGTAATGGATGATTGGGTACCCTCGGAAAAAATCCGTGCAAGAAGGGTAATCTCAGCGCAGGGGGATCAGAATTTTTCTCAGGTATTTTTTCTTCACTTGAAGATCCTCTTGTTGTTTTGATAATGTTTTGCTTATCTGTCCGATCTGATTGCGCTTCCTTTGTGTTATCCACCTAAACAAGTGTTTTACCAATCAAAATATGATCATGCTTCATTCCTCTATCACAGTACAGCGAATTATTACTATATAACTATTGTATATAGATTATTAAAGATTATATTGTTCTACAATATTGTCATAAACTTTGTTATATTTTCATGCGACTATGACTTTCAAATGTTAGATGTTACATGGGAGTATTATAGAATGTAATTTAAATACTGTGGAAGTTTTTACTTGTGTCGTTTCGTTGTTCGCCAGATTACATAAAATATTCGTGTCCGATGGTGTGATTTTATTTTGAGAAAGAACGTCCAGTGTGGAATCGATACTGGATCTTGATTTCGATCTTCTTTGATCATCGTTTTCGTCATCTTCAATCTTCTTGGTTTCCAGATGTCCATAAATACGAGCGAAGAATCGTCGCGGCGAGGATGGCCTTCCTGCTTTTGCAGACATTTAATCGTGATCCACGAATGATAGAATCAATGTCACCTTCACCATTCAAGGTTAATATAAATCGGTGAAGAATTTCAAGAAGTGCCTCCACTGGCAAGCCATTCACAATTCATCGATTGATCGAGTATATCTTGAATGCAGTACATCCAACACGTTACTTAACAATCTTGCTTCCTTGCTCTTTCTCTTTAACAAAATTTAAATTGTCTTTGCAGCTTCATTGACAATCGCCAGTGTCTTATATTTACACAGAAATTATAGGGTGAATATTTAAGGACAGATTATAATTTGTCCGCATTAATGTTGCACATCGAAGATACTTTATCTGTTGTCCATTACACTTTGAATACACTTGCAGGTCACAATGGATACTGTTTATAATATATAAATTAATTAACACATATGAGTTATTTCACGTACCGATTATATATCGTGTTGAAAATTTGCCACTGTCTATAATTAATTAGATCGTACTAAACGTATTAATTGAATATTTTAGGTTTGTATGATTAGAAATCATTTTGGATGCAGCTTTAGCATTAGTTCGTAAAGTTTCACAAGTGGTGGAGCACTAAAATGGAAAACGGTCCAGGAATGGTTCGGTACGAGTTGGCACGCGCATCTCAGTCACCTTGGTAGCGAAGACCATTCTCTCACCTCGTGGTTAGTACGAAAATCGGGAGGAGGGTGTTTCTGCTCCCTACCCTCGGGATATTCTTCCCCACCATCAGCTACCACCCCCGTTCCTCCAACCACCGATAATTCCATTCTCCTTTTTGTACCGCCCTTCAACGGAAGAGTACCTAACCATATTTTGGGCTGTTAAAGATTGTCAACCTAATCTAAACTCCTATTCATTCCTTGCTAACTTAGGATTTTCAGATTGTATTATTATATTTACTATTTTGACTTTGAAAATGTTAGGTTACGTTACGTGTTACCAAGAAAGGGATTCTAGTTGCGCAGATATTGTATTTAACAAAAATACAACAAAGTAGGTTGGTTTTGTAACACGACAAGTTGGAATGAAAAACATTCTATTATACAGATATAAATACTAAAAAGGCGGCACACTTTTTATTCCATTATCCCCTGAAGAGTTCAATCGTAAATTCTTACAAGTACTTAAACATTTATTTACATTGCATTTCAAAGGCAATGTAATAAATAGAGATTGTAAAGTACCACGTGGAAATATTTGTTGCATTCTAGTGGCGATAGTTACGATTTATGTATAATGATAATTAGTGTTTTAATTGGGAAAGTTGCACTGTGGAGACTTTGGAATAAAATAGGTTCCCAATAACGCAAATTGAATAGTATATTGATGATAATTTTACCTGAATTGAAATAGCGGACGATACAAGTGTCGGATCAAGCAATACAAATCAATGGAATCGTATTAATATGTTTAATCGGATAAAGGTATTAAACGAGGAACTATAGTATAATAATATCGAGCTTTGATTGAAACCATCAAAGAATTAATGAAATGGAAACATGCGATATTATTAAAGAAACATTGTCCAATGATTTTATGTGAGTTTCTTTAATGAATGTAGATCATTAAAGAATATAAATTATCTGAAAGAAATATATTGCAGGCTTAGATGAGGATCGTAAGATTTTGTATTAGTCCGATACAAATTGAACGGCACGAATGGGTAGTTCGTAATATCTCCTGCATTTCCGGTTAACCGCACATTGAACAATCTACGGTATTCTTTTCTCGTTCATCAACTGAAATCAAACTGCCTGACCCTTCGAAGATTTCGTATTCTTATTCTCTAGCAGTTGGTACTTATTACATTCTTATTCTTTCCATTCCCATCTTTATTGAAACATTAATTTCCTTCGATGTTAGTGAGTGTGCCTTTTATCATTTTATTTCAATTATTAGGGGTACCGGAGAGTAATCAATTTGGGAATGAAGAATTTCTTCGCATCGAAATTTGTGAATTTGATTTATTCATAAAGTATGTGAAATATAATTGGTTACTTTCTGGTACCCCTAATATATTTGATAGAATTGGATTCGTATGATAACTTGCAACATCTTTTATGCTTCGATTACTCTTGCATTATAGAAAACTGAAATTGCCAGGAAATCTGCGAATCGTTTTATTTTTATCGATGCGCCGCTTGTTTCGGAAGAACGTATGCGGAAATGGACACCTGTCATTCGAAAACGTTGTCGAAAGCATGTATTGACCGCGGCACGCGATAACGATAATTGTATCGTTGCCAGACGAAATCATTGTGGGCGTAATAATCGTAATACCGACAATAGGAATCGCACAAAGAGGATTAGAGATCGACGAGGGGACATACGCTCGGTTAGGAATTCAACGTGCGCATGCCTCACGTTCAGCGAATCCCTGTTGGTTCTCTCCTAATTACATTGATTTCTCCCAGGTCTCCGATTGGTTCATGGACAAACTACCATTATATCGTACTACCGCCGAGTTAACTGGGATAGGTAATTCTCACGCAAACGTAAAACAATCGGGATAATCTTCGCGGTAGTCTACATTAAAACTCGCCATTCTTTAAATACTATTTCTTTTAGTAGATTACTTTAGTTTTTATTCCACGACACTTCTTCATTACTTTAAACTTAATCGCATTTCTATTCGTACCATGAAGATGATGGTAATTGCTCCCGTCTTTTATCAGCATATATTAATTTCAATATTATAAGTCTTAGGAACAAGATATCGGATGAATAGTATTGTTATTTACGTTTAAACAATTTACCAACATTCACTAAATCTTCATTTACCAACTTTAATTTCCTTTCTTATCATACACATATATATCTTTATAAGTTACAAAATGCGTGCAATTCTCTACACAAAGGCTTAAAATAAAAGACAAAAATAACGACGTTTTATTGAACCAACTTCCGAGCACTCATTGAATTAATATTAACCGACAAGAATTTCTTGTAGTTTATCGAGCAACATGGCAAGATTGTATCAAACGCGTAGTTCTCCAGCGGCAAAAATCTCGAAAAGTAGTAAGCGCGGTCATAAAAATAAAATTTGCTTACGAAGATATGCTCAGAGTACAGGAAACTTAGAAATTCGTCCGAGAGCCGTTTTATATCGTATGTCCCTACCATTTAATTCCATCCTTTATAACAATGCATTATCAATGAAAATATACTTCCACCTTTGACATTTAGGTAAATCAGCTTATGGCGAAGGTATAGAAAATGTAGACGAAGGTACGCAACTCATGCAACAAAGTTTAGAACCGTTAAAAGAGAGATGGGTTGCATTAGGACTTTTTTGCGCTTTATCTTTCTCACAATGTTGCATATGGAACACGTGGGCTCCAATTGCGAGTTCTACTAGGAAAGCATTTCCCACGTGGCATAAACACTTGATTGCTCTTTTATCAAATTGGGGATGCATTACTTACCTTACTTGCTGCTTGCCTTGTTGTTGGCTCGTTTACAAAAAAGGTATTACATAGAATGCAAAATATTCATTCCCGAAAAAACGTTTTAAATAATATAGTATACATTATCGATATGTCTTACAATTACCTTACTAACATTGTTTGTTAGGTTTACATTTTCCTCTACGAATGGCTGTTATTCTATCAACAATGGCCACGTTTGTTCGATGTCTATCTTCGGACGAGAACCTTTTTACCGTGTATGTAGATTATTAGGATACATCATAATTGAAATTGATTTATTTCTCAAGTTTCTGACAGTGATCTTTCATAATAATATACTATAAGTCTCACATTCTTTGGAACGCTCAGTTGAAACAAATTACAGTAAACTCCCATATAACGCGAATTCCTACAACGAGCTAAAGATATTGTGACATTTTTTATATAACGCGATTCTCGTACAACGCGCTAATAAAATGCGGCAGTGTCCCGTTTACTTTAGTCGAGCATAGCATAGCTTGTAACTCCAATTTCCTATAACGCGATTTCATACAACGCGTGAAGTGTTAACCGTTTTATATGGAAGTCTACTATGAAATGAGGGCAATAATTTTTAAGCTGTTAACTATGTAAATCTGTAAGTATTAAAGAGAATATTCATCATGTTTTCAGATTAGTACATATGGCTGCCATTTTGAACGGTTTATCGGGAGTAATAGTCGGACCTATGACTGCACTTTTATCCGCTGTATGGTTTCCGCTTGGCCAACGGACGACAGCTACAGGTAACGATCGTATTCCTAATTATTAATTCCATATCGATGCATAACGAACGCACGAGTTTTAGAGCGATTTCGAATTCAAATTGCAGGTATATCTTCCGCGTGTAATCAATTAGGATTGGCAGCATCCTATTTAATCGGACCAGCCATTGTAACTGGTTCAACCGCAGATAATGATATTATTAAACAAAGTAGCGGATTTCTGAAAAGGAATCTTGCCCACGAAGATCTTTTGAATTCATCACAATATTTAGAATCTTTACCTGCAGCAGTAATTACTGCCAATGATTCGTTGAACAAAATGGCGCTTCACGTGCAAATCATGTCGCTTATGAGAATCGGTAATGCTGCATTTATGGATTATTTTATTCACAATAATAGCAAGTATTGCATTGACTCATAAATAGTTTGCCTTTTTCATTTCACTTGGTTTGGTAGAAGAAAGCTTTTTTAATAAACAAACGATTAGTTTGTATGTTAAAGTCATTGACGAGTTACCTATTTTATGGCAAGAAGTTTTAAATAATAATGGAGAGTATTTCTAGGCTAGAATTATTAAATATTATTTATTATGAATCAACCCAATACTAATTACAATTAATCGTTAATCTTTCGAAACCACTATCGAGATTTAATATTTGCGTATACATGCTAGGTGCACGTACTAGTTTTTAATATTTTTATCCGCATCTCCGATTTACGAAACTTTCGATTTCAGAATTTGTCGCACAATTTCTCGTTCTTTTGGGCATTTTGTGTTTCTTTCCGAAAGAACCTTGCCACAATATCGAAGTTTCCGAAATACCCAGTCGTCTTGGTCTCATGGAATCAATATCGTATCTTCTTCGGTGTGTAAATATTTCAACTTCAATTTCTTACTTTCTGCAATGAAATCAAAAAAGAATTTGCTGTTACAAAGTTCGAGATATGTGAAAAACAAACCATACGAAATCACGTCAGGTTGTTTTCCATACTGAACATTTCATTCCAATAATTATTGCAATACATAAATCGATTAATATTTAAAGACGAACAGCACATTTACTTATCAATTTACTTAATACATAACTTTCATTCTATCCTTTTAATTAATCTCAATAACATATCCGCCGCATCATTACATGATTTTTGTAGGAATGATAAATTACGAAAATAATTATTTTATATGTTAATTAGTTTGATGTATAATACGTATAATATTAATACATATTTGCCTAAAAAAATATAATCGCTTCGTAAGACACCATTTCATCCAACTCTAACAAGTCCCTTTGGCGCAGAGGATAGCGCGTTGGACTTCTAATCCAAAGGTCGTGGGTTCGATCCCCACAAGGGATGGTTTCTTTTTTACATATTAATTTCCATTTTAAACTTTCAACAGTATTGAAGCAATATTAATTAATAGTAATTCATAACGTTTTGCACGGACTTCTAGTTATTTGTTAATTATTTCATCTTTGTCCGTATAAGGAAGAAGAACATGTGGCAGTTGTGCATGGCAGCTGCTCTGAGTCAAGGGGTAATTGGACCGTGGCTGGCAATGATTACGATGACTTTTGGAACTACGATTATGCAAGTTTGTTATTTATCACATGATACGAATAATAACTTGTTCAACAGCATAATTATAAATACCTTTATTTTCTCTATTTAACGGAATTTACATTGATTTTTCTTGATCCGTATTTAAAGACTAGTTACTTCTTTTTTAGAAATATTACAATCCTTTCATATGATGCATATAATATTATCCACTTTATTGGACTTAGTAAAATAATTGAAGCAGTCGGTACTTTTTAATTAGCAAGTAATGAATGTGATAATAAAACTTGCACTTTGATTTTTAGGACGAAGCTGATAAACTTGCTTTTTGGACAATTATGTGTAGTAGTATCTTGAGCCTCATTACATCCCGTATGACTGACATTTTTCAAGGTCACGTCAAAGTTGCAATTTACATACTTCTCATGACATCATCGGCTATGTTCCTTTGGGTCTTGTTGCTGGATAATCGGGTACTCGTTTTCCATAAAGATGAGCTTTACGCGGCTGTAATACTTGGAATATCTGCCAGCTGGTCCACGCCTGCTTTGTTTCTTGAGCTTGCCTCCGAAATCGCGTTTCCGGTCTCGGAAGCCATCGTTGGCGGATATATGATTTTCCTGTCGAACTTGATCGGCACAATATTCTACTTCTCTTATTTCGTTTCTGGAATAGGTAATGCCACCTTTGGAATTTTGGTAAAAAATCTTCATAGAATATTATTACCTACTTCTTAATATTTTAAAATTCCCAGATATATCATATATGTTACAATTCCACCATATTTTAATTCAGAATGTTATGTTGCATTTGAGAATTATTTTATTCGTGATAACAGCAAGTATTAATAACAATTAATTGTTAATGTTTTCGAACTCACTACGAAATGTCTAAAAACATTTAGTTTAAATATTAAATTAAATTATTAGTATATACACATATACTATAACTGGCGTTTAATCCGAAAAATGCTTTATTACATATCACACAGACAATGATATATTAAATATAATTTCGAATATAATTTTAATCCAAACACAGGGGAGCACTGGTCAAGTTATTGCGTATTCATAAATTTAGTAGTAGCGACAATACTCGTAATGTATGCAAAAGAAGAATACAATCGTACAAAGATAGAGTGAGTAATCCTTCATATTTTCAATTCAATTCAATTGCAACATATCAAATTAATATCAATGGTATTAAACACCATTGTATTACTCCAGATCTCGCATGGTATTTGAACTACAGCAAAGTAGAAGTAACACCGGAAATACAAGCAAGTCCACGAGAAATGATGATGGCACGTGAATCGCGGATATTTCCGCTGCCTCGGAAGTTTGCTTTTCTTACGTTAATGTTATAATTTTTATTCTATCATGGTGCTTTTAAAAGTCTGCGTTTAACAATTAGGCAATATGCGAAATTTATTCAATATCCAAAATATGATTTTAGATATCATAATTTTTTAAATCTTTGGAAAAATATATGGTACAAACGCATATTTAAATAAAAGATGAATTTTCTTATAAAATGGCAATAAATGCCACAAATTCAATACATATATTGAAATCTTTTTATCTAGACTCAAGAACAGCTCTTTGCACAGATCTTTTTTTATCGGAAATTAAACTCTTATTGATACATTATGAACTTTCGATGCAGAAAGTAATTAATATAAGAAAGTCTTGATATTAAAAATGAATATAAAAAAGATTAAATTTCTCATACATAATTCCTGTAATAGGTAAGCATTATATAACTGTAATTGATCCTTTGCATGTACAAGATGTGTGCGATTCAAAGAGGCATCACTTTCAATCAGAATATGAATTAATTTCGTGTTTTTATATGGCGTATTCTCTTTTTATTGTACTTTATCTTTATAAATATAGTGTCAATAGGTGTTATTGGTTCCTAAAGAAGGCAGCACGTTCTGCAGATTCGTACCCCTGTTGTTAAACAAGGAACTCTGGGTATATTATCGTTTCACAGTGTTCCCCTACTTTTGCAAAGAAAAGAAACTCCGTATGTTTTATTGAATTGTCATTCTTTGAGAGTGCAAAGGACACGTAAAACTAATTGAATGATAAACAAAGAAACTGCACACTGCATCGCATTTACCTTACATAATGTAAATCAATATATGTGAAATGTCGATTTGTTTTAACATGTGACAGCGCGTAAAAAGAGGATATATAGTGATAGACTTCAGTGTACAGAGTCAAAACATTGAATGATGGTGCACCAGAAATTTGCAATAATGCAACAACTGTAATTCCTTTGTAACTTATATGCGACTCCGCAGAATCAGAATTCAAACCTGAAAGGGGTTGCTTATAATTAAGACACCTGTTCCTGCGCTTTTTTGCAATCATGGAAAAACAAAAACAACGCCAAGTGAGTATTGTCAGTGTGTAAAAGACAGTACTTCCAAAATGCGCATAAGGCCTTTGTGTTATTAATTTGTTACTAATTTATGCTCTTTACATAATGTCCCATTATACATACATGTCGCATATAAGAATCAAACCTACCGGACATACATTAATAAAATAGATATATCTTAAAGTAAAACTTATCGGGTTGGCCAAAAATTGGTGTGGATTTTAACGTATAAATAGAAAACTATTTTCATTCAATTCTATGTAGTTTTGTAATTTCTCTTTATTTATTAATGTATCGTCCGTTTCGACTTATAATATTCTCGTATGTTTTTCACACCGTATCCCGAGTTGTAATCCCTCTATTTTGCTGCAAAAAGTCGATGCAAATCTCAGTAACTTTTTGGTCAACCCAACAATTGTGGTAGAAAATTTCATAATCTTTATATCAATGTACATGTGCAGAAAAATATACAGAAAAAAAGAAAGGATAGAACAAGGCAACTTGCCTTGGAACGTGAAATACCAGATGCACCAACATTGGAAGAGTTTGAATGCCTGCTTGGAGAATCACCTACAAATTATCCTAAAGGTGAAGGTATTGAAAATATGGAGAGTGAGTTACATGCTGCAGCGATTGATACAGAATTTTATGAGAAACAAACCGCAGAAAGAGCTATGCAAAATGAGGAGTGCATCTTGCGCATTGAAACTTCTGAGGTATCTACTTTCTTATTTTGATACTAAAACCAGTAACTGTTTTATTCTAATAAATATTTTTGATAGATTGTAGCATGTCATTCTAAAGATGAGGTTGATTATGATAAAATGCCATCATCTAGCAATGATAATGTAGAAGAGAAAATAGAAGAAGTCAGAGTAATTGTTTCTACAATTGAGTTATTGGATACCTCACCTACAGCACCGCTTGCTGAAAATGAAACTACGATACCAAGTGTAACACACTCAAAGTCTATTGTAACAGACTTAAAAAAAGACATAACACATAATAAAGGATTGGAAAGACATTCAGATGTAAATGTGGAGAGAACTGATTGTGTAAATACTGCTATTAAGGAAGTTAAACCATTCACAGAGACTCAGTTAATATCACTTTACAATAACCAAGAGCTTGGAATGGTTGATATGTTTATATCAGAATTCACAGATATTCAGCTCAGAAGTGCCCCAATTAAACAGCAACACAGATTGCATGAACTCCTTATGAGTTATTTACGAATTAGAAATCACTTGATTGTAAACTCTCATGAATTAGAGGGATTAAAAAAGTCTTGTAGAGAAACACAAAAGCAATTGTGGTGTTTAGATAAAGTTTCTATCACAGAACATGGAGAATGTCAAGATGGAAATCCTGTTAGTGCCACTCACGAATATTCTATTGCACATTTTAATCAACAAGCATTAACAGCTTTATCAAGAAATCTCTCAGCAATTAAGGAAATGTTACACAATACTCAAGCGCTCTATTGCTATGAAGCAGAAGTGCTGAGATTGCAGATTGAACATTACATCCAAAGAGTGTCTGTTTCTTGTAAAGAGTTCACCAATCTTCCGCAAAATGCACCTGTAAATCTCATGCCGGTACAAGCACCTTCACAAACATTACCACAACTTATAGAGATTAGGATGTGTATAACCATATTGTTCAATTTTCAAAGAAAATTGTTGAAAGATGGAAAATTTGTAACTGACACCAGGGAATGGCTTACTAAGCTAGTAGCAATATTACTAAGATTAGCGACATGGCAAGATCATTTATTCTTATTAAATCATATCCTAAGATGCCCTGGAGGAGTAATGAATTGGGCGCGAAGTTTTATTCAGACACCAACACCACAAATTGTTGCTGGATTAACTACATCTCCATTTAGTGATCCATGTTTGGATCACATGATTGCTACATTAGCTGTTATTCTCTTGCCTGTTAAAGACAGGGATAAATTTTTAGAACAGGTATATTAAAAATTTACCTTTATTGTTTTCATTTTTTTACCGAAAAGTAATCAATTGGGGGACGGAGATTATTTTCGTATCGAAATTATCAGACTATCTAATAGAATAATGTTTAATACGAAAATATAAATAGAGTTTTATAAAGTATGTGAAAAATAACTGATTACTTTCTGGTACCCCTAATAGAATACAGCCGAATTATTATTAAATTTCTATAAAAATATAATCCCCCTCATAATAATTTCAATATTTAGGTTCAGCTATCATTACAAGATACTGCAACTAGTCCAGGAGATACAGTGTGGGTGATGTTAGATGAAGAAGGTGAAGAGGATGAAGACATAGCTAACATTGGCGCAAATCTTTTCGAAAGTGACCTCATATCTTTGCTTCATCAGATTCCATTTAATAAATTATTCGAGCACGTATTGTATATCACGTGCCAGAACGACAGATATTATCAAAACAAACATTTTATTACCGAGCATCATATACTACGACTGTTCGCCTTTTTTACTGTTTTCGTCAGACTTTTAAAACAAGGTCTAAGAACATACGATTCACCAAGATACCGGCAATTAGCAAAGCGTTTAAGTGCATTGATTAAGGATGTTGTTCAGTATGTTACTGATCAATGGGAATTATTTGATAAGAAACAGGTACTAATACATTATTGTTCGATATAGTATGCTTTCGAATTGTTAAGTAACATCTGAACGTTTTTTAAGCTTACAAATTCTTTTATTTTCACAGACTATTGATAAAGCAATGTTATTGAAGCTGCAAATGGAATACGACTGTTTTTTTCTGAGGGCCACATTATGTATATTTTCATCTCGTCGCTTAGGTGCTTGGCAATATCTCGCGACTGTCCCATATCATATTGTATCCTCAAGTACATTATGGCATATTTTTTATATTTTACATACTGACTCCATATCTACGGATACATCTAATATATCTGTAACTGGTAAGCGTAAGAAGGTTGCCGAAAGTAGTATATGACCCGTTATTTCTGAAAGTGGAGGTTTTTATGAAAACTTAAGTAAACATAATTTTCCACCACAGACTGCTATCTTCTTTTTGTTAGTCATCATATTGAAGTTGAAAGAAAAACTGGACTTATACCACTTTCAAAAGAACGGCTAGTATAATGAAAGATAATGCATAATATATCCTGTTTTGTATTCCCTTGTAAAAGATTGGGAAACTGACTTAAATTGTCCACAACTCCGTAAGAAATTTGAAGAGAAGTTAAGCAGTATGCCAGGTGACGAGTCTTATTTTCTTTTGACAACATTCGCTAATATGGCTTTGGCAAGAGCTGAGAAAGATTATGATTTCGTAAAAGCAACGACTATTGACTTATTTCAAGTACGTGACGTTTATTCTACAAAGTTTTACTTGCTTAACATAGTTCCAGCAATAACTATACGTTCTAGATTGGATTTCTCAGTGAAAAAACGCAGGAATCATGCTCAAAGGATGCACGATCTCTTTTAGCTAATTTAACAAATAAATATCCCTCGCTACTCTCGGACATCTTACGAAAACTGAAGGAAAACTTTGTATCAGTTGGAAAGGTACTAAAAACTTATTTAAGAATTATATCTGTGAAAACATCGAACATATATTGTCAAACAAAATATTGCAATTGCAGTTAAGCTTGTATTTATTTACTGAATTAAGAATAGAGAAATGGGTTCCGCAAGAACAGGACATAACAATCCTTTCGACATGGCTGCATCAATATTCTCTAACATCCACAGAAAGTTACTTAGCCCGGTTGATTCTCACTCATTTAAATTGGGGTTTTGATAAGTAAATAATCATTTTTCTACATATAATTATATTTAACGTGTTATTTGAAAATTCTTCTTCTATATATCTTTTTCCAGAAGTGGTAACTTGTACCTCGACATTTATTTACATAGACGTGTTGCATTACTGATTGTGGAGCTTACAATGAAATACACACCCGACACGCCCGCTCAAAATGCATCATTATTAGCAGAAAGTGTGAAACAGGTATACTCTTTAAATATAAAAATCTGACGGTAAACATAAAATGTAATTGACTTAAGTTTAAAAACTTGCAGGTTTCCTCAATGGTGAGACCACAAAACGCTGAGCATGCTTTTTCTTTATGGGCATGGGAAATGATTTCTAGGCTCAAACTACATCAACTTGATCAAACCGACGCAATTTGTCAACATGCAATGAGAAACCCCACCGAAGCATTTACTAATATACCAGACATAGAATCACATTCATATCTGGAAATATTAGCAACAGGCATAAGAGAAAAACAACCAATTGCTTGTTATACAGCAACAATTATGACGCTATGGGGCCACTCTGTTCCCCTGATTTGCGCGAAAGGTTTTAGCCAATTGCAAATATTGCAATGCTATTATAAATATGAGCAAGTTCTGATATCGCTGCATCATATTATTCCGTTATTCTTGGATTGCACGGGTTCATTATTAAAAAATGATAAATTTGTAAGCCTGATTATTTCATTAATTTCTGCTGACCGAACGTATATGAAGATGGCCAAAAATCTCATTGCCCCGGAATTTCCTGGGCCGATTCTCAAACAGTTTTCAAACATGATGCAATCTCATTTATATAAATTTAGAAGGTATCTAAGATTTCTGTGCTTAATTTACTCTATTGTTGATTCATGTTGCTTTATTGTACACGTTTTTATAGGTATTGCTTATCTAGTCCTGAACGCTTTGTGCATTTATGGTTGAATGTACTTGTACTTGTGCCAGACTGGAATAAGGATCAGAATGTGATGTATTTAATGGACACAGTAATACGCGCTGCGTTTTTTCATATGGACACGAAAGAAACAATGGAGGACATGTTTAAAACCCTATTCTCAGTAAGAAAGTGTCACACACTCTGTCGCTAATTATTTAAGCTCCTATTACTCATTAAATTTGAAATACTTTTTTACGAGGTTTTCATTATCGCACGTGTTTTCTTGATAATATATTATGCTTTGTAAAATCGTCATACAATGACATAAATGAAACGGTTTTTCATTACAAATTAATTTTTTTATTATAATGTCTTTTCGTAGAACTAAAATATATCGTTTAATTTAAATAACATATACATTTTAACAGCTTACCATAGAGGGAGGTAACGAGGTATGACTTACTTCTCTTATATTTTGAGTGTAGGCTTAGGATAAATATATCTGGAGCTACTGAAATATTACTTATTTACTATAATACATTTAGTGTTAACTATGATTTGTAAGTCTTATCAATATATTATTTTTAGAACATATCTAATCGAACAGCAGGATCACTAGGATCCTTTTTAAGCTGGGCAACTGGATCTTCAAATTCTGTTAGTCTTCTGGGAGGATCTGTGCAGTCAATTTGGGTTGCTTATCAAGTTTTGTCAATCGAGCAATATGATAAAGAAATAAAAACAGGCCTGTGGCGAGAGATTTTGCGCGAACTATCAATACAGTCTAAAATATCATTGGATACTGCCATTAAGGTATAACTTTGTGTAGTGAAATGTACATAATACATTTATTGTAAAATGTGGACATAGAATAATTAAAAAATGTTTTTAGAGAGCTTGTGCAACAGTAAAAATGCAACCATTCAGCGTAAATGGATTAGCTATATATCGTTGGTCTCAACAAGCGCTGGATACGCCAATGGATCATCCAATCCTTCCTCTTTTGTGGCAGAACTTTTTCACCTTGTTTTTAGCCAGAGTTCCTACAATCTCAGGGTTTGGATCCCAGCAAATGATTAAATTTCTATTGAATACAATTTGTGTACGATGTTCATAATATATATAATTTCAGAACAGTGGATCATGGCGGAGTTGGCGAAAAATTTTTCGAGGGCATGATTAATCTGAGTTATTTAAAGAAATTAAAGAAAAGACTACATGATACTACTGAATACTTTCAAATTAAAGGAGAGAATGATCTAGATAATGGACAACCAATCACTGATGAGAGACGAGTATTTTATTTCAATGCAGCAAAGTATGTAGAGGGAAAAGATAAATTCTGTTATAGTTGAAATGCAATAGTGTATAATTAATATGTGTTTGCAGATTTTATAAAACTTTGAGTTTGTGGCTCGAAGAACCAAGATTACAAGAGGCAGGACTTTATCTGCCTGCTTTACCGCCGCAATATATGTCCCAAAAATTAGTATTACTCGTTCAAGGTGATAAGGTCAGGCTTCATATTTTTTACCGCAAATGGTGAAACCTCGCGACGTTAAGAATAAGTGGTTTTAATTGTTCTTACATATATATTTTAGGCACCATGGCTGGAGTATGTTGACTACTGGTCGGTTCAACAGAGCCAAATAAAAGCTGTTCAGGAATGGCAACGTATGTGTTTCAGAGAATCCGATAATCAAAATCAGAAAGGGATGCAGGTGTCCAATACTTCATTAGAATTAAGTGATCCACTCGAAAGAATTTATCGGAGACTGAATACATACGAGAATCCTATTCCGCCACCACATTTACATCGAAATTATACCGTTCTGAATTGTGTTCCGAGGGAAAGCTTGTATAATTCGGATTCAGTTACCACATTAATTAAGCCACACCTCAAAGTAATATTGGATTATGCTCAGACCTATAATTTAATTGTTTCTGAGCATACTGCAGTAGATTGCAGTTTCTTGGAGCTGGTACCTACACTTTACCGAGAAATTGAAAATCAAGTAACACTTCATGCATTATGTGATCCAGCATCACCGAATCAAAAACGAACGAGATCTGGCACACCTCCTACTGTTCATTGTGCCGGTGCAGCAGAAATTGTAATCAAAGTACGTCTTCACGTTTTTCATTTCTTCCTAATAACATCTCATGATATAAAACTATTCGATGTATTTTGTTATAGTTTACAAGATGTGCTATTTTGAAATTTTATCTATTTTATCTATGCTTATATATTATTACTCGCCGTTTTATGATAGTTTTTAAGTTATGTGTCAACTATCTTGATCCATTTTCATCTTAGTTGCACTTGCTTACTCTTGCGTCACTTATTTTGTTGTAACTATACTTATCTAGTATTATGTTTGATATTCAGGTATCCGAAGCTTATGTGAACGATGGCGTGGATCACATGATTACACAAAACAGAGCAGAATATGAAAACTTGTTAGTAAAAGCTAGTCAACCACCACCTAGCAAAGTTACTTATGGTTGTGTGTTTGCTGATCATTTAATCTCGTATGTACTCCAGTTTAGTATAATTTATATAAGGATCGTTTAAATTTGTATTACCTTTGATTCGTTTATTATAGAATGTTGGAACATGAGTTAACTATCAGTCGAACAAGTGAAAACTCAACGATATTACGTAAAGTACAGGAGAGTGGAGTTCAGTTGTTTTATCATATCGTTGAATTTTATACAGAAGAGGCATCGCTTTGTCCCCCAACAAAACAACTAATTACTACTTGCTTAGAAAAATTGGGACAAGTAAATATCATCGTGTATTTGATGATTCACGTATATATAAGAGTTCGATACATATTTTAATAATGTCCATACATTTAAAGTTATTTATTAGTGGAGAGGAGAGTCAAGGTCCGCGATTACTTAAAACTATTATGCAAAGGCCAAATCTTGGTGGTTTACTGGGACCACATTTTACACCTGTTGCTGGTGGAGCATCGACCTTTTTACAGATGTACCAAACTGTCGTAGAATTGTCTACTGGCACCAATGTCGATCTTTGTTTCGTACTGCTTTCAAAAGTATGTAAGTTTTAAAATAAATAGTACTATCATCCATTTTATACATCATTTGTGAAATATTTCAGTTTGATGTTGGAAGTTGGTTGAACTATCGCCGACCGAAATTAAGCGAAAGATCAACATTTATAGACCTGATATCAAAAGCTCTTTCGAACATAGGATTTAATCCAGAGGAAGATAAGCTCATCTTACATGAGGTATTTTCGATTTCAATTAGGTATTGGATTTATTACTAAACATTTATTTTATTACATATATCTTATTACAGTTGTTTAGAAATCATTTGCGACTTGTTCTCTTGCACGAATTCCCTGAACATTATGGAGAAGTTCTTAGCGCTGTGCTAAGAGGAAGTGAAAGTCAAAACTTGTCGTTAGATGTTTGGCGCGATTTACTGGGAGCCCTTAGCGGTAAACCAAAGTGCGCTCCGCCAATACATCCGTGTAAAGTGAGGGATGAAATTCGACACTACGCTACTGAACAAAGACTTCTTTCCCGACAAGAGGTACGTTTAGCAAGAAGCTAATATTATTAACACGTTGACGCGCCCTGCCGGTCATTGAATGCAAATTTTAAGATTTTAAGACAAAACAAAATCGGTTCAGCACTCTTAAGTACTAAATATCTTTTAATTGTTAAGTACCTTAATGAAAATAAATAGATATTTTCACATTAACATGATGATTACGCTCTCAATACAGATGCATGACACAGCTATGTTATTAAGTAGACATTTTATGAAAGAACGTTTGCAATATGGACTTTACGGATTGTATCCAAAATACAGAGTGTATAACGAACCGCTAACCATGTTTCTTGGAATGGTGGGTCATGCACTTGTTGTATTAACACTTCAGTCTGACAGGGGCTCATTAGCAGACCAATGTGAGTTTATACTTACATTTACACTAAATAATTACTTATTCGTGCATATAATAAGTTACAACTTTAATTAATTCTGTTGTATTTAAAGTGTGTGAAAAAATATGGCCTGTCCTAAGTGACATGTATGCCCCATGGATCACACCATACTGGACACAAAATTTAAGAGAACCAACAGCTGCCTGGATACAGCAACTCACGGATGACAGATCTGTTTTATTACCATGGATTATCACAGATGGTTCTTACGCCAATAGAACAATAGGAATGTTTGTGGAATGCATTCGATTTATCATTGATACAATGCCGGCTTCCAGCAAGATTCTTTCCTTTGTCTGGCAATTTTATGTTACTAATTTTGCACATGCATCCGTGAAAGATCATGTCTTGTATGTTATTCACGGTAACTTTTTATCACTGCCGTGGGATCGTTTTTATCCAAGTATAAATGATGTGGAATCTATGATAAAGGTGGTTGATCAGTATCTTCCCGATTGTCATTTATTTCTTGGAAGCATATTTACATATGTCAATTGGACGGCATGGGTAAATGATTTACTTGCAGTGCACTCACTACCTATTGCAACTAGAATGCATATTTGCTTGCTTAACTTGTTAGTGAAATTATCCAACGAGCCAAATGTCAGACAGGTGAGAAGACTTAACATTGATACGGTATTAATAACATAAATAAATATGCCTTGTATCTTTTACATTTAAATTCATTTTAATTCAGAGTGAAAGAGCTATTCAATTAATTATTGAAGCTGAGAAATTTTCTTGGCATTTAGTGGACGCGACAGCGTACGATCAAATAATTAATTGGCACGTCATGAGTTGTGATCCAAGAGTGATACTGTATCTTGACAACGATGCTATTCATCCAATTGATACGGCTGTTAATAAGTATGTATCCTATTTTGACCCACATCCGTGTTAAGTTGTAATTCAACTTTCCATATTCACAATTAACGATATGTTTTCCGTAGCTTGATGAAAATAGTGGCAGCTTATGATCCTACTATTACTCACTTTCACCCGACTACATTAAAGAAAAGACAGATGTATGTTCGTTCTTCTATAAAATTGTTAGTGAATTGTACGAGTCGATATAAGTCTCTACTATCGACAAATTCAAAAGCTTTTGCAAACGCGTTATCGCGAATGTTAGATGAAATGGAGGCTATTATTACAAGCAGTAAGTATCTAGCTTGTTTAGTAAGATTAAGAATTACAACAGTGAGAACAATATAATTAAATCAATTTTATTTTAGCTGTTTCGCAACCACTGCAAGTCGGAGAGGCCGGTTTGTTAGTAACAGAACTTCTTTATTCCGTAAATCAAAGTGGTTTATTAGTAGAATATATTCGTACTAGTTGGACATCCTGGTTATTAGAAAGAACAGCTAGCAGTCCAGTACTTATGGGTGTATTGAAAGTTATAAGTATGGCAGTGGCATCTCCGTCCACACTTGGCGAACTTATGGAAGCCTCGCTAGAAGCGTATTTCAAATTCAATGGTATGTATACCGTATTTAATATAAGATTAGTAAGAACTAATTTGTTTACAGAAAAGTGATTTATTGATTTATTTCATAGTATCTGAGGAATCTCGCCCTACTTGGGCATCAGTTTTAACCGTTCTCCAATCACCAGTACCACGGCAACCACCCTTAGAGTCAGTTTTAGTTGCGGAAGGAAGGTTCCTTGCACTTTACTCCGTCTTACTCAAAAGACTTCCATCTTGTCGAGATATAAGAGAAGAGGGCATGCTGCTTATAAATTTAATCGATTGGATTACTGCGATTAAACCTACGTAAGTATTGTCTAGAAAGAAACAAGAATATTGCATTCTAATACTGCACTTTCCAACTTTAGAGATATTTCTGAAGAAAAGCTCCCTTTGTTATGGGCAAAAGCTTGCGAGTTAGCATATAGACAATGTCAGTATAGTGAGAATACTATAATCGCTGCCAGAGCTATAAAAGGATTAGCGCGTGCCTTACTGATAATGGCGGATGACATGGGTCAGGGATGGGGTATATTAGGCGCAATTGGACTTAGAAAAGGTTCGCAATTATCAATACGGTATGTTGATATTCAGGATTTGTATATTCTTCGTAATATTTGAAGTTGCTAAACTAATAATGTCAAATCTATAGTCTTATATTTCTTGTTTGCCTTTTAGGTGTAAATTCTTAAGCCGTGCTGTAGCTGTTTATTGCTTAGCTCAATTACCTGAATCAAAGTCGGAACAACAATTAGTGCGGTTTACATCTCATGCACCTGGTGTAGCACCTTGCAGGTCAACCGATCCAAGTACAATGGAAATACGGCCGAGTGCCGAGGCAATTAAAGCCATGCAAAGTTTAGAAAGCCTTCTACTGAATAAACAGTATGCTGAACTTAAAGGAGACGTAGAACGTTCGATCAGATTGATTAGGGATTCTGCAAATTCACTTCATAATGCTGTAGCGGTTGTTGGTGCGCTCACGACGGAACTTTATAATCAAAGATATTTGCACGTTTTAACAGAGTAATTCTCCACGTCATTCCGAGTTCCCTGTTCTCCGTATGAAGGCAAGTGTAGAATTATTATTTAATTATCACGAACGAATGAGTCTTATGCAAATCTAGTCATAAATTATAATTTTATAATTGGTTTAAATGAAACACGAATATTATTGTATTTACCAGAATTGAAATCTTTAGTGATAATATTTCATTCATAACTCATCAGGTATTTTTTTCAGCGAATGATATTTCTGAAATATCATTTCTACAATTATCTTGTTTGTTAAACGGTGAAATTTCATTTGCTTTAAAAACCGTGAAAGAGAATTAAGAATACTTTGGACGTGATTTTGCATAGCAAATAGTTCTAATTAAAAGTGTCGTATTTCTCTTTTCTGATAACGTATTTCCAGTTAATTAGCGCGTTAAATTTGCCCGACAACCAGCCGTGTTTTCGCATTGATTTCCATGCACCTTTTTATTTTGCAGCATAAATGTTTTAATTTTATCGTCTGTATAGTATTATTATTATTATTATTCCATAATATTATTTGCAATTAACATAATAGAATACATTCTTGATTTTATAGAATATTTGGATCAATGAACCTTTATTTAGAACATTTTTATACAGCATGCACAAAGATTCTGATTAGAAAATATAAACAAATATTAGTTAGAGTTGTTTCAATTTCGTTCACAGCGCTGCATGGAAAACAGCAATTTTTAAAATCACGGGATAAAACCGTAGCACATCAGTGTGATATAAAGTATTTCTTCAAATAAATCTGAAATCATTTCTAAAAATTAATATATGCTACCACCCTCTTTATATAATCTTGCAGAATTCTAACATAGTAATATTCAAATCAAATTATTCTACCAATAACGAATATAATTGTTGGAGATGATGTATATAATTATAATTATATCAAAAAGCAATATATTTTAATGAGAGACAATTTATTTCCTAAATAGTGAAGCATATCTCAAGTTAATAAAACAAGAAATAAAACAAAAACATCGCGTCTAATACGTGTATTGGGTTTAATTGAACTGATGGCTGTGTATAAAATTGTCATTGTTTAATTCACTGTATTGTTTATGAATAAAAAGTTTATAATTGTATTTATTATAACACATTGTAATACAGAAAATCGCATAACAGTCTGAGTCTTAAAATTATGTTGTATAAAGTGGCAGTAGTTTTTAAAATATAATAATCAACTTATAACTATTATTATATGATGTAAAGATTCATTGACACGTTTCAGTATACATGAAAGGAATTGATGCGAGATTGTGAAAGTAAATCATGTCCATGTTAACACTAGAACTACGGAAGCCGTTAAAATGATGAGTCCGCGGAATTTAATAAAAACGTTTAAGTTTATGTCGCAATTTCATAGACTTTCATAGACAATTTCTAGCTCGAGCTACACAATGGACGTAATTAAATCGTTGAATCTATTTACTCCATCGATTCCTGTTTTTAAAGATATATACGTGAATGTATAAATATAGATGAATATATCGTCCGTAGTTCTAGTGTTAATCTAGATAAAGAATAAAACTATGTATATGTAAAATAAATTTCAAATAAAATAGATTGCGAGCAGGTAGGATATTTCATATTTTCAGCGAAGTTACAGCGTTTCTCAATAATTCAGAAGCTTCTCCTGTTGGATATTCAATCAATTCGCATTGAAACTGATCGCGAAATGCATTTTGCAGTATTGGAATTACATCTTCTAGAGTAACATTCATGTTAAGTTCTTTACTAATACTCGTAACTCCTTTACCTTCTATACCACAAGGCACAATGTGATTAAACCAACGTAAATCCGTATTGCAATTTAATGCTAAGCCATGCGATGTTATATAACGACTTCCGTGAATACCGATTGCACATATTTTTTTATCATTCACCCAGACACCAGTGTCGGGTGAAGTTTCACCTTTAATACCGAACTCGGCACATAATCGTATAATCATCTTTTCTATTTGGCACACGTACCACTTGACACTAGGTTGAAATTGTTTTAGATTTAATATTGGATAGGCGACTAGCTGACCAGGTCCATGAAATGTTATAAGACCACCACGATTTGTTCTATGAAATTCAGCACCTAAACTTTGTAACTCTTTCTCATCTTCTGTAGTGTAACCTTTGCTTCGAATTCCAACTGTATATACTGGCTCATGTTCTACTAAGACCAATGTATTACAAACATCCTCTTCAGATCTTTTATGATGTTGATCAGATAATGCTTTCTGCAGTTCGAGCCCTGCACCATAATGCATTCTTCCTGCCCATAATACTCTCACTAGTTTCTGATTCATGCTTATTTTTTTTATCAAGTCTATAAGTTTAAAGGCAATGTAATAACATTTAATTAGCAGTGCAATTTCTTCCAATGTAGTCCAAACACTATCATACTCCATTTGTTTTTACATCTTCATTACTGGCTCTTTCTTGTATAACAGTGTGAAGAAGCCATGAAACCTATGGTTTGCATAAGAATAAATTCATTAAAACGTATTAGAATCTATAATTTATATAAATATATAATTTGTAAAATGTTAAATGTATAATTAAGAACAGTTTCAATGTATAAGCACACATACATAAGCATCTGTTGCTGCATATATCTTCTGTTCTTCACTCAGAGGCTGTATGTGCCATTTACTGTTCCTTACTTTTGGATCCTTACTGATCTGCTTTTTTAGCTTAATGATTATAAAAATTAATCAATATTAATTTCGTAATAATTTGTATACATACTCATCCTTCGATTTACGCGGTATGTTATCCCTCCATTTACGCGATTTCAATTTACGCGGGTAAAATCTCCCTCTGTTTACGCGAACGGAAAATATATTCTATGATCGGTATTGAATTTATTGTACATGAGTAAGTCGCACATTCTTACTTGATTGTATTATTTAGATCGTTCTGATCTTTTTTCGTTGATTTGTGGTAAACATGTTACGCTTGATCGCATAAGCGATAACAAATTAACTTTTCCACGATTCTTGCGAATACGGCAAATATAAAAGCACAGCAGTGAAGCGCAAGCTGTGCGCCGAGAAACGCATAATTAAAGTACAGACGTTAGAAAGAACTTTGCAACCAGTTGTTGATACTTATAACCATTTTTAACCCAGAAATGCCTAGTAAATGTTCACGAAAATTAAGGAAGAGAAAATGCATATCTTTGGATATGAAAATGGAAATTTTAAATCGGCTTGAAAATCGAGAAAAACCTACATCGATTGCTAAGACGTATGGAATAAACGAATCCACAGTCCGAACAATAAAAAAAATGGAGATAAGTATTAGAAATAGAGTATCCAATGGATGCTCAGCAAGCTCAAAGCGTTCCTCGTATATACGAAAACCTACAATAGAAACTATGGAGAAGGCATTGATGATCTGGATTGAAGAGAATATGCAAAAGAAAATTTCCATCAATAGCACTATGATAAGACAGGAAGCTGTGAATATTTATAATAATTTAACGAAGCAAGCTTCGTCACCTAATCAAATGGAATATCATTTTTCTGGCAGTAAAGGATGGTTTGAGAAATTCAAAAAAAGATACTCATTATGCAACCTTAAATTTGACGATGAGGGTGCGTCTGCTGACAAACCTGTAGCTAGCGAATATATACCAGAAATTGCTAAAATGATTGAAACTGAAAATTATATGAATGAAAAAAGTCTTCCTCTTAAAATACTTTCGCTATTAGAAAGTGCACTTGATCATCCACATAATTTAGAGCATCCAAATGCAGAAGCTGTATATTTGCCACCAACTTCTACTTCTTTGATCCAACCATTAAATCAAGACATAATTTCCACCCCTAAGATTAATTATAATACACGGGGTGAATGCGGCGATATTTTTGACGAACCAATTGCATTCACAGCAGAAAATATTTATAAGGGTTTACAATTGGCCGCAAAATTGGAAAGTACAATTCTAGATATTGATCCAAATGTCGATCGATCCTTTAAATTTCAACAAGATTTACGAAAATGTTGCAACGGGTATCGAGAGGTTTACGAAAAATTAGCGAACGATGAGTTCGAAAAACAATCATCCGGAAACAGAATCGTTAATAATGAAACTGAAGTACAACTTCCAAACATTTCAAGCAACGAGAATAATGACTTTGAGTCAATTAGAAAGAAAAAGTTGATTTTCGAACACAATACCGATGGCAACCACGAATAAAATCTATGTTGGCTCTTCCGAATTTTCATTCTTTCTCGCGTATTCACGTGAAACGAGTATTTTTATAACTTAAACTGGCTTTTCTCTCTAGTATTTTTTGCGCTGTCAGTAAAAAAAACTAGCAAAGAAAGCAGTAAAAATGTGCATGGAATGAATATTCCGTGTTAATCAAAGGATGAGTGCTTATACGTATATGTAAATTAGTTACTGTTATATTTTATAATGCAAACTGTCTTCTGGTTGAGAATATTTTAAAACTAAATAAGTAGTACAAATTTGTGAATATGACTTACAAGATATGCAGTCAGTCTTTGTAAGCTCCACCTGCAAGATCGGTTTAAAACTTGATTCGCAAAAACACCGCTATCTAGGCAGTTATTATCTACGACCTTCTGAGCAGGGAAGTGCTTGAAATCTCTACCAAGTTTCCTAATATCACTGTTAACACAGATATTTTATGTTAATTATTATATCATATATAATGCAATATATAAACAAGTGATTGTTTTCATGCAAGTATATTGTATTGTTAAATAAATAACTTGGTTTAGAATCATACTTCTTTATATTAACTCCAACAAGTTTCACTTTTGGATGACTTAACAGAAGTATAAAAGCAGCAGGCAACTTTTTTAGTTCATATAAATATAGAAGATAACAGATACTGTTATTAAAACAAATTTGAGCTAATGCAGTTTTCCCACTTCCAGTTTGAAAACTAAATGGCCATTCCAAATCAAAACCTATGGGCACTATTTCTGCCTGATAATCCTCAACTTGTTTTCTAAAAAAACATTTTGAATGAAATACATTGTATAAATACATTCCTCACAGAAAACATGTTTTGAGTCCTTACATAAGATCATCACAAATAAAAGCACAGTCATTAAAGTCATTGACATATTTTATGCATCCTTTAAATGTGATTGATGGAAGATCAGAGATATCACTTGGTTCTTTTTCTTGCACTGTTTCTTTTTCCAAATTTTCCTAATGAGATGTTTGTAATTAATCATTTTTAGTATATCATAATTAAGTCCCGATTTTAGCAATAGATCAATTAATCTCGAGAATGAATGTATGTATTTAAATTATATACAGGTTTGCACTTCAAATTAATCCTATTTCATATCATATTCACCCTTTTGCAAATCAAATTCGCCCTTTCGCAAATCGAGGTAATCTACAAATTTGTTCTCATGAGCTATTGTAATAAAAATAAATTCCAATGTAGAGTTATCGATCCGAAATAAAAATTTATGTTATTTTGCGTTTAAGTATTATTACATACATGCAATAACATTTTTATTTCATAACTTTACAGTGGACTTTATTTTGATTCGATAGCTTAAGAAAACGAATTTGTAGAAAAGCTTGATTTGGGAAAGGGTGAATAGATATGCAATGGATAATTCGGAGTGTAAAAAGTTGTATATAATCTGCAAAAGGGTTAATTTCGAGTGCAAAACCTGTATCATACGAATGCCGAGAAAACGTGCGGACTTTTGCTCTGATTCAGTACAACTATAGTCTGCGTTATCTATCATTATTTCAACACCATTAATTACTACTTTTACGAGGTTATCTATACTTGAATTAATTAATGTATTCATCAACCTTTAAATGTGCCGGAAGATTTCTGGGTGATCGGCGTACAGTGGTTTCATTTATTTCAGTGGTAATCTAAAAAAATTTTAAGTGCATTGCATTACGCGATATCGCTTAAGCATTCTAACGTGTAAAAGATATTAACCTCTTTTATGTTTTCCTGAAGTAAAAGTCGTTTTGCACTACGCGTAGTCATTGCAATTTCAATAGGGAAACTCGGCGTACAAATTTCACGTGAAACTTAATTTAATAATTCGCACTTTTTCTTGTCACTTCACTGTATATTATCTTACAATTCTCGACTGGTAGCGTTACTTTTAATGGTTTCCCGCCAATACTTCAGCTGTTGAACAGCTGAGATCAGGGCCGTATTTTAGGCCCATTTATTACATTTCATTTCGTGACGAAGAAACATATATTTCAAATACACTTAGCCCTCGATTTACACGGCATTGCACGTTTCCGATTTAACACTCTTGAAGAAATGCAGAAGAAAGTATATACTTTTGAATTATGTTATGTATATCTTGCTTGAATGAATGATTTTTTATTTCAAAATATGTTCTCAAATATTCAAAAAAAACACATATTACTGTTTTATATGGATTTGTTAAATTTATTACATATTTATTTCCAATGTGAAATGTGGATTCGAAATGCACGATTTCAATTAAAACGGCATTTTCGGGGAATCAATCGACCGTGTAAATCGAGGATTAAAGGTATTTCAAATCAGGATATTACCGGTAATATATATATATATATATATTAAAACAGTACACAATTGCAATTAAGTATAATTTTATTATATTTACTGAAGTACATATAACTATCACAATTATTACATTGTAGTATTCTTGGTAATAATTGAAACGTTTAAATTTAATATCCATTCTAGTTTCAGTCGCTGTGTAATTCGCAAAAAAAGAATTACAATTTTCGAGCTTTTTACCGGGAACTACTTGAATTAGTTGTAAATCAGACTTAAATTGTTTTTGAAAGCTTCGCATTAGAACAGTGGTAATGCTGCATCCAGTAATGCATTTATAAGTCCAACCATGCTTGTGAAAGTCAGGGTTATTAAGTTAATGATAGGCGATCAAAGAATAGGGACAATGTTCATAGTAGCTATATCTCCACATGATTTTCAGTTTAAAACCGTTTCATTTCACGAATAAAATGAACGAAAAGGAACTCGAAGAAAGTCAACCTTGTGTAACTTTGTATAACTATCATAAACGTTAACTTGATTTTAAAACAAACTTCGAATAATGTCTCCCTCGAAACCATTCAACTTTTATCTGAAACATTTTTCGATATAATTAACAGTATCGAAAATATTCGGTTGGCCAAAAGGATCGTGCAGTTTTAACGTGTCAATAGAAAACGAACTTTATTCAATTTCATATATTTCTTCGATCTTCTTTATTCAATAATGCATTGTCCGCGTTTACAAAATGCCGTTGGGGTTCTTCCATAAAAAAATGCATGCAAACCGCATGAAGAACCAATATTTCAACTTCCAGTCTTACATTTGATGAATCACCCTGTATATGCGGCGAAGAAAAGTAATCTCAGTAGATCTTCCTTTCTTTGACAAGTTCGCTTGCGAACGAGCTTTCACTTTCACATTCTGTACAAGTGCAACTGGTTCGTGTGCTGCAAAAACGGATTAGGTACTAGAATTATCGTGCGATTGGTTTCACTTTGGCCATGATTCAATAGATATCTCGAGGGTTTTAGGTCAAAGGATCTAGAATTTTTAAATGAGAACCAACCACGAACTGAGCATTGATCACGTTTATGATTATATTCGGTCATCCCAAAAGTAACGTCGTATTTAGATTCTAACTCTAAGTGCAGATTCTTTTAAATTACAAAATATTGATCTGACTACATCGAATGCAACATACTATCGCAAAAAATACTCTTAAGATACGAAAAGAGAAGTTCCTTTGATCATATCAATAGTATGTCAATGTATGTACTCATTTATAAGCTTAAAACCAGCAAAAAGTGAATTCAGGTTCCTTCATTTGGTGGGAATAGAAAAAGAAGTTTAAAGTTGATGAAAGGACTTTTTTGGGACGGTAAAAATTTCTCTGAGCGGTTCGTGAACCTAAATAAATTGTATAAAGGAAGATCGAACTTTCTACTGTCCGAGGAGACGAAAGTTTGGACTTATTGTCAGTGGTATTACCATAATCGGTAAAATACTTGTAAAAGAATAAGATTCACCCGACTGTCCGACATTCAAAAGTAAAATTAAATTTCAAAAGGTTTTACTTTCGATTACGAAATAGAGAATATAATGTACAGTATATATTACATTGTAATATAAAATGATCAAATTCATTACATCAATGCGGTAGAAGAATATGTACGTGGTAAGAGATAGTACTTACTTTATTTGTGTCAGCGAATTCATTGGAGATATCACCGTAGATAATCCAATATGTATTCCTAGTTTCTCGTAATTACATGCCTCTGATCTGCACGATGAGAACGTGAGTTATTTCGATCCGTAGAAAGTGACGTTGCGATTTTCAAAGACGAAAATGATTATCATTGATGATAATGTATTAGGTTGGTCCATTTTTATTTCATATTGAATATATCGTAACAATTGCTAATTAGCTACATATTATACGTATTTCGAAAGCTTTTATTTTATTCTTTTATGCAATTGTCAAATAATGATCGAGAATACACTGTAGATTAATTCGTATTAAATAATTGAGAAAAGCAGAATTGTTCACATTCGAAAAAACTTCACGAACTTATGGAACAACTCAATAAATGCAGGTAATGCAGATTAAGTACAAAGGGTTAATAATTGGTTGTTCTAGTGTTAACCGTTTGAGTGCCACGGGCCTTTGCTAAAATTCGCTAGAAAAATGCCAGACGGCGCGATGGTGCTTGTCGTCTTTCGTGTAATTGTACTTCGTTTATTTCGTTTTTGCTCATAGATGTCGAGTACGTTTACTTCCTTCTCGTCCCTTTTCATGTGAAGGATCGCACTTCAAACGAACGTATATAAAAGTGATATTTATTAAACGTATGAGTTTTTACCGCTTCTTAAAAACTTGTGATAGAAGTTCCTTGCTACATTCGCTGGCATTTTTCTACGTGGAACAGGAGGATCGCGATCGCGTCGTCTGGCATTTAACCGTTAAGCAAAGCGATATTTGTCTTCTAACAACTGGCAGTATCTGTTAGTCTACCGCGATCGCGGGTATATTCCCCTTCTTTCACGGCAATCGACGACGATCACTTTCTTCGAGGTTCTTTCGAAGAATCGTTCTTTAAGTCGATAATCATACGCGCGCGTAACGGACCTCCTCTTGTGCCTCTGATCTATTGGTATATCGGTAGAAACATAACATGTAGTGTTTCAAATTTGTTGTTACATTTTAAGTAGAAATATGTATTACGTGGTAGACAATCAAGAATGAAATACAGAGAATTATTAATAGTTTGCTGTATATAATTAAAACTCGTTTCAGAAGTGATATTTAATAAAACATCTGAGATAGTGCCTTTTATAGTGTCTCGTTTTAGTTTGTGCTTAAAACATGAATACGGAAATATAATAATAAAGATAGCTTTCATAAATGGTCTCTTGTTCGTTGGAAATGAATTATCTTCGCGGCGGGCTTCTGGCAATACTTCTCTTTTTTCTTGCGATGGTTGATTCTGCTATGGTGAAGATAGTGCGCGAGGATCACTCGAGTAAGTTCCGTCGCATTTTTTAATTTCAATAATATTATATAATAAACATCCACAAAATAAGAATTAAAAATGACGTGGATGTAAATGGAATTCTTATTACCATCGAAGTATGGTAAATTGTTATTAAAAAACTCAAGGAGAACTGTGAGAACGTCACAGTTTTGAAAGCATAACAAAAGCCTTGTGCTTAATGTGTTTTAGTACATTAATATTTATTGTACGTTGATGACTTTAAATATTATTTGCCTTTAAACATTATTTTCATACTAAACATATTATGTACTATTACTCACAATTAAAACTTTCGTTCCAAAAGTATTATGTAAAGTTTTAAAATTTTCCGAAATTATAATGGATCTTATTAAAAATCTGAGCTATCTATTGCAACTGATATGTATTTAATTGGCTATTCGTGAAAGACAATTGAGGAAGAACTTGAGTTTTTAAATAACAGAATGCGGATGTCCAGCAGCGTCGCAGAGACAACCGCGATCTATTCTTCCGGAAAAGAAGGAATCGAATCCTATTTCAACATCCAATCGGCAAGTTACCAGCTCAACAACTGGACGAATTTTTAATGGTAAACCAAGTCGAAGAGGTTCATGGCCCTGGCAAGTTTCTCTGCAATTTCTTCATCCTAAATTAGGCTTTATTGGCCATTGGTGCGGTGGTGTTCTTATCGAACCTTCATGGGTTCTTACGGCAGCTCATTGTATTCATAAGTGAGTATCAGTTTTTTGTTATAATACAAAGTTATACAAACGAGCATCGAATTCTTATTCCATACAGGTTTCGTACCTCATATTAACCCTTTTGCAGATTATATTTACCCTTTTGCAAATCAAGCTTTTCTACAAACTTGTTTTCTTAATCTATTATAATAAAAATAAAATCACATATGACATAAATCTTTTATATTAATTTAAGAGTGATTCTGATCTGTGAGGGGTTGAATTTGATTTGCAAAATGGTAAATATGATCTGCAAAAGGGTTCATTTGGATTGCAAAACCTGTATTATAGCTGGATAATAAATAAACTCTATTAACACACTAGTTTTATTGGTTTTCAGTGAACTTTTCAATTTACCAATCGGCGCTTTATGGACAGCAGTGGTCGGTGAGTGGGAGCTGGATTCCGGAGGAAGTGGATCGGCCAGATTACCAGTGGAACGAGTAATACTTCACGAAAGATTCAACAATTATGTACATGATATTGGTATGTTTATTCGAAGCATTCAGTATATGATACATCACTATCTATCTAGGTACTAATGTTTTTAGCTTTAATGAAACTCGCAAGGTCCGCGCCTTTGTCGAAGGTTGTTCGAACAATATGTCTTCCGGATCCTGAAGAGAAATTTGCGGGTAGTCAATGTGTAACCTCTGGTTGGGGTCGTTATGGACCAACGCAATCACTCTCTACTTCTCTCCTAGAAGCGACGGTACCGCTACTCGATCTTGAAGAGTGCACGAAAGCATATGGGAATTCGGTACCGATTCGGAGCGGTCATTTATGCGCCGGACATACCGACGGTTCTTCTGGAAGTTGTGTAGTAAATATCAGTCCTATATTCATTCCACCGCGCGCGTAATTTACCTCACTTTTTTGATACACAAGAAATCTTAACACTTGAACTACCGGCGATATATTCAGCTACATTTGTATATTTATGTGTACGTCCTTTAAAAAAAAGCATGAATGGAAGAAATAAATGAATCGATTTATTTATGTCTATTATGCTACGTGAACCGCGGAAAATCTCTGACAATGAAATGTTATAAGTTTGGACATTCTTATTAAATTCCGTGAATCCACCATTTTGAATGCTTTGGTAGTTCTAGTGTTAATGGATGTCTCGATTTTCAAGTGCTATATTATATTTTATTCTTATCGTTTCAATACCCACTCAAATACACTTAAATAGATTGAAAACTGGCGTCTGTTTTACGATGAACATTGCATTTAATCGTCGGAGGTTTCGAGTTAGAGTATCATTTGCTTGAGATTGACCTTGAATTATTTCCATTTAAAGGGAGGACAGACATCTCCAAGAAATATACACTTAAGTACTCTAGCATTAATAATATTGAAATACTACGCAGTTTCCATAAACAAATAACATTACACATAATCAAGGAACCATGCTAGGATATAGAGCGTAAGATTTTCACATTCCTTTGGTACATATTAAAATGTATTTTAAACTTCGAAAGTAACGATCTATTTTCAGACATACTACCTTTTAGCTTTCACGCAATAAATGTCCTGGATATCTTTAGTAATAAAGTTATCTTTAATAGATATATACGACATTTATTTACTGTTATTAGGGTGATTCAGGAGGACCTTTACAATGCCGTCGTTCCGATGGTGTTTGGCAATTGGTTGGCGTCACATCCTTTGGATCAGGTTGTGCTAGACCAGGATATCCGGATGTCTACACCAGGATACAGTATTACGTAAAGTGGATAAGAAACATAATAAACAACGACGACAATACGTAAACATTAATGAATCTTCGACTGTAATAATATTAACACGTTGAACGCCACGTTAAAATCCGTGTTATACCGTCTAAAACCAAACTATTTCAGCGCTCTACGATACATTGGTTACTGTACATCGTTATCGTGACGTTAAAAATATCGGCAATTTTACGAATATTAGCAACATATTTGATTCGAGTTTTAGTAATATTCGCATCGTCGATTAACGGTGACCTCCACGACAGTCAACGTGTTAACTTCATGCGTGCCTCCATTTGTAGATAGGATGTAAATATGCGGATAATGTAAATATGAGGGATTTTAAGTTAAGCCATATTGTGTCATAATTAACAATATAAAGTAAAATATCATTGATTTTAATCAGAATCATTAATCAAGAATGAAAGGTAGCTCCTCTAAACCCTGCCTCTTAAATGCATTCATTTTCTTTTCACATTCTTGATTAATGTTTTTTATAAAAAATATTCAGAAATCTTGAAGATTAGCTTAGAAGGCTTAAAGAATCACTCATATACTCCCATGTTTCACGGAACACTAACCACGTTCTTAATAAACTTTCTCATTTGTTCATTCAGCTGGAAAGATTGCGATGATTTTATTTTTGGATACTCATCTGCATACCACGAGAAGATTAGAGTTATCGTCGTAAGACCGAATAAAATATATTCTCATAGAAAATCATGGAGATACATTGCTATTCGCGAAAGGAATATTTCTTTGTGGGAGGAATGGAAGAATTTCCATTCGAAGTATAGTAAACAAATACCCAGCTTCCAGTACTGGATATTCAGTTAGAAATACAGTTTCAAATATGGATTGCAAATATCTGCATTTATATAGAATTCTTCGAGATCTCGTATACCCTTCGTGTTCCGAGGTTACGTAACTTCGTAATTGTGCGTATGGCAAGCGAAGTATTATAGATGCAGCTCTCCGATGAAATTACTGCTATCGATTTAAGCCAATATGTGCATCGTATCTCTCAAGACCTGGAACACGTACCATTCTACCGAAGTGCATCTATTAATTAGCCTAATATATGGCACTTAGCTTGTGAAACCTCGCTCGCTACTCATGTTGATCAAACTTTACCTATGGCTGACTGATCAACGAAATATATGCAAGCATAGTGATTGCCAGAAGTGATAAGAATATTCTTTTAATGGTAATTCATTAATTACCACCTACTAGCCATAATAGAATATTATCATCCAGCTGGCGCGTAAGATGCATGTGATCACGCTTGTTAATTAAAATCGAATTAGAAAATTTGTATCTTGTAATTCGTTTACATAAAGTAATATATAATATACAAAATTAGATTCGGATTCATTTGTTTCGGGTTTAATAAAAGTACTGAATTAAACTTCGCGAAAAATAATGGTACAAACAACTCCGCCAATCGGCGAACGGAAGTGCATGACTAGAGTGACTCGATATTTGAATCAAGTTTGTTATCTACGAAGATCTACGAGACTTATTAATAACAATATTTGCTCAAATTCATGAACACAAGCCGAGTGATTAATGTTGATAATTTCTATTTAATATTCATGGGCTGACGGTATATTAATAGACAAACTTACTGAATGTCTTTCCCAAGTTATTTCCATTAATACTCGTTAGAAGTGTTTTGTTTAACGGAACGCAATCTCATTTTTACGTGGAACTTTTGTTCGGGGATAATTATTAGGATGAACCATTAGTTGATTAGACGTGCACAATCTCAAGGGACAAAGAAGGTGTGTCACTTAATACGAGGTGCGCGCTGTAATATGTCCTTTAGAATTACGTATTATCATGTACCAAAAAACACCTTTTAAGGGATATCAGTAAAACAATAGAAATTAGGCGAGTATTATTGCCAAAATTGTTTCGCGGAAGGTTCCATCTTCATGCGTGTAGCTCTCAAATTGGTTCATACGCCCCTGCTTTTTATAAATATATGCATATGGATCCGGGGTATCGCCGCATGCTTCTTCGTTTTAAGTAATCGATGAAATATTTTCTCCATTTACATTGCTATGGATTTTGAGTACACTTTAACTTATACATATATCCTACTTTTTATACATATTCTACATTTTGTGCAAACGTTTTCGAATACAGAAGTTAACATCTTACGTGTCCAACCATCTTGGACTTCAATAATTATTTTCACGTTAAATAATTGCTTCATCTTTATTCTATCCTTTGTTAGACTTTGAGATAGTTTATCGCTTCAAGAGAAAATATAAAAATTGATATACTATTAAGTGAAACTATCATCGTTACGTATCGTGATATGGTATCATTATAAGATATTAAGTTGGCCCATAATTTCGTGCGGTTTTCATTTCATATTGAATATATCTCGTAACAAATAAATAATAATCGAGAATACCTTGTACATTATTAGTATTGAATATTTAACAAAAAATAGAATTTATCACATTCAACAAAACCGCACGAACTTATGGAACAGCCCAATACATAGGCATTATTCCATAGTAAGAATGCATTAGTAATATTTATCATTACATTAGACGTATGACTTTACATTATTTCCGTAAGAAATATGTATTGCCGTTTTTCTTTTAATAATCAGCATAGTGACTATTACTATTTACATCTAACATTGTAAACTACCAAAATATTCAAGAATTTCGTAGTTGCGTGCACTTTTAATCACAAAGAGTTAAGTGCACCGAGTTTGACATGCGCAGATCGGTGCGTCGTGTATCTGAAACGAACATGCTATAGCTTTGTAGGCGCGCCGTGCTATGCCGGAGGAAGCACAAGCAGAGAGGGAGAGTGCGCGTTCCCGATCAGTAGCACACTTTCATCGTGTCAAGGAAAGTGAGCGAAGTAGTCGTTTCGGAAGTACGATCGCCATGTAGAACAAGGGAAAGAGATACATAGCCAAAAAGAGAGCTACATCGGCGAGAATAAAGAGCAACATACATTAACCACAAGAGCAAGAGAAAAGGATGAGTTTTTAATTCGACATCCGGATAGTGGAAGGGTGTACTTCAAGTTCGAAAATCACATCGTTTGTTAGTTGTATCCCATTGTGGGGTGGGGTGAACGGATTAAGCCAATCGTGGAAGACAAAAACGACAGGAGAAGAAGAGAGAGGAAGAGAATGAACGAATCAGTGTGCGGTACTTGAGAGAGAAATATGTGACATTGACCGCGAAATTTATCGAACGTACCCCAGTACTTCTACGCGTTTCAATTACACATGTTCTCAATAGTCGAGGGAAAACGATGATTATAAGAAGGAAAACTGAAAGTGTACCAATCACGATCGAAGGAAACGGGATAATATAATCGCTGCAAAGTTTTTGCAGCCTCGAACGAAAGGGCGAAGGCGATCGAGCTGTTACTTGAAAGGGAATAGGACGCTAGGTATAGTCTCTATATAGGTATAATACAGTACAATGGCTCGTAATGCCCTTTTATTCGTCCAGTCTCCCTTGTGCACGGTATTGTTTTCTTTTTCATCTTCCGATACACAAAACTATCTTTATATGTCGAAATAAACGGTTGGAAAAATCGAATAAGCAGGGTTTGGATTGATTCAAAATGGCTGCGTGTTTTGTTATGTACGCACTATAATTTGACGTTGTGATATGTTTATATTTATTCCGGCAGGAAAAACCGGTTATTTAAACCTAACTGCTCTTAAATGAAATCATTGCTACATTTCCGGAACACGTCGTAGCCCGGCTTTTCTTTAACATGTACTGCCATTAAAAAATTATTTCGATAAGCGCGATGTATCAGATTATAATGTTAAGTATCCTTCTTATTAACCGGCGCATTCCTAAGTGCTTTTATGACTTAATTACTTGCAACCGATGGACACATTATGATGTAAATGTTCTAATTATATTTTATACCGTCTCATGACTTATTCAAGGCATTTTATCGGCTATGCTACAACAAACGTTTCTTGTAATACATATAAGAATAGTTTAAACTTTTCTGCTATGTACCTGTCCTTATTTACTTTCTTGTTAAATATCTATAATATGGCGTTCGTACTAATTTTTATTCACATTTAGAGCAGCTGTAACTGCTAAAACAGTTGCTTCTTGTAATACAATATTTTTAAAAATGATTTTAACTTTAAGAGGTTGAGAATGATTACGATTAGGGCGATTTAATTTAATGTCATTGGTTCTAATAATTTCTCGATACCTTTTTTCGATAGCTACAATAATAGCGTGATGTCATAAAGCAAGAATATTTTGAATATTTTTAGTATAGCATGTTCTTAATTACTTTTTTATTGGACGTACTTGTAAAGCAAGAACTCGTACTCATTTTTATTCACGGTTAGAGTAGCTGTAGCTTCGGAAACAGTAGTTTAAAATACACGAAGATAAACAGGGCCGAAATGCTGCTAGCAGACATCTGTTTTTCAAGGAGCCAAAATTACAGCCTGTTAGTTCAAAGTTATGAAACATGGATAGCATTAATAACGGATTAAAAAATTACATACAATTCACGACCTACATAGGATTTACTGGTGTAAATAATAATAGTACAACGATAAATATTTGATTTCTGCATGGCCCAGTTAAATACTCTGGTTAACAAAAATAACAATGGCAGCATAAAACATTTACACTTTATCGTGATAAAATAAATCATAGATTTGTGACCATTCCGTGCTTCCTTGAATTGTTATTGATTCTATCTATTATTTCGATAAGCACGATGTACTAGGTCGTAATATAGAATAATAATCGGTACATTTCTAACTTCTTTTATGATTCAATTATTTGCAATATTATCGTAACAAAACACGCAGCCATTTTGAACCAATTGATTCTATTAATCCTGTTAGCGAATAGCAATTTGTATACTCTTTAGAATGATGGTTCATAAACTATCTAAAATTAATAAAAGTGGCTCTAAGTCCATTTTATTAAATCGAGATATTTAAAGGTTTGCGTTTGAATAAATTTAAAAATATTGGTTACTGATAACATGGTAGTATAATATTTGTGCGTTTAGAAAGATGTGTAATTTACGAACCCAATGAGCTTAATAAACATTATTTAAAAAGTAGGACGTTCTTGGTGGCCATAAATGGACTTAGGCCACTTTCAAAACAAACAACTCTATTTCTTTTCCCTTGGCGCTCTAAATCCCGTGATTCGGAATAACAGATTTATATTTTTATTCCCAGGTAGAAAACGCAGCGGACGAACTCTTAAACAATTATTCTAATCAATTACGTTAATAATCAAAGTCACAATGAATAGAAACAAAGATAATGGTATATCTTTGGCAACGCCACCAGCGATTCATGTTGGTCCGATTGTTAATCCTGGAACGAATGAAACGATCTCTATTGTGATACCATTGTCTGCCCAGTTGGCAACAGTTTCGAACGAAAAGATTGAGAAATCTTGCAAAGATTGTGGTAAAGATACAAAACAACCATCGACGAGTAATGCGAGTCGTCCAAGAAACGATAAAGCGAAGGGTTGTCCATTTCCAAATTGCGTCCGTTATGGCCGTGCTTTTTCGAGGGCCCATGATTTAAAGCGTCACATAGCTCGTCACGAAATGAGGAAGGAAAAACTGTCTGATATAATCAAACAGCAAATCGTTAATAAAAGTAGCGAAAATAATGGAAATCAAGATAATCAGAAGAACCAACAGATTAATATAGGAATTAATGGACAAGATTCAAACACTAAATCATATGCTTGTCCTCATTGTAAGAAAAAGTATACCAATGAGAGTAAACTAAAGGCTCACATAAGTTCGCATATTAAGGTATTGCTAAAAATGATTTTTAAAGACTTTAACTTAGTTATACAATAATATTAATAAATTTCAAGCGGCATCGGTGCAAATATACAATATTTATAAATCTCTATCTTCTAATTTCCGAGTCAAGAAGTTGGTGAAGAGTGGTTCTTTGTTTGTTATTTGTGAATAAAGTATTATTTTAAGTTTTGTGTTACAGTATGCAATTTAGGAGATTGTTATTTTCATATCGATTACAGTCCGTTGTAAATCTCGCCAACTTAGGGAAACTAGTACTCCATGATTAATGTTCTTGAATTGTAATGCTCTGTTTGTAGACTGCGGTTAAAAATATTTGCATTCTTTGTGGAATGTACTTTCATAATGAGCAAGAATCCCAGGAACATATGAAACAACACACGGCAAATATATTGCAAGCACAAAACGTAACCTTGAAAACGGAGAGCGACACGCAAAAGGAAGACAAGGATGACGATTTTCTATTAGAGGAGATGCTGCTTTTAAATAGAAGTCCGCGGAGATCTACGTCTCATAAGTCTAATGGTAGCGGAACTTCGTCAAAAATCAGATGCGATTATTGCTCGAAAACCTTCAAAACTAAATGGACATTAAGTTCTCACGTGGCCGCGCACGAAGGTCGTTTTCAATTCGATTGCAATCAATGCGGGAAAAGGTTTGTTAGAAAAAGCCATTACGAAGGGCACGTTCGATCACACGAAGCTGCGCGTCCATATGTTTGTGAACTGTGCGGAAAGACCTTCAAAGAGCTGAAACATCGGCGAGAACATGCAAAGAGAAAGCATCCGGGAAATCAAAGTGCAATTCAAAGTCTTTTGGATAGCATCAGTCCTTGTGCATCCGAAGAAATGCCGATTGATCAAACAAAATTTACTCTTCTGATGCCGATGAACTTCACAGCATAGAATTACAAAACATATTTCTGCCACTTTTGAGAAAATTACACTCATTCCAGTTCCATTTAAGAGATCGAAAAGACTAATCGTAAGTATTAGGTTGGCCACTAAATTCGCGACCTTTTCTTTTCTGCCTCCTTTTTTCTTTATAAAAATCATATTGATAGAATATTTTTGTTGATCGGTAATATCATTCGAAATCTCACATTTTTGCGATTATTTTGATACATTCAATTATTATTTCCTATTATTAAGTTTGTTTAATTGTTGCCAACCTAATACAATATTCACGTTTCCACTCATGCCTTTAACTAATCAAATCGGAACATTAATTAAAGGTTTGCACTTAACAATCACAAAAATCATAGCTATTCGAAATGATCTTAACTGAACTTTTTACTCTTCATTAGAATTTCTTTTCAGTGTATACATGTCGATAACTGTAAGGATATTTGAGCTGTTTATTTTGAGTGGCCTTAGTCCATTTAAAAAACATCAAGTTAACGTTTATGAAGTTACAAAGTAACTTTGTATAATTATTGGGTTGGCCAAAAAATTCCTGCGGTTTGCGTCAGTTTTCTGCGAAAAAAATAGCGCGATTTTTATGAACACGGAATTACAAAACTATCCGAAAGATAGGAAAATATTGTACGTCAAAACGAACAATATATCATTCAATAAAGAAAGCTTGAAGAATATTTGTATATTAAAATTTGTATATTAAAAACGTACGAACGTACTTTTTGGCCGACTCAATATTATAAAAGTTAACTTGATTCTTTTTCAAAATGCACTTAGGCCACTTTAAAAATAAACGGCTCATTTAATTGTGTACCAAGTATATTCAATTCATCTGGCATTAAGAGGCTGTTGTTATATTAGGAAAGAATGAAACATGAAAATAAATATTAAAACATGTGCGTAAGTCGTACTACCGTAAAATATAAATTTCGTAGTGTATAAAAATGTATTAACATGTTTATTGGACATATGTATGTGATAACACAAATCAAAGACAATCCTTGTGTGAAACAAGTGTCAGTTAGGTATACCATGATATCGATGAATTTCAAGGTGATGTCGATATAAAAATTACGTTTATGATAAAGATTTTATAATAGCAGGAATAAAGAATGATATTTCGCAAGTTTATGGAACATATTACCAAAGTAAAAATTCGATACATAGTGAAGTATCCACCGACGAGTTCAAGTATATATTATGACATGAAAATGTTGACTCTTTTGTTTTGTCATCGGATGTACGAAGTATTTTACTTTTACAAAATTTTTATCTACGAACATTTTATTGGCAATGCACAGAGCGCATCATCGATTCGTCGCGCAATTTAATGACAGAAGCATTGGGTGGTTTGGGTGTCAATTACTTTTATCGATGTTATCCGAATTTGTGGGAAGCGATTTATAAACAAGGAAAAGATACAATTGTGAACCAAGAACTTTCTATCCTTCCTCTTTTAAATGAGTATAAACAAGCGTCAGAAAACACCGAAAGTATGCGGTCAAGCGGAAGATTTACAAAAGTCTATCTACGGGAAAATTTCGCAAAGACGGAAGTATACGTTAGATATACTTCCGGCGGAAGTATTGGAGATGATATTGCGACTGTTACCTTTCCATGACGTGGCTTATTCCGTACGCTTAGTTTCCAGGTGATATAACCAAGGGTTTTTGTTATTATAAACTAGTAATATTCAATTGTATTTATTATAATTCAACGAACAATTCAGTTATCTCTGTGTTTAGACGATGTTCGATAGTAGGTGCAACAGTTTTAAACGGTGCGTTTCTGGGATTTGGTACAAAACTAGAAAATCTGAAGAAACAGATTCAAGCTGGGATCAGAAATGTGAAAACCGATACCGAATTATTAACATACAGTAAAGCATTTCATGCCCTAGAAACTATTCAGGTGCAATATAAAATGCTTAGGGCAGTAACGTGGAGGTACACACATCCACCAGGAGAACCAAAATTTACACGGTTTTGCTTTTATGCTGGCATTTTACTCGACGAATTAAACGACCTGATTCGGCGTGCTACAAAATGTCCTGGATCTTTTGTCAGTTCTCATGCTATGGATCCAAGAGTTTCATGCTTCATAGTCCTCTGCAAGCGATTTATGAATTTCTTTGAAAAAGTCTCCGAGCGTAAAGTAAACAGGTGACCCATTTTCCACAAAAATTCGAGAACTTGTAAATATAACTAATAATGAAAATACAGTCTCTGGCAGTGTACAAAAATGAGATTCTCAAAACTAAAATAATGTAAAGTTACTATAATTACACATTTTAATAAAATACATCAACATAATGTTAGATCTGCTTTAGTATCCGGATGCAAAGTCGTAGACATATTGGATTGCTTGATAGAAGGCCGTCAAGTTTTGTTATTCAAAGTTTCACCCAGCAAAGAGCGTAGATGCGGTACTGTTAATATGAAACTGAAATACCTGATAAAACGTGCGTGGTTCACATGTTTAGAAGTCCCGAAAACCGTGGACGAAAACTCTTGGAGAGACGAGCAACGATTTATGTATCTTAGATTACGTCGTTTGGTCGGAAGCGTAAATGAACATCTCTTAGAAAGTTCACATTACGAGCATGAACTTCTTGTTCAGGTGAAGTACACTAGCGTATATATAAGAAACAAAATATATGAAACGTTTTTGATCGATAATTATTCCTTTTTTCATTCAAATATAACATCGTAATCCTCCTAATCCTAACATACGAATTTTATCAGATACCGTCAACAATTCCGTTGAGGTCACCCCCTGCTTCAACGTATTCAGGATACGGGGAGTACGGTGGACGATTTTTTTATTACGGAAATATGAATAAGTATGCTTACGAAAATAAATTTAAATTAACTGGAAGTACAGAATTGGTAAACGCTGGATTTGAAACTGAAGAAGAAGTAATTAGTACGCCTTCTTTTGATCTTGTTATCGAAGTCGAATTAAAATGTACCCCGGAATTAGCACCGCTTGCAGTTAGAAGAGCTTTAAAATCAGACGAGTTTGAACTCTCTAATACAATTACATGTAAACATCAGGAACTGTGCTTAAAATTAAAAATGATGTGCCCGGCATCTACAGCTAATAGACTTCCGGGCAATTTTTCGTGGGAAATATATAGTCGGCTACGCGTTCGAAATAATTCCTAAGCGATATGTAATTGCTCATTCATACTCTAAAGCCAGAAAGGCCAGGAAGGCAAAGAATATCTTTGTTCCATTATACATTGTTATATATCTTATAACTCATTTTTTACTATTAATCATGTTACGAATATCTGTCGTAGTCATTCATGCGAAGATAATAATAAACCTTCGCGTGCATTTTAATTCTGCTGTTTACTGTCTTTATTTGTGTACACAGTCGAGTCTCTTCTTAATGCGGTGAAGGAAAGCTAACAAAAAATAAGTAGTCCAAGTAATCTAGGAAGTTTTAACAGCGCAACGCACTTATCCATTTATTTCTCTTCTTTTTATGTTTTTTTGTTGGAAATCAAATAGAGAAGAGCTTAATCCGACACACAAATAAAACTTTTCCCGTTTGAATTTAAAATATTTGTATGCATAAACAAGATAAAACAACTGAATGTGTGTAAACTACCTCTTTTGTGCTGCTAGTATTTCAAATAATTATCCGAAATTTTACCAAGAAAGCTATATCTTTTTTTGCGCGGCTTTTTATGCGTAATTCTGTCGAACGCATCTACCGCATAAAAAGAGTCTCGACAGTAGTGTGAAGTTAATTCTAAGCTGTTTAAAAGGACTGTTTGTGTAAAGTATGAAAGGAAGAATTATGCATAAGATATTAAGTAGACTTTACTCTTAATGGTTCAAATGCTTTTATTTACACAATTCTTTTGTACATATCAATCTAATTTTGCGCAAATACTTTGACCTCACTTTCCATATCATCTTCCACTGAATGAGGCATCCAAACCGTATTGTTTAACTTTCTGGCACGCTCTTCTAATATACTATATGCAAAATGATTTAATAGAATACCCTTAGGAAGCGCTACTCCTTGAAATCTATAAAGTTTATCTGTTTCCTCGGACGGATACTTATGAACGGACGCTACCGTCACACGTCCCATTAAATAAGTATTGCCAACCATTGGACCTTTACTAATATCAATGTGATTCCCTAAGCGGTACAATATGATTTTATCGTCGTTAGCTTCTGCAATATCAGGAACTTGTCGAACTTTAAAAGGATTATCTTGGAACATTTCAAGAGCTAACTGTGACGTAATTTCCAGTCTTTCTATCGGTAATTCTTTGTTTGACAATTTAACGAATTCCGAAGATAACGCACGTAGCTCTGGTACTGATGGTTGCCATTCTGGCAGATCAAGGTAGATGTCGTAAACAAAACTTCCCGATTGTATATTAGGCGATGGAAAACTGTGTAAATGTACTTCTATGTTAGATTTAAATGCTGATTCTACAACAGCACCTAACATCAGGGAACATGTACGCCAAAATGCAGTATTTACTGCCCCAACTTTTGGGCTCTTTAAGCTTATTAATTTTAGTTCGCAATCAGATGTAAAAGGTCTGTTCATATCCCATGGTGTCCCATCAACTAAAGCCAATGCCGATACTTTTGTAACACCTTCCGATATGTGTTTTGCACAGTCGGTAGGAGTAGATATATTTTTATTCATGACTAAAGTAACTTCATCTTCAGCAGAGATATATTTCACCTGTACTTTTTCGATTCTTCCCAAAGCACCAATCTGCTTTTTTTTCTCCTCATTGAATAGAGCATTCCTTCTTTCTTTTGCCTCACTTTTTGATAATGAACTCATACATTTCAAATTTATTTTTCTTTGGAACCTTAAAGTACCAAGGCAAAGACTTTTGCACCTGGAGAATATATTTCGAAATATTATTTCTCCTCGTTTGGCGTCCAAATGACATGTATATATATATTGATTATAAATTATTAAAAATCAACATAGTTCTACAATCACATAAAAAACTCGTCCATTTTAAATTTAGTTTTCTTTGGAACCTTAAAGTATCAAGGCAAAGGCTTTTACACTTGGTGTATATATTTTCAATTGTTATAGTTATTTACATCTTATTTATCTAAAAACCACCGGCCGCAGAAAGTTTGATCATACGATCTCATAAAAACAAAACGTAAATCTAAGAATAAAGAACATTTGTTTCCAATGAAGACGTTATGTATTGGAAGCAAAGATTTTATTAACAATAGCATTAAAGTACTCACCCTTGAAACATGTTGCAATTAATATTGTTTCTTGTATTCACGAAATGTTATATATAGTTAAAGTGCATGTGATCGGCGGAACACCGTATACATTAAGATTACGATGATATATATTTCACGATTTTAATACCTTTAATTATGTACGAATACTCGACATTAAATTACGTAATATTCGCTTGCATAGATATGATTCTATACATATTTTTGATGGTTCTTGTAGTTCTTGTTTATATTGTCGTTTCGTAGGTTCTTTTTATGCACTTTGCCGAGATTAACTGTCTTGAAGTAAGTTCGGTCGACCAGTGATGGCAACCAGTAAAAAATGTTAATTCTCAATATTTCACAATGAGACAACATACGTAACGTGCTTTTGAAATTATAAATTTAAATATAATCGTAACTTTGATAAAAGTTCTCGTCAAGTTATTTTGTAATGAATATTTATTATTAATATGTTCATGTCATATAATTCCTCCTCTGAAGTCTTTGGCAATCGTTGATTAAGTGGGAGAAATATAAAAGCAACCCTCCAGAAATTTCACTTTATAATTGGGTGAATTAGCGATAAGTTTATTATAATAGTTAGTATAAGAATAGTTAAGTTGGAAGATTGTATCCGCGATGCTATTCTAAGTCCGATTGTTCTATCTTTCTTGGAGTTAAACTAGAAGTAAAATTTGCTTTGAGGACTTAGAATCAAACGGTGGATGGATGGGTTGCGGAACAGGGTTCCGCGACCTAATCATCCACCAGGGTCTCTGCTAGCAGCAACCTCCACGTGGTGAGACCTGGTAATCGGTAATAATTGTAGAATATTGGAATTAGAATTCTTCTACAATTACAACCGAGCTAATAGCTGCTTTATACGTAAATTTTAATTAGAAATTGGACACCTCGCTTAGCGAATAAGTTAGAAATATCGAGTGAGATATCACTTGACTATCTTTCAGCGATGAACTATACTTCAGAAATTTTATTTATTGTACAACATTAATGATCAAGATCTATTGATGAATTCATATAGCAATTAGTTCTTGTACTTTGAATAAAAATAAGTTGTGTTGTAATACTGCACTGTAATTGTAATACTCTAACATTTTATTGTAATATCCAAGCTCTTTCAGTTCCGCATGAGACTCTATCAATATCTTATTATTTAAATACACTCCTGCATATTCTTATTAAATAATTCAATAAAATAATATTCATTAGCGCTTATATTCTCTAAACTTGCAATACGCCCAAATAAGTTGGCAATGGAATTTACTTCACACAAGTATTCGAACGATTTTATATTAATTATTTCATGCAGTTTATTTTAATGGCATAATATCCTGCAGAATTGCATTTAATTAAATAATAGTTTATCTTTCGGACAAAGCTGCTGGGTTTTATTTATTGATCGATCGCTTATCTGTACGCCTTATTAAACAAATCCATTAGTTATACTTTAATTATTACACATTTCCAGCTACTCTATCGTAAGGCACGAATTACTTCGTGCAAGCTATTTTAATGAAATAATATTTCGAACAATTAAATTTAGTTAAGTAATATTTTAACTTTCGGATGAAGCTAATTTTGTTTATTAATTAATTTATTAGATTTGTTAACTAATATGGTTTTTTATTAATGGTTACTGCCTGTTTCGCTAGGATGTCCGCAATCAAACAGGATAAAAGTAGAAGGGCCATCGTCAAGATATTTTATTTCCAAGTGTTTATTGATTGCATATATTTATTATATATTACTATGCAATGTTGTACGAAAATTGTTGTACCTCGTGAAATTTACAATTACAATAAATTAGTTTATTACGAATATATTGTGTTGGATTTTATATTTCCTGGACATACCGAATATCCAGAATCCCATATGTCCTAAAACCTCTTGCCGTAAAATCGTGCATATCTATTGGGAGAACATGATATGGGAGGAGGTATTTGATTCGCCAAATTTCTGGAATTTGACGTCATTTCTTGGAATTGCCCGCCCATTGGCCCACCCTATGCCCGCCTTTTTCCCGCCTTTTTGCCACCCATTTGCCACCCATTGGCCGCCTTTTAGCCACCTTTTCTCGAAAATTTGCCGTAAAATCGAGAAAATGTATGGGGAGAACATGATGTGCGGGGAGGTACTCGATTAAATTCCTGGAATTTGACGTCATTTCTTGGAATTGCCCCGCCCATTGCCCGCCTTATTCCCGCCTTTTTCCCGCCTTTTTGCCACCCATTTGCCACCCATTGGCCGCCTTTTAGCCACCTTTTCTCGAAAATTTGCCGTAAAATCGAGAAAATGTATCGGGAGGACATGATGGGCGGGGAGGTACTCGATTAAATTCCTGGAATTTGACGTCATTTCTTGGAATTGCCCCGCCCATTGCCCGCCTAATTCCCGCCTTTTTCCCGCCTTTTTCCCGCCCTTTTCCCACCCATTTGCCACCCATTTGACGCCTTTTTGCCACCTTTTCTCGAAAATTTGCCGTAAAATCGAGAAAATGTATCGGGAGAACATGATGGGCGGGGAGGTACTCGATTAAATTCCTGGAATTTGACGTCATTTCTTGGAATTGCCCCGCCCATTGCCCGCCTTATTCCCGCCTTTTTCCCGCCTTTTTCCCGCCCTTTTCCCACCCATTTGATACCCATTTGACGCCTTTTTGCCACCTTTTCTCGAAAATTTGCCGTAAAATCGAGAAAATGTATCAGGAGAATATGATGTGCGGGGAGGTACTCGATTAAATTCCTGGAATTTGACGTCATTTCTTGGAATTGCCCCGCCCATTGCCCACCCTTTTCCCGCCTTCTTCCCGCCCATTTCCCGCCTTTTTGCCACCCATTCTCGGAAATTCCTTGCCCAAAAGGTATCAGGAGAAGGAATGTATCAGAGGAATGGAAATAAAATATTTCAATTGACAAGTTAATTTTTCACGTTTCTTTCTATTTATTGCAACTCAAAAACGTTCTATACATTAATCTTACATCTAAAATTATGATACATTATAATATAATATATAAAAAGTGTATTCGCATATATTCTAATATATAATCTAATATATAATAAGCGCATCCACTTGACTGCATTTGAAGTATATTTCACTAATGAGCCGCATATTTCTTCCAAAACCGGTGTTGAAGTATTTCGATGAGTCCAGTCCTTGCCATAGTTGAAACTGCAAAAAACAAATACCACTTTATTAACTCCACCATTATCATACAGTACTTACATTGATGTATAATTATAGAAAAAAGTAGCTGAACAAGCATAATCAAGATAAATGCATTCGGACACATACGAAATATAGAAGACCAATCTCTAAATGGGTTTTCGTGATTCCAGTCAGAAATTACCGATGCAGTGAAATTCCACGAAAGAAATGGTGCTCCCTTCAGAAATGAGAACAAAAATCTCTGAACTACGGGCACTTAACAGTGTACTCTGAAAAAAATGACAAGACGGACAGATATATGTACATTTTATCTATTAAACGTCGAGTAATATGTATGGTAAGAGATGTAAGAGTTTTTGACAAATAATTCCACGTTTTATTTTTTTTATTTTTATACGATGATAATCGCGTAAAGTATCATAAAACAATTGATTACTTTCCGGTACCCCTAATAAAATACTGAACATCAGTTGGCGAAACTTCATGCTCTTGAATGTGGTTGTCATCAGGTGCATCATCGCATATGTATGTGATACTGCCATTTAAACCCGCTAAATAATGTCAATACTTCAACGTAACACGAGGATACTTCTTTATATTTAATATAACACAATTGCATCATTCCTCGATTGATTCCACTTTGCAAACGATTGCATATGCAACAGCGACATATCTCGTGAACGAAAATCACCGAATGTGCGAGGTTAAATAATATTAAGTATACAATTAAAGATCGGTGTTTACAAATATAAAAATCATTCGGATATTTTGTATGCAATTTCTGGCAATTCTAATTAGATGTTTGAGCGATGTTACTATTTTGCCCTACGTGCGGTAATGTACTGCGAGTAGAAGAGGCTGTATCAGGATTACGATTTGCGTGTAACACGTGTCCATACGTGTTTAATATTTCAAGAAGAGTAAGCAGTCGCACTTATCCAAAATTGAAGGAAGTCGATGATGTATTAGGCGGAAGTGCAGCTTGGGAGAACGTAGATTCTACGGACGAGAGATGCCCTAAATGTTCAAATCCTCGAGCCTATTTTATGCAAATCCAAACGCGATCTGCGGATGAACCTATGACTACGTTTTACAAATGCTGCAATCCTCAATGTGGCCACAATTGGCGCGATTAAAGGTATCGGCAATGTGCATCAATAATTAAATATGTTACATCAGACATTATACTGCAGAATGCATTGAACATAGTCATCCTAGGACTTTGTAGTAGCAGTGAAATTAACAAGTACATATAAACACACCAAGTACACTATTTTTAAACAAGATGACATCAACTTGGCAAATTAATAATTTACTGGAATATTTTATCAAGTTTATAGTAATACTTATAATGAGTTGAGACTGAATATATTATTACTTAATATATTTAATATCCCAAATCACAGCTATGCATAGATATTGCTGCAAGGAATACCATCATGGAACACCACAGCTTAGGCCCATTAAATACTGTGTTACGAGGAGTCATTAATGAAATAGAATCAGTAGAACCAAATAATCATTGGAGTTGGGGAGGAAAAAGGAGTTTAGCAATCGCGATTCATTTACTTCAAAAGGGTGAAGTAATAGCTATCCCAACAGACACAATCTATGGTCTTGCTTGTTGCGCTGGGGATAATCGTGCGATTCAAAAAATCTATGAAATTAAAAAACGGGATGAAAACAAACCATTAGCTATATGCGTTGGCAATGTTAAGGATGTAAAGACATTTGGTGTGGTAGATGATATACCACCTGGATTGATAGAGACTCTGTTACCTGGTCCATTCACAATAATATTAAAGCGAACCGATGCATTAAATCCTAACTTGAATCCTGGCATTGATAATGTAGGGATTAGAGTTCCCAAGTGTAAACATATAAGAAACGTTGCTTCTGTAACTGGGCCCTTAGCACTCACAAGTGCGAATCTTAGTAATAATCCTAGTAGTTTACAACCTAGTCACTTTTCTGAATTATGGCCACAGCTTGGTGGAATTTTTCATACTAACTCAGCAAACACTAACAAAATACTATGCGAAAAACGCAGGAAGGGATCTACGATAATTGATTTATCAAGAGCTGGATATTACACAATAGTACGTCCTGGAGTAGCGGAATATACTATAGAAGGTTATTTGAGAAAGAAGGGGTTCAAAAAATATGAGTCTGAAAAAGATGGATAACTACAATAATATCAGACGCTTATCTTTTAACCGTTTCAGTGCCAGACGGCGTGATCGCGTTTCTCCAATTTCACTTCGAAAAATGGCAGCAGATGTGGCAACACATTAAAAGGAACGAGAACGAAGTAAACGTTCTCGATATTTATGAGTAAACATGAAGTAAACGAAGTACAATTACACGAAAGACGACGAGCGCGATCGCGTCGCCCGATATTTAGAACGTATTTTTGTAAAGGCCCATGGCACTGAAACGGTTAATGTACAATATAATACTGAACATTTCTGTACCATTGGGTTACAAGATAAAGAATTATAAATTAATAAATTCATTAACAATGTGACTAACTGTTTATTTATTTCTCCGAAACATATTCATGTGCGCATGTGTAGGTGTATATGGGAATGAACAATGCCATTTATATATTTATGTTTGATTAACACGGTGTATGATTACTTATTTTTCGAAAATGAAGATCCTAATATGTAAGTCAGACTTACATTATTAATTCGATTATTACAAAACTGGAATAAGAGTACTTTACAGATTACCATTATTCTCGATTAATTCAGACCTATTGGTATAATTCGTATTATACATTAACGGGTTAAAAGAGGATAGCTTGTAAAGTTCATGTTGTAATTGGTTCATTATATTCCGCGCTTTGAATATTTTACGCGGAATAAGAGATTATGTTGCGAGTAATTTTGTTCTATGACTAACGAACTGGAGACCATTGCTGATATATTATTATATCCAACAATTTGAATGCGTTAAACGTATTTATAAACATATACAAAGTATCCTCAATTGAAAATACATCCAATTCTGTTTTTATGCGAGTTTTGTACAAAAATTTAGTAAAAGTCGAAGTTCTAGATTTAGAAATAATAAAATGGTAATTCTGACGTTACCATACATATAGCATACAGGTAAACTTCGCACAACGCGGTACTGATATAACACGGTTCACAAATTGTTGCGATCCTCTTATAACGTGGACACTTATACAATACTACTTCGATATAACGCAAGTATGTAACGCGATTCGAGTCTTGCATAACGCGACCTTTTCTACATGTATTCTTCCGGAACGTATCTATCGTGTAAAAGCAGAATTGGGTATATTCCATTTAAATATCTTCCGAAATTATACTGGCAAAGAAGAACATAAATTGCAAGCAACATTCGACATCCTGAGACATGATTGCAATTAAATGTATCATACATATCAGGGTTGAGTATAATATTCGTGCTAGTGCACATTTTAATATTGTCGTGTCTTCTTGACGAGATACATATCACATAACATTGTTGCAAAATATCTAAATGACTTATTATATCTTTACTGTTTCATTGTACATTCTAGAAATATTCACAAGACACAAACTTGAGATTATGAGACACACATTCTTAATTCCGTTAACTTTAATTATTAATATTCCGTTGCCTGTCAAAGTGGCAAAATATAAATCAGTCGATATGATTATATCTCTTATCCTCTTTTTTGATATATTATCACTATACAGTCTATATGCATTAAAATGCATGGTATTTTCGTTGGTTGAGTTTAACGACTGACCGAGGGGAATTATATTAAAGTAGAGTCTTACACGTTTGTTTTTTACTGTCACCACATTTTCACCTGTATTGCATTGAAACGCATCAATCACAATCCTATAGTTTTATTAGAAATAATTTTGGCAAATCATAATTTGGTAAATAAACGCGTTATCAAAGGTATTGCAATGTAACGTGTACGCATGTAACGACTTTAACTACAAGAGAATTCGATATCTAAAATGAACTTCCGCTTATTAAAATGAGAGACGCTTTTACGTGTCGTTTAGATTGTTTAGCTGGTAATAAAGCAAAATATCTAAGTAGATTATAAATCTCTTGTAAATAATATTCGATCTGCGATATTATAAATAGGACATGTCGAACTGCATTGATAAGTGGATCATGCAGTGTCAAAGAAGGTAAAATAATTTACTAGAAACTTATACGGTCTCGAGATTAATAAATAATATGCAACGAACATACAAACATTAAGTTTTAATACACCTTTACTACGAGAAGTTCGACAAGCCCATACTTTACATTGACAACTTTACATTAAATGTATACTGCGAGGTTCCGAAGTATGAACAATAAAAAATATGATCATGATGTGTCATGAAATTCCATACATTCGCTCGATACGTACACACGTGCTTTTATCACAATACTGGGTTGACATTACCGCGGCTAAACATATTAGTACGCATTGGATACGTGTATGACATATTCCGAATAAATAATTATTAAAATAATAATTTTGTAATAAAGAACTAGTTACAATAATCCGTTACAAGAAGTTGTTGTAACAGATACTTTTCACTGATCTGTTAAACACCATTCAGGGGTCTGTTTACACTTGGCGCATTCATATAATGATATTAACTGCTACCATGTCAAATTTCCGAATTAAAAACCGCGCGATTATTACGTATCCGTAGTTACGTATAATCGTAAAATCAAGTGTAATTCGATAGAAATATCATTTTCATGTATGTCATGCACGAAAATTTCTTTACTTTTTAATACTTACTTAACCGCTAAGCGATAAATACCTTTTTCTGCTTATAATGTAAATCAGTCTAATCTTCTTTCGTAGAAAACATTCCTAAAGTGCTTCGTTTCCCTTCGCCTCGGAATATACCTAACAAACTACTTCTCAATCGCGTATAGATCTCCTTGCGAACCGTGGCCGTAAACTTCGTTACTAAGCAACCAATTGCCGCCGTGGCAAAAATAAGATTGTAGAATAATACTAGCTTGAAATTACCGAGCCATTCTATTCGCCCAAAATCACCCAGCAGATCGAAGTTCGTCATGCCTAGATTCAATGAGTAATAATAATACCGTTTTAAACATATATGCATCCATAGCCATATCCATTTAAAGGATTAAAAAAGGAATTAAAAAGCAATTAAACAGATGTTACATATGTCTAGGGGATGCAAAAATGATAGAAGACTTACCTAGTATTCGTGATAATAGCGGTAATGCTGAACTGAGCACAAGAAGAAGTGCGCAGTTCGCGATTAGGTGTGTGAGGGGTGTAGAATGAAATCGTGGCTGAACCCTTCTTACCCCTGGAAGTGTGTATAGACCGATTGCACTTGTTGCAGCTAGATATAGAATTACTGCTACTTCTACAGTAGCTCCAATTGGACCAAGCTTTGATAACGAGCTAATACCTAGAGTAAATTGCTAAAAGTATAAAGGGTATATTACACGGAGTTTATTATGGAATGATTTTCGATTGTAACTTAATAGTACACGTGTATAGACTAACCCTCGTGCTTAAGGGCAGTGCTTTAATACCAATAAGCAATTCCATTGTATTTTGAACCGCTAATAAGGCCGTGGCAGTGGAAAGTATAAGGAGAGCTAGCATGGCCAAGGGATAAAGCAAGGTCCGCCTGACCCACCAAGTCCGCCTTTGTTGGTCCAAGATCTTTCTTCTTCTTTGAATATCTTCCAATCTCTGAGCAAGACCTCTTTGTAACGCACCGTTTCTCAGGCACATTAGGCTTGGACTCACATTAAGAAGCTCGTCATCTTCGAGAAACGGACTACAACCCGGTGGGGACATAGGCACTGGCGAAACATATGATTTTCCCGTCGCTTTCGCGTGTTGCAGTCTATAAAACATGGTTGCGTACGAATTACAATTTGCTTGCATGTCATTGATAATATTGTAATTACAATGTGAACGATCCCGCGAAAAGTGCCGGGGAGAGATAAATGTATTTCTATCAGAGGTGCGGACATCAAAGTGGTAATATCTTTTAGGTATTTTTAAGTTTGCATACGAAGCGTAGATATATTCGTTAGCGTTGAATACGTGGTAAATTGCTAATTGTTAAGTATATTATTACTGACCTTCTTTGAATACAACCCTCCTCTAATCTATATGCAAAAAACTCTTCGTCCAAGTTTTTTAGGAACTGCGGCTTCACGAGGAATGACCCGACTACTCCAAATAATCGCACAAACCCTATTGGTGTGCACACTGTAATCATGAAAGGTACATTCCAAGACATTAGAGGACCATTTACAAATTTTTAACTATGTTTATAAAGAATATTTTTGACAAATTTTTATATATTTCATATCGCTTACCTAATAACATAACAACTCCGACGAAGGAAACGCAGGAGTAAAGAAACGGTAGATAGTAACTCCATAAATCTGAAAAGTAATGCGTTGGAAAGTATTTTCTTTTCTTTATAAAGGTCATATTATAATCCGATGTAGTCATAGTAAAAAGAATTATTTCGATAAGCAAGTAAATCATATTTCTTTGAAAAGCATAATTTGAAATAAACATTTAGAAAAGTAGGGTTTTGCCGACTTAAAAATATTATCTTTCAACATTTAAGATATTTGGTTCGATAAATCTCAAAAATTGCCGGCTCATCAGTTATAATCGTACACCAAATACCGAAAAGATGTTCAAATAGATTAATAACACTGTCCAACAAATTTTGACTTTTTTTCTGAGTTCTAACAACGAATATACAATTCTTATAGATTTCGACGTGCTGAAAACGAATCCGCAAACCATTTGTGGCCAGTAACTACCATTTTCGAAAAAATCAATTTTGAAAAAAAAGGTACTTTTTTGTCCTTTGAACAAGATTTGTGACGTAAGTATATAAGTTAGACAGTTTTTATGTATTGCAAAAAATTCTGTGGATCATTACGAAGAAAATGATATGAATTACTTTTGCAATATGAATTTGCAAATATGTTTAAACATTAGTTAAAGTTGGCGAGACACGCTCCGCGCGCTCATTTTTCGAGATTCGTTTCAAATTTCCGGAAAAATTAGACCTCCGACGGGGATTCCATTTACTCTACGCGATAGAGCAGACCTTCCTCTTTGAAAAGCACTCCAAAAATATGCAAAGCTGACTTCGGTGTCGTAAATATAAGCCAAAATGTCGAGGAAGTCACGGATTGTCAGCAGGGGTTCTCAGACGCGACATTTATGACGCGCTCCACTACGGCATGTGTCCCCCAAACGCTCACGTGCGCGCATAAATGTCGCGTCTGAGAATCCCTGCTGACGATCCGTGACTTCCTCGACTTTTTGGCTTTTATTTACGACTCCAAAATCTGCTTTGCGTATTTTGGCAGTGCTTTTTAAAGAGGAATGTCTGCTCTATCGCGTAGAATAATTGGAATCCCCGTCAGAGGTCTAATTTTTCCGGAAATTTGAAACGAATCTCGAAAAATGAGCGCGCGGGGCGTGTCTCGCCAACTTTAACTAATGTTTAAACATATTTGCAAATTCATATTGCAAAAGTAATTCATATCATTTTCTTCGTAATGATGCACAGAATTTTTTGCAATAAATAAAAACTGTCTAACTTATATACTTACGCCACAAATCTTGTTCAAAGGACAAAAAAGTACCTTTTTTTTTTCAAAATTGATTTTTTCGAAAATGGTAGTTACTGGCCACAAATGGTTTGCGGATTCGTTTTCAGCACGTCGAAATCTATAAGAATTGTATATTCGTTGTTAGAACTTTTTTTTTGTGTTGGACAGTGTAATCTGTATGTAAATAATAAAGATATAAATAGGTACAAGTAACTCTCATATAACACGTGAACCGCGTTATATGGAAATCGCGTTGTACGAGGGTTATCTGTACAATAATAAATTCTCTTTTATCGGTATATCCCGATGCGTACTGCATGATAAATATCGTTACGACATTAATTGCAGTTGCTGATAGCCAATCTGATTCTGAAATGATGATAAAACATAATAAGATGTTAATGCGTATGCTTTGGAACTTACTGAGCAATGTGTGGAGGCTGGATTTCTGATAATCTATGAGCGCTGATAAGACATAAGTCATTCCTAAAACAAGCGCTCCTAATAGGCAAAGAACCGTCACGGTTTCATAGACCCTGGCCATTACACCCTGAAATGAATTACACGTAAAACATTTCGAATAACATGATCGATTATGTATCGGATTGGCCAAAAAATTCGTACACTTTTCAAGTGTAAGTAGAAAGCGATTATCACGATAAAAAATGATTTGCTATTTTACCTTTCTATAGCCAACAAACCCTTCCGACTCCGTGAAGAGATATGCGAAGGGTAGAAACACGAAGAGCGATAAATTCGAGAAGAGGAACACGTGGTTCCAAAGACCTGATCGACACACAAAATTGGAAAGAATATATTAATAAAATATATATCACATTCTAAATCCGTATGTAATAAATATATTCTGTTCTGCTTCATTAATATTTATTTAATATATATCCAATTCTTAGCTTCGCATAAAAGATATTCTTCCTTTAAAATAGAACTGCAAATCTATTTTTATAACTATATTACTGCTAAGCGGCGGCGAAGATATATATATATATATATATATAAATATATTAATATTACTATACTATAAGCGTAAAGAGGTTCCATTATGAAAATTATTGGTTTTACAGGATAATCTTTAACTATATAGGCAAAAGCGTTCCGTGGCTAATTCATTATTTAGTCACGCATTCGTTCGATCTTTACGTGGCGCATGAACGTTAGACGATTAAACACGATCTTAGGTCAACACATTCTTAAGTAGTTGTAATAAGCCTTGTATACCTTGGATGAGAGAGCTGTTGAGCCACTTGACATAATAGCTGTTTGGATATAATGTGAGGACTTCGTTGCTCGCGATCGAAACCGGTAGCAATAACGCCGCCCCGACGGAAACGGCCAACGCAACGGTGCAAAGCCAAAGGCTGATTCTGTAGACGGTCGCTTCATCCTCATCCACCGAGAAGTAGTCTTCTCGATCCCTCCGTCGAAATCTCGCGATCAGTGCATAACTCGAAATATACAGAACGAGAAAGAGAAGGAGAAATATCTGAAATCATTAGAGAAACAAGACAAGTAGAAATTGATTTTAATTCCAGCAACTGGAGATGATTTAATCGACGCCATTTAATCCTTTTACTGAATGAATTAGCACGTCTTTTAAATGTTATATTATATTGTAAGCGATATAAGTTCAAACTGAATCCGAAACAGATCATTGTATATTGTACATAAATCAGAGGAAGTCTGATCACTGCAATAATCTATTATGTCATTTATAAGATTATATGAAATGACAATGGTTGAATGAATTTCTATTCTTTCAATATTGCAGGTCTATCGAAAATGCTCAACGCCCTTCAAGAAATATTTCACATTACTGTGAACTGCATTTGCAGACACGCCTTAAGTTAGTTTCTGTATTCCTCACCGTTGAAGATTATCGCCTACGATACTTTAAAATGTATGCTTTACAATTCATCGTATAAAGAATGATTTACTGTTATAAACATAATATATTTGTTATAAAATTTGTAACTATGTATTGAATTTCACCCTCCTCTGAGCTATTAGTAGGATTTATCCAGAGCCCCTTTGCTTGTTGTACCAGACAACAAGCAAGGGTTGCGCTTCAGTGTAACGACCTGAACTCTTAAAAACGTTATGCGATTTGTAAAACCGCGCATTTAAGATACTCCATTTTATAAATGTCAAACATTACTGGTTCATAAGTTATAAGAATAATAACATAAATACCGGTAAGATGTTCAAATACATTAATAATCTGTATGCAAATAAAAAAATATAAATAAGTATAACAATAAACAATCTTTCAATATCATTATAACTTTTAATAATCCTTCATTGGAATACAAAAATTCGTACTGGATGACGAATATTGTTACGACATTAATTGCGTTGTCGCCAATATAAGAAAAAGTTGCATGAGACAGGAGTGCGTCATATTAATAATTCCCGAGGTTCATTGTCTCTAGCCGAACACGTGTTGTTTCGAGCTTGAACAATGAATGCTTTGTTATAATATATTCCAACGTTTCAATAATAAAGGTGGGCTCGGCTCTTTTTCCACTCACATCGATGAACATATTTGTCCGAGCAACGGCCCACCAGATTATTGTCTATCTATTTTTAACCACGCCGACCGTGCCGAAGTTTCTCTACATTTTTCTTGCATGCATTCCTCGCATATCGTAAGAGTGAGATAAGAATCGATAACATGAATATATCAATTGATTAAAGTGTACGTGAAAATCCTAATGTTCGTTTAATCGGTATATCTTTTGTCAGAATCTTTCATATCGTTGCTACAGAGGTAAAATCCATTAGCCTTCTATAGCCCAATTTGTTCGTGTCTAAAAGAAAATTGTCTAACGCGAAACTAATAAAATCATTTCCAATTGAAATATTTTCCCGTCGTTTTGTGTTTTTGTAAGGTCGCTGTTCAATTTTCTAAAGAGAAGAAATTCTTAATGTCGCCTAAGTTCCCACCGTTATATGTAGATTTCGTAAATTTGAAATTTCATGCCGGATACTAAGCAAGCTAATTACAGCTAGGGATCTTTCGATGCTTTGTACAATTCATTATGACTGCACATTTTGCAAATGCTTTTTATAATAGACATTGCACTACTTACAAATCTTGTCATGTAATGTCTTTGCAAACTTACTTGATCGAGTACTTCGCATTGTTTATCCCGATAAAATTAGGATAACAATAAAAAACGGCTATTACAATCACGTATTATACGAAAGCGTCGTATACTTCTTTACTATTGATTTCCGGCTGCAGAGGGCGTGGATTTTAACGATGAAGCGTGTCATATCAATTAATATAATAAAAGAAGTCGGACATAATTGAAAGAGCAGTTTTCGTGATGTTATCCTGATAATATAATCAATCGTGTTCTGCTAGTAGAATAATTACACTGATCAAATTGAGTACGCGACCAGTTCAGCAACAAGTAAATAGTTGTAATATAAATCATTCGATTCAGCCACAGTACGTTGTCTTATACTAATGGCGCAATATGTAGGAAGTGAAATAGTTTGAACAAGCGCGTTTGGGGTGCGATTTATGTCTGATGTTGGTACGCCTTGAAATTCATAGGTTTATTGACCTCCGTGGTCAGGCAAGGATAGCATTTCCACACGCGCGATGTATTAAATGCAGATTGATGTGCTCACTTAGATTATGTTGATTGCTCGGTAATAAAACATTGTATTCAAATGTTATTAGTGTATAAAATTAATGTTACTCGAGCAAGTAAACGTGCATAGATATTATAGAAAGGTTCTTTATAAGTAGTACAATGCCTGCCACAGAATGCACTTGTAAAATGTAATATGTCATAATGAATCGTAAAAAAACCTTGAAAGGTTCATGGCAATTATTCCGAAGCTAAGGAACGTAGACATCTGTTATCGTGCAGAATCAATATTATTATGTCTGCACGAATGAAATATAAAAATAGAGAGTACAGTTGCACCGTGATATTTCATTTGCTCTTAATTAAACAGTGCTACACGTTTCCTTGCATAATAAGGAAGACGGCACATGCTTTGCCAAATTATGATTAAACCGAAACTTTGCACGATGCATTTGGAAACCATTATAAATGATTAAATCTTTATTATATGTTGTTCATAATTTATCCTTTTAATTCGTCCTTTTATCACTTGTTAACAAGTTGAGTGCAAATTTTCTTGATCACTGCTTGATTACAGACGCATAGATTATAGCAGGTTAAATGTAACCAGTGTAAACAGCGCGCATTACAATTAGTTGAATATTAATAGCTTCGCGAACAGTTTTCTAATAGAAATTTGTTTCTATCCGCTTGATTTATCTTGTAATGCGTGTCCTGATAAGTCGCGATTGTATTTCTCTATGTTATGTAACTCCATGCCGTAACATCTTACAGAAGAATTACAATGCCACAAAAGTATGCAATTCAATACGAGATTGAAACCAGTTGAAACCTTAAAAATGCCGCCATGACACTAGTCGATGATAGAATTAACTTTGTTCTTTAACTTCAACTTAAACTGTATAACCGATCGAGAAATTATTTACGTTGCGACGCCAATGAAACTTATTTCCTTCACTGTCCTTCGTAAGTCACAAAAACCTTCGCGCGTCAAAGATTAACGTGAACAAATCGTTTCTCAAAGTATTAGGGATACTGGAAAGTAATCAATTATTTTGCACATGCTTTATGAATCTACGACCCTTGACCCCTTTCTTGAATTATGGATTGATGCTCTGAACCATAATTCCCTTCTTGACAAATCAAATATGCCAACTTTCGATGCGAAACAATTTTTCATTCCCGAATTGATTACTTTCCGGTGCCCCTAATATTTGACTTTAGTTAAACACTGAAGCATTTTTCCGTCAACAGTTTCTTTTGTATAAATAACCGGTGACACGCGTTAGTATTGCATAAAACTGCCGGTAAACAATAATTCTACGAAGACATAAGTTTTCAATTACAAACATTGAATCTAATTACCGTCATAATAAAAAGCATTCGTTAATGCGCTTTAATTGTTGATCATAATTCGACAAAAAATCGAGACATACTTTAATCGTAAACGATCATAAATAAATTTAGACGTCAAATAAACGCACTTAGTTTACTCAGATCGCGGAAAAGTTATACGCAGACATATATTATATGTTATAATGATAAATGAATTTAATGTTAACGCAATTAAAACTTTATTTTCTAGGGGATTAAAGAAATGATTTGAAACGTCGATGGGGTGATTATGGAGAGATTAATTTCTACATAAAACAAACACGAAACAAGTGTGTGTCATTGTATAAAAATAATTTACCCTGGCAATAATAAAAATACGACTTAATTTTAGAACATCGAAAACATTTAATACTATACTTTCACATTGTCACTGCCGCAGAAATCCGTGTTATACGATACCTCGCGATACGCATATGTAACACGTGTACCAACATCTAAAACCGAAACCGTTTAAGTGGTCTACGACGGCGGTTCCCAACTGTTTTCATTCGGAGACCGCCAAACGACGTAGCATTTTTTTGCGGACCGCTAAGATAAAAAATTCAAGAAAACATTTCGCAAAATAGATCGTATAATAATAAATAAACTTGTACACTGTACAAGAACAATCTGAAATACATAAATATCCATTCTTTATAATAACTAAAATAAGCAGGTTTATAATTTGAAACGTTCGGGATAAATTTTGAAAAAATACTGTTGGGGAACGCTGGTGGTCTGTGATACTTTCGAATCTGTTAATTCCTTAAATAGTTTAACTGTTTTTATCGCATTTACATATTTATCCATGTTCGCATTTGGTTCCGAAGATAAACGTAGCACGATGTATTTTATTTGCCTACTACCGGTTATTATTTTTTTAAGATCAGTGAATTGCTTGATTTAAATGACGTATACTATACGTCGCGGTATAGTAAATGCTCAGAATCGTCGAAGGAAGCAAAACAGTACGACATTATCGGCGTAGCTCTATTTTCGTGCTTCCTATCTTATTGTTTACAGAGTCAGCAACTACCTGCTTTCTTGCGCGTCCTGCATTGCACACGATATACCAATTTACGTATTAACTACGTGATGTCTTACGTCGCATAAAACAAAACAATTTCAATCAATTCGAGATAATTAAACCAATGCACTTTCGTTGAAATACCGATGTTATTTTCATTATTGAAAGTTTATGCGATAAATGTGCCTGAATACTGAAATATATACCGGATGTTTCCTAACTGGTGGTACAAACCGAAGGTGGATGAATCTACGTGAAAAAATAAGTCGAAGATGTAAGGACATTTCGAAAAAATCCTGTATAAAATGTGATAAGAGATAAAATCTAGTGTATAGTCATTTTGCAGGATAAAATATTATTGAGGTTTAAGAGTAATTAATTGCTATTAATATTTGACATGATGAAGAAGTTTGATAATTATTCATAGAATTACATTCAATCTTCCTAACCTGTTTTACTTTTTGTCGAGGAGTAAAAGGATTGGAAGATGAAACCTGGAAATATATGTTTCAAGTACGAGTACTCTTATCATATTAATAAGCAATTAATGAGACACGGAAATATTGACTTATTGCCGTGGTGTTTGAGAACCTAATTCCCTTATTATTCTACTAACAAGCAGCGAAATAATGTACAATTATCTCGCTTTTCAAACGACAGTGATAATGACATTGATAACGCGTGTTCCTGAATACCTTTCGAAGTATCCGCATATTTACATATAAACAGTAAACTTAAAGAACGGCAAATTACAAGGAAGATAAGTAAACAAGAAGAAGAATAGCAAGCCTGATGCAATATGAAGAATATTCTTTACGTGTCTGATTTATCATTTCATTTAACGTGCGACACTGAAATATCACGTTCCAATTCTGACTTCCTCGAATCACGTACGTTTACGCGCATATTGTGTCAACCCTCTCGCTGTTAATAAAAACGATGATATTCTGCAATAAATTATTTTGAAAATAGTCTAAGTCCACTTTAAAACAAATCAAAGTAACATTTATAATTGTTACTCAAAGTTATTTTGCTACTACTTTTGATTGCTTTCTATCTACTTCTAAGTAGAATGAGTCCACAGATAATTCCGACGAGTACCTTGACTTAAAATGACCATGTTGGGTTTAAATCGCGGCCATGTGAATGCCTTGGAATGCTAAACCGTACGTTTCCAACCGGGTATCAAGCGTTACACGTGCGTAACTTATATGGGTGGTACGGCACGCATAATTACCAATTGAAATAGCCAGTGACATTTCGCGCTTAGCCCTACACTCGGGAGCGTTTCAATTGGCAGAGCTTGCGCGAGAGCTGAGAATAGGATTGCGTACAACCGGCATGCTTCAGGGTGAATTAGATCCATGGATCGTTCCATGGATCGTTCCATGGATCATTTTATGATGCAGATATCAAAGATACCGCGTGAAAAATGTTATACAAGTTAACCTCTTCACGCAGTGGCCACATAAAGTGGTGCGCAGAAGTTGTGCGCCAGATACTAGTTTACTTATCCTTTAAATAAACACGTATGACGTTTATTGTTTGCTTTTATATATGATATTAATCAAAAATTTCTTAAGGCTTTTTTTGGAAGAAAAATTGCAAAGATATTATATTCATGAATCTCATAGTGTTTTATAGTTATTAAAGATGTGTGGAAACTGAATGACGAACTATGTATAGCCGAACAGGTTTAATATCAAAATGGTACGAGATATGTGAGCTAAATCTTGGCAGTCTAATTTCTCGCTATTACATTCTACATTTTGATCGTGTCTCGAATAAATTTAGTACGAATTATATCCAACAACAGTCAACGTATCCCGCGAAATCTTCGCTGTTTTAATCATCATCGTAATCGTTATACATTAATAATTTATAATATCAATTAAGTGATATAATATATGTGGGAAATTTGTGTAAGTTTGGATTTGTATAAATGCATAGTAACTGTGTATTCCAGTTTGTAATCTATATTCTGATTAACACCAGAACTACCGAACATATACATAGTTATGTTTATTTGTTTGTATATAAATTAAGGTTGAAGAATGAAAGTTAATTAATGGATTCAATTATTTGCGTTATGTATATGAATATGTAGTGGAATATTGGAATAATTTAACTAAAAATGGCAGACAAGTTATTTTGAACCTTTTGGTAGTTCTAGTGTTAAGATAGAAAATGTTTTCTTCGATTCCGAATTTCATGGAACGTGGAAAGTAAAAAGAAAAATAAGTCAAGGATCAAAAGAAATGGTTGGTCAACGACTTTAACGTGAAAGTATCGAGAAAGTATGTTTACAAAGAAATTACGCGCAGCCGATAGTTTTCAGATGTTGTGTGTTTAATTATTCTAGCGGACTACTAGAATAATTTACAGTGTGTTATTTCCGAAATTACTCACTTTTATGTAGTATATATTATAATAGGAGAATACTAATTGTAAGTTTCTGCAATGAGTTGTAGTTACTTCTAAAAATTAACAATTTCCTGTAAAAACCCTGTAAATTTCCCCTTAAAACTTCCAGTTTTCTAATTAAAAAATGTCAAAAGTTGCAACCTTAATATTTCTTATTTTTGAATATTATAATTCGCAATTATCCGATTTAAAAATTCCCAAGTTTCCAACTTTACAGTCTTAAAATGTCTAATTTTCCAATCTTAAAGCTTCTAATTTTCCAATTTCCAACATTACAATCTTAAAATTTCTAATTTTCTAATTTCCAATCCTAAAGTTTCTAATTTTCCGATTTCCAACACAACAATCTTAAAGTTTCTAATTTTCCAACATTACAATTCACAATTTTTCGATCTCAAAATTCCCAATTTGCCAAACTTAAAATTTCCCAGTTTGGAACCTTAAAATCTTCAATATTTCAATCAAAAACTTCAAATTATTATTACTATTTCACCGAATATTTATAATCGTTGTATATTTACGAACACATTTAACCATAATACATTGTTTATGTTAACGGATTAATGCTTTATATACAATATTTCAGCGTCTGACGACGTTGCAAAGAAGCCAGTGACGTGTTTGAATTCGCGTTTAAATACTTAAGCATCTTAAGAATTGAAACTAATCAAAGGGTCTAGCCGGTTAAGGGGGGCCAAAAGTGCCCCTAAACCAAATTGGACTTGCGATGGGTCATTCGATAGCTAATGAAAAAAAAACAATCTGTGCCAAGTTTCAACTTTGTATCTCGACTGGGGGGGTAGTAAAGGGCAAAAAACGAAAAATCACGTTTTTGTTCAATTTCTTCCAACTGAGTGCATGAAAAATTTTGAAAAAAATTAGTGGCACGTCAGTTAGCGATACACATATTATAGAATTTTTTCAGATTTTTATGTTGCAAATCCAAGCTGTGAAAAATAAAAAACCCCCAAAAATGCCGAAAAATGACGATTTGGTATTGAAGGAGTTGCAGAACTATAATTATATAATTTGGGTAAGTGGGTATATGTGATAGTATTGCTCTCAATTTTTTTTAGATTTTTTGGTTAGGTGCGCCGTAGTTAAAAAAATTAAAAACCCGGTTTTTCGGCGTTTTTTGCGTGTCAGATTGACTTATAGGTCGAACTTTCGTATTATTCTCTATTAAATAAGTGTTTGTGCAGTAATCAATGTTTTTGCATTCAGCAAAGCAATATAGGAATTAAGGAAACTAAATAAATAGAGAAAATTGGAATTACTGTGCTATTAGAGCCTAGAGCGTAGCGAGTATTTTCAAGTGGTTCGGTGGTCCCGTTGCAAAGCGTCAGGCTGTTGTAACGCTGCGGACTTTTTTTGTAGGTTCGCATCCCACTTAGGTTAATTTTTTTTGCATTTCATTTTCAGAATTTTTAACTATATAACAACGGAACTAGTTTAAACATAGTTTAAGCATATTTTTTAAATGTCTTATATTTAAAGATAAACATGCGCTCCAAAGTCATATTTACGTATAGTACAGATTAGAATATTTCAAAAATATGCTTAAACTACTTGTAAACAGATATTGATATAGTTCGGTTGTTATATAGTTAAAAGTTCAGAAAATGAAATGCAAAAAAAAATTAACCTAAGTGGGATGCGAACCTACAAAAAAAGTCCGCAGCGTTTCAACAGCCTGACGCTTTGCCACGGGACCACCGAACCACTTGATAATATTTTTTACGCTCTAGGCTCTAATAGCACAGTAATTCCAATTTTCTCTATTTATTTAGTTTCCTTAATTCCTATATTGCTTTGCTGAATGCAAAAACATTGATTACTGCACAAACACTTATTTAATAGAGAATAATACGAAAGTTCGACCTATAAGTCAATCTGACACGCAAAAAACGCCGAAAAACCGGGTTTTTAATTTTTTTAACTACGGCGCACCTAACCAAAAAATCTAAAAAAAATTGAGAGCAATACTATCACATATACCCACTTACCCAAATTATATAATTATAGTTCTGCAACTCCTTCAATACCAAATCGTCATTTTTCGGCATTTTTGGGGGTTTTTTATTTTTCACAGCTTGGATTTGCAACATAAAAATCTGAAAAAATTCTATAATATGTGTATCGCTAACTGACGTGCTACTAATTTTTTTCAAAATTTTTCATGCACTCAGTTGGAAGAAATTGAACAAAAACGTGATTTTTCGTTTTTTGCCCTTTACTACCCCCCCAGTCGAGATACAAAGTTGAAACTTGGCACAGATTGTTTTTTTTTCATTAGCTATCGAATGACCCATCGCAAGTCCAATTTGGTTTAGGGGCACTTTTGACTACCTTAACCGGCTAGACCCTTTGCGTGAACTTGACATTCGCCTGTAAAAGGATTTGAGCTTTTGCGAGACACTGTGAAACAGACACAACAGGTTTCTTCGTAGCACGCGATGCTTCATTAAAAGACACGATATCAGCGAACTTAAACGATGTCGCAAAGAACGAAGTGCGATTAAACATTGAAACTCAATTTTTCTATGATGAACTTTAACCCCTTGGCATACAAAGACGCTTGGAATACGTGATTTCTTTATTATATCATTATAAACATTGACGTTTCTGAGACAAAACAAATTATACGCCGATTAATTTCGCTTTTAGTGCGCCCACAAAACAAATATTACAATATACTCATATATTGTCAGTTAAAGAGTGAATGTTAGGAACAATTCCCGTACAAATTATTGTTTATTAATATTGTCTTATATTTAGCAATGTAAATGATCAGTTTTTGTATAACTTACATAACTGTTTAGTTCAGATATATTAAATAATATTTGTTGAACGCATCGAATTTTATATTATTTCTATGCCAAAGGGTTAATCGGAACATACAATTCACCCAGAATTTACATATTATTGCATTACATAAATCATTTGATTCCATACTACTAGTATTGCATTCGTCGAGGTTTTTCGAAAAGATAATTACGTAACTCAAAAGTCTTGGCGATGTAATTTTAGAAAATGAATAGGATTCACCATCGATGATCCCGTGGAGAATTAAGATAACAATGAAACGTGCCGGCGATAAGAACGATTGAGGGCAACGATCAAATATTACAAACGATTAAACGTGTATTATTCTACTTTGGCGGTTTTTAAACCCAAGAACTTTGTACCAGCCATTATCACGGGGCCATCTGACATTACTCGAATATAACGGTACCAATGATAACCGGATATACGATACCCTCTCATTGTTCCGCTCGTACATTACATAAAACTCTCATTACGCTCTTCCCGTGATATAACCGACGTAACAATAATAATCAAGTTATTAAACCTATCCCTACTGCTCCCAAATCTCACCCCTTTTATCTGCTACGTTTCTTAATTACACACAAATTCTGTCGACGAATAACTCGGTTTAATTAAGCGACGAGTAATGTTACTTACTCTCGATACTATCACTATTATCTTACTTCTAATGATGACCTTTTGAAATTCTACCTAAGTTCACATGTTTAATCAAACTCCGGAGTTTCACTATACGAAATGAATCGTGTTTGGCAGATACAAATTCGTCAGTAATTTTGAAATACTTCGAATTCTATAACTCTCCGTTTCAGCAATAAACGCTTGAGGTTAACATTAACGTATGATCAAAGGTTTTTTACGTCTACGCAAAATGAACTGAAAGGATGCGTTAGCTCTATGGATATAATTAATAAGTAAACAAGGCTAATATTTCAAATGAAATATACTCGTCGATCTTCATTAAACCGCGGGGGAACGTGGCGATTGCTTATTGCCAGGAACGTCACCAGCAAGAAACGGTACCCGTGAGTTAATCGGTGATCAATAAATGGGAGTAAGTCTGATCTGTTGGTGATTAAAACCGTTACTCACTATATTCTCTCGTACGGTGTTATGAAACAGTTGTTCTCTGAGGTCCGCCTCATCTTCCATCTTCACCTGTTTGTCAGGAAATTTTTTTTGGCCAAGCGTACCGTTGTCGGCAGCAGCGACATTTTCTTACATCGATAATTTCCCTGTGTAGCACACCATGCCCATACCCCACTAATTATACACGTGTGTCCTTTGGCAAACGAGGTTGCCTTTTACGCGAGCCTTATCACCGTGAGAAATGTGTCTTTTGCAGAGAAGAAAGAAGTACGTTCCTGTTTTGTTGCTTGTCTGACGTTATGTTTATGTGGCGACAAACATCTCGATATTCTTCCCCTTTTACGGTTGGCAAGGCACTGAAATATTTGTGCGCCGTACGCGTTTCATGACGACACGCCATCTGCACATCTTACATACCTGGTTTGTTATATTTTTTACACGGTTGCTTTACCGACTGTTTTAAACTGGTTGGTTTGAATGGAATCTCAAACAACAAATGTTTGCGCGAATTGTTTCGCGGAATAGCTTTTGCACGAATTTATTATTCCATTTCATAATAAACTTGTACTGTTGATAAGCGTGGAACGTAATGATGTATGAATGTAATAATTATTGAAAGAGAAGAAACTTGATTCCTTAACCATTCCAGTTACTGAGTTAATTTGGAAAACATTATTGAAATCTTAAGTATTGTATTAAAATATATTATGTACATATTAAAATCGTATTCGCATATTAAAGAAATTTGAAACCTGCTTTATTTTTCTTTTCGGCAACATGCGTGTTTTAGATTGGGTTTTAACAATTTTTCTGCCGCATAGGAAATGAACGTATATTTATCGTGAACTTAATACGAGAACTACCGACAACATATTCAGCTAGGTGTTCACTGTATTAATCCTCGTATAACGCGGGAGTTAAATTCCGGCGAAAGGGCGCGATATAAAAATCAAATTTGTGAACCGCGTTATATCGAAATCGCGTTGTATAACTACCACATTGTACGAGGGTTACTTGTATATGTCCTTAAGAATAAGATGATACAAACGAATTAATCGATTTAATTATGTTTATTATCGAACGTGAGCTGCAGAACATTTCAGAAAATGAAATATTATAAATTTGAATCCTTCTATTGAATACCGCAGACTCCATGTTTTGACTGTTTCGGTAGTTCTAGTGTCAAATAAACTACAGAAGAAAGTAATTTAAAATCTAACTCAATAATGATAAATTTACATCCACGCATCCATTCTATTTACACAAAGCATAATTTATATACAATTCTCGGATCTGACCTTAATGCGCATACATTATACACTTTTCAGTTACACGTAAACAGTAGTATCGAGATGTGTAAATATCGATTGTTTTCAATAATTCTATATCGATATGATTTAACATCTCCGAACGTAATGTTTTAAATAAGACGTGCAAGTGTTTGTTTTACAGTCTTCACAGAAGTTACCTGAAATCATTGAAGTAACTAAGTTTGTATTACTTTCATTACGGGCAACGATCGTTAATAAGTTTGGCAGCAAGGTAATGTAAATATCCATTTATTTTATTCTATTGCATGCGAATTTCACAACGAAAGGATAAAATTTACAAAATGCTCTGTATGATCATATAAATATAAATCTGTAAAACTCTATTATGAATAATTCCTGAGCAGTGAATAGTTGCGAATCTCTTCACACATACTCAGATTTCATATATCCCCATTAGAATAGATGTGGGCTACTATCATTTAATCATCTTAATCAACATGGATGTTATTATACTATCGATGTCAATATTCTCACGATTCGCGTTACGACTTCGCGATACGACTTTTTATACACAAGCACAAAGGGAAATAAGAAAACAGAAAATCTTATATGAACGATTATATTCATAATTGTTATATCCTGCTAAACAAAATTCTTCTTGTTTTGAGCCTTTGTCCTTGGTTATGTATTTATTAAATACGGTAAAAATACGATTAAGAAAATAATCAATGATACTCTATGTAATCGGTAATATAATATGGGCTTCATAATTCTTATTTACCTATGTAATCGCATTTCGAATGCCTATCTTACGAACGTTTTCACCGTGATTGGAAATATAGCACAGAGATCAAATTGTTGAGATAAAAATCTGAGCATACTTTAGATAACAGTTCCTATCCATAAAAATGTTTTGTTCTTGTTAATAGCTACTAGGTTTATCTTGGACAGTATTGTTGTTAATATAAAATTCCGTATTAACAACGCCAAATCCATTTCCTATATATAAAGCGAATTAAGCAGACGTCATTTCGCTTCTTTTGTTTCCTTTCATTCAAACAACACTGAGGTTTATTTATATGGCATGGAACACATTTACCATAGTAAAGGCTATGAATTCTATATAGGCAAATTTAGCCAAAATATCACAGATTCTTAATCTCGCTAAAGAAGTTGTATATTACTTCCCCTCGTATCATTGCAGACAATATATTATATATAACAGATTAAAAATAATCGATTTATAGCAGACCTATACTATTCATAAGTGTACAACATAAAATTTCTTTATTAACGTTAATATGTAATAATGATTTAAAAAAAAGATGAAACTCGATCCTTTGAACATTGCAACTATTGAGTTACCTAGAAAAATAATATTAAGACTTAGATTAACCGTCTGAGTGCCGGACGGCGCGATCGCGTTTCTTTTGTTTCACGTCGGAAAATGATGACGGATGTGACGAGGGGAACTTCCATTTCAAGTTTTTAAAAGGCGATAAAACCCATACGTTTCAAGTGCGAAAGGGTCGCGTTAAAAGGGACGAGAAGGAAGTAAACGTGCTCGACATCTATGATTAAAGACGAAGTAAACGAAGTACAATAACACGGAAGACGACGAGCGCGATCGAGCCGCCCGGCATTTTCCGACCGTTTCTTCCGCAAAGCCCTATGACGCTCAAACGGTTAAAATCTCATTCATATATCAAAGAAATTTGAAGCACGATTTCATTGTATATGTAAAACAGTATTATATTAATTATGCATAAATAATAACCTGGCAATGCATCTATGTTAGAAATATATCAAATTTCATGTAAATATTAAAAATGTATGTGCCAAAGTCAGAATATGCTTAGTGCATTCATACAACAGGGGAAAATGGATTTCAATTTGATTCGATATCAAGCAAAAGTTTCGGATTTTGGTTATCTAATTTTGATCTTTAGCTGAAATTAAAAACCTGTATATCACATTCCTAAACAATCCTCATAGTGCACTGCATATATTTGATATTAACAACAGAATATTAGTATTAAATAACTAGTTTCTTTTTAAGCCTCGTGTAAGTAAAAAATTCCGCTTGATACTTTGATTTTCTATGATTCTCAAGCAGCAGTCTGATCAAAAGTAATGATTAACTGTCACGATACAGAATTGCTATGCTATGCCACTACCTCTCCGAAATTTGTGTGACCCGTTGTTTTAGCATGTTGTTGAGCTGCAATTTGCCCGTTTAATTTGACCTTACAATCCATACACATTAAAGTGAACTTTTGAACATCAGTAAATTGTCGACTAGATTTGGCTTCGTGCGCAAGTTCCGCTGCTTCCAACAGTACTCTTTCATCCTCGGTTGGAAAAATAGTTTGGATACTCCCACCCTGCATATAATATTTACACATTTGTCAATATTTACAAGGTAATATATGTTACATGTACAAACTATGCATGTAACACTTACATCAAGGGGTTCCAAGTATAAGGGGTCATAGTGAATTCCATCGAAGATTAGGAAAACTCTTTGAACATAATGTTGGTCTTCACCAAACCTATTGATTATTCCATTTACACTATCAATTACAGCAATTTCTAACCCATAATACTTTGATAATATGGATAATTCTATTGCTCCTCCCCAAGAATCAGGCTTTTGGATCCATTTACAATATTCAGGATTTGGTCTGCCTAAGATAGCTTCACAATATTCTTCTGGATCAGCAGCTACTGCATTTGCTATGATTTTCCTCATGAAATTTGCACAAGTAGGATCAACTTTCCCTGTTAATGAAATAAATGTTGTGATGTACTACTGATAAGCATTCTGTGAAGTACAATGTAGAAGCATTGTTATATTTTGCATTTTCATAAGGCAGATTTACATTAACATACCATTGAGCACATATCCCACACTTGTAAATAAGCATGAATTATCGGCAGGTACAATTTTCTTCATTAGTACACCAGGTGTATTAAAGGTCTCATCATTAACAATATGCGGGCGGCCAGTATCTGCAACAGTATCTTCTGTTTGCTCCCCATTGTGAACGATTTGTTTTTCTTCTACAATTAAAGCATCACCCGAAACTATGCCACTCTCCTCGATCGTGGCTGTTTCTTTATTTAGATCGATAGCTTTTGGAGGAAAACCACCAAGAACTTGAAGCGCTCCGACTGGAATCCCCGCAAGATCCGCGAGTTTAGACTTAAGTTCGGATACTTTATTCTGGGGGATTAATCCGTTGACGACCTTTTGTCCGGATTTGGTCTTGACCCGTAATACGAAACCAGCCATTGTTCTTACGTAAATATTTCGACTGTCTTCAACAAAAATTTTGCGCAACTGTCCCACAATCAGCTGTTAAAACAGCGCCACGAAATTTGGCTGCTTCTCGGTAAGATGATCATATCATAAGAGAAACCTCACCGAAAATTAATTGTTCCACTCACTTCGAGTATTAATGATCGTCGATACTCATCATTCGCGATTGATTAACATAAGACCGATGTGAACACAGCATCCAGTATCGGCAAACTCTAAACATCTATGAGACCCAAGATAAACTGAATCTCGGACACCCAGATGTAAGGATAGACTACTTAAACCACAGACGAAGTATAGAAAGACCAACCACTAAAAGGGGGTTTCGCGATTCCGGTCGGAAATTACCGACTCTGTGAAAACCAACAAAAGGTGCCCCCTTGCAGAAATGAGCAACAAAATTTGCGAACTACGAGCATACGAACAAAATTATGCGTCCGAGGAACTGTACTTTAAAGAAAGATTAAACAAAGATAGCCGAGCTATATCCGACACGATGTTCCTAACTTATTCCTTAAACGAGGTGTCTAATTTCGAATTAAAGTATACATATCAAGCAGCTATTAGCTCGGTTGTAATTGTAGAAGAATTAGAATTCTAATTTTCTACAATTATTACCGATTACCAGGTCTCACCACGTGGAGGTTGCTGCTACCAGAGACCCTGATCAGTATTTGCCGATACTGATCGAGTTTAATTACCCAAAAGAGGGGGATCGGTGGTTTGGAAAAGGGGTAGTTTCAATCAAAAGAATTAGGAAAGACGTCTTTCTTTCCCGAGTGCATCGGGCGAAATGAATCATCATTGTGCAGGGGGTAATCACATCACCTCGGTAAAAATATCCATTAATTAAACTTTAATTATTACATATTAATAATAATACATTTACTAGATGTTTTTTATTGAAATCGTAATATTCTCAAAATTATATATCGCTTTTATTAATTCATAATATAAGAATAATTACGATAAATAAAATCTTGGAAATAAATAATATCCATATCTGTTGACTTAAATTGGTGATTAGGATTGGTTTAATTCGTAAGAAACATGGGACCTTCTATTAATAGAAGTCGATAAAAAGTACTCGTTCTTTAAAGAAAATATCGGGTTTTATTAAACGATAAAGAATCGTCGTATCGTTTTTAATCTTTTATTACAGTAATTGTACGTATCGAATTTAATAGAAACTTAATACAATAGTACTGATACCGTACGGTTGCAAATAATACGATCGCTCTTTTGGACGTAAATCGCGACTGCGTTATAAATATTACGTATTTACATGTACGTTACAAGCAATGAGAAGCGAGACTGTATTCAACGATGGCTTTCCATAAATACGTTATTTACGACCATCGATCACTTATCTCTTATCAGTATGAAACAGGATGGTAATCCGAGAATGGTAGTGAAGCGCATCTACCTGAACTATTAACCTGTTAACCGGCGAGTTCTTCCAAAAAACAAGATCGCGCGGCTACTTTCCATTTAATAATATAAATCCGTGCGATATATTTATAATTACGATGTATCGTTACGAGAATTTATGCGTATTCGAATTTGAGAATTCTGAGAGGGATTATTGTAATTGAACTGGTAACCTTCGAGGTAAACGTTGATTCGAATCACGAGTTAACTCGTCGTCCGCGGTTAACAGGTTAAGGATCGTTGAGAATGTAACCTTTTCTTGAATTAGTATTAGTATTATTACAACATAGTACTAATATTTCCGCGAAGAGTCAATGTCCCTCTTCTCCAATTAAGTTTCACTGGGATCGAAACTTCATTTCATGAAATTAAATGACTTTTTATCATTTACTTCGTGAAGAGCTTTACATTGCCGCTTTTAAGACGTTTTTCTTTTTATTAATCGAGCGTCGCCTTTCCTGTCTTCGGTAGAAGGAACGACATAAGTCCACACACTGAAAACATTCGAAATATATACTATGTATATGATAATAATATATAATATACATGCATTAAGGTCAAATAATAACAGGCTTCTCGTACAACGCGCGATATAATAAAATGCGGGAATTCCCCGTTTACTTTAGTCGAGCATGTTATCTCCAATTTCCTAGAACACGATTTCATACGACGCGAATCGTATTAACCGCGTTATACGAGAGTCTCCTGTATGATGTGAATTAGTTTGAATTATTCTATAAAAAGGATAATTATAATTACTTACGGAATAAAAATGCTGCGAATAAAACTATGGGTACCACACATGCTAAGTCAATCAGGTAGCCAAATACTAAGTTACCGACGAGTGCACCTAATCGACCCATCGTGAGAGATAAGGCGGCAGCCATTACTCTGAAAACGCAACGAAATTATATTTCATTCAAATATAAACATTGACATATATATCTGTCAAAAATATGTCCCTAAAATATCTGATTCGCAATTGAATATTTCGAACTACAAAATATGAAAATCATCAGAAATAAATCCATCTAAAAATATTAAGGTGAGCTGATAAAAGCTTGCAATCGAGAATTCCTTTTGTTTATTCAAACTCTGATGTACTTCACGAGCGTGATCTTAAATTAACATAGTTTATTTACGATGTATTTAACTTCCACTGAACTGCGCAAAGTGTGTTTATTTTCTGTGGTTTGAACGAATAAGACACTGACGAGAGTATTATCAGAATTTGTTTTGTCGACACATTATCACCGTCACCATTGCCGCGGAGTAATCGTAAATCTTATCGTACCACGTCTTTGCATATTTCTCCAATAAATAAATCAGAGCGCGTTGGTTTACTTACCTGAGATTCGTCGGGAACAAATCGACGATTATGCAATAGACTAACGAGATACCGAGAGATGTCAGGGCCTCAAAGATACAGGAGAGTATCAAATTCTGCGTGGAGTTTATCACGAAATAAAAACCGACTGTTACCGCGCCAGAAACCAGCAACGACATAACTAAAATGTTAATAAACCATTATACATTATATATATCCATATAGAATGTCAGAGGACAACATATTATGAACACAAGAAAACATATTACATATAAACATATTAAAAGTATGAAAATTAATGGATGAATTGAAGTTCTAACAGTGTTATTATCAATTGATACAAGGAACAACATATAAACCTTGTTTCTGGATCGAGATATAAAAACGACTAATTACGATCTTCTAACAAAATTACTTCGTAGATTTTTGCCTTTTTCAATTAGAATTGAAATTAATGGAGAACGTAAAAAAATGTCATAACAAATTAGATGATAGGTGGCGTAACGAGCTTATTACTTCTGAACATTTCTTATATTACTAATTAATTTAAATTGTTACTGAAGAAGGTGACAATTTCTGGAACGAAGGGTTTCACTTTTTAAAAACGTAAAAAGGAATTTGGTTACAAGATCGTACTCGGTTATTTTTAGTACCTAGGTCGTAGAATATGGTGTACGATCTTTTTATTATAATTTATCGTTAACATGTCTTTTAATGAAACGTGTACTTACTCAAGAAGAACTTGGCACCTAATTTATGCACGAATATCGGTAAAATGATAGAGCCAGGAATGCATGCGAGACCGATGTAAACGGTGTGCAAGTAAACTGAAGGTGCAATTGTTACATCGCAACCAAAAGGATCGGCCATGGTTGCATTGTCTGGTATCGATGACACGATGCACACCGATGTAGATTCTCCAGGATTGAAATGCTCGAATTGTTCGAACCTTGTTTAACAATGATAACGTGATATTTATTACCCACGGCGGTTAATGTTTTACGAGTTTTTACGTTATACGAGCGAAGAGTTATTTGATCAAAGTTACCTTGTGAATAATTCTGGAAACCAGACCATAAGAGTATAGTAACTACTAGTGAGACCAAATTGGATGCCACAGGCGAGTATTGTGTTGCGAAGATAAGGTGGTTTGCAAAGCGCGACCGTCAGTTCTCGTACTTCCGAAAGAAGTACTTTCAGATCCTTTCGCTTGTGTAACTTCAAGGATCTTGTACTTTTATCCTTTGTCTTTTCTTGCAAACATTTCACCTGAATTCAAGTACAAGAGAATAATGAATAGATGAGGTACGGATCGATAAATTCGTTCTTAATGCTTGGCGATTTATAAAGGATGAAGTATATCGTATTATTATAAATACGAGATATTTAACTAGCTTGAGTGCCAGACATCGCGCTTGCGCTTCTCCTGTTCGGTGACTAAAAATTGTAATTTATCGGTTCATGCGTGTCTTTATTTTACCGTTTATCGAGATTGTATTAAAAAAAGCAACGCAATTGCGTCGCTCGGCATTCTTCGACGTGGAATCAGAGAAACGCAATTGCGCTACCTGGGATTTTACGACAGAAAACAAAAGAAATGCCATCACGCTGTTTGGTTAAATTCAAGAATCTGGATTATTACCGGATACGAATCTGGACTTTCCCCAGTATTTTGCGAGTAGATCCATTTGAAAACTTCCAGTGCAGCGTCGGTTTCGCCGCATTCGAGGAGAAACTTGGGACTCTCCGGGAAAGCAAAGAGCCAAAGGCCCAACATAATAGAGGGTAGCGCACAAAGCGCTACGAAGAGATTCCACGATTTGAAATAGAATACGTCAGACTCATACAAAAGATCCATCGGTATTATTAACCAGGCAATCACTAAAATTGGCAAAAAATAATCATAACATACGAATTACAGAAGCATTGTTTAACACGTTGACTACCATGTGGATGACAATTAACCGACGATACGAATATTACTAAACTCGAATGAAATATATCATTCATATTTCTAAAATTTTTAATATTTTCATGTTACGATAAAAATGTAAAGTAAGTAATGTATCATACAGCACTTCAATAGTTCTTTTTTCAATGTTATATATGTATACATGCTACAAATACGTATCGCGAAGTATCGTATAACACGGATTTCGGTCCGCCAGTCAATGTGTTATTATAAATAAACACCACACGTGGGAAAAAACTGAAACTGAAACTGAAACTGAAACTGAAACTGCTTACAAGGTAATGCAATAACTCCGATTGTCCAAAACATTTCCATCCAGCAAAGACACTTTTCGCGATACTTTGTCGGTTGGAATTCTCCCAAGTATGGGAAACATATTCCCATAGCTCCAGTGACACTACATAATTGATAATATCATTGATAACATAAGAAACAGTTGCGAAGATTATGAAAGTCATTCACGAAAATTCTCAAAGTAAATTGCAACTTACGCGAATCCGTTAAAGAAACGGAATATTAAAAACACCCAGAAATACTGCACGAACGAGGAGGCAATGCCGACGATACCGTCCATTAACAACGTAGTAATTAGTACAATCTTTCTTCCTTTCGTATCAGCCAGGCATCCCCATATATAAGACCCAACCACCATACCTGTCAGGGATGATTAATAGAAATATAAATTCCGAGCGATTCTTAATCACAATTTCAATTAATATATCAAACCGATCCACCACATCTATGACAAACTATGAATTAAAATTGAATTTCAGGTTTCAAAGTATTAAATAATTGAACACCCTTTCTAGCTTGAGGAACGAAGCCGGTGAATCCCCTAATCGGGTGTTTTATGGCCTCTTTATATTACCTGTTCTCTAGGTAATCGATAGCTGTTCTTTTCTGGGTCAAAGTGAACAATGTGAATGAAATATAAATAACAGAAATATAGTAATTCTAAAATGCAAAGCAATCGCATGTCTTTATAAGAATATAGTGACTTCATTATATATTCTACTATATCTACATGTTATTATTAGTATCTTATACTGTTTTGTGCTCTGTAAGACGTAAACGATATATAATTATATAAAAAACAAATATATAAATAAATAGAGAATTCATTTGCTTCGGTTGAACCATACGATGTTCACGAACAGCAATGTCGTGGAACGCTGGGTGGTTTAAGTAGAAGTATGCTGTACGAGTCAGACATCTCAGTGGAGGAAGTAAGAAAGTAACAATTCTGACTCTTCCAATAAACTCACCTAACATTGGAGACGCAGTGAGCCAACCTTTCGCCGTAGAATCCATTTCTAAGTCGCATTGTGCCGCCGGTAATACGAAGGAGAGTATTGTCACTCCTATAGCGGTGTCCATGTAAATTAAGCCGCAGATCGTTAGCAGCATATAATGGAACTTGCCGAAGCCTGATAAACAAATTTTCCTCGTAAAGCATCGCCATGTTTAATTCTTTCCCTTCGTTGTATCGAAGAATTAGAAATTGAAAGAGCTTGTGACAAAAGCTTAGTCATTTTTGAAAGTAGTATAATACCCGTTTGAATAAAAACGGAAGAAAGTATAATTTTCCGCTACAAATTGATACCCTTTTTATGTTAGTCATGCTATTAAAGTCAACAGAATAAGTGAACTCTTATCACTTTCAACAATAACCGATCATATAATGGAACTTGTCGAAGCCTGATAAACAAATTTTCTTCGTAAAGCATCGCCATGTTTAATTCTTTCCCTTCGTTGTATCGAAGAATTAGAAATTGAAAGAGCTTGTAACACAAGCTTAGTCATTTTTGAAAGTAGTATAATACCCGTTTGAATAAAAACGGAAGAAAGTATAATTTTCCACTACAAATTGATACCCTTTTTATGTTAGTCATACTATTAAAGTCAACAGAATAAGTGAACTCTTATCACTTTCAACAATAACCGATCATATAATGAAACTTGCCGAAGCCTGATAAACAAATTTTCTTCGTAAAGCAACGCCATTTTTAATTCTCTCCTTGCGTTAGATTGAACAATTAGAAATTGAAAGAGTTGGTAAAACAGGGATTTATGGGTCTATATGAGTTTCCAGCTTAAGTGTATCCTTGTATGAGTGTGATTACACGACCCTGTTTTTTTGTCTCGTTGAGTACACAGCAGAAATCCAACTTAAGAACATGGAATTGAGTAACCGGCTACTGAATCGTTGAAGGAATATTCTGTAGTAAACAATTACTTTTAGAATAGCAGAACTAACGAGATACACTTAATAATTGGTTTATAACATGATCGCAAATAAAACACGGACCTTGAACTTGATTCTCGATATCTTTAATTGTATGTCGAGGTTTAAGCTTCTTCAATATTTTGAAGTTTAAGACTCTTTAAGACACTGTTTTGCATCACGTCACTCCGTGCATTGTTCGTTGACAGGAATGTCATTTATCAATGATCATGACATTTCTGATTATTTCATGTCCGTGAATTATGAATTTATCTTTTGCTGGATAAGCCTTGGATGATAATTTCGGGACTGAATTAATTGATTACATTTTGATGTATAATACATCGAAAACTTTTGATTAAAACTGTCTGATAAACATTTCTAAGTTTCTGTTAGCGATTGAAAGATATTATAAATGGACTTTCGAGTTTTGCATATTTTTAAGTATATATTACTATATATGGCTGTATTTTTGGATATATTAGGGATACCCCTAAGTAATGTCTTTCGTTTCACATTTATTTATTTATTGACATTAGAGAATTAAAAGTCTGCCAGGTAAATGGAAGAAGATTATTAATAATAATGGGGATGATATTATTAATTAATCTGCACTAAATTATCTGTTATAAATATGTATTAATAAGAATATAAATATGTACTAAACGGACTCCGTAGTTAATAAAATAGAATTTTGTATAAATCTAAAAAAAGACATTACTTATGGATACCCCTTATAGATCAGTCATGATGACATTTGAATAGATAAATATGTGAAAAATGTGTTCTGATTTCAAGTAATTAGTCTACTTCGACTTTTGTATTTTCGGAGAAAAAGTACCTGTTACGGTGATTGCATGCTCGAAGTCGGCACCTCCGTCTGCCAGGAAGTCGAACCCTATCAGAAAAAGAAAATTGATTGTTATTTTTAATCCATACACGTATTGATATCTCTTGTCTGACGATGGTATTACAAGATACAACGAGTGGTACAACATTGAAACACAATGAACAACCATACATTGATCGATCGAAATTCTTCTTCATCTATTTCACTCATGGCGGAAGAATTCAGAATATAAGTACACAATGAGCTAATATATAATACGATAAACGCAATCGTTAATACTTTTACTCTATCTAGCTTCATTTTTGCCGTGTCTAAAAGGAAGTCGTATAACGTAAATCTTGTTAAGCGCGATTCTAACGAAGGTACATTACGTGAAAATAGTAACGAAATTACTTAAATGCACCGAAAAAGGTGGCAATCGTTGCGCGTACTTTGATTATGATTATTACAACGAGCAAATCAATTGAAATGAAAGATACGGATAGACGAGTCTGTGACTTTAAAGTTAGGGTTAACACCAGAACTACCAACGCCGTAAAAATTACGGATCTGTGGAATGTAATAAAAAAGTTCTAATTCATAATGTCTCATTTTTTCAGATATTTTGCGGTTTGCATAATAGACATAATTAAAACGGTTAATTTACTTTGGTCTTCCATCCTTATTTTTAAAGACTCATACTTGAATATGGAAGTATAACTGAATATATTAGCCGTTTATTTTGAGAGTGCATTTTTCTACAAAATTAATTTAACGTTTATAATAATTACATAAACTGACTTTGTAACGTTTTAAACTGTAATTTGATTAAAAACAAATGAGCCTAGACCACTTTCAAAATAAACAGCTCATATTGTCGGTAGTTCTAGAGTTAATAAAGAATCTCTTAATCTGCATAGAATCACGCGAATCTAACAAACCGAATCTCGATAATATCGATATCTCGCACAAACATTCAAGTAGCTTCAACTCAAAATCTCTTTAACGAGCTTCGTATCAACTCAATCAACACCAAGTACTTATACTCATTCCGTCCTTCCCTTGAATCGTTGTTTTCTCATAATCACAGTTTGCACTATTAGTTTCTGTCCCATGCCATGAAGAGCAAGAGATTATTGTTAAAAAGAAATGAAGTCTCAGAGTGATAGGCGAAACGGAGGATGATAAAGTCACACCGACTACCGAAGGTAGAAGAGATATATCGCATAGAATTTCGACTCGTTTTGTCGCTGATAAGACTGGTCTATGTATATCTTGATTTATTTTCTTTCTATCGATTTTTGCTTGCATTTGTTCCCACGGTTTTCTAAACCTACCCATGATTGAGTTTTACGACGTCGTCTCTTGCGTGCTGGTTGGTTGGGTCCGGTGATGTCGATGAGAATCCGGATTTCTGGTGGGCCCCGGTCACCGAAGTATTGCACTGTCGTTTCCTCGTACGTGTGCCACAGTTTTGTCCTCGGCTGCAACCGCTGCACGCTACGCTCATTGGTGAACACCCGGTGGTATCTGATCGCCGTCTTTATCGCCTGAGCGAATTCGACGATGACTTCCACCGAGAATCTTCTCAGGTTCCCGCTACAAAATCACCGCCAACTCTTCCTCGACCGATGATCTTGAATCGTTGCAAGTTCTTCTTGTACTCTTCGATTTCGTTCACAAGAATGTTACCCCAGTTTGGAGAACCTTCGTCGAAGCTTTCAAGTGGTTGCAACGTCTGCGGATGACAGACTGATCGTAAGACCTCTCTTACCGGAGTACCACCTTAGAATAATTGGCGGCGAGTGAACGAATGGCCAGAAATTGATGTTACCTTGACATATCTGGAGGTTTCCGGTAGCTCGTTATTAACTTCGAGATAAGATATAACCCTTCTTCCCTCTCGCTCCTTCTCTCTCCCTCTTTCTTTCTTTACCTACCCAATGTTCAGTACCATCTCACCGTGGCGAGATCATTTCTCGAAACACTTTGTACATACTAAGCTCTTAAAATTAGTACGATACAATTACGTGCCCGGCGATAAGACACTCCTAAAAGGTCATCACGAGACTCCTTCGATTACTTTGGATTATTTCATTTACGACTGCATGGGAACACTTGACACCTTGTGCACAGCTTCTTCTACGTATTTACTCGTCAACGTTATTTACAGTATTTTATAGTGTTTTATATCGATACTCATTGATTGATTACGTGTAACAAGTGAAACAATGTAGTTGGTAGATTACTGTGTTCAGTTTGATTTCATTTAAGTGTTCTATTTCACAATAGAACTACGGACAATATATTCAGCTATATTTATACATCAAATTATTATTATATACTAATCAAATTAATCGATTTAATTACATCCATTGTATAACGTGAGCCGCAAGAACTCTGAAAATGGAATCTTATAAATATCAAAGTTTTTATTAAATTGACGACTTCCGCAGTTCTGGTATTAAATCATGTTTCAGAATGAATAGTAACACTTTGAATGCCGAACTTTTACGAATATTAACGATATATTTAATTCGACTTTTAGTAACATTATCGATCACCGGTGATCCCCGCAATATGCAACATGCTAAAAATGTCTGAGAAACATGATTTCTCGAAGATTCTTTCAAGATAATGCTCCCCGGAGCATAAATTTCATCGTTAGATTTCTAACGTAATATTCCTGATACATCTTTTTTTACGCGAGCATGTTAATTTATGATCACAGGGCTGATGTCGACAGTGTCGTAGGTATATCTTCCCATTGTCTAAACATCCAAGTCACACTGACTACACAAAATGTTTGTTTGAGATTCATCATTGCGCGAGATAACATATTTCTACGGCATATTATATTACATCATTCAGAAGTATTTCATCAATTTCACGGAAGGTATTAATATGCCGTGGAATGTCAGTCGCCAGGTGTCGCGAATTTCTTCAATATCTCTTATCTGGCAATCAGAGAATTGAATTAGCGGATAGATCGTTAGTTAATTGGGAAAGAGTTGAGGAATCTTCCTCTATTTGCAGGGATGTTTTCTTCTAAGTACATAGAACTCATTGTACACTTAACACATTCGCAAACGGATGACGCACATCTGAATCTTTGGGATTCTTTGCAAAATATCAGCCTGAACTACGCACAACATTTTCCAAAAAACGGGTTTAAGGTTATACTCTACAGTTTTTTGGAAAAAACTTCTTCAAAAACTCATTGAAAAACAGCAGACACGAGTGATGACCTCTCCTCGTAAGTTATATGTTCGTGTTTATAGCATTTTTTGTCGACATACAGGTGTCCCCCGTACAGCACGGACTCGCTCTAACACAATTCGAGAATTCAAAGACCCTAGTTTTAATCTCAGATTGTCAATATTCCATAGTTTTAATTAAATATTGATTACTTTAATAAACATATTTCTTTGAGTTATGGAAAGAAAATGGTACACTTTTGTTAATTTTTGAAAGCATATCCTTTTGAACTAGTCCTTTGTTTCTTATAATACGGATTCGTATAACGCGCCATTCTGTCGGAACCTAAGTACCGTGTTATACGGAGAACGCCTGTAATTTTATTTAGCAAGATTTCGCTCGAATTTGGCTCGTTACGCGCGTGCTATTTGAATGGAAATGCCTCGTCGCGAATGCGTTAAAGTACATTATGTAATCGGGAAGAATCAGAATCGTATGAAAATATGTAACTACGAGAGAATCACTTCGAATCGACCACACCAATTATCACCGACGTTATCTATCTTAGTCTATCTTTCCCGTAAAGCACATTTATAAACATATTATCTTGCGAACATCTTCATTGACACGGGGATCACGAAAAGTCGTAGATATTAAACTCACGTGCTCCCTGCGCAAATGATTCTATCTGAATTTCTCCATTCGCACTACCTTCTCGAAAAGCTCCCTTTTTTTCTCCGTGAATCTTGTATCCTTCGTTCAACAAAGAAACTCATTTCCGTGCAAGTAAATCCAGATGGATGAAAACCTCTGAGAATCCAGAATACAATAGTGATAGAATTGGAAAAAAAGGGATTCCATAGTCTGTCAGACTTATTGAGATCATATTGTTGAAAATGCTCGAAAATCTTTTGAAGGTCATTATTAATCTGAACTGGTACATACTAGTCTAGTCCCGTGCCTGACATCGTATACTCGTTTCACCTGTCAACGCAAACATGTTTATCAAGCTAAATCAAATATTGCGCATTAATGTCGAACCAAATATTTCTTCATTTCTGTAAAAGTCACATCCCGTGTAATTCAAGTGTATACTGTACGAAGAATTTCGCCGGACCAGAGTAGCGCGATATAAATCAATGCAAACACGAGGCTGATGCTTTCAAGATATAAACGTTACGAATAATTGAAACGGTGATATTGCAATGTAACATTCAAATAACACCGATACTTTATCGTCGGATGATTGCATCGAGACAATCTCAGAGTGGCAATCGTGTATGGTTGCAATCGGAGTATCTTGAGATCGAAGTGAAAGCGATTACAAACGATTAGCGGATTCGATATATCGAACTTTGCGTGAATAGATCGAAACGGACGGAGTCACGTGACTCACATCAAATGTTTTTCTTTTAGCCCTTCTTATCGAAGGTAGATTACGCCACTCAAATGGAATTTTCACGAAAGGTATGCGCGAGATTTTTGAACCGGACACTTATCGTTGTAATTATCGAATTTCGTGAGTTACGATGTTGTAATATCCTAGTAACCGTAAATGGATCAATGCGATTGGTAAGTTACACCCGGCTTAACTAACCGGGCTACGATCTTTCAACTTGGAAAACGAAGGTCACTTTTTATCGTATCATCAGTGGAAACATACGATAAACATTTTATCCGTGAAACAGTCAAAACTGTGATTTACGCAACAACGTCGACGGTGTTGTTTAATCAGCGTTATACATCTCCATTTGATATGGTCCACGATACGAGTCAGAATTTTTATAGAACCACATCAGAAACCTTTCAGAAAAACCGTACACCATAAACAACTCTTTAATAATTACTACAAACTTATGAAGTTAATAATGCAAAATTCCAATGAAAAATATCGAAAATAATGCTAGAAAAGTATTTCACTATTACATTCATTAAAAAAGACTACTATCGTGTAGTTTGTCCGTGTATCAGTTTCTTTTATGTTTTTACGATATGTTACATTCTTATATGACTTCTGTAAAAGGTACAAGTTAATTGAAACGTAATATTAATATGTAATATCATTAATCCATCAGCAATAATGCATTATCAAGTAGCGTAATTCCTTGAGAGTTACTTGTAAACAAATTCTTTATCAACAAAACGCACGTGCAATAAAGACATACAAGATGGATTCCAGTTTCGTGAGAAAAGCACGGAATAAACGCGCCACGTAAATAAGGGTTTGCGCGGGAATCTTGTCGGAACTATTATATTTAGAAACTGATAGTTATAACGCAACAAACGGACATGTTGCATGACTAGTAATATTCCTCCGATTCGGCCAGACTTATCTTCAGCTTTGTTGGCACACAATTGGCGGTAGACATTAGTTCGTGCCAAATATTTGATCGCTATCGTAATATTTCCTCCATCGATGCGCGGCGTATTATCGATAGCCGTGATCACTGGCAGACAACAATTGTTGGATTATAATAATTGAAATTGATAATTAAACACGATTCCACGGAGTATGATCGGATACGATTACATACTACATTGTATACGGCACACGAGAACTTGACCTTCGTTTAAGCAGACCGTGTTACGGTAACACCTGATGGCCATATTCCAATTCACTCGCCAGACATTGTGTTAAACAAAAAATACTACGGCTGAGACATGCAAGAGAGAATGGGGGAGAAGAAAAAGCTTAAAAAAAACCCTGACCTTCCGCCTTGAAAACTCCACGATTAATCGACACCACGTTCCTTCACCGTTCTTCTAATTCGACTAGGGATTTCAGTTTACACACCTCGTGAATCTGGTTTCAAGTCTTCGCCGCGAATATCGTTCTCCGTCAATTTGATCATTCATCAACTTTGTATCCAGGTACTGCGTCAGGTAGCAGCTTCGAAATCTTGCCGCCAAGTCGATGTTCTTCCCGAATAGCTTTGCCGTGGAATTCCACGAATATGGAAATCGTGACTAGGAAGTTAGGGCCAGGTAGCTGGTCGGACAACCGGGGTATCGCGATGCCTTAATTAGAATGTAAGGCGTACGCGAGCAAGGACTATTAATTGCGATTGCTAGCAGCCAAATCGACACTACCACGCATACATAGAACACAGCACTCGTTCTTCCTCGACTTCTTCTAATTTTGTCGCGCTAAACTCGCGATGCACTCGCTGGGGGAGGGAGGAGTGATGCTCACTTAGAATAATAGCTGTATCTTCAAAGCCGATATAGGTATAGACCCGGTATGCTTTCGAATCAGTGCAATGATAACCGGCCAGTTCTGGTTTCTTCTTGGCAATGAAACCACGGCATTTTATGAGAAGGACCCACCAGCCAGGGTAAAACAACTTTCGATTATGCGAGGCCCAGGTTCCTCTTCCTTGCGGCTCCCGACAAATGGCATCTTCAATCATAGTTGATAAAATTTGATTTATTGTAATCATAACACGATTCAAAACAGAAGACTTTGGTAGCGTGCAATATTCCTTGACTCCGAGGTTTCAATTCGCCTTGTACTTTACGATTGATATGAAATTAATCAGCTATTAATTGAAACCATTGATTACAGTATTATCACTGTTATCCAGTAACAGTTAAGTAATGAGCCGTTTATACCAATTAAGTATTCGCAATTCAGATACAAGCGGTTATAATATCTCCTAAGCTAAAATTGAAGTACAGAATTACAAATTTGTAAAAACGTATCAAAGGGTGTACAACACGTCCTTGAAATCCTTTTTGTTAATACTACTCTAGCATCGCGTTTGCGCTCCTGCGAATTACGACATTGTAACTTCGTTACTTTTAACGGCGTCCGCTACTTCCACCTTCTTTTTACCCGGAAGAAGTAAAGCAAGGATGGCACTTCCTGAAACACGAATCATTATTTCCCCGTCATATTTATCAGCAAATCCAATTATAACAAAAGGTACTCCGCATGATCCAATATTTAGCATTGTTTACTTTGTACTTTTTTCTAAAAGCTTATTAAAAGAAACATTCTACGTTAATATTACTATACTTGCATACGAAGCAAGATAATAATGAACAAAATTTATCAATTGTAAAAGAACAATTTATTAGTGATAGAAATGAATTCTTGTCGATTTTTAAATGCAATCAAGGTTTGAATGCAAAAGAATGAAAGCGGATCATCGAAATAATTTCTCTGTGCAAGTAATTCATTATTAATACGTTTATCTATTTATTTATTGATTATTTATTATAAAGAACGTGGAATGTTTCTTGAAAAATGTCGGACCGTTAACATTCAGAACTAATGCACTTTTGTTATATGGTCGTAAAACGCAGTAAAAAGATGCAAATGTCATTTTAATTACGTACCAAATAATTGTGCCGCTACTATTATGATAAGAAGTACACAGTGATCATCGATTAAGTATCCGACCAAGAGGTTGCCGATGAGTGCACCTACTCGACTAATAAAACCTGTCAGACCAGCTGCCATGGCTCTGCCAAACAACATTGATAGCAAAGATTAAAACATCACTGTTTCATTAGTCATTATTAGTTAACATCGTTTCATTAACAATGTTTCATTAGTCATTATCAATTAACATCACTGCCATATTAGTCTCACTTGTATTCTACTCATAATTAATCCGATTGTGAGTAGTGTCTAATTATACCTAAATCGCAAAGTATAATGGAATCATAAAACGCCGACTTTTTGCAAGAATCTAAAGATTGACTTCATTGACCCAAATTTTTCGTGTCGAAAAGAACATTTCATAACGTCAAACTAATTAAACGTAAATCTAATGAAGCTATATAAAGTGAAAATAGTAACGAAATGATTACTTAAATGCAGGGAAATGCGTTATGTAATACAGGTAACCCTTGCATAACGCGGGAATTAGGTTCCAGGGAAAAGTCGCGTGATGTAAGTGTCGCGTTATATGAGGATCGTTGGAATTCGTTGCCGCGTTATATCGAAGTCGCGTTGTATAATTGCCGCGTTATATCGAAGTCGCGTCGTGTAAGTGTCGCGTTATATGAGGATCGTTGGAATTTGTTTACGCGTTATATCGAAGTCGCGTTGTATAATTGCCGCGTTATATCGAAGTCGCGTTGTATAATTGCCGCGTTATATCGAAGTCGCGTCGTGTAAGTGTCGCGTTACATGAGGATCGTTGGAATTTGTTTACGCGTTATATCGAAGTCGCGTTGTATAATTGCCGCGTTATATCGAAGTCGCGTTGTATAATTGCCGCGTTATATCGAAGTCGCGTTGTATAATTGCCGCGTTATATCGAAGTCGCGTTGTATAATTGCCGCGTTATATCGAAGTCGCGTTGTATAATTGCCGCGTTATACAGGATCGCCGCGAGTTGTAAATTGCGTTGGATTGAAGTCGCATTTTATGAGTGTTATACGAGGGTTATTTGTATATAGAACTTTCCTATGGATGTACAATAATGTACATAGGGTATCTCTTTCCCCGTTCAGTTCACCGTGCGCCTTCTTTCCGGAATCGCACAGTATATATTCCAAGTATGTTTAATGATAGTATTGTAACGTGATAACTATAGATACATAAGGAAGTAACGAGGCTAAAAAATGTCCTTTTATCGGTAGATACGAAAAGGTCTGGATGATGTGTTATTTCCGGTAAAATCAATTGTTCGTATGTGTCTGCATTAATCCTAACATCGTGATCATAATCAGAACACGATTTCGCGTTGTCTATAATTAAGAGACACCTGGATATTTATATCATAGAGTTTCGTCAGAATTCAAATGCGTCCGATTCGGGAATATTTATGAACGATTAGTAGAACATTAGCCCGAAGGAGATTATCAACTTTTATGGCAGCGATATAAATACCGTAGTTGAAAAGAAATAAGCTGTACTCTATTTATACTACTGATAACAGCCAAATGATCGATAACGAGACATATCTCACAAAGATGGTCAGTGAAAACAATGTCGTATTAACACGCGGAAAGAAACATTCGGAATGTTATCTGATTGATCGATGATTGTAACTGCCACTGTATCAGTCAAAATATGTTATCGTGAATATGCATTGAAATGCGGGTATTTTTGAGGTATTATTTAATATACACTAAAATGAATTACTGGATGTGCATCGCGATACTATCACTCCATTTTCTATGCTTAAAATGATCCTTTGTAATGTAATCTATGAAAGATTGTATCTAAGATTGAATGAAACTGGATTAAAGAATTGAATTAAACAATTTAATTAAAGATTGCATGAAACTGAATCGAAGAATTGAATTAAACAATTTAATTCAAGATTCAATGAAACTGAATTAAAGAATTTAATTAAACAATGGAATTAAAGATTACATTAAAGAATTCAATTAAAGATTGAATTATTAAGATAAGTATGGAATGTTCAATATCCAATCGTCATAATATTAGGTTATCCGGAAAGTTCTCGCCGTTTTTAGTAGTTTTTTGGTGGAAAACTTGAGAAAACTTTTCTTTAAGGATGTGATCGTCAAATTACGAAAAAATGGAGAAAGATTGCGTAACAAAACGGTGCATAAATATATATCTATATCAAAATATCCAAATGTTGCCTTTCAACTTTCCTGGACAACCCAATAATATTACATCCGGGCATAATTAACCCTTGGAAGTAGCAAAATGTGAAACATTTAATACCTTAAATTCGTTGGATAGAGATCAACTAGTAGACAGTACACAATGTTTGCACTCGCAGATACTGCCGACTCAAATATACAGGAGACAATTAAGTTCTGAAAAGATGACCCTACCCAGAAGAGACAAATGGTACTCACTGCAGATATGCTTGTCATCATTACTGAAAGAAATGCAAAATAACTTCCGTTTATATTCCATGTTAATTTGCGTTATTAATATTAGCGTCATTATAATTTGATTAATAGTAATATTAATGTGTGTTATTCGATATACTACATAATACAATATGTTCAGTGTGTACATTGTACATTGATTGAATACTTGACCGGCATAAAGACAAGTCTTACCAAGGAGATATTTGTATCCTAAACAATTAACGAAGATCGGTAACACGAAAGCAACCGGTATACAGGAGGCTCCTAAAATAAACGTATCGAGAAATACGTCATCTTGTATTGGAGTATGGCATCCAAAAGCGTAGTCGGAAATATCCTGCATATAACACGAGAGAACATCAATTATTTAACAAACTATATGCATGTCATGAGTTATAAATATTAATCATTAATATCTTAAGAATATTAATGATTAATGACTTAGAAATGCTAATAATCACTGCGTTGCAAGTATCGATCATTAATATCTAAGTAATATTATTGTCAATGACTTAAAAACATTAATATTCAATGGCTTACGAACGTCGATTGTTGATCATTCCGAAATAATGATCGTCAAAGATCGAAATATTCGAAATATTCGAAATATTAATTGTAGACAACTTGCAATTATTATTCATGGAATACTTACAACCGCAACCGTGAGATTGTTGTTACGCGAAAGCGTGCAGACACTCGCGGATACATTAGGATACAACTCCTCGAAATCCGCGTATCGATGGAACACTTCCGGTAACCATAATGTTAGCATATAATACGAGGACGCAACGAAACTAAAGATCAAACACATAGCGAATGTCCTAGTGATAAACGGCCCTCGCATTATCTCGATGGTGTTCGCTAAAATCTGTCTTATCATTATCCTTAAGGATTTCATTTGGACTTCTTCCTTCGCAATGTTGTCCGACAGTTGATTAATTACATTTACGAGATTAATGTTTCCACTGTTTTTCACTTTGGTCTGTAAACATTTTCTGTTTTAATGCTTCTTAATATTCCAATTATTCCAATACAGTAAACTCCACCAGTATAACGAAAGTTCCTGTGACGTAATAAATACAGCCGAACCTCGTATAACGCGGAAGTTGGGTTCCAAAGAAAGATCGCGTTATAAAAATCGAGTTCCGCCAGATTCGGATTACGTACACGTGTTATTGTCGGAGCATTGTATGTATAAGTACCGGTTTATACGATCGCGTTATATCGAAATCGCGTTGTACGAGTGTTACCTGTATATTACGACGACTTTTTTATTTAATGTCATTCTCGTAGACGCGTTATAATAATAAAATGCGGGAAATCCGTGATAACGCGGTTTCTTACAACGCGCTGAAGATATTGCGACAACGTTTTTATCTGACCCGATTATCGTAGAACGCGATATATAATAAAATGCGGGAATTCCCTGATAACGCGATTTCATGTAATGCGTAATCCATTAACCACGTTATACGGGAGTCTACTGTATTCATAAGGTATTTATGATTATGTAATTATGGTAATCGACAATGTTTGACGATAATGTATTCTTGATTGACTTCTGCACCTTCTAGTATTGTTATTCCCTGCACATATTTTTGCATGCATTATGAAGGTGGCGATGCTCGTGGAAAATGGTGTGATTAATCGGTGGCTTAAATGGATTGATTAATGTAAATCATGTGCGCGGTCAAAGCTTATCAAGCGAAAAATCCTTACTAAATACTCCTTCGGAGATTCATTAGTATTTTCGGCATACATTATCTGCAAAACTTTCAACATCTTCCCATATTGGCAGGTTTCCGCGAGATATTTCGGCGTTTCCGGAAGGAACAACAACAAAACGCCAGATATTAAGGCTGGGAACGAACAAACCATGACAAAAAAGTTCCAGGATCGAAAGTTCAGACCCAATATATCGATATTGATCGTCAATGGAATGATGAGCCAACCAACACCTAAAAGATATTCAATAAGAAATTGTTAGGTTAGACGTTTAAATCACTCGTGTTTTATGAAAACCGGTGATATAAATATAATAGTAATATGATATATGATATATAATATTAACAGATTGTCGATAATATACTGCGAAACAAATCGAGCCTCAGTTCCCGCACACTTTCGGGATATGTATGAAATGCGCATTCGTCTATTCCAAACAACGTAAATATTTTACAAATATTGATGATACTAATAGTGTTTTTTAGTGTGGTAATTATTAGAACGTTGCCCCTTATGAAGAGGTAGTTATTAACACTTTGCACACCGGCGATAGCACGTTGGTATCGTTTACAAGATGGCGGACAAGTGCCGATGGCACTCTGTTGATGTGGCTTACAAAATAACAGGCAAATGCAGGGGGCACGTTACTTATTGTTGTTTGTTTCCCAATTTCCTTGTTAGCTTACATTTATTTACATATATCCTCGGAATTTCGCGTAAATCGGGTAACAGGATCAAGAGTTATGGTGAACTTCATATTTTGTGAGCAAAGAAACACGAAGAGTTAGAAAAGAAACAAATTCTTACACGTCAAAACTAACATTCCTATTACCCAGGCCATTTCCATCCACGACAGCATCTTGTTACGATACTTCGTCGGTTGAAATTCTCCCAGATACATGAAAATAACAGCAGTCTGGCCATTCATTCTGAAACATCGTAAAAATACCAAAGATTTTCCCCGTACCTTCACATTGAACGTTAGAAGTGTTTTCAGGAATATAAGGAAATGCTATACTGACGCTGCGCCGTTTACGAATTTTAAAAACAAAAACAGCCAATAAGAGCGTATCAGCGACGCAAGAAATTCCGAAATTCCATGAAGTAACAGCGTAACCAGAAGAGCCCTTCTCCTCCCTTTTATCGCTGCGTAACAGCCCCAAAAATAGGAGCCAACTATCATACCTATAATTTTTATATGCCTGGATTAAATAGAATGGATTCAGAGAATGATGGGAGTCATTAGTTTTCAATGATATTCAATAATTCCTTTTGAAATGATCAAAGAATGATTTTGTAAAAACAATCGCTGGTCTTCTTATAGTTTTACGAAGATTGACTTCCAATTGAATCAGATTAGAGACATTATTTATTATCAATGTCCCTTAATATTCTTACCTAACATTGGCGCCGCGGATAAACGACCTTTATCTACGGTTGTCATTTTAAAGTCGCACGCCGCTGCTGGCAAAATCAGTGCGATACTAGTTATGCTAAACGCCACATTCATGAAGATCATGCTGGACACAGCCATAATTTTCAGGTTAAATCTCCCAAAGCCTGCGTAAAAACGGTAACGTAACATCGGGATTGTTAAAACGATACGTGAATGTCAAGCACTTCTGTTACCGACATATTGCAGACGATATGCTCGCAGCATGACTGCATTATCATTACCCCTTTGCACCCGAAAGGCGCCACCCGGTCGTCACTCAGTTTCGTGATGTAATTCGGGTGGCGACTGTCAGGCGGCATTAAGATTTTACTCCACTTACTGTTTGCTACTGAATTTTAAGTCACCAATAATTGCAGTGAATCTTAATGTTGCTTGTTAATCGCCGTTCAGTTGTCGCAATAAACTGAGTGGCGATGGGCAGTAGCCACTCAGTGCAAAGGGTTAACGTAATGATGCGTTTATTAACATTCTTCGGTTTATTAATTTAGGTTATAACTCGTGATGTTTTAGAATTCTAGAAGCCGTGAATTGTCGTCTCCTTTCATCAACGTTTTAAAAAGGAAAGACGTCGATCTTTCTTTAAGTTTATACTGTGCACCAAGAGTGGGCAAGTGAAATTAAATATGATTAATTAATACTTCAAAGTATCAATTAATTTGCTTGTAAATCTGTATTCTTTTCGATTACTATCTACATCGGCATGCGAGAAACAATTAAGTCATGTTCATTTGGAAAAGAAATCTTAATTACACCGTAACACCAAGTGGTTAATTGAGTATTAAGCAATCATTTAAGCAAACTTGTGCAAGACTTTGTAAGATAACTGCGTAAACAAGAGAAAGTTAATGGGCCTATTATCAAAGCACTTATTCAGTGTATTTGTTGTAATCACCGGTATTTTAACCACCGCATTTATATATCCTTTTCACTGAGGTTCAAACTTTTCTATTTCGTTATAAATATAATAACATACCCGTTTCGTTGACTGCGTCATCGATGATTCTTTCCGACAGGGGAGGAACATCTAGAGACAAAAATCGTTCTGAAATTAATGAAAATTATCTTATTGCATTAAACCGGTATTTTATTGCATTGCCGAGTGGCGACTGAGAGACGACAATAAGATTATCTTCAGTTACATTTTGTTATTAGATGTTGGATCGGAATCAAGTTTAACGTCGCCTCTCAGTCGCCATTCGAATTACCGCAAGAAACCGAGTGTCGACTGAGAGGTGTCATTAAGATTTACTCCACTTATTGCTTGTTAATGAATTTTAAATCACCGAAAAACTCGAGTATATTTTAATGTAGCCATCTTAATCGCCGTTCGAGTTGCCGCAATAAACTGAGTGGCGACTGAGAGTCGCCTCTCGAGTGTAAAGGGTTAATATATAGTCCATAACACTAGAAATACAAAATTCGGAAAAATCGATCACATCACCTGCACGGCGTTTCTTAGTCATCAGTTTAACACAATCACTTGAATTTTCATATCCAACATTTTATCTTGCACATTCCATCATTATTGATAATGGAAGTAAAATCGTTTCAAATCGTTGACAAGGAAATCTTCATTGTCTTAAGTACTGTAGCCGATTGCCGAGATTTTTCGTGGAATTCGTGGAATTCGTGGAATTCGTAAAAATATCGATGCTGCGCATCGAAGGGAAACGTAAAGTTTAATGAAGTTACGAGCAATGGAGATACTCGGACACCCCGTATTCTCGTGAGAAATACAGTAAGTGTAAAAAGTATTCGTAAAGCAGCGAATTTGAGCAAAAACCACACAGAACTTTGTTTATGTCAAACATTTTAACAAACAAATGATATGAATTCAGTCGACCAGAAAGTTTGTGCAGATTGCTTTAGCTTTTCCCGGGAAAACAGACGGGTTTTCAACAACACTGAATTACAAAGCTATCCACAAACTAGGAGAATATTAATAAGTAAAACCAGACAATGCATTATGGAATAAAGAAAACAGAAACAATATACGAAATGAATAAAAGTCGCTGTCTATTTAAATATGTTCAAAAACGTATAAACTTTTTGCCCAACCCAATACATGTTCTTGAAGATCCACGCAATGAATCTCATAGAAAACGAATATGATTTATCTATTTCGTTTGTGGAAGTATTCATTACTTTACAAATACAACCAAATTCTACGAGGTTTTCGTGAAAATTCGTTGCTCTACGAATACTTTTTACACTCACTGTATATCGATGCAATGATGACAGTCTGCTTCGTTACCTCGTGACTTCGGCACTACATTTCCTGGTGTCTTCGAGGCATCGTTCCCGGATTCCAATTGAACGAGCTTCCCCGACATCGTACGCACAGAAAACTAACCAATAGTTCTCCTGAAATTTCCTTCTTCGATTCCTCGACGGCCTTGCAACATGGAACGACAACCACTGCACTTTAAAATGTATTTTACCAACGCAATTACTTCTCCAGGACGAAGTGCGTCACCGGTCTAATGATCACAACAAAAGTACAAAATACTCTGACATTGTGAGAGACCGTGTTATTGGGTGTTATAATTACGATAGTTGTGGTCAATGGATAGCCCAGGGTTTCTCAAACCAAGATTTAACTACTCCGCATTAGTTACTGCGAGGAGTATTAATTTATTCACATTAAGTGACTTGAATAAAAATCCATACACGGAACACGTAAAATATTGACGATTATAGATCATTAATAGTTGAATGTATAGTTAAACGTGAAAGAATAGAATAAACAAATAGTTAAACTTCAACGTGAACTTCGAATTAATAACATATGCGTCTGTTTATTTCACCAACGTGTTTGTTGTTCACCAAAGTGGTCTAAGTCCATCTTCAGAAATAACTTTGAACACTGGAGTTGGGCCACTTTCAAGATAAACGGTTCGTTCCTCGATTTTTTATTAATTTGATATTTCTCTAATAATTAATACGCGAAGAATTGTATCGAGTAGAATGAAACGTATGTTAGAAAATAATCCCATCGAAATAAGCTCCGAGTCTGGTTTGACAACCATTGATGAAGAACTCGTGCCAATTATAGTGAATCCCTACTACTCTGAGCAGCAAGCACGATTTATTAAGTCCTATAAGAACAATTATCGTGCCACGCGAGGCAAGCATATATAGTATGTACATCATTCAAAAGCGTATCACAGTCATTTAAACAGTTTCTTCCTTTGAATTATACACTTTTTGTAACATTATAAAAAGGTAAACAAACGTCCCGGTGCTTTCATACCATCGAATCGTAGTTGTAAAGATAAAATTCATTTCACGTATTCCCAACGGAAGACGCCAATTGGCGAAATTAGTGGCGCCATTTCTCGTATGACATCAACAAAATCGTTTCAAGTATAGCTTTCCATTAAACATTGATTTATCCGGAAAAAAGGGAAAATTCAAAGGAAATATTTCTATGTGTCGTTACATATTTATTCAATTACGTATGCAACGTTTTATTCCACAACCGCTATTTTTACTCGCGGAGGGCCAAGCGAAACGATGTCAAGAGCACGGAAATCGGGTGTGCGGTACCGGAGTTCAAAGAATACTTCATCCGAAATCCGAAAATGCTCTTATAATTTCGCTCGGAAGAATGCATTGATTACATTTCAGTTTGATTGAATTTTGTGGAAGATTATTATTAAATGTTTCAAGTGTGCAAGTGGAAAAGCACGTGATATGATTTGCACCGTATTAATCACTTAGATATTAACGGAAACCTTAAATTTGCACGATGACTTCTGATACGTATCCATTAGGTGTTATTTATTAACCCTCTAAGATGTTTCTTGAGACGCAACCCGCCACTCAACAAACAATGTTAACTGTCGTCACGAACTTCATCAATGAACACCTAAAAACTTGTAGTCGTCGCTGTTCGTTTTAGAACGTTCGAAGGAGAACATATTTTGGCAGCTTCCTTCACGTTTTAAATGTACGAGTCCTATAGATATGCATATAAAAATAATTTAGTTATCGGTCCTTGCTGAAGAGCTCACAGTGACATCTTTGAATTTCTTGATAGACTCATCTTACTGTTTATAATGATTATCTATTTCTCGGCTTTTTATTAATTAGCAAAGGTACACGTTTCTTGTAGACATGAATGCAAAGATAATTTAACATTAAGTTTTTCGAAGGAATTTATGGTAACATGTTTCAGTTTGTTGATACATTCCTTCGATAGTTTATAATCATTTAACACTCTTCGTAAATCTTTACTTAGGAACTTACATCGGCTTCGTTGAATTAGACTTAGTCATTCCACTTTTCGTTATATAACAATTCAGCACTTTTCGGGCTCGATTTTAACTAACAAAAGTAATATCATATGAAGAATAGTCAATAAACATGTCATAAAATATGAATAGTAAATGATATTAGGAAACTTTGTCCATATTCCACTATGAAAAAGGGTGATAATTTATCGACAGCTTTATTGATTCTTGGTAGAGATTACAGGATAGAAGTAGTTTTCTATCTAGAATTCTCAACGAAAGTTCATCTGATTAATTTCAAGGTTTCCTGATGCTAATAAGCATATGTAGTATTTGCGTTTTTAACATTAAGCAAAGGCTTAGTTCGAGTATGAATAAAGTAGTTGATTAAGGGAAAGAATAAAGCAACACTGTTTTAAATTTATTGATGACGAGAGGGATGTTTCATATTTATTACACTTTTTTCTATTTCCCCCTAGCCTCGTTACGGAAGCAGTCTTACTTACTCCTTCTATATTATGTAGTTTTTAATTCCAAGAAGAACATGCCTTGGGCGATTAATATTATCATAAACAAAGTAATTATTGTATCGGAAGAAGTAAATCGAAATCGTGCAATTCGAATGCCGTGTAAATCGAGGGTTAAGTGTATATTGTATATACATGCATCGATTTGTACTTTAACCATGTAATCAAAGCGCCAACAACACACGTGTCCCCGCAAATAGCTACGAAACAAGCAAGGATTAAAGTTGCGGGTTAAGTAAGGAAATCAATTAGCAAAGTCAAACGGTTTAACTTTCAATTAGAATTCGTTGAGACTGCAGGAGGAATGGAATTCTAATACAAAGAACTCGGTCGAGTCTATCGGTGAAGGTTTCCAAGAATTGTACATTGTCGTCGTCACTTCTCCTTTATTTGTCAATTCCAAGCGATTGTTGCTGGTAGTTACTTACGAGGAACAGATTGCGAAAGCTACAAAGTCTACGAATGGAAAGCGGGTAAGGTCCCCCGAGGAACAAGTAATTTACCTCTTTTCCCTTCCTATGATCGTTCCAATAGATTCAGGACGCTTGAGCCTCAGCGTCGACGGGCGTCACGACGCCTCTCGCCCCACCTCACCTAACCTCACCATGATACGAGGGAGGTCGTGGGAAGTAGAGAGAATTCGAGGGAAGGACAACTCTATTGGATTCCTTTTATCAAGAAGTAAAGTTCGTCGAACGATTTCTCTCTTATTCCGGTGCTCGGCTTTCCAAGCGACTATAATAGCTACCAAATTTCCTCCTTACTTTACTGTCAAATTATCACCGGAAATGAATCTAAGCCGGAAACCAATACCACGCAAATATTACAAGTTCAATAGAGCGTCCGATCGAAAGGTTCCGGTGAAAGAATGGAAAATTGTTAATGTCTTCTAAATTGATATTGCGAATTCTGATAATCAGATTGTTGCTCGCTAGTTTTTCATGCGAAGTTTATTCGAAAGCGATTTTATTCCTAGCTAATTCTTTCGTTATTAATTACTTGCAAGAACGTAGAAATGGTTCATTGATTTTTAATATCTTTATATTAAACAACCTAATCGGATCGTAAGAGTACGCTCGTACTTTATTGGAGCTCGTGTAACTATTTCTCATAAACACAGTTCGGAGGAAGTAAAGCTGCTCAACTAGTAAATCCTCCGTAATAACAGAACAAAAATTACTTCACGATTCTGTAAAAATACCAAACGAAACTGTAACTCTGTGGAGATAGAAATTGCCGTTCCACTTGTAAATAATTCCGTTACAATTTGGCGCCCTTAATTAACTAATTGTATACTATTAATTATTCTATTAATTACCAATCTAAGGAACTTATTGCCAGGTTTAAGGCAGTTAGGTCTTAAATTTGATGTTATATTACACATAATGCAATCTTATTAATTAATCGGAATTTTACTATCCGATAGCCGATGGTATGCGTTAGGTTTTGCATAAAATGGCCGGTCATCATTGTGTAGGGGACTGTTGGTTGTTGCAATGCCGAGCTTATACGAAGGCCACCTACGCAACAAGACCTACTTTGTAGGACTTCTCTTAGCCGATGCAACGGCTCGATATGCTTGTCACGATTTAATATGCTTTCGAAAAAGTCACCTTTTACAACCTTTAATAACTTACTGAAAACCTAGCCACATAATAATTATACATATTATGTCCCAGCATTTTTGACATCCCGATACATCGTCGACATATTAACCCTCCGTAACCCAACCTTTTTTTTCGCGAATAAAAGAGAATCGTATAACGCGAATCTGACGTGAAAATAGCAACAATATTATTATTTAAGCGCACTGACAAAGATATGGAAAGATGAGTATCAGAAATACACGGGGTTATAGAGGGTTAATAAACGATAAATAATTGCTTTAATTGCAATTATATTAATTTTTTATATGTAAGAGTACTTGTATTTATATGTATAGATGTGTATGTATATATTAAAAGATGCGATTCGTAGAAGAAATGAAGAAAACTGAAGTGATATGCTTAGAAAATGAAATGAACTGTACGGCGTGCAGGGAATATGATATGCATATGTTGGTGTTTAATGTAAAAATGTAAACAGTGCAACCAGAGTAAATTTAATTCGAACTCATATCCAACGCGAACACGAGAAAACCGATAAATATGGCGCACAATTTCCGTCGCGGAAATTACATTTGGAATCAGTGGAAAAACTTAGTGTATCGAGAGCCGTTTCTTGAAATGGTCGTGTTATTATAAATCCGATAGATACCAATACTTCAACGGCTACATTTTTATATTAATTTTATGTTAATTATTTACTAGCTTTTTTAGAGAATGCCTGTAATCCGAAAGGTGTTTCACAGAATGTGATCAGACTCCAGGATGTTTTAGAGAATATTCCTAATTCGAAAGTTCATTCATCGAATATTCGTATTTCTAAACTTAATTCGGGGAGCATTCTTAATTCGAAAAGTATTTCGGGAAATGTTTCAAATTCAAAAGATGTTTCAGAGAATATCCCAAATGCGAAAGGTGTTTCAGAGAATGTTCTCTAAATCGAAAGATGTTTCAGGGAATATTTTCAATTCTAAAGTTAATTCAGAAAATTCTCCTAACTCGAGAAGTGTTCCGTGGCATATTTCAAATTCGAAAGGTGTTTCGTCGAACTTTCCTAACTCAAAAGACGTTCTTAATTCTCGAGGTGTTTCGCAGAATCTTCCAAATTCTAAGTGACTACGCATATCCAAAGGATAACAAGATCCCTCTCCCCTTCCGGGACGTAAAGGTCATCCCGAGTTCCGGTGGAACTCCAGCTGACAGAACTTGGAGATGTCCTTCATGGCGGCGTTGTTCGAGCTTTCGTCTCAGCTGGAAGACAGGGGAAGTACCAGTCGGTCACCGTTCCTTGTCGACGTAGCACTCAACTACCCCTAGAAATCATCCCTCGAACGAACGCCACTCAACTTTACTTCAGATCCGTGCAATGGATCGTCAACATTTCGCCGATTTTCTATTAAATTCACAATAATATTATATTACATTACTCGAATATGAGCGTTAAATATCTCAACGACACATTCTTGCTTAGAAAATTCAACCCCTATTAAAACCGTCCATTTACAAAGATAAGGAAAGTGCTGGATCTTTTGTTCATTGTTGAGAATCCCTTGGTGTACCCTTCGAGTTCTTTGTATACGTGATGAGAAGCGAAAGAACTTCCGGTTAAACTTGTGCCACCCCCGAGATTGTAAAAAGTGAACCATGGTGGATAAACTGCACGAATACGAAGGGTTTACCGGAAGGATTCACGATGTTCGTGATAAGATCAAGGAAAGGTGGGACGTTTGGAAAGAATGGAAAAGTGGTATTCCACTCGATCAAGGATTGGGGGGCTTTTTGAATTATCTTCGTGGCCCCCCGAAACTGGAGAGGACTTTGGAGGACTATACCCACATCTACAGGTATCCTTAACACTAGAACTACCAAAGCAGTCAAAATGATGGTTCCTCGGAATTTAATAAAAATCTTCAAACTTATAACATTTTCTGAAATTTCTTGCGGTTCACGTTCCACGATGGACATAAATAAATGGATTAATTTATTTCTTACATCTATCCTTTTTTTAAGGACGTACAGATGAATATACAAATACAGCTGAACATATCGGTAGTTCTAGTTTTAATTGAACATAAGAATCGAGCAATAATCAGAAAGAATATCTCACTCTACGTAACTGCTATATAATGTAATGAAACTTCTTCATAAAGTGGAATAATTCTAACCCGTTAACCGGGGGTGGCGAGTTAACTCGTCATTCGAGTCTGCACTTATCTCGAAGGTTACGAATTAAATCGCCATCATTCGTCTCATAATTCTCAAATTTGTACACGTATCAATTGCAATAATAAATAGTCCAAGCCATATGCATGTAATTACAAATATATCCCACGGACCTATTTTATTACTCGAATTATTAATTTATAAATCGAAAGTACGCGCTTGATATCGTTTCTTGGAAGAAGTCCTCGGTTAACGGTTTAATAAACAGATTTCTCAGTTTACCTGTTAAAACACTTTGAACATTTTTTCCTACAATTGTCGTCATAAAAATAATTTGACAATCTTCCCCATATAAATAAGTGATTATTATCCAGTATTCCTAATACTTTCTATTATTATATATCTTCTGATTTCGAAGTTAATTGAAATATAGAAACTTCCTTGCAATATTAAAGCATTCCAACCGTATTCAATAAATTCGATATATTCGACTAAAGCTTAATTTGTTAACAATATTAATATTAACGATTACATGTATTAAACGTGCGAGCCCTGAAAATAAATAAGAATACAAAATTAAACGATTTAAGAATCTATCATTATACTAATAATTCATTAACACAAATGTGAAATAACGTACTTTGATTCTTGAGTCTAAATAACCATTGTTCGGCTAACAATAAGATCGATACCAATGATAAAGATTTATTGTGGCAATTATAATTTAATGTGATATCTGTCATTATTTTGTAAAGTGATATAAAACAAGGTCATATTATAGGTAAGAAAATAGTACTAGCCGATTACATTATTATATTATTATCCGATAAAAATAACTTCCCACGAATTACTTCGATGATTTCGCATGCAAAACGGCAAATCTCATTGCAGAAAAAAGACTCGAGGAGAATTGGTGCGCGTATCGGCAGCCGTGATGGGAATTGAATTTTCCTACGCCGCGGAAACCGCGTTCGTGTCACCAACCCTTTTAAAGATCGGTGTCGATCATCAACACATGACACTGGTTTGGGCTCTCAGTCCACTGATAGGGTTTTTCGTGACTCCGATTTTGGGAAGTGTGAGTGACCGATGCAGATTAAAATATGGACGAAGGAGACCCTTCATTTTTTTACTGGCTCTTGGAGTATTAATAGGTAAAGATGTACAATGTACACAGATTTGTATTTCGAGTCCCCGATGTGTATCACTTAAATTCCGCGTGTATCTGGCACTTTGATTTGATCTGAATTATTATGAATTATTATGGAATATCGAGCTGCATCGATTTGTGCATTAAAAACTATATAATTCCATTTAATAAAACAAAGTTGAAACAGATTTGATAACAATATCAGCAAAGGTTTCGAAGATATTCGACTGGGCCTGTTTAAATGGGACACCCTTATATATATATAGTTATTTCATAATAGAACTAGTTAAAGAGTATGATAAAATTCTTTATATTACTTATATTTGATCGGAATTATTATGAATTATTATGGAATATCGAGCAGCATCGATTTGTGCATTAAAAACTATATAATTCCATTTAATAAAACAAAGTTGAAACAGATTTGATAACAATATCAGCAAAGGTTTCGAAGATATTCGACTGGGCCTATTTAAATGGGACACCCTTATATATATAGTTATTTCATAATAGAACTAGTTAAAGTGTATAATAAAATTCTTTTTATAAACTTGCCCTAAAACGCTTCCTTATTTCATGTAAACTGTAGTTATTTCATAAATTAACTGAATTAGACACTTATTACTGATAAATAATTGATGCAATATTATATCACGCATAATGCAATCTTATAAATGAATCGCGATAAACTTGCCATTAATCAATAAGATTGTTACCTTGAATTTAGGTTTGCTATTAGTTCCGAATGGCGAGGATCTAGGATATACCTTCGGTGATATACCATCATGGAGTAATCATACTATTCCCGTTGGACATCGAACAACAGCTAAATTGACAAAAGAGAACAATTTCCCACCCGCTGCGACACCTTCCCATTCGTGGGGGATTTTTTTTACGATTCTAGGCACGGTTCTTCTTGATTTCGATGCCGACGCTTGTCAAAGCCCGGCAAGAGCATATTTACTTGACGTCACTATACCTGGCAAGTACTCGAATCTTTATTATTTTTATTCTCGTATTCCAATAGCTTTAATTCATTTCGAATCATTATGGCTAATAAAGGACAATAAATAAAATCGATTTCTAGAGGATCATGCGAGAGGTTTAAGTACGTTCACAATAATGGCTGGTTTGGGTGGTTTCATGGGATATGGATTGGGTGGTATTAATTGGGATGCAACGACATTAGGAGTTATGCTGGGCGGACATCTTCACGCGACTTTTACCCTGATTACAATTATCTTCATTATCTGCGTCTCCTATACCATCACCAGCTTTAAAGAGATACCTCTCGAGGTACTTGAGAGAGATCAATACCAGCAACTGCACGAACAGAAGGTTTACCAAGTGTTTCTTAAATGATCGAGATATGACCATCCCTCGATTTACGGGAAGTATTCGTTTCGGTTGGTCTTTCTTTACACGGATGGAAATCGTGAAAATGGAGTTTGCCAGTATGAAACACTACTAGAGCGACAAGTATAGAATAGTAGAGAAAGTATAGAAAAGTATTAATTACAAAAACATTTCTAACTTCAAATTTGTTATCGCTTGTGCGATCAAGCCTAATATAATATGCTCGCCACAAACCGACCAAGAAAAAAGATCAGAATGATGTAATTATTAGTGTCAAGCTTATAGTAAATTCAATGTAGATTATAGAAAAATATCTTTTCTGACCGCATTAATTGAAATCACGTTTACCGAGATATACGAATACCGCATAAACGGAGGGATAAATTCCGCGTACAAGAACCGCGTAAATCGGGGGATGAGTGTGGTGTATAGTTGTTCTCAAAAATCGAGCATACGACAGACTTGAATTTCATCAGATAGTCTCAGAGCAGAAAGAAGATGAACGCGATAAAATTGCCACCGAAGTTTGCACGTCTTACGGCACACTGGACAGCGAGCAAGAAAATACTGGGAAAAATGACGTGAGTTGAAACGCTGTTTTTGTTAATTGCCATTAAATACCCCAATCTTCTACTAATTGAAGATTGTACATTTACGTAGTACAAATATTTAAGTACAACACGGATCAGTAAATGCTGCTTTCCTCTTTCTAACTGCTTTACCTCGATTTCAATTTGACTTTATAGCTGATTATAATATTCATCTTTAATTAGCAGATATGATAGATAAATTAACCCTCTACAACGCCATGCAACTTTAAAGTCACACTCGTCTATCATTCTATTCTTTCGTTGCAATAATAATGATAAAAGTACTCGCAACGATCACCTTTTTCAGTGCATTCCAGTAATAATTTTGTTACGATTTCCACGTAACGTACCTTCGTTAAAATCGCGTTTAACTATGTTCACGTTACACGATTTTCGTTTATACACGAAAAAGATTGGTTTATGAATGTTAATTTTTAATAACCAAAAATGTATTAAAAATACTTTTACCGATTAACAGGATTTTGTCTTGAAACCTCTTTCCGTACAAGAGCCCCAAAAGAGACCAGGGGAAGTACCAATGATACCGGATGTCCCAGTGCAAGAAAGTAGTTTCATTAACGCCGAATTAGCTGACGATGCTGCTTCTAATCCTAAGGCTACTTTGCAACAATACCTTCTCTCAATCGTGTACATGCCGCACAGTCTTCGTATGGTATGCCTGACGAATCTCTTTTGCTGGATGGCACATGTCTGTTACTCCCTCTATTTTACGGATTTCGTTGGCGAAGCCGTTTACGGTGGCAACCCTCAGGCAAGTGATAATATATGATAAATAATTCTTTTAACAATTCTTCCCTTCGTAATATTACTCGGATGGTCACGTTTATCCAGGCACCGGATGGTACAAAAGAGCGGGAACTTTACGAAAGCGGCGTACGATTCGGATGTTGGGGAATGTCGATGTACTCGCTGTCTTGCTCCTGTTACTCGCTCATCATCGAGAGGTTAATAGAGCGGTACAAGTAGGTACTAAAATTGTTTATCAACCCTTTACACCGGAGGGTAAATCATCGACAATTTCAATATATTTTATTGTCGCCTATCAGTGGCCACCCGATTTGTCACAATGAAATGCGTGACTACTGAGAATCGCCTCCGAGTGCAAAGGGTTGAACACACTTAACACGTTCCCTTTTATATACTTATTCTTTACCAATTCTGTATTGACAGAGCCCGGAGGGTTTACATTTGCGGTTTACTGTTCTACAGTACAGGGATGATGATGATGGCTCTAACGAAGCATCCCGCAGGTGTGATTATATTCTCCTGGACTGCGGGTGTTATGTACTCGACTCTGTTTACTATGCCTTACTTGTTAGTTGCGCACTATCATGCATCATCGACGGTAAATAATTCATATTTCATACATTACCTCGTAGGGTAAAGCAATAGTTTTCAATCAAGAAACTTTCATAATTCTCAATTTGTTCTAACTTCTGTATAATGGAGTTCTCAACACTTTAACTGTTGAGTAGCTCGATCACTCATATCACTTATTGAAAATAATATTGGATGTTACAGTTCGAGGTCACGGACGAAGGTCAACCGATACAAAGCGGCGTTGTTCGTGGACTTGGTACCGATGTTGCTATTGTATCCTCCATGGTTTTCCTCGCACAGTTTTTGCTGTCATGTTGCTTAGGTACTATTGTTAGCGCATCCGGTACCACCACCGCAGTAGTTTGCGTTGCCAGCACATTGGCTGCCTGCGGTGCAGTCGCAGCAACACAAATCATGTATCTCGATCTCTGAATAGCAAGTTGATAGCCAGTTGATTTGCTGTTTGTATATCTCGTTGATTCTAGACCAGTTAAACTGGTTAAATTGGTGTACGTACATCCGATTAATTATAGTACGAAACGAAATCCAGTTTATTATCATAATGCACAAATAATCGTGAAATATGTCGGTGACGAATGTTACCACCAGATCAATGTATTTCCATCCTGTAACTCTGATATTACTATCAAAATGGTACTTGTAAATAAACGTAGATACTGATATCAATAAAAGACATTACAGACGTGATATCATTTAATTACTTCAACCCACATATTTTTAGAGCGGCGTCAAGTTCCTTTATAATAAGTTTATTTAACTTCTCAATACCTCGTTGTACGTGATCATCTATCGTTAGATTCTTCACTATTTCGTATTCGCCGTTTTTACAAGTTACCGGAAATGTAGAGAATATTCCGGAAGGAACACCGTAAGAATTGTCGGACAGTACACTCATACAGGTCCACTCTCCCTTCGGGGTTCCATGCCATAAAAAGCTACAATGGTCAGCTATGGCATATGCCAAGGATCTTATATACCAAGCTCGGTTCATGGTGGATTGGATTTTCTAATAAACATATAACTTCTCGTTAAATAAAAATCAGATAACTTGCAAGATAAATATTATATAATAATTATCGACATATCTTTCTGATTTTATGCCTTGAAATCAAGAGGTACCGTTCTTCATTTTATATTAATCGTCTTCAGCGTAAACCGAACAAATTCAAGATCTACAAAGTCGTACGCAGATTTTCAAGTAATTCGACCGATAAAAGTATATCAGTTTTAATTGCATTATTGAAAGAAATTAGAGCTCCGTATTTATGTAATATCATTCGCTGCATTATTTATTTCATACTATAGTTTGAAATCATTATTAATATAGTCTTAATTAATAATTAATATACGCTTACATGCGGTAGCTCATTTCTTATCCATACACGCAATTCGTCGTTAATGAGTTCACCATTTTTTAAGGACATAAATTTGCAGTCAGGAATGGCGTGCGTGAGTTTATTACCCCAGATTATTATATTCTTGATTTCGTCTGGACGACAATTTGCTTTGTCGGCAATCTGCAAGAAAATCTTGATACTTGTAATATCCCGTATTTATTACTTAAATAAACATCGCGGTGCCTAGTACTTGAAAGAAACAACAAGTACGGAAGATAAACAATATTTGTTTACCGCAATGTACTTCTAAATGAAAGAAATCCGTCTCTAATTCTTCGATTATTTATTTCAGATTTTGAGACTCCCAAAGATGTTCAAAGCAAGATTATGCCAATGATATGTTATATTACATCACATTTAAACAGCAAAGGAATTTGTTTATTTACGGATTAATTAACGCTCGAACTACCGAACATATACTTAGTTATGCTTACACATTGATTTATATATAAATTATGTCTGGAGGAATTAAGTTAATTAATGGATTCAATTATTCGCGTTATTTAGATCAAATCAAGTATATACAATCACAAACAATGCGCCGTGGCATATTCGAATAAATTAATTAAAACATCGCGAACAAGTCATTTTAACTACTTCGGTAATTCTAGTGTTAATTGTTTCATTTAAAGAGCAAACTAATTTGTTACTTTACGTAGTGAATTAAAAACGATTAGCACAAGCCAATCACCGTCATACTTGAGCAGCAGCAATGTTCAACTTAAAAATCGCCAGCGCGGTTATGTTTCTTGGAGGAATAGATTTTGCGTATTGAGATATAATGGTAGCGTATGTGCTACCCAGTGCAATGACTTTAACGGTTTTCTTGCTATACTTTTTTATAGCTTCAGCCTATAAGGTAGACGATCAAAAGTTTCTATTAAAATTGAAGCATTATAGTAATATAACTGTTCATCATAAACGTACATGAAAGCGCCAAACGTGAACGCATTCCTTAAAGAATAAATCGGAATACTCTTCTTCGGTAAACTCGTACCCTCTCGCACGACCAATGCAAAATACAACATCCGCATCTTTAAATGCAACTGATGCTTCGTGTGTATGAGTCACGCCTACATTAATTATTATAATACATTAAACATTTCTAATCTTTCTACCCCGAAGTCTGTTTTTACACGAACATTATTTTAACACGTATTTTGAAATAATAAAATGGTAATTCCAGAATATATACGTCTATACCAGTCAAGGGGTTAATAAATATTATCCGGCTTGTAAACATACTAAGGATGATCATACATGATTTACCTTCTAAATGATCGGGGGAAAATGCAGTCAGCTCAATTGCAACGCTTTCCAGGAATACAGCTTTACTGCAAAACTCGTGGAGGCATACATAAATCGATCTTTTCCCGAAAATATTATCCGAAAATATTCGGTACAAAAGCGCTAAAGCGACTTCCGTAGTTCCATCCGTAACAACAATTCGCAGTGGGTCATCTTGTAAAGAATTAATAACAACGGTTTCACCTTCTTTCGGAATTATCAAATCCATGCTATATAATTCCACTGCAAATAACTATAAATGTTTATAAACAGAAAGAAAAAGAGAAGAAGATCGGATGTTAGAGTGCAGTTTTTAATCACGAATACCATTACTTATAAGTTGTCCTTGTTTTTCGAGAAGTAAAACTTGCTGATATAAAATGCAATCGTCAATATGTATTAAGTAGTACTTCCTTATCGGTACATTTACGTGGTGTATACTAATTGATTTTATTATAAAAATGTGCGAAAAACGTACATCAAGCTATAACACGTATTATATTAACAAGTAAAATATTCCTATTCTATCAATTTCATTATGTTCGAAGATTATTGATACATTTTTCTAAAATGTCTTTCCTGATACGTGGATACTCGGGACTTTGCTTCAGGACCTCATTACAGGCTTCAATTCCGTCCGCGTATGATTTTGCTTTCAAAGAACTGTATGCCAATTTGTAACCAATGGATAATTTTGTCTTTCCACCATATTTCCAAGCTTGGCTATATCGTACTGCTGCTTCGCGATAATTCTGTTCCTTTTCGGCAATGTAACCGGAAAGCTCGTGAGCTCTGACGCATGTCGCGTTATGTTGCAGGACGCGCTTTAAGAGATCGTTTGCTAAATCGTATTTATTCGACTGAACGTAAATATCAGCTAACAGTAACCAACATCGTTCCAAATACTCCGCGTCCTCAAAAGTCCAGACATTCTTGCTAACGCGTTTTAAGTGATTCCTTGCTCGCGGTGTTTGTTTCAAGAGTATATGTGCCGTTGCCATACCAAGCGCTGGGCCTACATGGTCCCTTAAGCTTTCTTGGCTAGCCAATGCTGTGCAGTCTTGCAAAGCTTTCTCTATGTTTGACTTCTGTTTTGTAGCCAGAAGAAAGAAGTTGCTTAACAATCGATGCGTTAACATTTCGTGCGGATTTCCCTTAGGATTTAGTTCCTACGTCAAAAGTGAATGGATATTATGTACGAGTTAAGTGTATTCGACAGAACTCGGAAGAATGTTTATAAAACGGAAAGCTACCTGTAACAAGCGATAAGCTGTTTTTAAAGCCATTGTTCTTGAATCCTGATACTCAACATCGTCGTCGTTGAATACTTCGTTCGAAAGCGACGAATCGTCGTCTGGATCTAAACAAATCTCAATCATATTGTAAATTGCTTGCTGCCCCCATTCCGGATCACGTCTTGCAAAATTAAATTGGCGAAGTGCTGAATTTAATCTACCCATCCGCCAATCCAATAAACCAGCGCAATAATAATATCCAGCTTCGAAATTCTTGCCACTCATTGCTGCTTCTGCGCGATGAAGCATATCCTCGAGATCATCAACGTTTCCTAAGAATAGTGTTATTGATATGCAAGATTTTGACAAGTTTCTTCATAGAAACTGCGAGTAGATATTCAATTGAAAATCAATCTACATAAATATTATTTAAAAAGAAAACATATTCATATTTGGAGTTTCTATACACCTGTCCTACGCGAAACTTCTATTAATCTTGCCAGCGCAGTCCAATATGTCGGTTGCTTTGTTAATAACTGTCGAAAGTGAAATGCCGCTGTTTCAAAATCCACTTTTCTAAATGCAAGATCGGCCATCATTACAGACGCTGCTTCGTTATTTGGGTCCGCATTTAAAAGGGCAGTGCAGCTTTGAGCACAGCGATCCAGATTATTCATCTATTCATATGAATTCTTATATATTTAATACAAATTCAACGATATATTATATGCACTTTTAATCCCATACCTGCATATAAAGCTTTGCTAATGATAATAATGCCTTTATATCGGCAGGCTTATGATTCAATGCTTCTTTATAATGTACTATAGCCTGATCGTAATCTCTTAACGATGATTCGTAATCAGCAATATTTAAGCAAATGTTAGCCAAAATCTGTTTTTCATCGTCCAGATTCGAATTAATAGTAAGTCGTTGTATATATTTATTCTGAGTTTCTTTAGCTTCCTTTAACGCAGAAATGGCGCCTTGTATATTATCTATTTTCTCGCGAGCTTTGGAAAGCAATAACAAAAGGTCACCGCGCATTTTCAAATTTTGTGAATCCGAATCGCCACGAGCATCTGTATTGACATTAATATCTAATGTAGCAGTATAGTCGAAAGCGAATTATTTATCAACTAACAAACAACACTTGCCTTGTAACTCTTGGACTAAAGTGGCCTCTGCCTTATCATACTGTTTTATTCTTATAAATAGTTTAGCAAGATCGACCTTTAAACTTTTACATCCATCTTCCCTTATCATGTCTTTGTAAAACTTAATAGCTTCCGAATACTGATGTGTCTTTACCAAAGCCTGCCCCATTTTATTTGCTACATGTATCTTGTTCGTCAAGGTCTGATTCAAAGCTTGTTCGTAAGCTTCTATCGCTCTCTCCGGTTCTTGTATAGACATGTAAGCATCTCCTAACATACCGTATGTCTTTGGTCCAGGACAAAATTCGACCAGTTCTCTGTAAATCGTCATGTAAATCATCGTTCCCATGAATCCATGTTATGATTATTAAAATACGAATTACGAAGAGACAAACCTAAAGCACATAGCAAACGCAGTTCGATCTTTTCTGTGTTTCAAATTGATTTCTGCTAATCTAGTATGAGCTTGCAAATAGTATGATTGGCCTGGTGTGATTTTAGATAAACAATTAACAGCCTCGTCTAGTTCCCCCATTTCTAATAGCAGTTCCGCATTTCCAACCATTATTCTGCCCTCCTCGACACTATTCTCAAGTTTCGATCGCGCATCTTGCATTAATACTGCTGCTTCGTTAAACTGTTTAATCATACTGTATGCCGACATTAATTCGAGATACAATGTAGCAGTATCTGAGGTGGAAATATTCGTAACTGCTGGTGCAATCGTATTTGATTGCAATCCTGCATAGGACATTGCAACTTGCAAGCTTTTTATGGAGCTTTCTATATCGCCATTCTCTTTCTGTATGATACCCACTGTGAGATGATAGATTGGATTCTCTCTGATCTGAAAATTATAGCTTAAACCAACTTCGAGACTTTGCGAAGCTAATTGATAGTTTCCCTGATGTGCTAATATTTGTGCCATAAGCAAGTGTGCTTCGGAATTCGTTGAATCGACATTCTCCAAAAGTCTTTTCAAGATAGCTAAACTACTTTCGAAGTCTCCACTTTGCATCTTTGATCGACTTAATAACAACAGAGCTTCGATTAGGCCGGGATATGCTTCTGTAAGCTCTTCTAACAGACGTAAGCTTGGTTGTTTCTGATCCAACATATTTTCATCCTGATCTAATATTCCAATATTGACAATATATGCTAAACGCAACTGTGCAATGTCTAAACACAGATCAGGGTTTAATTTCATTAGATAATCATATCCATATGATATACCCTCGGATTTTTTAAGTATAATATTCGATGCATTGTCTAAGCAATCCAGGACTTTCTTTTGGTCATTACTGTACAAGTTTGCAGACATATAATAAAGTAACTCGGCGTTAACCGAATTCGATTGTATTTCCATAAGAAAGTCAACTTGCTGCCGCGCTAACTCCAATGCATCGATAGACGTATCTAATAGTTGACAATGCGCCAAACCCATCAGAGCAACAAATGAAGATTCATCAATACGAACTGCGCTTCTGTACCAGCTTTCAGCATCCCTTATTTTTTTGTTAGCAAGATATAAATTTCCTAATTCAACCATTAATTCGGCACTCTTTGTATTTTGTTGCAAAACCTTTTCAGTAACTCTTGTTAATTCCGATATTATCCCTTGATCTTTGCATGCTAATCTAGCAAATAATTGAATGTTACTAACAATGAGCGTAACATTTTTCGACTCAGCCAGTAATAAATTTCTGAAGAAGGATTGCAAGTGTTTTAATGCTTCATTATAATTGCCGTTCTTACAAATAAGTACAACAGCATGAGCTTTCGTAGCATCTAAATTATTTGAATCAATTGTCATTATCCTGTTAACAGTTTCCAGAACTTGATCCCAGTCTTTCACAGCTAACTGATTCCACATCTTTTCAATTAACGGGAAATATACGCTGGGATATCGAACGATTAAAGAATTTAATATTGATATTGCACCAGCATGATCGCCGTACAAATGTTTATATTTCGCGGAGCCGAGTAAAGCATTAATATTCTTCGGGTCCTCTTTCAAGACATGTTCGAAAAAGTTCGGTTCTTCGACGTCAGTTCTCTTCGAACTGAGAGTCGCAACCCATCCTTTTGCAAGTAATACATTTACGTTAGACGGATTTAGTTTGTAAGCTCTGTCAGCGTAATCTTTCGCTTTATCAAGTCTTCGAGATAAAACTAATATTAAAGCGGATAAAGATAGTGCCGCGGGTGATGACTTTCGTCGCTCCTCTCGGATCTTTGCATCGATTTGTGCCAAAGTTGATCGCTCCGCGTTTCCGCCAATTATATACGCTATACTTTGCACAAGTAATACAGGTAAAACCATATCTGTATGATCAAGTAATATTGTGCTCTCCTTAACAGCCTCATGGGTTTTGCCAATTAGAGCATAAGCAAGACTTAAAAAGATTTTTACCTCATTACTTGTTGGATAAGAATTATATGCTTCCTTACAATGAATTAACATTCCATTGTAATAGCACTGATGGCAGAACCATTCAATCAGTGTAGTATATTCTAACTCTTCCATTTTCTTAATTGAATTCTATCAGATATCTTATTGATGTTAAAACAACGAACATTCACATCCCAGCAACTCAGTTACAACATTGTAGTGAATATGATATTATTATCATACTCTCATAGAAATTTATATAATCAATATATAATTTTCTAAAATTTAATCATATCTTCAGGATCTGGTATTTCATATAAGATATCAGGATCTAAGGCTGCAGAATCAGATCCTTTCAGAATATGTGCTGGCCCAATCACACGTTCTTCAAGATCAACATTCTTAACTGTTAAATATTTCTGAAGATATTCCCATGTTAAATACATATAGTACAAATTTACTATAGCATATGTAAATGCAGTCTGAAAGGGACAAATTTTGTTGAGTACTTTGCTACAGAAAAACAACAGTAAAGGTATTGCTCTACATTTTCATAGTAAAGAACAACTTTTAGTTTTAACTAGGAGCCTATTCCATGTTAAAATGTTGTTTCAACAGAAGTATATATTTAGAAGTGACATAAATACCTCTGCTAAGAGCCTGGCTATGCCTTGACCTTTGTACTCATTTGGAACATTGATTCTTTGCATATCCAAAATCTTGCCATCTAATTTATATTGCAATACTGCTCTAGCTACAACAAAATATAATATCTAAGAAAGTGAATGTCTTTGTAATAATGTCATATATTGTGGTAACTAAAGTTTTAGTGACATAAGAAAAGTACAAGTAGTATAAAAACAAACTCAAATGAATATTCTTTTACATAGGTACTGCATAGTTAATAATTTATATATGCTGTGTACGTCTCAGAGTGAATACTAATTTATGATAAGCTAATTATCAATTAATTGATACTTCTTACATGTTTTGTCTAATTTTATATAGAAAATGCCCCGCTTCTCATTATGGTGAACTGTATACAAAGATCTGCCATAAAAACTATTCAAGTTTGCTTCCTTGGATAAAAATGAATGTAACCGATTTAAACAGCGCATACCATTTGCAGAACATAAACAATTTTAATGTTTGACATTAATTTCTATTGAATTCGTGAAATATATATATTGTACATTAATATTTCGTACACTCTTTCCTGTCAAATGATAAGGGGGTTATATTTGTTGTCGACTTTGTTGCTTAGCAACCATAATGTCAAGCTTCGGTACTTTTTGTTGCGCATAATAATAACAAATATGAAGAGTTAAGTAAGAAACATTATGAAAAATATGTGCGCAATATCAAGATATTTAATTAAAAAATTTTTCTATTTAATAGAAGATCCTTTATATCCCCATATAAATATTATATCTTGTACATTTTTTCATTTTCGCTAAGAAAAGTCAAATGCAAGTTTTAATATTTTTAATATTTTTTGGCAAATATCAAAGTATCTGAATATGTGCATAAAAATTGGCGATCTTTGTTCCTCTTACCATTTTTGAAAGTTTTTGTAGGACTTAATATAATATCCTACAACCATTTGTTTAACTGCATTATACATCTCACAATTAGTGTCGTTACTGTGCATATATATGTTTATACTATGTGTTATATACTATACTATACTATTTGTATGTACAAACACATATAATATATATATATATATATATATATATATATTATACACTCACAAACACAAGCTGAAGGGAAACGCAATTTGACAGTTCCATAAGTCGTAAAAACTTGCAATGAATTGAACAGGGCATTTAATTGTCTACTGAATTATAATACTAAAATGTATAAACGGAGAAAAATAAGAGAAAGATATTTTAGATTGTTAGATAAAGATATTTTGCAAGCCATACATGCTTGTTTAAAACCAGAATGTTTATCATACCAGTGTTCCGTTGTTTGTTATACGATTACGTGAACTATGAATGCATTGCAAAGTTCCTTTATACAGAAGATAAATTATATTATTTATGAGCATTTGAAACTTGCCAAACAATATACGATGATACTACAAAAATATTGCAATTAAGTACATCAATCACAGATACAATTACAATCATTAAATTTCGTAATAGTAATGGAAGAACATACTTTGGATGTATATTATCGGGAGTCAGCTGAGCTTAAAGATTTTGGAAGATTCAAGATTCCCACGAAGAATTTTCACAGACAATATTCAAGTATATATGTCGCTAGGTTAGCAGCATTACGGAGTAAAGTTGTAGAAAAAGCAACTGCCAAATGGGGTAAAACTCTTCGCTACGATAATTCCTTTAAATTAAATTTATTTCATCTAAAAAATTACGTAAATATGTAAATTCTCTTTTTAATATGTGTAAAATATCACAGAGCAATGTGAGGTGATTAAGATATGCCAGCTTGTAGAGAAAAGTCAGAATGAAGCTTGCATCTTAATAGGAACATTGTACAAGCATCAGGAATTAAAACCATCTATATTACGTGAACTAAGTGAAGAGCTTCAAATAGTTCCACAGCCAGCTAGATCAAATTATGCATCTTTCAAAGATACATTGTTTTTGGAAGATGAAATGCTACGTGTTCTATTAATTGGGAAACATATGGACATAAAAGATATAGTTACTGGTCTTGTTTGTGCAGTAATGGGCTACCAAATGGATAATGACAAGTTTTCTGTAAATACAGAAAACATTTCATTTCTTTCTTCCCATATCCCAAATATCATATAACTTTTCAAATATGCCTTTGAGCAATTATAAAGTAGCAAAAGTATCCTAATGAGTATTCAAAGTAAATCTTAGCATTTAGTTGTAAAAGAAAATATCTCCTCATTTTAGGTGATAGACTGGTGTTTCCCAGGATGTTGTCCAAAACCTGCCTTATCTAACCCAGAATTTAAGAGCTCAGGAAAAGTTTTATTTATCTCAGGATTGGATATAGTAAATAATCTAGAATCTCTGACTTTGAACTTGTTATCAGAATGGATAAATGGAATGATCGGATGTAAAGATTCTCAACATGATACAGCATCTATTCTTTGTGTCATCATTGCAGGTATTAAGTAGTTATAATATGAAAGGAGCAAAATGTTTTAACATAGCTACAAGTTGACTTATCAAGACATACATGAAAGAATTATTATGAATACAATAGGAAACAGTGTAAGAGGATCTATTGAAACACATAATCATAAAGGATATTTTCAAACTAAATCTCATGATGAAGTTGTATTTAAAAAGGCTGCAATGTCAGCACATATACTAGATCAATTTCTTCACACTATAGTACAATGTTGTCCTGTTATACTATTGCCTGGGGAATTTGACCCAGTCTGTTATGCAATACCCCAGCAACCATTTCATCCTTGTATCTTACCTCAATCTGCCAGGTACTATGATATACTAGACTATATAATATATCACTCTATAGTATAGTATTCACTCAAGGCAGTAAAACAGTTAATATTAATACAATACAGGTTTAAGAGTCTTCACGCAGTCACCAACCCTTGGGTTGGGAGTATTAACTCTTGTACCATAGCCGGTACTAGTGGCCAACCGATTATGGATATTATGAAAGTTGCTGGACTAACAGAAGTTTCACCCTTGACATGGTTAGAACGTACATTAAATTGGCAACATTTTGCACCCACCGCACCTGATACATTGCCAGCTTATCCATATTTTGAAGATGATCCATTTATCATGAAAGAGTACCCTGATATATATTTCGCCGGTAATATGGAGGAATATGACACAAAATTAATCACAGGTATGTATATATTGATTACCACTTTTACTAAAATATATGGAAGAATTGTTTTGTCAAATGTGTTGTACATCCACAGCAGATCAAGGACAAGTAGTAAGATTAATATGTATTCCCAAATTTTCTAAGACACAAACAGCTGTATTAGTGAACTTGACAGATTTGGAAACTTCACCTATTTCATTTGGTGCTGGTTAGTCTGATGCTGCATATTTTTCCGCAGTTGTTTTGTATTATTAACCCATTTGCATCCGCAAGCGGAATAATCCGCGAGCGTGTATATATATATATCGATCGTTTAAAAAATTATCATTAATTAGTAAGAAGTCTAATATTTATCATAAATCTATTTACTGTACATATGTATAATACTATCTTTTGTTTTGATTATTACACGCAATTTCTAAGTAAAACCAAACTGTCTTTTGAGGGTTTCTGATTTACGAAGTTGGTCGCGTATTTCGAGCTATAATGCAAATGGGTTAATAGGAAGTCCACAACATGTTACATATAATAATTGCATTTTAAATAAAATAACTCTCTTACTTCCATAAAGTTTCTGTACTGTAAAACTTGTTAAATTAACATATTTTGTATATAGTAAAGATATTATTTATCATAATTACGTGAATTATTTATTCCACTGATCCACTGTCAGATTTACTCGATATATCAACCCCATTATTAAGTACTTAGAATATTGTCTTATTAAACTTTCTCTAAGTGTTTAATTAAATCTCTGTGTTAGCGATGCAACGATAGATATATTTATACTTTATAAATTTCTTTCACATAAATAAATTATTATTCTCGATATTTATATGTTATTTAGATAATTAATTTACTTATACATATTGACTGCATTGACTGTAGATTTTGTAATACTTCTTTGGAACGACACGCCATGCACTTATAAATACATCGAAATAAATAACAGTATTAATAAAAGTATCTTAATATAATAAATGCACATATAATACTGATCTCACTTCTTGTTAAAATATTCTAATTCTTTGGCACAACACTCGATGCAATAATCTTAGACAATATAAACTACATTTTTCCCATATAATGTCTATCAAAATTAGGCATCAACATATAACGAAAAACATGTTTTTCTACTTCTCTACGCCTTCCCGCAATTACTGGGATCAATACATACTTTCTCGAATAACTTAATCTGCAATCGTTCGTGAAACTAATATATACATAATTAATTTGCATTCAAATAGTATTCATTCGACTTTTGTACTCAAATTAATTGTGCTTGCGTATCTTATCATTATTTCAGAGGCCTGTGTAATTGTCTGAGTCCTTTTCCCATCGTTTGTGATTATTCTGATAAAAGTTCTGAGTTTCCGAACTGCAGGACCTTTGAGAGATCGGTATATTCACGTTTAAACAAATATTCATACTAGCCGAGGATTCCTGAGGTTCGGAAATTTCGTTCTCCTTTTCCGTAGGTCTCTCTTCGCTCCTCATCGCGCATATTACATCCGTAAGCGCAACAATATAATTCTTTGCTAACGTCAACGTCTCAATCTTCGACAATTGTCGTTCCTTTGTTACATGGGGAATCACTTCTCGCAATGACTATAAATAACGAAGCAGCGGTATTTTACTAATATAATAATTAGGAGATATTCGCCGTAGTAGCAGGAACGAACATTTACCTGGAATGCATCATTCAAGCTATGCATCCTCATTCTCTCTCTTTCATTACTCTCCAATCTTCGAAGGGTCCTTTCTCTAGGGGTTGTACCTTTCGAAGACTTTGGCAATTTTAAACTAGACTTCTCACTTTTTTTGCCATTTCGTCGCAATGATCTACTAGCACGGGGTTGTTGTGTAGGCCACTTTCCATCCCAATTACCCTCGCTCATCACTTTCGATCTCATACCACGGCTATTTTTAACTGCTAAACATGCATTAAGGTTTGGATATTAACGAAGCCGTAATCGAAGAATATCATACAGTCGATACTTAAAGCGTTAAACACGTTTGAAGGTCATCCCCCCCAAATAGACTAATATAATTATCTTTTTAATTGAAAAGAAGTACTATATTTGACAAGCATCAGACGATTTTACACATAACAGTATATGCTCGTCTGAATACTTACATTTCTTTAATATTGATGTTTCACCGGTGAGTTGTTAAAAAACATATAATCAAGCAAGAGACAGCGGATTCGATTCTTGGATATTTTCAGATTTTTGTTAGCACCACAATTAACCGTATTAAAAATTAAAATACAGTGGCAGGAAATAACATTGTACTTTTAAAATCCCACGGTATTTGAATCCCTCATACGGTGCCGCGTGTGCTGATGTACTTGTTGAGCCACGCTGGAACGACTGACGTCGCGACGCCGGGGTGCGGCTGACGCCGACTTACACCCCCGGAAATTGTACAATCTACCCTGTGACGTATTATTCGTCCTTATTTTATAGCAAAGCATCCTTAGATTTCATCTTTTGGAATCATACATTTTTACATTCTACATTTTTGTGGTAAAAACTACACTTTCAACTCCGCCTACAAAGCTTGAAAAGCTTGTGTTTGTAGTAAAAACTGTTCATAATATGATACGACTATTATGGATTACTTCGCGTAAAAAGATCTCCGCTAATTAATTTAGTGTATCCGATGTTTTCTTCTTAATTCTCGAGAATATTAGTATTAAATACTTTACTATTATAGAACCAATTTTTGCTTGAAGGCATTCATATTGTGATATGTTAAAAACGAAAGATAATAAACGTGATAAGATTTTTATGCTACACCCTCTACATAACAACATATGTAGTTGTGTGTGCTGACTGCTACAGGTGGGCGTATGACGTAATTCGCCCACGCGGACGGTCCTATCTATCCATTATCGCATACGACCGGTCCAAGTAATAGCGAATATACAATGGAAGCATATCGTTCATACAATTAGTTCATATTATTAGATTCAATCAAATACGCGATAAAAAATCAACAAAAAAATAGTATTAGTAATTAGATCAAGCCAAATGAAAATAAAAAAGCAAGAGGGGGGGGGTAGTGGATTCAATAATATTTTTCGATGTCATATAACTAAATTCTTCATAGTACTTGGAGATAATTTTCAAAAATGAAAAAGATATTTCTATCTAGCAATTATAAATAGCACTAAAACCAATTTATGTATCAACTCAAAAGAGGATATTTAATATCATTAGAATCACTTCAAATCAATTTAAACGGTATTTAAATGCAGGATTTACAGGGGAGTATTTTTAATAATTTTAAATTAATTTTTTTTTATTAAATTAAGTATTACATTCCTTATTTCTTATCTTTACATTTACCACAACAAGTATCAGTCTGCTTTTCTAAGTCAGATTCCTTGTAATTTGGTGTCCATGGACCCAGACTAGCTGAGGCATAGAAGTCCATAGGATATGGTTTATCTCTATTGAAACTTATCATATTTAGAGCTACAGCCCCTTCGTATGGCGTTAAGAAGGGCTTTTCAAAGGCTGTGCCCCAGTCTATACTTAACCTTGGGCATGCAACCTAAGATAAAAATTCACAAATTTTCACACATTCATATAATTCCTAGAACTGACATCAATACATGTCTGTTTCCATACCTGTATGAAAGCATCAATTCCTTTAAATAACTTAATTTTATCTGGAAATATTTCAGAGAGCAATATAGTAACATTCTCCCTTCCTAAAGATTTCACTTTGTTCTCTAAATTCTTAACAACTCTGGGGTTCCCTTGCCGCCCCAGAGTCCCTAATATTAGACCAAATCTGTTAGTATCTTTGGCACGCTCTATTGCCATCATTCTAGTCTCAAGCATCCCCTTATGATCATAAAATTCTTCGGTTAACTTTTTTTCATATGGATCATATCTAAAAGCTCTTAAGTTTGGATTTGCTATCATAGCAGCTTCTAAGTGAAATCTTCCATCACCCACATAAACCACCATATCAGCACAACGTATTTGCGGCGCAGTGCAACCTAAAATCTTTTACCAAAGTATCGACTGTACTATACTGAATTATCTTATGTAGTGCAAACATTCAAAACAAAACTATCAGGTACCTCTCCAGGACTTAGCGGTTTACTCTGAGGTGTAGAAACCTCATAGCCATTCTTTCTCATCTCTAATGCAATAGCATGCAATGTACCAGCAAACTGTATAGTACTAACAAGAGCAATTTTTGTTGTTACTGGTAATGTTGCTTGCAAACATTCTATACAATGCGAAGTATCTATCTTAATATTGACAAATACATAAAGTACTTTAATTCCAACTGTTTGGTCAATTGGTATCAAACACGAATGTCCATAATGAATCATAAAATCTGCATCTAATGCCTTTGCTGTATAATCATCTATACAACATGCACCTAAAAGCAATATTATGTGTGCAATACATATTGTAAATATTAAGAACCAATAAACTGTATTTAAGTCAGAGGACAATTTTGTATCTTGTTTGTATTATTCTGTATTATATCTTTTTACCATAAGTGACATCAGCCATTATCACAGTTTCTGCCTCTGTGAATTCCTCTATAATATCAGCTATAGTAGTAGCATACATTAAAAGACCTTCTGGCATTTGTAATGCTACTCTCTTAGCCTTAGCCTCTCTAATTCTCCATATTGACTTGTGTATCTCAAAACTATAATTAGAAGGCAATGCAGCAATAGCTGCATTTAATGAAGGATCTTTCAATAATTCCTCAGGAATCTTATTCACTTTAATAGGAGCTTTAAAAACTTTGCGAACTGGTTTCGCCTTTACTACCACGGCAGAATTATATTCCTCAGACATGGCTTTTGTTTGCTTACACACGGAGGACTTTTAAAGTAATTCACAAGTTTATACTTTGACTGATTTTATGTAGCAACAGACTACATGACTTATAGATGTATAATAATTATCTATTTCTGTACGTATTTACTTGAAAAGTCAAATAATTTTACACCATTGTTCTATTACTTTGAAATTTGCATCGCCATGCACTGCATATAATTCTTCACCGTTTATTTAATCGGATATTTCTGCATGATCCTAAGGCAGGTTAGAAAGCAAACTTAAAAACGGGATTCTAATGCACGATTGTAATGCCCTCTAATATGAGTAAAGGTGACCATTGACGAGATAAAAATAGAACAAACACGGAATGGAATCTGTAATTCCAGAGTTATCGGTCTCTGGAGCCTGAAAAACATTTTCGTGTCACTGATGACATTACCCACCCAAAACGTAAACTAGCTGTTCTTTATATTTTGAATACTAATCGTGGGAATGCAAAAATAATTCTCATTTTTCGATTTTTGGTCGACGTTATGGATTGGTTATTTCCATTTAGAAATAAAATGATCATTCTACTTATAAATGTAAAATAACCTGCAGCCGATTAGCTCGAAATTAATTATGGTGTGGACCCAAAATCGCAAAAATGTGAAGGGGTATACCTTCAAAAATTGGCAAAAATTGAAAGTCGCCAAAATAAATTCTAGATGGCCCAAATCGATGGTGGGTGATGTATAAACATATTCTAGGACGATTTCTGGTCGAAAGAAGTGCTTAAAAAATTTTTATTGGTCAAAAATGGGTCGAACCCAAATCGAAAAAATGTAAAGGGGTATACCTTCAAAAATTGCCAAAAATTAAAAGTCGCCAAAATAAATTCTAGATGGCCCAAATCGATGCTATATGATGTATAAACATTCTGGGACGATTTCTGGTCGAAAGAAGCGGTTAAAAAAATTTTATTGGTCAAAAATGGGTCGAACCCAAATCGAAAAAATGTGAAGGGGTATACCTTCAAAAATTGCCAAAAATTAAAAGTCGCCAAAATCACTTCTACACGACCCAAATCGATGGTGGGTGATGTATAAACATATTCTAGGACGATTTCTGGTCGAAAGAAGTGCTTAAAAAATTTTTATTGGTCAAAAATGGGTCGAACCCAAATCGAAAAAATGTAAAGGGGTATACCTTCAAAAATTGCCAAAAAATGAAAGTCGCCAAAAAAAATTCTAGATGGCCCAAATCGATGCTATATGATGTATAAACATATTCTAGGACGATTTCTGGTCGAAAGAAGCGGTTAAAAAATTTTTATTGGTCAAAAATAGGTCGAATCCAAGTCGAAAAAATGTAAAGGGGTATACCTTCAAAAATTGCCAAAAAATGAAAGTCGCCAAAATAAATTCTAGATGGCCCAAATCGATGCTATATGATGTATAAACATATTCTAGGACGATTTCTGGTCGAAAGAAGCGGTTAAAAAATTTTTATTGGTCAAAAATAGGTCGAATCCAAGTCGAAAAAATGTAAAGGGGTATACCTTCAAAAATTGCCAAAAATTAAAAGTCGCCAAAATCACTTCTACACGACCCAAATCGATGGTCGGTGATATATAAACATATTCTAGGACGATTTCTGGTCGAAAGAAGTGCTTAAAAAATTTTTATTGGTCAAAAATGGGTCGAACCCAAATCGAAAAAATGTGAAGGGGTATACCTTCAAAAATTGCCAAAAAATGAAAGTCGCCAAAATCACTTCTACACGACCCAAATCAATGGTGGGTGATGTATAAACATATTCTAGGACGATTTCTGGTCGAAAGAAGTGCTTAAAAAATTTTTATTGGTCAAAAATGGGTCGAACCCAAATCGAAAAAATGTGAAGGGGTATACCTTCAAAAATTGCCAAAAAATGAAAGTCGCCAAAATCACTTCTACACGACCCAAATCAATGGTGGGTGATGTATAAACATATTCTAGGACGATTTCTGGTCGAAAGAAGTGCTTAAAAAATTTTTATTGGTCAAAAATGGGTCGAACCCAAATCGAAAAAATGTGAAGGGGTATACCTTCAAAAATTGCCAAAAAATGAAAGTCGCCAAAATAAATTCTAGATGGCCCAAATCGATGCTATATGATGTATAAACATATTCTGGGACGATTTCTGGTCGAAAGAAGCGGTTAAAAAAATTTTATTGGTCAAAAATGGGTCGAACCCAAATCGAAAAAATGTGAAGGGGTATACCTTCAAAAATTGCCAAAAATTAAAAGTCGCCAAAATCACTTCTACACGACCCAAATCGATGGTGGGTGATGTATAAACATATTCTAGGACGATTTCTGGTCGAAAGAAGTGCTTAAACAATTTTTATTGGTCAAAAATGGGTCGAACCCAAATCGAAAAAATGTAAAGGGGTATACCTTCAAAAATTGTCAAAAAATGAAAGTCGCCAAAAAAAATTCTAGATGGCCCAAATCGATGGTGTGTGATGTATAAACATATTCTAGGACGATTTCTGGTCGAAAGAAGTGCTTAAAAAATTTGTATTGGTCAAAAATAGGTCGAATCCAAGTCGAAAAAATGTAAAGGGGTATACCTTCAAAAATTGTCAAAAAATGAAAGTCGCCAAAATAAATTCTAGATGGCCCAAATCGATGCTATATGATGTATAAACATATTCTAGGACGATTTCTGGTCGAAAGAAGCGGTTAAACAATTTTTATTGGTCAAAAAAGGGGTCGATCCAAAATCGCAAAAATTAGAAATACCTTCTAGATTAGTTAAAATTTCGAATTCGTCAGTTTTACGCCTAAATGAACCAATTCGATGGTAGATGGTGGATAAATATTACATTTAAATCCTGTACAATAACGAATTCACAGTTTACCAATGTTAAGAATTGGTTATTTTACATTTATAAACAAAATGTTCATTCCACTTATAAATGTGAAATAACCTGCAGCCGATTAGCTCGAAATTATTGATGGTGTAACAAGACCGACAACTACATTACAGTGCTGGTACTTGTTCCGTAAAAGAATACAAAACAGTACGAGCTGTAATTATTATAATTCTACATAAGTTTGGTACTGTAAACCAGTGCTTTAAAATAATTTTCGTGTCATTATTACACGACAAATAATTCCGATTGCCCAGGTCTCACCACGTGGAGGTTGCTGCTTTGAGACCCGCCCTACACGGAGGGCGGGAGGTAGAATCCTACCTCCCAATTAACAAAATTTTAACTCTAATTTATATTCAGCATAAACAAGTATATACTGAATTGAACAAAATTCCCCTTTTACACCAATGCATAACGTCTAATATAGAGCTTTGCACGAGTTATAAAAAGGTACATGACTCGACCTACCCGAGACATAGCTATCGCACTTAATTTTACCAGAATGCATTCTGTTTAAGGATGGTACCATCCCCCCTTATCAGTACTTAGTAATAATAATATAATTTGTCATGCCTTGGCAAGTATTATATACCCATAATAGCAGTTATATGCTTAAAACTGTCACGTGCTGAAACGTTGATCAGTATTTCTTTCGATTGATCGATCGATCGATCATTAGGTATACCATGTTTTCTTAGATATTAGTTTAGCGTTTTGTTTCGCTATATATTCATGTATCATTCGCATGCACATTGTTCATACTGGGTTGCATTCCCATCTCACATCCCTCGTCATACATTCAGTACATCTTATCTTTCACTCAAACTCAGTTAATCTGATAATTAACCTGCCCTCTTCAACGATTACACATAATCGTGATTTAACCCTTTCACACTCATAATTCTCCCTACTTTGTTCACGATAATTAATAGAACTTACTCTCCCACGAGTGAAGTGCTGATACGTCAAACAACTTTTATATTAACTTCAGTTCACTTAGGAACTCTGTTCCATTGTGCATTCATTATTGTACCCAAATTTTATATTTTATACCTATCCCATAACTTAAATTCAAAACCTGAACCTGATCCCTTCTTCGGGAACTTTGCTCCCAGATTAGATGAAGATCTGAAACAACTCAACTCAAAAATTAAGTACAGAGGAAATAGTAAACAATATTGACAAAATGGTGAGACAATATGAAAATTGATTCGTCGGTCGTTTCAAACACGACAATGGTCATCCCGGACGATCAGGAAACAGAATTAAAAACGAAATTAAAAACGAAATTTAAAACGAAATCCGATGATCTTATGAATACATTAATACATTAGCATATCGGCCAAGATATACTAAGGTATTAACAGATCTCAGGTGAGGAATGGGAAAAAGGTAACTCAATCACACCAACACGCATGAACCTTGGGTGCAAAAGCTACTCTAGGGAAAAGGTCCCGAGACTCTTTCAACACCCGAACTTGATACAAAAATTCATACCACGAAAAACCACGACAGCAGTTTTCCTGAAATCGACTGGCAAAAGGCTTTGGTCCATTGCGAATATGCTTTAAGCGTATGAACAAATTCAAAGTACACTACAGGTACCTTTTAGCGGTACAATCCGCGATCGCGATTCCATTTACGTCGTACAGGAGCTAACTGTATAAAGTAATTGGAGAAAAATCGACTCTACATCAAGCTGACATAACTTGATTAAAAGGAAGCTACTTAAGATCGAAGACTACGTATATTCATAGTCGAAAAAACACACATAGTCAAAAGTAGACTACAGTTTAGCAGACTAAATCGGCCGGCTAAAGTAAAGAGATTCACTTTCAAGCGGGGTAGACAAAGCCCTCGGGCCGCCAACCTCGCAAGAAAATTTATCGCTTTACCAAAAGTGAAAAAATCGACGCAATTCCACATAAATTACCGCACACTCACACATGTGGAAATACGTCGTGCACGAACCGCGAAAACCCCTGCCAGTCGCAAATTGTGATTTGTTAAAATACCACAATTAAACCATGCCCACTGTCCGCACCCATCCGATTCACATCCGAGATTCACGGCTGAATGCGGACCAGGCAAAATGAGCATGGCACAAACTACGATTTTTATCCCGGACAGATTTGGAAATTGAAGTTTAAATAAACAAAATGGGATTCTCGAAAATATAATCGATCTAAACTCTCGAAATAAATTAATCAAAAGCACATCTCGCAGCCAACGAGACGGTGTGGAATCGAAGCAGTTGTAACAAGATGCAGAATTGCAAGAAAATGAAACTTTCTGGGAGTCGAAGTTAGTGAATCATGGAAAAATGAACCCAATTAGGGTTGAAGAAAACATCAAGCGATTAAAATGAATCTAATTAATAGGGAATTATTCGTCTTCCTTGAAATACATCGCCGACAACTCTACACATCCTATTTAAGGATGAAAATCAAATGAATCTATTCGCAACGCGGACGTCCAATCCTGACGTTCGAAAAGGAACAGTGAGATTTTTAGTGGATTTTAGAAAATCCAATTCGTCGAAAAATGAAAAAATGCATTCCGCATTACGATGGCTGCGTCGATGCATCATCTAGAAACTATCAGCTCACTTGGATCTTTCGAGCAAATGCCAGACTTTACTCGCAAACCTTGTTTCCTCGATATTTCATCGGCTTCAGTTATTGCAAACTAATTTCGCGAATATAACGAATCTAAAAGAATCGCGGCACCGCGATAAAGGGCTAACAAATTTTGCTCTCGTGCATGTCTTTTATATGCAATTGAAAATTGACATCACTTTTGACTCTACAAGAAAAAATTTCCGTATATCTTCCCAAGAAAGGAAGGCAAAACTGATTGAAAAGCACGTCATTTTGGGACACGTGCGACTAAACATTATGTTTCATATATCATTACACTTTGACATAATAAAATGATATTTGTTGAGAGCTACTGAAAGCTAGAAATCTACTGAAAATCAAAATGCTTTTCTTACTCGATTTTGACCTTGACGATAATCTCACCAGGTCCAAAATTGTACTCTTATCAAACTCATTTAATACCAATAAAAATCAATAAAAATTCGTGTGTTTCATTACTGCTTGAAAATTGGTAAATACTTGATGAAAGCATGAAAAGTGCAAAAGACAGAAAATTTGATGATAAACCATCAATAATAAGATATTTCAACAATCATATGCAATGAAAATCAACCATTTACAAACGCTTGGCTTTTTGCATATCGTCATTTTGACGATTATATCATTATTCACTGAGCTAGCTTAACTCTCCAGAACCTCCTTTTACGCTTCTTTACATTTCACTTCATTTCCAGTATCAAAATTAAATTCATTAAAAATATCAGTAAATATATGTATGTATATGGAATTAATTACACCTTCTCTCTCATCAATATATAATCATCATATCATTATTATTCAATTTTACAGATAGAAAATCTGTCTTGTTTACTTGTTACTTGTCTTGCTTTTATAAAAAATGATTGTTCTGAAGAGCTAAGTGAACAGGTTCGAGTGACTCGTCAGTTAGCTTTTACAATCGCTACGACCCCCTCGGCACCTCGAACTGTTTCGATCAAACAAATCATCGAGGATTTTCGCAATGACGGTCCGAACTCTATCCGGATAGAGTTGCCACAGTGGACTCCGTACAATCCTCTCAATTGTTTAAATCGATCCAGTTCAAGACCTCGGAAGTCTACGACAAACCTCCCTCGGAGTTTATACTCGTGCAATGAACACTGTTCTCCTACGTCCCCCAGAGGATTTTGTGCAAACAAGGCTCAACTCTCCGGAGAGTTCAAAATTCTCATGGAGGTCCCTTCCTTCTCATGCCACTTTTTGGGCATTGAACTCCTTCAAGACATTGAAGTCCTTATCGAAAGTATTTATTCGGATACTTTGCCAAGTGCATATTAGAAAAATATATATTGTGATACAATTGTTCATTTTTATATATTTGCAAGAAATATTTATGTCAGTAATATGAAATCCATTACATTTAATAATAAACTGATCATATCCAAGTCCCACCTCTGATCCAATTTGCCGGATAACAATTTTTAATCGCGCAGGAATTCCAACAAAATTCATCCTCCATACTTTTCAGCATAAATTTCAACTATATATTTCTATTTCTGTATACATAGTTGCAATTTACGTTAAAGAGCTGGCAGACAAATATTGTCTTCCTCCTTGAGATCTTAAAAATTGCAATATCCAGACGATATGTGCCAGAAATGAGATTTGAGTATGATATACATGAAACGTGAAATCTATTATTTTGCATTTAATGCTCGATTTAAGTAATGTTATTAATCGTTATAATAATGAGTCTTGAAGGAGTTCGTATTATTATATTCTCCAACAGGCCTTTCTATGATGAATTGGTTGGAATTATCATACAACCAATTTTGGGCCTTATTGTCATATTCCAAATATGACCATTCCAGATGTACTGAAAGCCGTAATTTCAGCTTTCGTGCGTGAACCCTGGGGACGCGGGGCAACGGAGTTCGAACACTACTAATTCAATAAAAATTACTCATAATATACTAAAGTTAATTTCAAATAATATACTTCTTCGAAAAAGATTTCAAATCATAGAATCTATAAATATAAAAATTGACTCGATTTCAATAATATTGATGTTACCTGGAAATATAAAAACTGACCCGATTCTAATAATATTTATGTAATCTAGAAATATAAAAATTCACCCGATTTTAATAATATTTATGGTGTTCCAATAATTACTTCGTATAGTTTTTTAGAAATTTTTTAGGAATAGGGATTTTTTAGGAATAGTGTCACCACATAAGAGACGACTTATGCCGTAAGACGGCGCCCCGTGGTAATGCTGTGTAGAGAGGGATACTATACAAAGCAACTGGAAGATAATTGACTCTATCTCAAGTTATTTATAATAAAAGTTTGATTCGCGACGCGGATGTTTGCGTCCCAGGTTCACAAGGGGGTATGGGGGTAGGGTGGTCAGAATAAAATATAATTAGCGAGCATAGCGACTTAATAGCATAAGAATGACGATCCATCCGAAGATGAATCGTCATTAAATAGGTCTTCGCCACTTGGGCTCTTCGCACTTGGCCCTTCATCCCGCGTTGCGTGAAAAGTATTTGCTCGGACATTCCCTTTTCGTACAAAGAACTGGTGGTTCCACAGAAACGACGAGTGTTCCGGTGCAATAAACCAGCTCATAAACTACTTTTACTACATTTATATAACTTGAATTATTCTTGAATATCCGCGAACATTCATCCGTCGAACATCCTTTAACATTCAGAAACTGAACGTTCTCCGGAATATCCTGCGGTGAAACATTCTCGAGTACCCACGAATAGAATATTTTCGGTTACATTCTCCGAAAAATACTTTAATAATAATATTGAAATTGACTTGACTTCGACAGAAATTAGATATAAAGTTAGATATATTATGGACAAAATAGCAGATAAAAACTTTATTGGTATCCTAGCACAGAGCACGCCCAGCCATTTCATATTAACGAAATGGATGCTCGTACCTGTACACATTTAATCGAATGTCCAAGCAGAATACAATCCACGTGCTGAAAGAACAACCTTACTAGTCCGTGATTTAAGGACTCAGCGAATTCAGAAACCGGTGTTTAAGAACCACTGTAGTCTGTTAAACCACGTGCGTACTAGGATTAATACTTATGAATACATTAACACTTTAGCATATCGGTGATGATATACTAATTTATTAACTGTTCCCAGGTGAGGGGTCACACCTTTACAAAGATCGCCTATTGCTAACGCGAAGGTGAGTCCTCAGCCCTGGCCCTATCCTACTTAAAATTAAGTCATTTTCAAGCACACAAAGTTAGAGAAGATATGCTACCTGCCTCCCTCAAGCTATATTTAAAATGGCAAAAAGCAAATCAGGCACACCAACACAATCAGCATCAACCCACTCCACGGTTCTCATTCACGAGCCTTGGGTGCAAAGCCTACACTAGAGAGAAGGTCCCGGGACCCCTCCGACACCCAAACTCAATACCAAACTCATATCACGAAATTGTACGTACCCATTTTTCTGAAATCGACTGACAGAGGCTGCGTTCCATTGCGAATTTTTATGCTTTGAGCATATATGCAAATATAAACTCGCGTTCCAAGAATTACTTCGTATAGTTTGGAGATTTTAGGAATAGGGATTTTTTAGGAATAGTGTCACCACATAAGAGACGACTTATTGCCGTAAGACGGCGCCCCGTGGTAATGCTGTGTAGAGGGATACTATACGAAGCAACTGGAAAATAAGTGACTCTATCTCAAGTTAATTTAACTTGAATAAAAGGAAGTTACTCGCGTCTAAAGACTATGAATATTCACAGTCGTGAAAGTATAAAATATAGCAGATGACTATATTTTAAAATCTATTACGATGGATTGTAAAAGTAAAGAGATTCACGTCCAAGTGAGGTAGACGGACCCCTGGGGGCTCGCCAACCTCGCAAGAAAGTTCATGGCTTTACTTAAAAGTTAAAAGCCGACGCAATCCCACGAAAACAACCGGTCATACACACATGTGGAAATGCGTCGTGCACGGACCGCGAAATCCTCCGCCAGCCGCCACACATGATTAGGAAATATTAAAATTAACCCATGCCCACCGCCCACATTCATCCGTATCACACCTGGGATCCACGGATAATTGCGAGCTAAATAAAATGGACATGCCTTAAGAATAAATAAATGAACACAGTACACAGGAGCTTGAGGTTTGCTGAAAATCCTGACTAAATAATCCACTTAACAGAGTGGAAGAATAAGTATCTGAGCGGACTAAATTGACTTTACTTTAAATCGTTTACTTAAAGGGAGGGCTGAAGAATTTATTTATACGAGGGTAGGGAAGGATGTATTCTTTATTTCAGTGACGCGTGTCAAAGGGGTATCATAATATTTCATTTAATATTCAGAAAAATTCAATTTCAAATAATATATATATGAAAATATGTACTGAAAAGTACATATGGAGATTGAAATCATTAAGTAACCTCGGGCGACCCCTTCATCGAAGACATTACATTCGTCGTTCGACTCCGGAATCTACCCGTCGCGAATTGCCTTCTTGCTCATATCAACAAATCATTTTTTTACGTGAAGCGTACGAACGAAACTCGAACGGACAAAATGCACATACTGAATACACAGTTTGATGTATAATAAAATTAATAAGGTCTAATATGAAATAACAAATCGGATGCATGATCCAATTTTAATCGAATAAAGTGAAATAAAGTCGCAATTAATTCATGCGACTCGCGTATCCACAATTCGCGATTCCACGGTACGAGACTCTACAATCGGCGGAAATAATCCGCGCATGCATATTATAATTGAACGCGCGAAGCTACAAAGACAAGAAGGCCTACCTTCAGCTAATAAATATAAAACATTCAATATTGATGCTACCCACGAGCAGATTTCACAAGTAGAATCTACTCGCGGTCGCTATGCTCGCCAATTGTCATAAAAAATTATAACCAGCACCCCATACCGATTCGGACCAATTGTCCTACGGCATAGGATACCGGGGGGACAAGACTCTAAATTAGAAACTTTGAAAATTGAAAGTCGGGTCAGAGGGTATAAAAAATATTGAAAACTTTTGTGACTCACCGTTGATGTCTTGAAACTGCGTGTAGTAGGTTGAAGGTGAAGACGTTGTTGAAGATGATGCTGGTGCAGCTGGAACTTCCTACGAGAATTTAACACTACCGAAACGGATTTTAGAGTCCATTATGTAGCAAGGTATAAGTCGCGACCGACTTAATTTTCTCCGGCGAAAAAAGATGCACTCGCGATATTTTATGTAGGCACTGATGTCCTGTAACAAGAGAGAAGAAATTCATTATAAGACAACGTTCATAAAAATACCCAATATAATGAAGGATTGAATGGAAAAATATTTTTTTTACTGGAAAATTAGGATTGAAAAGGAGAAATTAAATATGGATTATGAAACTTACCGGTCCCTTCGCTGCAGCCATGCCCGATGGAGGACCTCTCCGCAGGAATCGCCTTTTGACTCTAATTATCGCGGACGAACGATTTTTATAACTTTAAATACTAACACTGATTCTAATTTCCACGAGAGACTCTAAGATCGCATTGCACGCGATCACAAAATACGGAACTCAACTGCTGGAACCACCTACGAACTTGAAGTTAACACTCGCGAAACGGATTTTAGAGTCCATTATTTAGCAAGGTATAAGTCGCGACCGACACAATTTTCTCCGGCGAAAAAAAATGCACTCCCTATCTCGCGATATTTTATGCACAAATTTTTATAACTCTAAATCGCGACCGAACTCTTATTTCGGGCGAACAACACTGACTCTAATTTCCGCGAACTTTTTTCGGAAGCAAATGACTCTAAGATCGCATTGCGCGCGATCGAAAAATTGCTGGAAAGAAGAAGTATTAAACACAAGAAATATTCAAGCCAAGCGTTTGTTCGGCTCTATCAATGTCAATAAAAATGTAAATCTTTAGTAAACGTGTAATACAAAAAGTACTGCACATATTACAATATTAAATATATTCTCAATTCAAGGTGGACTGTCGTCATAACCAAATTCGAGTATAAAGCCAAAGATGTTTTAAATAAGGAAATAAACCAGTTTCTTCGTTTTTCAAGAAACTGTAATTGGCAAGATCAAAGTTTCTTGGGAAAACGTACGGAAATTAGGTTTATGTATATCACAAAATTTAAGACAAAAATGCAATTGAATATTAGACACACACTTCGAGCGAAATATTTAGCCCTTTATATGTCGACACAACGGATGAACGAGCAACGAAGAAATGGAGTTAAAAAACTCCAAAATGAAATGCCGTGATACCTGAAGGAAGTGAAATCTCGATGAAACAAAGAGGAGCAAAGTTAAGCAACATTCCCTGTAAAAACAGTTCGTGTCTCTTAACCCAGTAAACGTCCAATCCCTGACAATGCAACGATAAGGCCAAGTAACGCGGAACACAAAATTCTAAAGACAACAATTTTTAAGAACACCTCGAATTCGCGAAACCTCGCAATCCCTTTCGAACGACGAGAATCAAAGCGATTCGATATTTGTGATACAAAATGTTAGTAAAAATTGGTGGATATTTCGCGGAAGACGATTATATTCAAGTACTAGTGCACTGCTAGTATAGAGAAATGAGAATTATTAAAGATAATTATCCGAAATAAGAATACTATTAATCGCGGATCAAAGTCAGAAAGAGAAAAGATATGGAAAACTTTTATGTTGAGAGAGAAAGAGCGAGAGAGTGTCGCTAGCGTAGTTGCGTCGCGGAGAGGATTTGACTTTGAAAGGTCAAGAAATAATACGAACCAAACCGCCTCGTTGAACTGCGTAGTGGGCTGACAACTTACTTTCGGACAAAAATTCGGAATTAATTTCACGAAATTTATAGAAATCGAACTCTAATTGATACTAGAATGACGGAAATATTAGAAATATGCGAATAAAAGAACGCGGCGCACGAAGCTTGCGAAGTACGTCGCGAAGGAAGTGACGCTATGTTGAAAAACTCGAAAATTCATTACTTAATTATCAAAAAAATTACTAAACCGAACCGAGGAAGCTTCGTGACACTTGTGGAAACACATTTCGAAACGAAAAAGTAAAAATTTTGAGGAAATAAAAACCAAAAATCGGAGCACACTGACAGCACGTCCGCACTACTCGAGGAACGACAGGCGAGAGACCTCAGTGCACCCCGCGCCTAAGATCGCGCGCATGCTCGGGAGTGGGGAGCCGGCGCGTTGAGCACGTAGCCCTACTACCTTCTTACTCCCCTCGCATATGTGTGCTATCTTCCGTACTCACGCATATAACGCCGTTCAGGTGAATATTTCTTAAATAATTAATTTAAACCAGTTATTAACAAATAATACATAATCAGTTAATGAATATGCCTTACATCTTACTCCTATTCAATGAAAATAATATAATATAATATAATAATTACGAATATTCCTAAAATCATTCAAGTCGTTTACAACGTTAAATTCTTCTCCAACTTGTAAATAAGTGTATATTTATCTCACATTTCGACGGATTCTTATTAAAAATAGGCCGAAATCTTCATAAAGAATCATATAATCGAGAATTATTGCGTATCTAGTTTCGAAAATGGGAAAATACAGGATTTTTGTACAAACATTTTAGAATCTACGAATGTATTTTGTATGGTTTCAGAATAGTGTCGATAAGAAACGTTGTAGAGTACATAAACATTCTAAGAAGTACGATTTCGACGTAGCTTAATTAAGGTATCCAGCAGTCGCGGTTTGTTTATATAAAGGATTAGGCGTTCGGAAACATCACTGACGTACGAACAGAATTCCCGTCCCAGGTCATTTTAAAGTCGTATCACGTACGTAAGAAACGGGCTTCTTAGCGGTGTTATAATTTTTCATCATTCCGTAATTATTAATCAAATATATCACTTTCCTCTTTATTGTTGATTTTAATACATATCCTTAAATATGGGCACGGATGGTACATAGACAAATTGCGAGGTACTAAAAGGGTTGATATTAGAGGTATAAGCAATATTGCAATTTTTTTTTAATGATGACCCTCGTAGATTATTGTACAATACATATTCAGTAGTTCTCATTGTAATATTCCTCTGTCAATCAATTTTCTTACAATTACTGAATTTTAAGAGAAAGTTAATACTTGTATCTTTAAGTATTATTTTGTTGATAATGTGATTGGTATGTTAAGTCTAGTACAATTAGTAGTAATAAATTGAAAAGGATAGAGTAAAGGAAGAATTCTGAAAATGTGAATTTGGATAAACTGAATCATCGAAAGTGAATTAAGATTATTAATTCTCTTTAAATGGCGTCATTGTTATTTAAGTAATACACGTCGATTATACAATTATTATTACAATAAATCTTCTGCGGCTATCGACTGGAAGGAGAAAAAGTGCTCGATTGTAATAAACCAGAACAAATATTCTTATTGAATCGATATTTCTTACAAATTCAGGTACATTGAAATACACTCCTGTTTTATTTACAAATGTATTTGTATTTTAAATCATGTTCTTTGTAAGTCATATTTAAATGTAAGTTTATAATTTTGGAATGGAGCTTGTTAAAAATCCACTAATCTTTGTACAACTGAGAAAGGAATACTTTCGGATAACGAACAAATATATTCATTCTTATACTTTCGAACCTGAGTTTTGAATTGAATCACGGCAAATGGATGAAACATGTATATGTTTACATTTACATATACATGTAGTTCAGGTGATAAACGACTAAATTTCGATGTAAAGTTTGATTTGTTAATATAAGGTATTAGGATTTTATGTTAAGCTGCATAGTTTATTTTAAGAATATTTATCACATTTCTTTACATTTGTATAACTATGAAAGTACCTGTATCCGTTTCCGTAACTTTCGGTAAAAAGTTCGCCCATCTCCATTACAAAAGATTCACAATAACACAAGGCTAACAAATACATAATGATACTAGCAATCGGGTTTACTTTTCTGTAAGCGAAACGGCACGGAAAATTCACGTACGTGAATCATATATTATTCATCAGGAAATACGGAACTTAGTTAATTAATCAGTATCTGATGAAAACCGATTAAGACACTTACCGTGACATTGTTCCCATAACTATTATGTGCGATAAATTCATTTCTCACTGTACATTATTTCACTTTAACTTAAATATCAAGATTGCATAAGTTAGATATTTCTTTGCACAAAAATTACATATGTACACGTGTAAAAAAATTACGGAAAGATATAGTAAAGATATATAAGAAATTACGTAAATCGTTCAATCTTTCCAGTTTAAAATCTCGTCCAAAAGTTGTATCAGCAAGGGATTTCCGCCTAGACGTTGAATCTCGACCCTCGCTTTTTTATCCAATTCTTCGAGAACCGTTCTTGTGTAGGCGAAAGACCCAAATTTCTCCAGTAGGTTAATGCAGTATTTTTTCACTTCTACACTCTTAGTCCGTTGCCTAAGTATATCTTTGTTGTGCGGTATTAAGGAATACAACCCAAGCTTATCTTTATTATAAATCATTAAGAAATAATACAAGTAAGCATCTACTTGATTTCAATTCAGTAAAAAGGAAGGTTTAAAACATGCACTTTGTAATTCTAATCAAAGGATACTCATTATTTGCCTATCTTCAGGATGACTTCGTATTGCATGTATAATGGGAAAACTAAATTTTCCTTCTGATAAATCTTCACAAAAGCTCTTGTTATCTGTATACTATGTAAATAACAATATGGAGTACTCATTAGAACAAATAAGGTCAAACCATACATACAGTGCAATCCATCTACCACAAATCTATTGTAATGTTATCATACCTCCTGCAGACATAAGTTACAGTAATCATCACGAATTTGAAAATAGAGACCTAACATCCCACATAGCGGTGAAAAATTTTCCTTACAATCAGAAAAGAGTTGCATCAATCTCACAGCTAAATTAAAAAGTCCACCAGTTTCTACAATAAATTACAGAGTACTAATTAAAATGCTTACATGCATCTATGTTAGGGAGATAATAATATTTTAGTGATTAGTAACATTTTATTATTGGATTGACCACAAAGTTCATGCAGTTATCAACTTGTAAATAGAATGTTATTTTTATTCAATTTCTTTTATCCATTCCTCTATTTCTCTGCAGAAAACTCATGCAAACTGCATGGGATTTCTGGCCAACCCAATGGAATACCTATTATTAGTTGCCTAGTAGCTATTACTTACTCCTAATTGTCATTCGCTCATATTCTGATTCTGTTGGGCAGGTATAATTATCCCTCCAATAAAGTTCCATACCCTGACCCCTATGAAGTTCTAATAATTGTTCAATACATATTTGCATAGCCTAGTGAAAAATGTACAAAGTATAATCCATAAAGCCTTCATCAACAATTTCTTGGATCTTCTCACATACATATATACATCTCATATCTACCTCTGGTCTGTTCAAGGTAGTAGACCTTTCTACAGCAATAAATAATACATAATTTGCTGCATTTATTGTACTAGGAACTCCATAAATGGAATGAGATACCGGTATTCCCCTTCTTAAAATAGAGTAATCCTGAATGTCGTCAAGTCTAAAGAAATTGAGACACATCCTTACCAATTACTCCCTTAACTAGTTTCAACAAAATTACTCTACATACTCTATTCTAAATCTAACCAAAGATAACCGACACAAGGAACATTTAAATATTTGCAAACCACAATAAGTTCATAATCATATCCCAGTACATGCACAAGATCTAAGTATTCTGCCATACAATTCATACTCATCCAAATACATTCATGTATAACAGTTACATGGCAACTACATGAAAGCTGAAAAACTTAAGAAAGTTTTATGCAATGCCACTTCTATAAAGATCATAAAAAATATATTTGGGCATATCATTAAATATAACCTTTCAAGTATGTAAAAAGAACAGGAATTTAAAGAAGCATACATATTGTATACTTTATGCTCAAACTATAGAATGTAGGATCATATGAAGGTCACACAGAAAGATCACAAAAAATATTTGCATATGTCATTAAGTATAACCTTTCAAGTATGTAAAAAAAAACAGAATTTAGGAAGTCTAAAGTAAACATTGTCATGTGAATTGTGTTGATTGATAGTAAACTAGAATTCTGCAGTTATTATATTATATCCCTAATAACTGAGATTATTCTTTGGTATCTTTAATCAGGAATTACAAGAATATATATATTAGTTGTGATTTCAATGCCAGTGAATTAGCATCAGTACTTTTTGAGCCTGTTCAGGCTAATATATAGTTGTTAATATAAATCTTATGTATGAATGTAGTTGAATATATGGATTCTATGAATAAATTAGGGTTCCCTTGGCTGAATATATGAAAGCACATAAGAATATGGGAAAGCATGAAACACACAATATTGCATAAATTGTGTAGACTCACAATAAACTGGCATTATGGAGTAATTGTACTATATCCCCAATAACATCGAGTTTGTCCTTTGGTACTTTTAACCAAGAATTAAAAGCATGCACTAGCTTTGTCCTGATCTGTTTTCCAGGAACTTGGAGTATGTATGTAAACGGTTGTAATAATATCTACGAAATATACACGATACTTTATATTTTCCTTTCCTAATAACATGGGGGACGCGTTATGTCAGGAAATGCATGTTCTTATTTAATTGGAGTGAACTTCTAAATTCGATGGGGGTAGTATTTACAATGACCGGGTATATAACTCGATAATAAACATGTCACTTTGACAGATTATATAAACTCATTACAAGAAATATTAGAAGATATTCTTATCTTCGTGTAACTCGGAACTTTGATTAACATCATTGATTTCAATTTGGTAGCATTAGATTATATAGTATACCCAGGTCCAATTATCACCGAATTTAATCATCTACTAACCTCATCTTCTTCTTTATCTCCGTCCTGCGAATAAGGTGTAGTGTTCTTCTCTGCCTCCATGACTGGTCATGCAATGACTGATACACCAAATCCAGTGGCTGTATTGTTATAAATACTCAATTTTGCGATTATCGCATAAAAAACTCGTTAGCATGACCACGATAAAACCTACCCGGCGTAGCCAAGAGTGATCCCTCGTAGAATCAATGGGTGGGGAAGACTCCCCACTCATCAACATCGGTAAATTCAAACGCGCGCGAAACCCAAAGAAGTCAACACCCATCTTTGTAAAACACTGAAACCTCAAATAACAAAAAACCAGAGTTGTTTAGATAAAAAATACGACAGCGGCCTTTATCAAAAACACCTTGAGCCGATATTTCGACTCTTTAATGTTTGAACAACATGTTGAAATTCCTGAGCTGACAAATTTTCTAGACTTTATTGTCCGAGAAAACGTTGATCTTAAGAAATATCTTCAAAAAGAAATATTTCCAAGGTATTCTATTCGAGGTATAACTAACTTTATGATTTGTGAACTTCTACCGAGAATACAAATATAAAAGGATCGAATGGGTCGTAGCAAATGGTTATTTATTTCTATAACAAATAATTCTACAATAACTTATGTAAAATGACTTAATACATATTTACAACGTGTGTTGAGGTATGAACAAACGTAACAACTACTTAAAATGTTTTTCTTCTTTGCTCATACATAACCCTTCCTCAAACACAATACTTATTTTATAACATTCCTCATGCCTTTACACTTATTTACATTCACGTAAGTCTTCCATTTTGCATTCTCGTAGCTTAACAATTTGTTCGAACTCGCTTGACTAGTTCATTCGCTTTTATTACTCTTCGGAACATCTTCGAATTATTTAAAACAAACGCAACTAATTACGTTGCTCATTTCCATGCGAAATTAGTTTTCAACTAAAAGAATAAGAAATCGTCAGTTTCTTAACTTTGCAACTACGAAAGTTGACGATCTTTTATCCTTTCAGTCTTCTCAAACAAATCTCCTTTTATAGTAAACAGCGTGTTTTACGCAAATGTTCCCAGCAAATTTTTTATGGAATCTAATGTAAGAACGAAAATGATTCCGTGATTAGAACAAGTGGTTCCCTACTCGATTCACCCTCAAATCTTTTTAAACCTCGCGCACTTTAATCATTTCTTATATTTACACACAAACAAGTATTTGATAGTAGGTCGAATAATTAATGATTTACAAAATATATCATTGTCAGTATGTGCATAATCCATGCATACACATCTTCATAATTCAACATTGTTTCGAAACAAAGACATTGAGCTATTTAAAATCAAAACAGTACAATGTTATAGCTGCTAATAGTACATTTCAGTCTGATTTTCAGAGGTACAATTCAATGTTATAAGCTCCATTTCCAATGTTTCATTTTGTCAGAACAAGCCGAAATAATGCATGCATAATTTAAAATTCATTCATAAATATTAATATAAACAGATATGGTTGTATCTTGGCATTATAGAATAAATAAACATAATCAGAATCAATTAGTTATTGAATACAATACGGAGATTTCAGTGGGCGAATAATATACAGGTAACCTTCTTATAACGCGTGGGTTAGAATCTCGAGAAAGGTCGCGTTATAAAAATCGCTTATTAAAATTATGAGAGGATCGCCACAATATGTGAACCGCGTTTTATCGAAGTAGCATTGTATAAGTGAAGCGTTGTACGAGGGTTACCTGTACATGACACAAATACATACCATTTCTTCAATATATTATGAGTCCTCATCGTCGAGTATTTAATCCTTGATTTCCCTCAGAACTTAATCGTCTCGAGGCTCAAACTTGATATTCCTACCTACAATCTTTTTATTGTACATAAACAGAAATTTTAGAAATACCCTTTCTTGGAAAGCGTCCATCCGTTTCATCGAATTTCGTGGTTCCAAAAGTTCACAATAAAAGTTTGAATAACCGCAATGAATTCCTCGATTGCATCGAATTAACCCATTAACTGCGATGATCCCCAATCAGGGTTCACGGCAATTATAATATTCACTCAAAAGTTATTATAATTTCGTTTACTTGCTTTTCATTCTTTAGTTCTCTGGTCAGTTTAATGATCAATCTGTTGATCGGTAAACTTAGAAAAAAGTGTAAGTTGCAATCAAGAAGTTTAGCAGTTAATGGGTTAATGAGTATTTAGTCTAATTCAACCACCTTTACAACTTTTCGCCGCTGAGGTTGAGCACGTTGTAATACGAGTGATCCGGAAACCTATCTAATTCAATGTAATCTGTTTCATCGAGTAAAAGACCCTCAGCCAGGCTGACCAATTCCCCGAAAGATGGTCTACAAGCTGGATCTTTATCCCAACAATAATACATGATATTATAAAGTTCTCTTTTACAATGTTCAGGCCTATCCAGCCTGTAACCTTCCTTGATTCTTCTCATTACCTAAAATCAGAACCGGAAGTATGCATTTTTTATTTAATCTCACCCAGTAATTTAACGATACAAAACTAATTGATATGATTTGCAATGGAATTCGTGGGAAGTGGATACTTCATTTACTAACGTCTAATCTACTGATAGTAATACCAACTATCAAGAAATGTAAATGTTTAAATAATACGTTACCTCCGCAGCAGCCAGTCCAGGATATGGCGTAGATCCCAGGGTTACAATCTCCCAAATCAGCACACCAAAACTCCAAATATCGGACTTCACGGAAAAGATATTATCGTAGAGACTTTCCGGAGCCATCCATCTGATTGGTAATCTACCTTCAGACTTTCTTTCGTAAATCTGATTGGCAGCAACGTCTCGGGCGAATCCGAAATCCGCGACTTTGCATGCACGATTCTCGTCAATCAAAATGTTCCTTGCAGCCAGATCTCGGTGTATGATTCCTTTGGATGCTAAATATTCCATTCCTTTGGCAATCTGTAACAAAGGCAAACACATTTCCGAGTTTTTAACTTGTCGACTGCAATTAAATCTTGACTTATAGGTTTGTTGGTCTTCGAAATGTTAGTATTCTTTTGTTGGACTGCATTGGTCTATACTACTAGCCGCACCGTCTATACTAGTAGTATAGACCAATGGTCCAATGGTCTATACTACTAGCCACCCTGTTGACTGCAATTGTACTTCTGCATTTCAAATAAAGTTTTTCAAGTTTTTCAAGTTTTTTGCTCAAATATCTTTGTCAAAAATAGTAATACTATTTCTTCTTGAACGGATTACCGCCATTTTCAGGGGCTTCAGAACGCATTAAAATATAAACTACTTCAAAAAGACAGTCAGATCTGTTAGTTCAACGAAATCTTTGTTAATTAAGAATCCACTAATGTTTATATTGAAATCATTAACAAGTTAGCTACTATATTGCGAGAATTTGTTAATAATAATGATGAATATATTCAGTATAGAACAACTATTTTTATAATAAAATAATGTGAAATAATGTATACGAAAATGCGTTATCAATCAACACAGTATACAGATATGGATATGGAATCTACTGAATTGTTTAACCTGGTAAACGAATCCCGTTAGATCTCGAGAAGTTAGTCCAGGACCTCCATGATTCCTTTCTTCTCTCGATGCACGGAGAAAACTTTGTAGTTTTCCTCCACTTATGTACTCCAAGATGACAAACAATGGTTCACGTTCCGTGCAGCATCCCAACAGACGCACGACATTCGGATGGGGTTCCAAATTTTTCATTACCCTGAGTTCCTGCGCGAGATCCAATCGTTCTCTTTCCGTTGCGTTCTCTTTCAAAGTTTTTACCGCCACTATTGTCGCACCGGATTTCCCGTCGATATCGAGTGCCTCGCACTTCCATACTTGTCCGAAACAACCTTCTCCAAGGATATTGAAGACCTATCAATCAACGCAAAATCAAACTTGACATTCTATAGAATAATTTTATTTAACGAAGTAATCACCATTTATTTCAATAACTCTTTTAAAAATCCGCACGAATTTAGTCTGCTACCTAATATTTATATTATTTACGTCGAATTGCATTTGAATGATAATATTCCTATTTTTCACGAACCTTCAGTCTGTGCCTGGGGAATTCCCACTTATCTTCCGGTTTGTTTTGGGCATCAATTTGATTCTCTTTTTCCCAAGGCTCATACCGGTTGTTGTGAGCTTTTGGACCCCGCCATCTTTTCAAAACGAGCGATGGATCATCGGAGATATTCGAAACGCTTACGGAAGCTTGTTCTTTCTACGTAAAATATACAGAAAATCAACTTTTCAGTAATACATATTAATTCATATTCATCAAAATAATTGATTACTTTCCAGTACTCCAAATACAGTACCGCTATTTTCTTCTTGAACTAAAACAATGTCACTTACCGTATCTACTTTAGATTTCCTATCAGAACAGATTTTGTTTCTAAGAGACCAGGCACCCATTCCGAGTCCAATAACCAGTACGCAGACAGCCGTGACAGGTACCAACGTAACGGCAATATCCTGTGGTGGTGTACCATGAGGTGGTACAATTTTTGGACTCTGATGTGGTCTGTCGGCTTCATTCTCTTCCGGTGATTCTCCGGGAATATCAGTCGTACGATTATTAATGTCATCGTTATCATTCACTTTCGTTTCCTCTGGTTGCAATTTCGTCGTTTTTGGTTGATTAGGTGGGAATGCGATCGGTGAAGGTGGCAATGGCGATTGATGAGGTAATCCTGGCCTAGGGTAGTTTTGTAAGCTCGGTAAACCCAGAAGGGGTGGTCGTATTCTGCCTCCAGGAGCATGTTGACCAGGGAATGGATTTCTGCTGGAAAAAAAACATGGCTTACTGATTCTCCATTTATTCGGAATCACACAGTTTTCGGGAGCATCGTCAATGAATTGGAGCATGAATAATGGAACGTTAAAAAAGAGGTTTCTTTCAAAGGTCACGGACTGTTCCACGTGATTTATCGTCGCGAGTTAAAAACGAATCGAAAACAGAATGCTAGCCTGAAATCCGTGTTATACGATGCCCCGCGATATGCATTCGTAACGTATATATAAATACAACATCTAAAAATAAAACTGTTTAAGCGCTGTACGAAACATTAGTTACTTTACATCATATTGATAACGTTAATCGGTTATAGTTATACATATATTTATATATAAACTATACCTGGAGGATGCAAGCTGATTAATAAATAATTATGATAATTAACTACCCACGTTCCCACGTTAACTTTCATATTTAAACGACTAAAATGACAAACTTTCGAACCTCGCAATGCCATCGAAAACACAGATTTGTAGCATATCATAAATAATAGCACCTCGTACAAGAAAGGGTTGCAGTAATTAATACATTAATTCTGAGTAATTATTAAAATGCGATTATATTAAATGTCTGCAATATATAATAATAAATGTAGGAAATATATCATGATAAATGTCGGATAATAAATGTAGGAAAGTCAACCGAGGAAGGATAAGTGTATTCAATGTCCGTTATTATATCATTTTGAAGAAAAAATACGATCATACATTTCTTTCAAAGTAGATCAACGATCGTTCTAGGTAACGAGACAGTGTGTCCTCAAGAAATAACATACCTCGTGTGCCCTCCATTGGGAGCTGAAGCATTCTTGATGGTGACGTAGACTTCGGTCTTTGTCGTAAGTTGACCATCGGAAACGGTCACGTAAAATAACAGGTTCTGTCCTCCCTGGAAAGAAGAAACAAGAAACGTTGTTCAGACCCTGTAAGTCTACCATATGAGGCTTCCTTCACGATCGCAATATTGTCTGCCGAGTAGACTTCTTTAATAACAAGTTCTATTTTATTTACATTAACCCTTTTAACGCTAGAACTACCGAATATACGAGCCGTTTAATTTTAAAGTAGCCTAAGTCGATTTTAAACAAGAATCAAGTTAACGGTTATAATAGTTATACAAAGTCACTTTGTAAGTATATCTTGGCTTGCCAAAATATTCGCAGAAATGTTGACATTCCTGAGTTGGCTGATTTATAATTATAAAACTAATTAGGGTTAAGTAACGATTATCACTTGTTTTAGTTCGCTAAAGTAATCATTTTCTTAGTATTTTCATGTAACGTAGTTTCATTAGATTCGCGGTATAGGATTTTCTTTTATTCAGAAAGAATTAGTAGGGGTACCAATTTTAGGAGAAGAAAACGTTTTTAAATTTTATTCAGGAGACTATAGGGTACCAATATTATCGAAGAGTTAGGAGAACATTTTTCTCAATGTTTTGTTCGGAGATTACAGAGTGTACCAATTTAGTGGAGAGTTGAGTTAGGAGATAAGTTGTTTAAGTTTTTAGTTAGCATAGTAAAGGTTTAATTAAAAGCGATACTTACTTTGCCTTTAAGAGTTTCATTGAGGTAAATGACACCGGTGGTATTGTCAATGTAGAAAGGCAGTGGTGGCTGGGGATTGACATCCCCATTGTAACTATGTCCAAGAAGTTCGAGACCGTATGCTAACTCGTCGTGTTCGTTGTCATCTGCACGAACTCTCGTCACGACGCTTCCTACGGGCTCTGAATCCAGAAGTACAAAATTCCGATCCAACCACATTACTGGAGGTGTATTGTCGCTGAATTGGCTTCCTGCAACATGTCATTTTAAAGTTCAATCCAAAATTCATTTCTTTCATTTCATTTGATTTGTAAATCAGGACATCTACGACACGCGATATCGTTTATGCCAGTCACTCAATTTTTATAATATTATAATAATATTCTTTCCGTCAGAAGTCTGACAGGACTTATCGGATAATCTAATACGTAAAGTTCTCTGTTAATAAATTTCACAATTTAATGCAAAGACCAGATTATTTTTATATTCTTTATCAGATTAAATTAATAAAGTGCATCCAAGATGCACTTGAACATAAATGATGGTTGCTTAGTGGCGTCGGAGATATGTAATATAAATATATTATATTAATATTACTACACTGTTAGAGTTAAAATAAATTGAATTAGGGGTTGCTTATCATGAGTTTATTACTATTTTAAGTTTAGAAAGGCGTAACTGTATAAACAATGATGGATTTCAGGATTTCGCTTCACGAAAATTGATTTCGATTATACTCAGAACATTCCAACATATGTTAAACTGCGCGAATTGAAACCTTTATTTGATATTCGCGAGCTACGATTGGCTGGAAGTGAACGGCATAGGTTTACGCTTGAGCTCTAATTAACTATGGATTTACTGGAAGATAGTAAGAGAGAGCTGTGGGTGGTTTGAGAGATCGGCCTTGATATGCACTCCTTCCTGGATTTCGAGTTCATATCGTCAAGTAGAGTGTGACCTTTCGTCTTCGTACTTAAAATTTCACGTTGAAAACAATCTTTAATAATAACGTGATTCCACCAGCTCGTCTTCTTTACTCATTAATTTCCCACGGAAATACCTTGCACCAGGGAATCAAATTCTATTAATAATAAAAGACATCATTGCCATGAATCGAGTATCGGATATTAGATTAATACCGTTACATAAAATAATCATATTCAAACAAAAAGAATATTACCAAAAAAAGATGCTGTGATATTTGTATTCGACATTGATAATGTTAATTGTTCAATTGGTTATTATTAATGTTAACAGCATTATAGTTGTGATATTCTTGGAAAAAATCTCCCTCATAATATCCGAGAGAATTTTTCTTTGCCTTTTGCATTCTGTCTCTTTTTATTATGTAATCACATATTATAATACAATATATATCGAGGAGATAAACGGGATGATAAGGAAGTGCGTGAATAGAAACGACTTTCTCTGATTCGCACGAAAACTCATTGGTATGCTTGAATTGAAGAAATTGCTGCGCCTTTATGGTAGACTAAGTTGTGCTGTAAGATCAGCGAACAATGGCCGAGGAAGTTCGTATACCGATTACGTGGTTCATAACGGTATTATGTCTAGCTTCAACATCACCGGACACGAAGAAACGATTGCATTATTCTATGAAGGAATTTACTGAAAACATGTGCACTCTGTGGTCGCAAAAATGTCATCAACTTCGCAATAACTCATTCGTATCAGTAGTTTCAACGGCATATCACGAAATTGATAAACAGTTTAATGTACATTACTCGTTAATTATTATCCAAGCAACTTAATATTATTTACATTCATACGGTTGGTGGATAAGAGATTGAATTTCGGGAATCTGAATATTAAGTACATTCTTTATTTGGGAGTTTTCAAAATGTATATGAAATGTATGTATTTGAGATTTTATATGCTTTTATTTGATACACATAACGCGCATTATTAAACCCAGTAATTAACTTACAGTCTCCAGTAATAATTTAAATTGAAGTTTAAATGAAGAAGAATTTTTTCAACATTGGTCTACTCTACCAGCCGCACCATACAAACCAAAGAATACTAAATAATTTCAATATAAATAAATATATAAGTATAACCGAGTATACATATATGTTCGGTAGTTCTAGTGTCAATGAACTTCAGAAAGGGTTATAATATTGCAAAGGTACTTCCGAGAGTGTTGTACTTTCTACTTCATTTACTTTAATACAACAACCAACCAGCATCTAATTATTGTTGATGAGGATACCGTGTAACTGTATTCTCACGGTGCACTGACTTCAATACCGCTACAACGCGCTGTATTTAAGACAGTAGACGAAATAGAAGCATACCGGTGCTATCACCGAGTATCATAATACACCAATCGTACCAACGAAACTATTACCGGTATTCTTCAATAATAAAGACTGATCTTAAACATTAAATGGTAAGACTTGGTCTTAAATATTAAATAATAACACCAGGTCTTAATTAAATATATGATTACTAGGCGTAATTGCGTTAAAGAAGAAGTAAACAGCAGAATATAAAACAATTACGCGGTGTAATTGTATATAAATAATAATTTGCTTTTATTCCGATCTTATTACTGGAACAATTGGAGTTTACGTTAAAAAACACATTTACGAGAATAAGATCAGACGAATGTTTTCATTCTACTTTAATTTTACATTCTCATTTCTGCTTGAATGTTTGAGGTGTTTCGTATGTATTTAGATATTTGCAAATGATCAGATTATTTTCCGAATGGAAAAAGGAATGAGGGAAATACACGGGTAGAAAAGTTTCAGGGATGTCACGTGGTCGGCAGAAATCCATCCTAAACGAGACGGAGAAAGTGGGACGATGAAAGTGCGACGAAATGACTTGTCTGACACTGCCAGGTATAAAGCTACTTGTCGTCTTCTACTTTTTTACCGACATCTCTAATGCAAGCAGTGTACGGTGCTTATTTCTAATGGAAATGATGAATATCCATAAAACGTGATTCAAAGAAAATACAAAGGAAACAGCACGAATACAATGTGATAATCACTTGACATAAATAATGTTCATAAAATAATATTAAAAACAACGTTCTTGACATCGCAGTCTTCCGCGCGGTTCCAAAACAGTTTTTCAATGTGTTTACTTAAACAAGGCTTCATTATAAAATTTAAAAATTACTTAAACCGTGGAATAATAAATCACTTTGACGTATCTTTATCGTACGAAATTAATGGCATACTTAAAAAAGTACTATAAATACCGCGATTATTACTAATAAATAATAATTGTTTACCAAGATGCATTCACGAATGATTTCTTTCGCCGATATCAAATCGCGTATTGAAACGAGTGAGACATTAATAATTAACAATATTAATTATTACATTTCATTGATTTTCCACGGGAAATGAAGATCAATTAATTCCAATAATTGGAACCTGAGACTATTCGAGAATTATTGTTCCCATGATGTTATTAATCGTGGTGGTTCTAATAATCAAAGTAAACTCTTTCGAAAGGATTGAATTCGTGGTATCGACCAAGGTTGTGACGTCAGTGAAAAATCACTCGCGGCTACTTCCGGGAAGGGATATATCGGAGAACGAACTATAGGATACGAAAGAGGCCGCGTACCTTTTTTTTCTCTACCTTTGCTCGTTATACGAGCAGAGGGAACCGAACCAGAGAACTTTCACTTCGGTGAGGTCATCGTCGGTTCTTAAATATTCCTTGGCATGACGCTTCACTTTCAAGGCGGCGCGGCACACCAGAAATCTGTTTCATTCGAAACTGAGAACGATAAAGAGACCTTGCACCTTCGCCAAATATTTGCCGAAAGATATACTTCCCGAACACGCCATTTTGAACAGCTGCTTTGGAAGAAATGTTTTCGCACGCTTCACGTTTTCGAATATTACGGCATCGTCGTATCTTTCATTTATTATTAACACTGGAACTATCGAAGGAGTCAACATGCCTCGTCTGCTATTTTCATTAAATTATACGAATATACGACGGCGTATTGTTTGATATTTTATTAACCTTTATTGTATATGCATTGCGTAAATAATTGAATCCGCTGATTAACTTAAAACCTCCAGCCTTAATTTTTATATAAATAAATGCGTAAGCATAACTGATTACATGTTTGGTAGTTTTAGTGTTAATATTATTCTTTGCATTCTGAGTGCAGAGCAGTTTAAAACGTTATTCTCTTACCAATAAACATTGAACAGTAATAAAATAATTTAATGGAGATTTAATAATAATCAATTTTGTAATGGCGTTATTGAAGTACTTTAATGAAAATAGACCATGAATTGTATTTCTATTACAGAATAGACAATTTCCACCGATAACATAAAAAATCCACCAAGTTGTAGAATGTACGAAGATAATCGTTTAAATATTTTCATTCCTTTTTTAAAAATTTATTTTCATTCTACCAATTATTGCGTAATATGTATACTTTTTGATCTGATATTCTTATCGACCACTCGATTATCAGGGCGTCTGACAAAAGTCTGAAAACAGGTTTTAAATAACATGCATAAAACTAGTTTTCTGGCGAGGTTCTCTCCTTAAAAACCTACGGGGATCTTTCAACTTGCTGGATATACTTCATGAGTATCATAAGCACCGAGGGAAAAGGATTTAACCCTTTTAATACCTTACAATGCATATATATACCATCTTGAAATACCCTGCGAAATGTGGACTTTTGAACAAATTTATAAATGTCAATATATATTTTCTACAAATCAAGTCAGAGAAAATTTGTCAGCTTAGAAATTAACATTTCTATCAAAACTTGAAAAAGTAGAAATACCTCGATTCATGGTATTTCTGTTGAATATCACGGATCTGATATTTCGGCTTTCGAGTATTAATTAATGAATTTATTTATTGCAGGGAATTAACCCTATGATACAATGCAGAAAACAAGGGAATTATAGAAAAAGATTAAAACATAGGAGCCATCGAAAAATGAGAAATCAATGAAATTAGGTGTATTTTACATCAGAATACCACAAACATATATTCCGATCGGTACAAGATTACCGGTTCCGTGTAAGCAGACCCAGCAAGTTTCTCTCAAGGCAGTTCATGAAGAAATTTCAAGGTTTGATGCATTCGATCAAATATAATTAATAATTAATCATTATAAACGTATATAATTAATAATTACATTTGTACGTAATTATTAATTATATGGTTCTGTGTCATCTCATAGTATCGTGAAATCTGCTAGGGGACTTTAATGCCCGCGCAAGGCAGCAACAGAACGATGATAACTAACTATTCTGGAGACTTCAACGCCCGCGCAAGGAAGCAACAGTAGAATGATGCATTATAGTTCATTCTATGCGAGTTAAACCCTAGTTAAACCCTAGTTAAACACCAGTTAAACACCAGTTTCTTTAAAAAGAAAGGAATGCACAACATTATGGAACCTCGGAAAAGACTTTTAGAAATAAATGCCGAGTAGTTCTTCAAATAAAATTCTCCAAAATTGTCCAAAAGAATGTCGGAGGGTATTTGCATTTTGATTTCAGAATCCGCACGAACTTCGTCGGTTATCTAGTAGAATGTGATGCTAAGTGATACAGTGATGCCCGTGCAAGGAAGCAACAGTACAATGATGCATTATAGTTCATTCTTTGCGAGTTAAACCCTAGTTAAACCCTAGTTAAACACCAGTTAATCACCAGTTTCTTTAAAAAGAAAGGAATGCACAACATTGTGGAACCTCGGAAAAGACTTCTAGAAATAAATGGTGAGTACTTTTTCAAATAAAATTCTCCAAAATTGTCCAAAAGAATGTCGGAGGGTATTTGCATTTTGATTTCAGAATCCGCAAGGACTTCGTCCGTTATCTAGTAGAATGTGATGCTAAGTGATACAGTGACATATCGTGTTATAAGATTCAAGTATCCCAGTGCAATAACTCAACGAGTGTAGTATATTTCAAGAAGCAAGAGACAGCAGCAAGCGTTGATATCGTCGAAGGTTGGATATAAGTTCTTGTTCGATGTCTGGCGACCCGATTATGTGGCTCGCCGCTTAAACGTTAATTTGTCTGGCGAGTTTCCGATCTCCTTACTCCTCCATTTTGTTTTGTAACCTCGTCGAGCAATTTTCCGTTCGAATTCCGTGCTTAGAGACAGTCGCAAACGTCAGCAATTTCTCGTGAAAAATATAACCGTTGATAATTCAAGTCGAGGATATCGTAAAAAGTGTGGAAAACGTGCTGCCGGAACACATTCTTCGAGGGGCGATTAATAAATGTTAGTAAAGTATAAATCTTCGTTCCATGCGTGCTTCGAATTTATCCACCGATCTTACCGCCGTATCTTTCTCTTTTTATCTTTCATTAAGTATTTGTGTTTTTTTTACTTCCTCGTAACACAGATTTTTGTTCATTGCACTATCATTTCTATGGAACAATTAAATGCTTGTGATTCTTTCGAGCATTGTTTGTGTCGACGAAATATATGAATTAGAATGAACATCGCTTTCTATTTATATGTTTAAAACAAAACGAGTTTTTTGATTAATCTAATTTATAGCCTAAAGACGCTTTTGTGATTATAACTTTCTATTTGTGTTGGGAGTAAGGACTTTCCCTTACTGAGAACTAGATAAGTCTTTTGGCGGAGTCATTTTTCTTGAAAAATATAGTTTGAGAAATTCGGGACTTTTTGAGATGTGTTTTGTCGCCTTTAATGAAAATCATATTCTTTAAACTCTTCAGTTAAAGATGTTTATATTATTAATTTCACTTAGGAAATTCATGACTGTTTAAGTTGTGTTTAATCGCCTTTTATGAATAATATATTATTTAAGCTTTTCAGTTAACCCTCTGCAGTCTACTTTTTCGTGTTTAAAAAGGAAAAATTGTATAACAGAAATCTAGTTAAACGGGATTCTAACGAAGCAACGCATTTACTGTACATCGATTACAATTTTGTAATAAAATTGATATATTTCTTTGGTAAAAAGCATTTCAAACATTTTATAATGTTAAACATCTTCTTTTATACATTGACCCTGACTTCCTCCAATCTATAAATCCAAAAGAAAACTACTCCTCGCTTTCACCGGGATATATTAGAAAGTACTATCCTATAAGTCTGTAGCTATTTATATTCTAGATTCGATAAATTTTCATGAATTAATTCGACAAAGTTTCATTAATTCTCGACTGCTAGAATTACGTGCAAGAAATATGTACGAAATAATTTCAAGCGGAAATGTCATGTTTAAATATCGTCCAAAATAAAATACACATATCTGATAAATATCGTCAGAATGTTTATGCAATAAACAACTTACCAGCTCCAATCCACAGGCAAAGCGCCGCAGAAACAACAATGAATCTGACAAACATCGCGCTACATTGGATTGCAAAACTTCATTCGAACATTAATGAAACACCTCCCGATGGCCTTCGATGGATCTCGTTGATTTGAAACTGCACAGAAATCCTAATCCAAGTCGTGCCAAGATTTCCTTCTTTCGATGACATTTATCGTACTTAATCGTAATAATTGTTTATCGATCAAATCACTTTAATCTGTATTTTTACTCGATTCTCTAACCACAATCAACAATCAACATTCACAAATTAGTAGTACCACTCACTTAATTTCGTTTTAATTTAAATATAATTGAATTATTAACGAAATATGTTTTCTTGATCACTTTGACTGCTGGTTGTCTCTACGTTATATTCTACAACGTTAAATCCATCATTAAAAACCGGTATTTGTTATGCACAGGGAATACTCTTTGATCTCCTTTTTTCAGACTCGCTGCACATGCGCGAACCAACACACACGAAACAAATATATTTCCCACAAATTTCTATGTCGAGGCACTTGAAAAGTCCGAATGCAAAGTGTCACTTTGATATTTAGATTCCGACGCAGGTATCCCAGCAAGCTATCGGGGAACGCAAAGTAGCTGCCGACTTTCTCTTAAGTCAAGCAATTAACCGGCACAGGTTTTTAGAGCGACAGAGTTTTCTGGCGAAACACTTATTTCGAATGCACCGTTCGATACTTGTAAACCATTACAAGAATAAGAACCATTGAATTACGAATCGATCTGCTTGTCTTGGATCGCCGTGATCGGCCTGGAAATCGATGTTAAATCTCATCCTGATTTCACTTCGTCCATAGATCGAAAGATTCCACTTCCTAGGTTAGATTTATAGTTTATTTATTAATCACCGACGAACACATCGTGCGTAAGAATGAATTATTATATTGCACAGTTTTATTGTTAATCCGGTAGTGTTTTTCGCTTCTTTGAGTATTCAACTATCGTACTACCTCACTCGCGGAGGAAGCGTCGACTTCTACCTTCCTAACTGATCTGCTAGCTGTGATCCACGAGAACTGGTAGCGCCGCCATAACACTGCCAGCTATGCCGATAATGTCGAAATATGTGTCAGACCACAGACGAGATATAAGTGGACTAACCACTAAAATGGTCTTTCGTGATTCCACTCAAAAGTTATCGGCGTGGTAAAAATGAAAGCAACGAAAGGTGCCCTCTGCAGAAACGAGTAAAAGAATTCTGTACTGCAACCACTCAACAGCACACCTCAAGAAAAGACATGGCGGACGTACTTGAATAAATTGAGTGGGAATGCATCGTTACTATATTGCTACAAACAAATGGAAATCGCGCACGAATCGGAAGTATGCACCGTGCAACCTTTGATGCAACCGGAAGTTGCAGTTAAATAATGAAAGCACAATTATATCTGAATCGTAATATTCCATCGCCTCAAGAAGTGCCAGCTCGGGGTAAACTTTATTCTGCATCGATAATTGAATAAATTTATTAAATTACTTCTTAGTTACTACAATATGAATTATATTAATTAATTATTCAGAAGGGATCTGACGAAATAATAATAAATTAATAAAATCTCAGGTGAATTCGAAGGAGTTTCTTTATTAAACGACTGCCTGGAGGGGAATTGTTTCAGTGTGTTGGTATTTAATTCACCAATTATAACGTCATTTGCAGAAATCTTCGAGAATGCATGAAAAAATATTTTCCAAAAAGCAAAAAAGTTAAAAATTATACGAATATGATCGATAACGATCGAAGAAAGTAAACGATATTCGACGGTTAATTCTTCGAAGAAGGGTGATCGCTGTTGGCGACGGGGGTCTACCCCACCAATTTTTACCCCTTCCCGGATACTCAGGAACCGAGGTGATATAAGTACCCCCTTCAGAACGATCCTTCATTTCGCCGGAGGCAGTCGGGAAGGAAGGATGTCTTTCTTAACTCTCTCTTCCCAAACTACCCCTCTTCCAAACCGACCACCCTCCTCTTTCTAGGGTGACCACTACCGACCAGTACCAGCTAATACTGACCACTGCTGACCACTCCTGACTACTGCTGACCAATACTGACCAGTACTGACCATTTTGCAGTTAATTCAATTTTTCTTTCTGATCTGTTCTAAGGGCTTATTTTCAATGTGTTTACATGATTATTTTATTGATTAGTTGACCATTTATTGATTATTTTATTTATTATTTGACTGTTTATTCATTATTTGATTATTTACTGATCATTTACCGATTATTTCTGGATTATTTCTGGATTATTTCTGGATTATTTCTGGATTATTTCTGTATTATTTCTGGCTTATTTCTGGCTTATTTCTGGCTTATTTCTGGCTTATTTCTGGCTTATTTCTGGCTTATTTCTGGCTTATTTCTGGCTTATTTCTGGCTTATTTCTGGCTTATTTCTGGCTTATTTCTGGCTTATTTCTGGCTTATTTCTGGCTTATTTCTGGCTTATTTCTGGCTTATTTCTGGCTTATTTCATGATTACTTTCCTAATTATTTCCCCATTATTTCTTAATATTTTGTATGTATCGTATGTTTGCTTGGGTTAATGGTTCGGTAGAATAGTTGGTAGTTATTATACTTAGTTAGTTTCATAGTTCTCAGAAGATGAGCTCGAAGAAAGAAGAAAGAAGATAGAATTATACAAGAGGAACTCTGCTGCAGCGAAATTCGCGAATAGAAATGAAAATAGAAATAAGTTTATTATATATCGTTGGTTCAACACGTTCTCTGCAAAGACTGTATTGCCCGATTTATATTGTATTCTTTGACATGACACTTTGATTTTATTAGTTTTTAAAAATTAGTATAAGTTACACAGCGGCAGAGAAAGTGTTGTTTTAGAAATTAAGCGTACACCTAAATCACTGACAAACGTATTTATGAAGAGCGAATATTTGTAAATTCTCGAATTATTAGCTTTTGCTTTCCTTTGCGTTATTTCGCACCGTGAAGTAGTTTATTTTGCAATGATGAGCGACAAGTTTCTCGCTCTTTCGTTACTCTCTTCCAGAGTATCGAAATGAAATACTTGGATAGCATAGTTTGTTACCGATCCTGAGAGGGTTCCTTGTGGACCTCACTCGGGTCTGTTCATTCTGGTTCCGGTAATCGGGCCAGGGTGGCAGATTTCGAGGTAAATGTCCTGTGCTTGCAAGGAAGGGCCATGGTACATGTGGCGGTCGTGACGTAAGTCCCGATTAAGCAGGACATTCCTGGACGGGGTGTCGGTAATTCGATTGGAGGCTGCGTGCGGTACTTGGTCGTTGTCACTCCTAAGGGTTTGTTCTCGCGCGCTGTAACACGAGTGCCCCGCACTCGTAGTTCATGTGCCATGGTTTCGACTGAGTACGGCTCGGTGGACTTCAGGTTGAGGTTCAAACTTTTTCTCGCGATTTAGAGTTAGAGTCATTTAGTTTCTTAGAGTCAATCCCCCAATAGTACATTTGCTCTTTGAAATAATGTTCAGTCACTGACTTAGCGATAAGTTTAGTTTAAGAATAGTTAGTATAAGAATAGTTATGTTAAAAGATTGAAATAAAATGTGCCTTGAGGACTTAGAATAAAACGGTGGGTGGTTTGGTCGCGGAAAGTGATCCGCCACCCAGCCACCCACCTGGGTCTCTATTAGCAGCAACCTCCACGTGGTGAGACCTGGTAATCGGTAATAATTGTAGAAGAATTATAATGGTAATTCTCTACAATTATTACCGAGCTAATAGCTGCTTTATATGTACTCTTTAATTATAATAGAAATTAGACACCTCCCTTTGCGAATAAATAAAGAACATCATGTTGGACAGTAGTTCCATGTATCGTTGTTTAATTTACCATTTATTATACCTCCGTTCTCCTTTATTAATAAATCTCATCGGTTTCCTAAGTAGTTTATTTTATTTTTAAGTAACATCACATTTATTGATCGCTCTTAATTTATCGTACCTGCTCCCGTCTTTACGTATATCCATATTCCATATTGCTAAGGGAGTTTTAGTTTTTAATAATGTTGGGTAGTTCTTATGCAGTGTTAAACGACCATCTTGCACTTGAATGCACTATTTAATGCACTAGATTTTGCAGTACTACGTTTATAAATAGTACCACGATTTTTCATGTCGAAGAAAATCGCGAAAATAGACTCCCTTCCCCATACTTCCCAGATTTTATTTGTCGTCGGTGCAATCCAAAGCGAAGAGAGCTGATAAATATGGTTTATTAATCAACTGCATGTTGAAACTACTTAATAAATAAATCCATTAATTATACTTTAGTTATTAAATGTTCACAGCTCTGCTAAAACATTAACTATTTCATACAGCTTATTTTAATTAAATAGTATTTTTAACGATTACTTTTAATTAAGTAATATTTTAAGTTTAGTACAAAACTAATTGCTTTGGTTTATTAATTGTTACAGGGTGGCCACTACTCGTTTCGTTGGGACGTCTGTCGTCAAAGATGATAGAAGAACGAAGATCCATCGTCGAGATATTTGATTTACTATCTTACATTTATTGTATATATTTATATATTTATTATATTTATTATGTTTGTATATTTATTGTATTATATTTGTAAGCCTATTATATTGTATAGCAATTGTTGAAATTTACAATATTAATAAATAATTTTATGATGAACATACGGTGTTATAATTTATATTCCCTCAACTTCCCGAATATTCCGAATCACATATGTATGTCCTATGAATGTCCTAGAATTTTGCGAAATACCAAGAATCGGCTCGCGGTTCCAAGAATTTCGCGAATTCCAAGAAATGACGTTAAATTCCAGGAATTGCGCGATCGAATACCTCCTCGCACATCATGTTCTCCTGATAAATTTTCCCGATTTTGGGTGGCAAATGGGTGGGAAAAAGGCGGGAAAAGGGTGGGCAATGGGCGGGGCAATTCCAAGAAATGACGTCAAATTCCAGGAATTTAATCGAGTACCTCCCCGCCCATCATGTTCTCCCGATACATTTTCTCGATTTTACGGCAAATTTTCGAGAAAAGGTGGCAAAAAGGCGTCAAATGGGTGGCAAATGGGTGGGAAAAGGGCGGGAAAAAGGCGGGAAAAAGGCGGGAATAAGGCGGGCAATGGGCGGGGCAATTCCAAGAAATGACGTCAAATTCCAGGAATTTAATCGAGTACCTCCCCGCCCATCATGTCCTCCCGATACATTTTCTCGATTTTACGGCAAATTTTCGAGAAAAGGTGGCTAAAAGGCGTCAAATGGGCGGCAAATGGGTGGCAAAAAGGCGGGAAGAAGGCGGGAAAAAGGCGGGCATAGGGTGGGCCAATGGGCGGGCAATTCCAAGAAATGACGTCAAATTCCAGGAATTTAGTCGAGTACCTCCCCGCACATCATGTTCTCCTGATACATTTTCCCCATTTTGGGCAAGGAATTTCAGCGAATGGGAGGCAAAAAGGCGGCAAAAAGGAGGGAAAAAGGCGGGCATAGGGTGGGCCAATGGGCGGGCAATTCCAAGAAATGACGTCAAATTTCAGGATTTTGGCGAATCAAATACCTCCTCCCATATCATGTTCTCCCAATAGATTTGCACGATTTTACGGCAAGAGGTTTTAGGACATATGGGATTCTGGATATTCGGTATGTCCAGGAAATATAAAATCTAACACAATTTATTCGTAATAAACTAATTTATTGTAATTGTAAATTTCACGAGGTACAACAATTTTCATACAACATTGCATAGAAATATATAATAAATATATGCAACAAATAAACACTTGGAAATAAAATATCTTGACGATGGCCCTTCTTCTTTTATCTTGTTTGATTGCGGACATCCGAGCGAAACAAGCAGTGGCCACCCTGTAACCATGAATAAAAATCCATATTAGTTAATAAATCTAATAACTTAATTAATAAACAAAATCAGCTTCATCCGAAAGTTAAAATATTATTTAACTAAATTTAATTAGAAATATTATTTCACTAAAATAGGTTGCACGAAGTAATTCGTGCCTTACGATAGAGTAGCTGGAAATGTATAATAATTAAAATATAACTAATGGATATATTTATTAACGCGTACCGATGAGCAATCGATTAATAAATAAAACTTAGCAACTTTTTCCGAAAGATAAACTATTATTTAATTAAGTGAAACTCTTAAAATTATTATGCCATAAAGTAAACTGCATGAAACAATTAATATAAAATTGTCCGAATACTTGAGTGAAATAAATTCCATTGCCAACTTATTTGGGTACATTATAAGTTTAGAGAATATAAAGACTAATGAATGTAATTTTATTGAATTATTTAATAAGAATATGCAATAGTGTACTTATAAAATAATAAATTAATAAAGTCTCATGGAGAACTTAAGGAACTTGGGTAATACAATACAGTATTGCACTATTTATAATCTTGATTTATATTCTTGTTGGTCTTCGAATTGTTAGTATTTTTTATTGGACGGTGCGGCTAATAGTATAGATCAATGTTTGATTGAATCTTTTTTATTTCAATGAAAATCGAAACGTTTCGGCAATGGGTTTTTACCCTCTTCTCTCGAATTTAAGTAGTATAAGAAGTCCTAGGTATTTATTCTGAATTACGCCCTAGGTGCTATTGTCTTAGATGTGCAGTTAAGACTCAGTCTTAATTCAGAATAAATATCTAGGACTTCTTATATTAATTAAATTCGACTGAAAAGGGCAAAAACCCATTACCGTAACGTTTCGATTTTAATTTAAATAAAGAAGATGAAATCAGACATTGGTCTATACTACTAGCCGCACCAACAAGACCGTCCAACAAGAAGTATTGCAGCGTTGCAATTACAGTAAAGTATTTCAATACAAATAATCTTTAATACAAGTACAAGAGCTAATTCTATACAAATATATGAATAGATGTTGATTATTAATGTCGTACACTAAATAAAGTTTCTAAAGCATAGTTCATCACTGAAAGATAGTCAAGCGATATCCGACCCGATATTCCTAACTTATTCGCTAAGCGCGGTGTCTAATTTTTAATTAAAGTATCATATAAAGCAGCTATTAACTCGGTCGTAATTGTAAGAAGAATTCTAATTCTGATTAAACAACGATACATGGAACTACTGTCTAACATGACGTTCTTTATTTATTCGCAAAGGGAGGTCTCTAATTTCTATTATAATTAAACAGTACATATAAAGCAGCTATTAGCTCGGTAATAATTGTAGAAGAATTACAATGATAATTCTCTACAATTATTACCAATTACCAGGTCTCACCACGTGGAGGTTGCCGCTAGCAGAGACCCAGGTGGGTGGCTGGGTGGCGGATCACTTTCCGCGACCAAACCACCCACCGTTTTATTCTAAGTCCTCAAGGCAAATTTTATTTCTAGTTTAACTCCAAGCAAGATAGAACAATCGGACTTAGAATAGAATCGCGGATACAATCTTCTAACTAAACTATTCTTATACTAACTATTCTTAAACTAAACTTAGCACTAAGTCACTGACTGAACATTATTTCAAAGAGCGAATGTACTATTGGGGGATTGACTCTAAGAAACTAAATCGCGATTCAAAGTTCGAACGATCTGATGCCCGCCGAGCCGTACTCAGAGTTAGACCATGCAGAGGACTTCCAATCTATATGGCCTGTCTAGGCGCACGAAGCCAGCACCTGGCGGTAGTAACAACGACCGAGTACCGCACGCAGCCTCTAGTCGGATTACCGATACCCCATACCAGGCGTGGTCCGATCTATCGCGACTCATGTCACCGAACGACATATTACTCGACTAAGAAATTAGTCAAGCAATATCTCGACGGTGCTTACGTCGCGACCGCCCATACTCTGAACATGGTCCTTCCTTGCAGGCGCTGGACCCTCTCAGATCGAACAAACATGCTATCCAAGTATTTCATTTCGATACTCTGGAAGAGAGTAACGAAAGAGCGAGGAAATCGTCTTTCGCTCATCATTGCAAAATAAACTACTTCATGGTGCGAAAGAAAGCAAAGGAAAGCAAAAGCTAATAATTCGAGAATTTGCAAATATTCGCTCTTCATAAATACGTCTATCAGTGATTTAGGTCTACGCTTAATTTCTAGAACAACACATTCTCTGCCGCTGTGTAACTTATACTAGTTGTAATCTTAATAATTCATCTTAATAATAGAATATAAATCGAGCAAAACAGTCTTTGCAGAGAACGTGTTGAACCAACTGTATATAATAAACTTATGTTGAACGAACTGTACTTAATAAACTTATTTCTATTTTCATTTCTCTTGTATAATTCTTTCTTCCTTCTTCTTTCTTCGTTCTTGGTTCTTCTTTCTTCTTTCTTCTTTCTTCTTTCTTCAAGCTCATTTTCTGAGAACTATGGAGCTAACTACGTATAATATGTATAATAACTATCAACCGATCTACCGAACCATTAACCCAAGCAAGCATGCGATTCATAAGCAACATTAAGAAATCAGCAGGAAATAATTAGGAAATAATCAGGAAATAATTAGGAAATAATCAGGAAATAATTAGGAAATAATTAGGAAATAATTAGGAAATAATCTGTAAATAATCTGTAAATAATCTGTAAATAATCAGTAAATAATCAGAAACCAGTAAATACTCAAATGATCAGTTAATAATCAAATAATCAATAAACAGTCAAATAAGAAATCAAATAATCATGTAAACACATTAAAAATAAGCTCCTGGAACAAATTAGAAACAAAAATTTTAATTAAGCGCAAAATGGTCAGTACAGGTCAGTACTGGTCAGCAGTGGTCAGCAGTGGTCAGTATTGGCTGGTACTGGTCGGTAGTGGTCATCCTAGAAAGAGGAGGGTGGTAGTTTGGGAAGAGAGAATAAGGAAAGAGGTCCTTCCTTCTCGACTGAATCCGGCGGAATGAAGGATCGTTGTGCCGGGGGGTACTTATATCCCCTCGGTTCCGGAGTGTCTAGGAAGGGGTTAAAATTGGTGGGGAAGACCTCCCTGCCCTTCTTCTTCGAAGAATTAACCGTCGAATATTGTTTACTTTCTTCGATCGTTATCGATTATATTCGTATAATTATTAACTTTTAGCTTTATGAACAATATTTTTTCATGCATTTTTCAAGATTTATGCAAATGACGTTATAATTGGTGCATTAAATACCAATACACTGAAACAATTCCCCTTTAGGCAGTCGTTTAATAAAGAAACTTCTTTGAATGCGGTTGAAATTTTATTAATTTGTTATTATTTCGTCAGATCTCTTGTTAATAATTAATTAATATAATTAATATTGTAGCAACTAAGAAGTAATTTAATAAATTTATTAAATTATCGATGCAGAATAAAGTTTACCCCGAGCTTGCACTTCTTGAGGCGATGGAATATTACGAATCAAAGATACTATGTTTCCATTATTTTATTAAACTGCAGCTTCCGGTTGCACCAAAGGTTGCACGGTGCATACTTCCGACTCGAGTGCGATAAGTGCAATGATCGTTGCAACGATAAATAATTTCTTTAAACAATTATTAAAGATATGGTAGAGATATTGTTTTAATTTCTGAAACGGTTACGGTTTGTTGTGGTACGGTAATCGGCGGTTCGTTCGTCAAACAAATTTATTAATTATACTTTAATTATTACATTTTTAAAGATTAATTGCATTTTAATCGGAAAACTGCAATGTATCAACCCTTTCCCTACACAAACTCCTTCAGTTCCGGATGAGACTTCTTTAATTTATTATTATTTAAATACACTACTGCATCTTCTTATTAAATAATTAAACAAAATAATATTCATTAGCCCTTATATTCTCTAAACTTGTAATATGCCCAAATAAGTTGGCAATGGAATTTATTTCACACAAGTATTCGATTGATTTTATATTAATTATTTCATGCAGTTTATTTTAATGACATATTATTCTGAAGAATTTCATTGAATGATATAATAGTTTATCTTTCGGACAAAGCTGCTGAGTAAATAATTAATATAAAATCGATCGAATACAAATTTTACCAGAAAATGAATCAATTTTATGAAGTCAGATAACTAGTTTATTTGAGGAGTTTTTTTTAATGAAAACTGCACGTCGAATATCGACTAATTAAAATCGAATCAGGAAATTCGAAATTGTAGTATATTCAAACATGTCCTAAAATGGCATGCATTTTGTTTCCGCTTCTTAGTGGCATGAAAGTAACTTATTTCAGGTTACTTTTTTGAAATCTAAATTCTTCGGTATCTTTTTGGTTCCGTAATGTGATGGATGTTTCAAAAATTCATTCGAAATACAAGCATTACACCTGCCTCTGCTTCTCAGTGATGGGACAGAGAAGATTTCGAATTTCGGTAATTAATCAAACGGTGAACCATATCTTTATTTTGTAAATCTGTTTATCGCTGAACCTCAAAAATTCTTTTATGCCACATTGTCGCGCAATACAGTTTGCAAACTCGATTTAGGTATCCGTTTCAAAACAATATTAATACATTTATGTTAGTTTGTTAATCATGAAATGTCCTCTCCTCTAATTATCTAAGTTCAATTATTAATTTCAACAATTATTCAATAATAAATATTATGTTTATGTTTGTTGATATTAAACTGAAAGCAACACTTTTTCTACTTCAGAAATTTTCAATATTTACAACTAATTACTTCTATTATTTGTAATTTGTTTAAAATAAATTTCAAGTCGGTGAGTTCGAAAACCAGGCGACCGAAAGATTTATTTTATCATATTTTCATTAATTTTTTGGAACTTTTTAATGCAAAAACTGTTGTTCGATTCTTAAACCAATCACAATCAACCAAATCAAAATCATGTAATTACTTAAAAAATCTTAAGTCTTTAAGCCAAAAATATTACTTTGAAATTAATTATCCAGCATTGCTTTTATTGCTATCTTTAGTTTGTTATTAATTACAAGTTGACGTGACTCAAACCAGATTTATTAATTCATATTTTTATGTTATAGCGACATTTCATACTTAACGATGTATCAACAATTGAACGCAGTGTGTAACAAATAAAATGTTTGTTTAAAGATAGGTGCCACCTCCGATTTGCCAGAAGCAGGCGATGCATCAACGAATGTTTCGCGGACGAAAAAATGCATTATGACACCCGAAACTGATAGTTCCAAAAGCTTTTTTATGCTAGAAAAAGATAGGAGCAAACCCGGTTTTTTACTAGGAAGTCATTCTACGTTGACTGATAACACAAATGAAGAACTTTATAGTCAAATGTTACTTATCCAACGCGATATTCAAAGTGAGATGAGTGAACCTTCGTTAGAGTTGGATAATTGTCAATTTCCCTATTACAGGTAAGGTTGTATCATTCTTTCTAATACTATAAACAACCTTAGATATTGTTGAATCGAGTGCTTCTCTTCCGAACGTTTAATTACTAATAATAGTAAGAATGAATATTGAACAATGATACTAATAAATATTGAAACCACAAATATTAAATAAGAACATACCAAATATTGAAACCACAAATATTAAATAAGAACATACCAAATATTGAAACCACAAATATTAAATAAGAACATACCAAATATTGAAACCACAAATATTAAATAAGAACATACCAAATATTGAAACCACAAATATTAAATAAGAACATACCAAATATTGAAACCACAAATATTAAATAAGAACATACCAAATATTGAATAGGATTAATATGAAATATTATAATATGAAATTATAGTATTATTTAAGTCACAGGAGCCATAGCCAGTAGTTAATTTGATTAATATAGTATTTAGGAATTTCGATTTGTTGCGAAAGTAAGATATGAAATAATGTACAAAAATAAATCAATATATAAAGATATAGGAAAATATAAACAGTAACATTGGAATGACATCGTTTTGCAGAAGTAGCAAAGGCAGTGGCAAGTCACCCGACGCGGTTCTTGTGAAAGATGTGGGTGTGTCGTGTACACTTCTAAATGAAAATGCAAACACTTCTAACGTTTCTGGAATGGAAAGTTACTTGGTGAAGCAACTGAAAATCGAATACAAAGATTTGTCGAATATCACTAGAAATATAAGTGCGTACACGAAAGACATTTTGAGTCATTTATCATTGCCTATCAGAAGAAAAGAAAGAATTCTTAGAAATTCGGTATGCATGAACATAGAAATATTCTTTGATATATTTCACGATCAATTCTGTAAGATGAAGGGAACTTAACCCTTTCACTGCTACGGATGGATATTTTTAAGAGATATGTCCGTGTGTTGCAGGATGTTAAAAAACGTGCGAAGGCTTTTGAATGTTCGGATCTTAAAGGGAATCCATATTTGAAATTAAGGCTTCTCACTGATACAGGAACTCAATGTTCGCTTCATCAAATATTCAATAAATCGGGAAGAACTTGTTTGCAACAAAGATACACCACGATGTCAGAAAGTAAGCTTGTTTTCAAACGTATGACGTACAATTTTCGCAGGTAATTCAGACGTAATTGGTGATACAATTTTCCGATGATAAGAACAGGTCTTATTATCGCAAAAAAAAGTCGGTGATATATATGTCGTTCGATATTGTTTAGCGACTGCTGGGGATAATTATCAATTAAAGAATACATCAATGAAAGAGAATTCAATATTACTTCATGAAAAGCAAGTACAAACGGTAGTCTCTAAAAAGCAAATAGAGTCGAGTTTCAATTCTTTCTCGGATAGTGGTTCGTCAGTCTACAATTTTTTAATGGCGGCCGAAAAGAAACCATCCAGTGATACGACAAAGTTTAACGCGGTAGATTCGAAAGGGAATGAAACCTGTAGGAGCCAGCCTAACACAAAAAAAGATGGTGGTACTAGGGAAGACTTAAAGAGATGTGCACCAGTAATATTTACTAATTGGAAAGAAATATCAAGGTCAAGAAGAATAATGGAGAGGACTCCATTGTGTTCTTCATTCACGTACACCCCCTTAAAAGAGCAATTTGTTGATCATCGTAATACGAATAATTTACCTGACACCAAATTCCAGACAGTTAACATTCGTATTGTTAAACACCATCGAAGATAAATGTTGACTTTTGTGTTATAAATATCTTCCACGTGTACCTATTATTATTGCAATAAATATATTGTATATCACTTGGCTGTTTATTATTTATTTCCTATGTGCTTTCCATTTTTATTTTTTCATATATGATATTTATATACGTTTACCTCTTGCTATTATTATTATATTGTATATGTTCCAATAAATATATTGATATCACTCGAGTGTCGATTATTTATTTCCCATACGCTTTCCATTTGAATTTTTCCATGCACGATATTTATATAGTAAGATCCAAAAGAGGGGAGCTAAGAACTAATTACGGAATCCGCGTTATAGGAACCCGCGTTATACGGGGCTTTACTGTATAGATATCGAAGAAAGTACTCACTTCGACCGTAGCGAATAAAGGGGTACCCAGAACAGTATAAAATTTCGCAGTATTTTATTAACAAAGCATAACAGTCAATAAACAAGTGATGCCTTTCCCGCGGTAACAAAGATATGTCAAACGAAAATGATATATTACATACATTTGTTATTACAGCATTAAATACATTCGTGAAACTAATCAAATCGAGGACTAATATTAAAAGCTACCCTAACATATATCGAGACACGCTACCCTCCAACAGGGATCACATGATACGCAAGAGGGAGGGTAAAAATACTAACACTAAACACTATACATCTACAACTCGTTTATGCACTCGACTAAATTATCCTGATAACTAATATTCAATCAATTACTATTGAACACTTGTTCAGGCATAAACGAGCTTAGTTTACTTCGACTACGAGGACTACATGTTTTAAAGGATGCGGTTACAAACATACGCTTCCACAGGGACACTTCGATTTACTAACACACACTATATTCGTTTACCGACTAACAACACGAACGACAAACTAACGATTCCACTTACATCAATATTAATTTCGACATGAAACATAATTGATAATTTCTTTCCCCGAAGAATTTCAACATATTTGCTGTCAATTCCTTCCGCTAATTCATGCTCGAAAATCATTTGTTTAACAATTTTGTACGAAGACAACTCAATTCTGTTTCTTTTAAATATACCTGGATATATTCTCCGCAGTTCTAGTGTTAATGCAAATATTCACATTCTAGCAGTATTTATACTTAGATTGTTCTGTTTTTGAAATTATTAGGTTTGTGCATAAATTCTCACCGTTTTTAGATGACAAAGTTTATGTCTCTAGTTCTGCCAGTTAAAAAGCTTGTAGATCGATGGCATAAGATTTATAGAATTTATAGAAAATATAGGATTTATAGAAAAGAATCGAGAATATTTTTCTGAGCTCTGAGTTTTTGCCGAGTTTTTTTCAAATTCATTTCATTTCATACAACGGCGAGAACTTATGCACAGACCTAATACTATTTAAATCATTATAAATACGGATCTTTTAATATTAGACTATGCGAATACATTAAAACTGTAAGGCGTACAAGAGCAACTCGATTAGGTTAAAGTATTATACATCCTTCATATTTGTTTTCGAAGTAGCTCATCCGCGAATTAAAAGCGCTCCTTTCTTTATATTTATATTTCAAACCATAGTACTTTATCTATTGAATTAAGTAGTCGATTATTTAATAATGCTAGTTTTCGAATGCACATTACATTCCGCGTTTCCTCGAAATGTACAAGTTTACGATACTTTTAGAATTCAATGATACTACTCGCTAGTGATAAATGTTTATAAATCAATTTATCACAGTATTTCGGGCGAGTACTGGGACAATATAAAAAGTTATAGGTAATGTGCATCCTTTAATTAAAAAGTATCTGCGAAGCAAGCTTATAATAATGTTATTACAGTAAATAATAACATAAAAGGGAAGCTAAGAACTAATTAAATGCTAACTTTTATAATCCTTAGGCACACAATGTCACGTGCTTCTTGAAACAAATTAATGGAATTTCTAAACTATATTAATTACTGAATTATGAAATTATATCGATTATGATTTCTATGACAGAAGACTAAGAAATGGTGGCGAAATTAATATCCTAATTGCTTTGAAATTGCAACTATTTAATGCAGTTTTACGGCACTTTTACTGGACTTTTGGAAACTCAAGCTAAAGCGAATTATATTAAGTATAAGATTTCCGAGTAATATTGGAAACAATGATATAATATTATTATATTATATCATATCTAATTTCATTATGGCATATCTGCCATTTCCAAGTTAATAATTAGGTTTAAATATATTATTTAATGACAGTTTTCATGAATCTAACAGATTGGACACCTGGCAAATTCTACAAACTGTTCAATTTAACTGCATCGGATCCATGAAATTTGGAAGATAATAAGTCAAAGTAATAAGATTCCACTGGAATCATTAAAGTTAAATTTAAAGTTACTCCATGATTTTCATGGAATCAAAATGATTTGGCACGACTCTAATGATTCTTGTACATCCTCAACCTGTCCCGAAATTTCATTTATAGAATTATAATAGCATTATAAAAAAATATTAGAATGATGACAAGTATTTTTGTTTCATATAAACCACAATTTTCAATCCTTTTATATCGTGCTCAAGAAACGGATAGTCTCAGCGATTGTTTTGTTGAATGTTTTCGATGGACTTGTTCTCGAAGTGTCTGTCAAAATATATTTCTCCGTAAAAATGTACATTTCCATAATTAGTGGTTATGCATCGGATGCCTTACCACTAACAAGCGAATATATAAATATACATAAGTCTGACGCAGAGGAATATTAATTAGACATATTTTCGTACGAGACATATGTTGAAGAGTATATACGTTACTATTATAGACACATAGTTTGGTCGAATGTTCATTTCACGGAATCGCAAAATACACTTAAAAGGAATGACGAGGGTCACCAAATTGGCAAATGTCTCAGAAAACCGTGAGTACATATTGGTTTGGCCAGAAATTCCGTGCGATTTGCATCAGTTTTTTTTATGTGAAAACGAACTGATTTTTATGAACACGCTGTTACAAAACTGTCGAAAAGATCGGCAGATATTTTAAGTCGCAACGAAAAGTTTGTTATCGAGTAAAGAAAATACAAGAAATATACAATACAGTGAAATAAAATCGCTTTCCATATATATGTCAAAAAATGCACGATTTTTTAGCCAATCCAATACTTCATCCAGATTTTACCATCCGGCTTAATTGTGAAATAGAGATTACACCTACGTGTACATATTCCACAATGAAAAATTAATGATCCTTTGGTTTCACGATCAAGTGTTATGCATTTCTCAATTTTGTCCATTTGACGACGATAAATGTTTACTTAATACTTTGACATTGTACAACACCTAAAACATCGTGTATGTGTATCATTCATAATTAATTGGATTCCCTAATCAGGCTGATTTAACGTGATACATGTATGGCTATAAATTGTCTTCATTCCACAACGCCATTGATATGTTCTTTTATTAGGACGTAAATATAGACATTTAAACAACTCTCGTAACTGTGACTTTTTTTTTGGTATTTTTATAATGTTCGTGTATAACTAGATATGTATTTTTATCAATATATCTATGGTACTCTTAATCGAGTCTTTCGAAGATAATTTGCTAGAAACCAAAGCACCATCAAATGTTATATATATATGTATATATTATATGACATTTAACATTGAATTTGAATTGATCATATACATGATTCTTAAAACACATCAGGTAGATTTCTCACATCTGATATCTGTATGTTTCATAATTATAGTAATGTTATAAAAATTCTTTACCCCGCTGGATTGAATTCATTCGTTATGCACACAGATTACTAATTAGCCTAAGAAGAAGTAGTCTCATTTCATTATATATATTTCTTCTCGTCGAATAAAATATCATATATTCACTCGCACCGATCTTAACCGTATGAGTGCCAGACGGCGCGACTGCGCTTCTCCTGTTCCAAGTAGAAAATGCCATCGGATGTGGCAAGGAACTTCCATCTTAAGTTTTTCAAAGGCTCTCAAAACCCATACGTTTAATAAATATCATTTTTGGATACGTTCGTTCGAAGTGCGATCCTTCACATTAAAAGAGACGAGAATGAAGTAAACGTACTCGACATCTATGAGTAAAGACGAAGTAAACGAAGTACAATTATATGAAGGACGACGAGCGCGATCGCGGCGTCTGGCATTTTTCTATCGTACTTTTGCAAAGTCCCGTGGCACTTAAACGGTTAAATATGTATATAATATGCAAAAAATGGATCCTAACAAATACTAAGCTGTCGACTAATGTTTTAATATAATGATCAGTCCAGCGAAATGGATTTGTATCATTAATGTTACACGTAACGCCTATAAAAAGTCTCACAGAAATATCGCAAATCTATACTTCCGCGTAAAGTATTCGCGCATGCGCACACGTATAAACTTTCAAAATCTATCTGGCGCTCTCCTAATTTCATCGAAAAGGCGAGCACAGTTGCTATATTCTTCAATTCAAAGACATTGCATCGAGTATAGCTTTACTTCGGTTTGCTACACGTACGTTTTGCTTTACAATATTTATATTAAATTCTTCTTATCTCATACAATAATTGGTCTAAGAGTGTTTCATTCGCATAAGAAATATTAGCTGTGGTTTCGTTACGAAACACGACCCGAATTCACTGTAAATCGCCTTCATACATTTCATGATATTTGGATCACGAAAACTTGAATTTGACCAGTCGATTCTCGATTAAACAAATACAATAATTGATTTTCATCTTTCGCTGATTTTATACCAAGTTATATCTAAGATCTAAGAATTCTTTTGCTTAGGTAAAAAGTGACGAAATATATACAGTCGTGTCCCTTTTTATGCGTTTAGATACGTTCCACAGAATTCCGCACAAAAAAGGATATAACTTTCTTTGTAAAATTAAAGAAAGAAGTAATTTACACATATTCAGTTGCTTTGTTTTGTTTATGCATATAAAGATTTGAAACTCGAAGAAGAAAAGCTTTATTTGTTTGTGGGAATTATTTTCTTATCTCTGAATTCCCAACAGAAAAATATAAAAAGAACCAAAATAAATGGATAATCGCGTTACGCTGTTAATACTTCCTAGATTCCTTCGATTACTTATTTTTTCTTGCTTTCTTTGTTTCACCGCATTAAAAAGATACGCATAAAAAGAGTTTCGACGCTGTAAGTATTTGACAAGATTTTGATCCCCGAATTTTGATGATTCTGTTTTTTTGATTTATGGCTGGCGCATGTTACATCTTTCTTGATATATATATATTTTTGATATATTGTTGTTTGACGTAAGTTTTATCAATAAAATTGCAAAAAGTTTATCTGCAGTTCAAGTGCAACGAAGTATTGTGTCGTATAAGAAACTTTTTAATAGTGAAATAGTATTCAAGAATATGTAAAAACTTATTAAGCTGCAATGTTATTCTTATGCTCAGAAATTTGTTTAGATATTGTACGTTTTTGTATATTTACTATGTTAGAGTAAACAATTTACGACAAAAGTCTATTCTAAACAGTTAGTTTACGGGATAAACGAGATATTTTATTATTTACTGGGTACTGATTGCACTATTATTTATAATCAAAATCAAATAACCAATCATTTCGCACATCCCTTTCCTAATCGGTACGATTCATTAATTGTTATTAAGTATCAACTGTTTAATTAATTTGCATATCTAATTTCAAACCGTAAATTGTAATACAATATGCTTATAAAAAAATACATTGCATTTTATATATTGATATTAAATATAATATAATAATAAGAAGAATCCATCAAAGCTCCGTAATTATTTCCAAAGTTATCATTTCTGATAAAAAATTATTGTTGGAAATATGTCCAATGCAAATTTGAAATCATTATTGTCATATTTTATACAACTTCCATACAATTAAACTAATTAATAGTTTAATAAAATTATTAAAATTATTAAATTTATTAAAATTATAAATACCTCGAGCTTAAAATGAGCTGCTCATATACTGAAGTGATTAAATCCACTTTTTGAAAATGTTCTAATATTACTGTCAAAGCGCATGATTGGTGCTTAAAATTTCATAATTATTAATTTTCTCCAAGTTTTCTTTGACAAACTTCGTGGGAATTTTGAATTTCGATATCATATCTGTACCCAGTAATTTGATATGTTCTGTCATATGATACTATTACATTTGATTACCTATTTTGATATGATTTTTGGATTTTGATTACAACGAAGGGATGACATTAATATACGAGGAAATGTTGTGGGGGTCACTAACCATCGCCACACATTGATAATGGTTCGCACTTTCAAAAGCGGAACATCTTGTCATCTCAATGTATGGCGCGTATAATATTTTGCATTTTGATTTCGGTCTGTCAGCCATTTATCTTAAACCTCACTTAATTAACATACAATCTATATACGCATGTAATGTGTACTTACATATACGTGTAATCCGTGTCTGTATTTAAAACTAATCTTAATTAGTACGACGCACCGTACGTCCTTAAAAGTTAGTAAAATTTGTATTAAATTAGTAGTCAAGTTAGTACCACAGTAGCGTGTTATAAAATAAATACATTCACGATGGCGTAAAAAATGCAATTTATCAAATGAGCCGTTCAAGTGTCCAAGTAATTAACACCACTTTCTATTAATTGTTTCAATTGCATCGTCAAAGCACACGATTGGTGCTTCTGAATTTGAATTTTGATTTCAGTTTTTCACAATGGAGTTAGTCACTTTAACATTTTGAGCAGCTCAAATGTTCTTTTTAATCGAGATATTTTCGCGGATGAAATCTTAGATATCGATTTCAACTTTTTATTTTGATAGCCAGATTTATATTACTTTGATTATTTCTAGATTTTATTTTTCATATACCTCATATTAATTCATTTCTTTGAATATGATGTTCTATTAAAAGTCATTCGAACATGACACTTAACTGTTCAACAAGCTCGTATAGGACGCTTTTAGTTATGAACTTCCTGCATAGAAGAAGACAAATCGTTTCCTTTTTTATGACATCTCATAAAGTATATAAAAATGTGTAATTACCGTTGTTAGAAAGTTCTAACCTTCGCCTTGATTAATTAACCTTAATAGTTCTTGTAACACAGAACACCGATTATTAATATGCTACACGAACTTCGCGAGTCAGAAATGTTTTGTCCAATTATGGATGCAAAAGTTAACTGTGGTGCGTTATGTTATCTAATCATATTTGTGTTACTACATTCTGTAATTATATATATTAATTTATACTGCTTGTCCTGTTCGTAGGCGAAGAGGTAATTCCTCGTTCCAACATCTTATTGTTTATTATCGCGATACAAATAACAATACTGTATGTATAATATTAGGGGTACCGGAAAGTAATCAATCATTTCCTGCATGCTTTATGGAACTCGATTAATTCGTTCATATAAAATATTATTGTATTAGAAAATGGCCATCGTTTTCTATAATCCTTGACTGACGATTCTTCAATGTCATAATTCTCTTTTCAAAAAATCAAATTCCTATCTGTCAATATACCTTCAAAAATTGTGAAAAAATCAAAGTCTCTAATTTCGATCCTAACTGGTACAGATCGATGGTAGATGATGCCTAAACATATTTTTAATATAACTTGCAACAAGGTTAGGAGATATGCTACTCCATTATTATTAATTTATTAATATGAAGTTCGAATTTTAATCATATATTAAAAAATAAATAAATATATAGATAGTACAAAAAAATTTGCGTGCACTCCCCCGTTGTGGAGTCGGGGACGTCGGGACCCCAACTGTGGAAGTGCAGCCATGTTGCATTACCTATGTGCCCTTTAAACTGCGGCGCTTGCCGCCGAATTACTGACCTACCGCAACACCTATACCTCTCCCCGCTGCATCCCTTACCCTCAGTCGGGGTCAAGACGTCCCCGAGTTCACAACGTGGGAGCTGTCGCAAATTTTTTTGTATCCACTATACATCGTAATATACGACTGAATTTCGAACTTGAGATTAATAAATTAATAATAATAATAATAATGGAGTAGCATAGCTCTTAATTTTGTTACTCCCACTGCACAGAAGTATATGACGAAGTGTATACCTTCAAAAATTGTAAAAAAATGAAAGTTACCAAAATCGCTCCTAACTGGTCCAAATCGATGGTAGATGATGTATAAACATATTCTAGGACCGTTTTGGGTCGAAAGAAGCGGTTAAAAAATTTTTTCGAGCGAAAAATGGGTCGACCCAAAATCGCAAAAATGTGAAGGGGTATACCTTCAAAAATTGTCAAAAATTAAAAGTCGCCAAAATCGCTCCTAGATGGTCCAAATCGATGGTATATGATGTATAAACATATTCTAGGACGACTAAAATAATTGATTACTTTCCGGTACTCCGAACGTAGTGCCACAATCGATTAGTAGGAAGCAGTATATTTAACATCAATCTCACGAAAGAATTCAGTTTCCTTCTCGTTTAGTATTGCTATTTACAAGCTTTTTTATCTCAAACGAAAGAGGATTATCAGTGAATTTTGATCTTAATAAAAATTCCTCACCGCGAGAATCGATTATACGAAATACGCAGGTGTGGTCCTTATACTTTGTGTTTCGACGTGCAAGCGGCTATTCCGATCGAAGTCAGAAGCAAGGATAATCCTTTTACATGTTATAGGTGTTTTAATGTTGCTACTTGGTAGTACTGATTCAAAATGCCGTTGCAACATGTAAAAAGATAATATCGTAGTTATGGAAGTAAAATTCATTAACTAACATTTTCATGTAAAAGTCATAGCTTCTCCACGAGATGGAGAACGAAAGGTTAGAGCAATAAATGCGAAAAAGAGTTTTCGAAGAAAATGTAGTTAACGAATTTCTTCTCGAATTGTGGTGGAACAGTGTTCGTAAATAGTGCTTTGCAAATACTTATTTAATATTTGTTGAATAGCACACCATTTTCTTGCTTGTTTTAGTACAATTTGATTTTATTTGGATTCCCTTTTAATGTCTATATTATAATTCATTTTTGCAACAGTTTTACCAAGTAGCAGGTTTCTCGTGTAATTTATAATACCACGATCGTATGTTTAAATGTTACACTGTTTTCGAACAGCATGGAGGGTTTTGCATGAACCTTCAACTGGAATATAAAGTTTCCGAGATACTTCAGTTTCTCTCCCAATTTCTCTCGCAATTTAAAAAAAACTGCATGGTTTCATATAAGTTTACCTTTTTCGCAAGATGGCGTCCACACAGTTATGCAAAGTAACATTATACTTGAACTGCTTTCAATAGCTTATCTCATCGAATAAATTTGTACTGTTTTAATACAACCACGTAAGAAGAAGGATGTTTCAACTATCATGCGAAAAGCGCGACAATTTTAAGAAATCATAAATTACGAAGTAAATTATGAACACCGTGTAGAATAACTTCCGGCACGAAATACGATAAATGCATCAGCATTATTTCGTTCTTCTCCCATCCATCACCAATAAAAGTTTAAACAATTGAATTGAAACAAGTAGTTACAGTAAAAAAGAATCTACAACAATTACATTACCACTATTCCAGCACTTCGCATGAAAGTGAGTTGTAGATCTGATATTATTGGACTGAAATTTGCCATAGTATCCTCCACCAACATACAGACCAAAAAACAAACCATTGTTACGCAGGTAAAGTTCATTAACTACCATTTTCATGTAAACGAGTTACAGAGGTCATTGTATCCGTTTTATAATTAAAATTTCAATATTTACGAAATCAACTCATTGAATAGCAAGTCATTTATATATCCTACTTGTACTGTCTAGTAAAACTGTGTTTATTAATTATTTTATTTCAAGAGAAAAAGGTGGAATTGTAGTTAATGAAGTTTACTTATAAAATGAGGAAATGTAAAAGTATCATAAGATAAAAGAAAGAAGTTAATAGCAAGTGTTGACAGAGCACTTTACAACGAAGTGATTTAGTAGTATCTCCTTCCATTAGTTAACCCCCTTCACCAACATTCACGTAAAGACTTTTTAATAATTTACAAAGTCATCCGTGGAGAACGGTGGAGGGGGTCCGGCCGCTATGCTTGATCTACTTCGTGGCAAACTTCCATGTAATCCGGGTTATGCATTATATCTTTTATCATATCTTTCAATATGGTATAACGAGGGAACATTGGGTACACCTTGGAACTATTGTACTCCTCCTGAAATAGAGAAATTACGATCTGGAACTATTAAATATTATATGATTAACACGTTGACTCCCGGGGGGTTACTAATGGCCGACAATGCTAATACTACTAAAAGTCGAATCAAATGTGTCGATAATATTTGTAAGATTTTCAATATTTTTAATGGTTCGATAACGATGTGAAGTAACTAACGTATCGTAGAGCACTTAAACAGCACTTAACACTTTTCGTACTTTACAATTTTTCTTTGTACCAACTAGAAATACCTTGCAAAATATGCATTTCAGAACATATTAATTAAAATCACTACATCTCCTTTAAAGATTAATGAGCCAAATTTTAATACCTTTAAGTCTCGTATTAAATTCCTTAATCCCGTGTATTTCTTCAGCAATCTGTAGAGGTCATTGGTCATTTGCGTGTTTTCGGCTTCGATCTGAGCGGTGGTCATACCTTTGAGCAAAAGGATTATTGCCATTTATGAATTTTAATGTATTTCATACAGTTATGTCAACAATAATACAAACATTAACACTTAACATTTCATTTCAAGTTCACTTTCTATATTCACCGTCATTATGTTATAAAAAAACTTTTAACAAATTGTAAAATATACAAAATGTAGCCAGAACTTCAATATTAGCTACTTATTGGAACTGTCTGGTTTACCAATTCTTTTCTGCTTGCAGAGTATTATAATAATATTCATATTGCAATATATTCGTCTGGCGAAAGGTGCGCGCTTTTCTTTGACGGATTTTATATATGTATGGTAGCAACGATACATTATTCATGCTCGGGAAACTTATCGCCAGCAGGTGATATGTAAACCATTGAATTACATCTTTTCGCATACAATTTGTATAAACAGAGGACTACGAATACGGGAGTTTACTGTATGCTTGTCGATGTATGCTTTCTAATATTTTTTAACGATTTTCTGTCGTCCGGCAACTTCTACTTATCCCGAGGTTTATGTTTCTTCCCGATAAGAACAGGACATGCAAATAATAATCTTCAAACCATTTTAAGACAATCCTTATTCAATTCAAAGTAATATAAAGTTCGATCACAATGTTTAATAGATTAGTTATAATTAATTAATGTGTAGTATTTCTTAAGACATTATAAGCACCCTTGGAGTGATCAGATTTAGAAATGATACTTTTTTGTCCGTCTTACTTTCAAGTCTCTCGATTCTTTCTCTTTTGGTTTCTGCTTCCTCGGCAAGGCGTGCTGTGGTTTTAACACCTTCACCACTTTTGTGAGTTTTCTCCATGATCGAGCAGGCGCGAAGTACAAAGGCAGGCACCGTTTCCTGTTTTTCCTGCCTTGGTATGTCAACCAGGGTCCAATACTGAGTTTCCAGTTTAATCACATCCTAGAAAGATCAAACCAACCAAAATTTAGATTGGTTTAAGTATGAATCACATCTAGGTCCTAATTACCGAAATTCTCTAAGGAATAATGATCTGTATGAATGACAGAATGTTACAGAGTTCGATAAAAAGTTATGTGAAAATAGTAACGAAATTATTATATTTTTATTGCTTACGATAAGTTTGTGTATGATATTATTTTCGAAGTATTAAAACCACATATTTGTCGGTTGAAGCACGGAAATAACATTGATTATAAATAGGAAACATAAATATATAGTTTGACATAAAATACAATGCGAAGGTATATGAGATCTCAAACAATCCGTCGTTATATATTTTCATAATTCTACCATCAATTCGAAACAAGTCATTTTGACTGCTTCGGTAGTTCTATTGTTAAACGTACCAAAAAAGGTGATAATCGTTGCGCATACTTTTATAATTAATATTACAACTAAAAATGTTAATATTATTTCTCAACGACTTCTTCGTAAGAAACTGATTGGCTTCAAATTAATTAAGAGCATGAATTTCTACGGTTTAGTAAATATACCTCAAGGTCGAGTCCCTGACTTAATTACATTATATTGGAAAGAAAAAACTGTGGAGAAGATGTGGGATGTGTATACGCACAATAAAATAAGGGAAGAGGAAAGAGGAATGGAAAGTAAAGAAGAAATTCTTGAGCAAGGTTTATGGATACCACTTTGGGGCGCCAGATCCTTTCATCCAGGACAACGCTTCTGGGAAACAAGGAGTGAGAAAGAAAAGTCCAGCTTTTTTATTCCGGAGCTTTCGTTAGTTTCCGGGCAGCGAGTATATAGTCAGTGAAAATGCAAGGCTTGAGAAGCGTATTTATCCGTTGCAATGTTCTTTCTCCCAATTTCGTACGTGGCTTTGAAAACAATTAACAAACGACCTGTTTGGCTTTAAATAAAACTGAATTTTCTTTATACACTCGTACAAATACAATTAATTTCTTAGTAAACATTACTTTTAGGAAAGTCTGAATGTCATAAAAAAAAATTCGACATAAAATAGTGCACCAAAGAATGTAGCTTTCTTGGTAAAATTAGTGTTAATTTTAAAAAATATCAGCACTCGAGTTTTATTGTAGAATCAAAAGTATCTCTTTCGAAAATAGCATGTCAAGTTTGTTCTCATCGAGTTGCCTTTTTCATTCGACATCTGTACTGAAAAGTTATATTTCTTTCACCTTGGGAAACTTCCGGTTCTATCAACAATACAAACGAGTGACTGACTTATGCTCGCGCGTACACCTGACGAAGGAAATTCACGTATTCTCTCGTTCTCTCATGGGGATAAAAAAAAAGACTGATAAGGTTCTACTTGTTCCCGAGGCAACAGTGTACGTGTCCGGTGAAAAGCAATCGTTTCGTATCTCTTCACATACATATATTCTTATCTACCATTCGGTACATCGTAACCGCGAATAGAATTGATCGTTTCTGTTAAACAGTTGGACAGCTTGTATTGCATCGCCTCGCTTAGAGAAAATATCCAGGTATATTTATCACTACCCGCAGTTGTATAAAACTTTGTGCTATTTCATCGCTCCCTTAAAGTTCACCCATTTCATGCTGGCAGTTATCGTAAGTTAGTTATTCCAGGATCAAGGCTCGAAGGAACTTTCATTTTTTATCGAATTTTATCAGTTACATACATAGATTGATATTTCATAGAATATCTGGTTGAATTATTTTCAGATATCGTTGTTACAGTGGTAAAATTGATTGACTAAAATTGTCATATCGCCGAGTTATCGAGGTTCGTGTATTTGTTTTAGAATTGAAATTTCAATTGTCAGGAAGTACAATATTTGAATGTATAATACCTAGTCATTTATATATCCTGCCTGTAGTGTATAGGAATATTGGGTGTGTGTTAATTAGATTAACACCAGCAATATTACCTTAATCATTACTTTAAGGAGATTGTACCGTTGAAACACATTACGGACTTGCTTGCTGTCTGTGTACTTGCACATCAGTTCCACGAGAGCTCGTTTAGCAGTATCATAACTTCCATCCAGACGTATCCTTACAACTCTTAGTCTCTCATTCGTTTCAATAACTTCCTCCTTGGTCTGTCCACCTGAAATCAGAATAAAATAACGATAGTTAATCTAAAGTAGTATTGAACTGAATTTAATTTTACATTTCGTTGTGATAGAGGTGAAATGTTGCCGAATTTTAATGAATTTTAATGAATTTTAATGAATTTTAACGAAGTTTAATAAATGTTAACGAATTCTAATGAATCTAACGAATTTTAAATTATATTTAAACAAGAAGATGGCAAAACTGTAGTTAATGAATTTCACCTGAAATATATTTACTTTCTATAAATAAAAAATCGTGAGTAGCTGGTAAGTTCTACATTTTCCAAAATGCAACTTTACCGTGCTAATTTACACTTTTTAATCGAAAATGGACATCGCATTCTATCAGCCATGGCAAGTTTTAAATTTAATAAATGTTGCAGGCCCCGATCCATCGATGTACGTGGAACATATTGGAAGTTAGTACGTATCAAACTTTATAGGGAGTGCAACGTATCGCAAATTCCAGTTTCAAACTTGTTCCGATACACGATGTGCCACTTTTATATAACCCACCTATCAATAGTTACTTAATAATATCCATGTTCGTTCAAATTATGATACAGCTTGATAAATGCATTTATATTACGAACAAAAATGATATAAAATAGTGCATATACATGTTAGCTACGTAAGTGTATATTCATTTCAGTTTTAATTAAAGCTTTCGCCATTGTTCTTCCGGCACGCGCATTTTCGTGTAAACTTACGTGCACTAAAGATACGAGGAAGGAAATGTTGTCGACACTACGGAAGCAGAGAAATGCCTTGTATACCATAAATACCTCTGAAACCATGTACGCCACCATAATTGCATCGTGGTAATTCAAAATGATATAACAGCGTGTTAATTATAATAGAAAGGTGAACCAAACATATCGCATTGAAATAATGCAGTTTAAGACTACCCTGAAAGATTGCTACTTCTATTTCTTTTAAATAATTGGATACCAATCTGAAGATCTGTAGAATCGATTAGTAATAAATGATTAAATGGCGGACAGATTATAATTATAAAGAGGTACTTAGCATTTGTTTTTTGCGAAGCATTTGTTACTTACTGGAGGTTCCTTCGTCCTTGACATCCTGGACGATTCTCTTGACACTCTGCGTGAACTTCCCTACAAGGTTTGTGCCCGCTGAAATAAATAATAGAATAATCGTTAGTAACATAAATATTCATATATATAATAATGTAATCTATTCGTAATAATTATAATATTATAGTCGGGGTATAGAAATAATCAACCGTAATCCTGAGCCGTTTATTATGAAAGTGTGGCAATTTGCTATTCACTTCTTTATGCAATGTTAACAAGGTACCTTTTCCATTACGAAACACGTGATTCTCAAATTTGGTTTACGCGTTTCTATGTCCGCTAATTGATTCCATCTACTCAAAGACGCCAAAGGGAAATAGATTGATACGATTCGAGTGGAATTGGTACGAAATAGAACCGGCACAGAGGGCAGATTTTTTAAAGATTTATCCCTTATAAAAGAGATCGAACTCATTGATAGACGCCGGACTTCAGTTTGTAAAGGTATTAAATCACGCAAAAAATATTAACCCAATATTGATATAATATTAATACAATAAAAGCACAAGTACGTAGTAAAGTCAAAAAGTTTCTGATCCAAGGCTATTTATTTATTTATTCATGAGAAACATGTTAAAGAACTCTTTAGTATACAATGGAGAAGGAGGTAATTAAAGAGGAAATAGAAACAAAGAATAATTTTTATTTTTAAATATGATCACCCTTTAATTCCATACGTCTTTTAGAAAGGTTAACTAACTTTTTTATGCCACTCAAAAAATAATATGAATTTTTGTTCTTAAAGTTGTCGAGAACTGTATATCTGGGCTGGAAACTTTATGATCTTACATGCAACAATATATTAATTATTAGTGTATATAATTATTAGTTGACCAATCGGAAATTATATAATTGTTCAATTTTGTTTCCATCGAATTCAGACAATTTTTGTTTGGGGAAATATTGTCTGATTCTACGAGCTGATATATTACTGCACGCTTGCATGTCTGACTGCATCCACGTCGAAACTACTTCGAAGAGTAGAAGCAGAACGATACAAAACTCTTCGGGTTTATTGTAAGGAACTTCAAGAGGATCGTAGATTCTTCGTACTTTTATAACTTCCGGATGTTTCGGGCGAATTTGAAGGTCTTCCAAATTTCAAAAGTTCTACAAGGTTGAGAATACTGATTTGTGACACACTGAAATATCATGTTTCGAAAGAATAGAAGAGATATAATCTTGAGATGTCCAGATCGTATCCAGCCATTTGTCTCGAATTAATTATAATAATTGATGTCACAACATTATTAGGTTATTAAACAACTAATTATTTATATTATTCCAGTGCATATCTAAGTAGAATTAGTACACAATTGTTGGGTCAGTCAAAAAGATAGTGCGATTTTTAACTTACAAATAGAAGCGATTTTTATACAGTTTTATATATTGTTACTATTTTCTTTATTAAATAATATATTGTCCGTTTTGAAATTACAATTTTTTCCCGTCTTTCGGGCAGTTTCATAATTCCATGTTTATAAAAATCCACACATGTCCCAGCAATAAACGAATTATAATAAATTAGAATTAAACATAGTTTCATCATTCTTTTAAATTGTCCTTATTCCAATATTTTTGAAAGAAAAGTATTCCAGGTTATTTCTTTCCTTCTACCAGGGTACCGATAAATTGATTGTATAATAAGACCGTGATTAAGGTTTTAACCTAAGATGAATGGCCAGATTATAAACGAATCAGTTAAATTAATCCCATAATTGCCCTTCTATTTCTCTATCTACTTTGATGAGCATCCTAACGAAACTGGATAACAAAATGGTTAATTAGCTGCTTCTATACTCGCGGGGAATTCATTGAACCCAGATTTTAATCGAGTTAAGAATTGTATCAATCTTAACTCGAGTCGGAAAATGATGAGGTTGAAAGTAAAATGCGATAATTGGATGATGCCATTGCAGGCTTTATGGAAATACATTAGCTTCGGAAGTTGAAATTGAGTTAGGAACAGGAAACGTCCGTGCATAACAGTTATCGTGATATTACTCTCGTTTGTCAGTAAACCAATACATAATATTTGTAGTTATACAAGCATAATATTAGGTCGTTCGATACGTAATGTTGAATTATCTTGTTCACATTTCAGCCGTTTATTTTGAAGGTGGTTTCAAGTTAACGTTTATAACAGTTACAAACTGTATAACTTTGAAAATGTACTTCGACTAGTTTCTTGAAAAATCGACTTAAGCCACTTTCTAAAGAACATGTTCATGTCGATTTTTAAGCAAAATTCATAGGCAATATTTTTATACGTCGATATATATTTCTTCAATTATATATGCACTGTTTTCTTCCACAACTTTCCTCCATTTTTCACGAAACTTAAAGATTCCATCCTCCCAGAAGTTCGTCGGTTTCTCGCCGGGAAATTACTGAAAATCGGCATCAACTTTCCGGACAACCCAATATTACAGCATTATCAAATTGCACTTTTCACAAGATAACCGTAGACGTGGTTTACGTGGTTTTTGGTTTGGTTGAGTGGTTTACATCGGTCCTCCCAACACAGATCAAACGTATCGACCACAATATTGTGGCTTTCGTACCAATCGAATGGAAGTGTGAAACTCAGTGTGCAAACGTGCACATGGCGCATCGAGACGATGAAACCACTCGGCTACGCGATGCCCAATTATTTTCAGCTGAATTTTTCACAGTTTTGTGTCTGGCGCAGGATTTTCAACAAATTTCAATCTCGACAAGTCGTACACTTGCGAATGAAACGCATTCCGCCAAGTAAAATTAATATACTCACATCATCCGCAGGGACAAATGAAAGCAATTCAGATTAATTCATATATTTCGCAATTAATTATTGTTTGATTTTAACTCGTCAGTTTCAGTTTGCTTCGATGAAATTTTAACGTCGACAAGTTGTATACTCGTGAATGAAACGCATTCCACCAAGTAAAATTAATATGTTCATATCATTTGCAGGAATAAATGAAAGCAATTTAGATTAATTCATATATTTAGAAATGAATTATTGTTCTATGTTAACTCGTTGTTTTCAAGTTGCCTCGATGAAGGACTACTATTTTATTCAATGCGATATCGTGTTCGTTCGCAGGTTTTCATTAAAGTTTTTGGAACTCCGAATCATCGTTTTGTTCATAATACGATTCAACGAATTCCCTAAAATATAGAATGTCATATCGGTGGCCTTTTTTACTGTGTAGGAAATATTTGAACGCACATACCGTAGGAACAGCGGGAAAATGAAAGGAAAGGCGTCGTTGCGAAATAGAATACGAATGAAAGAGACTTGGAACGGTGATCCATTCGATGGAAACCTTTCAGACTTTTCATGGAAGGTTTCCATTCGAAAAACTCATGCTGACGGGACGCAAATTCTACCGTTTCCCTTTTGAAAAAAACAGAGGATGCAACTATGTTCCGCAATCTAACCTCAATTTCCGATTACTTTTGCCTCACGGATTTTCTCGCGTAGAACAATGTTTGCCGTACAAATTGTTTCGCGTGACATCATAATAAATATTTTTATTTATCAATGCTACGGCATTTCAAGATGCCATGTTACTCTGACAATATTACTTAAATATCATTCGATTGCGTTCAAGGATAAAGTCTTACATCCGGCGGAACTACGGAGTCAATCCTAGTTCTTCAAGAAACGATTCGATTTCCATGCGTCGTCAACCCCGAACTATCGAGAAAGTTAGTTCTTCAAGTTTCTAAATCACTCATGTTTCCGCTTAGTTACCGATGAACTTTACGAAAGGAATCTACGGTAGTTCAAGATTTCCAGCATCAAACTCAACTGCAAAAATCATCCAACTATGAAAATACTGTAACTTCCAGTGAGTTACAGATATATTCGTACCCCTAATTGTGGAATTCAAACGATTGATATTCCTTTAGGACACAACTTCAAAAATGCATGTCAATGCGAATATACTGTGAATTAATATGAGCATGGAATTATTAATAAATTAATCTGCAGCATATTAATTCGCCTTGAAGCTGAAGTTGATATAAAAGCAGACTTCATTTTGAATGTTCCATGGCCGATCAATCATTCCGTTCCGTATTGTTATAAAAATGATCAGTATTTTTAATCACTGTTCTATCTCTTTGATATAAAAATTAGTGGTTTTAATTTATGCTAATTCGCCAGCTGTTTATTTAGAGTTTTCAACGACATGAATATTTGGTTTGATAACTTCTATTCGAAATGGTATATCAAGTACTAATACGAGACTGGCAGGGTGAATATCGAAGTTCTATCAGAATTTGCAATCCAGTTACATTAATTTGCTGACGTTACAACATGCACAGTTACATCGCAGAAGGCAGTAGATTGAACAAGTGAATATGTCTATCGATTACAACTTGGCCTAGATTATCCAATTTATCTGAATATACAAATACGTATGACCAATGATTCTCTTCGAAAGGATAAATCATAACACACGTGTCTAATCATTATATTATATTAATAAAACTGACGCATGTCTCTTAACCATATCGTTCTCAGATTAACATCTGAAACCGGCAATTGAACATCGAAAATAAACATCTACCGAATTAGCAACAACTAAAACTACTATTTTGTTTATTAAATTAGTATGACGTTGATTAAAAATAATAAGTTTTCGATTTAACCGAAATTCTGATGTAATTATTCACCTCCAATAGTTTTTTATCGAATTAAACGTTTCGGCAAGTAGTTGAAGTCGCCAGTGGTCAGACACATAAAAGGATTCGTAGTAGGTTAAAATTAATCGTTTCCATATCGACCCACATGTTAATTGCATGATGAGTAATTATTATAATTATAATTATATAGTTTCATTGGAGCAAACAAATTAATATTTGATAACCACTGGATATATGAATTAATACATCAAATTTAATTCAGTATGTAAATATCCAAGTGGTTTAAATTGCGATGATTTATTGATTGAATATTTTAATGGTTGATATTACTTGATTATCTAATTCGTATTAATTAATTACTTGTAGAAGAGAATTGATACTTTTGTAGACTTTTAATGTTTAATTCATATAACTGCTACTAGTTTATACAGGCATCGTTCGCGAACAGTAATTACCGCGAAACAATTAAAAACGCTCGCTAATAACACCGAACGGTTTCGTGGACTAACGATTTACACCTGCGGTACGCCACATTCCAGAACAGCTTGCTTTAACAGGCGATTATTCTTATCTTAATTATGACTTAAGCACGAGCTAATTAAAAACGTACTGAGAATTGTGAATCTATTATAGAAAAAAGAATCTACAAAAAGTGGTCGGGTTTTTGTGCACGGCTTATAACACCTTTCACATTTACGGTACATGTGAATGTAGCACTATGAAAATCTATTATTTACAACAGTTCTCGAGATTAAAGCCAATATTTTTTAAATCAAAGAAATATGAGGGGTACCAGAAAATAATCAATTCTGGAGTGTTGAATTTGTTTGTATCGAAAATGGGAATTTGATTTTTTAATAATAAAGAAAATTAAAGAAACATATAAAAATATGAAAATCGTTATCTACTTATATGTTAAAGAACGCATGAATTTAATATTAACTTAATATAAACCGCCAACTTAATGTATCCTTTTTAATTTTGCGATATTCCGGAAGTTAAGTAGTATACCCCCGTGCAATATTCGACGGAAAGCGATCAAGTGGTTTATATCTGTCGTATCTCGTTTCTTATCACGCAACTCTTTTTATGAAATACGTCCAAGGTCGATTATCTCGATTACGATGGAAACGGCAGATAGTTGTAATATTATCCTGTAATGAGGCGTGAAAACGATCCTCCCTTTAACGGCACGGATGTATATCAAATATCCTTTTAATAGCAACCAAACTGATGAAAGTGGAATCGATAAAATATTTTACTTACCATCTACGTGAAGCAAAGTCTTTTTTTATATATCACTTAAATACGTCCGTCAACATTAGTCTGTTTTAAGGTTTCTGCCACGGTGCACAAATTAAAGTCTCAACTTTGCAAATGGTGAGACGGTAAAATCTAAGAAGGGGAAATCCTTCTAAAAAGTCAAAATGTACAAAGCTTTACATTCGTTTGAATAGTAATGGCTTTGGACCTTGGCCGAGTACTAAGCGAACATAATTCCATCAAGGCAGTTCATCGCGATTTTCTTCCTCGAATACTTTTTATGCTACGTCCATTAGGGACGCAGAAAAAGAAACATTCTATTTCCTGATCCTCCTCATCTTCTTTCTACGTTTCTTTTTAGTCTTCAATAAGACTTCGGCGCAGCTTGTTTACTGAATCGTCGGGTAATTAAAATCAGATTTATCGTAATTAGAATTCGAGCAGATGGCTGCTGCCGGACGAGTAGCGTTCGCTTCGCGTTACCAATTACAAGCTTTAAAGCGCGGGAAAAAAGTCGACAAAAAAGAAGTAACTGTACACGAAGAGGATCGAATCAGTCGACGTGATCTACTGGCAATTTTGAATCATTTGCTGTTCTTTCTTCCGCATTTATTTCTCGGTTATTAAACCGACTTCTAAATTTATACATTATATATATTATTGTATATATGTATTTTCTTTATTTACAATTACCACCTTCGCCAAGGAATCGGTTATGTCTTGCATATCACAAACCAGATTTTATAATAATTTCATTCAAAACAGACTTAAAAAAGACATTCGAATCTACGTTTATCCCTTTGCTTAATTGAATGATAACTTATTATTGCAATTATAATTCCATCTGACGAATCAGATTCATTTTTCATTTGACATGATTCATTTTAACATTCATGTTAGACTAAATATCGGTTCCTCTAATATTTATTCCCAATATTCATCAACTTTAAGACGAATCTATTCATCAACCTAAACAGGGTAGCAAAATTCCACTCTGATTTTCCCGGGAGAACTTATTTCAGCAACTTCTCGCATTTCATTTTTCGCTTGATGAAAGTTGCTGGAAGCTCTCGTCTACCCTCAGCAACCGTCGTTGCGAGCAACTGCTCTTCCAGCTTTGCCCTTCAAGAAATTCTTTTTTAATTATTCCCTAAGGATATTCATAGACCTTTCAACTGGATGCGATCTCGCACCTGTATTTTATGGCTTCGATACTACTTCGTTTATTTATTTATTATTAATTTTGACGAGAGTGATCTGAATAAAAAAGGATTTATAAACGTTGCCGTTAGAAATGACCAATCATTAATGAAATATGAAAATCTTATATCCTCTACGTTAATAATTAATAATTCCCAACTATTTAATTCTGCAGCTCAAAATGCTTGTACTTGCGAAACACAGAGGGAAGATAAATAAACTGGAAAGCTTTATAAAATTATGTGAACTTTAAATTTTTAATTGAAAAACATCCAAAGTCGAAACGATGTTTATATTATGATTATTTATGAGAGAGCCAGAATAACATTGCGTCATAGGATAAACAGAAGAATATTTCCTGGACAGCCTACCGATGATCTAATAATTTATTTTACTATGAACAGATGATGTCATCGAAAAAACCCTTCCTAATATAATCCACTTGATTTAATGGTTCCCATGATGCACTGGTAAAACTTTGCCGCGTGTGTGATCACGGCGAATTCTCAGTTCTCAATGATTTTCTAAGAAAGCTGGTACAAATATACCGCCTCATGTTTGCAGGCATGGAAAACTGGGAGATTAAAGTGTCTCGAGTATTAGAGTACTCTTGGAATACCGAAAATGCAATTAGAATTGCAGATTTTTTTATTCCAAATTTTGTATCTAACTCGATATGCATATTTCTAATAATGATTGGTTAATTCTGGGATGGTTTACTTAAATTCTAGTTTTTTACAATGGATTGTTGTACTATAATAAAGTTTATATCGATTGAAAGCCTAATTCACGAAGATAAACATTTTAAAATTTGTGTCCTAAAAGATAGCAATCGTTTGAAGTTGACAATTGGGGGGGGGGGGGGGGGGTACGAATACGTTTGTGACTCACTGAATATGGAATATCTTACTTTAGATATATATCTTATTTTAGCGATATATTTGATTCGAGTTTTAGTAATATTGATAACGCTAAATATATTGAAGATTTTACGAATATTAGCGATACATTAGATTCTAGTTATAGTAATACTGATAACGTGAAAAATATTGAAGATTTTACGAATATTAGCGATACATTTGATTCGAGTTATAGTATTATAATATGTCATCGGTGGTCACAGGGTGACTCCCATCGTATTCAAAGTGTTAATCTCGATTGACTGCAAGAGAAAAGAGTGACACCCAGTTGATTAGACTATGCATTCAAGCGTTATTGTTCCGATGCAATGTCAGTTGCAACGTCGAGTTAGATTGACCTTGCACTTTAGAGACCCGCCTGGAAAATGTTCCCTATGCGTCAGACAGTTTCATCGAGTTGCTACGATCATACTTGTTCTTTTCCATTCTTTCCTTCAGCTGCAATCTGCATGTTACGGCCTTGAACCGAGTAGCTCCAATTGGATCACGCAAGAATAGAAATTTGCATGCTACAATAAATCGGATAATCAATTATCTGTACATTCCTCTCCCCATCAATTTTCGATCACCATCCTCCTTCGCAATGTTGCAATATCCACGGAATTATTTAACGAGTGTCACGAGACCATTTATTATTAAATTATTAACACTATTACTACCGAACATATACTCAGCTATACATTTATTTATCTGCGAATTATAGCTGGAGGATTGAAATTCATTAATGGGTTTAATTATGTGGATTATGAACATAAAATGTGGGTACATTAAATTCCAAAGAATGTGGCGTAATATATTCAGATAATTCTAAGAAAAATTGCAGACCACTTATTTCGACTGCTTTTGCCAGTAATCGATGAAAAAGGATGAATGTTTTCATTTAAAAATCATAAAATGCTCGGACTATTTTATTTCCATTCAATGATTTAAAAAGCTTCGATGAAAACCAGATTATATCGCACGCGAGTTAATACGTCCTTGTAAAGGAAATGTGAATATTATGTGACTGAAAAAAAACTATAACGAGCAGAAATACGGTAACAGGGGTTTTTCTTTATAAAAATATTCCAATGCGAAATGGCGGAGATCACTCGAGCGAGCAGCGCGAACGCGCAACTGGCAAAGGGATGAATACAAACAGAATCATCAACCGAGGAGTATTCTACCATAATTTATGGATCACGAGAATGTTTTACCGCGAATTACTGAAATTAACATTTAATAAGTAAATGAATTGATTAATTAACTAATTCTGTTTATTAATGTAAACAGCTATTCTTTAATTTCGATAACGAATTGTTTCATAAATTATCCTCATATTGAATATAATTCAATTGTATGATGAGTGTTACGATCCTTGATACTTATATATATATATATATATATATATATATATATATATATTTATTTATACAAATTATTGAATCACGTGATAAGAGACGAGAAACAAATAACGAAAGGACTTTAAAGTATCCTGGCATAAACAAACAATTAAAGTAGAAAAACGAGTGAAAATTGATTGGAAAGTATTATTAACATCGAAACGAGATTCTGCGGAAGAAGGTGCCATTTCTTGGATTGAAAAAGTGCGGCTTGTACCGTTAATAACGAGTAAACCCATTAGAAAGGAATCGGTCCAAGGCAGACGGATTATCAGCGCAAGTATCACGGTCGAGGTGATAGAGTGCTAAAACGAGACTGGAGATCTGGCGTTTTCGAACGGGCGGCGTACAAAACGGTGTATAAAACGGTGGATGGTAAAACGATCGGTTGTTGTATGGCGGGGGAAATGGTCAGTTGGCAGGGGAATAATAACGAGCCAGACGACACGGCCACGAAGTCAGAGAGCGGACGAGGCTTTATAAATCGCGAGGATGTTCGCCGGTTTCGGATCAGTGATACTTCGTCCACGATCAATCGAACTCTCGCCGTTTAATGTGAGCTCAATCACGACGATCGTACGATCGACGAAAATAGACACGTGTTTATCATTTGCCCGACGTTTCCCCGTGAAAATTACGTAGTGTTAGTTTCTTCCCACGATTCTTCTTTTCTTCACGAAAAAAAGAAGTAGCTTTCGAATCGCGATCGGAAGAAGTGTTCTTGCCGAGAAGAGTGTGTCGGAGCACGTTGGAAATTCGCAACTGCGAATGCAATCTACTGGGAAAATTCAACCAGCATCAATAGTTTGTTTGGAGTTCTACGAATGTGAGTGATTATTGTACAATTTGTATTAAAATATGATCGATACTTTTTGGTGAATTCTATTATTATTTTCACTTCTTGGAACCGGCTGTTTATTGTGATATCGAAAATGAAGATATTGCTAACCGGTAACGAGTTAACTCGGGTTTGTATTGAACTGTCTCAGAAAGTTGATGCCGATTTTTAAGGAAAGTTTTAAGGCAACTTTTTTATATGTCTTTTATATTGCATTTTTTATGCAACTTGAAGATCCCATCTTCCCAAAACTTCTCAAGTTTTTTGCCGAATCTACTGAAAATCGGTGCGAACTTTCTGGACAAATTAATACACACATCAGATTTGCAATTATCAAAACTCGAAGCATTGTATGTTTTATTTATGACGTTGTTGATTGTGTTGGATAGTGTTTGTGTTATTATAACATTCATTATTTTTCTGGATATGTAGCTTTTTAATCGCATATTTTGCCTGTTGATTTCATTATATTGGGTTGAGTCATAAATGAGTTCCGTTTCTTAAAATAAAATTGATTCGTCAATAAAATGAAATATGGATATTAATCTAATATATTCGGGGTCATTATTAATAACTTCTTGCTGTTGTTAAGGCAATTTGCTGATTCTCCTTGCATAAAACTGGCGGTTTTGAATAAAAGAAACTCCTGGACGAACAGAACTTATTTATGACTGAGCCCAATATTTATATTTACTATTGGAAATAACATCGCGTATGTAATCCGAGTCTCGCATAATGCGATTTTTATAATGCGATCTTTCTGTGGGACCGAACTCCCGCGTTATACGAGGGTTAACTGTACACAATATTATTATGGCGTGGGATGATAAGAGACGTTGTTTTTCATTAACGAGTACGCGGTAAACTTATTCTGCATGCGCGACATCCATCAATGTTTCGTCGCTGATAATTATTTTGCATCAATGGACGAATAACAATATACGATAATTTAACCAATAATAGATTAATGAGGAAGATCGAATCAACGTGATATTAAACGCGTTCGCTCGATTGGATCAAATTCAATTATATTCAATTATATATTGAAATCAAAATTATTTCTATCTCACGAATTTATCAAAATAAATCGATGGACATTTTTACTTAATTTCTTCATTGATAACGAGTTAAATGTTCTGCTGGCATGTTCTATGCTTAATTAAATCCATAATTAAATCCATTGATCCAGCATTTTACATAACCCAACCATAATTTATATATAAAGAAATGTATAAATATACCGATTATATCTTCGGTAATTTTAGTGTCAAAAAAGAAGTTGACCTTGAATTATATACTGAATCGCTGATTTTAATTATTAGCATAATAATTGAGTTAAAGAGTTTGATTATGTTCTACGTAATTAAAGCAATTCATGTCCGCCGACCAATAAAATCCTATTACGACATCGATAGTCCTTAACGTCGTCCTATTGGAGGATATTTCAGAATAAATGAGATTCCGAATTGTACTCTGCGAAGAACTGTTTGAATGTACAATGAAAATATTGTTCGCGTTTAAAAAGAGGTACATTTTAGAAGAATTATGCATGGAAGAAAAGAAAAGTCTTTGTTTCTTCGAGATTAAACTATTATATAATTACTATATTATAAAATGCATTATGTTGCTCTATAATTACGAGTCATAACACAATCATAAATATTCCATGGAAATTTAACACTAGAACTACCGGACGGTTTAAAAAGACTTGTCCGTCATTTTTAGTTAAATCATTCGAATATAGCTCAGCGAATTGTTTAAGATTTGATATACTTTCATTCTCTATACATAACGCGAATAATTGAATCCATTAATTAACTTCATTCCTCCAACCATAATGTATAGATACATAAACGTGTAAACGTAACTGAGTATATGTTCGGTAGTTCTAGTGTTAAAATCTTCAGGAACTTTTTGGCCGATCCAATATTTTCCTTTGAGGCACATGAAACGGTCGATCGCAAAGAGTTAGCACAAAGCCTTTTTTGTTACTCATATCCTCGGAATTGTTCAAAGATTTTGAATGTGTTGGCTGAAGTAGCCATTGAAAAACAAGAGCCTACCGTAAACGCGTTCTTCTCATCGATCCTTGCAAATTGGATTGCCGCTAAAACGTCGGGGCTATCTTAGAGCTTACGAAGTAGTGTTCAGTGCCGCTGGGAACGGTGCAAACTTTAGTGAAGTGTGTGAATTCTGACGTTTCCCTAACCCAGCAAACTCGGTTGTACATCCTGGCTATTGTAAATATTCGATAACAATATCATCAACTATGTAACGTGATTTATAAAACCATCCATTTCAACTCGATTAACGAACTCAAAAATGTACACAATTTGAACATTATTTCCAAGGACGTCTACCGACGGAACGTGAGTACCAACACTGGAATAAAAAAAAAGAAACGCGCACCTTCCGCGTGTAATATGGGCTGTTTTGGTTGACTGATTCCACTAACGACAAACTACAGCGAAGCCTCTTTTTAAGCGATAGATGCTTTGCACAGAAATCCGCATAAAGAATCGCACAAAAAGGATATAATTTCTTTCTTTGCAAAATTAGAGACAATTCTTTGAGAGAAAACATAAACGTAACTTCAAAATCGCATTAAAAAGATACGCGTAAAGAGGGACTCGATTGTATGTTTTTGTGTACATAATGCACAGAAACGTATTATTATTAAGAATTCTTACACGACTCGATCACCCAAGTAATACACATTCATAAATTGTAAACCATATCGATTCTCACTGTACAATACATTGCTAGCCATTTGTGATACAAGCACATATGTTTGCATGCACTGTTCAATTTGCAACGGTATATGCATTCAAGTGCACAATTAATCTGCAAACATTACATTCATGCCAATGTGATCTTATTTGTCCAAAGGCTCCGTTTCAGTAAGCTAATTATGCACATCATTGTTATAAAGGCAAAATTTATTAACCAACGTATTAATGAATCGAGTAACAGACGCTTTTGTATTTCCTTTATAATACAATTTTAATACTCGCCAATTAAAATATTTTCATATAGCAAGACATTTATATATATTTATATACCCTGCCCGTACTGTCTAACAAAATTGTATTTATTAAATTATTATATTTAAGTTAAATAATATTATCTCTATAACAAGGATATCTACGACTATGAATTTAACACAGAGTTCGTTGAAAGCAACAGTAGTTGCAGTAGTTACGGACGGACACGGTCAGGCGGTCAGCCATTGCTCTTTTTAATATCCACACACCGTCTGCTTCATATTAAATCATATCGCACGAGAAAATGAAACCAGACAGTTCCTACTAGAAAACAGCAATTTTAAAAGAAATGTATCAAACCAAATTTACCAGTGTAACAACGGTATGCACATGGGTTTTTCTGTAACTAAACTTTGTTTTTTAAACCGCGCAATATAGTGCATATCGTGTCAAACACACGATGTGTTGTGATAAACAGCATTTGGGGCAGTACGTGCGAAATTACAATTTGCCGTTCGCATTCACGAAACAGGCACGTTTGATCTGTACGTGCACATACGTTTAGTACCAACATCAATTATCTACGGATATTCATATACGAATGCATGTTCTTGCATATGTATTGGTAGCTTGTCTGGAAGCATACATGCATGTACAGTGTGATGCAAACAAATTCTTGTAGTATTTAATTCGAGTGAAAATCTCTGAACGAAGTTAACATGATTTTGAGGTACATCAACCAGACTTTAACGCGTTAACTCTGTAATTCATATTTCGCTATTATATTTCGTAATTCATAATTCATATATCGGACGGTTTTATTGATTGTATTTTTCACCATCGGACGGCACTGTGTCCGAAATTAGAAAACCACCTTTAACGTAATAAAAATCGAGGTGAATAACTGAATAGTGGTATCAAAATTATTCAAATTTTTATTGGTTTTGGAACTGTAATTTAAAAACTTTTTTACTACTAGCAAGAACGATGTTGTATATTGAGTTGGCTATCTACATTAACTGCGTTTGAACCACCGGTGGTACACGCTGGTGTGAATGTGTTAGAACTTCGACGAAATAGTGATAATTGAAAAGGATTGCATTAAGATGTATGATTATTTTATACTCATGGTAGAAATATAATTTAGAAATCTCTATTTACTTCCCTTCGTATATTCAAGGAAAATATTAATATCTACTTAAAAGAATTCATGAATTACACTTGCAAATTTGTTTATGCTTATAAATAATACTACTTCAATCTGCAAGTATTAAGTAGAACAACTTGCTTATGTGAACATTTATTTTACCTAGAAAGCAAAACATCAGCTAATTTTTTATTAAGTAATTACTAATTGCATACTGTTCTTCTATCAAAGAACAATATACATATATGGAAGACTAAAGAAAAACCAGCAAGGTGGATTCCGATTTTTACCTCGAACGACTATTATTTACTAGTTTAAGAAGAAGCTGCGAAAAAAGGCGCAAGGATATAGCATCGTTGTATTCGTTATTTATTACACACATCTTCACATTTACAAGTTATTTCACTGTACATGAAGATGTGTATAGTAAATTACGAATACACCGATGTTACATCCGTATCGTCGCCTTGGGTATAGAACCGCGGCTATTCTCTGCAGTGTACACTGTACATTTGTAATTATAGATCTCACTGAAGCGCGAATGAAGTAAATGGTCGCGGAGAATACGCGATAACGATGACTGGAACGTCAGTGATATTCAATAAACAAGTTTTTCGCGAAGTCTCGTTTCTACGATATGCTTAAAAGCATGGAGAACGATAAGGGAGATCGCATTGCTATCACCATACGTATCTCACACTGTGCTCGCTGACATTCCGGAAGATTGTTTGATACGCGATTTTAGTGCTGCAATTTCTGCCGAGCGGTTTGCGAACATTAACACTAGAACTACGAAAGTAGTCGAAAGGACTGGATACAATATTTTGTATGTATCTCAATGGAAACTAATGATTTTACTGCATTTTCATCTGTTCGGATATTGCTGGATGTAGTTTTATGTAATAATTAAAAATGTAGAATTTAGAAACTATGGAAATTATTCATAAAAGATCGTTAGGATCGTCTTCCTAAGATTTAATTAGACTTCAATCTGACCTAATTCCGTGAAATTGTAGCTCAAGGAAAGATATTCAAGGAAGCACTGATTTATTTTGCTTGGCTGGAAAAATATACGGCGGTGATGGAATCGGTGATGTAAGTGGACTTGACTCTTAGATTCCGTAATACGTTCGTTTATGGTAAATATTGTAGAGCCACGACACCGTTTGATGTCAGTAGAATTTTATAGCATCATGTCAGCCATATATCATATAATCCCATAGCAAGGTTATGGATACAATCATTGATAGTCATGGAGATGAATTTTTTTCAAGGTCACGATAACCAAGGCTTACGACATCGTTTACATTATATAAATCCAAGAAAGGCCCTAGTGTCAATCATATGCTGTGTCGTGTGAAATATGTATATTACATTAATGTAAACACATCAAAATGATTGAATTGTTCCAAAGTTGAGTTTGACCCTTTACAACGCCGTTGATGACCAGATGAATCTCGTTTAGAAAGATTTCCTTTTTAGAAGAAATATGTTGATATTAATAAATATCATAAAACATGCATTATTTTTCAAGATATTTCTCTTATAAAAGATCGTACGAAGAGAAGTGAGGCACCAAAACGGGGAAATGCCGAATGATAAATAATAATCATTTTTAACTATTATGGGTAACGGAAAGTAATCAATTCGGAAACTAATGTAAACCATATGAAGTTTGTGGTCAAACCAATACGTTTTTTAAATTAATTTTTTTGCCGGGTTACAAACCAGTCACTCAAATTTCATTTGAAAACAAATCATTGTCATCGACGAGAATCACGCATATTCGATGGTATCCAATTACTTAGCTTAACTCGTATTACACGTGACAAGGGTGTAAATTGTAATGTTCGATGACGCGATGGTGCGGACCACATAAAACCTCGTTGATATATTCATTGTGTGACTATTGAAGTTGATGATTATCATCGCGCCTGCTCGCTAACAAGATCGAATTAATTGATAATTGGTGAACATTCACACGGGAGTATGAAAGTTTATGCCGCGTCACTACTCAGCCACCATGGAATTCTGTTACGTGTCCAATAATGGAAATTAATAACCGACTTAATGACATTTAAAGTCCAATGAGATAATATTACGTTGCAGAGGCTGAAATGAATATTGAAATGAATATTGAAAGTTTTACGAATATTAGCGATATATTTTATTCGTGTTTTAGTAATATTGGCGGCCATCGATGTCGGTGGCCTAATCGGCTAATATTTAAGTCGCTTTGTTTGAAAGTGGCCTGAAACCATTTTCGATGAAAATCAAGTTAACGTTTATAATGGTTACGCAAAGTTACAGTGTAACTTTTCAAACGTTAACTTCATTTTTTGAAACGTTTTAAATTTGTAACGTTTGACACGTTACATCATTTGATTTTTTGAAACGTTTTAACTTTGTAACGCTTAAAACCTTAACATGATTTTTGAAATAATAGACTCAGGCCAATTTGAACGGTTCATTTATAAAACTTTTAATATATTCGACGTTACGATAACGATGTAAATTAACTAATGTATCGTAGAACACTTAAACAGTTTTATTTTTAGAAGTTATATACTTATTTTTAGAAGTTACGGATGCGTATCGCGAAGCATCGCGTAACATGGATTCCGGCCCGGCGCTCAAAGTATTAAAATGAATTTAATAATTCATCCCCTCGAAACATTACATCTTACGCTTTCTACTCCTAAAGGATCCTGCTATACTCTGCAGAGCACGCAATTTGAAATTCCGCGTATTACAGGAATATTCTGCAGGAGAATTGCGAATGTAGCAAAAATGTATGGTTTTCTTTTCTGACAAGCTGTCGTGCCAGTATGGCGGAACATGTGCCTTTATATTAGTTCAGAATTCAATTCAAATTTCTTCCGTTTCTGGTTTATTTAAAAACATGACGTCAATCAATTACACACAAAAACAATTGGATTACAGAAGGTTGTATCAAAATCGTTTAAAACAAGTTTGTATAAAACAGAATTGAATGTATATATACATATATCTCAAGTCACTATCAACAATGACAAAGAATTTGATTAAAGTTCATCTGGTTAAAGCAGATAATTCTTAATATTATTTATAAATATTAACACGTTGAATATATTGTTGGTCCCCGGTGATCATCGCTGCTAACATTATTAAAACTGGAATAAAATATTATTGCTAATGTTCGTAAAATTTTCAATATTTTTAACGATATTATTACGATAACGATGTAAAGTAACCAATGTATCTTAAACAGTTTTATTTGTAGACTTTATACAGACGTATCGCGATGTATCGTATAACACGGATTTCGACCCGGCATTGAACGTGTTAAACGATATTATATCCTGACACTTTTCTAACACTCGCATGAAGCACACTGAATAACCCCCGCCCCCATTTCATTCGACTTCCGGTCCATTGTTCAACGGTGCAATGGATGCAGTTAAACGATCCCAAAGCGGCATAACGCTTTGGGAATTGTTGCACCGGCAAGAATGTGCTGCCGTCAAACCTTGCACCTAAAGAGTAATGATTTCCGTGGACCTCGGCAATTTTTTCTACCCGAATTCTCACAACGATCTGTTAACACTAGAACTACCAAAGGGGTCAAAATTACTTGTCCGCCATTTTCAGTTCAATTATACGAATATACGATGACACATTGTTCCGGGTTTTATTAACTTTTATTGTATATACATAAAGCAAAATCATAAATTTTCGATGTGCCTTCTAGAAATATCTTGCAAGATATACATTTTTGGAGATATTTATTGAAATCACTATATGTTTTATAATAATTAATAGATTTGTTATTAGATTATGTAATACATATTACGATAGATATATCATTAATTCTGGATAATTTTTTAGCTCAGAGATATCAATATTTTTCAGCTCAGAAATGTCTACATTTTTATCAGTTTCGAGTCCCTTCGTAACGAATTTCAATAGCTCTTTATTAATTGAGTAAATATTAATTTTTATACTGCGTAAAGTTTAAATGAGTGTATGAAACATATCAGAATATTTTTCGGTTGATAAACGTGTTTATTTATTTGGCCCAATTCTGCAAAATCATACGGTTCTCCAACAAACTCCTTTGTCGATGTAGTAATTAAAAGTACACCATTCAATAATTTGGTCGACAATCGCTGGGCATTACAAAGCATCCAGTTCTTATTAACGATATAAAAGAATAATAGAAAAACGGTAGAAAATCTCTGTAGAAAATCGAACAAAACAATTATTCGATATTGATTACACTTCGGAAAAATATTTCTTTCAACTCCCGAGTGCAATTCATTATTAATTACACAAATAATTAGTAGATTTCGAATAAATACCGATTGTCCGATTTACTCGGAAAAATACTTCTTCAACACTAAATTCATAAAATAATAATCGACAAACGTCAAATAGTTCGAAGGTCATTTAATAAGCTCGATGAATTTTCTCGGAGAGAATCAAATCTCTAAGAAACAATGAATATTTTGATAGATCAATAATCTTCGATTATTTTTAATTCGCCTGGTTTAAACGCGTATGAAATTTTCGTGTGTATGTCAGAATAAAAAAAGAAATTCGAAAAATTCTGCTCTCGCATGTTAATATTCTCGAAGGTAGTTAACAAATGTAATGCTCGGTTCATTATCCGGCGAAAGTGTTAAACGCTTGCGATTCTTAAGATATGCGAAGCACGTGCCGTCCTTAGGACAACGTTCAAAGTTGGCTATGCTGGATTAAACTTGTTAGAAATTCTATGGGAGTCAAAGTTAATTCGCTTAATAATTTCCAAGCCTCGTTTTGCTCTCCAATCTTTTTATCTTTTTAGGAAGGCCAACTGACTTTGCACTTTTGGGGTACCTTCTAATTAACACTAGAACTACCAAGGGGGTCAAAATGAATTGTGTACCACGTTTAGTTAAATTATTCATACAAAATACAGTTTCAAATAATGTCGTGCTATTCTCAAGGTTTTGAACGATTTATAACTATAATATAATATTAAATAATATAATTCATATAAAAGCGGAGGTTGTAATTTTGAAATTGTCTCTATAAAAAGTCTACGTACTCGGAAATCGAAATAGGTATTAAAAATCTATTCAAAAAGCTAGTTCTGTGAATGCACTTCCACACGTGAAAGTTGACTAGAAAATACTGCTTAAGCGTCAAATCGCAAAAAGCTCGAAGCTAACCACCGAAGAGACTTTCATGATAAGCAAACGATCAGAAGATGGTAAATTGAGGGGGTGGAATATTATCGAATATCGATTTACGCGATGCAGTTTGCATCCGACCCTCTCGTTAGCTCGGCGCAAGGATTGCCACACAGATATCTAAATGACGATCGATCAAAGTAAAGGGGAGGAGCCGATATCGCGAAATTTTAAGCCTTTACATTGGTAGCATGCTGGGAGAAAGGTACCCTACTGGTCGCAATTTTTATGAAGCGAACAACGCATATAATTCTAATATTCATATTAAATCGCAAGTGTAATAGATTTATACATCTATCAGCATCTGAAACAACATGAACTGTTTTAAGTCCTTATTCTACTTAAAACGATAAATTCAAGATGAAATGCGCGGAAAATATTTCTGTGAATAATAAATCGAATTTAATAAATTAATAAACCTATTTTACCTAATTTAATAGATCCACCAATATTTAATTTAATAAACCTATCAATATTTAATTGAATAAATAATAAATCATAATGTTTTCGTGAAAGAGAACGAAACGCAACTTAGAGATAACTTGAATCCGTGGAATTTCAATAAATATAATAAACGTGTGTCACGTATGTCGGATAAACTTTTGTGGTGTCCACTCAGCTTCAAGATAGGAAGCTAACAGACACAGTAACATTTCACTGGCAAATCTATTTTTGTATCTTGTCCATGACACTGATACGCGCAAACACGAACTGGCTTTATCTACTGCAGTTATTATAGTCCGGCGACGTTGCCAGTGCACAAATCACCAACAACTTTTTTACTTTTTTCATGTACTTTCTCGAAATTGGTATACGTTCATTGCATTTATTACTCCGTGTGTGCGTCGGGCGCAGTTCCTATGCTGATGTAATTTTCACGCCCATCGAATGTCTGATCCGTTCTTTTAATCCCCTTAAATATGTTTCCCTTAAAAAGAAATGTTTTTCGTTTCTCACGCGATCGCCTTTTAAAGATCATTGAAACAAATGATAATCTGGATAACAGATTATTACTATTATTATTATTACATTGTATTATTAATAATATCGTGGATAATACCTGCTATGGAAAACAATATGTTTTTACGTTTTCAATTTAATTCTATACTTTTAAGTAGAATAGGAACTTAACGTGTTCAGACGATTTAATTATTAATTATTATTTATTAGATTTACAGTTCTCTGAAAGAGAAGTCTTAAGTTTACATAACATTTAATAACACACGGTAATTCTTATTAATTAGCCGTAGAGAATAACAAGCGTTACCTTTTCATTTCGAATCTATCTTTTTAAGTAGAATAAGGTCTCAAAGCGTTCGCATACGTTAATCATTAATTAATATTTAATAGGCTTACAGTTCTCGGAGAAGTCTTGCATATACAAAATGTTTCATACACACACCGTAATTGGTATCAATTAACATTCTGCATTCTGCATTCAGTTTAATGTTAATAATTCCAATGCAACGACCGAAGCCAACCGGCTCGGATTGTGTTTGTTTTTTTCCATAAATGCGATAAGAAAGAATGCACAACTATCAATCACAGTCAATCATTCAAGCTGACCCTGAATGACTATCATATCTCGCGAGCTTGCATATCAATATCGTTACAGTAGCAGTGTCGACATTATTAGCTATTTAACCAAGACATATGCTACAGAATTCAATCGAATCATATCGTATCATTTATACCAGACACGTGTATCCGGCGTATAATAAATCTTCGATTATAATTCCGTGAAGTTATCCAGATAATGAGTCTATAATACAGTTGATTGACGTCATTTAAAAACGTTACTGATTACAAACACTGCTTTCGTCATGCTCGATTTATTAACGCTAGAACTACGGACAATATACTCCGTCATATTCATATTCAGACATACCGTCTTGAAAAATAAAGACATGGAAAAAAAAAAGAAATTAATCGACTTAATTACGTTCATTACGCAAAACTGAGTTGCAACATATCTCAGAAAATGGAACCTTATAAATTTGAGCATTTTTTATGATATTAACACACGAACTACCAAAAGAGACCAAATGAATTGTCGAGTTGTAAGCATAAAATACTCCGATTAACTTCTTCCGTCAGAAATGAGTTAATTAAAAAAATATAACACCACGCTTATTACTACGTATTTATCGTATTTAAGAAGTATCTTCATTGTCTTCTTATGTGTTGGATGCATATAAAACGAATTATGACATAATCCGCGATCTCTGAAGTCGTATAAAAATGTGATCGGAATATTCTTGTATTTGTCTGTTTGTAACGCATACTGGAATGTTGTAACGGGTGGATTAATGGGGTATCCAGAAACACGGTAATCCATATAATCAGATTATTTTCCTCGCCCCCTACGCCCCCCCATCCACCAACTGGTTTTAGTAAATGCCCTGAAATTCATCGTGGTATCGGCGGGAATTTCCTGCGTTACGTAATCGTGGATAATTAACCGATACCACCACAAATAAAGCGATACAGCAATGGTATCGCCAATTAAAGATTATACACCAGTGTTGGTATTACGTGATCACTTTTTCAATCGAGCTTATTGTTTTTTAATTTATACAAATCTTCGGAAAATGTCCGAGGTCGTAAAAATAAGGACCACCCTATTCTACTTGACGGTAGAATACTTAATAAAATGCATATTAAATCACGTAGACATATTCATACCTGATGGCAAATAAAAAAGGGGTTACAAAGTCACTTCTCATGTTATAAAGGTATCATATTCATATTCAAGGAAACAGCTTTATCATCGGCTATGCTCTCACAATAGTACCATCTTAACGTTATGTAACATGCGTAAGTAGAAAAGGAAAATGTAAAGCGGCTTAGATCCTTTCTACTTTTAAAGGGACACGTTTTTTGCGGAACATCTTCTTCATTAAATATCAGGAATTCCACGACGGATTGAGAATATACAAAATTCACGAATGTATTGCATGAAAACGTAGCATAAATATAGGGTGGCTACCACGATGTAATATAATTAATAACTGTAAACTTGACAATGGATTTCCCGAAAGTTTACTTTTTGTTAGTTACCACGTTTTACGTGATTAATCCCGTTTAGCGGGATTTTTATATGGCGTCCTTTCTCTGGTATTCAATTCCCGCGTTATACGAGGGTTATCTCGTATGAGCGGAGAAGTAGAAGGAAAAACGGATCGACGTGAACCGCGAACTTGCTTTTACTGAATTCCGAAGGAACGATACGAAAAAACAAATGTCTCCTGGAAAAACCCGCGTGACTCGCTGGAATTTAAGTCTTTCCAGTTCTGAATTTACCGCTATATCTACTTGTGCATATTTACTCATTCAAATGTAAGTTGATACTAATTATTAATAAGAATCCTACAAGTGAGCCGTTTATTTTGAAATCTTTCCATAATTATTATAAACGTTAACTTGATTTCTTGCAAAATCCACTTGGATTACTTTCGAAATAAACGCCTCGATTAATAACTTCTATACGCGTAATATTTAAAACAATCATTCGTCATATTTCTTTATAAGAAGCAAAACAGCATTCCTTGTTTCTTAGCATTCTTTAACTACTCAACGTAACACGAGGTGGTCTACTTGCATATCAATGCCGCTCTTTGAACTCTAATGTGACATATTAGAATCTAAATCAAGCCTCAGCTTCAATGATAATTAACTAATTAAGTAATAAATCAGATTCTTTCAGTTAGAATGAACAAAGTTCGATATTACTTAAGTGAATAAACTGCCAGCCATTTACTTAACTCAATCACCATATAATTGCGTTATTGAACATTGACCAACGCATTTCAAAATATGCAATAACTTTGTCAACACAGTCCTCGCTAAAAAGACGATCTTCAGAGTATTCTCGATTAATGTTAATAAAATGTGTATCGCGAGGGATCGTGTAACACGGATTTCAGTCCGGCAGTCAACGTGTTAATAATACGCTATGTTGTCCAGTACTCAGTAAAATAACGCAGTAATAAACTTACACACGAATTGATAGTAAAAATCTAATAGCACTCACCGATAGAGCGCAGAAAGTTTTACAATAATGTCAGGAATAGCCAGTTAACCTGACGTATGTCGACGACCGAAGGTAGAGAGTTGAGATCCAATACCGTAATGGTGGAGCAAACTCGGAACACTGGCTGTCTTGTAAACAATACGCGCCGTCTGTAACTACAAACGCTTTCGAATACCTTGGCAACCAAAACATGCTCTATCTAATTTGGCAAACGTACGATTCGTACACACGATAACTCTTAAACCTCAATATCTCTACATTTCTAGGATTCTGAATATTTTATACCTTGGGAAATTTTCGGTATATTGCTAATTGTATGTTTTATGAACATGATCATTTTTCAATAAATATTTCTACGTATCTATGGTTCTGAATAATTTGTATTTGTGAGATTTTTTGATATATTGACAGTTATGTATTTGATGAACATGATAATTTTTGAAATAAATATTTCTACATTTCTATGTGTTTTTTTGGGTATTGGCTGTATATAATTTGTTGATAATTTCAACTATAAAATAAAGAAGTTTTAATTTTACATTTGGTCTATATACAGCCGATTTATTATATTTATTATTTATTTATATATTTTAGTAACCCTTGAACAGAAAAGTTTTCATATTTCCATATTTCGGAAACTGTTTCACTTTTGGAGAATTCTTCTTTATTAATATCGTAATTGTGCATCATTCAAAACATTGTAATTAACACAATATTCTTTTAAATTATATTTCGCATAACAAGGATTTAGTGAGAAAGAAAACAACCGATGAAAACTGAAAAATGAGAAATGTACTTCTTACGTAGTAAATGTAAATTGCTTCCTTAACTCTCCGAAAGTCCAATCGAGTAACAGCAGGTGTTGCGAACGTTCATCCAATCATTAACTGTCACATGCGAATTTCGATGATTTGTGGCGTTGATTTAGAAGTCAATTTACGTGTAGTAAGCGCATTCATATCGCGATAAGCCAATAAAGAATGATTCTTAAAACTGGGACGAAGCAAAATGCTTTTTTAGTTGAAAACAGAAACAAATCATAAAGCTATCGCATGCTTCAGCGAGAACTAATTTCGCACGAATTTATTCTTTAACAAATTTACCGTTCCAAGTGCAAGACGTACATTCGAATAATTTGATTAACAATCGCGGACCAGTCATCTTATTATTAACCCATTCATTGAGCTAATAAATTCTACATAAACATTTATATCAAAAACACCTAAAAGACTCTGTATTTAAATCACCTAAAATTGTTAAACGATACGTGGGAATTTTGGAATGATAAATTGATTGGCCAATTCAAGCATTTCACGTGTGAGACAAAATCTAATATGTATCATGAAAGTGAAAACTAAATGTGGAAACTGCGAACAAAGATGGAACGTGCTCTTCTCGAACAATTATGGTACCAGCAAAGAGCTAGGCGCTTTTTAACGAGGACATTTTTCTTCGGGCTATTAGACCGGAGGATTATCGTAAAAGAGAACGATTTACGTATAAAACGGCACTAAGCACTACGCGATATACGCGTCCTACGTGACACGATGAAATGAGATCGGACAATAATTGCAATGTTAGCCTTTCGATATTATTAATGAAATTTGATTCAAGTTTGGCATCAATTTGAATTGTTCAAATATTTTTAACAAAAACGTTTTATAGGGTGCAATTATCCCTTGAGAAACATACGATTTTTTCGTTTCCTTCGGTTATCTCTGAAACTATAAAAGATGTAAAGAAAGTTAAGTAATAATTTGAATGGTACTCTGGGTAAAATAAAATTGGGCTAAAAAATTCGAAGTAAAATATTATTTTTGGAAGGCCTTTCAAACTTTGGAATTTCTGTGAGGCTGTTTTAATACTTCGAGGTCGAAAGTACCATTAAAATTATTACTTAACTTTATTTATATATTTCTTGACGTTCTGGAAATAATTACGGAAAGCGAAAAACACTTTTCTTTTAAGGGATGATTTCACCCCTTAAAACCGTGTTTGGGCATCAATAAAAAATACAAGTAGCTTTGTAATCAGGCTGAAGTGTTTACTGTCGATTATTGTAAATTATATAAAGTATCGAAATTTTGTCAAACTTATTATACATATTTTGTATAAAAAGGGTATTTAATTTCAAACGTGCGAACGATCTGAGTTGATTCGAGTGCGCTGACGATGCGGCTTGTCTCGTCGGAAGTTTTTAATACGGCGAAAGCCTTGAAATTTCTATCATTACGTCGAATTACAACTCTTTCCCTTCGTAATTAGTTACGGATAATGAGGTAATTTCAAAGTTGTACGCAGTATCTCTCCTGAAACTTATTTAACTTTTCCTCGCACTTATTTAAGACATTTAACGCCATCGAAATAATTCGTTCTCAACACCACACTTAATGCCCTTCGTTATAACTCTTAGAAAACACAGCCAAGGAATAAGGACACTCTTCTGAAATTACTTTCCACGAAAAAGTAAAACTTTCATTAAGAATTATGGCCCTCATTTATAAACGATTATAAATGCGCTGTAAAACTTCCTCGGGAACATTTTTTATCCTGAATCGTGATACCAACTATAACTTCTCCCCCAGATACGCCAACAATATAATCTTGCCAAAATTTATTAACTAATTACAGACATTTTTGTTCATAAAAGATACTCCGATTACAACGATATTCGTAGTTACATAAATCAGTCGTCATCCACAGAAGTACTTCCATTAATTTCGAGTCAAATTCACTTTCTATATTCGTTTTTTTGGAAAGTTTACAAAGTTGCTCATTGAGGAAAACATTTTCTATTTCATGCAACTTGGTTCAAAAAATAGATGTTCGGTTATATTCATTGTTCGAAAAGGATTTATTTGGCTACGATTCTAATATCTTTTCTACAGCAAGGCAAAGTGCTCGGTTCCATTTACTATCACGGACTAATTGGTTTGATCACTAATTACATTACTGCACGATAAGGCTCAATGCTTTTTGCTAGTAGTTCAGGGCATTGAATTAATAACGCAATTTACTGGCACTGCTCGCAAGCACGTTTTTGCAAATATTTCTGTACTACGTGCACTGTTTTTTCGTTACTTTCAACTCCGACTATAAAAGTAATTTTAACGTGGAAACTTTTTTTTGAAACGCTCATCGAAAATTGCCATGGAAATATTCTCGAAGGGTTGCTTCGTGATATTGTATAATATAATATATTCGCCGGGTGTGACTAAATGTTATTATTCTCAGAAAGATTACGTTTACGAAATTAAATGGAGAACATGCATTTCATTATTTTTTAAATATTTAAGTACGAGAATATTTGTTCGCTGTTACTAAGTTTCACGGTATTCCGGATTACTGTGGACGCCATATTATCCTCCGGGGATTGAGAAAATGAACATCCAAAGTGTAGCTTACTGTTGGACCAGAATTTAAATCAAATTCGGGAATAATTCGCGCAGACCGAGCGTATAATTTATTTCCTGCTTCAGGCGTAACCTTTTGACATTTCTGTCAATTTGGCAAATTCCCGATTATTTTGTGTAATATTCACTATATTATCGTCGGAATTAAAACGTATTATGTTTTAATGCGGTAGATTCGAAAAGGTATATACATATATATATACACAAAAGGTAAAATGTATAAATAATACATATGTATGTATATAAAAAAAATGTTTAATGTACTTCTTTCGACAACAAATCGTCCTAGAATATGTTTATACATCATTTACCATCGATTTGGGTTGTTTAGCAGCAAAATTGGCGACTTTGAATTTTTGACAATTTATGAAGGTATACCCCTTCACATTTTTGCGATTTTGGATCGACCCATTTTTTGGCCGAAAAAATTTTTAAACCACTTCTTCCGACCCAAAATCGTCATAGAATATGTTTATACATCATTTACCATCGATTTGGGCCATTTAGGAGCGATTTTGGCGACTTTGAATTTTTGACAATTTTTGAAGGTATACCCCTTCACATTTTTGCGATTTTGGATCGACCCATTCTTGGGCCGAAAAAATTTTTAAACCACTTCTTCCGACCCAAAATCGTCATAGAATATGTTTATACATCATTTACCATCGATTTGGGCCATTTAGGAGCGATTTTGGCGACTTTGAATTTTTGACAATTTTTGAAGGTATACCCCTTCACATTTTTGCGATTTTGGATCGACCCATTTTTTGGCCGAAAAAATTTTTAAACCACTTCTTCCGACCCAAAATCGTCATAGAATATGTTTATACATCATTTACCATCGATTTGGGCCATTTAGGAGCGATTTTGGCGACTTTGAATTTTTGACAATTTTTGAAGGTATACCCCTTCACATTTTTGCGATTTTGGATCGACCCATTTTTTGGCCGAAAAAATTTTTAAACCACTTCTTCCGACCCAAAATCGTCATAGAATATGTTTATACATCATTTACCATCGATTTGGGCCATTTAGGAGCGATTTTGGCGACTTTGAATTTTTGACAATTTTTGAAGGTATACCCCTTCACATTTTTGCGATTTTGGGTCGACCCATTTTTGGGCCGAAAAAATTTTTAAACCACTTCTTCCGACCCAAAATCGTCATAGAATATGTTTATACATCATTTACCATCGATTTGGGCCATTTAGGAGCGATTTTGGCGACTTTGAATTTTTGACAATTTTTGAAGGTATACCCCTTCACATTTTTGCGATTTTGGATCGACCCATTTTTTGGCCGAAAAAATTTTTAAACCACTTCTTCCGACCCAAAATCGTCATAGAATATGTTTATACATCATTTACCATCGATTTGGGCCATTTAGGAGCGATTTTGGCGACTTTGAATTTTTGACAATTTTTGAAGGTATACCCCTTCACATTTTTGCGATTTTGGGTCGACCCATTTTTGGGCCGAAAAAATTTTTAAACCACTTCTTCCGACCCAAAATCGTCATAGAATATGTTTATACATCATTTACCATCGATTTGGGCCATTTAGGAGCGATTTTGGCGACTTTGAATTTTTGACAATTTTTGAAGGTATACCCCTTCACATTTTTGCGATTTTGGGTCGACCCATTTTTGGGCCGAAAAAATTTTTAAACCACTTCTTCCGACCCAAAATCGTCATAGAATATGTTTATACATCATTTACCATCGATTTGGGCCATCTAGGAGCGATTTTGGCGACTTTGAATTTTTGACAATTTTTGAAGATGTACCCCTTCTCATTTTTTCGATTGTAAACATGTGTATATAAATATACAGCATATATAACGCATTACAATGCGGTATATACAAGGCATTAAAAAAACCAATTGCCACCGATATATATGCTATTAAAACAACCAACAATCGCGACTGAATTCTATCCGTACACAAATGGTGTTCAATCAGTTCACTTTTTACCAAGAATATATTCAAAGACTACGGCGCAGAACGAAAATTACGATGACATTTTTCTTGGCGCACCTTTCGCTGGAGGAAGATGAAATTCGTGACATCGCGACAATTCTATTCCTTTGCGACCCTGGAGATTTTCCTTATAAATATTAACATAACGTGGGGCAGGAGAGTAACACGCGGGTCTTGAGACAGGAAGTAGAGGAATATTGTACGCCAGGCAATATTCTCCTTGAAGCTGGCAAACCGTGAAGTAGAACTTCAGAAGTAACCGGTATCTAAGAATGAAAAATCCACGGACTAACTAATCTATTTAAGTTGATACCTTTATACTTTAATTAACCCTCAACAGCTTCATTTAATTTTGAAGTCACACACTCGTCTATCCGTATCTTTCTTAATCATATTTGAAGCAACATAGAATGAAAAATAAAATATTACATAGTTAAACTATATTATTAAGATAATTTCATTCTTTCTTTCGCGGGATTAATGATAAGATTCCTTCATTCATAAATATTCCAATAAATACTGGCGATAAGGGTCAGGAAATGGTTTTACACATTCCTGACAACGTACTTTCGAGAGCCCGTTCTACTCCATCCAATCGTAAAACGTGCCATGCCGCTATAACGAGATTTTATACCCTCACCCACGTCTTCCTTCGTTTTTTTTTCTCCAGCGAAGCTTCGACGGAGTTCTTCGTAACGTAAAACGTCCAGAAAAACCGATTCGGAAGTAGAAAATTCCAACTTCACCTTGAAATCTTCCATCTAGTTTTCTATGCGTTTGGTGAACCGACACTGTTCACAAATATACATTATATACGTGTTTTTAACTCGGAAGAACTCTGATACGTGATTTATAGAAAGATCTGAGAAACTTATGTCCTTTCCTTGCTTTACAGGTTTTGCACTCGAAATTAACCCGTTTGCAGATCATATTCACCTTCTTGCATTACAAATTCACCATTTCGCAAATTACTTTCCTTTTTAGAAATCATATTCACCTTGTTGCAAATCCAGCTTTTCTACAAATTTGTTTTCCTACGTTATTGAAGTAAAAATACAATCCAGTGGAAAGTGGAAGGGTGAGTATGATCTGCAAAAGGGTTAATTGGAAGTACAAAACCCGTATCGTAATTCTGCCTTTATTGAAATTCGTGATTCAATTTATAATATATTATGTGTTGAAAGAATTACTTCCAAACATGAACACCAAAGACAACAGAGAAAGACCAACACTTAAACACAAATACATAAAACAGAAATGGCAATACAACTGAACTCAAACAATATCAGTTGGCAGCGAGTGCGTTGAAGTTAAGTGCATCCATCTTTCACAACAATAAGTCTTAAGTCCCTGCGTAACAAATAAAGATATACTTCGAAACAAACTAATCATCCCGCGCACAAGAAATATGGAAATAAGTTTAAAGACAATAGAAATTGTTTTCGGTGATATTACTCTCAGGATTCGAAGTTTCCGAAAACTTCATTCCAAGCAACCTGTTGGCAAACGTAACCCCCTTGCATTACACGGATTTCTATTAGAAACGCAAATCTAGCACTGACGTACAAATATTGAGTCTGCCCGAAAATTCGTGCGGTTTACATAATTTGTTTGCAACGAAATATAACAACTTTTATAAACATGATTCATATACCTCTGTAAGACGAAGATCCCTCGAAAGGGGAAATGGCGGGGGAGGCATAGCCCCGACGGGACGACAGGCCCTAAAAGGACCCGGAGTGGGGATGAGGGTCCGTCGCCCAGCCGCCGAGGGATAACGCGCTTAGAAGATATAGAATAGAGATCGTAGAGAGATCGACGAGAGGTCGAATAGAGATCGTAGAGAGATCGACGAGAGGTCGAATAGAGATCGACTAGAGATCATAGAACAGTCGGAGTATAGTTTTTAAGCGACTATAGGCGGATATAGATATAGCTCTGGCGATAGAAATATACGAATATAGCGGTTAGAGACTTGAGGATCAACCAACGTCGGCGTACGTTGATTCTTCTTATACCTCCAATGAAATAAATACTATATAACTCTTAATGTATTAATTGGAATGCAGTAATAACTTCGTTCAAAGTAGAGTAAATGCAGAGGTAGGATGAAGGTACCGGAAATTCACAAGATGATTATAATTTAATGTTTTAGTATCTGAAGGTAGCAGGCGTCACCTCGAGTGCTAAACATCGTTATCACGTTAGTCGCGAGCGAGCGAGCAAAATAATTAGAGCGGTCCGGTAATATAACTCGCGGAGGAAAGCCTATTTCGAACTAAATGGATAACCCTTAGATATTAATCGCCATGGTACACTCCACTCAAGCGATAGTGTCCATTTTTGATTCGCGGGTTTGGCGCCTATCGACAATTACATTATCAAACGAATGAGATCATTACTTTACTTAGCGCAAGCAAACGGCGGATGCAAATCGTTCGGCATTAATAAGTAATAAGACTTAGCGGCACTGCCGGCAGGCGACCAACTAATTAACGAAGGCGTAACGAACAAATCCGGTTAATTAGCTGACGCTTTTCCCTCAACACGACCGTTATCTTTTAGTTGATTCATTTCTCGTTCGATCATTAATTGCTACCTGAAAAATGTTCAAGCTTCTTGTATTTACTGTAAAAGGTTGTTCTGTTTGGTAATATTGAAATGATAAGTGTGTTCGCTTTATGTAAATGAAATAAGTAAGGAATTGTTTATGTTAGGTGTGATACGAATAACGATTGAAATCGGAGGTAATAAAAAGTCTAGTTTTCTGTCAGTATTAGCTTATACATCGCACCGGTGGGTTTCCAATCAAGCGACACTTCAATATTTCAAAGCGATATCGCCCGAAAAGACAGCCTGGAATTGGTCTGATCGATAACAGCTGTATGAACATTCTACCCCTTGATATCATGTTTATCACGTATTCCATAAACCCTTGGGTACAATGATTGGATGACATTTGACAATGAAATGTATACCACATTTATTTCACCGTTTGAGTGCCGCGGGTGTTTACGAAGTGTACGCTCGGAAAATGCCAGACGGCGCGATCGCGCTCGTCGCCTTTCGTGTGATTGTACTTCGTTTACTTCGTTTACTTCGTCTGTACTCATAGATGTCGAGTACGTTTATCGCACTTCAAACGAACGTATCAAAAAATGATATTTATTAAACGTATGGGTTTTGATCGCCTTTTAAAAACTTGATTTAAGTATACTTAAATATAGTTTATATTTGCACCGGATGACGCATATTTGAGTCTTTGGAATTTTTACCAGAACCCGGATAACTCAAATGTAAGTCTTTAGATACGTTACACCGGTCTGAAAATGTTCAAGTAAGTTTGGATTAATTGTAAATCATATGTTGGTGTTTATAACATTTTTTGCCAACATAATTTTATTCAACAAAATTCCGCGAATTCGTTAAATTACGCACGTAAAATTCGGTTGAATCATCCACCGTCGCGAATGTGTTAATCAATTTTATCTGAATAAAAACGATATAATAAAGGAGCATTTTAGAATGTATTGATATACGAGGTTCCTTCATATTTCATGGAAGAACAAACTTTTCTACTCCACGAATGATCCTTTATCATCGCATGATCTTTTACGTTTCACAGAAAAATATGTTGCAAAGTAATATTTCAAACGTGGCAAAATGTGTAAATTGTTACAAGCAAGAGGATTAAAGTTCTTCCAGTAGTTCCTTTACCTTTTTTACTCTTCTTATTCTCGATCTTTATATTCGTTTCTGTGAAACCGTTTTCGTAGTCCTTTTCTTCGTTTCCTTTCTATTCATCTCATACACCTACGGCCAACGAAGCGGAATCTTACGAACGGTGGTAAACTTTCCTTTTTTATCCACCACTCAAAGAAATTGGTCTGCTCGTTTACCTCCGAATTGCGGTTACCACGTGCTACCGCTAATAAATTCGCGATATTTATGATAGATGTTTAAAAAACGGGGATACTTCGACGAAATGCATAATTAATATAGAAGAAAATATACGAGATTTGTACGACTCTTCTATCTTATAATATCAACGTGCATCAACCTACAGATACACCGAACGAAAAGTATCCCATTCCATTTTATAGACAAGATATTTAGTAATTTGTTTAACGACAGTAAGTGATCCAACATTATGGCCGGTAGTGTATGTTACTACAATTGAAGCAGTTGTCAGTCCTGACACGTTCACATCGAAAAAGTATTCGAAGACAAAGAGCGCAATTCATTTCAATGTTGCTCGTCACCTTTTTACTAGTTATTGCTACCCGTGATGTCACCATGGTACAATAGTTGCTTTAAGACCAAAGATCGACAAAAGCAACCATGACATCCCTAATTGGTCAAAATTGGCGGCAAACTTCGCGGCAAATTCCAGAGTTATAAAGTGAACCCTTCTTTTTCCGCGTATCTGTGATTGTTGACATAAGGTCAATGCGATTTTGATTATTTATTATGTCATAATGTAAGCATTAGTTTCTAGTAGATTTTCCACGAAGTATTCTTGTTGTAATTATTTTTAGTACAGTCGAGTCTATTTTTAACGCGGTTTTGAAGTTATACGATGAAGCAAAAACAGCAAGAAATAATAAATAATCCAAGAAATCTAAAAAGTTTGAGACTTAAATAAAGCTTTTCACGCTCGAGTTGAAAATCTTTGTATGCATAATCAAAACAAATAAATTGAATCTGTATAAGTTACTTCTTTTGTGCTGCTGGTATTTCAACAAATTCTCCCTAATTTTACCAAGAAAGCTATATCTTCTTTTTGCGCGGAATTCCATGGAACGTATCTCCCTCATAAAAAGAGACCCAACTGTATTCTAAATTTATATCAATATAAAAAACCCGTACATTTAGCGATAAAATAATGTTCCCCTTTGAAATTCTTTTTCTATCCAAAGTATCCTAAGAATTTCGATTTGAAGCAGTGTTTCTTTGAACATAAAAGTCGGGGAGTCATAAATAATTGTGACACCATCAGTAATAAAATTCGGGTACGTTAGTTGGCTGATGAACTCGTTAAATATCGGCGATTCGCCAACTAAGAATTGTAATTCTTATAAATTGCCATGAAATCGAGACTAGCTTGAAAGATGTCAGCACGGAGTTCAATCATGACGTGATATTAAATATCTCGTGACGTCAATTGCCGGAAGTCAATTGACTCTTTGTCTATGCGCGAGATTCCGCGGAGAGTTGTTCTTTGGCAGCTGTCAGCCCGGCAGCCGGCAGTCAGAAGTCGCGGTGTTAAGTTTAGCTACTTCAGCCTGCTACGGGCAGTGTGTCAAGATCACTCGATCCCACTATCTTCAACTCGATACTCTTCGAGGACTGATTGTTACTACTTTTTCTTTTTGCGACGAGGACACGGCCACTCCAACCAGTTCTCTGCAAAGTGGCCAGAATTTCGTAAGTGCAACACTCAGACTCCAAGTAGACTCCTAGGGAAAAAAAGAAAGCGAACGATCCTTCGTCAAGCAATAATTTAGTGAATTCAAATCGATAGCCTGTTCTACTTCTCCTACGCCGCGAGAGATATCTGATTACATTTTTGTATCGATAAATATAATGCTACGAAAATATACACACACTGTAACCATTTGACGTATGATTTAATTCAGATTGTTTTTCATGTGGATATGATTTAGTTCGGATCGTTTTTCATGTGGATACGATTTAGTTCGGATTATTTTTTATGTGGATATGATTTAATTCCGATTATTTTTCATATGGATACGATTTAATTGAGATTATTTTTCATGTGGATATAATTTAATTGAGACCACTTTTTAATATGAACATGATTTAATCGAGATTATTTTTCATATGGATATGATTCCATTTTCTGTAATATGTCGGTGTAGATAGTGGTTCGAAAGAAGACAACTAATAATTAAAATGATTTGTTCTGAATAAAATATTAATGTCACAAGTTTCGATTAAAGGTTTTTTCGACTGCACTGCAAATAATAGCAATTAGGTGACTAAAATGCCTGTGTATAGACATTGGGTTTTTACGATTATTTTTAACTTCATCGAAGCGTTCATTATTAATAGACACTGATTGCAAGATTAATGGACGAAAATATCATTGCAACGTCTCGTCAGTAATTAATTCGTACGTGGAATGTGATGATGTATCGGATATATTTTCCATGATGATACTATTACAATTCTGTAATGGCTACGTATCATCATGACCATATTAATTTCATATTCGATACGTAATAGTCGTGATTCTGGAATCATCAACGCGTTGACTGCCGATCCTAAATCCGTGTTATACGATACCTCGCGATACGCATTTGTAACGTGTATATAACGTTTAAAAACAACCCGATTAAGTACTCTACGATACGTCAGTTACTTTACACCGTAATCGTAACATTAAAAGTATTAATAATGAAGACATGAAAAATATGAAAAATTTATATGACCATCGTACTTAAAAATTGTGTGTTATAGTAACTTCAACAGTCTTAGTAGCTTCAACATTTATAACGCAAAAATGTGAAAAGCAAACTATTCGATTGTAATTAAAATCTTTTTACCTTCCGCGAGAATGTAATTATGATACTAGCTAATTTAACGAGGCTGACATATGGAAGATCATAACGATGAAGGATGGATATATGATTGCCAATTAATTTTTAATTGCCGTGGGAACCATATGAAAGGTCTATACAACCAAATCCTATGACATTTTCAAAACTCGGTAATTGATACATCCCAATTTTCTTGCTTCCGTGTATCTTAATACAATTGCAATTATTTAAAAAAGCTCTGTCGAAGTGTCAAAGTAATATATAGCATATATCCTGGATTAATATTATTTCACCATTAGAACTACCAAAGCCAGTCATGAAATCAAAGATGACCGCAATTTTGAATAAAATTATGAAAATATATAATGCACTGAAAAAGATGTCGATTGTCGCGCGTATTTTTTTAATTATTATTACAACGTGAAAATGACACGAGACAAATGATACGGATAGATGAGTATGTGAGTTGAAGGTTTGCATGGCGTGATAGAGGGTTAATACGAAAGTAGAGAACATCGACTCTGCTCCAGTTCTGCCATTGTATTCGAAACGAAAAATAAAAGACTAACGCAAAACGTCCATTTGATTGCAGAGGATGCAAGCAGAGGTGACAGTGGTTCTAGCCACGGTCTGGCTGGTGGTGTCCGTTGGTATAGGAGGTGTAGGAGGTATAGTGGGTGTAGAGGGTGTAGAGGGTGCAGCCACCCTCTACCCCTCCCATTTAACTCACGATCAATACTCCCCTTTACCCCCGTCCCAGGATGAAGTTTACCCAAGAGTCGAGGACCAACTCGACTGGAAGGACCAGGATCCTCCTAAGGATCAATCACTCGATCTGTCGATCGCGCCACGAAGGACGATTTCTAAGAACGGTATGTTCAACATTCATCAATTTTCGAATATCATTTTCACCCTGTAGCTATTCAATAGAATTTAATTTTTGCAATGATATTTCACTTAATACGTTGAATTCTCTTGGTTTCATCTCTTAAGCCTTTCGGTTTCTTGATAAAGAATTACCTTTACATTATTCTTTGCGATCTTTTACTGCTTGTACTCAAAGTACAAAGTCAGTTCTACTATAAAAAGAGCTAAGGGATGTCCCCATTCAACTAGTATCCATTACAATAGAAAAGCCAGGAGAATCAGTATAGGAAAACCTTCCGACCACTGATAAGCAGAATCCTATTACCTTCATGCTTCGTTATAAAATAGCAGGACTCAGTTTTTTATCCTCCACTTCCTGTCGAGGCATCGTATTAAGTCTCTTTACCTATACTGTTGTAGAATCCCCCGTGCGGGTCTTCGAGGCAGACTTCCGTCGAAGATATACTTTAAAGAACAATGAATTTTCTTTAAACAACAAAAATAAGGAGCAACGGAATCTCGGTGGAACGAAATTCAAAAATGAAAACAGGAAGAATTTCCAGGATATATTTCCACAGGAACTGCCACCATCCGAGTTGGATGATCCTTTCGTTGCTGATGATACTTTTCAAGATCAAGGACCTGGTTCTGTTGAAATATACAAACTGGATCTTCACAAAGAAACAGCTTTATTGAATCCAACCACAGCTACGAAGTCACCAGTAAAGAATAAAAGTAAAGCACCAAAGAAAACTAGTCATATTAATTGGAAAACGAAAACACCAGAATATAAAACAACGAGTCCTAAGAACATTCATAAACAATCGAACTTCTTCGGCAAAGTACAAACAGAGGTACCACCAAACAGCAAATTATTCGATATCGGAGGTGTACCAGAATTACAAGTTGGTTGCGAAGGCCTCGAAGCATCTTTTCATAAACAAAAGAGATCGATAGATAAATCGATCTCTGATAAAAGACACGATACTGATTCCTGGGCTGGCATAACACCAGTTTCACTGGAATTGGATGACGAACTTTTACCGGAAGAAAGTTACGAGGAGATGGATGAATTGTTTAAATTAAAAAAACAGGAAACCACCACAGAGAGACCGAAATATAAGAGAGGTGATATGGAGGCAACTTTGAATACCGGTGATTCTTTGAACGACAGAAATCATTCTGATAAATTGCCGGTTCGTGGTGATTTAGGGAAATCAAATGATGCCAATCAATCGACTGTATTATTTACTATTCCTTTGCACGATAAACTCAAAACAGGATCGAAGGAGAGTTTAATTGGATCACGCAAGGACGTTTCCTATGATCGGAGAATGAAGAGGGATCTTATTGATGCCAGTCAGGATACACCAAGTTCAAATGATGGCGTGGCAAATGATCATGGACGCAGACTCCTGTGGCTACAGGATTCTAATGATGATGAGCATGCCAACCTTCAAAAGCGATTGAGACGTCGTATTTGGGGATTCGGGGAAAATGAAGGTGTCATCTCCAGTGATGAGGTCGAAAGTGAACATGAAAGACGAAGACAAGAGTACGAGAGACAAAGACAGGAACACGAGAGAAGACGGTTGCATGAACAAAGAATAAGAGAAGAAGAAGTAAGGAGAAGACATAGTTACAATGTAAATCAATCCAACGCCGAAGCGGAAAAGATCAGGGAGGAATATGATAGAATTTTACGAGAGAAGGAAAAAGAAGAAGAAGAAAGACAACGTAGACTGCAGCAAGCAGGATCGGGAAGAGTTCCGACAAGTACGTGGGAAAATGAAGAAAGACGAAAAGCAGAGGAAAGATGGAGGGAAGAGGAACATCGAAGAAGGACATCACAATCATCCAGGAACCAATTGGAAGAAGAAGAAAGACAGCGACGTTTGCAACAGGAAGAATTAAGTAGACGGCATAATTGGCAAGATGAAGAACGTCGAAGACAAGAGATTGTAGAATTTCGTCGAAAACAGGATCATCGTTCCAAACCTGAGTCTACTGAAGAAATTCAAGGGCAACGTGCTTACGAAGAAGAATTAAGAAGAAGAGAACAGAAGCGTTTACAAGAGGAACAAGAAAGAGAGCGACAAAGGCAAAGGGTAGAGGAGGAAAGGAGGAGACAAGTGGAAGAGGATGAAAGAATAAAAGCACGGAATAGGTGGTACCAAGAAAACCGAGACGAGGAAGAACGTCGTCGACAATCTGGGTACAAGTTAGAAAGAAATTTACGACCGGAGGATCGCAGGCATTTAGAAGAAAGACAGAGAGCGTGGATAACGAAAGAGAGGGACGAAGAAGAGAGGCTGAGACTGGGACAAAATGGCATCGGTACACCTTCTAATTTATATCAGTTCCGATCTCAATCAAGCGCAACCGAAACAAACAGGCGACGGGAACAAGAAGAAAGAGAGCGTGAAGAAAAGCTACGTGAATATATACAACGTAATCGACCAATTAATATTAACAGTACTGCCGATCCGAGAAGAGAAGAATTAGAACGGAGAAGAGTGGAGGAAGAAAGAAGAAGATATCGAAATGAAGATAGACACGATTCAAGAGAAAATTCTTCTTCGAGAAGAAGAGGTGAGGAAGAGGAAGATAGACGACGAATGGAAGAACATAGGAGAAGGGTGGAAGAAGAGAGGAAGTTACAAGAGTACATACGAAGAAATCAACCGGTGCACGTACAAAAGACGAATGATTCTTATTACAGGGATTGGATAGAAAGTAGAAGAGTCATTAATGAAGGAAGACAATATATTGGACCTGTATCTAGAGATTCCGGAAGCGGAAGAAGAAATCATGGTCCATCAGCACCAACAAATATCGATCCTCGAAGTTACGTGGATGAAAGGAAAAGAATACAAGAGGCGAGAAGACTCGAGGAGGAACGACGAAGAAGTGAAAGGCAGAGACAGGAAGATGAAGAACGAAGGAGAGAAGCTATGCATCGCGAAGTGGAAGCACGACGAATGCAATCAAGGAGATATGAAGAAGAGAGAAAAAGACTGGAAGCTGCTGAATTAGATGCTGAAAGAAAGAGGCAGGAATTGATAGAAGAGGAGCAGAGGAGAAGTCATGCTGGAAGGCCGACATCTTTAGAAAATATGAGACCAGAGCTTCAGGATCACCGGCAACTAGAACAGCACAGAAGAAGGCAAGACACGAGTCTTGTTCCAGGCAATTTACTTTCAGACGATTTGAGAAGAGGAATGGAACGCGAAAGGCAAAGGCAGGCACAGGAAAGAAGACGCCATCAAACCGAGAGACGAAAACTTGAGAATGAGGGGTAAGAAGATTTAGAAAAATAGTATCATGTTACAATCACAAAGTATTGGGTTGTTCCATAAGTTCCTGCGGTTTTGATCGAATGTGAAACATTCTGTTTCTTTCTCAAATATTTAATAGGAATTAATCTGCAATTTATTCTCCACCATTATTTACCTGCGATTGGTATAGATAAAAGATATAAAAGAATAAAACGAAATTGATAGGGAATTCTTACCAGATATATATGAGCCGTTTATTTTGAAAGTGACCTAAGTTCATTCCTCGAAGAATCAAGTTAAGATTTATAATATTTACGCAAAGTTGCTTTCTAACTTTATAAATGTTATTAACTTATGAACCAACCTAAACCTTAGTCCAAGGATAGGATACTGTCTGCTGCTTAGAAAGAATGTAAAACAAGATACTCTTTCAAGAACATTAATATATCTTTTATGGCGTTCAGGATGATCGAGACAAGGCAGAAAGAAGAGCATTCAAGAGGCATGGAGGATCAGTGGAAACGACGGGAAGAAGCCAGACTAAACGCGCTTCCGGTGAACGCAAGGATAATACTTAGTTCCGGAGCATCCTCGCACATTCGTCCACCTATATTCTCGAGAGGTGGTTTCGAGAATGAAATCGATTTCTCGGTGAGTCTTCCATATTTCCACCTCAGCTTTCCCTTACTTTTGCAGACCACATTCACCTTCTTGCACTCCAAATTAACCATTTACCGGATAACCTTCATCATACTGCAAATCAAATTCATCCTTTCGCAGTTCAAATTCGCCCATTTGCAATTCAAATCTACCCTTTTGATCAGTGAACATTATTTTTCACATGCTTTATGAAACTCCATTTAGTTTCTCTCATAAAACATTATTCTATCAGATAATCCCAATCGTTATCTATGATCCTTGACCAACAATCTTCCAATGACATAATTCCCTTTTTGAACAAATTAAATTTCCAACTTTCGCTGCAAAAAATTCGCTATTCCCGAATTGATTACCTTCCGGCACCACTAATATTGATATATGTACTTCCTCTTTGTAGGGTATCAATCCAAACCGAAACGGTGTGCAAGCATCAAGATTTCCTGCTGCAGTTACTACGAGGCCACCAGCTAAAAGTCCTGGACCTTGTGTGTGGGCGGTTGTACAATGTTGCCCGTCAAACAACAATCGCTTGGTGACATGCTTTGAGTCTATGGGTTGTCCCGGTGTAAATTGGGACCCAAATCCATGCAGAGGTTCAATTGCAGACGCGGCAAGAGAGGAAGTCATGAAATTCTATGCTGCCGCCGAAGCAGATGATCAAGTGTAGATTAAAATCGATCAAACCAAATCAAATTGCGCTCTACCTTTACACGACCGCAACATTTTTCTGCGTTTCTCTCTTTTTCAAACTACTCGGTTGGCCAGAAAGTTCACGCGACTTCCATCATTTCTTTTGCGGGGAAATACAGTAAATTATACTGGATTTCTATAAATACAATAACACTCGAAAGTACTCGAACGACGGCAGAGTTTAACATCTTCAAGGACGAATTTTTAGTGCGGCTATCTGAAGTATGATATTCAAAAATATATAAGATTTCATGTAACGCGTAACGCATTAACCGTGTTATACGGGAGTCTACTATGCAGGGACTTTTTTATCACGAAGGAATCCGAAAGATACGAAAAGGTTATAAGTCGAAACTAATAAAATTGAATAATAATAAAAATCAGTTTCTATTTACACTTTAAAACCGCACGAATCTTTCTGGCCAACTTGATACTTTCAACGATTGTGTTTCACGTGAGATTACATTTTTGTAGGATTACCGATATCGATGATCGTCATCGAAGATATTAAATAATTAGAACGTGCAAAGTGTCACAAGGAGGACACCGCTTGTGTTCTTCGTTAATCTTCCCTTTAACTCGTAAAATACGTACTGTAATTAATATTTTTCTATATGACTTCTTAAATTAAGTAGCGTTAATTAATATCCTCTTGCAACCAGATCTAATGTAACGTTGAACGCTTAGATAATTTACATGCACTTGGAGATGCCTTACATTTACAGCTTTTGCAATCAGTATTTATCTCAATTTTTTGCTGGATTCTAAGAATTTCAATGCAGGTTTTGCACACCGAATTAACCCTCTCGCAGATCAAATTCACCCCTTTGCAAATCAAGCTTCTACAAAATTATTTCTTAAGCAATTGTAATAAAAATAAAATCCAATATAAAATGAAAGGGTGAATTTGATTTAGAAAAAACAGTGAATATGATCTGCAAAAGGATTAATTTGGAGCGCAAAACCTGTAATGGTTTCGATGCTATTATATTTAAGTAACGAATTGATATGGCGATCGGATCGCTGTATGTGTTTTATTCGATCGATTCTGCTTCACGAAATCAGGAAAGCTAAAAATCTTGAAATCATTCTAAAACGGTGCCAATGTCCAGCAGAGATTAATTAATTAATTAGTATTGGTTGGTAGCCAAGTATGGTACTGCCTCAATTAGTACGTAAAACTACGTGTAATTATAGAGGAAAGAAACATGTCATCTGTTTTAATTCCGTGTACAGGTGCGATTAAGAGTGCGCTAAAAAAATGATGAAATTAAAGACTCCTTGTAAAGGTTTTGCATTCGAAATTCGAATTTGTGCAAATCAAATACATCCGTTCCCAATTCAAGTTGTTCTATGAAATTCTTTTCGTAAGCTGTTTTAATACAAAGTAATTACCAATCCATTACATATGTAATTAAAATTATAAACGTGTGAATTTGATTTGCAAACGGATGGATTTTCAGTGCAAAACCTGTAGAAAACGCTGTAAATGTCAAAAGCTAAATTTTTCAAGAGAAAGTAAAAAAGCTTGGCGAGAAGCCAAGTTGGCATCTTTCAGCATTATTATTAATTATTTACAATAGGAAATGGCACTAAAATTCTATGGTACAGTATTACCACTGGTATGTAGAATATTTACCGATTATAAACAAATTGTTTCATTTTGCCACTTTCAATGTTTTCTACAATGAGTCTTCAGTTATCGTAGACGATTAACTATAAGTTTTGTATGTAGTCCTCAAGATACACTTTTGCAGCTTTCTCACATGTGATATAGTTAGGCTTTTAATTCGCTGTAATATAATATTTATATATGTAACGTACCTATCATTCGAACTCTCTGTAACCCAATGTTTAAGAGAAAGCTCTTTTATATCCGATAAAACTATTCTTACAAATTCAAGTATACGATTTGATAATGTATTTTATATATTTAAGTATACTAAGTAGTATTAACATTAAACATAATTCTTTAATTAGAGCGGCTCTATATGTTGGACAATAAAATATAATCCTTTTATCTCGTGTCATTATTATTTTCATTGCCTTCATCAAGCCAATCCCATATTAATAATTAACCAGATAATTTCTATAAAAATGAAGCACTTCAACAGTTACGTGATAAATTAATCTGGTGTCATATTATCAATATTTTACAAACAGATATCGAATTAACAGCTTGAAAAGAATTTTATGTTTGGGATTTAAAATATATATATATTTATATAGAACAAAAATTGCCGAGAAACAGTAATATTTAGTTATAATATTGAAAATACATCATTGAAAATTTTCGAAATATAGTAAGCGTCACGTTAATATTAATAAATGATTATATGCATGTTAATGAATAAACAACGAAGATGAGGAAGCTACCCAAAAAGGAAGGAAACAAAAATCTCGCAGTTAAAGGTTTAAAACAAAGTTAGTCGTGGATGTAAGATCACTTCAAGTTTCCCTACATAGACTTAAAAAGGGGATGACCTCTCGAAGATGAAAGGATTTCGCTTCTCAAAAGGTTGAGTGATGTACTATCTATTGAGCATAAGCCGTACCTTCGTCGGATTAAGGTTTCCTTCTTTCTATTCCTCGGAAGCTGAACCTGAGATAACTTTTTACCATCTACATCTTTGAATAGTATCCTTGTGACCAAAGAAGAGCCTTTACCGTGCTCATTATCATATCTTAATTCTGCGGGTAATATCGTTGTTACAAAGGTAAAATTCATTAACCATCTATAACCCAATTCTCCAAAAATTATTTTCGTGTACTCTAACTTCGATGGATCTGCGTTTAACTAGTTTCGTGTTATATTATTTCGCTTTTAAATCGGTATCATACTTTGGAAATGTTCTAACCGCGCCGATCTCGTGAAGACACGAGGAATCGACATCGAATCTGAATGATAGGCAACCGGTATACTTCGTGTGTGGAATGTGAATTGCGAGAAACACGATTTGGTACTCGAATACTATTCACGTGTTTGTACAGACAGAGGATTTGATATCGTCTTCTGGTGACAGCCTCTCGCGATACAAGAAATCCGGACGTTCGCGGTAAACGGGAACAAATAAACAGGGTGAATCACGAATTAAATTATTCCGTTGTTAGTGGGACATTTTTTATCTGATATAACATGGTTCAAAGAGAGCTTTAAAAAAACTTGCAACAAGGTTAAAAGATACGCTGGTCCATTATTATTAATTTATTAATCTCATATTCGAAATTCAATCGTATATTACGATGTATAGTTAATAAAAAACATTTGCGATAACCCCCCCATTCTGAACTCGGGGTTCGGCCGTCCCCGAGTTTAGAAGGGGTCAGTTTACGCAAATGTTTTTTATTAACTATACATCGTAATATACGAAGTGGGACTTATATCCACGTTAAAAAAGAACTGCACATATATTTGCTCGTAGTGTCTGAGTTCTGATAAGACCTTTTGATTGTTGCATTTTATTACTTTCAGTTTATGCTTCATGCTTAATTGTTGAAATTGTGAAATATCATGTCCACTTTTATACGAGTACGTAAAGGTCAGAGGGTTAAAAATAACATAAATCTTAGTCGGAGAACACTCACCATCGCTCCGTTGCGCGATGCCCCTTTTATCGCCTCTCCCCATGTTTTCTTATCCCACTTTTCTTCAAGGTGAGAACCCTGTTCTGCCGCCCTCGTCTGAAATCCAATTGCAGAATATTTCGTTACTTGGCTATACATAGCTTCCACGTATATTCGTACATATGTACCTATCCTACGTACATAACCACTGTCGTGTGCTTCGAAATGAAACGATTTATGATATTGAGTCGGTGTACAATGTACAAGCTGGTTTGTATTAAACGATACGATCTAAGTATGTCTGCCCTAATTGGCATATGCTTATTTACAAAAAGAACGACTTTATTTATTCGATTAATATTATATTCTAACATCCACGACAAATAATGAATTTGTTTTTGTCGATTAATATATTACATTAAGATCCTGCCTATTACATTATATTATATTGTATCATATTTATATTTTCCAATTCGTATTGCATTATAACATCCACGAAGTTAAAGTCGCCGGAAAATAATGCTTTACAGCTTTGGATACAGCTTTTGTACGTGCAAGTTTATATTATCTTTTAACTTTGTATGCAAAAATCAACAAACATATTTCAAACGTATTTCATCCATGATACTACTGGTATTACAAATTTCAAAATGTAATAGCAATATTTATACACAAAACAGTAGGGAGCCAAAATGCAAACTGACGTTGTAACATGAAAATCGATTATTCTAACACATAACACTATTTCCTCCAAGTACTCTCGATACTGGTTGCCCCGGAAAATTGCATGTACAAATTACATAATTCATACATTTTACCGTGGAAACCGTCGCCAATAATTGGAATCGGAAATCAATAACACGCATGGCTCTTATTGACACTGTGAACACAGATTATTGACAGATGAAACATTAAAATAGATTTGTTAGGTAATTATGTATTGGATCGTTTACCAGAAAGCAATGATTTTCAACAAATTCGAAGATGAATTGTATTTGTGAACCGCGTTATATCGAGACTGTTTTGTATAAGTACCGAGTTATACCAGAATCGCCATAATTTGTGAACCGCGTTATATCGAAACCACGTTGAATAAGTACCGCGTTATACGAGGATCGGCACGATTTGTGAACCGCATTATCTCGAAACCGCGTTGTAAGAGAGATATCAGTACACACAGTAAACGTAATAGCGCTCTTCTGTTTCATTGCCTCTTTCATTCTCGCTTTATGGTTTAAATCAGTTTTATCATCATCAGATTCATCAGGTTCATTGATTTTAAAGCTGTCACTATCGATAGCTGTAACTGGCCACCACTAAAACACCCATCCGCGTGAAAACCAACGTGTCGCGGACGCGGAAATTGTTGGATTCATCCGGAAATTTGAAATTCTCGATAGCGACGATCCACGTCGATCCACGTCGATCCATGTCGATCCCATTCCTACCACGATGTTTTAAATCGTAGCGACGTTTTTTACATTTATAATGTGGACTTAAGAGAAGGAAAGGGTTGAGCGAGAAACTAGAAGAATAATAAACATACTGCCGAATGCATGCTCAAAATATGAATTTAAAGAATGAATCATAAAGATGACTGCATGTTCAAAATAATGGCACATGTAAAAAGTCAGTGACAAGGATGACACTTATTTTTTTTTCTAAGGGATTTGTTTTTTAGGAAATCTTTAAAATAACCCTTTTGATTATATTATTAGAGGTACTTTATTTATTTACTTATTTAAAGTCTATTTATTTTTTTATATTAAACATTATTCTGTTAGATAATCAACATCCGATTTTCTTTTTGTAAAAATTAAATTTTCAACCTTCGATGCGAAAAAATTCTCTACTCCGGAATTCATTACTTTCTGGTACCATTAATATATAAATATATTAAATAAATATAATATAATTAACTTGGACATAATTAGAACTTAAAATAAATAAATGAAACGAGTGTAATAAATGTGTATATAATAATTTTGTGATAGCTGTCATAATACTGCGTTACATGTGCAATGAGGTTTCAATCAAAAATAATGCAAAATAAATAGGAAATGTATTTAATGTATACATAATATATGTATTTCATTTCCGTTATTTTAATACGTATGCTAAAGTTATTTGCTTTCCATTATTTCGGAAAGTGGATCCATTGAAAATGCAATGCACAATGCAAGGAACCAGAGATTGTTATCGTACTTCCACTTCATTAAATCATCTAAACGTAAATGTTAGGTAAATTTCATTGGATAATATTTTTACAACGTAGTCCAGTGATTCTCAGTGATAGGAAAAATCTAAAATTTAATTTAACACATAAATAAGAAGTTGTGCAATCCTAAGAAATGGACTTATACCAGGAAATATAAAATTAATATTAACTTCACCGTGGGAATTCTCATAATAATTTAGTTAATAAAGATCGTATTATTAAAAAGATGCATCTTTCGCCTACAAAATTCTATCACGTAGGATCGTATAAAAAATATAATATTCATATGACAAATATAATAGTATTCTGATTATTAAATATTATATTTGATGCGTTCAAATACTTAACACCAGAACCACCATAGGAGTTCAAATCACTTGTCTGCCATTTTTCGTGAAATTCTTCGAATATACCAGGGTCCATTATTTCAGATTTGATATATCTTTATTTTATATATGTACGTAACGCAAATAATGGAATCCATTGATTAACTTAAACCTTTCTGCCAGAATTTATATATAAATAAATGTGTAAGCATAACTGAGTATATTTTTGGTAGTTCTAGTGTTTTTCGAGAGCTAAAGCGTAGAAATAAAATCGTCCCTTACCTTCGTCCTGCGAGGCTGATCGTCACGGGTGTGCCATTGAGAATGTCTAACTTCCCTTACGTTAAAACTTATCCCTCGCGCGAAATTGCAACGAATGCTTCACAATAATCTAAGTCGTACGAAATATCACACTTTCCGATCTCTAATTCACGCGAATTATCAATTATAATTCATCGACAGCCATTACTACTCTATTTTGATCAGCTTATCTAGTCGGACATTCATGGTGCCGTATTTCTCGCGTTTCCGAGCGACACGGTTTTGATCTGAAATAGACTGCCCTATCAAATATACATGTCTATTGGCATTCTAGATTATGTCCCGCACGATGTCCATACTTGAATGCGATACGGCACCGGGACCGACTAATCTCTTGACGACTGGCACCCCGTAGGACAATCGCAACCCTTTGGCTCCTGCGCTCCACGAGGAACACGATTTAGCGACGCCTTTCACGAAATCCATGGAATGGAGCTTTTTTTACTGGCGAATGGTATGCTAGGATATTAGAATAAAATATAGAATATACTGATCGCGATGTGTTTCCTAGGTTATCAGATACTAAAATTACAGACAGCGATTTAACCCTTATTGGTTTAATTTTTTTGCGAATTTCTTGGGGCGAGGGTTTTTTAGTGGCGAATTGTATGCTAGAATATTAGAATATAGAATAAATATAGAATATGGAATCGAATATAGAACATAGAATAAAATATAGAACATAGAATATAAAATATAGAATATGGAATCGAATATAGAACATAGAATAAAATATAGAACATAGAATATAAAATATAGAATATAGAATGTAGAATATTGTTATCGGGTGTTTCCTAGTTTATCAGATACTAAAATTATAGAAAACGAATAAACTTCCCCACTCTCTTAGCAATTACCTCGGAGGTTTTTTACTTGTAAATGATATACTAAAATGTTTTCATGGCAATATGTATTTCCTAGTTTATCAGATACCAACATTGCAGACGAATCAACCCCTATGCTTCAACGCCTCGCCACCCTGCTAGCCAAAACCTCCCTCGCTTTAACTCCGTTCATAGAAATCGATTTATAATAATATACAAACGTACTTATAATTGAAATTAGGGTAATCCAACCAATGCGCGAATTTCTGTTTAATGATATATTATTAATATTGAACGACATTAATAATTGAAATCATCCTCGATTGCGAACACATCGATTACTGATGAAACAGGACTTGCATTATCGTGCGGTGTCTTATCAATAATTGGATGAATAGATAACGCTGGCTAGTTTAATAATAATTAGAACAATTTCAAAATGTAATCTCGTAATGCAAAAGAATGGACATTAAACTGAAATGATTTGGAAGCAAGCTTTTTAAGCAAGCCATCCTTACTTCCGGTATACGTGCAGTCGGTACGTCTTATCACTTCCTGATAAGACTTGAATCAAGAACATTCTGCTTTATCTTGTTATTAATTTCTCAATTACTGAGTACACTACTAAACAAATTTCAGAAGTTAACTTAACTTAACTTAACACTGGAACCACCAAAGGAGTCAAGATTCGTCCGCAATTTTTATTTGAATCATTCGAATATACCACGCATTGTTTCAGATTTGATATACTTTCATTCGATCCACATAATGCACATAATTGGATCCATTAATTAACTTCATTCCTTCAGCCATAATTTATATATAAATATGGAAGCATAACTGAGTACACATCGGTTGTTCTTCAGTTAATATTCCGCGAACGTTTCAACCCACGGTTAAATAAACATACGTAATGATATTAAAAACACACAAACGTTCATCGTACTCGATTCATAATTCATAGCTCGACAAGCTTGTAAGGAAGTATCCAAGCACGAGGTACAAAGAGCGGAGCCTCAGACCTTTATGCATATTGATATCTTCTGCTCGAATAAAGCCGAGGTACACTTTCTCAACCATTTACTATTATTTGCGATCCCAAAACATTTTCCCTTTATTTACTTCCCGATTTTATCATCTTCTGATTTTATAATCTTCTACAAGTATATCTGATATCCGTGATTATAACTTCCGTACTTTTACCAAATCATACTCGAAACCATGAATCATTTAGTTTCGTTATTAATATAAGGAGTTATGAAAATGCAAATATATCACGTTACAATTTTCATCGGCGTGCTAAAGTTCCATTTTATCGTTGCAATTCAAGTCAGTACGAGTGTTGGTGAATTACAGTTTGCGTCGAATGTAAAGAACGCCCAGGCAAGGATAGGAATTCGCGGAAATAAGGAAATGCGAGAGTAAAAAAAAGGGGAAAAAGCTGGAAGAAACAGTGGTCCTTAATTGTTTTGCAGCGACGCGAAGCGAACCGCGCGTGGAAGATTAGAATGAACCCCACTTTGCGGAGTGGCAACTCGAAAAGGCGAAACGCAATCTGAAGTTCTTAGGTAACTCGAAAAAATAGAGGCAAACGATGGGAAAGAAAGGACGGTAGATTTTTCTGAATACTTTACCCGGACAGCCGACACTAGTAGAATGGGACGACTGAAAAAAAAACCCGCCTCCAATAGAGTTTCAGTCCCCTTCGCCAGACCATGAAAGCTGCGAGATTTAATTAAGAATTTCCATAAAAGAGAGTGCCATATTGTTGTGGCATACATGCGTCTCCTGTCGCGTATCACGCTGAATACTTTCGCGTCCCTAATTAAACGGAAAGAAATCCTTCTATCTCCGTCATCGTCGGACGAACTTTTCCCCTACGGTTTTCTTATACTACTGTCTTACATATCACGTTCCTTTTTCCCTTAGAATTTGTGTGATTCTTGCGACGTAATATATGTTACTGTTATAATTCAATAATCTGGCTAATAAAACTTATTAAAGTACATCGGACTCTTTTATTAACGCTCAAACGACGCGTTGTTTGGGGTTTTATATATTTTTATTTTATATATGCAACGCATATAATTCAATCCATTAATTAACTCGGATCCTCCAGGCATAATTTATTTACTATTAAATGTGTAAATATAACCGAGTATAAGTTCGGTAGTTTTAGTGTGAAAATTAATATCTAATATTAATTAACAGAAGAAATAATTCAGAATCAAATCCATGATTTTATAACGGGATTTTTAATACATAAGTCAGCACAGGATGACTCGTACAACGCTAGTTAGATTGCTTACCATATAATTACTTAAATGATCATTCTTTTTTAATGCTACTTGCGAAAAATCGTGACGGATGATTTTATAATTAAACAATAACTTCTGTTCTGTGTATATTATAGTTCTATTGTTTTATGGAAAATAAAGCAGGACACATCGAATACAAACCTCGTTAGAACCTGCATTAACACCTTGAGTGTCGGGCCGGAATCCGTGTTATACGATACCTCGCGATACGAGTCCGTAAATAAAACTGTTTAAGCGCTCTACGATACATTGGTTACTTCACATAACTATGTGAATATCGGAACGTTAAAAATATTGCAAATTTTAGGAATATTAGCGACATATTTGATTCGAGTTTCAGTAATTTTGGGAGACAAGTTTCACGCGACGACAACTACGAGACACTGACATTCCCAACGAGTGAAATTGTACACAGTAATCCGTCCGCTTGAAATTAGAAGGAGAGGGATAGCTATACAACGCTTCCTACAATAAGGTCGACTGACTTTGTTTTGGTTCCGATACTCCGTCGGCTTACATTTATTACGCTAGCTCAATCAGCCTACTGTTTATAATCTATTTTCGGACGACAGGATTTGTGTGAATCGAGAAAATAACTGGATAGACTTCAGTCGAATATAATATAAATGAATCCATGATATTTTTGATTATTTTATGAATTTTTCAATTACATTGCAAATACTCTGGACATTCTGGAATATAATTCTGTTTGATGAAGTAGACACTATTTATTTCTACAACTCTTTCCCAACGTTCTACAAGCTTATATATATATATACATTCTTTTTTATCAAAATCTCAAGTTTTACTTGCAAAGAATATGAACAACTATTCATTCAAAATTCGGGTCTTCTGAACTCGGGTCACGGAAACTGAATTAACAAAATAAACCTCCAAGATTTATATTTGTTTGTAATTCGTTAATCGGGTTTTTAATTCGTTGTTTCGTTTATAACTGAATTATTATTCGAGTGCAAAGGGTTAAAATCACGATGTATACTGACTGAATTAATAAAATATCAACCGTTCCTGGCGAAGGTATTTCATTTTTGGGACACAGCGAATGTGTTAATGCATTTATTAGGATAAAAGAAGGATAAAGAAGGATAAAAGAAGATATACTTACTGGTTGAAGAATGTACGCCGAGGGAAAAGGAACGGAAAAGGTTCACTTGCACTTAAGAGTTCCATTTTAAGTCTTCCTTCCGGTCTCTCGACCCTTCCTATATGTCCTACCATCTTTTGGGTTGGTACTACAATGCACTATTCTTCCGTTTGACAATGATTAACGATTTCACGGGCAAATATATGAATGTATAAGAAAACTATCAATTCCCGCATTCTTCTAATAACGTCATTATGTTTGTCATTCTATGTTATATAATATAACATTATACCTAACAAGATTGCTAAAACTTGTTCGGTTCTAAGTATTTTGATTGTAAAATGATTTATTTTGTATACTTGGCAAATTTTATTAATTATATCTCGATTATGTACCAACGAATTTTACACGGATTTTGCACATTTCGCCCAGAAAATTCGTGCGATTTGTGTCAATATTTTACGGGGAAATCGAGGGGTTTTTGTGAATGGGCATCAGCATACCTGAGTATATGTTTGGTAGTTCTAGTGTTAATTTTAATATGATATTTAAGTTTGAAATTATTAAATATTAATATCCATTTATTACCGTAGGTTCGAAAGGAACAGTCACCATGCGTTATTTTCTATACAACCCTTTTATTATAAGCTTGAATCATATATTAAATAGTATTCATGTTAAATATATAACTCAAGTTTGAAATATGTCTACGTATCTTATACAGTTGAAACACTTGTGCATAACTCGCTCTTCTTAATAAAAAAGAAAACAACGTATTACGGAGTCAGAAGGAATTCCGTGCTAAATCAGTGATGTTTCAAGTTGTCGCGCAAAACGGTAACGATGTGTACAAAATTCTACGAAAATAATGCAACTCGCGTTTCTGTCTAAAACGATGAAATCAATCCTGTCATTTTAGACTACGTTCTTCTACGATTTTCTACGATTTCGTGCACTTTGCAAATCGCTTTTTTAAAGACAAATAAGTCGTTTATTTTGAAAGTGACCTAAGTCCATTTCTCAGAAAAATCAGGTTAACGCTTATAATATTAATTACACAAAGTTACTTTGTGACGTTTTAAACGTTAACTTGATTTTCCTGAAAAATCGACTTGGGCCACTTTCAAAATATGCGGCTCAAGTTTTTCCTGGCCAATCAAAGAGTAGTGACTATTGACACGTAAGGTTCTTACAATTAGCACGAAGCTTATGAACATCGTATCCAGACATAAAACTTCATTCAGTCCCTGCAAACATTTCGAAAACGATCCAAACAAAAATCCCAAATTTCATTCACGTAATTCAATGAAATTGACGAACATGGAATTACATTAGGGGTACCGGAAAGTAATTCATTTTTTTGTAACACTTCACTCGATTATCCTTTGTAAAACAATTCCGCGGGATGTAATCACGAAATATTATCCTCTATTTATAACTTAGTTCTTCCAAAATTTCGTGTAATTTTTAACTCATTCGAGTGATTCTACAGAAATATTACCTTCGGAGATATTAATAAGGTCAATTCACGAGTGGAAATTTGTTTCCCATCAAAAGATAGGAATTTAATTTGTTCAAACTAGGAATCGTGGCATTGGAGGATCGTCGGTCAAGGATCATAGATAATGCTAGCGATTATCTCCTAGAATAATGTTTAATATGAGCAAATAAATCGAGTTTCATCAAACATGGAGAAAATGATTGATTACTTTCCGGTAGCCCTAATAAATAAATGAAATCCTGTCATAATTCAGTCGAGAGAATAAGTTACAAAGGGCATGTCTTGGATTCATTTCATGAACGAATATATTCCACCATTAAACCAAACTTTGTGGATCTTTGTTCGGAACATTCCCGTGAAAAAGAAGTGCAATTTATACGGTTTAAGTGCAACTTAAGTTGCTTGGTTTCGGTTGATAACGCATCTTCTTCGTCTTATCATCCACACACTCCATCATTTCTCAGTTCTCGTCGCGCTATTAACATTGACTACATATATTTACGTACCTCTAGGTAGTATTATATTTATCTAAGCCATTTTACTAAGTAAACACTTGCTTACGTGTGCTGAATCACCCTGGAAAAAAGTAGTATCATCTTTTTAACCCTTTACAGCCCAATTTGGTTTGTATCTAAAAGGGAATCGTATAACATAAATCTAGTTAACCGCGATTCCAACGACGGTACATTACGTGAAAGTAGTAACGGAATTATTACTCAGACGCGCCAAAATAAGTGACGATCGTTGCGCGGACTTTTATTATTATTATTACAAGGAAAACATGAAACGAAATGAAAGATAGGGATACACGAGTATGTGACTTCAAAGTTACATGGAGCTGTAAAGGGTTAAGGGATTTATCTCAGGCATCGTCGCGGTGTAGTGTTCAGAATCTTGTCAGATTTTGGAATTGACAGTGAAACGAATTTCTGGAAATATTAGCTTGCCAACTAAATACGCGACCTTTTGTATTGTGCGTTCTGTTTTTATTTATCATAATTATATATGCAAATTAGTTTTGTTGATCGGTGAATATAATTCGAGAACTCTTTCCTTTTTGCGATTATTTTGATACATGCAATTATTATTTCATGTAATTCAGATTGTTTGATTAAAGATTATAATGAAGGTCGCGAACTTTGTTACCAACCTAATATAATGGATATTCGTATGTAAAAAATAGAGTTTCATAAATTTCAGAAATCTTGCCGAACCAAAAGTATTTCTTTGAATTATACTTCATGTACCGTGAGACCAATGAATTGGCAGACTTCGTAATTTTTTATACAGAAGAATAAAAAGAAAGTTGAATCTTATCGTTACTTAAGGTCAATTTCGAAGGTTCTACTATGATAAATTACTGCATTGATTAAGTGTCGCTTGATTAATATTAATACATACTAGAATATTTCGTACTGATCACATCATACAAGGACGCGTAATTTATTCGTCCTCCGGTTTCTACGTTCTGTGGACGGATTTCATGTAATCTTTCGTCAAACTTTCGCGCCGAATTTTCACTAATCGAAATATTCCAGTTTCTAAGACACTTTATCAAATATCGTATCCACGACATCATACTTAACCCGTTTGAGTGCCACGGACCACGGAAAAAAATACGCGCGAAAAATGCCAGACGCCGCGATCGCGCTCGTCGTCTTTCGTGTAATTGTACTTCGTTGACTTCGTCTTTACTCATAGATGTACTTTATAGGTTTACTTCCTTCTCCGTTCCTTTTAATGTGAAGGATTCTCACTTCAAACAAACGTATCAAAAAATGATATTTATTAAACATATGGCTTTTGATCGCCTTTAAAAAACTTGAGATGGAAGTTCCTTGCCACATCCGCTGGCATTTTTCGACGTGAAACAGATGAAACACGATCGCGTAGTCTGCCACTCAAAGGGTTAACCCAGATGTATTCAGTTCGTTCGTAACCCTGCAGCAGGAACGAATTGCTTTCTTCTTCAAGTCATCAAAATATACAATTAATTGTTATGCAATTACATTCCTTGTTACGGGAGACAATTATATTCCATGTAATCTGTCGAATTGAACATGCCGCGTTTTGCCTTGTTCTCCCATTGCTAACAGTTCATTGTTCTTCAGGCACACGTACATGTATGTTTGTTTTCTTTTTCTCACACATTAGCTCCGTCCCATTATTACGTTATGAACACTTACGATTAACTTCGTACTTACGCCAGAACGGAAAGCTCGTCTTTCATTATTCACCTTAAAACATGCCGTCGATGTTCATCGTGCTTTGCAAGCCCCAATGATAACTGACTATGTCATTTGTGTACACAACTATTGCACTTAAATGCAAATCTCATGGAACTCGTTGAAAGCATTCGAACGAAATTCAACGACGAGTAAAACAATGCCTAGTAACTTCATTACGCATAACTTTCCCCTATTTTCAATAAATGCTGTTCGCCGGAAAATTATTAATAAAATTCGTGAAGCGCAAGCCAAAGAACTGAATAATTTCCATCGAGCATAGTTTGTACTTTATGAATACTTTTTTATAAAAGGAGCTTTTTATTTCAAGTATATTACAAGTTTGCCACTGCAAACTAACCCTTTTGCAGATCATATTCACCTTGTTGCAGTCCGCATTAGTCTTTTTGCAAAGCAAGCTTTTCGAAATTTTGTTTTCTTAAGCTATAAAATCCAATGTAAAGTTGCCGTTCCGAGATAAAATTTTGGTTAAATGTATGTAATAATACTTGAATATAAAATAACATAAAATACTTATTTAATACCGAAAATATTAATATACGTAATGTATAACGGTGATTGCAAATTTGATTGGCAAAGTGGTTAATTTGGAGCGCAAAAAATGAGAATATGATCTGCAAAAGGATGAGCTTGCAGTGAAAAGCTTGTAGTATCTTTGGAGCAAAGATTTGAGCGTTGGGTGGTTAATTAAGTAGGTTTACGAATAATTGAAATACGGTTAAATGTGAATGAAAAACACCGTCAGTCATCATTCGCGATTGATCTTGCAAGACTGATGGATCTTAAGAAACATTTCTCCACCGTATATGATGAGCTATTTATAAACACACAGTGCATAGGTACTCTAAGCTTAATCGTATTTGTCGATAAAATTGACTTCCTTTCGCTTCACGTTAATTAAGATACAACACTCTTATGGCCCACCCCCGCGCAATAACATTGCACACGGGATTTCTCTGGCAATATTTCACAGTCGAAAAACGTTCGAAGACGCATTAAGTGTCGGTCTCGTTTTGTAAAACTCGTAGCAATTCTTATCGAATGATTCACGTCGGATTGAATTATTCTTCTATTATCGATCAGTGGATAGGATTACATAAGGTCTAATAAATTCACCTAAGCTCTTCAATGGTAAAAGACACTTATTTTAACGCACGCATCCTTTCTCTCGTTTCCTCGCATTCACATTCTCACTTGATCTTTTTCTTTGCTTTCTATCTATCTTGGGTCGGATGAATCTAAAATCCTCGATAGTTCTCTAGAAGAGGAATTCAGAGTCCTGCCCCTATCAGGCCGATAGTGCCAGGAAGTTCGGCTTTCATCAATCAGCGAGTCGAAATCTGGCTAGATTTTGAAATTCAATCTATAATCTTAATCGCGATCTAAACATCAAATGCAATTTACATACCTATAATAATATAGATCCCTCGAGGATCTCTTTCTCTCTCTATAATAGAACACCATTGTTTTAATTCAAAGCTCGATACGAATTCCGACACTCTCAGCCATTCTATTAAATATAGCACATCGATTAACGGTTATCATTTCGTCGACAAAATGGATAACGAAATATTTATCTACCAAGAAGCACCAAGGATTTCTTCTCTTTCTACGACGATGATATATATTAACACGTTGAATGCCGCGTGGGGTCATCGATGACCGACGATACGAATATTCATAAAACTCGAATCAAATATTAGGGGTACCGGAAAGTAGTCAATTCGGGAGTAAAGAATTTCGCCGCATCAAAATATGCGAATTTATTTTCATCAAAAAGGGAATTATGTTATTGCAGGATTGTCGGTCAAGGAGCATAGATAATGATGGGAATTATCTAATAATAATGTTCAGTATGAAAAACTAAATGGAGTTTTATAAAGCATGCAAAAAATGTTACTTTCCGGTAGCCCTGATATATCGCTATTATTTGTAAACTTACAATATGTTTAATGTTACGATGACGATGTAAAGTATCTAATGGGATCGTAAAGCATTGTTTTTGTACGCGTTACAAATGCATATTGTGAGGTATCGTTTAACACGGATTTCTGTGTGGCAGTCAACGTGTTAAGGGGTCATATTGGACCAAACATCGTACCAATGAGGATACCGCTTCAGCGAGATTCCTCCCAATCACTATAATAATGTTTTCTTTTCTTCAAATGGCATGTTTCTCGCAGCAACACACTTATATTAGTTGTACCTACGTGTTTCTTAAATTATATCCTATATATATATAACTATATATATTTCTTGTATATCGTATATAACATTAGCGAACGTACAGTATTTATTCTATAGAATATTTTCAATATTTCCTGTATAATATCATTTATATATTTATATATATATATATAGCGATCGTGGCCCAAACTCTGCACGATTTCATTTCGAAATATTCTAATTACATACAATATTATTGTGTATTCGTTTTTCCATATATATATATATATAATATTTAAATCTACATTGAATTATTTATATTTTATATATAGTGTGCGTGCATTTTGAAGCACTATGAGGTTACTTTTACAGAAAACAGAGATCGTATACGCACGCCGAAAAAAAAACCCGACCAAACCTTGGCCGCATCTGCTCAAATATTGGGCCGCGATATAGTTTCAATTAATTTACGCCTGTTTCCCTAAAATCGCATGCGTTTTATGTATACTTCTGTACAGTTTTGTGTGGCTTAGTGTTTATGTGTCTGTGTGTGTGTGTGTGTTTTCTTTTTACTTGGGCCGCCGTAATCACATATGTCTTCAGATTGCCCACCGATGTCTATTATCGGATTGATACATAATTTCATAGCGTCTTTTATCTAACAGAAATTTGTCCAAGGAAACAAGTTTTTTGTAATGTTTTATATTAGGGGTACCGGAAAGTAATCAATTGTTTTGTAACACTTAACTCGATTATCCTTTATAAAACAATTACATATAACATAATTAAATTTTATACTGTATTTATAAGTTCTAGTGTTTCTTAAATTCTGTATTGTTTTTAATTCATTCGGGTGATTTATAGAAATAGCGCCATCGGAGATGTTATGGAGGTCAATTTGGAAGTGAAGAATTTTTTCATTGGAGGATAGGAATTGAATTTTTTTAAAGGGAATTATGGCTTTGGAGGATCGTTGATTCAGGATCATAGATAACGATGGCGATTATCAAAAAGAATAATGTTTAATATGAATAAATAAATCGAATTTCATGAAACATGAGAAAAATGGTTGATTACTTTCTTGTACCCCTAACACATCATTTTAAAGCCTACACTAGTCTTGCTCACTCAGATCGTTTTCGATTTCTTTATTAAAATAATGTTTACCTAGTTTTAAATTAAAAATGATGGTGTGTCAAGTAAAGGAAAAGGAACATTTCCGACATGCTAAACGCTACGAAATTATGCAGCAATCCAATACAAGCGAAAATGATGGCGAAGAAGAGAATCCTAGCAATTGTTTGATACTTTCGACTGGCACCGAATCACGTAAGTCGTATATCATATTTACGAACATATATGATTCGATTTTACAACATAGAAATTTAATGTCAATGAATGTCAATTATCGCATGCTTCTGAGTGAAAGTGGACGAATAGTCAGACGCGTTTAGGCACGTTTTTCTACGTGACTCTTTAGCTCCCAAGATATTTTCTTGATAAGCACGAACTTCTAGTATTTGCGCGGAAGTCACGGAGAATAAAAAGAAAGAAATGAACGGGGATCTGATTGGAATATCCTATTAATCGCTTGTGTGATTTCAGGAAAGATTATCAACGATATCCTCGAGGTTTTAACATGCCATCAAACACGAATTGCGAGGAGAGAACTTGATTTCACTCGATATACAAATATATGTGCCGGTAATTATAAAAGTGGTCTAAGTCCCTTTTTATCTATGCCCTTTGAAATAAATATACAGACATCCCCTGCATAACACGGTAATTTGATTCCGAAAGAATAACGTGGATTCATTATACTCCTAAATCGAAAGTAACCGAGTAATGTCGTTTTTTAAAACTCCCCGATTAACACTAGAACTACCAAAGCAGTCAAAATTGCGGGTCCTCGGAATCCAACAAATATGTTCAAATTTATAACGTTTCATTTTCTGAGATTTTTCGCGGCTCACTTTCTTCCATCCATTTTTTTTAAGGACGTACAGATAAATATACAAATATAGTTGAATATATCGATGGTAGTTTTAGTGTTAATAGTTTAAATGCCTATTTTATTGTGTGTTTTAGTTTAGTTGTTTTTACACACAAACATTCTCCCTTTAGATTCATCGAGAGAAAAGAAATTTTCAATATCTATCTTGTAGTTCGTCTAATTATATCTATGCATAAATTATTTGATAAACTTATAATAAAGTTCCCTCCATCGTAATATTTACTATTATATTATACGCATACATACATTGAGAAAGGAGGAAGCGTAGAGGAAACTTGATAATTGATTCGTTGCAATACACCTGCCGCAAGAAATAGATGAAAGTGAATACGATAATTCGGGAACCAAGGACGAAAGTATTATTATCACTGTCGATCCTTCTTCAACCTGGTTTGAGCACCTTGTCGAATTAAATAAAAAAAAAAACGAACCGACGACATTGATTTCATTTTAATGCTCGTCGCGTTCAAGGCATAATTCTCGCACCACATTGCACAAACGTCGATTGGCATAATTGAAATATGTATGATTATACGGTGCGTCTCGCGGTCGTGGTCTGGTATAATTATTCCTATGTCTTATCACAAGTATTTGTCGATTCTCCTCTTCCTCCTCGACACTCGAGACATCTGCAACAATAAACAATCACGATACATTAATTATATTACAATTATAAATCGAAGTATGATTAATGTGAAGCATAATGTGAATAATACAATATATCAGTTAACTGACTTTAACAGTAGAACTACCAACAATATATTCAATTATAATTGTATCTTAACGTATACGTCTTGAAAAATAAGAATTAATGCCGAAAGTAAATTAACCGATTTAATTATGTCAAGTATGTATAATTATCAAGTAATTCAAATATTTTAATTAGAAAACATAGTTCTTCCTTTAAAAAACCTGGATAGCCAAAACTACCAGGACCCTTTAAACTAACTGGAAGACATTTTCCAAGAATTCCTGCCACCCCCCAAAAAACGCGCTTTAAGTAGTTAAAGGATCCGTGGAGAGTGGAGAGTGGAGAGTCAGACTGAAAAACAGTTTCGGTGGAAGCGAACGATTGAGAAGTGATGCAACGTCAGAGATGAGAAAAGAGTGAGACCTGGCCTTGCATCCTTGTCGTCGACGACGACGATGTAATTTACATGCATGCCGAAGGCCGTGGTCGCAGTGACTTCTATCATTCCTCTCTTTCAATGTGTACATGTAACACATCCCGTGCACTTACATAGCCGAAACACGTAGTACACACATATCTATCTACACGGAATCTCTCTTCCTCTCGCGTAGTCACCGTGCGCAGTCGAAATCCGGAGAATTGGGTTTTGCATTGGCACGTCATTACTTTGTTTATGAGGGTGGAAATACGGCGAGACAGCGAAGAAAAAGTGGTCCGTAGCAGTACGGAACATATATGGAAGGGTAATATTTACCGGTCAAGCGATGCCGGGCGTCGGTAGCACAGTAATGCCACGTTTCACGATTTTTCCAACGGCACGAGTTTTATGCACCGGCTGATTCACTTTGTAAACGACGACCAATCGTCGCTGCCTGCTTTGGCAGCATACCAATACCGTGCAATTCCGATACGCTCATCCTCAACCATTTTCGTAGGTAACGCTTTTCGGCTTTCTGTTTTTCATATTTCTTTCTTCCTCCCCGTTTTATCATCTCCTTCCATAACCTTTTTTTACCATTCGAATAAACCATCCGACCGTGCACTACTTTTAATTCCAACGTAACGATCGCAGTAGAAACGGAATCACAGACTCTTTATTATAACGTCTTATGAATTATTTTAATACAATTGATATTCAGAATTGATCGATGCTTGAAACAATGTATTGCTTCTTTACAGGAAGCTGAAGTCAGTGGTTTAAAAGAAAACAGTGATTGTACTGTTTCATGCTTGAAAAGTGCCAGCAGAAATGGAAATTCTACTTCGAGTTTGTCGAAGATAATAAAAAACTATACGTTTAGTTTAATGCATTTCTTTAAATAGCATTTTTTAACGGATGATACTGTTTCTCATTTAATTATTATCGTATTACATATTTTACTTATAATTATACAAAAGGTGTATATTGTTTAATGAAACTGAATCAAGTTAAGATTTACTCCACTTACTTTTTGTTATTGAATTTTAAATCACCGACGACTGGAGTCAATCATATTCGCCGTTCATGATGTCGCAATAAACTGAATGGCGACTGAGAGTCGCCTACGAGTGCAAAAGGGTTAATCAATGTAAGTCCTGAATTTTCACCGCGAAGGGAAACATATGGACACAAGAGATTCCGTCGCATAGAATTTGATATAAAATCTGGCAGCGGTAAATTCAAATACCAAAGTAGAATCGAACAAAGAAAAAAAAAGAGGACTCCCTGCTAGCAATTCTGAACCCTTGGCACTCATAGGTTGGTACACAAAAGCACGCATCACTTTCCGTTTCAGGATGAAAGATCGACACTCCGGTAAAACCTCCGTTCTTGCTAATGGATTCACCTTGATTTCACCTTTTCTTTTTCATGGTCCACCCACATCCACGTACACTTTTCATGGTTTTGTCCAGGTGTACCAACGTAACATTCACGCACAAAGCATTATTAATCGAAGCATCATAGTGGGATTGCTTTCTGATAAGTGAGACAGGAATTTTAATGTAATTGGTGAAAACATGTCGACGTAGCGGCGCATATCGAGTGCAAGGGGTTTAATACAATATTTTTAATCCTTGTCGAAGTTGTTCGAAGAATCACTATTTGTATCTGTCACAGGGGTACCAGTAAAAAAAATACTAGAAATATCCAGTCGATGTATGATCTGCTCACTGATATGTGCGAGTAACATGTGCAAAAATGCGAGGCCGATTGAATTACATTGAGTTACGTGTCGTTACGGGACGTAGCTACGAGCAGAGCCAATGGAAATTTATAGTACGACCTTTTGGTTACGTTTGATTTTGAAAAATCGTCACCGTCCGAAATTACGATCGTATCCACGCCCGTACAATTTGGCACGTGCGCATCGTCCATATTTATTTGGCCCACGTGTCCACACACCGTTCAGTCTTCCTTAAAACATTCCCACCGGATGACGTACATTTCAGTTTTCACGATTTTTTACCGGAACCCGGATGACTCAAATGTGAGTCTTTAGATACGTTACACTTCGGTCTCAAAACATTTGAGTACGTTTTAATTAACAAGGACAACTAGGTAGGTATCCGCCCCCGATTTTTTGGTAAGATTTGTAACATTGTTTAACATTCTTTTGTTAAGATAACTTTGCTTAGCAAAATTCCAAAAAGAATTTGCCTAGTCGCGCGTTTAACATTCGGCCTCAAAATTCCGCGTCGCGAATGTGTCAGGAAAAATCTTTCTTATCAAACTAAGAATAGATAACAATGTCGTATCGCAAAGATATAATAAAAGATATAATAAAAGATATAACTGGAAATCCAGCGTAATCGACGAAGCACCATTATCGAAGGGTTGCCACCCTCTACTCTTCACTTATCGCACTTACCTCCGAGCAGGCAGAGTGACGGAGAAAAGGAAAGTGTATATATAGACATACAAAGATACAGAGGAATTCAAGATAAAGAGATGTGGAGGGCGCCGGTAGCGTGTGCAGAAATAAAGATGAAAAAAGAAAGAGAAATGTGGGGAAAGGAATGAAAGACAAGGTAAGAGTCTATTGGTCGGTTGGAGGGTTGTATAGAGATAGAGGTAGGAGGGGTTGGCCACGTGGCGCCGCGGCGCGCCGTTCCGGCGCCGGTTTCCCGCACCCCCTGAGCTCAGTTCCACTTCAACCCCTAGTGGTCCAACCATACGACAGCCTCCCTTCTTCGCTGATACTCTCGCTTCGAGAATTCGGCCTCGATCTTATGAGAATGCATTTCATTCTGACTATATCGACCTTCTCCTCCCCTCCGACGTCGGACAATCACTTATTCCGCAAGGCCAACTTTTGTCTGCCACTCAAATTAAACAAATTCAAACTATACAACATCTTAAGTTTTACGCGCGATCCAAACTTTTTCCAGTTCCGCACTCTGAATCTTAGAAATAATGAACTCCTCGATGCAAGGATTGTTTAACCCCTTTGCCTCGAATCACGAGTTTGATTCGCTTGTAATTGCACTAATTAATTGGGAAGTATTATAATCTTAATACGTTTTTCTCTTGTTTGTTTATTATTGCAAATATCACCAACTACTTTTATTCTAATTGTAAGATATCATTACAGTTTCTAATCGCACGAATTCATTGTAAAGTATCAAAATCATCATGACTTCTTTTGTCCTGTTTTTTATTACATTTATGGCTTAAATTACCTCGTCAGTTTCATTATCGAAATATTTCCTTTCAGTTTCGATTTTGATTGTAATTGTACGATATTATTAAAATTTCTAATTGCACATCGCCGTTCGTATCTTTCAATGTTCTTTTGCGCCGTTATTAATGCAACATAAAAATCATTAAGAAACAAAAGCTTAAACACTATTCAACGCCTTCATTGAGTTTCTTAATCGATTTCATTGTTCCATTCTTTTCTTCTGTAATCTGGAAAAACTATGAATTTGTGACCTCCGCCACGAATTCATTTTCATAGAGGGATAACAGTCCTAATATTATAACAGGCTCTGGATTACTATGTTGCAAATGTGTTACATTTCCTCGTATATCCTCTATTCGAACAGCCAATAATACTTGAGGAAAACGATTCTAGATAGTAGAATCGGACAAATGGCAATACTTTCATCGAGTGGCTTTATATGTTGTATGAAAAGAGGGGAGGGAAGAAAAGTAGGAAGAACTCCTGCACGTTGAGAAAAGCCTTGGAATTCACAGTGATGAGTAATGTACCGAAAAATGGGGTTATAGAAACTTGAGTTAACACTTTTCCCCGACAGATTTTAGATGTGATTATACTACTGGCTAATACTACTGGCAGATGAATGCCTCAATCTAACTGGATATTCCCAGGTTATTACCCAAATCGAAATTCCGTAGAAATAAAAAAAGTAGGTGTCCCTTAATTTTCTGAGTACAACATATAAGCCCGTTATTTTCGAAAGCGTTATAAGTCCCGTTTTTATGAACACGGAAGTAAATATAATTTCCTGCTACCGATTCATATCTTCTTTTTACTAGTCCAAATATTAAAGTCCAAAGAAAAACTTGACTCATATCACTTTCAAAAATAACAGCTTATATGTGAAAACGAAAAAAAAAATTAGAGACAGACACCAATCCAGGATTCCCGGTGAGTTGACACTGGACACAAGTCCAAGATTTGAAAGATTCCACGCGAAGTGGAACATAAGACAACGATGCACCGCGATGGAATGAGACGTGGCAAACTAAGAAAAACAAACGACTAAGTTAACTCGTGGGAATTCTAGTTTGATGTCGTTATTCGGCCCACCGATGGCTAACACCACGGAGTTTTCAGTCTACCGTCTTTATGGTTACGTCAGCATGTTTCAGTTACCGGGTCTGAAAGTTTTCGCCCGGCGACAAGATATTTCAAGTGGTCGCTCCGTCGCTCGGTCGCTCAGTCGCGATCGTCGCGAGCTGAAATATTGGACTACCTCTTTCTTGCAGCCGCATATTCTTCTACCACGAACTCTTCCCACCCACTCCCCCATCCCTTTGCCCCTCGATTTCCACCCTTACTATATATGCTACTCACTGCTATCTAGCATAGTAAAAGAATCACTACTACTACCAAGAGACCATTACCACCACCCAGTGACTTCGTCATCCACGATCCCTTACGACCGACTTTTTCATATCTTTTTCTTCCCTTCTCTTTTATTTTTCAACATTTACCGCGTTCCCCCTTTTCGTCGTTCATCCTGTAAGTTCTCTTGCAGTAAGAACTTCTGGCCTTATGACTCGCGTATTAAATGCTCGAAGGCGAGTCGCTGTTAACTACCCATGAATGAGTTACACCCGGCCATCGCTAATTCGCAAATTGTCCAAACAAAAAAAAAGACGTAAAGTGTCTATTAATCCACGTAGTTTCGTCCAGGATACTTTGCAAGGGTGAACGGATGGAGGGAAGAAAGAAAGGATAGCTACGAGGACTCCTTCCGCTTGGAAGTAATGGAAGATTGGTGCGGGTGAGTAAAGGAGAACGATAAAGGCAGTGAGCCGTTTCCGGTGGAAGAGATTCCGGTAAGAACAACTAGTTCTTCGTGGTGCTGCCTTGAAGATGTTTAAGTGAATTGTGATTGCAAAAATGAATGGGATTGTAAAAAATTCGCTTTATATTCTTCTTTGATCTACTGGCTAGTTTGACTGAAGTATATTCATATAAATGGAATCTATGAAAATTGACAATTATAATATATCCTTGACGAGGATAAAATATGTCGTTACATAAAACTAATTATTGACAGCAGTATATAGAACTCGGAGTAGTGGAATCACTCCAAGTTTGCCGGCGAAGGAAGAAATCGAAGCTAACGATTAGGAGGAGCGTATAAGTTCAGAAGTTGGCAAGAAGAACAGTGACAGTAACGGAACATCGTATTCGAAGGACTAAAATTGCTACCCCTAATAAATCTACGGACGGCCGGTCTGATAAATTCAATTAAATAATTACACCACTCCCCACCCACTAAATTTTCACCCTCTTGTCCCTGTTAGTCTGCTAGGCTACCTTCCTCACGAGCCAACTCTGTTCTTGGAACTGTCGAGGGTAAGGGGGAGTGGTGAGGTGGTTCGCAAGAAGCCATTTCTGAACTTTATAGCCGCTCTTGGATCAGCTGAAGAGACTGAGGAACGAAGAGAGCAGTTCGTCTTAATATAAAGCGAGTTGGTAAGTTTGGTGCAGCCAGCAGAGGCTAACTTATAATGCGATTTGTTTAATCGGCGCCAACTACTTTGTTCCGCTCAACATTTTCCATGGTCCTTCAAGAAGAACGAAGAACCACGGCCGTACTTTTATGCTCGCATTCTACTCTCCTTTCCCTCCTTTCCCTCCTTCTGACTTATCTCAGCTTCTCTACTTCATCTCTGTTTTTAGAACATATTGATTTCTATTGTCGTTTTCATCTGGAAACGATTTCAACCGTCGAAAGAGGTTTGAGGTCCTTTTGAGGTTGCTTGAATATCATATACCGAACTGAAGACAACTATTTCCTAGTGATTTTCGTGATTGCAACAATGTTGGCAAGCTATTTTCATCTTCAAACGGAAAATCCAATTGGATAAGTGTCTCCCTTTAGTCTTCTCTTTAATTCTCATGAAAATATGATGCCAATATTACTAATAAAACTCGAATAAAATATTATATATTAATATATATATATATATTTATATTTATATTTATATATATATATATAAATTTATTTTTAGACGTTATATGGACGTTACGAACGCGTATCGCGAGGTATCTCTACGGACGCGTAAAGGAGAATTGAACTTACAAGGTACTAAGTTGACGATCAATGTGGAAATGATTTAACGGCGATTTGTTAATTAACAACTTCCGGAACTTTGCTCTCGCGGCATAAATTACGTTGCACTGAAAATTATTAAGTAATGAGAGCGTTCAAAGTTTAGGAATACTTGTTCGTATAAATAATCTGAAGTAATGGACAAATATTATTTAGCTTGGAACTTAATACAGCAATTCAGTGCCGCGTTCTAACAGAACAAATATTAATAACCCGAATGAATGGCAAATTTAAAAAAAGAATATTTGCTCGGTAATTTTAGCAGGACATTCATTTAAAAAAACCTGCTATTAATTTATTCGGAAGAAGCAGTAATATTTTAATAAATATTAGCGCATAATAGAAGCTCGACAATTTTGAAGACGTATTGTTATAACATACAAATATTTAGAATTTGTGTGCAATTAAATGTCGGGATCTTTAATTGCAAACCAGGGACCTTTAAATCAGATGATTCATCTTTTTAGTGCTAATTTCCAGAGATCCGTTAGTAAAATTACCCTTAGTCATTTTGGTACCATTAATTATCATACAATAATGTTAGGGGAATCTTCGAAAGTAGAGGAAACAATTCATACCGTCCCCGAGTCTCATCTATAAAAACTTGTTCATTGTTTAAAAATTATGATTAATAGCGTCAAACTACTTTGCGAGGAACATAGAGTCTCGAAGAAGTATGAAAATAATGAAATATGTTTTATATCAGAAGCTTAAGGAACGCCAAAAGAAAGTTTTTAATAAAACATGATTTTCTGCCCTTTTTAGTTTGTTGCTTGGTGATAATATCATGCGATAAATTAAAAATTAGAGCACCGCTGAAATCGTAAACTGCAAAATTTAATATTATAAAACGATGAAATTTCATAATATCCATAATATTCAGATCCTGGATAAATGTTCATTTATTTTTATATTACGTAAAATCAAATACCATCAATTATCTCCTTCCCTCGTCATTTTCAATTTCACGATGATAATATCTTTCGAATTTATTTGAAATACCTCGTAAATTTGTTGCCGATGCGACAGCTTTTTGGTTTGAATGCAAGTAAAGATATTATGGATAAAGAAGATATGTCTGAAACAATGTGTTGACTTTCCGGGAACTAAGGATGTGGATTCTTTAAGGACCTATGAGCTTGAATTCCATTCGGAAAGCTTTAAAAGTGAGCAAGTGCGTAAACAAACGTTGGGGTTGTTTACCCTTCTGGGAAAGTAGCCTGAACCAGGTTGTTGGGTCCCGCAGCATCCGCTGATGCTTTCATCTCCTATGACCTATCCAATTTCATTCTTTTCCTCGATCTCTATGAGAGTTATCCGAGAAATCTCACCACGTGCTACATGATTCGAATTTATTCATTATCCTCTCATCGATTTATTCGACGAAGAATAAGATTTTTTCTTTAAATCTGCCATTTTCAGTTAAATTATTCGAATATACCACGGTATACTTTTCTTTTTATGTCAACTCCAGTATAACGCGGTTACATTACGCGCTGTATGAAACCGCGTTATTCCATATAATTTCCACATTTGATTATTCCCCGTATTCTACAAGAATCGCGTTACATAAAAAACTCGTCGCAATATCTTTCGCGCCTTGTAGGAATCCGCGTTATATAATAGTTTACCGTATTCAGTCGTCCCTGAAAATATTACTTTAGTTATTCTAAGATCACCTAAAACTGAGTACCGTCAAATATTTCCTTTCCTCGTCATTTTCAACTTCACCAAGATAATACTCTACGAACATAACGTCTTCATTTCGCTGAGCTGTAATTATTATAAATTGCAATCAACCGGTAAGCTAAATGAGTTGCTGTCAATTAATGAATTCTTTCAAATTCCTATGGTATGTTTATCATGAATCGCCTTTCATACGATGTTAAATTATCAAGGTAACCCACGCGCAATTGTTTAGGGCGGACGTATCTTTCAACGACATCCGAGACAATGTCGTAAGACGGCGACATTAAAGGGCTACGACCGAGAGAGAAAGACGGGGAGTCATTGATGTAGTTACATAGTCGAAGTAATTATTTCAAGGCCACTGAACACGCGATCGAGCAAACCACTCATATTTGATTATTTTGCTTCACTGATCTCTAGGTGTCACTAATCATTGATCCTTTCCAGCAATAATCATATAACTACAACTATACAACCCTACAGAATGTCTCTGATAACCGTTCATGCGTAATCTTACGGAGAATGCATCGCTGATTATATCCTGAGTTATCAGGAGAAATGAACGCCAAGGAAGTACAGTCGAGTCACATTTTAAACGTGCCATTTTAATGTCATCAAATCTACTAAAAAAGGATCGTATAACGTGAATCTAATTAAACGCGATTCCAACGAAGGTAGATTACGTGAAAATAGTCACGAAATTATTACTTGAATGCACCGAAAAAGGGGACGATCGTTGCACGTATTTTTATAATTATTATTATAAGAACAAATCGGATGAAATTAAAGATACGGATAGAAGAGTATGTGACTTCAAAGTTACATGGAATTATAGAGAATTATGTTAGAAGCAAATTCAATGTGGTAAGAAAAGCGATTCTGAACCTAAATATAGGACACTTGTGTAACTTCGTTATCTATCTTCAGACTCCACCAATCGTCTGGCAGTCTTATTAGAAGAATTACGAATATTTTGAGAAATCAGAAGACGATTTGGTATAATCTTCTTACGAAGATCGACGTGTATAAATTAACTATAGAACTTCTTTTTATATCTTCCCTTTCTGTCGCATCGAGTATCATGGTCTTCATCAGAGTAGACTAACTCACGGAATTAATTTTAATTAGGAACGCGAGAAAAAAATGAGGAAGCAGATGCTTATTAATGCGTTACATCATAGTGAAAGATGATTATGATTTGTCAGTCAACGTTTAACCCTTTTGATACCTCACAATTTTTGTTCCTATCATCTAGAAATACCTTGGAAAATTTGCATTTTTTAAACATATTTATTAACCGCATAATGTGCAGTGACGTAACATACGCATTCATTGCCATTATTAATTAATACAAATATTTTCATTGGAAAATATAGCAGAATTTCAGTTAAAACAATGTTTTTATATTGAAAAAAAAATCCAAAGATTCCAATTATTCTTGTTACATGGAAAATCTTTGATCCCTTCAAACCGAAATTCCGCGGATATAAAAAAATACGTGTCAATTAGTTTCTTAAGTACTACCAACATACATATGTGAAAATATAAAGTATTCTCGTCGCGGATATCCGCCTAGGATTCCTTGTTAATACAAGCCAGAAAAATAGGGTCGAGATTTGAGCACAAAATCGGTATCTCACGGAGCATCATTTTATCAAGGTGAAAGACAGTGTCAGGCCGCAGGAGTTTCCGTTGCTGATGCGTGGCAATCACGTAGCTTAGCTGTTCCAGGTCAATTGTCAGCGGTAAAATTGCGATGGCGAATTTTACCGAATGAGTGAAAAAAAAGAAGGAAGGGTGCCACGACATGGGCTACCGCCGTGATCCTCGCATCAAACAAATGACTCTTCTCAATTTGGCACATTCACCGTACAGCTTGTTGCGTTTCCATTCATCCTGCAGTACCTCATCATACCATCAGGTTATATACTCCTCTTATATTCCCCTTTCCTACTTTCAGTTCCCTTTTCCCCTATACTTTCTCCTCTTCCACGAATTCATTTACGTGAATATACAGCGATTATAAAAAGTATATCTAACCCTCGATTGACACGGTAGATTGGTTCCCCGAAATTGCCGTGTAAATTGAAATCGTGCAACTTGAAATGTACACTGAGTTTGAAAACTGTTTAGTTAGTTGTTGTTTTTTGTCCAAGATATTTGGGCCGTTTAGTTTGAAAGTAGTCTAAGTTCAGTTTTTAGATGAACGACTCATTTACGCTTTTTGAGAAACAAGTTTAGTTGAATTGCAGTCGGTGCGTTTATAATTGGAGCAATTTTTTAACATCTTTTAATTACCTCTTACATGCTACTGGTAACTCAACATACATATTATCCCTTTTTTTGCGCGGATTTCTCTGGAATGTATCCACCGTATAAAAAGAGTCGGTTGTATATTCGACTGTATATTCGTCGGAAATACGATGGGAGTTCTATAGCTGGGTTTTCTCGTGGGTGATGCTCTATATACTTATTTAGCGTGTAAACATTCGCCGGGTTTGCCAGAGGAGCAACAAGTGCCCACCGGTGTATTCGCCAGGTCGATTTACACCACTCTGATACGCTATCACGTTTTCACTGTGTGCCGAGTACCTGTTAATTCCCATCGAATAATTTCCCGGAATAATATTCGCGTGAAAATTAACATAAAACGTAGAAAGCTATACAATCATAAATGGTCACTTAACCATTCATTTTACTAGAACTACCGAAAGTATAATCAGTTAAATTTATTATTAAACAGAATATAAATCGGAGGCAGCTAATTGGATAGAAATCCAGTACTTATTCATTTATTTATATATAAATTATGCCTGTAGGATGCAACGTGATGGCTAGATTTATTAATATGGATTTATGAAGAATTACGTGCGTTTTATACGTAAACGAAAAGATATATGAAATCTCAAACCAAGCGTGGTTGTATGTTCGAATAATTATAATTAAAATAGGGAACCAGTCATTTAATTAATAAATTCCCAACGATCAATTCCATTATAATTAAAATTACATTTTGTAGAGGTTACTTATTCGTTATTGTAGAGGTAAATTCATTAAATGAAAATTCTCATTTTCATGAAAGAAATATTATATCGTAGGAAATACACCGCTTTAAAATTCACCCTAAAAGTGCGCCATTTCGTGAGATAATATCTGATTGTAAGAGTAAGTAAAGCGAGCAGTCAAATTAGAATTCTATGTAATACATTACTCGCACTCTAATAAATATGAAACTGGGCTTATTCAGTTAGCGAGACTTGAACAAATTAATTATCGTTAATTACATCCCTGGTGTGCATGCAAGGAAGCATGTACAGTGATGAACACGTGAGCATGGCCAAAAGAAAAAGGTCATTAAATACACTTGAATTACCGTGAAAGAGGCTACTTCCTGGGCTTGGCAAAAAGCCTCATTTTACGCTGCAACCCCGAGAAGTGAATAGATGAAGATCGAGTGGAGACGAGCCATGCCAAGGGGATGTTTAGGGGTTGAACAAAATAATGGAAACATTGCTCACAAATAAGTAGTAGAGTTGAGATCAGTAGCCGTGAAGTTGCACACATTGCGATCGTATTTTCTTATGGATATAATAATACATCATTAAACCGTTCCACTCGGAGTCGATTCTCAGTCGCCACTAGATTTATTGCGGCGAGTCAGAGGTGACACTAAGATATTCTGCAGTTATATTTTGTTATTAAACGTTAAATCACCGACACCTGAAGTCAATTTGAATGCCGTCTCTGAGTCGCCACTCGAATTGCACTAAACTGAGTGGCTATGGAAAATCAGCTTTCGAGAGTTTTTTTTTTTTAAAGGTTTAACCCTTTGCGATCCTTTGTCGAGCGTGACTCGACATATATTTGTGGAATAGAGACCCGGCATTCCAACGGAAACAATATGATTCAAAATTGCCTTTTCATTCATACATTCACTTATGAATGATAGGAATGTGATATTAATTATGATATCAATATGAAACGAGTAGTATGATGAAAGTAGTATGAACCATTCTTTCAGCCTCGCGAAAAGAACGTTCTAATCTCCTGTGAAGTAGTAGAAGCAGCTTAACAAAGTTTAAATTACGTTTGAAAGAACGTCGTTGGGCAGAAACGATTCCATACCCATCCCGTACCCATCCCGTACCCATCCCATACCCATCGCACCCTTAATTTCTATGGGAAGGAAGCTCCTTCGTACTACGTCTTCCACGAACGAAGCGTATCCCTGGAAGTTAACTTTCTTCCTGATTGACGTTCGGTTATTGTAAAATTTGCATAACTCGTCCCACTCTTGGCCAACGCGTCTTTCCTCACCTTTTCTTCCGGTACGTCTCGAAGATGCTAACCAAGAGACAAGAACGTGAAGAAGAAAGTGTAGAATAGGGGCTTCCTCTTCAAGTTGAAGAGGAAGAAAGAAGGAACGAGGGAGAAACTCGTGGGAAGAAGAACACGGGAAGAATGCGAGAACGGTCGACGACGGGCCGCGTGTCAAATCGAATTTGCCTCATTTGCCCCGAGCGGCGACTCTACCAGCAAGAGAATCTATTAGAATAATTTTTATGAATCTAATTTTAAATTCACCCGAACAAAGTTACTTTACTGTCACGCTGTCACCGGCTCTTTATTAAGTGGCCCTCCTTGCAGTCGGTCCACGACACCAGAACTCGCGACCTGTCGCCTATCGGAAAAGAATAATTTAAATAATTTCTCGCCTAATTCTCTTCCTCAACCTTACCAATTACTGCTGGATGTCAGACCCTAAAATCCTAGCCATAGCGGACTGTTCAAAATCAGATTTCCTTCACCATTTCCGGAACCGACTGTTTACTAAATGCCAGAGATTTCGGTATTTCATATTCACCGTGGCTTTTATTATATTTAATATCTTCTACATTTTGATGAATGTTCAGTTGGAGTCACACTTTTTGTACTCGTTTATTCGTATCATATTCAAGTTATCGCATAATATTATTTGTATCACTTCTTTCGACCTAAAATTGTCCTAGAATATGTTTATATAATACATCATATACCATCGATTTGGGCCATTTAGGAGCGATTTTGGCAACTTTCATTTTTTGACAATTTTTGAAGATATACACTTCGTCATATACTTCTATGCAGTGGGAGTAACAAAAAGAAGAGCTATGCTACTCCATTATTATTATTAATTTATTAATCGCAAGTTTGAAATTCAGTCGTATATTACGATGTATAGTGAATAGAAAAAAATTTGCGACAGCCCCCACGTTGTGAACTCGGGGACGTCTTGACCCCGACTGAGGGTAAGGGATGGAGCGGGGAGAGGTATAGGTGTTGCGGTAGGTCAGTAATTCGGCGGCAAGCGCCGCAGTTTAAAGGGCACATAGGTAATGCAACATGGCTGCACTTCCACAGTTGGGGTCCCGACGTCCCCGACTCCACAACGGGGGAGTGCACGCAAATTTTTTTGTACTATCTATATATTTATTTATTTTTTAATATATGATTAAAATTCGAACTTCATATTAATAAATTAATAACAATGAAGTAGCATATCTCCTAACCTTATTGGAAGTTATATTCAGAATATGTTTATACATCATATACCATCGATTTGGACCATCTAGGAGCGATTTTGGCGACTTTTAATTTTTGAGAATTTTTGAAGGTATACCTCTTCACATTTTTTCGACTTGGATCGACCCATTTTTGACCAATAAAAATTTTTTAACCGCTTCTTTCGACCAGAAATCGTCCTAGAATATGTTTATACATCATATACCATCGGTTTGGACCATCTAGGAGCGATTTTGGCGACTTTCAATTTTTGAGAATTTTTGAAGGTATACCCCTTCACATTTTTGCGATTTTGGGTCGACCCATTTTTTGCTCAGAAAAATTTTTAAACAACTTCTTCCGACCCAAAATCGTCCTAGAATATGTTTATACATCATATACCATCGATTTGGACCATCTAGGAGCGATTTTGGCGACTTTCAATTTTTGAGAATTTTTGAAGGTATACCCCTTCACATTTTTGCGATTTTGGATCGACCCATTTTTTGCTCAGAAAAATTTTTAAACAACTTCTTCCGACCCAAAATCATCATAGAATATGTTTCTACATCATATACCATCGATTTGGACCATCTAGGAGCGATTTTGGCGACTTTCAATTTTTGAGAATTTTTGAAGGTATACCCCTTCACATTTTTGCGATTTGGAGTCGACACATTTTTGGCTCAAACAAATTTTGTAACCACTTCTTCCGACCCAAAATTGTCCTAGAATATGTTTATACATCATATACCATCGATTTGGACCATCTAGGAGCGATTTTGGCGACTTTCAATTTTTGAGAATTTTTGAAGGTATACCCCTTCACATTTTTGCGATTTTGGGTCGACCCATTTTTTGCTCAGAAAAATTTTTAAACCACTTCTTCCGACCCAAAATCATCATAGAATATGTTTATACATCATATACCATCAATTTGGATGGTCTAGGAACGATTTTGGCGACTTTTAATTTTTGAGAATTTTTGAAGGTATACCCCTTCACATTTTTGCGATTTGGAGTCGACACATTTTTGGCTCAAACAAATTTTGTAACCACTTCTTCCGACCCAAAATCGTCCTAGAATATGTTTATACATCATATACCATCGATTTGGACCATCTAGGAGCGATTTTGGCGACTTTCAATTTTTGAGAATTTTTGAAGGTATACCCCTTCACATTTTTGCGATTTTGGGTCGACCCATTTTTTGCTCAGAAAAATTTTTAAACCACTTCTTCCGACCCAAAATCATCATAGAATATGTTTATACATCATATACCATCAATTTGGATGGTCTAGGAACGATTTTGGCGACTTTTAATTTTTGAGAATTTTTGAAGGTATACCCCTTCACATTTTTGCGATTTGGAGTCGACACATTTTTGGCTCAAACAAATTTTGTAACCACTTCTTCCGACCCAAAATCGTCCTAGAATATGTTTATACATCATATACCATCGATTTGGACCATCTAGGAGCGATTTTGGCGACTTTCAATTTTTGAGAATTTTTGAAGGTATACCCCTTCACATTTTTGCGATTTTGGGTCGACCCATTTTTTGCTCAGAAAAATTTTTAAACCACTTCTTCCGACCCAAAATCATCATAGAATATGTTTATACATCATATACCATCGATTTGGATGGTCTAGGAACGATTTTGGCGACTTTTCATTTTTGAGAATTTTTGAAGGTATACCCCTTCACATTTTTGCGATTTTGGGTCGACCCATTTTTTGCTCAGAAAAATTTTTAAACAACTTCTTCCGACCCAAAATCATCATAGAATATGTTTCTACATCATATACCATCGATTTGGACCATCTAGAATTTATTTTGGCGACTTTGAATTTTTGACAATTTTTGAAGCTATACGACAGAGAAAATCGCTATAAACAGTCCGAGGTTTACTAATTACATAAATTAGTAAACGAACGCTAGTTTAGAGTCTTTTTACTACATAAATTCCCTTCTAAACAAACAATGAAAATATTCTTCTAAAAAACTTGGTAGCGCATAGAATTTCGAGGCTTCCCAAGAACCACCGAGGCATGTACCATTCCCATCCCCCCCGCATACTAATTACCACTAGCAAATGACAATTGGACAGCGATATCGGCTGGTTAACTCAGTAAATGGGTGAAAGAATTCCGAAGATAATTCGGATCGCGGTCGTCCTAAGAAAAGAGAGAGAAAAGTAGTGTAACCAGTGATAAGGCGGGGCACAATAAGTGAAGCATAGAATTTCAACGTGCAGATAGAGCACTGCCTGTGCGGCCTATATTCGCGTCTTATTTTAGCGCTGCATAGAGTCAACCATGACGCGCTTCACGGGCACGCGTGCACCGATTATGATTTACTGGATACATCGTATAAGCGAGGTATGTGCATCTATGGTGCATCTTACTCGCGACGCACTATTTTATCGATTTTACTGAGATTTACGCATCAAATCACGCGGCAGAGACTCATATAATATACTCATACGTCGAGCTGCCTTTGATAATCTTCAACGTCGATTATAATTAGCAAGCATCGTAACAGTTTACTCAAATGAAAAACATCGAATCTAATTAACACTTTAATCGTTTTAAATTGTTGCTGAGATTTGAGCATTAAATCACGCAATTGAAACTCATCTAAACCTAATTACACATAGAGCTACGCTTTTGAATGTTCATTATAATTAGCAGGCATCGCAATTGTTTATCAAAATGAAAGAAGTGGAATTTATTAAGTGTAGAAATGAATTCTATTTATAATTTATTCTATTTGTAATTTAAATCGAAATGTTCTGCCGTTTTCTTTTTTGCGGACTGCCAGAAAAATAGCAAAAGGTCGTCAGCTATAATATAAATTATTTCCATGATTGATCGGTGATTGAAAAGTCCTTGATAAATTGTAATATAACAATACGGAGTAAAAACTTCACGCTACGTCCGGCACACGTTTCCAATACGACAGTCTAGCATACTTTATAAGTGAATTAGAAATTCTAATCAAGCCGCGCGACAGCCGACCATGCCGGTCGTATGTGTATGCTGATTGGTCGACACCTAAGTTCAAATACAGGAGTTTATCACGTTTTGATTTGGAATCGCACGTAGAGCTAATAAATTGTCTAGCGTAGACCACCAACCAGGTAGTTATTTCTTTCCGGTTAAAAGACAGTGAAAATTGAGTTATTTTAAAAAATTCTGTCTGACGAACTACATAAAAATGTATTATTATAAGTAAAAATGATATTATATCGGGTTGGCAAGAAAGTAATTTCGGTTTTGTAGCGTGAAAGATTGAACTTTAATCAAGCACATATTTTCCATTTTGTAAACTAAAAGCGACATCTATTAAATATCAAAAGGGAAAAAATCATAACACTAACAGAAGTCCTTTACAACAAACATAACGCCATATATTTGTGAAAACCGAAATTACTTTCTTGCCAACCCAATATATGATATATGTCTTCGGGCCGAACATTCAGTTTCCGACGATTTTAAGAAGAAAATTATCAAATATGAAATATATAACACAAGTTTGAAATATGTCTACGTATCAAGTGTTGATATATCCTTGGGCCGGAAGTATTCGGAACTTCCTAGGTATGTACGCGGAAGTTACTTTATTAAATATGAACATAATTAAAAATGTCAAGCCACATTAAGAAAATCGATAAACGCGTTTATTTGTTGTTTGTGAAATAGCTCGGTCATCCTGGCGGTCGACGAAAATAGGGGTAAAAAGCGGTAATTATAATAAAAACTGCTTATTAATTTGCTTTTCAGTTCTTTCCGTGTTAAACAGGCCGAGATGGTTCAACATCGTGCATGAATGCCCGATGCTTTTCGATTACTATCTTACAGATTTTATTTCACAATTTCACATCCACCACGTGGCTGATTTAATTAATATCATGGCAAAACCGGTGATAAAACATTTCGTGCGAGCAGATTTTCATTTGGTGAAAACACATACAATGAGAACTCATATACCTCTTGTATGACTGGATACAAAGATATACAGTATGATACGATATTTTGTAATATCATCAAGATAACGTATCCGTTGAAACCAGATTATTAATTGGAATAAGAATCATAAAGAACTGACGATATTCACCATTAGATTTGATAACTACGTTACATAGAATTAATGCCGTGCCTACCGACTTTACGAGATATTGTTTGTACACTGATAATCTGGAAATATCTATCGAAGCTGCTATCAATAAAAAAAGGGGTATTCTTCATCGTTGAGAGCTCGCGCGGCGTTGGTTCGCTTATCCGTTTTCTGATTGGTAAATCGTGAGGGCACCCAACAGATATCACGCGGTGGCGCCTTGGCCTACGCACTTTGATTGCGTAATGTCCAAGTAACACGGCATGCCATCGAGCTGTTTTAGAGTTCTGGAAAGAAGGCGTTCCAAAATGTTCGAAACGGGACAACGGGAACTGAATGTAACAGATATGAAAGGCTACGTCACGGAGCTGTGACGTAATCGTCATACCCGCCTTCTTTTTAGAACTCGGTGCTATGTCCATCACAGAGTATAATCACCGTGTGTGCATATCGTACCTTCGCAAGAAAAGGGACACGACTCCAAAATTTAGTAAAATGTGGTGGAGACTAAATTTTTGAGTTGCGTCCCTTTTCTTATTTCGATTTAACACGTTTGAAGAATTGCGGAGAAAAATATTATATGTATTATACTTTCGAATTATGTGATTTATATCTTGCTTGAATTCATGAATTTTCGTTTAACACTAGAATTGCGGAAGTCGTTGGAATGAGGGATATGCGGAATTTAATAAAAACGTTTAGATTTATAAGAATTCATTTTCCGAGATGTTTTGCACGTTGCGTAATGGGTGTAATTAAATCGATTAATTTACTTTATCCATCTACTGTTATGTTTTTAGGACGTCCAAGTGAATGTATAAATTAGCTGAATATATTGTTAGTAGTTCTAGTGTTAAAGAACACTGCTGCAGTACGAAAGCTGCGTTCGCCTCGTAATTGCAGGCAAACAAGATACTATTCGTGAAATCGAGTGCGATCATCAACGTTTATACTTTGAACTGAATGGCTTGCATTTTCATGCATGCAAACGTAGCATGCAGGCATACAAAGTGTCACGAAGCACCTCTTTGATGGATTCCGAACACGTAGCTACATATATACATATTAGTACTCAATCTGTCGCATATTTGGAGAAACGAAATTATTAGAGCATACAAGTTTGTTTTTTGTACCCGTCATTTTGACGGCTTCCGTAGTTCCAATATTAAAACACCGTGTATCTTTAAAAGGTATATTAAAAACAATATTATATACCACGACAAGATGCACGTTACTAAACAGAAATAATAGAGAATAATTTTCTGTGATTTTCACTTTGTAAGTAGTTTATGTCTGCCATAAAGTACTGCTGCTACTAGCTTTAAGTAGTATGTGTCTCGAAGTCAGACTTCGCAAAATAATCTTTCTATGTGCGTAACAATGTATCGATGTATTATATAATGAGTGTCGAAGTAGTGGAAAAGACATTTTGACCGACGATCCTCCAATGCCATAATTTTGAAAAATGCTGTTTTGAAAAAAAAACAAATTTCCATCTCTCGATACAAAAAATTCTCTACTCCCGAATTCACCTCTCTAAGATCTCCGAAGGCTATGTTTCTATAGAATTGTCGGAGTAGGTTAAGAAAGTAAATATATTACAGCCAAGAAGTTAAATCTGATGCCCCACAATACTCTTACGTTGGAACCTACATAAAATTCCTTCACCTTCTATTTTTAAATCACCCATGAAATATCCAGAATTCTTGCGGCAGCCATATTATTTATATCGTCGAAGTGATACAAGAACATGATAATCGTATCATCTCCAAGATTTCGAGCTTAATCTGCTAATATTAATATTTATTCAAACTAATATATAAGCTAGTATTCCGAACCGATGACTGTTCATCGTCTCCATGAAGACCTCTCTATTTAAGCTCGAAATTTACTTATTTATCTATTTATTTAGTAATAAACGAGCAGAGCTTTGTAGTCAAATGAATATAATACCTTTTGAAATCATTATAAATTTAAAAATTAAGATAACTAAGTTACGGATATGAATATTATAATAAATTAAATATGACAACATTTCCGAGTGACACAGGTTCACTGACGAGAATACTCTGCGAATAGAAAATCTGCTGCGGTTTGTTACGATTATTCGAATTATAGTATTCTATCGAATGTGCTGTGATCGGAAGATCGTTCACAAATAAAACCGGCATTTCTAGGCTCGTGAACTCGCCTCTCCATCGAAAAGTAGGCCAATGTGTGTTGGCCAGCATGCGCGCTACGAAACATGGCCAACTATATTTTGTGTCACCCTTCTTACACACATTTTTGGCGCCACGTGCACTCATGCATGCTTAATCACCGGGTACCAACATCAAAATCAAAATTCCACGCAAGGCATGCATCAATGACGATCATACAAATAAATCATCGCAGATCATTGATGTTCAGTATTTCTTTTCCGAGTTGATCTGGGACAACTGTAATTATTTATTCGTAATTACTTACACTTTTTATACGATTACATTTCATCGGCATATATTAATCTGCAGCGATTAATAAATTACATTCGTTTAAATCATGTAACGAGCTCTTGGTACAGCATACAAAAATATATGGAAAAATAATAATTACTGTTTAATTCTACTTCCTCTTTAACCCGTTAACCCGAACTGACGAGTTACGTAATTCGTAATTTATTACACAAACTGTTCCATAATTCCCAGTACAATTAACGATACCGTTTATTATTGGTTGTTAGTAGTTTCCTTATCACTCCGGTTCTGCATAATAAATTGCTTTGCAAATCTAAGTATTAACAATTGTGTCATAGATACGCGGCCATGTTGAAATGTGATAATAAGTTCTGATTTAACGGAGCTAATAGCAGCTTCAATAAATATAGAGACACTATCTGATTAACGTTATCATAAGATACAGTAAATAGTACAAATGTCTCTGGTAGTAAATGAAGTAGTTGCGATAAGGAAACCTTTTCTGATCTCTTTTCCGCATATGGATAACAGAGAAGAAAATTAATTGCCAAAAAATCCAGTGACGTATCACCGATCTTTCGTAATCTGAACCAATTAATCAAATGAATGAAAGAAAATCGTGGGACGATACATTTTGCAAGTGCACAATCATTACGTAACACGCCTGATAAATTATATTCTCAAGTAATATTAATAAAATACTCGTAAATGAAAAGAAAGATATTTTTACAATAGAAACATGTGTGTACAATAATTATATAGTAATATTAAACACCATAAAACAGAGGCGTTAAAAAAATATTTATTGCGGCAACTCGAACAATTCAGAGGCGACATTAATGAAACTAATGTCGTGTCGTGTCGTGTCACATGGTAAATATCTTATTCGCAGTATATTGGTAGCTAGATCGATTGTTTAAACTCCTTTGACAGAACCAAACCGTGAAAGATGGCACGCATAAAATGTGTTAATAAAAAGCGATAATCATTGAATATGAAGCACGGATTAGAAACGCACACACATACATATATCAGCATGTAGATTTCGAGACAGAAAGGCGAGTTCGATAATGAGAATAAACGTCCAACAGTTAAGGATGGCTACCCGTAACAACTAGGAGACGTTCCATCTTGAATAATTCATCGGAAACGCACGCTCGATTGGGCAACCCCGCAAGCCCGGTCACCCTCTGCCCAAAAGCATTAGCGCCCTTCGGTTCACGACCTACCCCCCAACCCTCCAACGATTCAAGATACCGGAAACATCAAGGGAATATTTCTTTAACGAAGGAAACCGAATTTCGTAGTGCAGATTGAAATTCCTTAATCATTTATAATCCAATTTCCTAGCAAAAAACTAGTTAAGCATGAATCTGACAAAAGTGTGTTACAAGAGAATAGTAAACAAAATTATTATTTAAACGCAATGGAAAGGGTGATAATTGCTGCAGCAGAAAATAATGACAATAATTTACTATCATGAAAATAAACAGATTAATAGTGTGTGTATAATAAAAATATCATCAAAAGCATAGTTCAAAGTTTGATATCCTACTTTATGTAAACACGAGTTTTTAAGAATGTATTAATAACATTCGTATATTAAAGAATCTTTGAAAAATAAAATTATCGATTTGTTCAATAATCCAACTCTCAGCATGTAAGTACCACTTTATTACATTTCATTCAAATTCAGAGATGTACTTACTCAGCGTTTCACGAGTACACTCGTCGTGGCTTGATTTTAATTACGCAGATTACGCAGACATACTTTCAAAACAAAATTCCACCGTTAAAGGGTCAAGCAGCGAATAAGAATACTAGGTCCAGCATGTATCGTCTTTCCTGAATCGAGGAAAGATTTAGCATGACATTTTATGAACGCACATATTCATTTATGCAATCCGTATTCGCTCGTTCTCCTTCTCTTTATCAAATCCTTTTCCTCATTATGATAGACATCGCGACATTTCTATTCGAAGGAATGTATGCCCGCCGGCATTCCTTACCGGTATTACGGTGGAATTGTCGAGGTCGTCTGGTTGGAGTACCAGTCCCACAGGCTTGGGAACAGGTACGGAAGAGGAACGAAACCACGAGAGCAAATATCTCGATGTCGGATGGAGAAGCCCACCTTGATGAACAACTCTATCTGAATAGTGTTACGGCTATCTACATGCAACAGCAACAGCAACAGCAAAGTTGCAAACAGTCAGTCACACAAAAAAAGGTGCGAACTTGACGCTTCAATGGCCAGGTTTGTTGGCATAATAACTAAAGTGTTTCTACGGTCTCGCAGCTTCCGAACATTTTAATTAATGCTATCTTTCATATAGACGATTAAAATGAAATTAAGGAAACATTCTAGTAATGGATGTACTGATAAACACCTGGTACTTCTAAATATGTGATGTTTAGTTAGCTTTAAGTCTTATTTTCTGAATATTCCTTGCATCATCAATTCGTGATGATCCATTTACTGCTAAGTTTCGCTGTCTTAAGTGGCGCGGAAATATTACTGTGCAATAATTCCTTCTGGTCTACGGAAAGTTCATTGGCCATGACTAATAACACGATTATGTAGTGGCAGTAATATATTTGTATATCATTAGTATTTCATTTTATACGTGAATTCGAGGAACCTCGAAATACGAAGTTCCTCAGATAGCATAAAGTATTGTACTGTAGGTATCTTAATATTTTTAGAAATCTCCATGTTCGTTCATATTTTATGATGATTCCTTCTTAATAATCACAAAATGTATGGTGGACATTTTTCACAGGGATGATAAAATGAATATGAAATCCGTCAGGACTATCACAAAGTAGTTAGAAGGCGGAACTAGAAATTAACAGTTTGCCATTTGAAAAGCTAAAACTTGAATGCAGTTATCATTGCAAAGTTTCCAGGAAAGAGATCGTTCAGCCATAATCCTTAAAAGAAAACGGACTCGAATGTCCTCCAGTCATTAAAAGAACACTCGCGAAAGAAGAACTTTCGTCGTCCAAAATAACAATCAAGTTCGACTACCGTTTTATTTCGACATCACACGGTACATGACTCTAATTGAACGACTTCCTTCGGCGTCACGCAAACGTAGAACAGATTTCGGATATTCGAACATAATTTTCCAGCTAGAAAATTCGAAACTCCTTCCTGGAAAATCTGGACGCTGCATCCCCAGTATCGACACGGCTCGCGCTTCGCTAGAGTTCGAAATGGAAATAAAACGACAGAATCGCTGGATAATAAGAAAAAAAAGGAAGAGAAGGAAGGCCAAAATGACGGAGGAACGGGGAGAGGAGTATGAGATAGAAGCATAGGGAGATACATAGAGATAAGGATACACATAAAGAGAAAGATAGCTGATAAGAGGGATGAACAGAGAGAGAGAGAGAGAGAGACAGGGGGGGGGGGAGAAACGAAGTCGCTAGGTCGAGGTAGTGTGTAGGTGGAGCACGCGAAGAAACGGACCAAGGGGATGGGAATGGTTGCCTGACAACGGTGGGTGGCAAGGGAAGAACTCCCCCGAAGCTCTTCTCCACCAACTTTATAATTCTTGCGACGCTTTTGGGGAATGAGATTGTCGGTATAGGGGTAGGGGTATAAAGGGGAGATTTAAGGTAGTCCGCTGGCGCCAGTGACGTCTGCCGAATAGCTGCTGACTTCCAGACTCCTGTAGTTTCGGCTAAGTGGTTCCCCTTTGCCCCACTTCAACGTCCGCACACCTTCCACCCACTCATCGCACCTACCAACTCTCAACAATCACCGATTTCTTCGTCGATCGCTATTACGAACAATATGCACGATATGCACATCTTAATCGAGCTCGAAAGTAATTAGGCAACGGCAATCTAACATTCATCTTTCAATTAACATCATACTATGCATGGGAATTATAGGAAGATACTGATCTGCGGTTCTATTGATCCCGTAGATAAAAAAGGAGCTTAAAAATCTACACAAACTTTCCGGACAATCGAATACTTTATTCAATTCCATATATGAGTTTCTGAAAAAATGAGGTACTGAATGCTTTTAACTAATTGTTGGATGCAAAATTGGATTTTTTATTATTTTAGTATCTGGTATTAATATGTCGTATTTATGGGGATCCTGTAAACAGGAATTCGTATTAATACATATTTGTCGTTTATAAGAAACATGTTTTGCTTCGGGTGGACTTGAATATTTGTTAACCGAATCGGAAAGAACTAGAAGAGTAAGAAAAAGTTTGTAGTTAAACTTGAAAATCTCATATGATACGTACTACTTCACACCGGGTTGCAAATTTATATAATGCCAAAAAAAAACGTCGATTCGGAACTAACGAAAAGCGATGTATATGTTTCATACGCAGAACAAACTGTGGGAATGCCGGAGGCGTTAATATATCAGAGCATAACTCAGAGGCAGTGTATTTTTGTGATATCTGCCAATGAAAAATATTTTTCTAAAAGTTAATATCTATCCGCGACCATATTTCCCTGTGTAAACAATATCCACACATCTGTATATGTAACAAGGTACAATCTTCAACGAGATCAACGTAGAAATGGATTCTAGAAAAATATATTCTACTTCCGCAATCCGCGACAAAATGATAGCCCACTTAACATTAACGTTTTTGTTCCGATTCATTTTCTCGTTGTGCGAGTTTTGCAAATTAACCCTTTTGCAGATCAAATTCAGCATTTTACTTTACGCAGGATTTTATTTTCATTAAAATAACTTAAGAAAACAAATTTGTAGAAAAGCTGGATTTACAAAAGGGTTAACTCGGAGTGCAAAACCAGCAATAATAATTATAAAAGTACGGACTACAATTGTCTCCTTTTCCATTGCGTTTAATTAATCATTTTGTTCCTACTTTCACTTTATAGGGAGTTAAATCGTACTACTTTTTCCAGAAAAATGATAACCCCTGTGTTTATGTTTTAGCGAGATGGTGCTCGACTAATTCTAAGTATAAATACATATTTTCCTGCGATGATTCCCATTAATTGAACACAATTGATTTGTTCAGCTTACGTCAATAGTGAAATAATATGCAGTTGATTACATTTTATGGGGATTCCAGTGGATCTACGAGATCGAGTAACGCCGAAACGATTTATTAAATATCATACGAGTGAGGATTGTTATGACTTGAGTGTGCAAATATTATTTCGCGCGTACACCAAGAATCAATCAATGTTATTCTGGTTCGCTGCGTACCTTTTTACTGTCACAGGAAGTAGAAATTCGTTTTTAAAACGGTTTCGGTGATGTTGCACCAAAGGCAAAACTTCCGAGAAGATTAATATTATAGAATATCTTCAGTAAACGTATATGTAAATATATCTATTATTATATCGGTAATTAATATTGATCAGTGATCAATGATCGACGTACAAGTATGTGGATCTCAGTCTATGTGCCAAAGCTTGTATACTATGCCATGAAAACAATAGTAAATTTGTGCACATGAAACCTTTGAAGAATCGTAGAAACTAATTGCAGAGAATATGTTGGGAATAATTTCAAATATGAAATTAATCATTTCAGAAAAATATAATTGCAATCAGTCCGTTCGCAATATGTTTATTAACACGTTGACTGCTGTGAAGGTTAACGATAGGAATTTTCTACTCTAATAATATTTAGTATGAAAAAATAAATGGAGTTTCATAAAGTATCCGAATAATGTTACTTTTCGATACCACTAATATATCGCTAATAATTATAAAATTATAATATTTTTAATGTTACGATGTCGATGTGAAATAACTAACGTATCATGGAGTACTTAAACTGTTTTCTTTGTAGACGTTGTATACATGTTGCGAATGTATTGCGAGGTATCATGGACACGGATCTCGGTCCGGCAGTCAACGTGTTAAATATTTGTATACATATAGTATATAATAGTATGTAAAGTAATAGTAAACGTGATGTAAATGAGGAATTCGTTACTAGTTACTAAGGTATGTAAAGGTATAAATACGATACCGATATTGAAAGAAGGGAGTGAAACTCCCGTAGACAATTCACTGTGTGTTGATAGAGCTCTGACGAACAACTGAGCTTGACATTGGAGAAGGCAAATGTCACTATTGAAAAGGCAATGCTATCCGGATAGTAAACGAATGAACCCGGCAAGCGCCAGTGTTTACGAAAGTGGCCTAAGTCACTTCTTATCGGTGCCACTTTCAAAAGAAATACAATTCTATTTCTGGTTAACGCGTTGACTGCCGTGAGGCTCACCGGTAACCGACGATGCGAATATTACTAAAACTCGAATCAAATATATCGCTAATATTTGTAAAACTTTCAATATTTTTAATGTCACGATAACGATGTAACGTAACTGACGTTACTTAACATGATACTTAAATAGTTATATGTATGTGACAAATATGTATCGCGAGGTATCATACACACGGATGTCGTTTCAGCAGTCAACCTGTTATATATTTCATTGTGAATAATATATGTCACTCACCGGTCAATTGTCCCTCGGAGATCCCGCAAAAATATCCCCAGCCATCTAATGGGGCTGATGGAGGGATGAAGGAGGGTGTCGAGGGCAATGGGGTCCAATGCTAGTGGACCCACGAGGGAGGTGCCGCAGGAGTCGCTGCATTGGTGCTCACATAAACTCCTGTCGGTGCATTGCTGGCCGTCGTTCCAACAACATTACTTTGGGATGCCGCAACATTTGGGCCCACGTTGCTGTCACTCACTTGGATTGCAGCTGTACCCATCACACTTTCCTGGAAATTGAAATCCAGCTTCCCATCCATTGACAACTCGTGCTTGATTACCTGTAACAGAAATACATATTCCCATTTTTCTTACTCAATTACTTCCACCACCTTACGAACTTCTTTCATGACATAATGCATCGAGTTACAAATTTGTTCGCAACCTGATCAAGCATTTATGATTTTCATACTAAGTATTGTCGAAATTATATTAAAATAACAATTGTACGTTTATATTATTTTATTGGGTTAGCCAGAGTTTCGTGGGGTTTGTATTAGTTTTTTGGGGAAAATTCTTCTGGATTTGTAAGAATGCGAGATTATGATGTTGTTCAAAGGATAGGAAAAGATTATAAGAAAGAAGGAACAGTATATAGTCGAATTAAAAAATTCGAGTATATAACATTAAGTAGAGATAAAAAGAGGACTTACTTCTTCAACGTTGCAGTCGAATCCACCATGCAGCGATTCAATATTAATATTGAGATCATCAAAGAGAGTAGAATTGTTGAGGGCACCCATTAACTGACCCATCACTGTGCTAACTGAGGGACCACAATGTGTCGGTGTATGGGGTGGACTTGGGCCGTTAGGTCCCGCTTGAGCTTGTCGTTGTTGTTGTTGCTGCTGTTGCTGCTGCTGTTGTTGTTGTTGTTGTTGTTGCTGCTGCTGCTGGCACTGCTGGGTCTGCATCATGTACTGGATTGTTTGTTGTTGACTGTTACCCAGTGTCGTAGGACTTGGCTCGCTTTGCTGATATGATGGCGACATTCCAGCCACGGGACTTAGATTCTAACATTTTTAAGAAACCAACAAATATTATAATACATGGAACGCGCTGCTTCTTTATTTCCATCATTTCGTGATGAATTATTTGAACGAATTTTGAACATCAAGTAGCGACATTAAACGTTCCCTAACTTACTGACGGAACTACCAAAGCAGTAAAAATGACGCGTTTCCGGAATTGAATAAAAATGTTCATAGCGGACCGTGTGATTTCTTGGATTCTATTCACTCACCATTTGACAAGCACAGGGTTGTAATCCGTGAAGCGGACATCTTTGTTGAGTTGCTGATTGCGGGGTTGGTTGCAGTGCGAAGGAAGAGGATCCCGTTGACAGGCTGTTACTCCTCTGATACTGGGTCTCGTAATAGGAAGGTGGTGGACCAGTCTGCTGTTGATGATTGGGTGGTGAAGTTTGGTACATTTGGTAGGACTCCAGTTTCACCGTTTCCGCGAAACTACCAGCTGGAAAAGTGTATTAAGCGGTGGAGATAATTAATAAAAGTTAGCTTAAATCTTGATCACATAATTAACACGTTCACTGCCGTGTCATATTATAATCATATTTGATTGGAGTTTTAGTAATATTCACGTTGTTGGTCACAGGTGACATCAACGGTGGTCAACGTATTAATGTGATACGATGTGGTGCTCGTAAAGCAACAGGTGTCAATAACTAGCTTTGATTGACCATAGGAAAGATCAATTAACACTGAAATGAATACTTACCTAATTGTTCTGGACTGTAGGAGGGTGCGTATGTCGGCGTCCAATCAGGTTTACCAGGAATGGCAGAAATTGGACTCAATCGACCACAGGACGAGGCACTGCTCGATGCTCGAGGTCTTAAATGATATAAATATTCGAAACGTATTTTAAATGCAAACGAAAGCTTTTTTTTGATAAGTTTCACGATTGAATAGTTAAATGAAATTTTATCAATAAAAGTACGGCAGATAAACATACCGGAAGTCAGGTGAATGCTGGAAACCACCTGGTTGAAGTGGACTATCCGGGAAGAGATCGAGTCCCTCGTTAACACTGTTACTTGGGCTTGGAATCGCGTCAGGTTGCAAGCCTTCATTTCGTAATTGCTCGATCTTTTTTCTCGCCCTGCCTCGACGCCTTTCGAGCTTACTGGTTTCCATTGTTATTGCTCTGCACATCATAAAAAACTCTATGCCACTTTGTTCTACATTTATAACAAATTCCTTCGCAATTTTAACTCTTAACCTTCTACGACCCAATTTTGTCGGGTCTAAAAGAAATTTGTATAAATGCGAAACTAAACATTCGTAACAAATTCCTTGCCAATTTTAACCCTTAACCTTCTATGGCCCAATTTTTTGGGGTCTAAAAGAAATATGTATAAACACGAAACTAAACATTGATATCAAATTCCTTCAGAATTTTACAAATTAAAGAAGACACTGATTCACGTCTCCCATCAATAATGTATCGAAATGTTACTCATTACGAAATACGTTGATCTAATTTACCGTCGCCGTGACGATTTCCCCGGTTTGGCATCGCGATTTATCATCCACCAGGAACTCTTTCCGGTACCCTCATTCTGCACTCGCATGAATCGGCTGTGGAGCGACAAGTTGTGTCTTATGGAATTCTGCAACCAAAAACATTATTAAAATTAGTTTAATTTTACAAAAAGAAAAGGAAACGATAACATCGTAGAATGCAGAATGATGTAAATACAGCTAACCCACGAATAAGGTGGAAGATCGGTCCCAGAGAAAGATCACGTTGGAGTAATTTAACCCATTAACCGGGGATAACGAATTAACTCGTGCTGAATCGAAAGTGTACGCGTCATGTCAGTTTTTTTGGAAGAACACCCCGGTTCATGGTTTAATGGCACTCACGGGATAAATTCGACGAAGTGAGTCATGAGTGCTGACTTTTATTCTGTTCTTCGGATAGAGATTTCTTCATTAGGCAAATTGAATCGGTTACGGGAGAGTCCCGTCTCCGAAAAATTTCGGAAAGCTTCTACCCTAATACAAAAGTATCGTAGAAAAGCGATATCAATTTCCTTTCGTTCTCATCCCATCGTACTACGTATACGCGTACGTAGAAAGAGAGCTTTTTAAGTAAATCGTGCATAATACTAACACGAATTCAAATCACTTTTTTTTCTTGAAAACGATTCTTTATAACATGGACTTCGCAGAAGACCTAATCATACATTCTGGACGAACATGTACCAGACGATCTTTGAAGTTCTTGGATTCGTTTAAAGATATTGACTCGTTACTTCTATGTTTACAAACACATTATTGTAAGTCCACATCATTCGTCATCTCATTACATCGAAATACTTTACAAAAACCATTTAAATAGTTTTCAGCAATTCAATATTTTATACGTATTATATGAAATATGTAATTTCTCGGATTCGAAAGATTGGACAAACTGTATTATATATTCTGTTATTGATTTCTGTACTTGATTTCTGATTAGAGTACCCCTGGTAATTAAGGCAGCAGAAGTTTCGAAGTAAAGTTTGAAATCCATGTCCTTCGAATAATTCTGAGCGTTAATGTAGTAGTAATTATCGCAATTATAAATATATCGCAGGGATTTATTGGATTACTGAATTAAAAGTATCCGCGTGATGTCACCTTTGGAAGAACTCCTTGGTTAACGGATTAAACTTGACCGATCATTTCGCCTATCAGTATACGTCAAACTGTAACCCCCTTGCCATCGAGGAACTTAAGTATTTATCGTTCGATCGATACTGCTACTATCAGTGAAGATATTTTTACGATCGATTTCCATTGTCGATTCCTTTTGCCTTTTGCCTTTTACCCCGTGACAGACTCGCGGGGTGCTCAATGGCGATCCAACCATTCCAGTGATAGAGTCGCGGACTATACGACAGGACTTTACAACCCTATCATCTTCCCCGCCGTTATCGGCGGTACACTTCGAACGTGAAGACATTTTTGGCGCCAGCATTCCGATTTTTAGATCGACTTCAACCTACGCGACATTTCTAAGGCGAGACTGAAGATATCAGCTGTTAATGTATCGTCAAACATGGAAACCAATATTCAGTTTGACAGAAGACTACCATGTATTCCAGAGATTGTTTATCCTCGCACGATGAAATTATACGATAATTATCAAGGATTTATTCTATTTATTTATCATTGAAATATGAACGTAATTCAATAAATAAATAATAATTATCAAGGACGTATACTACTTCGAAACAATTTAATGGTACTGCAGCGATTAATTCATGAGAAATATACACCCCGTATAAATACACAGGGTTTGGAGAAAATAATGGAAACACCTCGTATATTAAGAAAATTCTGTATTAATATCTTGTAGATAATATTTAATATTATACTAAATGTCAACCAATGTCACCATTATTTCGTCGAACCCCTGCATATTGAAATTTGTTGAACACCATATTATAAGTTTCTGCAATTAGAGGAATTAACGGAGGAATAAGTAAGATGATAAAAAAAATGGAGGAAATAGTACTGACGAAACGTACGTAGAGAGAGAAGAAGTAAGAGATGTAAAGAAGGAGTTATCGAAAGAAACTTTTACTTTGATTGGCATGGCGGGCTGAGAGTGTAGTTAAAACTGGGCGCGATATGGTACTCGGAACTCTTTATTATTGCCACTAAAGTAAACGGCACTCGACGTGTGTGTGTGTGTGTGTGTGTGTGTACGTTTGTCGAAGGATCCACTCTAACGTTACGAAGATCAAGACTGGATTCAAGAGGAGATGAGGTTTTATTATCCAAAGCGATATCAAGCTTTAGTACCAATAGAGTACCGAATCGAAAGTATCTTGAGAAGGAAACCTTTTGAATTCTTGAAATCTGCAAGTTTAGTTTAATGCCCGCGTCCTTATAATGTCTCGTAACGATTACGTTCTAATGTTTCAACGATTCAAAGTATTAGGGTTTCCCAGTAATGTCATTTTTTATACTTACATAATATTTGATTTGATTTAATATTTAACCCTTTAGCTACTATATACGCCACTATAATTGCTTTCCCGTATGTCATCTTATTATGTTCTTTTTTCAAACTTTTTACTTGAAAATGTATATGGAAATTCTAATTTGTTTAATTAGGTGATGCAATAACAAATAACGTCCACGAAAAAGATGATGCTGTTTATTCAATCTGAAAAAAACGACATTATTTATGGGTACCCATAATGTAAATGACATTGTCGCAATATGTCGATTCCTACTTTGAACAGAATTGTTAACACTAGAACTACGAACATATCATTTTTAAAAAGATAAAATGTATTAATTAACATTGCCATGTAATAATCAGGGCTTTTCCAATAGATGGATAACAAAAGTCACGGGGATCGTTGGTGTATATTCCTCAAAAAGAATTTCCAATGATGACATATCCGGCGACTTTCCTGATTTGAATAATAAACAGTAATCGCTAGCCAATCCCGAACACGAATGCCTTCAATTGTTAATGTTTACGTGAGTTTGAGAATGCACTATCAAACGATTACAGAGAGATCGATTAAACCTGAATCCTCTCGAATCCATTACCCGAAGATATATGTGTTACAATAAGTTATTAACATTATTTTCAAAATACGTTATTAAAGAATATTATCATCTGTTTTCGGCGAAATGTATAACGTCGTAGAACGTCGATTAACGGGATTCATTCCGATAATAATAAAAACAATAAATAAATAAAGAAATAAAGTTGAGTAATTATGATAAGGTTAATGACACGTGGATCAAACTAAACTCCTATCTTTAATTTAACGGATGTGGCTTTTATCTTGTCATAGAATACTTCGTCCTTCAAAAAGCTTCCTTTGTGGCAAGGAAGTCAAACCAAACGTTGCGGTCTGCGTGAAACAAAGGACATAAATTCCGCTACGAATTAAAAGGCATTGTTACCAATGTTTAACAAACGAAACCGAAAGTGGGAAAACTAAAAAATCAGTTGCGATCGAATTTTCAGAGTACCATACAAAATCAAGTATCGGAAATAATTTGATTTTTAATGGCATACAAAATTCGATACAAACTTAATTCCCGATATCACTTTGCCGTATCGGCATTTAAGCTTTCAAGTAATTAGATAAAGCCGGAAAACGATCGTTGAAGGGTACCAACAAGACCAACCCACCAATCTGCACGGGACATCATGGTACACATTAATTCACTTCCACCGAGGAGATCAATTTCGTAAAAAGCATTTGCCGAATGTTCAAGAAAGGACGGTCAGTGTGTGCAATGTTCTCTTTTATTCTCTCGCTCTAACTTGGTTCATAATGAACTTATTTACAATTAGATTTATTATATTAATGCATGGAAAACTAATTTTATGCGTCGATCATGAAAGAAGGCAGTTAACGTCTTCTTCAGTTCATGCGCTAATACGCAAATTTAATATTTATTCACCCTTATGATACCTTATAAATTTTCCGCGCCCGTCAAAAAATACCTTGATAAATATACGATTTTTATGATATCTATTAATTTTTTAATGTCATAACACTTGTTTAAATTAAATTACAAATAAAATGCCAATATATCGGATCAAGGTATTTCTCGGAAAAGCCACAAAACCGATACATCGGCTCTAAGATACTAAAAGGGTTAATAAAGTAAAAATTCTTATGGAAAATAATTACATATGAAATATGAATTATTCCAACATTTTTATGATGTGTTTCAAATGTTAGATTGGGTTAAATGAAAATGTCAGGTAAGAATATACATTACACGTACAAATTATTAGTTTTTTACGGAGAAAAAGAGGGGGAAATATTCTAAATCAAAATCTAGAAATAGATAATGCATTATTGAATAAAGAAAATTCACAAAACTGGTCATTCAAATCTACGCTTCTCTCAAAGGTTACGAATTAAATTATAATTTAAAAAATTATTTAATTATAATAAACTGTCCAACTCATATATTATATATGTGAATTGTAATTATAAATACACGGTACGGATTTATTTCATTACTAAATTGTGAGTACACGTGTTACGTAGTTTCTTGGAAGAACTCTCTGGTTAACAGGTTAAGAATACGAGAAAAAAGTGGATTGTAACATTAACATCCTGCGAGTGGATGTGGAAATGGAGAAGTAAGTCAATTGACTAATCCTGATTTCCGATCGTGAACGTCCACTCGCACATTTTACTTAATAGCCAGACTCTGTTTCCTATCCATTTCCTGCGTTTTACAGAAAGAGGAAAGTGCATCCTTTCCACAATCACAGCTCTTCTTTATTTTTCACCGAAAGATTCGGGTTTCAACATCCACGTCCTCATTTTAAGAACCACTGTATTAGGGTTACCGAAAAGTAATTCATTGTTTTGCAACACTTAACTCGATTATCCTTTATAAAACAATTAAGCGCGGTGTAACTTCGAAATTTTATGTTGAGGTGGTCAATTCGTGAGTGGAGGATCTTTTTCATCGAAAAAAGGGAATTTGATATTTTTAAAGGAAATTATGGCATTGGAGGATCATAGATAATTATGGCGATTATTAGATAGAATAATATTTAATATGAACAAATAAATCAGGTTTCATAAAATTTACCAAAAATGATTGATTACTTTCCGGCACCCCTAATATTATAATATTATCAATTACCACGGATAATGATGACGATTGTTGAAGAGAATAATGTTTAATATGAACAAATAAATCAGGTTTCATCAAATTTACCAAAAATGATTGATTACTTTCCGGCACCCCTAATATTATAATATTATCAATTACCACGGATAATGATGACGATTGTTGAAAAGAATAATGTTTAATATGAACAAGTAAATCAGGTTTCATAAAATTGTTCCAAAACGATTGATTACTTTCCTGCATTCCAAATGTACAAGAAACAGAAAAACTATTATCCACCAGATATATGTTTCTATGAGAAATGATCCAAAATTCTGCAATAAATCGAATTCTCGAATTAAGATAAGTACTGTCCACGTAAGCTGATGAATATTAAATCACGAATAAGCGATGTCAGCGATGTCTTCCTAATAACGTTCAGAAAGAAAAACTGCAGAGATCTTCGTGCATGGAGGCAAGGAATCCCTTTACTCACGGCGGATGTCTTAGCAGTTTTCTTGGTAGATAAAGAAACACTATATTGTAATCTTCCGGAAGCTGAAAAATTTGGTGGTTTTGCGGGTGCCGTTCTGCGTTTTCGTCGTCCCCTTTCTGCGGTAATAGATTCCTTATCGACTCGAACCAGTCTAGACCTTGCTCCGGTCTCTTTATCGTACTTGAAATATCGACAAATAGAAAAGCGGCACACGATATCGAAGGGAAAAGTTCAAAAGTTTATCGTAACATAGGTGTAGATAATTGATAGAAATTCTCCAATTCTTTACGAACTTTTCTTTACGTCCTTCGAATCCTGAAATATTTATAAAATATATGTCCGGCAAGATACGATGTTGCAGCTTCCTAAATTGCCAGTTCGAATTGATAATATTATAATATCAGCAGGAAAGTAATCAATTATTTTTAATACATTATTAATATACTGTCTTGAATTTCACATGTATTGATATCCAAGTATTAGTAATATTATCATAATTCAGGTATAAAAAGGTATCTTTACGTATACAGTAATACAGAACGTATAATACTTCAGTGTTTCGTTAATTTCATAAACAAATCGTCAGTTTCTGGCACAGAATATTGGATTCGACAACGGCGAATCGAAAAGGCCCAAAACTAGTAAAAGCATCCGGATAGTATATTCACATCTTTCACAATGATTTAACAGTAGCACGAAAGAATATTTTTCAAAATGAATTTAGACACATTTTTGTCCGAGTGTATACGATATATGGAACAGGATACGGTCAGAAGTGGAGAAGGCTTTCGCTCAAATTAGATCCGGGAGTCCCGGACTGTCGGCGTGCGCCGATTTCCCCACAATTTATACGTGCCAGTATTTTTGCGCAATTTGTGCCGGTTATGAGGATGTGGTAGCGCGATGGTTCTACCGTGAGAAATCTAACGCGAATTTATCATGGAAACCTCCAACCCTTCCGCCTCTCTGTCCACTCCATTCGTTGTTGTCCATGTCTTTGATATGACTGACCCAAAACCAAACTTATGTCTCACATCTTTTGGAAATGATTTTCCTGGACGATTTTGTACTTCGTACATGGCGAGACATTTGAATCGTAAAGCGGCGGGAAAATAAACTCAAAGATGTCTGACGTCAGAAGTTTATCAAAGGCTTTTTAAAGTTGAAGCTATAAGCGTTACGAAGAAAGTCAGCATAAAAGCAAACGTTCCGACTCAGTGCTTTAAGATAGTTAAAAGAACTGCGAACTTGGAGCTACTATATCCGTGACATAAGCACGAAATTTTGGAAAATACGGGAATAAAGCTACGAAGTGGAGCTCAATCATTCACTTAAACTCGAGTTGGTCGGTGCTAAAGTTTGAAGGATAACGGTGGAAGCAAGATAAAGAGAAAGCACGAGTCGTTGCACCACCTAGCGATCAGAAATCATCGTTCTTATATTTAAGTCTGTATACGTAAGAAAGAAGTATCAGCGAACGTAAGAAGAGGGAAAACGAAGAAGAAGAGAGAAGTAATAAGAAGTGTAAAGTGTACGAAGAAGTTAAGACACGTCAAAGGAAGAAAAGGAAAGGGAGACGGAAGAAATGGAAGTGGAAGTAGAAAAAAGAAGGAATGCCAAAAAGAGGACCTCCTTTGCAAGGCAACTGAGAAGGTCGTATTTGGGCAACCTCTTCCCACATTTTCCTCGAATTCTCCTCGAATTCTCCTTGCCATCTTTAGTCCTTTATACTCTTTCCACTTCTCTGGATATCCCTTAGGTTACGTTGGAACCAGTGGTAATTCACGCGAAGGCATGATGGATGGCCCTCGACGCCCACGCGGCGTCGCGACGCCTGGGCCAACGTCGAATCATTCGAATACTTACCAACGAACATGTCCTTGCTCTTCTTTCGAGCGCGAGGTCTTATATTAGCTCGCCAGGTACAGTCTGAAAAGATCTTCGCGAAACTTAACCCTTTGCAGTATTCGAGAAGCGACTCTTAATAGCTACTCAGTATGATACAGCAATTCGAATGGCGACTGTGAGGCGACATTTAAATCTCCTTCGGTTTGTCGATGATTTAATGTTTAACTCTATGCACTCGTGAGGCGGCATTTAAATTTACTTCAGTTGTCGGTGATTTAATGTTTAACTCTTTGCAATCCAAAGGCGAATCTCAGCCGGTAATCAATTAATTGCGGTAATTCGAGTGGCGACTGAGATGCGACATTGAAATTTACTCAATTTATTTTTCGTTATTGAATTTTAAATCACCGACCACTGAAGTCAAGCTTAATGTCACCTCTTAATCGTTGAGTTATTGTAATAAAGTGAGTGGCGACTGAGCGTCACCTTCAAGTGGAAAGGGTTAACAGTTTTGAAATGGAAGGAAACAAACGGAACACGGTTCTGCTGGACCGGAATTCAAACACCGGATCTTCCTAAATCGCCTCTTAAGTTACTGCTTTTAAACTACGCTCCACCAATTATTTTCAATGCTGAATTATATTTAAAAATGTAGGTCGACAATGTATTTCGATGCATAACGATTCCCATGATTTATAAGACAGTAATAAATGAGACGTCGTGAAATAAAGTTCAACATAAATCCATGTATTACATGTTAGATGTACTCGTACATCCGGCCGTAAATTACTTCCAAATACTAATTAATCAGACTCGTTAACAAGATGAGAGCGTGAAATACCGTGTTTCCAAGGGATAATCTTTTACGAATAACTCGGTGTACATCGCAGTGTCCTCCTGATTTTTCATCCATGGACAATTAATCCTTGTAATATTATCTCAACAGTATTTTAATTCTCAACTTTTCACTGTTACTGAACTTTGAAAATAATGATATATCCGCGTGAATTCGTAATATTATCATGTTCATCTTGGATCAGATTTGTCTCACAGTTCTTATAACAATAAATTAAAAATGAAATAATGGACGAAGCACAGTATTTATTTCGGATCTTTTATTTCGAATAATTGGTGTCGGCAATGGCGGAATGAATGAGGTTTGCAGATCGCGATTTGACGGAAGAAATTTCATTTTCATTTTTGTTCCAATCCAGCAATATTCGCAAGATTCCAGTTGCGAAGCACTTTTTATTTGAAATCCTTAATCGAGTTCTACCGGAGTTAGCTTCATTAAGAACTGGTCACCTTAATCTGAGGTAGTTACGTTGAACTTTATTCGATTAAACGCGAATTATCTAGCTACATCGGATACTCCGATATCTGTATAGTAAAACGGGTTAACGGAATCCCGCCGCCATTACAACTCGTTCTCACTTCTTGATCTTTCTGACTGTTCACATTGGATCTCCATCCGACGGAGGAAATATTATTAGTTAAGAAATGCCCAGGAAACGGAAATTAATTTTCACGCGAATATCGCATCGTACGGTGTTAATGTTTTTTTTTATCGAACACGCCGCAGTCAAAGGGTTATGAAACTAATTACAGGTTATGAAACTTGGATGATAATAATGAAACAATATTACAATAATAGTTTCCATTTGTTAGAAACAGAAAAGGTGTAAAAAAATGTAGATTTAAAAGGTTGATATGTACGTATATAGGAATGCTACGAAGAGTAGTACGTACATGTACTGATGCTGTAATTTTAGCTGCAATTAAATGTATGCACATGTGCTCCTTTGTGATTGGAAATCAAATAAAACGTCAACTGACTCCGTGAAAGAAAATATTGATATTCTTATTTTGGGACTAAATCAACGTGTCCTTATCAGGAACATACAATTTTATAAGCATTACGGCGCGTTTTATCAGTCGACAAGATGATACTCTCAAATTGAATCGTAGTTAGCGCTTACAATTTACCTGAATATAGATACACATTTTAATATAAAAAGATGGTTCCCAAACATAACTTAATAATTCTGATTATACTATAGTAAACTATAATATATATAGATATATAACTATATACGTAGTTATATATTTTTAATAGTTCAATAGTATTATAAACTTACAAATATGAACTATATTTGTAACTTCACGCATGATTGGAAGAAACAGAATGCTACGTGCTTAATTATTTTATTATTTCCCTTATTTCATTTTAAATGAGACAAATAAAATTCCAAGAATATAATAATGTAATATTAAATAAAGTGGTATATTTATTTTTATGGATTAAATCTATAATTGATTATTTATATGGGTGGTATAATTAAATTGATGATGGATTTAACGTTCAAGAGCCGCTCGACTTTTTGCCAAATATGATTTACTTGGATTCCGTTTTTTCTCGTTCCTGTTTTAATTCGTTACATTTAGCTACAATATTCAGCATTTTTAATAACGAATACACGATGTAAAACGGGAGTATTGTAATCACATTACACGAAATTTAATATCAGCCGGGGGATTAAAACTTGCAGAATGCAGGAAAGCTTTTTATTACGAACGTTACTAAATAATAAAAAAAGGATTACTAAAAATACGTTAATACGTGCATTACACGGTAAATTATTCCATTATAAAATATTTTATCATCATTATATTATAATCTTATCACATTATAATACTGTTTCACATTAAAATATTCATATTTAATAACTCCAGAATAATAACAAGTATTAAAATGTGCAAGAAATACTTCCGCCAATAATTTATATCCCGCACCAAGTCCGCAAGTATACGAATGGATTTGTAAATGAAATACAAAATTCGCGACGGGACCACCATTCTCGACTGTGAATCAATTCGCGTGATGATCTAGATTTTTGAAAATATCAGAGATAATGCAATCACTGCGTTGGATCAATATAATCTACGATCGCGGAGTGCGCGAGGATAAAAAAAAATCTCGTGTTTCTTACTCAAAGAAATCTTATCCGAGAAGCAAAAGGGGGGTAGGAAAAGCGGAATGAAAAAACAAACGGATAACCAGAAAGAAGAAGTTCGATAATAAAAAAAAAAGGAAATCCGGTAGATCGAAAAACGACGAGGGAGGGGGGAATCCCTGCAATCAATCAAATCAAACCTGTCTACGAAAAGGAGACGAGAAATCGACATTATGTCCTTTTTCCTGTGGGATACGAAGAGATCCTACCAAGGGGAGGGCGTGCGACCTCACTTCCTTATGACCTTCTTTCTTTTTCAATCGTCAAAAAAAAACGGCTCGTTTACGAGATCACCAGAGATATTCGTTGAAGATTAGATATCGCCAAGGATTTCTGGAATATGTGAAACTTACTTGTAAGTAGAGAATCCGCTTAGTTTCACGAGGGATAAGAGCCACGTTAGATCGCAAGTAGATAATCAAAAATGCAGGTGAAGGCGAAATGGAAACCTAATCTTCGACGTCATTAATTGTAGATTTACACTAATAAGTATCACAAAACTGTGTCATTAAAGCATACGATTTGTTGTTAGAGGTAAAATCATTCATGCATTCATTCATTAACATGTTAATATAAGCTAGTTACAGGGGCTTGTATTTGTTTTAGAATTAAAATTTCAATACTCGCGAAATAAAATATTTGAATGCAGTAACTGATTTCCATATACTGCCTGTATTCTCTAGTAATATTGTGTTTATTAAATTATTATGTTTGAAGAAGAAAATGGAGAAATTATATTCAATTATATTAGGTATTTATATTAAAATAGCTGTATAATGAATTATATTAAGCAATTATATTAACAAGTGGAGATCTTTGCATCGTTGTCAATCATAATCAAGTGTATTTCATATGCCTGCCGTTATCTTCAAGTAGAAATTGCATGACTTTAATCAATCGAACCATCTACGACATTGGCACGTTAATATAAGTGGAAAAATTGTAAAGTAACTCGGTGATCGATAAGAAGAACCAACAATAAAGAAACGAACAGGAAGCAGACGATCGTTACGCGAAGACTTCTCAATCTAAGTTTGAACCTCTATTCATACTCATCCGTCTAAATCCAGCGATTCAATCAGATAAAATATCGTTGTATAACCAGCCCCGAGGTCTCCATTTAATAAGAATAACTTGGGTATATTAGGATATATTAGGATATGCTAGTCCGTGAGCTTAGGAGTTGGATGTTCAGGGCGAAGCATGAATATGTGGTGAAAGGAGAGAAAGAGGTAAAAAGAAGTAATGAAAAAACATGGAGGAAGCAGATGAAGAAAAAGAAGAAGATGGAATAGAGGGGCCACGAAATTTTATATCCGTGTATTAGCATAATAATTGCTGGACTCCGAGGACAGCTTTGGCAGGAAACACATGTATAGGTTTTGGCTAACCCCCTTCCTCGCCTAAATACGAATACAAACGAATCCGGAGACCGAACGGGGGAACGGTGATCTGTGTCCCGGAGACGGATATGCCCGAGTTTTCTGATGGTTTGTGCCAGGTTATCGAGGCCGGGCCTTTTTCGGGACGAGACATAAAAGAAGGTTACGGCATGGAATTCCGCCGGGTAACCCACTTGCCTGTTGAAACGGAGACTATCCAGGAAAGTCGTTGCATTTATCGTCCTGACTTGATTCACTATGCCGTTTACGACGGTGAAAACGCATCTTCTCTCTGATTCCGTTTCACTCGAACACACCGAACAATGTGTAATTAATGATAACTTATCAACTTGACGATAACGATGCAACGTTTATCACTGGATTAACGGAATGTTACTGTTAAAATGAATTAATCGATTCCCTGGCAGATGCACGCCACTTTATTCTATTTCTTTTCACATCATTATTCTGCGTCGGATAATATATAATGATAATAGCAGCACGGAAAAATCATCCAAAACTACCATTATAACTGGTTACAACTAATACGAATTGAAATCAGATAATAAAAAGCTTTTATGAGGAACTCCATCCTTGGAGTTCAAATTGGTCCTCCAATGATTCGCGGATACTTTTATACATCTTTCGATTATGAGAGAACAATAATGAATTTCCTGTAATAATTATAATTGTTCAAAAACGGATGAAACGAGATCAGCTAATAAAAAGCTTTGATGAGGAAGTCCATCAGTCGAATTCAAATTGGTCCTCCAATGATTCGCGGATACTTTTATGCATCTTTCGATGATGAACAGAGAACAAGTAGCCCAGCTGCGCATTCGCATTCACGGGATACACGGAAATGGTCCCGGCGCGACAGAAATTCGCGATTTGTAAGCCACTTGGACTTTCGAGCATCCGAAACGATACTTCATCCACCCTCTCCCTACTTGGATCCCTAGGAATTCACGATGCCGTACTCCACTTTGGTTCTTACGAGCCGGCCAAGTGACTCGGGCAGGGATTTACTAGGGAAATTTCCCAGGGAACGAGATGTGGTAATGTTCGCAAAATAAGAGCCACTTCGGCTGTGCTTTGCGAGATACTCGCGATGCACTAACACGAATTAACTGTGCACCAGAACGATCGAGGATGCATATTCACTTTCAACAGATTTCCCCGTGGATCCTTCTACTTTCTATATCCGGTTTCCCCGCGTGACCATTGTGAATAGTTTTCATGTATTTCAAATAATACTTAAAGCTCTTTATGGCTCCATGTATATTCACATGGAAATTCTGATCGGAATCACACTTTAATATAATATTTAATATTATGCTCACTTATAATTAAATCATATGTAATTAAACGCTTCGATATTGAAATTTAGGTCCGGGTAATAATTATTAACTAGACAGTACTTGAATTTATGGATACTTTAGTAACTATTTTTTAATTTCATACATTTTTATTAATTATGTTCCTACTCGGTCACATATTTCACGACATGAAACTTCTTAATTCCAATTCCTCCAAGTAAAGAAATATAATAAATAAAATTCATAAGCGGAGATATGAAATCAAGTAGCCAAATGATTAGAATCTATGTGGCCGTCTTTCGGAAGAATAGTTTGGGTGTTCCTTTTTTTCGAAAAGTGAATGGATCATTCGGAATATACGGTACATAGGTAGAGAACACATCGAAAATCGCAAAGTGCAGCGGTGCACGGTGTATTCGGAAGAAGTAGCGGGTTGGATGGGAAAAGGAAGAAAGGGATGCGGACGGAAGATGGAAGTTTCGAAGGTGCAGGAAGGTGGTCGTAGGGGTGAGCTTGCAGACTGGTAGGTGAGCGTCGAGTCGAGTCGAGGGAAGAAAAATGATCCATTAATCTGAAACCCAAAGTCTGGCGGCGCCGGGCGTCGCGGCGGCGGCGGCGGCGGCGGCGTTGGCGGCAACGACGGCGGCAGCATCGACACGGAGGGCTGTGCAGTGGTGGTTTCGGCGCTTACGCGCAAATCGACTATACCGTTCCTACGACCCCTTCGATCACCCCCTGATCCTCTTTTCGAACCCTTACACCAGTGATCGTCAACTTTTTCTATTTCACTCAATTTTTTCCATCAATTATAACGCACTTCGTCCGACACTTGCAAGGAAACCCGTGAAGAATTAATTGACGAAGCACGCGGGAATTATATTAATATTTATTTTCAGTTTAAAGTACTAGCCTCGCTTTTTTAATTGAATTGTATACAAACGGTTTTTGCTACTTCTCAATACTTATATATGTGTATCGCAAGGTATCGTATAACACGGATTTCGGTGCGATAGTTAAAGTGTTAAGTTGCCGATACTGTACCGTAATTGGCTATACTGATTAATTCCGAACCTATTTAAATCTACTTTGAGAATACAGAATTTTGGTGCTTGGCTACTTCGTATAACTTTCATAATGATATCATTTTTATTCTATTAAATAATAGCGAAGAGTTTAATTATGATTTTTATAAATGGAACTCTATGGAAATACCTTTAGTTTACATTAATTAAAACACTTTATATTTTTGTTGGTTGAAGAACACTGAACTTGTTCACATACACGACATGTTTGTGTACGTAGATGGAAAAGAGTCTTAAACTCGGATTGCGCGTTCGATGGAAGAAGATGCATTCTTCCAGTCTCCGGGAAATCGAAGGAAAAAGATGGAAGGAGATGAAGAGATGTAAGAGCAAGTTAAAGAATGAGAATCCGAGAGACACGATGCGAGAAATGAAAATGAGAGGAGAAGAAAAAGAAAAAGAAAAGAAACGGAGAGAATATCGAGATCGGAACGTACGGAGGTGTTGGGACGTAAGAGGACCGGCAGCCATATTTGAATCTCAAATTCGGCGGGATTAAAGAGTTTCTCGTCCTTGTCGATTGATAACCGTATCTTTCAATGGAATGACTCTCCCTTAACTACTCCAGATACTAAAAAGCTGAGTTATACAAAATAAAAACCTCTTTGGATTTCCAACAATGACTCTGCTAGTCTGTTAAACTGGATGGAAATAAGTGAATGGATTTCATTGTAAGACATTAATTAACATATCGTTGTTACAGAGGTTTTTGTATTTGTTTTATAATTAAAATTTCAATATTCACGAAATAAAATATTTGAAAACAGCAAGTTATTTATATATCTTGTAAGTGGTTTTCGAACGAAATTGTGGCAACGAACGTGTTAAAGAAGTCAGAATTAATCACACTGCTCTGACTTGGCAACTACTGAACAAAATGATCCTCGTAACCGATAAGTACTCGATAACTTTACGGCAGATAAAGAGATATACAAGTACTCGAAACTAATTAAAAGCTTGTTTAAAAATATCTACTAAAAACAGAAATATATCGTACATACATATATAATAAGTCTCGGAATAATGAATTGTTAGAAGTCATAAACGACATACGTTTATCTAAGCAGAATGTAAACGTAAAGGACACATATTTTAACATCAAGAAAGATGAACAGTACGTGGATCGTTGACAGGCAAAACCTGATCTTTTTATCGAAATTTGTGAAAGATAAGGAAAAGCAAAGATATGATATCGGAATGTAAAATAATTAGATACTTCTACGTCTCGAGTTATCGTACTCGCGTCTCTAAATAGACCCTCAAATTGCCAACTTATTAATCAATAATACTTCCACACTGTACACACAATACATGTATAGACCTTAATTCCAACTTTTGAAAGTGATATTAATAATGATTTCCATCGATTCTAACTCCATCGATTTCTATCATTATCAACATATATACACATATCGTAATGAGTCAAGTATTAGAAGTCGCATTATTTGCATTAATGGACATATCGATCATCCAAAGTCAAATGTCATTAAAGCAACGTGAAATTGGCCGCATAACAAAACGATGACCGTGCGAAGAAACGATCGTGAGAAGGTATTTTCAATTACAATTACACCGATGGCGCTACTTTTTCACGAAAGTTCAAACATGTATCGTGTAGTTTTTTCCAAAATTTCACGATCTACTTATTTCTGAAGGCATTTCATATGAAATCGGAATTATAAATACACCGATGGTGATATCTTCTCGCAAAGGTTTGAAGATGTATCGCGTAGCTTTTTTTCCACAATTTCATGATGCATATACGTGGGGGATGGTATTTATAATAGTAGAGAAATCAGAATGGCGTATACTTATGGATATTCTCACGATTGAAATCACGAGCAATTGATCTTTGATTTTGCCTGGTTGGTATGCAACCTACGCACATTTCATCCACACGAGGTTAAATCCGCGAACACGTACAAAGAGAAGCATCCTCGTAGTACTCCGGATCGCCCGGAGTGAGTTGACCCTGGCTGAGTCGCAATTGATCTCAATTAGGGTTCCCTCTCTCACGCTCTTTCTCTCTCCGCTATCCCCTTTCCATGCTTTTATTCACCTCTCTCTCCTTCAACCGTATATCCTACCGATTCCTTTCCTTATTTTTCTTAACCGATCTCCCTCGCGTCCTTCTTTCCCTCCTGCCCGATCTCTTTCTATATGCCATCACATCCAACTCCTCTTCCATCGTTGTGTAATTGAACGATGTACTGCGAAAGGGAGTTTATTACGCTACGTGTACAACGTTTAGAATGCCGAATGCGTTCTTCAGTCGTTCTCCATTAATTCACTGTTATTTAAGCAGTTTTTTTACAAATTCAAATTATTTCCTTTTATTATTCTTTTCTTTATTATCACTTTGTCTATCGGATCGAAATCAAACGACAAACGGAACTGTTTAAGTGCTCCATTATACGCTCGTAACATGAACAATTGAATTAATATGCCAATAGCTGTGTTTCAAATGAAAATTAACTGAATATTGTTAACACTAGAACTACGGACAATATATTCCTCTATATTCCTCTATATTCATACATTAACGTATACGTTCTTAAGAATAAAGATGAATGGAAGAAATAAATGAATCGATTTAATTACGACTTTAACTACGAATTTAATTACGACGATTTTTCTTATTCTTGTCGACACAATTTAGCGTTAATTAAATCGTACGATGTTAATAATCATTTTTTGTTAAAACACACTGCTGTCGAAGGGTTAAGTAAAAGGGTGAGATTCGATGGAAAGTGTGGAATGTTTTCGAATGGAAGTGTGTGCAGGTAACATCAATGTACTCTGTTCGGGGATAGTTGAATGTAGTTCAACAGGTGGGTAATATGAGGTAGCGTTAGGACTAGCATTACTTCACTTTCCTCAGCTTCATAGAATTCCGCTCGTTTTCTCCTTTGCCCCTCTTCTTACTCACCCATCCTTATTTGCACCCTTTCGCGTCAACTCCTCTTAAGTGCTTCCTTTATACTTCCTTTATACTTCCTCTCGTTATACTCAACCGTTCAGATTTCATAAAACTCAGCCTATCAACTTTGCGAACTCCGCCGAGTCTCTACGTCCTCAAAACTTCCACTCTTTATCTTGGATATCCTCCATTGGATATTTCTTTCCTTTTTCTTGCTTAATGTCATTTCAATGGCTCCCGTTAAGATTAACTTACTTTGGAAGTCAGAAAATTGGGATTGCAAAAAAACGATCATCTTCTAAGCGCCTATCAGAGTTACGTCGTTCGATGATGCAAAGAAATTCTTGCTCGTGTTAAATGACTCAGTTTCTTTCAATGAATCAAGAACTATTTGCATGTCCGGATAACACGGAATAATATGCTCGGGTAACACGGAATAATACTTTGTACCTGGCACGCATACGCCATTAGTAATATGAAATGCTAACAAAGGAAAGCAAAGGAAATATTTTATAATCGCACTGTGGAAACGTGGAATCGTATCACATATAAACTATTAATGTATAATATTTCCTGCTGGAATAAATCTCTACTCGGTTATTATTAGTTCTCGGAATGTATGTATATAATGTATATTTGAGTAATTACAATTTCATTCCCGAAATATGTTCGACATGTTCAAGTATAACAGTGAAATATTTAGATTATTTATAACATTAATGTTTTTGATTCCAGCGGAAAGGTAATATTTGTAATATGTGAAATTACAAGCGCCACGATTTGTGAATCGCGTTTATAAGCGCCGCGTTATGGGAGAATCGCCACAATTTGTGAATCGCGTTTATAAGCGCCGCGTTGTAAGAGGATCGCCACGATTTGTGACTCGTTTTATATCGAAGTCGAGCTATATAAGCGCCGCGTTATACGAGAATCGCCACGATTTGTGAATCGCGTTGTATAAGTGCCGCATTATACAAGGATCGCCACAATTTCTGAATCGCGTTAGTCCAAGGGTTATCTGCAGTTCTATGATATTAAAGTAATATAAAAACGCAATTTATATCTTTTTTAATCCATAATTAGTTACTCTTTGAAATTGTCCTCGTATAACGCGGTGGCAAATTGATCGATCATGGGGAGTGGCAGAGATTCTGTTTTTAAAATTGTTTCGTTAGCCCTGCGAGAGAAGGGTGAACAAGTGACGTGATTCAACGGAAGGAGCCTCTGATTAATTGGTTTTTGACCGATCGGGAAATTAACGTAGAAAACAGGGGCTTCTTGCGCTCATTATCGTTTCCTCGCACTGCCGTGATTTTTAAAGGAATAATGGCGTAAGGTGGTGGATAAAACGAAAGGCGAAAGTTTCTCGGCTGAATAAAGTGTTCATAACACGATCATTATTCAAACTTTACAACCATTAATAGGGTTGCGGATTTCGTGAGCGATGAACCATTAAATTAATTTCCTTTCAAGTGCGGTTAGGTTTGAACACTTACTAATTAGCATAGCCGGCGAGGGGGTACATTCTTACCTCGTAAAACTTTTTACGCGTCGATGCACGCGATTCATTAACAAAATGAAAACGTTGACGATCAAAATCGGTCTGTTATTCATTTATCAGTTATTCGGGCTGTTAAATTTTATATAAAATTTCATATAACTAAGATCTTCTCATTTATAAACGTCATTTATTTCTTGGATTAAATTATGTTAAATCGTGCTTAATTCACAGTGGATGCAGGCTTTAAAATAAATATTTAATTAAATTCAAACCCAATATAATAATGAATATCCTAAGTGCGACAATATTTCTATATTTCGAACTTTACTTGTGTCTTTTAAAAGTACTACACTTTCATAAGAAAAATCGGAATTCACCGAAACTCGAAGAAGTTAAGCATCTTATTCTATAGAAATGAAAAGAATGCATTGACATGATTATCCGTTTGTTATCAAAACAACATTTTCACCCCCGGGTGAAGTCTAACATTGCGCTGGTATATCGGCACAGTGGAAAATTAAAGCTAATTAACTTAAAGGTAGCAGCTGCGCTACGGATTCCGCGTGACATATTGCAATTGAATTTAACGGAAAGTGTGGAGAAAAGTACGGGAGTTCCATAATAATGTTTAATACTATAAATACTAATAATGAGTTTAATGAGTTAATGTAGTAAATACTAGCGCACTCTTTCCTAACTATTGACTAAAAACTATTGAATGACTACTGACTACTAAAATACATCAACTAATCCACTCGCGTTTATCATAGTTTCTGTAATAAACTTGCACGAAGCGACCATTCAAAAGTACGAGAATTATTAGTTTCCGCAGGAATTGCACTTTTCTACTAACTAGTGATCATCGAATGATCACCGACTATTAAATGATTATTGACTACTAAAATATATAAACCAATTGGTTCGCGCTTGTCGCAGCTTCTTTAATAAACTTCCATGAAACGAAACCATGGGGCGATGATGAAGAAAAGAAATGATGGGAAATGATGGAAAATAAATAGAAAATGCATCGATACAACGTGGAATTGCACGGCAGGGCATCGTTCGGTCAATTGCTGACGATACACCGGAAGAACTATGCAGTAATTAAGCACGATTAAGTTTCCTACGCGTCTTGTGTCCGTAGTAATTGCGACCCATCCTGCATTCGCAACGAATCAAATGAAATTCATTAGTACGACGGTGCAGATCCGCCTATCGTGTCGTATTTCTATCTCTAATATGTGCGATCAATACCGATTGAATAATGTTAATCCCCTTTCCAATTCCGCCATGGCATATCAACAAATTAGAGCAGCGATTATTACGATAAAAAACAAAGTTACCAGCGATTATTACGATAACAAACAAAGTTAGCATATACCGTAACAATTACACTTTACAGTTAACAATTACCGTAACAATTACTTGACACGATTGGAAGAAAGAAGTGATACGTGAAGGGAAAACACAATCAAGCTTTTCCATGACTATACAAATACCATAATTTCCACGATAAAACGATTTCCACTCTTGTATTCTCCACGTCTCTTGCGCATGAACAAATGTGCTTTCGTGAAAAAAAGCGGGAAAATATATGGACGCAACGCGCTCTGGAATTCAGGAAGCAGCAACAAGTGCGACATCCCTTACTCTATATTTTTTACCTTCCCTCGGGCACCTAACCGCCCCCTCAAGGGAAACCACTCGCCATCTACTCGGTTTCGTTTACTGCGAGAACAATGTTACGATATGTTTCCCACGCCTCGTGTAAAAACTGATAATCGAAAACGTGTTAACTTTCGATCAACGATCGATTACTTTATTTGATATGAAACCAATATACTGTTCCTCGGAATCTTATGCAGTCCGTCACTTTACGGAAGAGGAAAAAATGAAACAATAAGAGATTAAATAGTAAGAATTAAAAGAACAAGAACTCTGTAAGATTGATGGATAATCTTGGTGGATAATAACGAGCTGATAATTCTAATGATAAGGGGCTGCTAAGAACGAGATAAGGGTGTAATTCCGGTTTCCCCGTGGAAGTGCAAGTCGGCAAATCCATAGGTAGGTTGAAAGTTGTCGATAGGGGATGAAAACGGTGTCGTCAAGCAGCGCGAAAACTCAGGAATGTGTGAGGGATGAGGGGTGAGCTGTTACGAGCCAGTATTCCCCGGGTACGCGCACTACACGGTGAGGGTTGCAATCAGAGGGGAAGGAAAAGGTTGGGAGGACACCAGTTGCTAGGCAGCGCCTCTCAATCAGAGTTTCGTCTTCCGTTTGAAGTCTCCGCGTCTCCGTGATCCATAATGCATTGCTCTTTATCAACCCAATGCGTTCAATCCATCCGGACTTCCTGCTACCGGTGACTTCTGCTACTTTGCTTATCACTAACACGCTAATCATTTACATTCCCCGGAATGATGCATTCAAAAAGCAGAGTGTAACGGTGACAAATGTGTCTCGATTGCGCAAGGAATTGGCAAGGATATTGTCACTTTGTCCATTAATTGCATATTTTAGATTCATCATAGATTCATATACCAATTGTTTACCATTCGACCTACACGTCTGTTAGGTACCGGAAAGAAGACATTCCGGATGTAGGTACCACGTGATGTCTCTCATCAGTTATACCGAAGCAATGTTACTTCCCTCGTGTCTCTGTCTACACTCCCCTCGTGCCTTCCATCCAGAACCCTTTTTTGTACCTGCCATAGTTTTCCACCGGTCATGTACGACACGAGAAGTACAGATACATATTGATAAAGGAAAAGAAAGAACGTGGGAAGAGGCTCTAGGAAAAAGTGCAGGGTACAGATTAGTAACATGTATCCCGCAAAACCTTCTTTGTCCAGGCTTACTGATCCTTTAAAAAGTGATCTTATTTGATGAATGGATGCGAAAACACATTGTCCGCGAATGAATAAAGCAGCTGAATGTCCACCCTACTGATTTGCGTACTTTGCGACAAAGGGTTTCCCTCAAAGTGTAAAGGCACTTCCTCAAAGTACTTACTGCATCGTGTATTATTATAAAGAAAGCTAGAAGGATTTACCGAAACAAAATGTCCATTACGCTTACGGGCTTTTCTTGGTGGATGGTAATCTTGGTGAAAGATAATACTCCATTTTCTGGACGGTTTGCAAATATAAGTACTTTAGTAAAGCTATTCTACCGGCATAATTTAAGCCATTTAAAAATGATGGCGAAATAAAGGAAGGAGTAACAGGGGAAAACTTGAGAATATCCTGTGAGAAAAAAGAATGCTTCCCTGGGGGTACATTAATTGTACAAGGCTAACCAGATGTCGAACGGTCTACTAGAAATGCAAAAGGAGCTCCACTGTAGTATGCTTAATGGCAATGACCAATCATTGTCGACATAACGAACCATTCTTAATCGTAATTCTATTCGGTCAAGCTTCGCTGACCATTTTTAATCCACTTAACTCTACCTCTGCCTTCGGAAATTCGGCTACCTGAGGATCAATCGAGGAATACTGGCGCCCTGCGTTCTCCACTTACCGATATTTCGTTGTTAAACAGATCAAATTCATTAACCAACATTTTCATATAAGTTACCGAGGTTTATTATAATTGTTTTATAATTGAAATGTCAATACTCACGAAATCAAATATTTGTATATACTAAGTCATTTATATATCCTGCCTGTACTGTCTAGTAATATTGTGTTTGTTAAATTAATATGTTTCAAGAAGAAAGTGGCAAAGTTGTAGTTATTGAATTTGACTTTTATAACAACTTTATTGGACGGATTATTTTCAAATAGCATAAGTTAATTTCTATATAGTATATGTTTATTTTATTATACTGTAAGATAATTACGCTGATATAACTTATTGAAATAATATATTATGATATATTAATTGCATTATTTTAATACAATATAATATACGTATATAAATTGCACGATTTAAACGTCCAAAAGAATAGGATGCACTTTACTCTTTAAATCCAGTTTTACGTAAGCGGAAGTTTCCGCTGATCAATACTAATCATAATTAAAAAAGAATAATTTCGCAAATACAAACATTGTATCAGTATCATAATCTTAATTAGTATGTTATATTAGTATTAGTATGCTAATCAACATACTGATTTCAGATGGAAAATGGTATATGCAGAATTGAAATTTCCTGGAATTGTTTACGAGTCAAAGAAACTGATATCAAATCATTTTGCATCTTGATAGCAGTCATTCATAGTTTATGCATTATTTGCAGAGGTGATACGTGCGCATAATTTATTCCGTTTCACTTGTTTTTCTCAACATCGAACTCCAGGATTAGATAGAAGATTATCAACGCTGCATAAAACTATTCCATCGCACTAAACACGCTGTTAATATTTAAACACGTTCTTCGTAAGTAAAAAATGACGAGTCTACGAAATCTAATGAAAACGTTCGAAATGATAACATTCCGTTTCCGGAGATTTCTTGCGGCTCATGTTGCATAATGGACATAATTAAAATGATTAATTTACTTTTGCCATCCAAATATTTAAGTGAATATAGCGGAATATATTGTCGGTAGTTCTAGTGTTAAAAGGATTTAAACTGGACATTTTTATCCTTCTACTCATCACTGTGACTACCGTATGAGTCAAATGTCAAAGGTTTAATAATACAATCAACATTCACACTCGCAAACTTGATTCGAAAGATACATTCCATAGTCACAATAATGTCTTATCTATATCCAAATGATACGAGTACTTGAATAGCGATAAAGACATTGAATTTCGATAGTGAAGCTCGTTGAACACGAAATCATTTCAATTCGTTTGATCACTGTTTCAAATATTGTACGGTTTATTATGGTTAATGAGATGCCTTCTAAATTGATTTGTTATCGTATTGCATTATTTCGGAAATTAAATGTGTTACTAAACATATTAACTAGTTGAAGACCCTAGAATCGAATTTAATATGAAATATGAAAATTGCGAGTTTCGAGTAATACAGATAATATCAGGATAATCAGTTTTAAGTAGCACAACAAATACATGCCAAGATAAACTAACGAGTTGAAATTCTATTGTAGAATCGATATTAATATGAAACACGAAAATTGTGAGCTTCGAGTAATACAATTAATATCAGAATAATAATTTTCAAGTGACACAATAAATATATGGCAAAACATACTAACAAGTTCGAAGTTCTGAAGTCGATGTTATAATAACATGAAATATGAAATATGAAATATGAAATCTGAAAATGATGAGCTTCGAACGATGCAATAAACATTAGAATAACAATATTGCTGTAATACAATGAATCTCACTTAACACACTTTATACAGCTCTATTAACAATTAATATCAGAATAATAATTTTCAAGTGACACAATAAATATATAGCAAAACATATTAACAAGTTCGAAGTTCTGAAGTCGATGTTATAATAACATGAAATATGAAATCTGAAAATGATGAGCTTCGAACGATGCAATAAACATTAGAATAACAATATTGCTGTAATACAATGAATCTCACTTAACACACTTTATACAGCTCTATTAACAATTAATATCAGAATAATAATTTTCAAGTGACACAATAAATATATAGCAAAACATATTAACAAGTTCGAAGTTCTGAAGTCGATGTTATAATAACATGAAATATGAAATATGAAATCTGAAAATGATGAGCTTCAAACGATGCACTAAACATTAGAATAACAATATTGCTGTAATACAATGAATCTCACTTAACACACTTTATACAGCTCGATTAACGATCTCGCTTACTTCGTAGGCATAAAAAGTACTGGAAAGAAAGGGAGAGAAATAAAAAGTACGAGAGGGGTGGAAAATTCTAAAGTTCCGTTTATCAGTACTATCAGAGCTCGACCTCGTAACACAGTATGAAATTCACAATACTATTTATTATTATTTTATCGGTACACCTACAACGGCGTGGATGCATATTTTATTATTCGAGCCGAGAAAAATCAGGAACTGTAGCCGTTCGTGGAGTAAATTGTAGTGCGCAGTGCCATTTGCTGGGCCATTAAATGGTCATCTCGATTGACGGTGTACGCTTTAGATCGAATGATCTCTAGATGAGGAGTACTGATTCCGTCGGACGATGTTCAATTTCCAAGTAACTTTGCCTTTCCAACTCGTTCGAGTTTTGAATTATTAACGTGGTAGCTTAGTCGGAAGGTCCACGCATTTTCATACCGTATATTGATGACGTATCGCACTTGCTATTTGCGCTGATCATTTCCGATACTATTCGAGATATTATAGAAAAGAAACGGAAAGAGTTTCGAATCTTTAGAAAACTTGCATTCTTAATACTTTGCACTCAAACGTTTTCCCGATTAAATCTTACAGCGACTCGGACTTCTTTCTTGTTTTATTTTCATTTAATAAAAGTAATGAATTAAATAGTTTTATTCTTTGATGCAGTTTATTACTGGTGTTCCCGGAAAGTATACTTCGAGTTTAAGACAAGAATAGATTAGTAGCACAAAAATGAGATTTTTTTCAATGTGACTATGAATAAAACTTCGTTCAATAATTGATTCGCGAAATATCGAGTATTGCAGGGTTACCTGGAAGAGCGAAGATAGAAACAAGTACAAGGAAGATCGTGCGATATGATTTCTCCCACGTTCCCCAACGTGAGAAAACGCTCGACCGGATTAATCCTTAAGAGTAATCCTCACGACAACCCCACACCGGGGAATCCCTTTATGCAAAAATCCCGTCTATTCATACTATTGGAGCCCCTTCCCGAAATATTCCTAGGCAACAAAGCCTAGTGCCATTTTCGGAAGGAATACCATGAAAACTGCACGCTTTTGTAGATCCAAGAGAGAAATGAATCCAGGAATGCTAGTCATAATCGCGCACTCTTAATCGATGCGATCGTTGATCTCGCATCTGTCGACTTTCGCGTTCCACCACGAATCGATCTTTCTTTAACCCTTTCTCCACGCCTTTCCCGAAAAACCGTGGGTTTCGGATTTTATATTTAACCATGCATCTGCTGATTTCACTATTCACAATGGGAAGAACCAGCTGAACGGGCGCCATACAATTGAGAATCCCATACTTTACGTGATTCGTTGAATTCTCGTGGAAAAAGGATGGATGTGTGATATTCTTTAAGGGACGACGTTACGTGGGTTCAACCCTTTTCCACTTCCAATGTGAAGACATATGATATGTTTAATATTATTCAAAATGCGGCAATTCAAACTGGAGTCGCATTCTCGCGTTTACGATGAACGTAGATTAGACAATTAATTGTAGTTATGAGTTTTTTCATCATTTTAATTATGAAAGTTAAAGAATGAAAATTCACTGCACACGCTGTGGTGAACCGCTAGAAGAAAAGGAAGAAACTGCATTTGCAGTGTCAATCTGCGAATGAAATTTTTCAAGGGCTCGAAGGGTTCGTAGCGTTTATCACGTATAAAACCAAGCATGATGACGTACTTCCGCATCCATGGAAACTAAGCACCTGTTGTTGATGCTTACCCTTACATTATATACCTTGCTCTGCTTTTATGGCATGCGCCACATACCTACGTGCATAGGTAACGGTAGATCTTTCCACCTATAATAAAAGAAGCTTCCAAGTGAAAGGAGATGAGGATATACGTCGTGGAACAGTGTCTCTCATCTTGAACCCTTTTAGTACCTTACAAGTTTACTACGTACTATAATATCGAGAAATACAGCAATCATATAAAACTGTCGTTTGCAAGATACGTATTTGGGACGATACTTATTGGAATGGTTGATTTCAATATTATTTACGAAAATAAAGTCTGGAGAATATTTCAGCTCAAATATGACATGAGTAAGAATTTTTTGTTAAGAAATGTTACGACTTTTCAGCCTAGGAATGTCAGAATTTATGTCAAAACGCTGAAAATGTTTCAGTACAGAAATGTCAAGATTTGTCAGTCCAGGAATGTCAAAGTTTGAAACATTTTTTCAGCTCAGAGGTATCAGAACTTTTCTCACAATCTTGAAATATTGGCTCGAGGCATTTTTTAATATTTTTTAATATTACTTAATGACGTTTCTCTCTACAACAACGTAATATGTCACCTAATTTTTCTACACACTGCAAGTGAACAATAAATAATTTAATAACCGCTGCCGATTAACAGCCCGCATATATATAAATACGATGATAAGATACAGGCCACTTCTGAAACCGCAGTTGTCTTGAGTTTCCGTCTGAATCGGTTTGCCGTACAGTTTATGCCAAAAGTCTGATTTCCATCGAAACGTCGACCATTTCCATATCCACAAATTATATCATAAAAAATTGCGCATTTCAATAAATTAAATTCTGTTCAGTTCTTCCAAAAAACGCCATCACGCGGATACTTTAGATCTAATAATAAACTAAACTTACGACATAAATAATAAACAAAACTGATAATCTATTCAGCTGTATTTATATCACGTATACATCTTCAAAAATAAGACTGCATCGAGACACTAAATTAATCGATTCAATTACGTCCATTATGCAAAATGTATCCGCAAACTATCAGAGAAAATGGAACCTTACAAATTTGAACGTTTTTTCATAAATTCCACGGATCCGTCAGTTTGATGGTTTCCGTAGTTCTAGTTTTAATTCGAACCTTAGAGGTAAGCGTTCGTCTTTAAGCTGGCAACTTTGGGGCTTTATTGGAATAATAAAAAGTGAATAAACTGAAGAAATAATTGTTCTGATTAGTTCGATTTACTGGTGAATAAGTAAACGGATAGATTTGAGAGTTACTGGTGTGCATCGTTGGTACAGTATCGATAATAACGAGCCAGCATGGAACGCAGGAATTGTTGGATAATATGCTACATATTTATAATCATACGCAAGGTTATATATATCTCTGTGCACGCAGCTATATGTAGGCCCACCTTCAGTCATGTATGTGCACGTACACGCATTACGTGAACGCATTTGAGCGATGTGACTACGCATAAGGGTAGCTTATTATAAAAATTCTCTAAGGATCGATGGCGTTGTTGCCATGGATATGGTAATCGACGTTTAAATCTGCCTGAAACTTTTCCACCATGCCGCATCACATTTTCCGTGTCAGAAATAAATCGCAATTTTTTTGCGAAATCTCTTAACCCTCCATTGCCGAATTTGGTTCGTGTCTAAAAGGAACTCGTGATAACGTAAATCTAATTAACCGAGAGTCTAACGAAGATACGTTAGGTGAAGCTAGTAACGGATTTATTACTTAAATGCAATGGAAATAGATGACAATTGATCGGCGTACTTTTATCGTTATTATTATTATGCTCTGTTTTATTGAATCAATTATAAGTGATTTTATATCTAATTGTTTCTACTGGAATTCTTGAGAAATTAGTAATCAATTGCTCCGCGGCAAATGCATATTATAAATATCACATTCCTGGAGAACCTGCTTTTATAATCGATTAATTTCAGCTGTTCCTCATAGTTCCCTTTTTCCGAAGATACATAGATAAACGTCTAAAGTATGACGAAGTGCGTATCCGTACTTCTGGTATTAAAATGGAAGACCAGTTTTCCGTTACATACAATTAAATCGGTGACTGTATTTCAGCCGTTTCTCGGAGTTCATTTTTTCCAAGATACGTAGATAAATATCTAAAGTGTGACGAAACACGTATCCGTAATTCTGGTGTTAAAATGGCATGCCAATTTTATGAAGTAACACGTATACAGCTCGACGACAACATGTGATGTCAGCCGACGAGCTGCGAGAGAGAGAGAATTCCGAGGTTCGGTGAAGCGTTATGCGCTTATTGCATAAAATTCACGTGACCCCTTCTAGGTAAACAGTAATGATCTTGCAGGATCAAGACCTTGCACGATCACTGAGAGAAGGGAGAAAATATCGTACACCCTCCCCTTACTCCCCTGCCTACTTCTTCGCCGATAAAACTGCAGATAGCACACACGAACTGTAGTGTTGGAGCTTTACATCTATTCGTTTTACATGGCGGGAACACGCCGCGACCTTGAACGATGTTGAGAGAATACGAAAGCCCGTTGGATCGAGCAAGCAAAAATTTCGTTCTATCTTAAAAGAGATACGACGTAGCGCCAGTCTTTTCATATTTTTTTGACGCGCCAGTCGGCTGGCAATTTAACTCGCGACTACTGCGACTACTGCGTTCACTTTTGTCCACGGAATATCTCAACGTTATTCACATTCACAGTACCACCAGCATGATCGCGACAAAATCATGGCCTCGTTATGCGTAGAATCAATAATACTACTGCTTACTGTTATGTGATACAGACAATTATGAATACATTAAACGTAATCTTCGCAGGAACTTCACGGAAATTATGAGATCTGGTAGCCGGAGTTTAAAGCAAGAATATCGGAATTTCAAGCCTAATTTACCTGTTACGTTTACCGTTATTACATTATGAAAAAAGGGTTTCGAGGAATTTGAAAATATGCGAAAGGTAGCTGGATCTTTGGTGATGATAATACAATCAACATTTTTTCATATATTATTAATTGTTGAGAGCAGGGAATTATTAAACAGAGCCTTCTTGGAAATGTACCGTTTCGTGTGAGAGCATCTAATACTTGGCACTTAAAAGGATATATATTTTTATACCTTTCATCAGTTTATAGTCTTTCATCAGATTTTGATTCTGTGTGGTCAAATAAAAGTACATTTGGCCTCCTGAAATATTGTTCTTTCGTACGATGTCGACGTCTTGCTTTAAGTAGATTAACGTCTTCATGTAAGTGACGATTATGTAACGGTGTCTGTGTGCGGGGATTAAGTAGAGAAATTAGAGTAAGAGCTACATAATCGGGGGAAGTTATATCACTGTCCCTTGCCAAGTTTCTAAGCATTTTAAATTCGTGGACATTTATGAATCATAAAATAATTAGTGCTAGACTCACTAGTGAAAAGACTCGAAGAATGTCATAATTTCATTATAAGAAATATTCTGTTCATAAAATGTTGCGTCGCAAAGGAACATTGCTTACACAACAACCTTCTTAAAACAATTCACAATGAAATCAATGATTACTCATTTATGACACTCAACAATTAATTCATTAAAACCGAATAATAGTTTGCATACGTGAGCAAATAACTTTGAAAAAAATGGAGTACTCGAGTGAAGGAACAACTTTTTGGTACCCCCATTAAAGTAATCGACAATGACGAATAATATGTAAATAATCCTAATTATGCATTCAGTGTAGAAGTATTGGCTCGCAGTGGCAAAAATGCGAAATTGCCGAATCGGAAAGTCCAACGTTGATCGTGGAAGAACCACGCGGCAAGGAACGTGTTAATATCGCTCATTGTCAGATGTGCAAATATTCGAACATCTGTTTTTCGACATTTTTCCGTGAATATCAAGGTTGTATAAATACTTCCACCTAACTGCAGTCGAGACTTATATCACCAGCGGAGGTTTTTAATATCCAATCATTTTTAGCGTCTATAAGTAAATGATTCATGAAATGATTTCGCCATAAAAAGATAATATTTATTGCCGTTGCAAGCGTCAAGAAAGAAACGGCGAATTTGAATATACATAGTGAATATTTGAGTCGTTCCAATGCCAAACTGATTAAATCCACTTTTTCAACATTTTCTATTCGTGAGTCGAAATATTTGATTCGCGTTTTAAGGAATATCAATTCCTATCATCGGTCATCGGTGATTCCCACGGCAGTCATCGTGTTAATCGTTCTTAAATAACAGAAATAACGGTGCAAAATACGTATGTTTTTTTTTCTTTTATGATCAAATGTGTCATATTGTAGTTTATAGTTTGTTATTTTGACAATAAACCACTTCTCTTATTGGAAGGCGTGATATAAAGTCATAGAAACTCTTTGATAATACAGGTGCACGGCAGTCTCGTTATACAAAGATCGCTATTGAAAACCGCATTTTAATTGTATGCCGTTACGCAATGCGTGTCTCCGTAAAGCTTATAATGATGGTAGATCAATAAAAAAGACGTGTCGAGGAAAAACGGGACGATTTTTAATAATTCCCTTTAATGTTCGTTATTTATGATGAACGGTGTCCTTGGAAAACGAGATGGAATCAGTGTATTAACAACAATCGAGAATATCAATGTGGAAATTGTGTAATAGTTCTTTGTGTTTGAAGACGAGATAAAAGTGTTTTATGTTGGAACGATTTAATATAATTAGCCAAGCATTATGATTTTTATTATATGCATTATATACTGCTGAAAGTAGGACGGAAAAGATGCATACAAACGATACGTAATCGTAGATAACATCCCAATAACACCGCTGTATAGTTATCTACACAGAGTGTAAAAAGTATTCGTAAAGCAACAAAATTTTAACAAAAGCCACGTACAATTCTGTTGATTTAAAACAATTTCATAAACACGCGGTATGCACATATTCGTATGATTCGAGATCTTTGCAATGGATTTCATAAAAGAAAATATTACTTATCCATAGTTTTTATGGAAACATCGCTAAATAATATTTTCTTTTATGAAATTCATTGCGAAGATCTCGAATCATAGGAATAGGTTCATACTACTTATTTGATAAAATGGTTTCAACAACATTGTTTTACGTGGTTTTTATTAAAATCCGTTGCTGTACGAATACTTTTAAAACCCATTATATGAGCCACTCAAATTATGAACTCCACTTTTTGCCAATTTTCCAATATTACTACCAAAGCGCATGATTGGTGCTTAATGTTTCATAATTATCAATTTTCCCTCATTTTTATTACGGAGTTAGTCACTTTAACCAATCTAAAGGTAGTTTCCAATGAAGCAACAGTTGACTCCTCGAGCGATGATTGTCGCGTGAGTTAGCGTCCTAATTATTCAAAGGAACATCCGAAACATCAGCTACGTTTTTAGATAAAATATTCGCGTTCACACTGCGTTAAAAAAAGGGTAGAAATCACAGAAGAATACGTTGATTACGTAGGATTCCATCTGACGTGGAATACTTTCACGAATGTCGCACGAAAAAGAGACCACAGGATTCGCTGAGAACCGCTAGGTCGTCATTTAATTACGAGTGTAATATTCCTCGCGCCGTTACTTCACTTTTGTTGACAACGCGCTCAGAAAATATTATTTATGCAAGTATTATGTCACATTATCACCGAACATGTAACTCACAAAGAACACTTTCCACGGCCGCAGGATTAATTTCTCACATATTGTATAATACTTCCACCTCGAGGCAAACTACAGTGTCCGATACATTTACGAGAATATTATAATAATTCAAGATTTCACTGCATATTAAATATCCTATTCTTACGAATATATTAGCACTTATATATATTTACTTACGTAATTAGATCACAGTGCTTACTCGTAGAGATACCAAAGTGTGAGCGGATATTTCCGCATAATAATATGATACAAGTGAAGGAAGACGAGATATGATAATCGCTAAATGAAATCATGCAGCGTGGGATGAAAGGAAAGGTGGAAAATTGGGTTTCGTGATGGGGGAGAGATCATTTCCGGAAATAGTTTAAGGGGTCCATTATCCGTGGAGAAATAGTTGGCGCGAGGAAATGTACAGGTAAAACTCATCGTCAGGTAAAGATGAAGGTAGGAGGATGGTAGGAGAAGTCGGTTCGCCGTTGCGCTGTGTCACGGATGTAATCGTAAAGTTGTGATATTAGAAGGTGGAGGAGTAGAGTGGTGTAGAAGACGAGGTGGGGTTCGAGGAAGAGGTCCAGTGACGTCACGCACAACCTTGAGCACCGACCTCGGACAACGAGTTGCCTGGTTTATCTATATGCAAGCGATGCTTTTCTCTGTCTCTGTGTGTCCGCGCGCGCACAACTCTTTACCACTGCAAAACTGAATGTATGCGGGTATATTAACGCGCGCGTGAAAACGTCTGAAATTTTGTCTACACACGGAAATCTACGTCGCGCAAAATTCGGGGACCCTGAAACGCCAATGTCTCGATAGAAACCAAATGGCTTCGTTCATTAATATATCAAATCGATAGTCGTACGTTCCGTCTGAAATAAAGTAAAAACTATACAATCTTTCATTTTGAAATCTGCGAACTTCTTAAACTCTGTCGCAGTTTGACATTTTTTAGCGGTAGTCCATGTTTAGGAATATTCCATGAATATCTTTAATCGTCATTCATGAAGAATTGTTCAGATTTTATCAGTTGGTTTTTAGCAGTTACATACAGCATTTATTTATATTAACAATTTGAAGATCAACAAAAATATTACTCAAGATTATAGATATGTGAATATGTATATTATTATATTAGTAGAATAAATAAAACCACTATCATACTGATACCACACTGGAATTTTACCTAAACACAGTTTTCACGTCGCCGCGAGTCAAAGGTTGCGATGCATCGATTATTATTCCGAGAAATGATTTTTAATGAATATTTAGAATAGGAACTCACTTCCTACATACTTGCGGGAATCTATTTAACTGAAATACGTCATAAACATCGGAACTAAAAAGATAATTGAAAGGTGTATAGATACCAAAGTAATTTTGAAATATAATTTATTTTGCTGCCGACAGGAATTAATACCGCGATATCGCATCATGAGAAACGAAGCCATGTATCGATTATGTTATCAACTTAGTAAGATAATAAAGTGTATCGGATTTTTTATACAACCTCTGATGTAATATGCAAAATATAGAAGACTTACCGCAGATTTCTTTTTCGGAACACGATATACCGATCTGGATCTCTCCTCGTGTCTTATATAAATTATAATTATTCTATTGCATTCAACATTATTTATAGACAGACACAAAAAGCGAATTTTTATATGCATTTTAATTAGAATTATCTCTCTCGTCATTCCTAGATTTGAATGCGTACGAATTTCAATAGCTTAACAGATTAACATTAGAACTACCAAATCTGTCAATATTACTAATCCGCATACGTCACATATACTTTTTTTATATAAATAAATATATATAACGCATAAGCGAATCCATTAATAAATTTAAATCCTCCAGCCATAATTTATATATAAATAAATGTCTAAGCATAACGGAGTATATGTTCGATAGTTCTAGTGTTAAAGTAACATTCCTAAAAATGGTTTCAATCACCGGACGCTTAAAAAAAAGTACTATAAGCTGCGGCTATAAAAAAAAACGTTCTTCCGGATATGTTTGATGCATCGTCATATGTCTCGCATCACCTTCACAAATCCGAAGGTTGGCGTAGGTTGTGTTCGAATCTAATTCTGAACACTGCCGGCGAGCATCGTCGTTTAAGTATGTACATAAATTCACGTGCAATATGAAATATCTCAGTTAAAAAGATGCACTGCTCCCTGAACTCTATTGACTTGCCAAAATACCGTCGGCAAGCGTTGTGTACGCACATTTTAAATTGTAATTAGCCAAGCTAATCCATAGCCTCGAATAGAAGGACTATTTCGTACTAGCCAAACCGCAGTCGAAATAAGAAAGTGTTCACCCTTAATCTCACGGGATATTGTATTCCCGATTTTATTATTCTCCATATTTCTTATAATTATTTCGGCGCAACCATTCTTTATGTGTACATAAATTAATCAGAACACCTGGCAGTGTTTCTGTTTGATTTTTGAATGTTATATATGTGTTTGAATATTATATTAAACAGGGAATTAACAATATTATGTTTAACAACACTTGAACACATACAGAGTGAAGAGAAAGCATATAAAAATGTGAAAAAATGTATTTTTTTCATATTAAACATTATTTTAGTAGATAATCCCCATCGTAAACCGACGATCCTCCAAAGCCATAATTCCTTTTTTTTATAAAAAATCAAATGCCCAAATTTCGATGCGAACAATTTCTTAAATAAAACACTACTATGGATTTTTCCAATAACAAGATCACCCAAAGGAAAGAGAATGATCTTATCTTTTATTATGAATTGCGTGTTGAATTAAGCCTTTCTTAATTTTTTTTTTTGGAAATTTTCATTATTAGTTTATTGTCCCAGAAATAAGACAATCTTAGTTTCGATATTATTTTTATAACAAAAACCCCAGTTGTAATAAGACTGATCTTATTATCGGAAAAACCGATAATAGCAGCGATATGCTCGGCTATATTTGTATATTTATATGTACGTCCTTAAAAATGGGATGAACGGAAGAAATAAATTAATCGATTTATTTCGGTCCATTGTACACCGTGAACCACGAAAAATCTCCGAAAATAAGTATTATAAATTTGAACATTATTATAAAATTCCGGGGAACCGTCATTTTGATTGCTTCGGTAGTTCCAGTGTTAATATTCATAAATTTCCTGTCTCATTATTGATCCATCATTTGTTAATGAGTTAATTTATCCTTAATATACGGTTGGTTAATAAAGGCACAGGAAAACTCCATCAAACGAAAGTTTGTTAAGGTCTCTGTTTTTATCTGATACCTATCTAATATTGTGACTGCAAGTTTTATGGGGTGATATAATCTCCGGGGAAATTAATACTCGCATCCGAAACCTACGTATCCATTTTGCTCGTCGCACGTTTTCGATAAAAAATTGTTCGAATTGGGACGAGCTCGATAAAATAGAATCAATTTTAGAGACTCGAAAGCGTATCCACAATTCGAAAATTCCGGCATTTTTAGGACGACTCTTTCAAACTGCATTTCATCGATTTTTCTTTCAATGCAGATATAAATATAAAAATTTCTGGTTTTTTTAATATACCTGTCCTACAGGTTTCCAAGCTACTGCTGCAATCGTGCAACTTGCCACCATAAAAATAGAACACTTTTAATGTACACTGTTATCGTGATTAGACATTTTATTGCCAATTAAAGGACAGCTGTCTAGATAAATAAATAGATAAATAGATCAAGTATACGAAACTAGGTGAAGAACTGAAAAATAAGAATCGCAAGTTCTCCATAAATAGTTTGAATACAAAGTGAATCGAGTACAAAAGCATAAAAGAGTTCTGTTGAGAAACAAAAACTATGCAGTAATCTTTAGATAAACCGTTATTATGTTATAAAAAAAAGGTTTCGATGAAATCTGAAATATAGAAAAGATAGCCAGAAACTCAACGACGATGATACAATCAACATTTTTTAAAACACTATCAGCTGTAAGAAGTGAGAAATAATTAAATCGAGTCTTCAAGAAATTTCGCCGTTTCATGTGCGACGACCTAATACACGTATTACGTTCTCATAGTCCAGGATGCTTTCGACCAATGAAATCGTTGAAACTTATCTCATAAAGTGTATTTATAATTGTATTTATTAACGATTTAATATTGAAACAGTCGCACGAAGAAAAATGGCGGTTAGTAGAGCGAACAGATAATCAACACTGAAATTCTTTTGGAAAGTTTACCTCTGATATTTGAATGCGCTACGCAAAACCTGATCAGCAACGATTCATTTAAAAAACGAAGATAGTTGATATATTCGTGTCTGCTTGTCGGGAATTCTCTTTTTCCACGTCCCACTGCATCTCGAGCCACTCAAAAATATAATAAGAAACAAGCAAAGAGTCGTTTATATCATAATTACTCGACGGATGAAATAATCCAGTATCACTGTAATCTATTCGCTTTATATTTGTTATTTCTTCCTTTCAGCATTATCGTTACCTTCGTTATATTTCTAATATTACCAAAGGGTGACATCCGTTAAATAAATATATAAATCAATCAATCGTGGAAGGTGCATGTTTGTTATTCTATTTTGTTATGTGCACAAATATGAATACAAATTAATTAATTACTCATATGTATATGTAGAATATATACAGTATTATGTATAGAAATTTCTACACCTCATATTTTACAACTATTATATATATATATATATATATATCGTGGACATGGCGAACCAATGACGCGCGTGTCACACGTGGCAGACAATTTGCTTCCACGTCAAAGATTCACAGTTGATATCATTTTATACGTTTTAAAGTTAATCAAAACTTTCATCTTCACGAGATTCTATGTTCATTTTTGAACAATGTCTCAATAAAATTCTGTAATAATTAATTTTCTATTCATTGTTTCCTCTACTAAAAATTGCCCGACGCAATAACTGAAAGAAAAGCGTAGGCGATTGAAATCGTAGAATAAAATGCAAGGAAAGTGCAACGGGTTTAAAGTGAAGAGGCGAATTCAAAAAATGACGTACGTCATCTCTTTAAAAAGAACGATGCACAGCCGACTGACAAAGTGTCATCTCAGCCGAGGTAGAGTATCAACACTATCACGAACCACTACGATTGTCAACGCGTGTTCTTCATTCACATTCTTCCCGAGAATTCGAGGAGAACGGGTTAGACATTAAAAAAAACGGAAGATCAAAAGATCCTCGCGTGCAGAAACGAGTTTTCTCAAACGGAGGCGACATTTTTGACTAGTTTCAGGCCGAACGAATTGTCTGATTCTCCTTCCTCGCGCGCAAAGTCAAAGCATTCGAGACTTCCGTATTTAGACTTTCGACAATCGAATTCGAAATGATTAATTATTCATTTCAATAATTCATTCATTTAACCCTCCACAACTGCCATGTGACTTTGAAGTCACGTACTCATCTATTCGAATAGATGAAAACTATTTTCGAACACCAAGGATGCTTGAGTCCAATTCACCTTTTTAACCATTTACCGTTATTACGTTATAAAGAAAAAGGATGCGATGAATTATGAAATAATTCGACATCGACAATGTGAGTTCGTGCAAATACAGTGAAAAGAAAAAGGTCAACGTGGACATAGTAATAATATGACGTTATCAAGTTTGGAGACGTGCGTGTTACGATGTGCGATTTAGCACGAACAGGATATAAAGTAACGATACTTGCGATGTCATTTGAGGCGCAGTTCAATCGTCAGATAAGCAATGAGCATAATTTCAATTTGCAAGTATAAGGACGTGTAAGTATGCGAGAAAATATGCACGGACACCTTGCACTTAAGTGCAATCATACAAAGAGAATGCTGCACGAAATATCAACCTTTGCTTTCGCAAATCGATTATTATAGAGATCATATTCATTAACCCTCTAAAAAGTCATGTAACTCTGAAGTCACATACTCGTCTATCCTTATCTCTTGTCTTATTTCATTTTTTGTCTTGTAATAATAAAGAGAAATGTAAGCGCAACAATTCTCACCTTTTCCAATGCATTTCAATAATACCTTTGTTACTATTTTCACGAAAGTTGTAGCTTCGTTAGATTCACCTTACATGATTTTCTTTTCGAACAAGAAACAAATTGAATTATAGTGGATCAACATATTCATATATGTGAGTTGCAGAGGTTTTTGTATTTGTTTCAGAAATAAAATTGAAATATTTACGAAACAAAATATTTGTACTGTGTAGTAGAATTGGGTTTGTTAAATTATTATACTTTACGAAGTAAATCGCGGAATTGTTGTTACTGATTTTTGACTCTACGATAACGAAATACTTCAGTGATATGCAATAACGAAAGAATTAAGATATCACTTGATAATATATTCGTAATAATATGTTATGTGTTTATAATGAAGATTTTAGATAATTAAGACTCCAAGATATCATTTAGTATCGTTAATTACATTTTCAGATGCAGACTTAACTCTATGCTTGAGTTTAATTGCAGGCACTTTCCTCGATCCAAAGCGATGCATTATTAATTTTTCCTGGCACATTCGTAATGGAATTTCAATGTTGCTACCGGATGGAATATCATTAACATAGCACATGTTTCAAAAGATAAAAGTCGTTCTCGAAAAATTTAAAACGAAAGAATTTGGATAAGATATCAATTAGTGCATTATTAATCATTTTATAGACAACTCTTTGCACTCCAATTAATTTCTTAGTTTCTTCTCGACCAATTACGTTTCATGATTTTTTATTAAAAACAAGTTAGTCGGGTTTTTATAATATAATCGAGTATAAGTTCGGTAGTTGTAGTGTTAATAAAACTTGTTGATAAAGTAGATAGATTTAAATGATTCTATTGACAAATTAATATGAGTATTTATTAATTATAATATCACGTCAGAGATGACTCGAGAGTGCAAAGTGTTAAGTCTCACTATTTAACTTTTAATTAAATATTAACGCAAATTCCTTTGAACGCGTTAAAATTGAAGATAATAGTCATCATAATATAATTAATATATAATAATATATAATGTGGTAGCAGGATATTATTATGTTCTATGCAATCCACCAAAAAACGAAATTCAAACAGTTTCCGTGGAGGCATTCATCTGAATTCACATGAAATCCCCACGAAACTTCTTTTTTACGAAGTGGAAGAAATAACAAACTGCGCACAGAAGAGTTCCCGAAATTCGGCAGACGGCATGCGTTTAAAATTCGCGATCAGTTTTAAATCCGTTGCATAAAATTCATTGCAATAAATTCTATGATTCTATTAATTAATCATCGGATTCACAAAAACTGGCAAAGCAAGGAGTACACTCTGTCCTTGCGATAAAAAAAACGGTTAACCGCAAGACTTCCCAAACATAAATTTCACGGCCAACTCTGGCTGAAAACCAACTATGAGATTATTAACGATTTACATAATTCCCGATTTTATTATATCGGATTTTTGAGTTGGTCCTTTTTCGTTCTATTAGTCGTTCTCCAACGAAATATTTGCTGATTTCATCGGCCAGTCATATTTCGACGAAGAAACGGTCTAATTGCGAGTAAAAAAGAATGCTTGCCGGCAACGTTGCAAAACCTGCGAGAAACGAGCATAAGATGCTTTTTGCGCGTTAACCTTTCGCGCCAGACAAAGTATCAATAAAGCGGAGAACCACTGCCAAACTCTAATCGTCTCGACTAATGACGTCATCCTCCTGCGTTGCATTCGCGAATATATCGCGAATCGTGCACCCACTTTTGAATGCGAGCGTATTTTCGACGCGCACATACGTGCTGCCTTAACACTGGAACTACCGCCGAACATATACTCACAGTTATGCTTACACATTTATTTATACAGAAATTATGGCTCAAGGATTGAAGTTAATTAACGTATTCAATTATCTACGTTATATATATACAATAAAAGTCTATAAAATCTCAAACAATACGCCGTGGTATATTCGTATGATTTAATTAAAACTGGCGGACATGTCATTTTGACCCCTTTGGTAGTTCTAGTGTCAAGTGTCCAATTTGATACACGAGTCAATTCATTGGTAACACGTGATACAGGTAGATGTACGAGTGTGTAAAAAAACAAAAAAAAATCAAAAAAACAGGGTGAGTACATCGCGAAGATATTTTCCACTGACTCGCCAAAAATATGCATGATGGTGGATACGTGTAAGTAGTATGTGACCGCCACGATGTGCCGCAGATACCCGAGGATACAATCTACGATCTGAAGGTCGCCATAATTAGGAGGCAACCGACCAGTTATAATTGCAGTCTGCCTCTTTAAATGACACCTCACTAAAAACATAATATAATTTGCTGAACTTTACATGAACGAAATTTAAGAATGATTCGTGTCCGCCAGAATTTCAGTGCAGTCGTGTTGTAATAAATGTAAATGTCTACCTGAATCTTTTCTTTCGTTTCATTCCTTCGTTGTAATAATAATTGTAAAAGTACGAGCAGCAATTGTCACCCTTTCTGATGCGTTTCAGGTATAACTTTGTTATTATTTTCAGGAAACGTAACTTAGATAGATTCGATTATTATTGAAATATTTGATATACTATATATTGTACATTTCTCTGCCACGTGGAAAAATAAACAAACCCAATCAAACCCATGCAAATCAAAGGACAGCCAGATTTTGATAATAAAATACAAATGCGAGGAATTCTTTTCCATGCTAAACTAATCCTCAACTTACACTCGTTTCCTTTTCCGTCTGACTATAAATTCTTTTCAATTATCATACACCATACGATTACAGTAACATCATTCTTTTTTATGTGCCTGCAAAGTACCCTAATAAAATACAATGTCAATGAAAATAACACTTTTCCATGTATTGTGATATCATACTCGAGGCAGACTATTAATAAATGGCAAGTTAATATATTTAGAAGCTTCGGCGTTGGTGAGCCACGTGAGACAAGACTGTCTTAACAGCAAAAGACTGGTTGCCGTGGAACAAAATGAGCTGCCAAGAAAAAAATATTTTACGCAGTAAACTTCTACTTGTTCTACGGGTATCGAATGAAGTTTTTATCCGCGGCACCGTACAACACGGTGATCTTCGAAAATGTTCACTGTTACATAGAAAAGTATGAGATTTCCATCCATTCATCCTCGCGGATACTTAAATCGAAACTCGCCAATCTGATTTACATATAAATATAAAACATATTAACATAAAGTCGTAGCGATAACTTTAATTGTTGGTTAGGAACAGTTTTATTGTCGAAGGTATTTTTGGGCAGCGATAAATTTCAATAATCTAACAGTTATTATGTTGTTATTTAATATATACGTTTTATATGTAATATCTATATTTAATATGCAATCATATCAGTATGAGACCGTATCGATAAGTTTAACTGCCTTCAACCTTAATTAAAAGCATTATTTCGTAGGATACGTCGATCGAAAAAATTCTTGGCCCCGATGAATTTCAATAATATAGGAATTCTTGCGCAGCCTTTCTACAGAAAGAAAACAATACTTGCCGAGCGGGTTTTTTTCGTGGAACGAAGCAAGTTCGTGAGGCGAACTACGTGTTTGGATCGGGTTAAGAAAAGAAATTTTAGACCACATAACGTCCCATGTACTGTCGTGAACAGAAGGGCAAGCACCGTTCAGAAAGGTACCTTTCGTCCCGTTCTTTCCTTTGCAACTAAGGTCCAATTACCTTGTGGTGCACTGAAGATATCAAATGGCCCAAACCATTACGAACCAAGAGCGTGAAGTACCATATTATTCAGTACATTAATTGAAGACTACTTATACATTAAAAAAGCCCTTACAATGAAAGTGCAAAATTTGAAAATTCTGTTTACAATCGGTGTATGCTCTACATACAGAAGCATAAGACCTATAATTTTGAATGAAACTATGCACTCCCATATTTTCACGCATTTTTATCATGAACATCATAGTTTTAATAACCAGCGAATTAATTAATCGTCGTGTACGTCGCTTCGATAACTGCTTGGAAAAATACAGTACGACAGGTACGACGTTCATATCTTCGTCTCAATTACTCCCTGCACTGGTTGATTATTAAACCACTGACACTTGTAAATGTAAACGCTGCCAAGATTTAATGGATCTCTCATCGAGATGCATTAGTGGAAATTAGATTTGCGTGTGAATATGTGCGTATGTAAAACCACTATGTACAGTGTGAGTGTAACCAATCGGTGAGTCTGATCTCGTAAGTTATGACACTCACGTAATTCTTAAAGACCGGCCGATGTAATATTCCAAATGGTTTATTCATTCACTGACTGACGTTCGTGAAATTAACAAGCGCGGGTTTCCTAGCAAGACACAGATGCATCGAGCACGATTCTAATTTTTCTTCATTGGCCACCGTCTCGATGAAATTTACTACGCCAATGTAATTGAATAAAAGGAACGCACGAACGATTAATTGTGATTGTAATTCTTCTCGATCCACGTATATCCGACATTTGTTTCTTTTATTCTTTCGACTTTTATTCGGCACCGACTTAGCTGTTATTCAAACCAAAGTTATTTCCACGAATTATTGTTGCATTGAACAATAATGGTTTCAGACTTTTTGATCAAAGTTCTGGATATTCACGTCAAGGTTTTTTTATCATTGTAAATGTTCATGTCAAAGGACATGAAATGTCGTAAAGAATATACACTTAGTTCAAACAAATTTAATTGAATGAAATCTATACGTTTTTTTAGCCAATAATTGACTGAGATTACGCGACCCCAAAATAATTCCAACGATATCCATGTCCACGGAAAATACGACCGGAAGAAGATAACGTTTCAACAGCTTCGTAATCCCGTTTCCATAAAAATCCCTCTGTTTCCCCAGAAAAAAGACTGACGCAAACCGCAGAGGAACTTTCTGACCGACCCAATAATTCTATTCAATAATTGATATTAATTAGAACAGAACCGACTGCATTTTTTACAAGACATTTAAAATAACTAGGAATTAAATTCAGTGTTATTTATAGCGTCATTTATTTTAATTGGCTGACCGAAAAAATTGCATCTTTGGGTTTGTTACCTGGATATTCGAATGTCGGGCCAAACTACAAGTGTCGGAAGATCGAGCTTACCTAAAACATAAATAAAACAATGATTAATGAAGCACGCATGAGTTTTTGATAAAAGAATTATTGTTATAATTTGATATAGCTTCTTCATTCGTTATGATATTCCGAATTATGGATATAAAAGCACCCCGATATTAGCAATCGATTAGATTATACGTCAACATATCATTCGACAGAATATTGCATTAATAAATCCTAACCACTTCGCTCAAGTTATTACTGGCCTTAATAATACCATCATATTCACATTACATTCAAACTTCCACCATCATTTCAATAGTAAATTAATAAGCGCCAGTCAACCAAAGAAACGTAAACAATAATAAACATGAATCCCTGTCGAACATAATTACCCACATACAAGCATTTTAACTAGTAACGCAATAAAATGCTTCAATAAAAACTAGGACCATATAAAACGATAAGGAAACCCGCACACATTCACGTAGAAGAAACAATAAATATTTATCAGTTATATCAGCTGTAACGTAGAACGCAAATGCGCTTGCGTCATTTAATTTTCACAGAACAGTCTTCGACGGATGGAGAAAAGGGGTGGAATCAGGTAGTACGACAATTCTTAGAAAGCAAATTCATTTTTCTTGCAAATCAAATCTTCGTCCATTTAATTTGACTAAAAACAATGCCAGACACAGAGGATAATATTTCACTTCTTGATTCACAGGAAATATGTTCCTCGATCAAGACATCTTCCCACTCGGTTTGAGTCCCCCCGGGGGTCGACACTTTCTCTTGAACGCCGAGGGTACTTACGAAGGGGATGTAATTGCACGGTAATTTTCTCGTGCACTTTCTTACCCCTTTGCAAGTGGACGCACTTGGATCGGACCCAGTTGGCCGCGATTCTTCGCTTCTCGCATTTGCCAACAAATGCCATGATGCACCTTGCTACAAAGCTATCTTACTTACACATTAACGACACCCTCACGCCAGCGATCTTTTCACCACGTTAATACTTGGCCGGATGATACAAGTTTCATTGAATAGAACCTGTTCCTCTTCATCTTAGGTCTGCCGGAAAGTTCAGTCCGCTTGGCGAGCAATTATTGTCAAACGCGTAGGGAACTGTTGTAACCGTTCACCAATGACATAATTAAACGTGATTTAACAAATTGACCACCGATACCAATATCGCAGAAATTCGAATCAAATATATATATTTAATAAATATCATTTTTTATATATTCGTTCGAAGTACGATCCTTCACATTAAACGACGAAGTACAATTATACGAAAGACGAGGAATGTGATTACTATGTCTGCCATTTTTCGACGATATTTTTGCAAAGACCCGTGACATTGAAATGGTACTACCTTATTAATCATACTACGTAAGAAGAGCATATTGATGAATCCAAGTTGCTTTGTCAGAAATAATAAGACAGACTTGCAAAGTGAATTACTTTACTTGTTCGAATGCTTCAAATTGCTAAATCAGACAATCTCGGTTTAGTAGTTGAAGCTCTTCGTAAAATGCGATGAAGTAGAAGTTCTGCGCGAGTACAATGTTGCTGCAGCAACCTTTTAACTGGCTTGAAGCATGAAGAGAGCCAGTGAAGTTGAGACTGAAGACCGTCAAGTGGAGATTAAGTGAAACATGCAGCACGTGGATATTTGCTGTTGCATAGATTTAATGCTATCACGTTGCCACCGCAACGACGACATGCTTTACTTCAGCCAGACGGTTATTTTAGTTGTAATAACTTCCCGTAACAGCGGAAAGTCCCCGTGCAACAATTGTACAAATGATTATTATAACAGCCACTTATTATTCCCTCGAACAACAATTCTATATTAAACCCGTGCATCGTGTTTAAAGAAGCGAATCGATGATCACAAAGCTACAAAATATCAGGCGAGAAGTTTCATGAATTTTGGCATTCAAGATTAATGATATTACTACGAGTATCATATTTATTGGCTTTTTGTAGGTTTCGTTGTACTCGAAAGGCGACCCTCAGTCGCCACACACTTTCTTGATCTAATTCGACCGGCGACTGAGAGACGGTATTAAAATTTACTACAGTTACTTTTTATTAATAAATTTCCAATTAACGACAACTGAAGTAAATCTTAATGTCGCCTCTTATTCGTCGTTTGAGTTGTTACAATAAATTGAGTGGCGACTGAGAGTCGCCTTTGACTGCATAGGATTAATGTCTCTCGGGTTGCCCAAAAAGTTCGTGTGGCTTGCATTAATTTTTTACGGGGAAATCGGGGGTTTTTACGAAGTTGTTTGAATAATAAGAAAACATTATAAGTCAAAATCGGACGATATATTATTGAATAAAGAAAATTGACGCGATATAAAAAGTTGAATAAAAATCGCTTTCCAATCACGTGATAAAAACGCACGAACGTGTTAATTGATAACCGAAAAGAACCAAGTCTTATCAAGCTTAAATGGATTTTCTTTGCCCGCAAGAAAGCTTGGAACGGGAAACATTAAATCTGTGTTTAGAAAGATGGCGGATTCCCGTGGAGAACCATCGTAAATCAGAGTATTTTACAAACCGAGTTACTTCATTGGGAAGCTCCATAATGTCTTCGTAAAAAGACAGTATATCGGAATATCATTATTTATGTAACATAAACCTTTTTGTTATATAACCTTACTTTAAAACTAGAACTACCGGAGCAGTGAAAATCACCGGTGTGCAGTTTCTAATAAAACTATTCGAATATAAAATGACGTGTTAAGATTTTATATATCTTTATTTTATGTACATAACGCGCATAATTAAATCCATTAATTAACTTACACCCTCCAGCCATGATTAAAAATACTTTGGTCCGAATATACATCTATCGAGTTTGCCCTTAATTTGGTACTCGGAAATGATCGCACATCTTTTAACACGTCGATTGCCAGAACGGGATCCGTGTTGTGCGGAGGATTAAATCACGTAGATTATGAACTATAATTTAAGTGTAAAAGAAGAGAGAAAGACGCGGCGTATTATTGAAAATAAAAGTTACGCACGAATGATTGTGAAAAGCTTTCAACTGAAATCCGGAACATTGGATTTTACGAGACTCCGCTTTCAAGCGCGGTATTTATTAAATTTTATTCGATATTATATTGCATGCGGGATTTTATTAGATTTTATTTAATATTATATGAAATTATATGAAATGTGACGGCTCTATATCCATGCTCGTAGTGTAACTGTAATGTAACTGTAATGCTACTTTGTTACAAAAGGTTCATTAAATTAAAGAGTTAAAACTGAACGTAAAATTTTCCAAAACACTCGATTTACTCCAAAAACTGTCATCGTATTATCATCACTAAAGTTCTGGCTACATTACGTATATTTCACAATTTGTCAAAACCTTTTCCTTACAACATAACAACTATAAACGTAAAAAGTGAATTTAGCTTGAAATTTCATAATTTTAGGAAAAACGTTCCTGAAAAGCTGCAAGCCACCGTTTGAATTAAAAGCAATTTTAGTCTTCATAATATGTTATCATTCTTATAATTGATTGAATTGCTGGTAAAAAAAAGCACCGAACGGTGGAATGAAAGGGTCGAGTAATAGAATTCTAGTTCCAGTTTCGAAATGATAAATAATATTCTGGAATGGTGGATTTTATTGTCTTAAAATAAACCAATTTAAGTGAACCCTGGCAGCAGATACACGTAGAGGAGAACACTGGGATACTTCTACAGTATATTATCGAGTCATTCCGTGCCGAAATGCAACAAGTTGCCCATTCGGGCCAAGTGACTCTCACACCGAGCTACGCTTGTAGAGCTGTTTACAAATACACTTCCACGCATTGCACTGAGAATCCATGTGGCTTTTACAAGGATTTCCCTCCGCAAGAAAACAGGCGAGAAAACACGCGTACCGGAATAGCCACGAGTACTAATTCACGAGGACCTTTTTTTTATCACATCGCTAATATTCAACGATTCATTGTCCATCGTTTCCTGTACTTTATTATTATCACATTATCCGGTTTCTTTAACCACTGATTTAACAGGCTGGCTGCCCTCGAAGTCACCAACTATGCGAATAATATTCGCGGTTTGACCCGAAAGTTCGCGCAGTTTGCGTGAATATTTCGCGGGGAAATTGGAGGATTTTTATGGACGCCGAACTATGAAGTTTTTGAAATGATAAGAAAAGGTTATAAGTTGAAACAGACGATATAGTATGGAGTAAAGAATATTTTCTAAATGTACAAAATTGAATAAAAATGGGTCTTCATTCGCGACACTCGAATCAAATATATCGGTAATATTTGTAAAATTTTCAATGTTTTTAATGTTATACATCTAATATATCTAATATTTAATAAAGTTAATATATCTCATAATGACACTGTTTTGAAGCGCCTAGAAATCCGAACACGCAGCACATATCTCTATGACAGTCAGTTTTCAAAACGCACCACAAATAAACCACAAAACCGCACACTGGTCTACGAACCGGAACTCGCAAAGATCCCTCCGCGGTATGATAATCCTTATTTTTGTCTCTCTTATCAGCATAAACAGGTAAAGTTTACGGTTTCCACCAAAGAAAACGCCGCTATGTACGTGCGCCATAATTTTGACAATATTTCCGAGATAAGTATTACGTGCAACGTACACAGTAATTTTCCTTGCAACATACTCGATTGTTATTATCATTTTTATCAACTTGCATAACGTGTACAACGAATATGTACATATTACATTTATAACAGTTTCATAAACATTCGTGTAAAATACCGATCATTTTCGATCATTTTCGATCATTTTAAAAATCCAAATTCCGATCACTTTTTCAGTGCTATGGAATAGTTAACTAACCGTTCTAAAAACTGTATTCAAATAAAATGTGGTTGCATTGAAAAGTAAGAATTATTGTTTGATTCCATTACCTTTTAACACCCATCCGCCGGAACCTTTTGGAGCTTACTACTTGTGTTATCAGTAAATACTACCACACAAGAGGTAATCGTAGCGTACCAACTGTTATGCTTGGAGTCTAGACTTCCCCGCAGCTAGTCAATACAAGAAAAAATTGTTTTGATTCTAATCGCGATCTGGCGGAGTCCTAATACTCATTGCGTTACGCAGCACAGTGGATACATACTTTACTGACCAGACGCTTGTTTGCTAGCTACAACCAACAGCCAGATATTCTTCCGTAGTTAGTAATATTAACCCTTTGACGGCCGCTCATTTTACTCAAAGTCGCGCTACTACCGCCGGCATCTCTCGCGTACTGAAATACGAAAAATTCACAAAACCAATAATTTGAGAATTAAAAAACGCCAATAAACTCGTAAGAATTGGAAAGCAGTAACTCAAAAACAGTTAAAATGGATTAATATAGAAACGTCGAATCTACGATCTCGAAATATTTATATAATGCTGGTCTAAGATTGCTAGTGCGAAGTCACATTCTTGTGACACCGGCCGATAACCGCTGGTTGTCGAAATCACCTACACGTGACAGCGGCTGTCAAAGTGTTGAGATGCTTATGATATGTTCATAGTTAGAAAGTAATAATTGATCTTGATAGATGAATTGAAAATGATTACATTGAAAAATCAAAATTATCCTTTGATTTTATTACCTCTTTAATACCCTTGCCCCGGAAACTTTTGGACCTTGCTACGTATTTTTAGTATTAAACTCGAAACTATCGTGGACAAGAATGATCGAAACACACTGCGGTGGATTTATTATAAATATTACAAACTTGTATACGATTTAATGTAACAGTTCTTGATATTTCGTTCAGTTTTCTGGGATCAAGACGAAGCCGGAGAAAGTTATCCTTGTGTTATACCAAATAAAGTAAAGAAAGAACCGCGGGAGACACTAACGGAATTCTAAGTAAAACATTTATTATCCGCGGAATCATGGAAAACGGAGTTTACAGAGTTGAGAATCGTTTTTAGTTCGAAAATCTAATTTTAATTGATAAAATCCAACTTACGTAAACTTCGATATAATTCGATCAAATCAGAACTAATCGTAAGTGCAAACATAACGTTGTTTGCCGGATGTGAACCCGTCATTTTAACTGCTTAGATCGATTAATTTAATAGTTCTAGTCTTAGATTGATTAATTTAGTAGTTCTAGTCTTAAATCGATGAATTTACTCGTTCCAGTCTTAATTCGATTAATTCCTTTTTTTCGATCCATCCTTATTTTTAAGGACGTATACAGGAATCTATAAATATAGCTGCATATAGTGTCCGTAGTTCTAGTGATAACATTACGTGTTGCACGCAACAGCATCCGAAATTCGGCGCGTATTCGACAATTTTGACATCAGATACGAAAATATTCGTCTCGCATGGACGCATAGAGCTCGGAGCTACAAAAGACGTTCCGCGTCAGACAATTTCCAAACCGACTGTGGACGAGCACTGCCCAAGGCAAACATGAATATTAAATAAGAATGAAATTCAAGGATTTAAGGAACAAGACACGAAGAGCATGGCATTAAAGCATACCCGCCGTTTGCCCTGCAGGTAAAAATAACTTCGTCTTTGACTACCAGTAAATGCATAAAGAATCATGTCAAATGTTTTCTTATGAATCCAGATATTTCGATATCCCTTCAGAAATGAAAACCCTTGGAAGATAATGAAAAGAATGAATTTAACCAGCGTTCCCGAAACTATTTACTTCGGGAACTAACAAATATTTCTATTATAAATCATTCTCCAAACCTAAAATCATTGAAATGGTTTCTCGCGTTGGCAGAACGTCGCAGCTATCGTTTCGCGGGCCGTTATTAATTCTTACATTATAACTCTGAATTTATATAACATTTGTATAATCTATAAAAAATAATATAACGCCTTTTTATAATAATATTCAAAGGAAACTTGATTAATGAATTCGGATATCTAACTATTCATATGCGAAGCAATTTTGCAGGATTGTTCTGTGCGGATTAATTGATCGAAGAATTAGGAAGGTTTACGGTGTTTCGATTATTTCTTTGCGAATAATTATATCATAACAATAGTCACGTTTTTGAAAGCATTTTCCATATGACGCTGCGGAACGAAGAAGAGAGCTTTCATATTTTTCTGAACGTAATAATACTAACCAAATATGGATGTTCACTATCTACCGGCAAATAATAATAACACGTGCTTTGTTCAAACTGCGCCCGGCAAAACATCCCACCGCAAAAATACGCTTTGCTTTCGCGTGCACGAATACCGGTGGAGTTTGTTCCGGTGAAAATATTCGTGCGCGCGCTGTAGGCACCCGGAAATTGAAAGTCTTTTACGTTCTACTGGAAACTTGGAAATTTTAATATACTTCCCCGGAGCCAATAATCTTCTCCCTTTATATTCATACGTGCGCGCAACGAAGACATATTTGATTCTCGATGAAAACCGATCAGATAAAACATGCGTAGATCCTCCATGATTTTTATTGACTGACAATACGAGCTTTAACCCTTTCATTCCTGAATATACAATGCCGGTCATCATTTTGGCACCACTTGCTTCGTCTTCATTCCAACGATTACTTTAAACGTTAGAATGAACATTAAAAGTAAATAGAACATAAAACCTTTGTCCATTTTATAATTTTACCATTAATATCAAACTATTTTCTTGCCATGAGACACATATTATATTGGCACCTGAGTGTAATAAGATTTTGTTATCTTGAAAATCGCTCGGTTTTTAGTTTCCCCGCAAGAAATTACTTTACTACAAGCAGGTTGGTAAACTATACAGCAAGAAACATAGCACGAACTTGTTGGAGTATGTCAAAAATATGTAAAATAGCAATAACGAAGACAAGGGGATACTTCGAGGAATCGCGTAATAAAAATCGCGTTATTCAAGCCTCTTACACACACGCGTTATATGCGAGTGGCATTGTATAAGTTACCGCGTTGTATGAGGAACGCCACAATTTGTGGTCGGTCTTATATCGAAACCGCGTTGAATAAATATCGCGTAACCTGTGCGAGGGTTACTTGTGGTTGGCATTCCTATCCACAGCTTCTCGTGTGGATGCCAACTATAGTCGGCGTTAGGAACGAAAGGGTTAAAGCACACAAGTTTCGAGTACGTTTGATAAGGCATTTAGTTTTGAGTGTATATTTGGAATAAAATGCGCACACGAAGGGAATGGCAGTCGGCTCCATCGTTGGACGTGGCAACGGTGGTCAGAACGATAACCCCTGTGAAGACTCCAGTGATAAAGACCTGGTTATCTACCAGCTAACTTATCCTTTTCTCTTTCTCTCACTTTCCTCTCACTTTCCTCTCACTTTCCTCTCGCTTTCCTCTCCGGTTCTCCTCGCCAGCGACACATCCGCTATATGCTTCGACTGATGTCTCCCAATCACATACAATTCGATAAACTTACACGTCCCGAGAACTTCTTTTAATAGTAGAACTACGAAAACCATGAAAATCGAACGAACGGATCCAAAGAATTGAACCTTTTCAAGATCAACGTTCCAAAATCGCTGCTCGAACTAAGATGTCCACAAATATTTACGAACCACTTTCATTGATCTGGTGACAATTTGGTGACAATTTGGATTTATTTTTACTTCATTTTTGTTTGGTTGGAAAATTAAATGAAAATTATATTTGATTTAATGAAGTAAAGCTAAACAAGGTTTCGCAAGGGAGTTAATGAACAAGCATTTAATGCATGGAGGAAATAACATCTCGTTACTACACTGTCTATTATGTGCGTAATAATCAGGTTGCAACGCAGTAAGGCAATGTTGATCATAAATAAACGATCGTATTCATAGCCAATTACGCGCGTCAGAATGCAGGACTGTTTAGTTACCGTTTATCCGTACATTCTATGAGGAATGATTGCATCTTATCTGTTATCGCTTCGAATCCTCAATATTTGTATTGTGCGTGCATTGTATTACATAAATCAAAACCAAGTGGAATTCTTGTGGTGTCATTTTTTAGTCATTATTATGAATAAGAATTAACAGAAAAAATTGGAATATGAATTGCATTATATAAATCGGAACCAAGTGGAATTCTTATGATACCATTTTTGAGTCGTTATTATAAATAAGAATTAAGTGCTTTAAGTGTTCAATCAAATCAAAATTCCCGACAAAAAGATCCGCATATGATTTGGCTCCCTGAATGATGGAAGAAACCTGGTCCAGCAACCAATGTTCTTTTCCTCGAATGTCTACTAAATACGTGAAAAAGCACTCGAGTCGTAGTTTCCACTTGGTTCCGATTTACGTAATATAATTCTATATGTAGATATTGCTTGACCTTTATATAGAAGGTTAAGCTTCTCGGGAAGTTTCTAGTGAGACGGCCATGTTGTTGCAGCTACGTATAAAAACAACTTTTCGAAAAGTGGGTGAGTGAAGAGAACGTACGTAATGTCGGGCCCAAATATGTTTCGATGTAGGGCCACAGATCTCGTGGAAGTACGATCCAAGGTCGCGAGAAGACGGAATCAAAGTACAGTGCTATGAGGGCACCACGTGGCTACCACGTCCTTCGGTTCTCGGGCCCTTCGCGTAATTTACATTCGACTCGTAACCCGCTATCGAAGGCCGTACGTTTATCCCGCACTACTGCCTCTAATATCGAACAACTTTCTTCTTCAACGTAAAGCATGCCAGGATGGCAACATTACGAAGGTATCGTCAGACAGTCTAAACTACTGATCCCCGATTTTGCATACAATTAGTAGAATGTTTCGATTAATCAATATTTTTGCGTGATTTCTTTTGGTTAAAAATGATCAATATTTTTCATTTGCACAAAATCTTGAAACTTATTGGATGACATAATATAACAGCCACTTTTCATTGGTCATTCGCGTATATTAAATCGTCGTACTTTCCGGAAACTGTGCATTATTATGGATAGATATGATTTGAAAGGAAACAAATGCAGTTGAAAAGCTTGATCGATGGAATAAAGTTACAGAAAATAATGAAGAACATTTGTTGGAATAAAAACTATTTTTCTTTAAAAAAATGATCAACTTCATTTGATTTCATGATAACGATTTAAAGGATGATACAAAGTGAAGAAGTTTAAGATATTATTGATATATCTGAGTCAAGTATTATAAATATATCATTTTGCAGATCCATGAAAAACGTAACGATTTGTATAAATTCTTGTCACTATCACTTCAATAAGCATTGGAATCTACTGGTTTCATTGTATCAGAGTCGTGAGCAATAAGCCACGTCAAACAGAGCGCAGTGATAAAACACCGATAACACCTCGCGATATCTGGTGTCTCCCGTCACGAGAAAGTACTCTAAAATACGAAAATCAGCTTCGAGATACGGAAAACAACAGGTTGGAGGCTCGTTTCCTACGTATTTTAATTATTCTTCGCTAACAAAAATTATAAACGAGTGAAGCGAACAATCCCAGGAATTTCAAGTCTGCGATGATAACATCATTGATAATGCGATAACGATTCGATTCGAGGAAATAATTTTTAATAATAAATTCAATTGGGAATATACCGTCGTGAAAATGACGGGAATTATGCAGCCATGCAGAAGGAGATTATTAAAATTTACTAGGAAACAATGAATAGCGAGAATGAACCTTAACCTATGTCACACCTGAAAAGTATTTCTACCATCGATAATCCCAGAAACCGCATTCTTTCTACGCGACGCGAATCCACGAATTATCTAAATGCACGACTTTGACTTTTGAACTCCGACAAGCGTATCGTACGTTTTCCTTCCCCAAACAGAATTATTAAAAGCGTGGAATAATCGTCCACTTATGTCAAGTCGAAAATAAAATCAACGAAAATTACGCTCCACCATATTTACGAAACCACCAGCAATTAATGTAAATCGTTTTTTCTCTCAATTTCATATGATAACATTCGTGGGATGCTTCCTGGCATAATTAATATTAACACTAGAACTACGGACAATATATTCAGTTTTATTTATACTTTGCGGCAACGTGAGCCGCAAAAAATCGCAGAAAATGGAACCTTATAAATTTGTACGTTTTTATGAAATTCCGGGGACCAGTCATTTTGACTGGTTTGGTAGTTCTAGTTTTATTAATATCCATAAAGTAAGCTTCGGCAACACGATTATCATGGAGTCGTTCTTAAGTTAGGTTTTCGGTAACGCGCCTCCATATTGGTTGCATACTTTAATAAATCAAATTACAATAAAATTGAAATCCCCGAATTTCAGTAATTTCCAGTGAAAAATTATACAATCACGAGTACAGAGCTTTTCACAAATATTTTCAAGCGACAATGTGACAGTACAACGATATTTCGGAAGATATGAAATGACGACGACTTCCGCTAATTCAGTCATGCAACCAGAAAAAGAAGGTCAAGGGTTAAACAGAACCCGATGCGGTGCAGTCATTAAGTGCAATGCAATAGCGGCATGTTACAATGACGTATTCGCAACGGAACAGGCTGGCCAACGTATATTCCCAGTATAGAACGAAACCAAATACGAACGAAATGTATATTTCCAGGAAACCTGTATAATCGATACAATTCAAATGCGCGATATTAATTATGTACTCATATTAACCCAAATAACGTTAAAAGCAAAAAAACAAAAGATTCTTAGACAGAACAGAAATCTTCGTAACTCAAAGAACTCTACCCTGTTTTTTACCAAATTCTTTCATCATGTAAAGGGTTAATACAATACAATATAATAAAGAAATTGTAATCTTGTTAATAGACGAGATTCTAGAATCCTTGAAAAGTTATTTTGCGTGCAGGATGCCGCAACATCTTGCAAGCTTTCGGCAAAACCAATGAAATTTCGACATTTCTGGTGGAAGATGCTATTCAATTTTGAAATACGATGACAGAACAACACTGTACGTTACACATGTCGCAGGAAAACAAAGTGATTGCTGTGACATATGAGACCATATCGAAAGAGGAATGCCTAATAGAAATATAGTATACTTATCCTACGTGCGCTACTTTCCTTCAAACATACTATACCGATATATTTCAATATTACAAGCTTGCAAATAAATTCGTGATAAGTCTGTGATATTATACTCGGTTATAGTTACACATTTAATTGTCTAGAAATTATGGTTGGAGGGTCCAAGTTAATTAATGAATCGAATTATATGCGTTACGTATATAAAATCGAAATATATAAAATCCCAAACAACGCGCCGTTGTATTTTGGAATAACTCTAATAAAAAGTGTAGTAATAATTTCGTCACGATTTTCGCGTGATGTACCTTCGTTGGAATCGCGTTTACCTAGATTTGCATTAAACGACATTTAGATATAGTTTTACATTATAACGATATGTCTGATTCGAGTTTAAGTAGTATTGGCATCGGTGGCACCCACGGCATTCAAAGTATTAAATAGAAATATGACGAGACACTTTTTATCCTAATATGATCGAAACAGTTAATTGTATTAATAACTCTGCAAAATGATATTTTTAGATTTCTTTGCATTCTCGTAATACATCCCTCCACTTTCTCGCGGTGTTATGAAGTACAAGGACGAGGTTGCGATACGAATGCTTTGTCCGTTTCAAGCCATCTGTCTGAGAAAGACATTAATGACACGTATTCATACATTGACATTCGTCAGTTGCATAATAGAAGGAAACTGTTCGTGCATCTCGTGGAATTATTAGCGCTTTGAATGGAGGTGCACCACTATCGTTCATTTACGCAACTCGAGCGCCCATGGACTTGTAACCTTCCGTTACATCGCGTGTCCGTAATTACTTGGAACCTTGTAAAGAAATATAGAATTGACAATGCTTAACTCTAATCCGATATCAAATATTCCCGTTGAATTTTACATTTCAATTTGGATATTTTATCTCATAATTTTTACTGAATCTAGATTACTAATCAATGTTACTGATGTATCATACACGAGAATAGTTTGCAATGAAAAAAATGTAATTAAAAAGTAATTTCATTCCATTAGAACGATCACTGGTCGCCGAAAACTCGAATAAAATATATCAGTAATATCTGTAATGTTATTTTTATATTTTGATACTTTTTATGTTACGATAACAGTTTAGTTTTCATAAAAATAAAGACTTACAATGAATGCCAAAAATATATGTAATATAAATATAACAAATTACAAATCAAACAATATAAAAGGAATGGTGGATTCAAGATGCATTTGCAGTTTCGACCAGAAGTAGTGGACAGGTTGATATCGAAATATAATACGCTTCAGAATTTTCCACGTGGGACAATGTATTTCATATATTCACGTATTTCAATGCAGAATATCGTCGTTTTAAACAGCGGCAGGGTTAAACGCGAATGAGTCTTTTATGGAAACTTTTGTTGTTGAGATATTCGGTGCTGGTAGTTCAACGAAGTTCATCTGCGAGGAAAACCTAGCAATAAACGTTGCATCGAGGCTCAAGGAGAATCAAACGTGACGACGGAATCCAATGATATACAATATCGAATACTCGACCTTACCACCCCCCACCGCCTCCCTAGGCACATAAATTGCTGCGCGATGGGCTCGTCGTTTATTTTTAGAGTACTCTCGACCTCTCGCAGACTCGGTCCCTTTAATTTTCTGTACTCGCACTGTCCGAAATAACTCGCCGCAAGGTAGCTATATGAGAAAGGAATGGAATCAGAAACCTGCCCCCGCAACTGTTCCACTGAATTTTCAATTATTCTGCTCCTCTTCGTGGCTACAATTGCAGCGTTTTTAACAGTAAAACTATCGGAGATATATTCCGCTATATTTATATATTAAAAAACGGATGGATGGAAGAAACAAATGAATCGATTTATTTATGTCCATTATGCAATGTGAACCGCGAGAAATCTGAGGATAATGAAACTTTATGAATTTGAAGATTTTTATTTCATTCCGGGGACCCGTTATTTTGAGTGCTTTGGTTGTTCTAGTGTTAATAATTATAAAAAGATATTTGTTTAAGTCGAAACTTGTATAAATAAATTGTTAAAACTGTCTTTAAAGCAGAGATAAGATTGTTTGAAGTTTCAGTGTAGAGACGTAATAGATGAATAGCAATATTCAGTATTTCTGGAAATAATGCCGTACATTTTTGCGTGTTTCATTCGTGAAACTTAATGGTCAGTTATCGTTGACAAAGTTTCTTTTATCTGCACAGTGATTATTGAACATCGTCTGCTGTATTATATTCACTCTTTTAACTATTTATTGGACACCTGTTTTCAATTAATACCACTTCGAAAACCATTCTGCCTGCTGACTGTGAGTATGCATTTATGAGGACGTGAGAACGATTACGTAACCTTCACCAGTTGCATAAACTACCTTAAAATATTCCATAACTATAACGCGATACGAGAACATAATTATAATACTTCTAAAAACCCCTTTCATTTGCTTGATTATTTTCTGCCGAACGAGAAAATGTAATCTGTAACTTGAACGGGAATATAAAGTTCGCCAAGTTTGTTTGCTTTTTTTATCAGGAATTAAGGATGCAACAAGTAGTTAAATACACGAAATACTTGAAGATAAGTGGAGGCCAGCAATTATCCTATTTTTATAATTAACGGAACCTTGCGCTTTTGTAGAAATTCGAGATAATGAACCTATAAGTAGAAACGGTCGACGTATGGCAGACTACTACCTTGAATTTCACCACCTTCGATTCACTGTTATTAGTCTCTATATAGTTTGCTTTTTCTAAGGATATTCTTGGAATGGTATCATCTTTGGCTTTCCCTTAAAAGTACAGGAACGTACAAAAACCAAGTCTAATTGTTCACGTTTCGTTCCAACAAATCCTATGTCGAATATGATTCCTAAGTCGAACTGGTCTCGATTAACCCTTTGCACTCGGAGGCGACTCTCAATCGCCACTCAGTATATTGCGATAACTCAAACGACGATTAAGGTTCGACATTAAGACTCACTCCAATTGTCGGTGATTGAAAATTCTTTAATAAAAAAATAAGTAGAAAAATAAATCTTAATGCCGTCTTTCAGTCGCCACTTAAAATCCCGGGATAAAGCGAGTGGCGACTCTCGGTCGCCTCTTGAGTGCCAAGGATTAATTGTTAAAGGTACTAGTATTTAAAGTACTATCAGATACCTGGTTAACATAAAATTTCTTTGCAAAATAAAATTGCTGGAAGGGTGGACCATCGTAATGATGACTTACTTCGTAAATCCCAGTACTGAAATCTACGACAGTGAATGTAATGATTACGCAAGTTGATGAAGCGATAATTCACAATTGCGTATGCATGATTCGCAGTCCGCAAAGAAGAATCAATATACTGCTCACGGATCATAGGTTATCCTTATAACTCTACTCTAAGGCGCAATAGAAGCCAGTCTGAGTTTATCTTACTTGAAATGCTTCTGGACTGTCAGTATGCATAACTACAGATAATTTCTTTCCTATTATATTCCACCAACCGAAAACATCGGCGCGATACTCTTGAAATCGGTTATCAATAATTGAAAAATCTAAAAAAAAATTTAGTAACCCTTTGCGGTCGTAACTCGAGCTATATCCGACACCCAATCGTTTCTGCTGCAAAAAAAGCAGCAACAAATAATGGTTGCTAAACGACGACGGACATATATTAATATAAATATATTAATATTACTATACTATAAGCGTGAAAAGGTTTTATTGTAAAGAAAAATGATGGGATTTGCAGGATAATGTTTGACGAAACTTAAGCGACGCTTCGTTTGCTTCACAAAAATTCCAACCAATAGGTTACCTTTTTCTTGGCACGCTATGATCGGATAATTTTTAATTATGATGTAAGTTTTAATTATGATGAGTTTAAACGATGGTTTAGTGGTATATGCTGTCTGGTCAGACAACAGTACTCTTACAAAAAGGCATCCTTGTCTTCCCTACACCGTGGGCTGATCCTTTAACACTTTATCTACTGCCTAGTAGTCAACAGACTCACAAATCAGACTGACTCCTTCCAGCGCATTATTGAATTAGTATTTTATTAAGATATGCTAATGTTTCATTATTCGTTCTGTAAATTCTGGCAGAAATGGCGGAAGATTGCCAATTATAAATTAGGAAGCACCAAACAGCGGCGAACTTCCCAAAATAATCCGACGCTCACGTATTAATGTTCCAGCTTCAATATTAATAAGATGAGATCGTGTCCGATGTTGGACAACGCATAAAAAGGTTGAAGTTAAGTAAAAAGGAAAGTAAACGCATGGACACATAATGTCACTGATCAATGACGTCGTACTTTCCAAGAAATCCTTTTAAGAGAAAAGTATCGAGTCTCAATTAGCATCAACGATACATCAAGCAAAGATTTGAATTACCATGACGATGAATAGCATCTCAACATCGAACTGGTTGCGATGTTTAAAGTTCAAGGTTCAAGGTTCGCACCGTGGAGCAAACGAGTGGAGAAGTTTCGTGTAGTTAAGCACCAATCATGTGCTTCGGTACTAAAATTGGAGAAACTGATAACAGTAGAGTTAATCATTTTGGCATTTAAGCTATTTAAAATAAAGGACTATAACAACTGCATAAGCAACGTTTTGTTAAAGTCTACCGCTTTAAGTAGATTCTACCGTTTCGGTCAGACCTTCATCAACGGCAATCAAATAAAATAATCATATTTCGCGAACTTTTAAGTGGTAGATCGGTATTCTAACCAGCACCTGATCGTAGCACTGTTAAAAACTAGGGAACTATTGCGTAAGCTAGCAAGCATACTGTACGGTAGTCTTACTAGAGCTATGTTTAGAGTGGCACGATATTCCCGCGTCGCCGTCACCTTCTTCCTGCGCTCCCGACACTTGTTGGATAACGAAAAACCACGAGAGCATCTGTGCGCGAATCCAACCGGACGTGCTCGGAAATACACGAAGCTTATTCGACGTCACGACGCGAACGAAATCGCGAACCAGAAAACCGCGCGAAACCACCACTAATAGAGTTCTCAAGTAGAACGAGCCTGAAACGTGTCAGCAGGCGCCGCTTACCAACACACACCGGTTAATATGCGTGTCTTTATCTCTCTACATCGAGTGTTCTCATCATCGTTTTTAACACGTTGAATACCGAAACGAAATCCGTGTTTTACGATACCACGCGATACAGATTTGTAACACGTGCAGTGAACTCCCTTATTACGCGCTAAAGATGTTGCGATGACTGGTCATATATAATACAATTCCCGTACAACGCACTATATTATGAATTACGGGTACTCCATGTTAAACCGTGTTATACGGGAGTCTACTGTATATAATATCGAAAAACAGAACTGTTTAAGTGCGCTATGATACGTTAGTTATTTTATATCGTTATCGTAACATTAATAATGTCAGCGTGTTAATTTCAAATGCGTAAATCTTTTTGATTGAACGTAGAAAGTGTGTGCTTCTCGGAGAACTTAAAAGGAAAGGTAACCAAGTATATTGAATTATTCGAGGAACTTTGATAATTGCGAATCGAAAATGGAAGAGACATGATTTCGTAAACATGATTTCCGTTTGCTTTACATGAATTATTGAAAACCAATGGGTACACTTTTGAAAGCCTGTAATCTGAATAAAAAAAGAACTAGTAGTTGGATTAAATAACCAACTTCGACGATAAGGAATAAGAATAGATTGATAAGGTGAAAACGAAGGTGATCTCATTTTTGGCAACGCAGACCAGTTACGCCTACGTTGGAAAGTGTTTCAAGTCACGTCAGAACCAGAAACACTGTTGGATATAAATTCCATGCCAACAATGCTTGATCTTTTCCAGATCAAAATGCATTTATGCCTTTCATTAAAACTCATTTTATATAGCGACAATCTAATATGAAGTAGGGAATATTGCAAAACTATGAGGGTTTCAAAATAGCCAGATAAAAGTAATAAAATATCATTGAATGTATTACATAAAATCGAATATTCTAATTCATAATAAACCGGAAAAATCATAAGTTACAGGTTATTTGCAACACACATGTCTTGTGAGTCGTAAACAGATAACAAACTACCGATTCCCAACTAATTGTGAATTCAATTGCGTATGAATCAGTTAAACGCAACTTGCAACTACGTAAGCAAGGAATGTCGTTTATGACGTATTTGTCTATAATTATGAAAAAAAGGGTAGTACCCTACACAGTCATATGTGAAATAAATATATTGATGTATGTGAATTATGAGTATTCATAAAACTGGCTCTGTGAGATTAATTCGTGTTTATAAGCGTGCACTGACCAATCAGTGTACAAGATACGAGAGCATTCGAAGAAAATGTCAGTGCATGAATACATTAAACAAGTCGAACCTAAACAAATACCTTCCATAGAGAAAAGAGTTTTGAATCAATTTTTGATTTATGACAAACAGTGAGTAAATTGTTTAACCTATTAACCGGGGATGACGAGTTAACTCGTCACTGGAATCGACACTTATCTCGAAGCTACGAATTAAATTACAATTATCCGTCTCGTAATTCTCAAATATTGATACATATAAATTTCAGTAACGAAGGGTTACTTATCGAAAAAGGAAGACCTACCGATCATTAATTGTAAAAAGCCAAGCAAAATTTCGTTTGAATTAATAGATTAAGTCAAATATATATGTAGCAACTTCAAATTTTGTAAATCGTGTCGTACGGAAACTTATTTGACCCACTGTATATAAACATGTCTCGTGATTGTAACTATATCGCACGGATTTATTTCATTACTACATTCAAAGTACTCGTGTGACGTCGTTCTTTTCCGCAGAATTCCACGGTTAACGAGTTAACATTGACTTTGAGATGATGGAAAGTGAATAATGAAGATATGGAAGAAAGATCTGTGACAAGAATATAGGCAAACGATTATGCACGAGACGTGTTTAAATACGCATTCGGTATGAACACGCAAAACCTGTGCAAATGTAAGTAGAGAAGGAAAGAACGCGTTGGTGGAATTGCGCCGTGAGTAAAGAGCTTGGTCGTGCCCCTTTCGTCGCAGACGACCATTGGTCCACTCGATGTCTGTCGCTAACATTCAGTATACTACGCACTACGCAGACACAACGTACAGTCTCGGCAAAAACTTCATTCTTGGCACGAGACTTGGTTGCCTTCAACGTGTTGATCGTAACTCGAAAGCAAAAATAATCACAACCACTAAATCACTGATAAATAGATAACACTCTTACGCTCGATGTTACTAGCATTTTTCATCTCATGTGTGTACGGCTTGAGGAACAATCGTGATGTATTCAGTATGTAATTGAAAGGCAAGCATGTCGGTGTATCAAGAAAATAATACACTGATCTTTTCAAGGAAAGTATTTTGTCAGTGATTCGACTACGGAGAGATGTTTAAGAGACATTCTTTTTCGTGAAGAATTATGAGTGATTATAAGTAACCAACACATTCAGAAATGAAATTAATTTTGATTCTTTCTCGGGAGAAATGAATCAATTACGAGGAATCGCTTGATGTCAGAGAAACTAATAACATTTTCACCAATAAACGTTCAAACTAATACGGGATTAAACGGAAGTTATTATTGATATTACATGCTCGCCAAACAGAATAATCGAGTGATACTGTCTACGAGATACGTGGATTACCAAGTCAAGTTACAACTGCAGATACCAACCTTCGCGGAATGCATTCCGATGAAATACAGCGGCAATGATATATTGTACAGGGAATATTAATCCGTGGAATAATTGAACAAAAAAAAACAATTCCCTTGTCGTGATAGAGAAAGAAGATAATAATAATGAAAAGTGGAAATACTTTTATATTTCAGCCAATGTTCCCCCAGATTATTGGAGATTTCATAAAAAGTTCTGCTTCCTTCTCATCGTTTGTTATTATCGTGTGCGATAAATTCCAGATATTTTCTAACTAGAGCCGCATGTGCGATTACGGATCGCACTACGTATTTCGTGTTATCTTGAGGGATAATATCGATTTGTGTAACCCAGATAAGTGTTTACTGTCTCATTATTGCACCTTTTTGATACGTGGAAGTTACTTACAATCGTATTACAAAAGACCCCTGAAATATTTGCATTCACAATCCCCTAATACAAAAACTATAACTCACTTAAATGAGAATGTAAGTTTTTACTTTTACCAAAATGTTCGTCTACTTTACAACAACGATATCTCCATAGAAACAATGAATCACTACGATCAAGAACGTGAATAGTTTTCGGATTATGCTTTATGCGTAGAAGTATTATAGTACCCCAACAAATAATACACGGTTACGCAGTGATTGTCTGACGATATAATCAAGCATTTTATTTACATTCCACTTATGATTTACTGGTTTTACTATTCAAACCTACCGCTTAAAATAAGACATTTATCTATTCCTATGTGCTTAATGATAACAGATATTATCAGCGTTCTAATATTCAAACTATTACTTGCAAAAAAAGTTATGCTTCCGTCTACGTCGGCAAGAACTTGACTTAAGAATTCCGTTTCCCGTAACAGTAGATATCAAAAGGCAAGTGCCGAAGTGATAACAAACCGTTTTCGTCAGACGTTAATGGTGAGAATTTTCATGGCGCGTAAGAAGATCGTTAAGATAAGGGCATGTTACAGACGTTTTAACATCAGAATATTATCATTATATTTGTACAGTTGTTTCTGGCGAATATACCTATGCACAATGTATAAAAGATTCTCCCACCATCTTTAGTGAGAATATAAAAATATCTTGCATGTAACTTCGATGAAAAAAAGGCGTAGAATACGTGGATATTAATGTGCTGGATATTAATATTAATGTGCCTCCTTGTATCACGTAAATTTCAATTTAAAATAACATTATCGTAACGTTATGCCACCGGGTTTGTAATCAGTAAACACATGTTCGTATATTTTTGTTTTGAGAATCAGCCAACGGGCACTTGAACTAAAGTCACGCGTTTCTGCTGAGTATTTTACCCCAAAACTTTCAGAGATAACTGACATTATCGGCTGAAGTTATGCTTGCATTTTACTCGACTATACAATAACCACGCGGAATGTATGGAATCTTTAACTTCTTTAACACTAGAACTAGCAAAGCACTCAAAATGACGAGTCCGCGGAATGTAATAAAAATATCCACATTTATAACGATTCATTTTCTGTGATTTTTCACGGTTTCCGTTCCCCATGGACATAAATAAATCCATTCATTTATTTCTTCCATCCATTCTTTTTTTAGGGGTGTACGTATTAATAAAGAATTAATGAATTAATGCAGCAATACAAATTTAGAAGTAAATGTAAATCCATAGTCGGGCTGATCATCGCAGTCCGTTTCTACTGAGCAATCCGTGCAGCGTACGTATCTACTTTCAATTAATATGTTAATCCACATTTATTTATATACAAATTATCGCAAGAGGATTCAAATGAATTAATGCATTCAATAATTTGCGTTGTGTATGTAAAATAAAAGTATATAAGATCTCAAACAGTGTACCGTGGTATATTCGAATAATTCAACTAAAAATGGCAGACAAGTCATTTTGACTCCTTTGATACTTCTAATGTTAAGCAGTCTGAAGTGCTTATAATCTCCGTTCGTGGCCGCATTGCATCATATTTCAGTGATCCTCTGTGAGTGTGTTGAAGTGCGTACACGCACATGGGCAAGTCGTGTAAAAGTGTCAAACAAGCATTTTATGCGGGACAACGGCACCCGGCGAGAGGATGAAAGAAGGGCAACCACTATGAGAGAGATAAAAAGATACCGTCAAAGAGAAGAGAAGAGAAACTGATGACGACCACGACGACGCGACCACGTTGTAAGATAGAATCATCCAAAAACCATCAAGACACGATACTCGTACAACCAAGATAAGCATGAATCAGAATCAAGGAAAACGAATATATTATAATTTGAAGAAGGGTGATGAATAGCATCCCAGGTCACTGACTTCAAACGGAAATCGGACACAATCTCAGCCAGCTCAAAATAATAGTTTCTTTTTCAAATCAAACTTCACGTAAGCAAAAGCAAGCAGAATATTGAAGAGTTTCCATCAATAATATTCTACATAATCGAAATCTAAGTACATATCATAATTAATCCACTTCTGAGTTACGCAATGGTGTCCCTGCCAGTGCTTACTTGCTTACACATATGCTTAATGAAAATCAAGCACTTTGCATGTCGCGATAAACACATTTTCGCACTTCCAGGAAGTTAGTTTTTCATTCTTTGTAAGATTCATAATTTCACGTAATAATAACACGTGCACCGATACATGTGATGTCTATATGTGACTTCAAGGACGTACATATAATTGTTATGCTAAAAGGGTACCTTTGCACTTCGTTGTAGTCTACTTATAAATCAACTTTAACGGTATTCTTCATGCATCAACGGATTATAATCGAGATGAAAAAACAATGCTGCACTGAGTGTTTATATAGCGAGTATATGCGCGTCTCGGGCATGGGATACCGTGCACTCTCGTAACAGTATCGTGATAAGCTCGTTACAAATAATACAGAGTTGCAATTTGCAGTTGTGCATAGATGGGGTCGACGTGTTTCTACGTCCACCGTTTCTTTACCTGTGAATCAGTTCCGCGAAACGCAACAAACCTACGTAACAAACATGCGATACTCATTAGGAGAGGCGATAGTATGTTACATGAAGAGTATCGTTACGCTCCATGTCTCGCATTACGTCACCAGATCTGTATCCATCGATGCACAAACACGCGCAGCCATCGTATATTTAATATGAAAATGTAGAACCTCCATCGAAACGTAACATTGACCGTCACTCGATAGATAAATACATATCTACTATCACAGTGACATTTCATTCCACAGGTTTTGTGCTCCAGATTCAACTTTTTCCCAATCAAATTCATCCTTTTGCACGTCGAACCTAACTTTTTGCAAATCAAACTCACCCCTTCGCACATCAATTTCAATTTTTTCCAAATCAGATACACCAGTTTCTAATTCAAGTTTTTCTACAAAGTTGTTTTCTTAAGCTCTCGTAATAAAAAGAAACCGTTAACGTGTTAAGCGTTAATATCTCTTAAACAAAGTCACAAATGAAGAAATGGTAAAGTACTATTTGATTCAGGTCAGTGCAAGGGAACTGAAATTTTTCGGATTAGCATCAATTTTGGTATAATATAATATAATGAGCATCCACATTGCACCGAATCAGCTGTTAGTTCAGTTATTAATTCAATCTCGATCTACTGATAAGTTTTAGAGAATGTAGATTGGTGAAATGCATTAAAAATGCTTCCGGAATTAATAAGGAAAAAATGGCTTCTTGTCAGAATACAGTTGTGAGATACTGCTTTTGCATTTTAAATGGCATAAAGCTCCGTGAATGAATGGAATATTTTGTAATCTCATGTTATATATCACATTCCTGTATGCCATGCATTCTTTTTATTCTTTTATCACGAGGATTTATTTTCGGAATAAACATACTTTATTCCTGGCATTAAAAATAATAATATTTTAATATCTTTAAAATGCAATGTACGCAATGAATTCTTCCTTCGATGTACTTCATATGAGACGCATATGAATATTATATTGGATGTAGAAACGAATTCTTTTCGACGGGAATAATCAGTGATGATCTCTTTTGCAAAAAATCGGAGAGAATTCATTTCTACACCTAATCAATATAATAAATAATTATATTTCTGAGTATGCACTGAGAATATTAACAATCTACGACCCAATTTTGTCGTGTCTCAAAAAATAGTATAAAGTGAATCTAACGAAACTACATTACGTGACAAATGTAACAAAATAATCTCCTTTTCTTTCTTCCTTCACTTTCGTTAAGTTTGCAACTTTTCCCAAAGCGTGCCACCCATTAAATAAATAAATAATAAATAAAATTATTACTCAAACGCACTGAAAAGATTACATTGTTGCGCATACTTTTGCAATTATTATTACAAAGAAAGAAACGAAACGAAAGAAAAGATACGGCTAGATGAGTATCTGTCTTCAAAGTTACACGCAATGATAGAGGGTTAAGGTGTATCTTTGAATCGATAGTTACGTTTCTTAAGTATAACTGAAGTTAATTCGTGGAAGGAATTCGAGTAACGAGAACCTGTCGCATAAAACGGTTCGAGAGTCGCTGAGAAAATCGCTCGAGGCGAGAAATTCTACAAGAGAAAGGTGGACTGCCGTTGTACCGGCGAGTCGAGCAAAACCATAAAACGCAGCCGGCATGATTCTGTCGCAATTTACTGCGAGGAAATCGCAGCCTTGCTCCAGGCAAGGTAAATAGAGTGTTGACCACGAGTCCCGAGAACTGACAGCTGACAGCACAGACCTTAAAAGATGTGGACCTACTATCATCGCTTCGTGTGTATCATATTGCTACTATTTTCATATTGAACCACAAACTTCTTACGGTATTCATTGAACGATACTTCACTAAATTCCAATCTTGATTGACAAAGTTTATAAATTGTAAGTAATTATTAAGTTGGCAATTAAATTCGTGACCACTTGCTTTGCGTCCTCTTTTTTCTGGTTTATAATTCGTAGTTATTTTTACGACCAGTAAATTTGGAAAGTTTGATAACGGACGTACCACTTGTCTGTGCATATGGATTATTTCACTTATTCGTCAAGTAATATTAAAGCTCATGGTAGCAGCAAAACATTACGAACAGAGTGGAAAAATCCTGGAGAAAGATCGCTCCAATTTTTGTGGAAATTTCATAAAGAAACAGGTGAAGGGACGGAGAAACGTAAAAAAATTCGGTAGGAAGTTCTACCGGTTCTGATCCCGCGGTAAGCCTAAAGTAGTCGGAGGGAGAGATGACCTCAAGATGATGATATCGGCAACGTGGTCGTCGGAGGGTCGACGAGGAGAGAAAGAGGAGAGAAAGAGGAGAGAGGACAAAGAGAAAGAGAGAATAAGAGAAACGAAGGAGCAATCCAAGGAGGGAGGAGTAAAAGAGATCGACAAGAGAGACGCGGCAACGACGCCAATCTTGCCTTGTGCAAAAATAACGTGGAAAGCCTGCTTTAAACTCATCCGAGCGCACTCACACAAAATACACCCTGCACGATGTGCTTCCAACGAAATCTTTCTTCATTCTTAATTCACTGCAACGCTTCTTGTTCATTAATTAGCACGGTATCTAATATTAAAGTCGATACCAAGTAAGAAATGAAACCGACACCGCTGTATTGTCTGACAATTCCGAACGTTAACGTATTTCTGTATTATGAACCGGAAACACTGAGTAGACGCAGAGGATAAAATGAAGTTTAACGTTGGCGGTGATAAAAACTGGTTTCGTTCAAATTACTTTCATTGCAGCACCTCGATCGCTATCATTCGGATTCGCTATCATGTTACATGGCACAGTAATATTTGATTTCGCGAATATCGAAATTTGAATGATAAAAACGGCAGAAGATATTTACTTCGTTCGCTTTACCATTTTGATTTGAAGTTATTGCATTTATCTAAGCGCCATTATAGCTCGCCGACAAAATTCACTTCATTATCTTTATGCTATTTCCGTTATGAAAAATACAAATAATACAACACCACGAATATACTCGTGGTTGGCAGTGAATGCGATCATGAAAGTTACGTCTATACGATATGATCACAGTTATGCATGTCTCTTGAAGTTCGTGCGTCTCAGACTCCATTTTATTCCAAGAACGATAACAGTGTTATTTAATGATGACGAGTAGTTGGTGGTTCGGAATAATTCGCCGAATAAGTGAGATGATGAGCCGTGACGAGAAGTATGTTTAGAAATACCAAGGATTCTGGAATGGGATATCCATGGAGGAGTTTATGGTCGTTAAAACGTAGCCAGGATAATCGTCATGGAAGAATACCATGGTAGAGCTTTATAATGAGGGGTAGGAAACTGGCGCAAGTATCGAAACCAGACGGATGAGTGACCTTTTCTGATTTCACGGCTCTTGGCGGTTCTATGGCCGCGCTAGAATTCCTTACCTTTGAGAAATCGGGATATCTTCGGCCGACGATGTTGCTCAAGAATTCTTCGCGCTTTCGTGGAACGCAAGGACCTTTCCTCACCTCTTAAGTTTCCTTTGGTAACCGGTAATATCCGCGGGATAAATTCAACCACCAAACGTAGCCCCGATTATTTACTTTCGAATCTCAAGGACACCGATTTTCACCCGATACTTTTTCAACGATACAAACGCATGTATTAACCCTTTTAATGCGGCATGTTCTAACAAAAACAAAATTTATTAACACCGTACGTTGTGATATTCGCATGACAGTTGACACTGAATTGTGTCAATGAAAATAAGAAAAATCGTATATAATACAGAATTGTATTGCATTCAGAATGCAATATTTAATTCAGATTACAGTTTGATTAGAGTTTGATCACATTTTGTGAGTACCCGGAAAAGGAACAACACTGTATCAAAGAAATGCGACATTCTATTATTCAGAAATGAAGTTACGCGAAAATGGATCTTTTATGTGCGTTGCACATATTAAAATGACAAAAATTCATTTTGACGAAGAAGTACATTTCTACGAAGACCTCCGAAGGAGAATGTTAGAAGGAGAGAGGTTAAAACGCATGTGGAATGTTGGACAAAGTCAATGCGATAATGTTCGTGAAGGTAGTGGTTTGAATAAGAATCTATAGTTAAAGTTTGTTAAGCGGTCTCAATAAAAAGGACACTTCGTTATACAGAATCATTATGCGAAACGGATATTACTATTCCCGGTTATTTATATCCTCACGCACATGTGAGTGCTCGCGCGTAGAGTTACATGCAGGAGAGTCATATCTGTGGGACGAACCACGTGACAGCACGCCACTTTGCGCGTTCTTGGATCTAAACGTCGCAGCTGTACTAAACGGATTCTTTACATTCGATTTCTCATTTCACTTTTGGAATCAGACGTATTATTTAACACTAGAACTACCAAACCAGCCAAAATGACGGGGCTGCGGTATTCAATAGAAATACATATTCAAATCTGCATCGTTTCATTTTCCGCGACTCACGTTGCATAATAAAATGATTCAATAAACGAATGTATTTGTGGCATCCATCCTTGATTTTACGAACGCATACGTAAATAAAGCAATATAGATGAATGTATCATCGCTAGTCGCGCGAATAAAGCGAGTACTCAACAATGGGGCACGCACGTAATTAAACAAACCCATTTAAATTACGACTCCACGCAAGAATGAAACATGTCGCATTAATTGCGGCCATGTTTGCATTTCATCATAATGCGCGTTAAGTGCAAACAGAAATTATTTACAGCGCATTGATACTTCCATATACTGATTGTACCATCATTATATAGAATCGTATATATACCCACACATACACGTACACATACATATATACGTAGTAATATCAACACCGAAAGACACCATAATAGAGTTGCATTCTTGACATCCTCTTTATAAAGTTCAAAGGATGTAACTGATAAAGATAAGCGTTTAAAAACTTACCTTCCATCCAGCGCTGCTGTTACTCTCGCCTTTTTCCCTGAAGTATGGAATATTTTGCATCATCCATTCGTAGATCTGCGACAATGTCAAACGTTCGTCGGGTGCGCTGGTAATAGCCTGAGTTATTAAATCGGCGTAGCTGTGATTGCCCCATGCGTTCCTCCTCGAAGAATTCTTCTTGACCGGAACCAGACCGACACCTTGGCCAAGAGAATTATGTTGTGGTGGTGTACCACCTTCAATATCTTCCCCGGTTTCCTTAACAGCCGATACACTCGGTACCTTGATGTATTCTTCTGGTCTTGGCAATGGCCACGTGTGCGAGCGTGCTCTTGTCTGTGGCTCGAACCCGTTTTCAAGGTCGTACGGTACCCCCTGCTGTGGTTGCATACTAGTCTTTGACCCCGACGCTGAAATCGGTACCGAATCCATCATATTTCTTTCCTCCGGATACTCCACTTTGACCATTAACATCTCCTGAGGCGCAGACATAACACTGGATATCGTAGTATTCACCGAAAAGAGGTTACGAATAATCTAACATTAGAAACAGTGTCTACCTAAGATGGTGACCGTTATTTCCGACACTGTCACTGGCGACGATTATGTTAAACACTTCGGTCGCCCTGAACACACAGCCAATGACACTACCGGTCACACAGATTGTCTCCTTTCTTCGCGTAACAATTCTACAATAGTCCTACGTGAACGTTACTTCACTAGTTTACCACAGAACTCGTAAGAACGGAGCAACGACGTATGTCGAGCACACATGCGACACGTGTTACTCGAATAAATCGAAATTCGAGTGAACTACGAATGATGACGAAGTATCGCGGATCACGGATCACACCGAATCGAACTCGCTTGCAACTGGCGGCAAGCCGACCGAGAACAGTGTATGTAGTTCTGTCTGATGGGTGCAAGAGAGAAAATAGACAAAGAGAATGTGGAAGAGAGAGAAAGATGGGGGTGGATAGAGGGGGTAGACCACGTGGTCAAGCTCACTGTTTACAAGTCGCGCCGTCGGTCACGTGGCCATGTTTTGATAGGGAACTTAACCCGTTGCGAAGAGAGAATCTTTGGCCGCGTTGTTTCACGACGTAATTGTAGCACAATTCGTTGACAAGCTTCCACAGATCGAACGAAGGAACCTCGCTTGTTAATGTTTTGCGTATGTCGTTGTCTGAAGCCCGCCGACGAGTTTTCAATGATCCTCACAACGATTGATGATACCCACTTTCCTCTTATCAGAATGTCTTTCCTCGTATTTTTCATCGATACTTGCTGATAGCCTTGATTTTCCTGGCGTCTTCCAGGAACAGAACTTTTAATAACCTATCCTTTGCAACCAGTATATGGAAGCAATCGGAGATAAAACGAACGAACTTAAGATCTTGATAGATCTTCGGCATCAACCGTATGTCTTCGCGTAGAATGAAACAGGGTTCGCCCAACACTGTCGCTTCGATGGAAACCAAACGTCGCCAGCGGAATGTTTAATAGCACGAATGCTAGACTTGCGAAACTATCTCTTTTACACCGTAACTCGTATTTCGAAAGAATCACTCGTACAAAAAACATGAATTCAATCTCCCGCTTTCTAGAACTTGCTGGCAAGGCAGCGCGGCGAATACTGACTAATTCTTCTGGCCAGTAGCCGGAACTGACCGAGTGAAGCCGAAGTTACGAGAGGCGAATTCGTGGCGCCTGCCTCTGGCGCTTGAGTGCGAGAAGGACAGCGCGATCCACGACGGTACGCAAAGGAGGAAGAGAGATTGCAGATTGGTATAACAGAGAGAAAAAAAAGTAGGAGAGTATGTATATCGCGAGTAGAAGGGGACTAATGGGAGGGAGAAAAAGAAGGAGATTGCGAGCGTAGCGAACGAGCGATCTGGTGGGTGGTTCAGTCCCATGGAAGGGGTAAGGAAAATGGTGGGAGGTAAGTCACCGGAGCGTGTATAACGGGGAAAAACGGGATGTGCGAGTGAGATATCTAGTCGAAAGGTTAGCTGTGGACGAGTGAGAGAATAAACTGCTCATCGAGCCTGTGCTGGATAAAGAAAGAACGATAGAGAAAAGAGATACTGTCCGATCGAGGGGAAGAATCGGTAAGGGCAGAAATGATCACTTGTTAGCAAAAGGGTTTAGGCGGGGAAAAAGGACACGGTACTTCAGGGCCAGCACAGTTGTTCAAGTATAGTGCTATCAACAAGGAATGTTCGCACTCGGCCAACACCCCGCCGCACCCCTCCACCCAGCGTTCACACGATTATGCTTATTTCAACACTATCATCAGTTTCACTCAATTTTCTGTGAATCCCTATTTCGGACTTTTGCACTATACTTTCCAATAACTCGCTGATGACATTCGACACTTATGCTAATTATCGCATGCTTACGTGTAACTTTAAGATTTTAGTTAGCACGGCTAACTTTAATTAATTAGATTCTATCACGCCTGGAATTAATATCTCTGGACTCATCAATTCGGTATTTTTCTTTTTCATCAATCATTTCACATATCGCTTTTTAGATGCACAATACACAATGCTACTTAATAATCCAGTATTTCCTATAACATATGTTTCACTTTTACAGATATAATTCATTAACTAACATTTTCACGTAAACGAATTACAGGAGTTTTATATACTTTTATGAAAGTGTCTTAAATATAGCAAGTCATTTATATATCCTTGCTATATTCAAACATGTTATTTGGTGAATATTGAAATTTCAATTATTTAAAAAAAAAGATATCTAGATTCTTAATAAAATCTTCGTATGGTTCTTTAAATTTCTTATTTATTAAATTTAATTATTGGCATATATAACTTTTAAAGGGTGCTTTTTAATTGTTCCTCGACGATATGTGAACTTTTCTGAACCACATATCAGCCACTCCACTTTATCGTGTGAAATTCCACATGCGAGGTAAATTAAGGAAAGAAGGGATACTTAGAATTCGAGTAAAAGTAGAGTTACAATCAAACTATCAATTACATCGCCCCAATTCCAAGGTTTTACACCAAATCGAATCCGAGTTACAGCAACAAAAATATGTTAACCCTTTGCACCCGGGAGGCGACTCTCAGTCGCCATCCATCGTCAGTTTATTGTGGCTACCGGGAAGCGACATTAAGATTTAATCCAGTTCTGTTATCTTCTTGGATTTTAAATTATCAACGATGCAGTAAATCTTATCTTCGCTTCTCACTCGCAACCCGAGTTGCAGCGATAACTTCAAATAATAATAAATAATCTCGAGTGCAAAGGGTTAAAACATCGGTGTAGCTGAATTTCTTCAGTTTTTTATTATTCCTCATAGAACACTCGAGGCACACATTATTATATAAATTAATATTGTAACAATTTTAATCTCGTCCTTTTTCTATTAACGTTCAGTTCATTATCATTATTATTAGTAATATATTATATATTTTAATATTGTATCGTAACATTCATACAACGCAATTCAATTTTTTATATAATCACGCACGCGCATTGGAAAATCATGTGTTTCATGTAAAATAAATGAACAAAGTAATATGGAGGTTTTATTACTTTTGTTAATTCCATGTAATGCGCGGTTTTTTCATGTTGTTAATATATTTTTCGTTGGATTCGGTTATTTAATTATTCACGAAACCAGAGTATACTAAAAGGTTTAAAAGGTTTAAAGGAATGGTAAACTAGAGTAAGGAATATGGATTTTTAATAAGTGGAATATTGTCAGATTACAGAATCAGATAATAATATTATAAATGTAAGAGTATAATATGAATTAAAAAATGAAAATAAAATTCCTAGTATTAAGTGAAAAACGGTGTTCGATATGTAAATTGTATCTATGTAACAAACTAGAGGAGAAAACACACAAAAACCCGCAAACAATTGATTTATCGGTAGACCAAAAAGCGAGTAAAAATAAGAATTATAATTCTATATGTATTTTTATTAAAACAAACTTTAATAACTTTGTAGAGTTATTGATACTAATGTATTTCAGTTAAAAGATTAATTATGTGTTTAAACAATATGGCTTACCGTTCACTGATATCTGAATTCATTTAAGTGATAAAAAATGGTAACGTCACTTTTTTATTGACTGCAAGTAAAAACAGATCGTGTGACCAACCACAGAATGCAAAATGTAATTCCAGATATACCGGGTCTTAGAGCCCGGTAAACATTTTTGTTTCACGGGTGACGTTTTCCATCATACACATAAAATAGCTGTTTTTTCATATTTTGAGTCCCGAAAATACAAAAATAAAACGTGAAATTATTTTTTCAAAAACTCTTTTACTTGTGTGCATACATATTACTCGACATTTAACAGATATACTACCGTTTAATCATATTTATATATATATAAAATTTGAAATATAATAAATTTGACGAAACCAGTACCACGTTCACATTTTTAGAACGTTCCTTGTGGGTTTGAACAAGACTTGTGACGTCTGTAAAAAAGCGAAACAGTTGTTGTTGATTGCAAAAAATTCTATGGACTTTTGCGAATAAAATGATATGTATTAAATTTGCAATATTAATTTGCAAATATGTTTAAACATTAGTTAAAGTTTACAAGACATGTTCCGCGATTACATTTTTAGAACGTTCCTTGTATTTTGAACAATATTTGTGACGTCAGTATATCAGGTTTTTGTTATTTGCAAAAAATTCCATGGACTTTTACGAATAAAACGATATGTATTAAATTTGCAATATTTATTTGCAAATATGTTTAAACATTAGTTAAAGTTGGCGAGACACAATCCGGGCGCTCATGTCTCGAGACTCTTTCCAAATTTGCATAAATATTGTGACGTAAGTATGAAGGTTAGGCAGTTTTGATTTATTGCACAAAATTCTGTGAACTTTTGCGAATAAAATGATATGAGTTACATTTGCAAAATAAATTTGCAAGTATGTTTAAATATTAGTTAAAGTTGGCGAGACATGTTTCGCGCGCTCATTCGTCAAAACTCTTTTTAACTTTGCACACAAATTGTGACGTAACTATAAAAGTTAGACAATCTTTCTTTTTTGCAAAACATTCTGTGGACTTTTACGAATAAAATGATATAAATTATATTTGCAAAATAAATTTGCAAGTATGTTTAAATATTAGTTAAAGTTGGCGAGACGCGCTCCGCGCGCTCGTTTTTCGAGACTCTTTTTAAATTTGCATAAAATTTGGACCTCTGACGAGAATTCCAAATACTCTATGCGATAGAGCAGACATTTTTCTTTGGAAAGCATTCCTAAAACACGTAGAACGGTTTTTGGTTTCGAAAATAACAGCCAAAAAGTCGCGGAAGTCACGGATTGCCAGTAGGGTCCTACTGTCATCTAATTTAAATGAAATTTGATAGGGTGAATACTTCATGCAAAATTAATTTCATCTTTATAAATAGGTTCCTAGTTCAATCAGAAATGATTATTGTTTAAACATTTTTTTCCTACGTGTCCTAATAAACAAGATATTGAAAGAAAACAATATGCGTTTTTTATTGTGGTAAGGGCCAAATTCATGGGCAGAAAAAATGCCGTCCATCTAGCGGCGGAAGGTGGAACTAAGTTCCCAAAATCGTGTATGGGGCTTGGAACTACCCTATCAACTCCCCTCCGTAGTGTACCCTCAGCAAGGGTCAAATTCATGGACAGAAAAAAGGCCGTCCATCTAGCGGCGGAAAGGTGGAACTAAAATGGCGTGCAATTCAATTTAACAGACAAGTGTCAGACGGCCACTGAACAATAGAGACGAAATTTTCCTGAAAATATTCCCGTCATAGGAGCAGTGGAGCGATTGTAGTGCCACCTGTCGACCGCTAAATGGACTACATTGCATGATTCTTGGAGCTTACTTCCACCTGTCTACCGCTAGATGGAGCACATGGCATGATTCTTGGCATAAATTTCGCTGTGACGGATGGTAAACAAAGGAGGGGAGTAACGATTTTAGTTCCACCTTCCGCCGCTAGATGGACGGCCTTTTTTCTGTCCATGAATTTGACCCTTGCTGAGGGTACCCTACGGAGGGGAGTTGATAGGGTGGTCCCACCGCTAGATGGAGCCACATACACGATTTTGGGAACTAGTTCCACCTTCCGCCGCTAGGTGGACGGCATTTTTTCTGTCCATGAATTTGGCCCTTACCACAATAAAAAACGCATATTGTTTTCTTTCAATATCTTGTTTATTAGGACAGGTAGGAAAAAAATGTTTAAACAATAATCATTTCTGATTGAACTAGGAACCTATTTATAAAGATGAAATTAATTTTGCATGAAGTATTCACCCTATCAAATTTCATTTAAATTAGATGACAGTAGGACCCTACTGGCAATCCGTGACTTCCGCGACATTTTGGCTGTTATTTTCGAAACCAAAGACCGTTCTACGTGTTTTAGGAATGCTTTCCAAAGAAAAATGTCTGCTCTATCGCATAGAGTATTTGGAATTCTCGTCAGAGGTCCAAATTTTATGCAAATTTAAAAAGAGTCTCGAAAAACGAGCGCGCGGAGCGCGTCTCGCCAACTTTAACTAATATTTAAACATACTTGCAAATTTATTTTGCAAATGTAATTTATATCATTTTATTCGTAAAAGTCCACAGAATGTTTTGCAAAAAAGAAAGATTGTTTAACTTTTATAGTTACGTCACAATTTGTATGCAAAGTTAAAAAGAGTTTTGACGAATGAGCGCGCGAAACATGTCTCTTCCAATTTAACTAATATTTAAACATACTTCCAAATTTATTTTGCAAATGTAACTCATATCATCTTATTCGCAAAAGTCCACAGAATGTTTTGCAATAAAGAAAGATTGTTTAACTTTTATAGTTACGTCACAATTTGTATGCAAAGTTAAAAAGAGTTTTGACGAATGAGCGCGCGAAACATGTCTCTTCAAATTTAACTAATATTTAAACATACTTGCAAATTTATTTTGCAAATGTAACTCATATCATTTTATTCGCAAAAGTCCACAGAATGTTTTGCAATAAAGAAAGATTGTCTAACTTTCATATTTACGTCACAATTTGTATGCAAAGTTAAAAAGAGTTTTGACGAATGAGCGCGCGAAACATGTCTCTTCAAATTTAACTAATATTTAAACATACTTGCAAATTTATTTTGCAAATGTACTTTATGTCATTTTGTGCGCAAAAGTCCACACAATTTTGTGCAATAAATCAAAACTGCCTAACCTTCATACTTACGTCACAATATTTATGCAAATTTGGAAAGAGTCTCGAGACATCTGCGCCCGGATTGTGTCTCGCCAACTTTAACTAATGTTTAAACTTATTTGAAAATTAATTTTGCAAATGTAATTGATATCGTTTTATTCGCAAGAGTCCACAGAATTTTTTGCAATAAATGAAAACTGCCTAACCTTCATACTTACGTCACAATATTTATGCAAATTTGGAAAGAGTCTCGAGACATCTGCGCCCGGATTGTGTCTCGCCAACTTTAACTAATGTTTAAACTTATTTGCAAATTAATTTTGCAAATGTAATTGATATCGTTTGATTCGCAAGAGTCCACAGAATTTTTTGCAATAAATGAAAACTGCCTAACCTTCATACTTACGTCAGAATATTTATGCAAATTTGGAAAGAGTCTCGAAGAAAGAGCATGCGGAGCGTGTCTCGGCAAATTTTACTAATGTTTAAATTTATTTGCAGTTTAATATTGCAAATGTAATATGCATCATTTTATTCGCAAAAGTCCACAGAATTTTTTGCAATAAATGAAAACTGCCTAACCTTCATACTTACGTCACAATATTTATGCAAATTTGGAAAGAGTCTCGAAGAATGAGCATGCGGACCGTGTCTCGGCAACTTTAACTAATGTTTAAACTTATTTGCAGGTTAATATTGCAAATGTAATATGCATCATTTTATTCGCAAAAGTCCACTGATGATCTATTGCCAATTGTTAATTACAGATTAATATTCATTTCAGACGTTGAAACAAATTATTATTTAATTAATTTAATCAGCATTTAGAGCCACATTATCTTTATTCTCTTGTCAGAGTAATAATTGAATAGACTGGTAGTTTAATAACTCTACAGTTATCAGTAGTTTTATATTTCAGTTTCATCATTAAGTATTTATTTATTTACTTATTCAATAATTAACAGACAGTTCTCCGTAGTACACTGAGTATAATACATTTTCATACTAATTTACAATAACTAATTAAGATTAAATTATCTAAATGAACTATGTTCAAATAATACAGCTTACTGCCGAAAGATACCCACGTTATCTTTCGAGATAATGAATCGTTCTGGCCTCTTTTTTATTGGCTTCTAGTATAAAACAGTTGGTGTTTTATCTGCCGCTGATGCATCCATGTTTTTTCTAGAGGCGTGCATAGCTTGCTTAGATGGCGTACAATTCTTTGCTGCACTAAAATGGCAGTGGCGGCTTCAGTTCGAATTGAATGGCAATGCGGCGGAACAAACGGTTGAGAACTGTTGTCGACACGAAGCCAGGCCGGCCGGCATTCCGTTTACAGTCGCCGTGTCGTGCGGTTCGGTTGGTACGTGCTACCATTTTATTTCGTGTAGTGAACCAATGACGATATCAATATTCTTTTACAAACTATCCGATAATAAGACACGTTTTTATAGTTATGAAAAAGCGCGAATTACAATTAACAACAATTTTCACCCGATCATCGAGATGCGCGCGAGGAGGATCGAACTTAATGATCTTCCGAGGAATCGTGAAACAAGTTCCGAAATGTTTCTAACCATTAACAACAAGTGGGAATAATATTTTGTGACTGCTGCAGTGAAGTGTTTCGAATGTGTTATACAACATTATAGAGATATCCTTTGTGAAATTCTAACCTGTTTATTGAGACGGAGTCATGCGTGCTGATTGGTGGATTTACTTACGAGGCCGAGGTGGACGTCGTGTTTCTTTCGATCTCTGTTTCGCCGAATCTTTGAATGTGCGTTGCATCTTGCTGAAATGAAATTGGTGTAAACATGTTCGAAGGAGTCCGATCTCGTACATATTGCTAACGGTTTAGTGTTATGTGTAATTGTGACGGTTTACAATACGAGAATCATGCCGTTCGTGATTCGAAAAGTGGAACCGCGTTACTTGTGTCGCGGTCACGTGCCGGCTGGATCCGGTGCGCAAGGATGGCCAGTGGGTGCCGAATTGGAGGCGGTGGCGAATGGTGCATTGACAACCTCTTTGAAACAACTTGCATCCATCTTAACTGCCGCCGAGGATATTTTCGCGGAACTTACAGCTGAACTCACTGCTATTGCGAATAGAAGCGGTAATCTGCGTCAGCGATTGGACAAGGTCGAAGAACGTCTGAGTGTGATCGACCCAAAGAAAATACCAGTCCGTGAGTACCATTCGTTTAACTTCACCATGCGATTCAAAGTAATTGCAACGTTATCTATGATTGGAGGGACGTGTGTACTCTGCGTTACTAGAAATTCGAGGTATTCGCATAACTTCGCATAAACTAACGCCGATTGCGTGCAGGTATACTTTCCTCCCCTAAATGCGTCGCATTATAGAAACCCGAGTGCGTTTCGAATAATCGTTTACTTGGAATATGATTTTATATTTTGTTATTACGATATTGGAAAAAGTGTTTCTTCGTAGCAGAAGCAAAAGTTGACATGTTTGCTTTACGATTACGTAATGTTACTCTCGGAAAGCATGGAATTTTTAACACTAGAAATACGGAAGCCGTCAAAATAAACGGTTCGTCGAATGCAGTAAAAACGTTCAAATTGATGAGCTTCGATTTTCTGAGAATCTTTGCGGCTCATGTTGCATAGTGGACATGATGGAGTCGATTAATTTATTTCTTCCATTCGTTCTTATTTTTTGGGACGAGCATGTGAATATATAAATATCGCTGAATATATTGTCGGTAGTTCTAGTGTTGACACGGTGTTGAAGAATAAGAAGAAATTAAAATAGCATCATGATTTGTGTACAAATATAAACCTCGAACTATCTTGAAGATTTGTATAGAATCAACTTGATAATAATACGTAGAATCTGGGCGTTCATCTCATTAACGTTTCATTTCACATTGACACGCGAAATATCAACATCGCCGTAATATTCCACGAAGTTGGTTGGCAATCCTTTCTTCTACCTGGTTCGGGGAGTCGTAAAAGACACTCCTTGTCTGATTTCACGCACTAAGCAACGCCTTAGGTTAGGAGAGGAGTTAGAGAAAGAGAAGGAGGGAGGAGGATAGACGTATCGATAGAGTAGGGAAGAGAAAGAGAGATGAAGCATGAAGACCCACATTACGGGGAAAACGCTACGGGTTACCTGGCGTACCGTGGGAAAGGGATCTCGATGCCGAAAGCAAGTTTCACCTGAGGATAGAGGATTAGCCGCTCCCGGTACATTCGTACAAAGAATCCCTTGTTCTCCTACATTTCTGGACGTTTCCCTTCGAGGGAAGGTACAAGACGAAGGTACTTCCTGGAGATAAGGGACGCATTTCAGGTGCACTAATGGCACCTGTAATACTGTCTCTTCGGAGATGGATAATTGACAGCGGAATGCATCTTTATTCTTTATAATCAACCGGAAATAACGTTGCCAATCGCAAGTAATCGCAATCCCAGTATTGCTGTCATTTTTAAGGAATTCGTTCAATTTTATTTCATGCGTTTCATATTCTTGAAATATAATGTCGGATATCAAAAGCCGTGCAAGAATGAATATGGAAATTGACAATAGTGATGATGAACTTTATGTTGAAAACTTTGAAAGTGAAAGTGAACGAAATTGGAGTGATAAGAGTTAATTATGCAGAGTTGGTCAACCTGTTAACCAAGAGTTCCTTCACAGTACGACGTCGCGTGTGTGCTTGGAATTTAGCAGTAAAATTAATCTACCTTTGCCCAGCTTTTTTTTAATCACGCGATTTGCGGTGTAGGTGTAATTTCGGAATCTGTCAGTGGATACTGGGGATTTGTTTTTCAACGTGATTATCAAATTTCACTGTTCGGGGATAAACGACTTAAAAGGATATAAAAAAGTAACTAACGGTTCTCGTATTCCGCTACGTTAGCTGACGGTACCGGCGTGGTGTATAATTTCTTGCAGATGAATATCTGTACTTTCACGTACGTTAACTAATCAGTTTCCTATCGAATGTTTTACAATTACACGTTTAAAGGACTAATTGATTTTACATGTATTTTCGATTATTGCTCTTAGTATAGTTGATTAATATAGATTTTAATTAACGCATTCACTGCCAGCCCCCAGTATATTCGTGATGTTGGATTATTTGTATTTCTTTGTGGAAATAGCGTAAACATAATGCAATGAATCCTGTTGCTGTGTTATAATTGACGTGGTATACTCACAAAGAAATAACGACACTTAGGTAAACTCAATATTTAAAACAGAAATGGAATACGAATGAAATCAAATAATTTGGGCTGCCTGCGAATACGTTAAGGTTCCCTTTTCGAATGCGACATATCGTATAACATTTTTCCGGATACCGTCAAAAAATACCTTGAAAAATAAGTGATTTTGGATGTATTTCAAGGAATTTCTCAGAAAACCCACAAACCTGATATATCGGCTCTAAGGTACTAAAAAGATTAAGTAAAGAAATGTGGTAGGATTTATTACTCCATGGTAACTAAAGTTCCACTTTTCGTTCTAACTTAAACGTGTTTTTAAATTTCTACGAAATCTCATGTTATTTTCGACGTTCGTGAATCGTGCATTCGAACTCTTCGAATACGTGCATCGTTTGCCGGAACATTACAGCACTTTCGTTCACCGAACCGAGGAAGCACGTGCTTTCGTTCCGTCACATTTCAAGCGTGTCCTAACCTCGAAATACGATATCACGGATGTAACATCGCCATCTTTCTCTTGTTTGGTCTTCTGATATTTTTTTCTTTCTTTCATACTCTTCATTCTTTGCTCTTTGGTTCTTGTTCGAGCATGATGAGAGATCGAACACTCTTCCAGCCAGCATTTTATTCATGATATTACCGTGTTCCCTGCTCGAGTTCATTATTCGTGCGTATCAGTAATTCATTATCATACGACGCCGAATGTATCAGCTACCACCATAACATTTCCGGCTGATTCTTTCACGTACGGATACCTTGACTCGAGGTAGACGGTGTAAAATCTATCGTAAGGCTTCCATTGGCAAACAGCTGAGGCTTCTTCGGGGTTGCAAGGGACGCCCCAACCCCTCGGGGAATCGCACAGATCACTCAGATCTCCCTACATACTTCTTTTCAAACTAGTCTCGTTTCTTCTGGAAAAAGATCCCGTACCTCGCCCTCTAAAAGACAGCTGACTCAGGTAACCAGAAAACAGTCACGTCCCGTCAATCGGTTCTCTATTACCAACTTCACCACTGCCAAAATGAGAATTTAAATTCTTTCGCTCGCCGAAGGATTCCCGTTCGTTGAACGAGAAGACAATTGGGCGGTTTATTGAAAAAACCTTAAGTCCATTTTTCAACGAAATCAAAATCTAGTTAACGTTTATAATAACTAGAACGTAAGTTTACTTAACTATTACAACGCTCATTTGATTTTTGGAACAATCGACTTATAGCACGAGGAAGACGCGCATAAGTGATTTAGTTGTCTTCGATTTTAAGTTACATAATAACTGCCTGTTAATTAAATCGCCTCTGATTAAAAGATCATGGCGCACCTCGCATAGATTAGATGACAGAATAAAAACACGTCGATGTTTGCGAAGACGCGTTTGCACTGATAAGAAATGAAATGCTACGCTTCGATGAAACGGAAATAGAAAGTTCCTGGGAGAGTAGTGTAGCCAATCATGAATGCACTCACTGAGAACGTCGAAGTTACTCAACGATCTTCATTCACTGTTACGAGTTTTATGCACGCTTGTTCTTGTCGTCAATCTACCTAAAACCCTACATTTTTATTATTACAAATTATTCAGTATAATATTCAAAGTTCCTGCATGCTAAGTTTTCAATTTCTTTAATATTGATGTATATTCTTCGCAACAAACTACCTAAAAAGAACCTACATTTTTATTATTACAAATTATTCAGTATAATATCCAAGATACAGCTTTTACATTCTTCGAAGTATTTCATGGTTACTTATTAAATATAGATCCATTACGATATAATTATTATTCAAGATGTATCAACATCTCCCAAAAGAATAGATAAATTCGTAGCTTCTATTGCTTGCTTCTGAAACATCTATCATTTTCGAAATCGAATATTAAAATCAGTGAATGAATGATGAGATTCATTTACCGGTACACCGAGTACCGGAAGTAACGGATGTGTCGGTGCGTCTGCAGTTTAGAATATTACATAAGGACACCGTGTAATTACGTATCCATTATATTTGCGCTCTACGGGTTCAGGTGTCTCTATCAGTGTAATACGATCATACTTAAGTCATACACATATACGTGTTTTGCGTAATTACCGGGGTAGTACTTGTGTAACATGTACTTCGAGTCAGTAATACCGAGGGGAGTTTAATGAACTCCATAAACTGTGGAAGAAATAAATTCATGTGTTATGGTCTGCAACTTCGGTTGTCCAGAATGTTTTTTGTGTCTGAAAGGGAATCTAGTTAAATTCTGACGAAGGTACATTACGTGAAAGTAGTATCGAAATTATTACTTAAACGCACCGAAAAAGTTAATATTCGTTGCGCGTATTTTTATAATTATTATTACAACGAAAAAGAATGAAATGCAATGAAAGATATGGATAGAGAAGTGTGTGGCTTCAATGTTACATGGAGCTATAGAAGAGGTTAATTATGTACGTCCGCGCGTGCGTTGTATCTGTGACGTTATTTCTTCACGAGTTTCAAGTACTTCGTTAGAATAAAATGTTTCTTTGTTTCCCTCTTCGACGAAGTACTTTCGTTAGCACGAAGCACTCGGCGAAGAGGCTGGCTGCTCGATTTGAGAGTTTGAAAAGTCAGTTGGTCGATGAGTCGACTCGAAACCCCGGAACAATATCGACAATAGAAATCTGGAGAACAATCAAACAAGGCGCGGTGACTGACGTTTTAAAGCGGCGCGCATCTCTCAATGTACTCAGTGTTCCATTAAAAGGCTGCCTCTTTGTCTCCCTTTCCGGTCGGTTATGGGAAGAGAATTTGTATTTCACGTTAACCGAATTATCCTGATATATCATTAAACCACAAAAAGGTGGGGCTGGTTATTCGATCTGAAAAAAGGAAAATACATTATATTAATGATTGTTTGTTAGAATACGCAGCAGTCAAAGAGTTAAAAGTGTCTCAGAAAGTGTCTTCGGGAAGAATAAATGGTGCGAGGGTATTATACTGTATTTAGTGAGATGGAGGTCCAGCAATAGAAGGGGTACCAAATTAAGGTACTGCTGCGACTAAATCCCCCTATTATGAGCGTGTCATTGAATACAGCAATCACTTTGCTAGTGAATACCACCAATGAAAGTAGTTACGGTCAACAAGACTTTTTCCAAGGCCGCCATTGGATAGTTTAATGATACTTCACGGTAGACATCCAATGTGCTCCAGATTTATATTGCGCAATCGGCAATTGCGCCATACATCGTTATTCCCATTTACCACCGACTTGTCCAGTACTTTTTGTTTTCATTTAATCGCCGAAAAAGAATCCTACCAATAGTTGCAATTAGACACTATCTGATATATACAAGTATTTAGGTCGCGGTACCATTAGAAACAAACATGTTGGTTCCCGCGGTGAAAAGCTTGAGAAACGTTGACATAAACCTTAGAACGATAAATGTTTAATGGGTAGAGGCACAAAACTTATGTCTAATTGACAATCTATGCCATGAACTTCAATGGGTTCATTCCAGTCCCGGACATCCACTGTTCTTTCACGAGCTTTAGACGCGTGAGGTGTTAAAAGGCTTCACTATTCATTTAGAACGATAATAATCACTTCTCGTTACTTTTGATTGAACGGTAACCTATTTCATTATTGTTTCTTTCTACACATTGACTGGCGGACCCAAATCCGTGTTACAACGTATAAAAACAAAACTGTTTATGGTTTATAATAAACAATATTACTGTAATATATACTGTTTATAACTGTGACGTTAAAAATATTGAAAATTGTACAAATGTTAGTGATTTATTTGGTTCGAGTTTTAGTAATATTCGCATGGTCGGTTATCGGTGAGTCCCACGGCAGTCAGTGCGTTAACTTGAAATAGAAATGTTTTTGTTTTGAAAGTGGCACCGGTAAGAAGTGACTTGAGCCACTTTCATAAACATCGGCACTATCCGGATTATTTCGGTCACTATCCGAATAGCATTGCCTTTTCAATACTGACATTTGCCTTCTCCAGTGTCAAGCTCAGTTATATTCGTCAGAGTCTATCGAGACACGCGTGAACTATGATGTACCAGCCTTAGTGTTCTCTCAATGTTGGTATTGTATTTATACGTTTACTTACGAGTTACTCACGTAAGTAACGAATTCCTAGTTTCCATCGCATTTACTATTACTTTACATACTATTATATATTATATATACCTGACGTCATCCAGACTTAATATTCTGTGCATTAAAATATTATATGCGTTAAACAGTTTCGCGTCATTTTCTATCGCGAAGTTTGAAGTTGCTCGAATCACGAAATTTCAATGATTTAAATATTAATTCGGAATCATTTGTTAAAGAATTTGTTGGGCGAAGATTTTTTGAATATCAATTGAACTTGAATTTAACTATATTTTACTTCGGTTTTCATTTCAATAATTTTCGTTTTAAAACTAATCGAGATACTTGTACTTGGAATCAGCGAGCAAAGTTTTCTTCGACTTTCTATAAAGACATTACGTTTCGCCCGCGACTATCTTTGGGAAGTCAATGTTTACGATAACAGTGTTTGAACGAAGAGATCATTACTCTCTTGGGATAATCGTGAGATAATGTTATGTCTAACAATAAATAGTGTCTTCTTCCCTGTCGTTTCCACTTCTGCTGATAATAAAATTGCTTTCTCTACCTATGGGAATAAGGCACTCACGATTTCCCTCTTCCTTCTCTTGACTAGGAATTAAGTCAAAGGTCACCTAAGGTCTTTAGCGAGTATGAGCGAGTAGTGGTTCTTAATAAGTGGCCTGTAAGGCGACGGCAGGTATACACGTTTCTATGATTAATTAACCAATGATAGCCTCTCTTGCTTCTTAACCCTTTGACTGCAAAAGGCGTATATATACGTTCTCATATCTCCATGAATATATACGAAAGGCGACCACTAAACATCTTATACACTCGTCGCCATATCTTTATCGCGTTGTAGGACCTCGCGTTATACGGGAGTTTACTTTAATTTTAAATTTGCTTCTTACATTGAACTTATATCACACAATTATTTTATATAGAAAACGATATGTTAAACTATGATAAAAAATGGTAAACTATAATTAAATTATGTTCATCTAACTCTTTGCACATCTGATTGATGACTATACATAATGCATAAACATAATGCACGTAACATAGATACACGAAGCCGTTACCAAGAAACTTACGGAAATCGGGGACGCAGAAGTTGCAGGTGAATAATGGCGGTGCCTTTTCGTAAGAGATAATCTCATTTAGGAATTCCTAAGTAATGATCGAGGATAAGGATTAAGTCACACGGTGCACGAGACGCACGTAAAAGGTATACAAAACCGGTATTCGAATCGTGAAAGTTATATACCAGTTGTACGACAGGAAAATCTCGATGTTCAGCGAAGATCGATTAACAACACTTTTTCATGTTTTCGATAATATAAACACGTGCAGGATTTCGATTTAAATATTGCCGAAATATTATCGGCCGTATAAATTCAAAGAATGGTCTTACTGTTACAAATATTAATGTTGTACGTCAGTATTACAATAATAAGTTATTATTAATAACGAACTAATAGTTATTAGTTACTTGCCACGTCCAGTTGGACAGTACAGTTCAGTGCCAACTCAAAAAACAACTATTAATATCTAAGACAATTTGACAATTATTGTGAGACAGATACATTTTAATGAATTTATAACGATACATCAATTTGTACGTTAACATTAAAACTATCTAACATATACTCAGTTATGTTTACAGATTTATTTATATATAAATTATGACTGGAGGATTTCAGTTAGTTAATGGATTCAATTATATCCGTTATATATATCAAATAAAAGTATGTTAAATCTCAAGCAATGCACCGTGATATATTCGAATAATTAAACTAAAAATGGCAGACGAGTCATTTGGACTCCCTTGGTAGTTCCAGTGTTAAAGGCGAATAGAATGTTCATTAAAAACGCCGTGGAATCTTTATAAAGATATCTGGAAGAGTAGTAATTTGAAAACAACTGACGTGCACTAATGAATAATGATGAAGATCAAATGTGCTATTGATAGTTGAGTGGCGTGGGTAATTTTTGGTCTTCCTACTTCCGAAGGCAGAAGTGCGACCACCAGAAATAACCTGCGATCATAAAGGGGCATCTGTTCCCGTTGCGCACGCATGTGGCAGGAAAGCCAAACTTGAGTGGGCATGGAAAGAATGTTAGCAATGTCGAAAAAAAAACTAGAAATAACACATGACCGAGAGTGAACTGCTCTTTGTCTTGATGGTATAAACTTTCCCCTATTACACTTTCCAGTTTTTCTCATACTAATTACGATGAGGATACTTGGAGATTAATTATGATACTGTTAGATACCACTGTAAGCCAACCCCACTCAACACTAACACGAATTACTGGAAGAAATTTAATAATCATTAAAGAATTAAATAAACCGTAATTAATCTTGCCAGCAAATAATTGGATATTTTTATAAATATCATTGAAGAACGTTAAAGAAAATGCTCCTTGACAAGCATGTGCTTCGATGTCAAGGAGTCTAAAATTAAGCGGTGCAGTCTCCCTTTTTCACGGTTCATTCTCTCGTCGGCAAAATCCCCACTCCTTTTTCATACCAGCTGGCAGCCGGAAGTGCGTACGAAAAAGCCGGGAGTGAAAGAGAAATAGTGGGGAAATAAGGGAGACACGTTGAGGGGTGGAAAGCTGAGAGACAGGCCAACTGACGAGGACTGTTACACTCGATGTGGCCCACTTTTATTTTTGTCCGCATCGACATTATCCCTGCTTACGACTCCCTTCTTTCTACGCCACGAGGAGATTTACAGGGCAGGGGGGAGGGTTACCCTTCGCGTCTACAAAGTGAAGAAAAACTTCGATGCAAACCAAGCTGACATTTCCTCGGAAATACTCCCCCTAATTACGATTGAATACTCACCCACTTTTAGAACGCAACAATAAAATACAAGAGTTTATCTTGCGACTATCTTCGCACAGCTTCCGCTGCCTGTTGCCGTAAACTTCGAACTTCAATTCCTTAGTCCGCAGCACTCTTTTCCAATCAAGAACTCATTGCAACATTTCTACTTTATTTTGCTGCTTTTCAAAAATAGATTGACAAATCGGAGTTCAAGTTTACGGCAAGGGAGGGGGAAGATCTGTGGGAAGAGGAACGCAAGGATAATTCTCCTCCATTTTCCTCGTCATTTTCATTATCAAACGGATACTAAAATTAATTATGGGAATATGGTATAGCAGATGCATACATAGCATTGCATACTTTACCTCGTTTATCTTTATGCACGAATCGAAATTATCAGGTGTTTCCATTGGCTGACAGACCAATGGCACCTGCTACCAGGTACTCCTCGAAACAGGCAACGTACGATGTTCGCCAGCGTGAAGCCATTTCTAACTGACGATGAGAATTCTTAACGGTATTCGTGTCACTCTTCCAAATTCTTTTTCCTACTTTACTTTATTAATATTCTTACAGCTGCGGGGTGTTTTAACGACGAATAGAAACGTAGTAAATAACGGGATAGGTGACATTTTTATGTTCCGCGCCACGGATGAGAGCAGGATTATAAAATATATTGTTTTCTAGTTGGAAACGTAAACACAATGAACTCCCTTATAGCAAGGGTGATATCCTACGTTATATTATATAGGTTAGCGTCAAAGTCACCTAGCAGTTTAAAAACTTACGAACTTTTTCTAAAATTATTCATATTTCCCTCGATTCGATTGAATTGTATCAGTACGGTTATTGATAAAACTACCAGCAATACAATCTTGATATTAATTAATACCTCGCTGGTCAGAGTTTACAAATCGGTGCCAATTTAATCGCGAAATCCACTAGTTCATTCGTCGTTGGTCTTCCAACGTGTACTAAAATTTCGCACCAGTTTCCATTTTCCTGGTGAAGAGAGTGTCCCTGCTAATTTCGTTCGTTCGATAGCACGGTCAGCCAAGTTTCTGTTGTGCTACGTACACAAGCCAACGAACGTTATAGGCTATTGAAAGGGGTGGGCGGAGGGTAGTTCTGCGGGTCGAAAAGGGAGTTAGAGGGACCAAGAGGGGCAGGTTTGATCACGCGACAGCGACCCAAGGTTATTGACATCTCCACTGTAGTAGGTAGTACACCATGTAGACTGCCATAATACCCTCTTTCTTCATCGTTCATTCTTCCCTCATCTTCTTCCCTCGTCTAGCAATGGGCTCGACGATCGAAAAAAAGAGCCTAACTTTCGCACGAACTCCTCGGACATTTTGTGGCATCCAAGATTCCACGCTTCCCCAGCTGTGGAGTGTACACTGTATACTGAAGAAGCCTTTCTATGGCGGAGCATGCTTCTCTCTGCTATGCTGGGGACTAATTAAGCTAGTACTAATTGGCAATTTGTTCATCGGCGAATGATATTCGGACTCGAAGGGTTACTTTGTACGAGGCAGATGTTACTGAAAGTTGAAATTCTTGTAGAAACTCCGATGAACCTAGAATTTCCTACACGGGATTCGCTAATGTTTTATACCTCGCGCGAGTCTGGATGATCGATTGATTCTTAATTATTACTAAATTAATAATCACAGTGATACAGTTTAATTGTATCTATGGAGATACATTAAAAACATAGATAACCTTAAACTCACGCGATAAACATGCGTATAAACATTTGATTTAATTGCTCAATGAATATCGGAACTTATGTCGGAATGTTATATCGCACTAACAGAGTGCGGTATAGTTTTCATGAATCGCGACACAATTGAATTCGTTCTTTTGTGTATCGGCGTATGTTTTTATGTAAAACAGTGTTTTGTAAACGCTTTGTATATAGAATAGCCGTGGTTAGAAGATACATAGCGAGTTCAAATGGATTTTGATTAAGGACAGGGTGTTCCAAGGGAATACAATGTCCGCCATTACCAAAGCGATCGAATGTCGACCTTTTTCATCCCCAAGGGAATCAGACTTTAATTCACCGTAAATTAAGTGTCTTTGCCCTCAACAATGTGGTGCAAAATGCTTTGGTAACAGTTCTCACCCCTACGAGGGGTGCGTACCCAGGCATAATCACTGCTGATCCGTGTTCAATGAATTTCGTTTCCCAAAAGTATGGCAGTCGATGACGAATGATCGGTTAAATTTAATCGTAAGACCTTTATTGAATTTATTTGCCTTAAATGTATGTCAAAGAACTATCATTTCAAATAGTACATAATTTTTTCATTGAATACATACAATATTCATATCAAACGAATGTCTACAATTTTCCGCGAGAATATCGAATTCCAAGCAATACACATCTCGATCGATTGGCAAAATTCCGTATTCCAGAACTTAGCATTGTTGCGCACACGGCGAATGTCGTTATTCCGAGCTACAAAAGCAGCCATTGAAGCTCCATGCTTCACCCCGAAGACATTCCTACGTGACTGAAATTTTGTTTAGCTAAAACCGGTTAACCCCCTTCATAGGGAGTTTCTGGTTCGGGTTCGTTTTCCAATCTCTACTTCAAAGTTCAGCTACGGTACCACGTTATATTGTTATCAGATTGATTGACACTGATTTTAATTCGCGCATCCTTCAGTATCCATGTTGGATATGTATTCGAAAGAATTTATTATTCTAGACCTAACCCAGACAACCCTTGCACCATGCGGCATGCCACATGTCGGATCACCGTCAAGTATTATGTTAAATACTACAGAATTGAGTGGAATCTATATAAACAAACGGTTATAGCATATACTATCAACATCATCGCACGTTATAATGCCGGGTGTAACACACAGTGCACCTTTGGTTTTCATTTCGAATAGGGTCGCTTGTCGACCCTTTTCACTGTGCAACTGTGCTCAGCGCACTCCAGTTCCATAGCCCTAAGGGACGTAGAATGCATATAGGTCAAATGTACTGAAAACATCTGAACTCTCACATGTCCCTAGTGCCAGGAAGTGCGGATGGTTGTTCCAAGCAAGTGTACTAATTGTTAAGCATCACTGCGTACACTTGCATTACTTTTCTTAACACTCTACAGTTCCATGTACCTTTAACACTAGAACTACCAAAGCAATCAAAATCATAGATCAGTAGTTATTAATAAAATGATTCGAACATCTTACGTCGCATTCGTTCGAATTTGATATAGCTTTCTTTTATGTACATAATGCGAATAATCAACTGTATTAATTAAGTATCATCCTCGAGCCATAATTTATATGTAAATAAATGTTTAAGTAGAACTGAGAATATATTCGGTAGTTCTAGTGTTAAAGTCACACACTCGTCTATCCATAGCTTTCATTTTATTTATGAATATAATAATTATAAAAATACGCGGAATAATCGTTACCTTTTCCGGGGCGTTTAAGTAATAATTTCGTTACCATTTTCACGAAATGGAACTTCGTCAGAATTGCGTTTAACTAGATTTACTTTATACTTATATTTTTATATAATTTTAAACGAATTGGGCTATAGAGGGTTAAAACAATTTCGCAATAGAACTACCAGCAATTTTTTAGGAATTCCACAACCGAAGGTGGATATTAGACTGGAACTTATTTAGTTTTTCGTTTTATATAAAAACATGGTGGATCTAAATCGATTTTGTATATATAAGCCCCATAAAAGGGATGGCACATGTCGGCTTAAATATACCCGAGCAACGACATGAAACCCTTGTATACCTTTGTTTTGCGATACATAGTCTACAAAAATTGCAGGGTCACTGCGATTTACTTGTGTTTCCCGTTTCCACGACAAACAAGCACCATCGCGGCTTCATAAATCTGGATTGTTGAATGTAGAGATTAGCTGGCTTTAAGAGGATAAAGGAAGATCTACTTAATCGGACTACCGCGTTAGGGTGCAACCCTCTTGCAATTCTTACTAATGGATATTTATCTTAATTTTATTAGTAATTGCATCCCTTATCAAGAAATTTCATTAGATAAGGAATCAATTAACGACTTATTTATCGAATCACCGCAAACTTGTCCTCGCGGGGACCACTTAGTACTGCAATTTATTATAATTACATATATAAATGATGAGAAGTTGATGATTGTTGTTAAAGATAGCAACAATGAATACTATTTGCCAGCATTTATTTTCCGAATTTGCGTATCCGATTTTTAAATGTTCACCGGCAATTTTATATACTAAACACTGACGCGTGCCGCCGGTTATCCAATATGGTTGTTTTAAAAATTAATATATGGCTATTTGCGTGATTATGATAAGTTACACAATTGAATGGTATTCACTAAAAACAAGTTTGAGATGGTGGCTCGATAAATATTTAATCACACCGTCATTAATTAGGCGTTCATTAATTCTTTATCTAATTCATTCTTATTACATGCAATGCCAAGATTATTCTGCGCGTAAATGTACCACGTGGAAAAGGAAGCGACTCCAATATTATTAATGGCGTATTTCGTAGGAAGTCAACTTTGATTTCCAGGTGCTTCAATATTTTAGAGGGTAAAGTTCTAATGTTAGTTTACAGCCGGACTATGAATAGGTGAATAGAGAACATAGAGAGTATTGCCAGTGTAGTAGGCCAGTCGGTCTCGATTCTCTACCAAAATACAATCTGGATAGTGTCCAGAGAAATTCCACCTGAAATAAATAGAAAGTAAATCAAACACTGTGGTGTTAGCGCAATGTAAGGTCTACATACTACTCGGCCTAGAATCCCAAAGGGTTGAGACCTTCGGTGTTATTCTTCCTGTTCACTAGTAATTTTGTTTCAAAGGAATCGAGGTAATATATTATATGTACTTATAATGCTTTTCGAATTATTATCTTTCGTTTCATTTGTTTCGTTGTAATAATAATTATAAAAGCACACGTAATAATTGTCACTTTTTCGATACGTTTAAATAATAATTCCCCAACTATTTTCACGGAACGTATCTTCGTTAGATTGGAGTTTACCTAGTTTGACGTTATACGATTTTGTTATAGTCACGAAAATATTGGGTTAATAACCTTAAAACTAGAACTACCGAGCACAATCTGAGTTGTACTTATACATTGATTTCTACATAAATTATGGCAAGGAGAATGTACCTTAAATAATAGATTTAATTATGTATATAATATACATAAACTAAAGATATATAAAATCTCAAACAATGCTTCGCCGTACATTCGAATAACTTCAAAAAAGAATTACGAAGTAACAAAAGAATTATCAGTCATTTTATCTGCTTCGGTAGTTCTAATGTTAACATTGTATCACTAGCCTTAATTTAATATATGCTACATGCAAGATTAAACAGAGCCATTAAATGGTGTAAACATTGGAACAGTTGTGATATGATGGCATTTTCAAAGGTTTCTGTCAAGCTTCATAAATCTGGTTTATTGTAAAAAGGTCATTAAGTACATGAACTATGTGCTGAGACTGAAATGCCTCGAAAAAAGAAGTTCTGTTCGCAGTCGATGTTTAAGGTAATAGCGTGACGTCTCCGATCCTCTCACAAAGAACACCGAGAACCAGTCGAAGGTTTTTTCGCAAAATATCTTCGGAACTGGTCTCGTGGAGTTTCGAGCCGATACCTTATAAACCGGATGCACGTCACGTCACTGCAAGCATTCCCGTGCTGCACGGAGAGATCTTCCAAGTTCAGTAGCCCTTACGAGTTCAGCCTGAACCGTAACAAAACCCATGAACTTCTAATCAGGATAAAAAGGTTGGTTTCCTGGTTAGTTACGAGGAAATACAACATTATACGAGCTGCTCCACAGCCAAACTGACTAACTAAAAATTGATATAAAACGTTAAGCACTAATTATGCACTTTGCTAGTAATATTGAAAAATGTTTAAAAAGTGGAGTTAATCACTTTGAATACTACTCACTGGTCAGACTTGTTTCATTCTAAACAGTTAAACTCATTCGGCGATTATGAAGTTTTATGTATTTCCTTATTTAAGTAAGGTCTTAATAATCTTGTTTGTGATACCTTCGAAAAAACAAACTGATTATGCATATAAAATGGGGGACTTTTCTTCTCTTCTTTAGATGAACCGTGGGAGTTTATTTTAAGTAATGAGTGTTTATTATTTAGCACACGTTGCGCCCCACAAGATTCTCTATTCTTCCTTCTCCCCGTATTCCTCCATACTTTCTCTTTCCATTTTAACCGCGGACCGTGGTTTACGTTTAAACCGTAACTCGTAGCAGCGAAAAGTTGCAATAAAGATTTCGCCATGATGCATGTTGCAACCCCAGAAACGTATACGGTGAAATGCTATAAAATTAGGACATTTGTTTTCTAGGAATTAATTGTCGTAGCGGAAATGTTGTATTTTATAGGCCTTCGATGTCTGACCTTCGGATCTTATATCCCTTCGATGTTTAGATTCTCAGCATTTCCGTAATTTTATTTGTTTCGGAATCACTGGAAGGGTATTCGATAAATTATACTTCATACGTGAGTGAGGTTTTACTAGTAGGTGGACATTTAAACTCCACGATACGCCAAGAAAATCTTGCGTAATTCATTGGAATTGCTTCGAACTGAAGATGGAAAAACTTGGTACTTTTAAATGGCACCCATATATGGATCCTTGACGCACCATTCCTAACTAGTAAACTTGCTCTTTACTGGAATATTTTAGCGACGTGTACACAATACACATACGTCTTTAAAACGACCGGTCTCCGATCTCTTGCATCCGTTACATAAATCGGTTCACGTATTGCTTTACACAGCATGATTTGCAGGATTCTATAATACTTAAAACAGATGTCTGTGGAAAATTGGTATTGCACAAGTATCATTAAGAAAATGGCAACTTCATTCTTCGGTTCTAATGTTGGACTTACATTAAGTATTACAATTTATTTGCGCAAATTCCGAGTGCGTTCGGGAAGTCAGTAAGCTGCGATATTATTGTTATTAAATATTCTATGATATATAAATGAGCGGATAATCTTGAATGGGTTAAGAAAAATATTTTAAGAATAATAGTCTTAATAACGTTAATAACCATAGTGATATTAATACTTAATATCCTTGTCTATACGATTCCAAATGTATTTCGTATTATGGAAAAACTCTTCTTTCCCGAATTGATTACTTTCCGGTAGCCCGAATCTTGTGCTTAGACTATTCAAGATTATCGGGCTAAACATATTCCATAAATGCAAAGCGACTTTCCGAACGCATTGTAGAAGGAAGAAGTACACTTTGCCAAAACTATTGCTGTGATCCGATTGGTGCATTGAATGTCCTCTTGGTTCCGTTTTGTGGAACAATAACAATACATCTCGGCGAAGTGCTCTTCCCTACGCAGGATATAAATATTGCATCTGCCATCCGGTTTTATCTTTCTACGCTCTTTTTAATCCCATCCCTCGGCAAGGGCGGCCGAAACTAACAGACGGTTCAACCCCAGGATTGCCAACCATCGAATGGTCAGCTGCTTTCTGGCCCGTCCTATACGAAATCCGCGTGCACATTTGCAAAACCCTTTGCGGAAGGGTTTCAAAATGAATCGTTAAGGGATGTTTGACCCTTCCTCAGGATAATTACGTTCGATTCATGTTTTTTTTCTTCGCCACTGCGCACACGCACCCGTTTTTGTACTGTATTTGCGGATTTCTAGTGAGTTCAGTAAATTCGAGATTTTTAGGATTACTTATCATTAACCGTATTCGATTCTACATATAAATTGTACTTCCACGAGCTTTTTAATGGCATGCAACATTTTGATCGTTACATTCTAAATACGTATTTTGATTGGACGAATGGGAATTCTACTTGGGATATGGAATGTGTTTCCAGGTATAAAGTTTGCCTGACAATTTTTCAGTAATTTCATAATTTCATTATTTGCTTTATAACAAACGTGTGCTCCTTTTCATTCCGATTCATTCGTGAATTGCCACAGCAAAAGACCGTTTATAATTCGTTAATCGGTATCACAAGAAGTCGTAGAATAAGTCGTGGTTTACAACCGAAATATTCTTCGAGTGGAAGGGGTTAGGTTATGACGCATCAATGGAATGCGCATTACAAGGCTCCGAATGTTCCTCATGTTCCTCATGTTCCTCATGTTCCTCATGTGCCGTGAGTCTGCAACTCGCGATAAATTAAGCGTAGCCTGATCGCATGGCTCGTGCGCTTCTAGACGCACAATCTGCAGTGCGCATGCGAGCCATGTTTATTTTTCCTTGATTCTTCCCCTTTCTCCAATCTCTTATTTTCTTCTCTTAAACTTTTTTCATCGCCCTCTTTCTCCAGGAACGTATCTCTTTCATCTCGATTTCCTCTTTCTTTCTTTGACTCTGTTCTACCCATTGAACCACCACCTTTTTCCTCATCCACTCTTACCATCTGCTACACTCTCGTGTCCTCTGTTTTTCTTGATCCGGAAACCGTTCTCTTTCTATTCTTTCGCCAGCTCTTTCTCACCAAGGTTTCAAATAACAACCGCGGTGGCTGCCACCTTGGTTTTGTTTTGCGGGAACCAGCCAGTGGCAGCCTTGCAAACACCAGGGGACAGATATCCCAAATATGGAATCACCATGTTAGACAAGTGCTCGACTGAGGAACTTCAGGGATGACGGACGTACCTAAGTTCACCGACCCTTCTCGACAAAGGTCAGGGAATCTCGGAACTGTCGTTAAGAGCAACGACCAATAGCAACGTGTTCTTGCTATCCATGTAAATTATGTTACTTTGCTGGATACATTTTGCACAATCGGGATAACAGAGGTGTACGTAATTGCTATGGTCTTTGCCACTATTTCTTTCGAAGGGAGAAAGAAAGTAACAGTCGACAAATGTGTAGCAACGTAAATATGTTATGTTTGACCTGTTTATTATGAAGACCATGTATCTTCATTTTTGAAAGAATTCCAGTTAAGTTTTAATTTGATTATAATTCAATGTGGACTTTTAGCTTGCAAACCATTTTCCATTCTTTTAAATGGAGTTCCACTACTTTCGTAATAAAACGGTTAATATTAATCCTATCTTCTGAGCTATTCATGCATAATTAAGACAGTTGAATTGTCCGTAATTAGTCTTATGCAAACTTTGCTGCAGAAGATCGCTACTTATATTACAATATGAATCTATGATCATTATACAGGCGGTGTGTTATTGGTCTTTCGATTCGGAACAGCATTACACGCCAAGCGTGTGATTAACCTCGAATGAGTTAAAGGCCAGTGTCAAGCCTTTTTTATGATCCCTTTTCACGGTTTTATTGATTACGGGAATCGGATTGTTCCGAGTTGCGGTTGCGGGAATTCTTACAACTTGGAACCCTTCCAGGGTTCAAAGAAGTGGGCGAACCAGTCGGCTTTGAGACTGCGACCGAGAACCTCGGTGAACCATATACAGTTAGATGTATATCTCCCAGCTCATAATGTAACAAGCGCATAATGTAAAATTACATTAATGCATTTCGTAAGTTTGATTCCAATCAGATATTGACTTTCGTCAAAACATAGCGCTGCTCCCGAATATGTAAATGTTTATCTTCTTCCTCGTTCACATTAACACGTTGCCGATATTACGAAAGCTCGAATCAAATATGAAGTTTGACGACAACATGCAAAGATCTTGATTTTGGAGCAATGCCAGGGACGCATTTTCGTTTTTCGAGGTACGTGCACCCCGTGCAGGAAGATGGCAGCGATGGATTTTTCTTGCCACGTCGACAGCTGCCTATGCAATTTGCATAAAGAGAACCATTCACCGCGTTACTTATTTTCGGTGTCCGCGGGCTAAAGAATTCCGTGGTATTTGCTCTCGTACTGCAATTGTATCCGCCATTGCAATCGAGGTTCAGTCGATCACGCATCATTTATTCGTAGGTTTTGTTTCGTTTCATTTTGAGTTGCAATAATAAGTATTGCAATTGCTACCTTTTTCAGAACGTTTGACCGTTTGCGGTCTGCGATGTTTTTGGTGTTTCGCGAAACAAATATTCGCCATATTTTCAATATTTTTAACGTTACGATAACGATGTAAAATAACCGTTATATCGTAGAGCGCTTAAACAGTTTTATTTTTAAATGTTAAATAGACGTTACAGACGCGTATCGCGAGGTATCGTATAACACGGATTTCGACGGTTCGGCTGATGGTATTTCTCGGAAAAACTACAAAACCGATATATCGACTCTAAGATACTGAAAGGGTTAAGTATCGAAGGGCAGTTGGGGAATGCGTAGTTGCGCGAATAAAAGCAACGGAAAACCAGCCGCAGAAATACCACAGCCAATTTAAGAACCATAAAAGTACGTATCCATACTTCGCGGAGAACTTGGAGGAGAACGAGAAGTAAGGGGGGAGGGTTGTACTTTTACGATCTTCTGTAAATGTGGAAAGCTTATCGTATCGTGAATTTCTTTCCCCGTTTCAGCAACTTTTATCAGGAACCGTAAGAACATCCTTTACGCATCGCGGCGAGAATCGTTTTTGCTTTCAAAGCTGATCGTTCACCCTTTGCACTCGAAAGGCGACTCTCGGTCGCCGCTAAGTTTTCTTGCGTTAATTCAAACGGCTACTGAGATTTGCACCACTTGTTTTTTTGACATCGAATTTTAAATCACCGACAACTGGAGGAAAAGGACTTAATCTTAACACTAGAACTACCGAACGTATACTCAGTTATGGTTACACATTTATTTATACATAAATTAGGGCTGATGGATTGAAATCAATTAATCGATTCAATTATTTGCGATATGCATATCAAATAAAATATATAAAATTTCCAACAATGCACCGTGGTATATTCGAATAATTTAATTAAAAATGACAGACAAGTCATTTTGACGACTTTGATAGTTCCAGTGTTAATGTCGCCTCTGAACGCGGTCATCTTTCAGCATTATTATTAATATTTACAAAAGGAAACTCCATTAAAATTCTGTGCTACAGTATCACCACTTTTATATCGAACGTTTAAGGATTACAACATAATTTCTTTAATTCTGGCACTTTCAATCTTTTCTACAAGTGTCTTCGATTAAGTGCTATATTATATATAAATCATAAACAAACGATGAATATTCATGTTAAAATGTACTTTAAAATGCACACTTGGGCTGTACGATAAAAAGTGAAGCGGTATAAAAGTGCACACGGAGATAACGGGGAAAAAATGAAACGCCCATTAAGCATTAATTATCTCTTATACCGACTCCGGGGTGAGTCCGAGGTGGTGTCAGTTTGCAAAACACGAGCGTCTTGTTTAACGACTCGTTCCCAGGAACGTGTTTATGATCAGACTCCGGTCTGCCTTACTATTCGAGATAATTCTACTTCTTATTCCTTTAATAACCGGTGCAATAGATTTCGCGGAGTAACGTGGGCGGTGCATACATATGCAAATCGTAGTGGTGTCTTCCTTGGCGTTGAAACAATGAGTAGTATATTTTTAAAACGGCTGGTTAACTTTTCTACAATCTAACTTTTCTATAAGTGGAATTTATGCTCTCAACATATTCGTACCGGATAACGCACCCGTCGGTCTTTGGGATTCTTTACCCGAATCCGAATAATACAAAATTGAGTCTTACAATTAGACACGTTACGCTGCGGTGTGAAAATGTTTGAGTATGTTTTGAACATATATGTTGGTAATTATAGCATTTCTTGTTAGTATAATTTGATTGAACAAAATCCCGTGTTTGCGGGTTCAATTGGCCCAGCTACGCGATTGCATTTCGGCCGAAAATCGTTCGACACGAATATGTTGAAATGGCGGGGAATTGCATGGTTGGGTCGGATACTTTTGGAGCTTGCTATGTATTATGAAAAAAGACATGTGGCGCGTTGGATATTACACCATACACGTATGTGTGTGGCTTGAATAATGGAACTGAAAGGGCTTGATGGCTGTGCGAAAGTAACACTGGCGCAGGTCCAATTGCTAAATTGCTACAGCCAATTTCAAGAAGAAAGGACGAAAAAGTGTGGTCCTTAGATGCGAGGTAGGAAGTGGCGCGACGAGTTCACTGCCACTGGACTCCGTCCAAATAGACATGACTTTACGGAAATGCCATTTTTATTGAGACTTAGATGTACATTATCTTGCTGCAAAGACGTATGATACCGCCGCGTACAATCGTTAGAATTCTCCACTTCGTTTGTTTAACAAGTAATTTTTTACACTCGAAGAATATCTCGGTTATAAACCAAGACTTATTCTAAAACGTTTTGTGATACTGATTAACGAATTGACGCATTCGGTAAAACAAAACGATTTTAATGTTTTCAGTTAAATACTCGATACCTACTTTTGTTAATATAATAAATGACACTTACACAAGCATTCAGATTTACTAAAGAATGTCAATTTTACTAGTTGCTTCTCGTAATATATTTTTTTATATAAGATTTAATTCAAGAGGAGGAGTACAGATATTCGGATTCCATGTTTTACCATCGAATGCCTCAGATATAATTCCTCCTTGGATGATTAAAGAAAGAATATATACGTGTATATATAATCGAAAATATATAATACAATTTTTGCATGCGAGGCTTTGTTTTCGTGAAAATATATATATTCAAAGTCGATCTTCTCGAAACCAAAGCCTAACACTAATAAATTTTATTCTATATTTTCCACTTATTCTTTCATATAAAATCGCCCGATTTTCGGTTGTACCACCAGTTACCGAACACCCTGAACATTAATAATTACAACAGAACGGTACTAATAGGTTAATAAAAATTTCACGAAGTAATAAAGGTCGAGCATGACCACGTGAAAATGAAAACAAATGGGAGATGTGGGCGGATAAAGAGTCGTTTCATTCCTGTGGACCGGTCCCGATAAATTCCTTTAATTCTTACGCGCAATTAGTGGCTCGATGATTAGAGCCAGCATCGTTTCATAATGCCGGCATCATAAATTCTCTGGGAGGGGGAGGATTCGTGCACCCCGTCTTACGTATTCGAGGCAACCAATGGACGTGCCTTCACTTGTGAACCTCGTGTAGGAGTTCCGTGTAACTGCGGGCTAACGTTGGCCACCAACGTTGGTACAAGAGAACATTCAACCAACCGGCAACGCTCGACGTCCGCAAGGACGACGAGGAAGCGAATCGTGCTTTCTCCTTGGGTTCATTCGTGAGGAAACTTGAAACGAGCGAAACTTAACATACAAAACTTACGATAAATTCAACGATGATCTGAAAGCGACATTTCGATGGTAGAATTACTTATAAACCCGCACTTATAAACTGCAGTGTCTTCTAACGAAAAACTATTAACATCGTACGATTAACATCATTCGTGTGACAGTAGTTGACTATAAATTGTGTCGATAAGAATAAGCAAAATCGAGGAGTTATTGAGATCCAGTTATTCGATTGACATTGACACAGACACACGGATTTTTCTTGGTTACAAGAAGATAACAAACAGTTTGTGTTGAAAATATTACTTCGGGAAATAAGAGCAGGTCTTATTTCTGCAACGATATATTATAATAAAGATATAAGACAAACATTTTGAAAATATCTCTTAGAAATAAGACCGTTTTCTAATATTATTAAACATAAATTCGCATGCTGTGAATTTTCACTCATGATAATCATTAAGGGTTACAAACAGAGTCCAAGTTTAATGTATATTGTTTGGTCGATGTTTTTAATGCATTATTCGATACAGTGTTAAGGTATTCAACATTCTAATAAGTTTCTTGGTAGGAATTTTTGCGAAATATTCAGTTTATTATGAATCTTAAATCCTTCGTTTTTGTCGAAGTTGGGCGAAGGACAGTTCACGGTGTTCGACCTTTTCAAGGTCTACCTGCGTGACGATCTGGAAAGGTACGATTAAACCCGTGGAACACCCACGAACCTTTCCCTTTAAGGTCGGTGCGTCAAAGAGAATTTAGTGTTTGCGCGTCGATTTTCTACGAACGTTTATCTGTGTTAGCAAATATTACACAGAGTGAGTGACAAAAGTGTTTGTACAACCATGGTTCGATAGAATGTAACATCCAATAATTTTCCTGAATAATTCCTGCACATAAATAGAGCTTTTCTCGTTCGAATAAAATATATGATCAAAATGATTTAATTAATAAAATATACAACGGTGGAACGTTTCAGATTTCATGAATCTTTATTTTATACATATAACGCGCATCATTTAAACCATTCATTAAATGATATTCTTCAGCCATCATTTATATATAAATAAATGTAAAAGTATAAGCGAGTATGTATTCGGTAGTTCTAGTATCAGGAATCAAGGCGTGTAAATGAAGTAGGGAAAATTGGTAATTAAAGGATTTACGGTGTCAGTTTCAAAGGCTGGTTTAATCGATGGGATTCTAAAATTATATATGTGGTATTTCGGTGTTGGCGGTACGGAGACAGCAGGACTATTTTGGTTTAGAAGAGTGCGCCCGACGAACACACTCCTGCAGTTATATTTAAAACGGGCGACTTAAACGCGCGAGCGAAGCGTCTGATGCTAGCTGAATCAGTGCTCCTGGTAAATGTCTTCAGCTTTGTCTTCGAAAGCATCGACCGTCTAAAACTGTCCGAATGCTTTCACTTAGATATAGCACTACAGTGTCAAGGACCGCTTAATATAGGTAAGGTAAGCTCCAGATCGACGAACATTTTGCGAACAATCTCGATCTATTAATTTTGAGGGCAATTGAAGTCATTTTAATACTGAATTGATGATAAAGAAGCATTTTCGTTTGCGAACTTTTAACATCGCTTCATTTCTCCACGAATTCCTGCAGAATTATTGAATATTAATTACTTAGTAGGAATTAAATCATTGTGATATCCAAGGTATTAATTAAATTCGACAATTGGACCGAAAGAACGATTCATTTTGAGGGCAATTGAAGTCATTTTAATACTGGATTGATGATAAAGAAGCATTTTCGTTTGCAAACTTTTAACATCGCTTCAATTCTCCATGAATTCCTGCAGAATTATTGAATATTAATTACTGGGAATTAAATGAAGGTAATAATTGAACTGGAAGAATGATTAATTTTGAGGAGAATAGAAGTTATTCTGATACTGAATTAATATTAAATGAAGAATTCTCATGATTTCTTCATTTCTTCTTTTATCTATTCCACAAGTGGAATACTTTGTTCAATCTACTTTTCGAAATTCCTGGTTCCCAAGCGTTCTCACGTAAGTCGACCCCATTAAATTGATTTCTTCAAATTCATTTTGGTAATGGAACATAATCATTGATATGTAAATGCGATCTATGGTTGAAGTACTATTTACACAGTTGGTCATCTTTCCTCGAATGGAATGCTATAATTCATTTCAATGCTCGAAGTTGACATCTTGATATCTAATCACATTTGTGTACTGATTAATGTTATTCTAAGTTAGATTAATTTCTCAACGGAGCTTTAAATCGCAGAGCACCATTTTATCCTCGAAATCCAACATGGCTGATCAATGATTTCGGAACACTAAAAATAGAATCGGGAATTGCATTTGACGATACTTATTCTGCCTTATTAAAAACAATTTTTAGATGCAAAATCTTGATTCATTCAAATGCATATTAAATCTTAATTATAACTAGAATTTAATGAAGGAGAATGTAAGAAACAATAAGTTAATGCTGCAGGGAAATGAAATATGATAATAAGATAATCTTTGGATGTAACGCTTGTTTGCAACGTGGCCTGCATTCTTGTTCCTGTTGCGGTCACACTGGCTCATTACCAACACGAATTTAAAGGTTGGTGCTCCTGCATCGCGTAACGTGACTCTCGTTGGTTCCGATGTTATCACTTTATAATTCACGACGGTAGATCTACCAGGAGACTGAAATTCACGCTTACGATTTACGGTTGCCCGCGCAGGTCGACCCGAAACTGCATATTTGCATATTGCTTAACACGTTGATTGCTAGACCGAAATCCGTGGTATACGATACCTCGCGATACTCATTTATAACATATATACAACATCTAAAAACAAAACTGATAAGAGGTATACGATACGTTGATTACTTTATATCGTTATCGTACACTCAAAATACTAACAATTTTACAAATATTAGCGATATATTTCTAACTGTCGTTAGAATCGCGTATAACTAGATTACGTCATACGATTTCCTTTTAGATACTTAACATTGAGTCGTAAAGGGTTAAGGAATCTCCACAATAAGGAATTGCTGTAGACAGTGAGAAGTGACGACAAATTGAACGTTTTCGTTGCAATACCTTAGAAGATAGAAATTTCTACAAATGTTTGTTATTGTTGGGTTAAGAGGCTACGAATAGGATACTAATTGATACACGTTCGAGAAGTCTGCCATTTTAGTTCGAGACCCGAGAATGTGTAGGTAAAAAGGTTTTGAAGAGTCGGTAAACGATACGGGAGAAGGAAACCGAAACTTTGCTTGAGCAAGCCTGAATAAACCTTGAGACAACCAGGCATACTTCTCTCGTTTTCTCCCTTTTTTTCGATTCCCTTAGCCGAGCGTCTCGCTTAATCCGTTGGAAGCCTCTGCAAGTTGAACTACAATCAAACACGGTGTTCTGGATTTCGTTTCCTGTTTGCCGGAAACGGAGCGGGAATTGTTGATAAATACAAATTACACGGATTCAAACCATTTCGAAACCAACATAGCAGTGTTTTGCAACCTCTTTTATCTCACGCTCGTTTGAACCTATAGTTAAACTTCCGCGGCGCACTTAAATTATGATGATCAATATATCTTTTACTATAATATGTATACGTTTATTATAATAATGATATACTCGTATAATCAATTTAAAGTGGTTTTAATTTTAATTTGTATACTTATTGTGCTTTGGACTTCTTTCGGGAATAATATAATTAATGATCTTCAAAAGTGTCGTGGCACACTGGTTGAAAATCACTGCTATATATTTGATCTGATTTGATTGATTTATTATTATAATATTGTAATACAAACGCGAACAACCCTTTAGTTTACAGCAGTAACAAAATAGTACAGAATAGCAAAAAATATTATCCTGAGCCGGAAAACAAGAGCTGAATAACAGCACTCTTGAAACTAGAATAATCACAGAAAAGGTTTAACTGGACGGAACATTTCTTTCGATAGCGAGAAGTGACGAGAAATTGCTGGTTTTCTTTGCTATATCTTGGAAGATAGGAATTAATGAAAATCTTTGTTATTGCACGGTCAAAAGGCTACGACGAGGAGACTAATTCTTCGTTCTACTGTTTTATCTTAAATTCGCCATACAGCCACGCCGCGGCAGTTAATTGGGTGAAAGCGGCGTGAACGACCGGACGGCAGAATTAATTAAGCGATTAACTTAGATACCTTCTCAAGACTTCGTTGAGAGGTTAAATTTCGAAATTGGGGACAAGGGAGTCGGGGTCATAGTTCGCACACTCGAAAGTGGCATGTAACAATATGTTACACCCACGCCTTTACGTACAGTACCAAGCACGATCACGTTAAGTACCTGTGTCTCACAGTGGTAGCTCTGAAAAATGAGTACGAGGCCATTTTGATTTACATGCAAATATCGAGAGCATTCATTCTACCGAGATGTAACAGTGGATGCATACAATACGTAAATGTTGTTGCATGTTTGAAAATATGCATTTGCGAAAATATTTATTAAGATCAACATACCTTTTTCGACAAATCTCTCTGTTTAGAAGTATCACAATATCTTTAAAACTTTGTAAAAGCCAAAATATCGGCTCAAGACATTTTTCATAAAAATCTTATGTAATATTTTCTCTCTAAAAGGAAGTCTTTTTGTCGAACACCTGATATCACACACTTTCTGTTTGTTAAATAATAGTTGTTGCTCCACGAAAGATTTCGGTATTTTGCAAGGTTCTTTTTCTAGATCCATATCACCTTTTTTACTGCAAGTTTTTTTGATGATATGCCGTTCTAATGAATGGAATGTCATATAATATATCGTTCCTTTCACTGACTCGATGTACGTAATATTTTCTCCCTAAAAGGAAGCCTTTTTCTGTCAAAGAAACGGATCCCCTTCGACACCAGATATTTTCTCTGCCTTATTCATATGGTTTCCTGCATGTATCATGAACCCTTCCAACAGAGAAACAATCGAACCAATAATTGCCACTCAAGTTTCGGCAAACATTATCATTGCGTAATGTATATACAAATTTTTAAGTACATCACTTGAAATTATTATATAACAATGCGTGTTGGCGTGCTTATTCTATATTTCATAACAGAGAAGTTAAATATACAATGATATAAACTGATCCATAATTCATGTTATCTTTGTAAAATAAAAAAAATGGAATCGTAACCTTTGGGGATGTAATACAAGGAATCCATATTTCGATGAATAGAATGGGTACAAAAATAATTCGACTAACAGACAGGTGTGCGTGATATCAATGAAATATAAATCTTTCAAAAACAATCATTTCTTGATACACGGTGAATTTCAGTTTGTACTGGAATTTGAGTAAAAAGGTGTACCATTTTTCAATGAGCGATATACGCATCCGCCATGGTGGTATTCGTGTATGCATTAAGCATAGCAGTAGCGCAGAGGGGCGGAAGAATGGAAAGGAAATGTAAATTACGTGAGTTGGACCGTTGTTATGTAAATCACCGTTCCGAGTGCATCCGCCAAAATAACAAAACGCAACGAGGAAACAAACCAGATTTAAATCGAATTTATTATAGCTAAGTGTTTATTGTATAGGTACATGTAATCCTTGTACAACGCGGCATCATCTACCATCGATTTGGATCATGTAGGAGCGTAATGGGCGACTTCACATTTTTGCGATTTTGGGTCGACCTATTTTTGGCCCAAAAAAATTTTTAAACCACTTCTTTCGACCCAAAATCATCCTAGAATATGTTTATACATCATATACCATCGATTTGGGCCATTTAGGAGCGATTTTGAAGACTTTCATTTTTTGAGAATTTTTGAAGGTATACCCCTTCACATTTTTGCGATTTGGAGTCGACCCATTTTTGGCTCAAAAAAATTTTTTAACCACTTCTTCCGACCCAAAATCATCATAGAATATGTTTATACATCATATACCATCGATTTGGACCATCTAGGAGCGATTTTGGCGACTTTTAATTTTTTAGAATTTTTGAAGGTATACCCCTTCACATTTTTGCGATTTGGGTTCGACCGATTTTTGGCTCAAAAAAATTTTGTAACCACTTCTTCCGACCCAAAATCATCATAGAACATGTTTATGCATCATATAGCATCGATTTGGGCCATCTAGAATTTATTTTGGCGACTTTTAATTTTTGAGAATTTTTGAAGGTATACCCCTTCACATTTTTGCGATTTGGGTTCGACCGATTTTTGGCTCAAAAAAATTTTTTAACCACTTCTTCCGACCCAAAATCATCATAGAATATGTTTATACATCATATACCATCGATTTGGACCATCTAGGAGCGATTTTGGCGACTTTCAATTTTTGAGAATTTTTGAAGGTATACCCCTTCACATTTTTGCGATTTGGGTTCGACCGATTTTTGGCTCAAAAAAATTTTGTAACCACTTCTTCCGACCCAAAATCATCATAGAACATGTTTATGCATCATATAGCATCGATTTGGGCCATCTAGAATTTATTTTGGCGACTTTTAATTTTTTAGAATTTTTGAAGGTATACCCCTTCACATTTTTGCGATTTGGAGTCGACCCATTTTTGGCTCAAAAAAATTTTTTAACCACTTCTTCCGACCCAAAATCATCATAGAATATGTTTATACATCATATACCATCGATTTGGACCATCTAGGAGCGATTTTGGCGACTTTCAATTTTTGAGAATTTTTGAAGGTATACCCCTTCACATTTTTGCGATTTGGAGTCGACACATTTTTGGCTCAAAAAAATTTTTTAACCACTTCTTTCGACCCAAAATCATCCTAGAACATGTTTATACATCATATACCATCGATTTGTGCCATTTAGCAGCAAAATCGGCGACTTTGATTTTTTCATCAATTTTGAAGATATACCCCTTATAGTCAAAATCATTAGTACATCGTGATTTGAACACCCGGTATCTTTCACTCACGTGCTTCTACACTCAAGAAAATCATCCATACATATTCGAGAATGTTTCCACGTGTTACCTGTATATACAGTTCGTGGTACCCATGAATGATATTATCCCTTGCGGTTGCTTCACACCCGGTTAGATCTCATCTTATTATCGTCACCTTCTAAAAACCGGACCCAAGTAGCGGTAACCCGTCGTCTCCTTTGGGATCTCAGGTTGAGCAATAGCCACAGAAGCAGTTCTATCTGTTTCGGAATACCGAAAAACTCACGAAGATAGCGCACCGAATATCATCACATGACAATTGCAATTGTTTTTCTGTCACTTTTAACACGTTGAATAACGTTAGGCTCACAATGACCGGCGATGCCAATTTTTATTACTAAAACTCGAATCAAATATATCGCTAATATTCGTAACATTTTCAATATCTTTAAAATTACGACAACGATGTAAAGTACGAGTAAGAAAGGAACATTAACACTTTTAGTGAACAGCATATTTCCACAGCACTTTTTTATTGCACTTTCCGAGGTAAAGGAAAACAGCATCTTTATCGTATTTCGAGATGCGATAACGTATCTTCAACCGTATCAATTGATTCTAGGGTGTCATTCCATTATCGAAACGTAACAAACGATAAGAGTTTTCGTAATGTTTCATTCACAGATAATACGATAATACGATAATATCCGAATGGGTTTTATCAAGGATGTCCCAACTAATGCATTCAATTATGGTGTTTCTGAGTACAGAAATGTTGGTAATTCTGAAATATTAACCCTTGGGAGTTGTCTACAATGTATGTTGACTATGAAAATATTAACGTAGCAATATAAGTTTGAAGTTCTGCTGGTATTTGACTAATTCATTCATATAAATACACAAATCACTTGGATATTAGATGGTTGACTTTCTCCTAAACCGTTATGTTTTTATTATATTATGCTGATATATGTAAAACCTTGCGTGGGAGAATCGTGAGTAGCATTGTACCAATCCTTCGACAGTCCCATTTATCTCTTTCTCAATTAACCGACGCAAGTTCCGAAGCACTATATATAATACATATTTGTAATAATATCTAACATATTAATATGCAAACTTGAATCTTTCACTTCACATAGTCAGAGAAAATCAGTTAGAAATGGCAACCATTAATTTCCACCGGACATCTATTCGTTGTCCGACCAACGGTGTTGGTATTCCTGAACCCTTTCCACTCAAAGAATATTTCGATTATAAACGAGAACTTATTCTAAGACGTTTTTTGATACAAATTAATGAATTATAAACGGCTTCTTTCCATATTAATTGACGAATGAATCTTATAATATCATTCTTATACGCGTATTTTATTAATTCACTTTACGTGAGAAACAAAATACTTAAATTTGAAATTAATTGCAGCTACGGAGTGTAAAGGGTTAAAACATTGCAAGTGTAGAATGTCTGATCCACAATGTCTGACCAGCAGACTTTCAGTGAAAAAGGATAAAACATTGCAAGCGCAGAATGTCTGATCCACAGTGTCTGACCAGTACACTTGCAGTGAAAAGGGTTAAGGGGATAAGGAAACTTTGACGCCATAGTAATTCTAACCGCGGTGAGGCATCAGATCGAAACTAGTTCGTGTTGCGAGTGGAAAGTTGCATCGTTACTTTCGTGAGGTTAAATCAGATGACTTACTTTAAATACCTATTGTAGACTGCAAATCGAGCAGGGTTTGCGTGCTTAAATAGTTTCATGCAAACTAGCTTTCACCGATAGCTTTGCATTGCCGTGGAAGCGCTTGAAACTTGCGGGGTGAATTTCGCGAGTAGAATTCATATGGTGCACGTGCCGTATCTTTGTCGGATCGTGCAAATAATCGTAGAAAATCGGTAGATCGATCGGTTGGCACGTCGCTCGAGCACCGATAAAATCGTGACCGGAGAATGTGAGCGGGTTTTACGGTGCCGCGGACATCGATGTATATTTCACGATAAACCATTGTTGCTTGGTTTTTTACTAACACTAAGGACCTGTTACGTTATTGAAATGTTTTTTGTTTCTCCTGTATTTAACGTGCAGGTTGCTATCAGATTACAAAACTACGGGAGTAGAAACACAATGCTTTTTCCGAATGGATTGTTTTGAAGCACTTTAATTAGAACACATCGATGTTGAAATGTTAGAAGTTCGGAATATGAATCGATTATGTTTTTTCGTATGAATTTTATAAAATTCAACTTTATAAAGTTGGCCAAAAAGTTCGTGCGTTTTGCGTCAACTTCTTGCAGGGATATCGAGGGATTTTTTTTACAAACGTCGAGTCGAATATGGGTCGCGGTAAATTTTTGATAATTATTCTATAATTATTAGCTAGGAATATGTAACATCTTTTCGTTAGAATGGCGTTTAGCTGGAAACTACTGGAACTACCGAACATATACTCAGTTATGTTTACACATTTATTTATATACAAATTATGACTGTAGGATTTAAGTTAATGAATATATAACATAAAGCTTATATAAACTTGGCGGATTAAATAGATAAACAACTGTTAAAAAGTAAGAAACCTTGATCTCAGTGCATTAGAAAATTTGGTCCATGAACGTGGGGATATGAGTCAGTCTCGTAGCGGCATCAAATCACCGGAAGTTATGAAATGCATCTTACGTCATGTTGTCCTATATTTACTACGGCATCCGTTGAAGTAGCAAGCAATAATACAACATACATAGTACATATATATTCGAAGTATATAGTAAACATATTAATTTATATAATTACATAAACATATTCCAAATATATAATTATCGGCAAGTATTTCTTCAAGAATGACAGTGTATCTATAATATTATATTATTTCGGTATTATTAACCCATTAACGAATTAACTCGTCATTCGAATCTACAGTTATCTCGAAAGTTACGAATTAAATTATTATACGATTAAGCCGGCCAATGTGATTTAATAACTCGAGAAGAACTCACTGATCATAATGAATATCTAATGAGAAGTTCATCGGATAAGAATGATGATTTTTGCAGACTCTTTGAAACGAGATATATGAAAAAGAAATGAATTAAAAGGTACCTCGTTATGGTTGTCCGCCTTGCGGTCTTACCACATTTACCGCATCGAAGAGAAAAGTATTACTTGATTGACAGAATTACGGCGAATAACGATCTCACTTATTGCCAGTATATCAACCTTCATTTTAAGTCAAAGTATCATTAATTCAAACTATGCCCGCGCATTCGCTTTACATCAATCAGTTTCGTTAAATTCGAAGTACATATGTAACACGCAATACGAAAACCCATAAATATCCAGTTATTTCTGTAATCACTCTTTGCTTTAATTCTTATTGTCATTTATTTATTATCAACAAGATATTTCGACTTTCCCAAACTTCGACAAAAATCGGATTTCATTTTTCGAAGAAGTATATTGATTTCATTAAATATTTTTAAAAATGCATGTTTTTATATAAATCAATGGAAGATGTTCGGTGATATTTAACGATGGTTCTCACGAGCAGGAAAAGAACACGTTCTTGTAAAGTTGTCAGCAACTCGATTACCGCGTTTCTCAAGTCTCCTCCACGTTGGGTCATGAATCATTGAATAATTCATAATTTACGGGCGTCTCGTTAAACCAGGAAGTACCATTCTCCAATTGGCTCATTTTCGAAGAGAAAAATCTCCTCGGTTCGAAGCGACAAAAGGTACACCCACACAACACGGCAGTTCCGAAGTAGTCAGACAGGTTTTATATCGGATGCCTCTATTTCATCTTCATTCTAAGACGATTCGGGGACACGCGTGAATCAAATTATAGGGTTATTTGTCTAAACTAGTAACGTTTAACCCTTTACAACGCGATTTCGTACAACGCGTAACGTATTAACCACATTATCCGGGACTTCACTGTATTGTCCATTTTGATTGACACAAGTTGACATAGAATGTTAACAATCGAAACTATTACCAGAGGTTGAGAAACTCTGATGTACCGTATACTTTGTATCGAATTCAGTGGATTCCGTTGGATTACATTCGGCGATGTAAAATCTTGTTGTAAAGTGACATTAGCTACACGGTGGAGAACGGGTTGAGATTGAAGTCGTCAAAGAGTTTCCTTGAACAACTCGTTAATACTGATGGTCTTAACGCGCCAAGAGGATCCGTCTCGAATGCAATCCCTTGTACTGAATACAGGATACCATATGCACTATACTCGGTTACATCGAGGGTCACTGTACTGTGTAGGCTGGAACTAAAAGTCACGACATACGTATATGCCGCCATAATACTTCGAAGATTATATTTCATTGGAAAAAGAAGAGTTAAGAACGGCAAAGGGTATATAGCCAACTATCGCGTTCCTCCTCCTGCAATGCATGCCAGCGCCATTACTTTGGAAATCTCTTATAGCTCCATGTAACTTTGAAGTCACACACTCGTCTATCCGTATCTTTCATTCCATTTCATTCTTTCCTTCGAATAATAATAATAAAAGTACGCGCAACGATCGTCACCTTCTTACGATACGTTTAAATAATAATTCCGTTACCACTTTCGCGAAAGTAATGTCAAGAAATGTTATACTTCTTCATGGTATGTTATTACTTCTTTACCCGAGAAATATCGTAGTACGTAGACACGGTACTGTAAGAAAAGACAAAGAAAGTGAAGCACCGTTGCCACCCTGAATTACGTTAACGGTGCTTGATGTTAACGTCATTAACAATGCTTACCCACATGCTATTACATATGTACACATGTGTACATATAGATGTGTACATATATACGAATGAGTGCACGTGCGTAACCAAGGAAGGAGTTTAGCTTTTATCATCTATTAACCAAAGTCTAAATAAGAGTTAATGGTACAATGCACTTCCTGCTTTGCCGGCTGTTACTGCCGGTTGTTGCAATCAACGCCGATACACCCTCAAAGGGTCTTCGTCATTGTTTTCTTTCTGGCACCGCCCCCCTGAATGTGAATTGCCAACAACATTAATTACTGTACGGATCCTACGTGCTCTCAATCACTCACGGTCGAACAGTTGTTAATCTTCCATGCATTTACGGGAAATGATATATGTCTCATCGTTATCAACAAAGCGTTGCACCGCGAAATTACTTCTGCCACTGGGATTGATTTCAAGTATCCGCTACGTATGCACGCTATAATCATTGATTCTACCAATGTATTTATCCACTTATAATATACATCGCTGGAGCTATCTTCACGGGACATAGTTCGACGAACTGTCAATTTAAATCACGAGTGTCCGACAATTTTATAAGGATCAAGTTGTTATGCGTATCTACGATATCCGCATAGCTTTAAACCTTGCTTTAAATACATCCAATTCTGTTATTGCACAAACATTTTTTGCACGAATTTTGTATAAAGATTTAATCAAGGTGGAGTGAAATTTTATTTATTTTACAAATAATCAAATGGAAATTATCAAGTTTCCATAGATACAGTATATTTTTGACTTGAATTTTTTTATACGAATTTATTACACGTGTTTTTCGAGGACGTATCAATCGTGTAAAAATAGAATTGGGTTTATATGTATTCAATCTCCGTTATACACGGTCCACAAACACTCGATTAACGCGGTTTCAATTTTACATGGTATTTTAAGTAGTAAATTGATCAAAGTGATTTTCCTACTTTTAGATATTCCATATTTATTTATGCGTATTATTTATGACGTGGATTCTTATCGGTAATGCATCGTATTTCTGTATTCACCAAAATTCATACTCGTTCAAATTAACCAAGCGTCCACCTACGATGTATTTTATTTAAGATAGCAGTCTTTTACGTTAAATAAGAAGTATTGGAAGTACAATTCTTGGCAAGATCATGTATCTTTTTCCACGGGGAAGTATGTCTCTTGATCCTACAGTAAGTTTTTTAGTATCCTTTTAATCTTGGCTTTCCAGTGATCTCAGCCTCGCTCGTCAGACGGTCTGATAGAACCTTATTGTCTCTACTGTCTTTGTTTTATACGATTACACGCTTTCGCTCTTTAGATTGCAATAAAATCAAATAGAGAGCAATCAAGATTCATGACGTAGGTGCTACCAAGAAGACTGCAGTTACATTCAATACAACCAGTGTTTGGTTGAACACACATCTCTAGAAACGCGAGTAATGGAAATAATTACTGCGCAAATATTGCGCGCACGACTCTAATACTCAGCATATTCGGTAGAATTTCCGAGAAGCTTTTCCCTTCCAACAAAAGGAAGAAATCGTAGAAGATAATAGAAGATTTTGTGAGTGTGCCAGAATATTGATAAAAGGAAGTCGGTATCTTTCGTGTAACAATATCCGGCAAAGTAATGCTACGAGCCAGCCAGATTTTGACGAATGTTGATCTTGAAAGATGGGGGATGATTCTCCCCTTGACGTGCAAAGTAAATCCCCCCCTCGATCTTCCGGATATGTTACCCATTCTTTTATATAAGAATGTAATTTATTTCTTGGCACGAAACGACTTGTGGATGTATTCCAATCGGAAGACATATTTCAAAGCATTTCTAGTTTTATGTTGGAATCTTTATGATACAGGTTTCGCACTCCAAATGAATCATTTTGCAAATCGTATTCACCCGTTTGCAAATCAAGCTTTCCTACACATTTATTTTCTTAAGCTACTCTAATATAAATAAAATCCAATACGACCAAAATTAGATTAAAATACTTATTTAACAGATGACTTTGATCTGTGAAAGGGTGAACTTAATTTGCAAAAAGGTGAATACGATCTAAAAAAAAGGGTTAATTTGGAGAGCAAAACCTTTCCGAGTTTCTGAATCTTTCCCACTTCATGCAGTCGCCTCGAACCTCTTATTAAATAATAACAAATGGCGGGGAAATGATTTAATGACGATGAATATATTGGATTAAAGTTCATTGTAGTTTGTTTTATTGAGTAACGAACTTTATTTTCGCAAACGGAACTTATTTCTGATTGAACCCAATCAGTTCGATGATAATAGAACAGGGTAGCTGTCGGTGTTATAAAGCATTGGAAATTTATTGGCCCAGTGTCATCCGGTAGTGAATGGCGCGAGAAGAGAGATCTTAAGGAGCATGGTGGGCCACGCAATTCTCACGTTGGTTGTTTTTCGTGGTCCCACTTGGGCCTTGCAGACCTGTACGGGGACTGGTCCGCGATCTACCGTAACCGCATTCCTCCTTACCTCACTTTGCCTCTCGCACATCGCTTCTTACCACACTTGAGTTGCTTCAGGTTATTCGGTCTTCCTTTTCCCTTCGTTCTTCACCATCCATTTCTCTCTCTCTCTCTCTCTCTCTCTCTCTCTCTCTCTCTCTCTCTCTCTCTCTCTCTCTCTCTCTCTCTCTCTCTCTCTCTCTCTCTCTTTCTCTCACCGACTCTATCCTTCACTTCACCCTTCTTCGCCCTTCTACCTGTTCCGCTCCATCCTTGGTTTTTATTCAGCCGTTCGCGATGTTACATCTTTCCATGTTCATCAGCTTCACCCTTTTCCCTTTTCCCTTTTCTACATTCACTAACTAACAGCTAAGCCAAGGGACTCAAACTCGAATGCAGCAAAGGGCCAGTCAATTAGATGCACATACAAGCAACTCTCTTTTTATGCGGTTGATACGTTCCACAAGAAATCCACATAAAAAGTGGGAGAAAAATGATATAGCATTCTTTATAAAATTAGGATAATTTCGTATTCCACGATGTCAATAGTTGGACAGAAATCAACGCGAAACTACGATCACGTGTAGACACGATACGATTCCATGGTTCAGCTCTAGCACTGATATGTGTTAAGCCAGTAAAGGGATAATTCGTAGGTACTTTTTGCATGACGATCGAGGATGACCGACAACCATGAATTACGCGGATTGTTGATATCTTGGTTTGAACAGTTTGATCCGAAGCCAGGTTCACCAACCGGTGAGCCGACTGTCGGCCTCTCTGAAGGTCTGCATGAGCGGCCCTTCGGGCCACTTTGCATAGCCAAGGCTCATCGGCTACCCCAGACCTCCCACAGGTCGACCGACTCTTACCATTGGAAACCCGCCTTCTCTTTGCTCTTCTTCTTCTTCTTCTTCTTCGTCTTCGTCTTCTTCTTTCTCTCCGTCTCCTCTTCTTCATCATCATCTTTTTCCCTTCCACGATGCACCTCTGTATTTACTTTTATAACCTCTCTCTGAAACCTAATTCCCGCGTAATACCAGGTCCCCCTGTATACTTGTATAATAAAATATAATGTTTTAGATATAGGATATATATATATATATATATATTATATATTTTATTGAAGAAATAAAAAACTTGGTACGCGATTATTTTAGGGCAGATTCGGCAGCAATCTTAAATGATGAATCATACGTATATAGGTCATTGTTTGGGTTCTCATAATTAACTAGTGGGGGATTATTGTTAGGAGACAATACACGGCCTCCTATATTCGACGAAGATTAGTTTCGTTAGATGTTTAATTGCTGACTCCTTTTTTTAGGCTGCCGCAGAACAATTCGAGCACTTCGACAATGGCGGCCATTATCGCGTGCTTTTTATTTTCTTGCCCCGTTGTGCTTGTTTTGTTTCGCATAATACCACGAAGAGTTAATCGGTATTGTCCCTATACACTGCAGTGTACCACCCCTTTTTTTAGAAGAATATTGCATTGATTTTGCACCCTTGATATAACAAAGGGATGTAAATTATATTTGAAATCATGTAATACATAGGTCCAAAGGTTTTCGGGCTGATAGGCGGCTAATACGTTACGCGGGGAATTCCCGCATTTTATTATATAGTGCGTTGTACGAGAATGGCGTTATGTAAAAAGAAAGGTCGTCGCAATATTTTTTGCGCGTTCTAGGTATTCACGTTGTAGGTACTCGCGTTATACGGGAGTTTAACCCGTTGAACGCCAATTCGAGAATCTTTCAATTTGGGAATCTTTCAATTCGGGGGTCTTTCAATCGAGAATATTTTAATTCGGGAATCTTTTAATTCAGGAGTCTTTCAATCGAGAATATTTTAATTCGGGAATCTTTCAATTCGGGAATCTTTCAATTCGGGAGTCTTTCAATCGAGAATATTTTAATTCGGGAATCTTTCAATTCGGGAATCTTTCAATTTGGGATTCTTTCAATTCGGGAGTCTTTCAATCCAGAATATTTTAATTCGGGAATCTTTCAATCGAGAATATTTTAATTCGGGAATCTTTCAATTTGGGATTCTTTGAATTCGGGAGTCTTTCAATCCAGAATATTTGAATTCGGGAATCTTTGAATTCGGAAATCTTTGAATTCGGAAATCTTTGAATTCGGAAATCATTGAATTCGGAAATCTTTGAATTCGGAAATCTTTCAATTCGAAAATCTTTCAATTCGAAAATCTTTCAATTCGAGGATCTCTCAATCGAGAGTCCTTCAATCGAGAATCTTTCAATCGAGAATCTTTCAATCGAGAGTTCTTCAACCGGTGGCCACCACTGCCAATATTCCTAAAATTTTCAATATTTTCAACATTACAATAACGATTTAAACTAACCAATGTATCGTAGAGTACTTAAACAGTTTTATTCTTAGACGTTATATACACATTACAGACGCGAGGTATCGTATAATACAGATTTCAGGATGCCGCTCAGATTATTAATGTATAAGTGCTATCGAATTAGTAGAAATATCATCTACTCTACAAGACATTAGAACAAGTCGTGGTTCTTGTCTCGATGAACGAGCACCAGTGAGCATTAAGCCTCTTCACGGTTGTTAGCAAAAGAGGCTGAACGCTGGCGTTTTTTACAGACTCGAGAAGAGAGCGAGTTACGAGTCAAGGCCGACTGCACAGGTTGCTCGGTCATCAGAATAGAAATATGACTGAATATACTGGTAGGTTTATCTACTGGTTATAGTTACCCACCTGAACAGACATACTCGAAATACCGACTACAGCACTATGCTGCACTCATAAAAAGATTCTATGCAACCGTTGATCACGTATCAGCATAGATGACGCTGTTACATTTAAAGAAGAAAATGGCGAAGTAGTTACTGATTTTGACCCGTGTAACAACGACATATACTAGAAGCAATATTTATTACAGTGTTCATATCCTGTATTCTATATTTTGTTATTTATACTTGACATTATATATACGTTTGCCAAACTCTTTGTTTGTAACTGTACCACGAGTCTATTATTATATTATAAACTGTTATAAGTAAGTAAATCATTTCGCCGGCTTCTCGCTTTGATATCAGGTACCGACTATCATTTCGCGATCTATTATTGTTTGATATAATCTTAGTGACTTATATTATACTTGAATATTCTTGTTTAACGTTAATAATCATCGAAACGTATACTTGGAAATGTTACAGCGGAGTCAGACATTTGCACGTTCGCGGCGAGGACGGATCATTTCCATGTCACTAACAAACCATCGACCACATTGTTCTATTCGTGTACGAGACCAAAGGTCCTAAGGGAATTATACGAAGCCGCTGCCATAGTCGCTGTCAAAAGTTTGGATAGCTTGAGAAGGGATGGCAGTTCCATGGATATGTTCCTCTGCACTCCCGTCCTTGGCAAGCGAAGGCGAGATCAGAGCCTCGAGATCGAATCCAGAGTCGTAAGTATCTCCGTCTCTTTTTCTCGGTAATTTTAACCTTCGATCGCGCATTTCACTTCGTTAACACGTTCGAATACCGCGGAGAACACCGGTGACCAGCATTGCCAACATTACTAAAACTCGAATCAAATACAGTCGAGTCTCCTTATGCATATCTTTTTAATTCGGCTTTGAAGTAATGTGGTGAAGCAAGAAAGCAAGGAGGAATAAGTAATTCGAGAAATTTAGAATGATTTAATAGCGTAACTAACTTATTCTTTTATTTTCATTCTTTTTATATCTTTCTATTAGGAATTAAAAGAGAAGAGAATCATTCCAAGTCAGAAATAAAGCTTTCCTCGGGAATCTTTCAATTCGGGAATCATTCAATTCGGGAATATTTCAATTCGGGAATCCTTCAACTGGGGAATCTTTCAATTCGGGAATATTTCAACTCTGGAATCCTTCAATTCGGGAATATTTCCATTCGGGAATCCTTCAATTCAAGAATCTTTCAACCGATAGTCCTTCAATCGAGAATCTTTCAATTCGGAAATCTTTCATTTCCGGAATCCGTCAATTCGAGAATCCTTTAATTCGAGAATCCTTGAATTCAAGAATCTTTCAACCGATAGTCCTTCAATCGAGAATCTTTCAATTCGGAAATCTTTCAATTCGGGAATCCTTCAATTCGAGAATCCTTCAATTCGAGAATCCTTCAATCCGAGAATCCTTCAATTCGAGAATCTTTCAATTCGAGAATCTTTCAATCGACAATCGGCTTTGAAGTAATGTGGTGAAGCAAGAAAGCAAGGAGGAATAAGTGATTCGACAAATCTAGAATGATTTCATAGCGTAACTAGCTTATTCTTTTATTTTCATTCTTTTTATATCTTTCTACTAGGAATTAAAAGAGAAGGGAATAATTCCCAGGCACAAATAAACCTTTCCTCGTTCGAATCTAAAACCTTTGTATGCATAAACAAAGCAAAACGACTGAACACAAAAAATCATCCCTAATTCTCCAAAGAAAGTTGTACTTTAATTTCGTAGAACTTAGTTCTGCGCCACTGGAACGGATAGTACATATGCGCGGGAAACACGCAGTTTAACCTGTTGGACTGATAACACAGTTGACAAATGTTTTGCTGCTAATCTAGAATTCGCCTCGTGTGACGAGAATACCATATATGGTGTTAATCCAATCTAATTCAATGCACGCGATATGATAAGCGAGGGTCAAACGTCGGAAAGTTTCGATTTCGTTTACCGATTTCACTTAAGAATAGAACTTACTTTAGAAAGATAATTTTGTGTACTTCATCCTCGGATGACTTCCGTCAATATATGATCAAATTTAATCTAAAGTAATTCATATATTATAATCACAGTCACTAGTTTATTGTCCGACATTTTTCAGGTGTTATTCTTCTTCTATTATTAATGAATTTATTAATTACACCTTCGTTTGGCATGCGATATTTATTGACGTCAAAGAACGAAGATGATGTAAGTGGATTTGAATATTTCATACTCTAAGAGGTCAAGGAAGTGGTGATTGATATATCGTACAAGATTAAAAACGTGGATTAATTAATTGCACATAGACAATTCGTCCTTGATAGTATATTGATAAATTCGCGTTAGAGCTCGGGCTGCCGCTAATATCTTATCGGCAGACATTTCTGGAGGACAATTAATCAACACGTTATATGTATAAACGTTGTAAATATAAAATATTTATTACATACTTTTTTCTGGTGCATTTTATTGCACATTTTCCATAGATATATCTACGTGCGTTCATTTACTGGTTTATTTATGATAATTAAAGGATAACGCAAACGAGCTGTTACCGAATAAAAAATCCCCTAGCAAATCGGTTTATATCCATCTTTGACTTAAAACGTTAAACTTAAAACGTTGACTTAAACAGTTAAAACTTGCGATGTTTACTAATAGAGAAAATCATGAGCTTCAGGATAAACAATTATTTATATAATCGGGAGAACAGCGAAATATGCGTGGCTAATTACGGATTGTGCTTTCGATATATCGAAAGTAATGAACGAAACTATTCGGCGTAGGTCTCAGACTGTGAATTGTTAAAATATATGATTTATTTATTTACTGTTATCCTTTATATCTTCGTTATGTTTATAACTTTACCAAAGGGTGCCATCCGTTAAATAAATAAAATATGTGATGACAATAACACGAATCCTGTAGACAGTAATGATTATCAACATCGAAATAGTCGAATGCAGTTTTCATTTGGTTCATAACGAGTGCCTAATAATAATAATAATAATAATAATAATAATAATAATATAGAAAGGGGCAACCAGTCTGTAACACAATCCGTTCCGTATTCTGTGCGTGAAACCCACTTGGTCACGAGGTGACATCCGACAATGGTAGTGCCCACGCAATGCCATAGTGCGTGAAACTTGTCGGTTACTTTTCGCAGCAGCATCAGGTTTCTTAGGAACAGAAGGTACCACTACCACCATATCGTTTCTAAGGCTTCTTTGCGTGAGATCGAAAAGAGAAAAGGATTGTAAGAGTTATCAAAAATTCGTATGATATGCCGAGACGCTTGTATCGTAGCAGTTGTACACTTCAGTCGAGAATCTTTCAATTCGGGAATATTTCAATTTGGGAATATTTCAATTTGGGAATATTTCAATTTGGGAATATTTCAATTTGGGAATATTTCAATTTGGGAATATTTCAATTTGGGAATCCTTCAATTCGGGAATCCTTCAATTCGGGAATATTTCAACTCGGAAATATTTCAACTCGGAAATATTTCAACTCGGGAATCATCAATTCGGGAATCCTTCAATTCGGGAATATTTAAATTCGGGAATCCTTCAATTCAAGAATCTTTCAACCGATAGTCCTTCAATTCGGGAATCCTTCAATTCGGGATTCCTTCAATTCGGGAATCCTTCAATTCGGGAATCCTTCAATTCGGGAATCCTTCACTTCGAGAATCCTTCACTTCGAGAATTCTTCAATTCGAGAATCCTTCAATTCGAGAATCTTTCAATTCGAGAATATTTCAATCGACAATCTTTCAATTCGAGAATCCTAACCCTTCACGGTCCCATGTCGAGTGTAACTCGCCATCACATTTCGTTCCAACGAAGTCCTACACCGAGTTAGACTCAAAATAGGAATATCTGCATATTAGAAAGCGCTGCTAATTACTTCAAGAATATATCTCGCAGTATTATAATTGAATATACTTCAACTGTATATACTTATGTCACATGAAGCGAATATAGTGCGGACCCACCGACACGAAATTGCAAAAATATCACAAACCACAAAAGGTCAAACAAAACTAAAAGCAAACAATCGAGTCGTAAAGAACCATCGGCCCTTTACGACCGTCCCTTATCCCTATTCTTGGTCCTCTTAAGGCCCATCGCCAAAGACTAGGTTTCCCCTGTCATTTTTCCCTTCACACAATCTTTGTTTTACAGTACAATGATTTCATTTCATTTATGACTTCCGTTTACAGCCTGCTGCCATCGAAGATTTACGAAGATGGACGTCGACCGAGGCATTGGGGGACGTTACTGTACCACCCGATTGTATGTCCAGAATCTTAGGAGAAACAACAGCCGACGACGCTGTCGATCACAAACTTCCAAGTCCCGAAGAACAGGTTCAGGCTGTAGCTTTGAAGTAAGACAAAAACTTATTCTCTCGCAATAATAATCACTACGTGTGACTTCAATTTGATGAACTACTTCATTGCAAAATGTTCTCCATTCTTGCGCATTGTATTGGGTCGACTAAAAAGGTTCTTTACTCGATAAAGTATCGTCCGTTTTGACTTATAATATTTTTCCTATCTTTTGAACAACTTCGTAATCTCGTGCTTTATTAAATGTCGTCCATTTTCCCGCGAAAAACTGATGGAAAACCGCACGAATTCCCTGGCCAATGTAATTACTTATATTACATATTAACTATATATTACTACACTTTATAATATATGAAGTAATGATAATCTGATAGAGTCTAAGATAGAATTTAATATGATAGAGTTATGATAATGGAGTTATGATGAATAAAGTCAGTATACCAAGCTGGTTCTTATTCGTGACTCTTAAGAATGCTCCGCCATCTTTGCCGGAGTTCTTAATCAAAGAGGCTACAATCTCTGTTACAGATTCCCTGCGGAAATTGTGGCAGTGGATGTCAGCGGAAGAGGATTCGAGAGAATGTCAATGAGAAGAAGGTCGTTACTGTCGGGTCCTGAGACCCAGGAAACAGCTGTGAAAAGAAGGTCACGACCTCGCAGACCTAGGGGGAAAAGACGAAATACAATCGCCGGTACCGATCAGAAAGAAATTCGTCAGGCAATCGGAGGGTAAGTCTACTTTACACAGAACTATATCAAAAAATATTCTTTAACATGGCCACCCTGGCAGTGTCGATTATAGAAAAGTGTACGAAGTATATAAAACATATTTATATACCAGACGACTTCTATTCATCGAAATAAATATGAACGAAGTCAAAGAGACTTTATATGAGCCGTTATTTGTGAAAGTGGTATAAGTCCCGTTTTTATGGAAACGGAGATAAATATAATTGTCCGCTACAGATTGATATCTTCTTTTTGTTAGTCACAATATTAAAGTAAAAAGAAGAGTGGACTTATACCACTTTCAAAAAGAACGATTGATTGCGGCCAAATAGATTGTTGAATTATATAATACATAATTATAATAACAAGACTTATTATTTTGCATTGCAACTATTAGTGAAACTACCGGCGAAGAGCAAGGAGAGACAATGCCAAATATAACAGCGCGAGCTCATCGATCAGCAAGCACAGATATACTGGGATCTTCAAAGAAAGAATCGCCAACAGAAAAGAAATCTCATTTCAATACTTTGAAAGCGTGGGGTATGTCAAGATTGAAACTAATTAGTCCAAAATCTGGCCAGCAACAGCAGCAGCAACAACAACAGCCACCACAGCAGCAGCAATCGCAGCAACAAGAGTCAATTGTTTCGAGTACGGAAGGCACGGAACAGCAAAGTCAGGAACAATCGAGGACATCGGAGGAAACGAACATTTACGAAACAGTAAGCGCGAGACGTAGAAAAGATAAGTCTCATGAAAGGAAGCCTAGTTCGTCGAGTTCAAGTGGAAAAAGCACGTCGAGTATACCAGTATCTGTACCGAGTACGGAAAGACAATCGAGTGTGAAATTACGCGAAAGCGCGGCTCAAAGAAGAGAAAGACGAAAAGGAAGTAACCGTGACGATGCGCCGCACTCGAGTTCCGGAAACTGGAGTGCCTCGTCTGAAAGCGGAAGGGCCAGTATTGGAAGCGAGACAACAATGACCACGCATCAACCAAGGTATGATAAAGAAGAATTATAATCAAGAAGGTATACTGCGATAAGTTTTTAAAACTATACTCTTTGTTTTGTCATCGGCTTTCGAAAGTAGTTAGTATAATGATATTGCGTGTAAGTATAAACATGTTATTTATTCTATCTGCGGAAACACTTATCATATTAACCCTTTGACTGCGGAATGATCAGAAAGGAAACGTGTACAATTGAAAAGTGTGCAGCGATCGCAAAAACCGCTATGATACACGGCGTTCTTCTTTAGTAAATAAAAATACTTCACGCAAAGTGACGGTTTCATTGTTTTGCAATTATTTTGTGACGATTTAAGACGTCGTACAATCGAAATATTTTGCATTGGACGAATATATACGCTGTTCTCAGTCACAGGGATAAAAGTATGATCACCGAGTTAGCGGATGGTTGTGTAATTATTTACATGTTCAAATGTTATTTATACTAATCGTGTTAAATGCTTTTACGCAGGTCTACCACGACAGCTTCGATAGGAACGTCGTCGACGTCATTGAGTCAAGGTGTGAGACGTCTCAAAGGACGAGATACGTCAGCCTCTTCCTCGGTAACGTCGGAGGGTACATTAACTCCGGATATTATACAAGATATCGCAGTGATACCATTTTCCGATGATGGTGAGACATCCTCGGTATACTCCTGCGACACCGAAGGGTATTACACGTCATTCCACATGGATTCCGGTTTGAAGACACTTAGGGAAGAGGAACCAGTTCCCCAAAGTCCGTTGACGAGATCAAATGACGTTAGTTCCGATCCTACCTCACCAGTTATCGAAAACGAGTACGAACTCTTCGGAAGAGGTTCTACGTCAACAACTACGAGTTCCGCCGGCACAGTTTGTACTGCTTTAATGGCACCACCACCACCCGAACGAAAGTCCAGTCTGACTGTGGTTGCAATGGTAAACGTTCTTATTTTGTAACATATAAGCCGTTTAAATGCCAAAATGATTAACTCCGCTTTATGACAACTTTTCAATTTTACTGCCAATGCGCATCATTGGTGCTCAACGTTTCATTATTACCAATTTTCTCTAATTTTTGTTTGACGGAGTTTGATTTCCGCTCAACAGTCACTTTGGCTGTTGGCCGGGCGACAAATAAAAGAGTGAAGATAATCATTAAAGAAAGAAACCGATTTCTAGGTACACGGACAGAATCAAAATGGTGGTGAGTCGCCAGATAGTGGTCACAATACTTCATCATCTCCAGTAGAATCAGCATCCAGTCCAGCATGTACAGGTCGATCATGTTCCGAGTTTGAATACTCGGAGTCAAGCGATCTCGAAGGTTGCGAAAGAATCGAAAGGATTCGTTCGAAAACAGCTATCAATAGCAGTCGTATTCCGTCCATGTGTGTGATAACACCGCCAGGCTCAGACGATGAGCATACAAAAGAAAACGAGCAGTCAAAGAAAAGAAACGAAGGCAGGAAATCCGATCTCAAAGCAGGAGGAGCAGTTCTCATGTCCGCAACAGTTGGTAGCTCGAAAATGGAAGTGATTAATGGGCAGGATAAAAATCTTTATGCCACTGTTCAAGTATTACCATCACCTACCAATGATAGATGCACTACTAGCCAATCATCGTTCGTTAAAATTAGCCCACTTAGCGGAGTTCTCGGTAAACTTCGTGGCGTTCTTCCGGGTAGGAAGCACGTGCCGAGGCATGCAGTGCAAGATTCTTCGAATGCGGACTCCGGCGACTATGTCACCATAGCCGACGTGAGGAATAATAATGATAAACGTCAAGAATCAGCAACCACCGCTCATGTTCGTCCTCCGGCGACATATGCCAATTCCGACGCTTTCCAAAAAGACGCTGAATATGTAAGTTTAAGCGAATTGCCGGAAAAGGCAGACTCTTCCTTGGAGAGAAGAAGACATGGTGCTCGTGTTATACTCGATTCGGAAGGCAAGGTCGTATATTCGTCCGATAGTTTGAAGAGGAGGAATGGTGCTCATACAACATTCAATCCAGGTAAATTCGCGCGTTAATAATTCATAATGTTTACAGAATATCATCATTGTCATTTTACTATTTTAATTGCTACTGAATGTTTGATCGTAGGACCCTTCGTAAGAGAAGGGGTATCACCGAATCCTTCGCCATTGTTGCATCGTGCGACACCAAACGTTCGGGCAGTGTCGAAAAATGGTGATTCAGTAGATGGCCCGATTAAATCAACACCACCAACATCTCCACAATTGGGCAAACTAATTATTAGAGCAGCTAGGAGTCCTGATCGAGCAGCTAGTCCTGATTATGTGAGGACACTTGCGACTGTGGTGGGTCCCACTAGTCCGACAAGTTCTCATAGACAAGTTCGCGGGGCATATGTCAACGTACAAGAAGATGAAGGTAAGACGGCTTCTGGCACAAGCACTGACGATCGCGATTGCACTGACTGCACCGGTAGATTAGAAATGCAACGGAAGTCTTTGATCACTCTTCACTCTAAAGACGGAGTTAGATTAACTCCCATCATCGCAGGCAGTCCGTTACTTTCGAGCAAAACCACCAATCGAACACCTGCGACAATAGCATTAGAATCAAGTAATAAGTCACTAGATTCTAGTAACACGAAACTGCGTTTGAGTAAAACGTGTGCGGATAGATTGAAGGATGAATTCGTGCATGATGAAAATCATCCGCCGAATGATAATGCTTTTGTAAGAACGGATACTCAAATTGTTTCAAGTAAGAGCGTTAAATCAATTGGACAATTGAGACCAGCGAATTTGAGACTGGACTTTGAGAAATCGTCACTTTGTCCGAAAAGTTTCAGGCCAACTGGCAATACGCCAAAATTGGATAGGAAGTTGTTAGCCTCGAATGTTGATACGTCAAACTTTTCTAATAGAATCACACATTTCGAGAATGCACGTGACAATCAAAATATATTAGACACCGGGGGCGAGAAAGTTGTAATAAAAGTAAATGAAAAATCAGCGTGTAGCGTATCTGAAGTAAATGATTGCACTACGAATTCTAGAATCGTATTCGCGGAAAGTTCAGATATTCTTCAAACAACTTCTAATAATCCAACTAGGAATAAGCTCGAAGTGCCAAGGGAGGATAGGGTTGATCGTAAAGTGAAACGAAGCGAGAGTTATCGAATGGCTAACAGTCCGATAATGTTTATGAAAAAATTCTCCAGTAATACTGAGAAGTCTTCGAAGATATGTAGAACTCCGTCCGAAGAGCTGCAGGAGGAATTATTACGGGAGAAAATTAATTATCCTGAGACTATTTCTAGTCCGGAACCACCGCATGATGGTAATGCAAATTTCGATATGAATCTAACAATTTCGATTCCTTTCACGAAACTTCCAACATGTCCTCGGCCAAGAGCAGACTTAGAACGTGCCAGAGTACTTAAGTATTCTAGCAATGACACCGAAATTTGGTAAATAACATTTCTGAAGACTTGCATACTTCAAAATGCATATTTAAAAGCAATTACTTTTAGCGAATTCGTACCGCGTTTAAATCGGACTTTTCTAAAATCATTAGACTCTTTATTAAAAGGAAAACGATCGCACATCAATTAATATATTGCGATCGATATATGCTTTCGATGAGGATAGAATATTATAGTTGAAGTAGAGGAAAGCAAAATAACGATTATTTTCGGAAAACTAATCGTAGTTTCAGTTCTATATCGTAAACAAACAGTATTATATTCGTTGACGGAAATATCTGAAGCAAATATCGTTATTAACTGCCGATATTGTATTAAGAAATAAGACTGCTTTTCAGTTAGATTAAAAGGATCATAATAAACAATCAGTATATTATTAGAGTATAAACTTAGAGACTTTCGCGATAGAATATACAGGTATAATTAATCGCGCGCAAGTGCCAGTAATATATCCAAATAATTCAAGCAAATTAACAATTCCTAATTAAACTACTAATCTAAAATTCCCGCGCAATTAAAGTTAAGCCCGTGAAATATGAAAACGTAGATCACAGAATGCAGTCACTTATTAGCTTGTATTCCTTTAAAGTGTGATTCCTATCCACATCCGTTAATATCAACTTTCTTAAATCTTACGTTTCGTATAAATATAAATATAGATATTAAACTACAGCTTATTAAATCAAGTGCACATGTACTAAGTTCGAACTCCGAAGTTTCTAAACAGACTTTGATGTAACCCGAGTATATATCTTCTTATATTTTACTAAAAACTCCGTCCGATAACACAAGCATATTTACAAAGTCTCGTAAACTTGAAGATTGCATTAATCATTGGCGAGGGATAACATAAACATTTAAATAAAAACATATCATCATCGTACGAAATAAATCGTTCGCGGAAGATCGTATCAAGGACTGATATATTTAGATCAGAAATACATTAACCCTTTCACTACGATGTGTTCCAACGAAAAACCATTAACACCGTACGATGCGACATTCGCGTGACAGTAGTTGGCACTAAATTGTGTCGATAAAAATAAGATAAATCCGGGAGTTTTTAAGATTGAATTTTATTCGATTCGGTTGTTACGTGACATAACAGTATGTTTCACACGGTATTAATTCACTAAAGAGTAAATGCGTTGTACCGAGAACAATTTACTTTGCCGTATATATACATCTTTTGTATATATTCATGGGGACATCCGAGAATGTATACATATATACACCTTGCGCAGTAAAAGGGTTAGATGAATGCCATTATTTGGAATTGACGAAGGCAACAACAAAGTTACGGCTCGGCGGTCATCGAATAATCACTTTTTCCCCCGTGAATAGAGATACGATTGAAACTGGTCACGTTTCCTTCTATCATAGAATTCTTCTGATCTTGCCAGCTGCAAGACGCCTGGTGAACTCCATAGTTTAATGTTACAAAACGATAACTGCAGATTCCCTCATCGCCGCTTATGGAGCATGGAATATTTTCGAGTTGAATAGTTCCTACGATAAGCTTGATGAAGCAACCCCAACGAAGAATGCCTTTCGCAAGGTTAATAGATAAGAATGCCGGCGTGCTTCCTTTAGTTATTCTGTTTTTATCGCACTTATGGATTTTCCATTTTTCTTCTATCAATGTCGACTGATTATGCAGTATCTGCGTGCAGAGAAAAATGCTTCTCCCATCATGCACAATAATCTTATGCAATACCAGGGACATATTACTAAGAACGGGGTGAATTATGATTATTCGTGTGATTAATTTATTTCTATATGTACAGCTAATATAATGATGCATCGTGTCGTTTTAATAGTTGGATCTTCATTTTCTTTGAATTATTCTTTTTCAGTAATATCTTATGGTATTTTCCATATTTTGTGCTGTTTGCCGGTGCATTGTTATAACATTTTTATCGTAACTTATATATTATATATATCGTGAACTTAATTGTTATAACATTTTTATCGTAGCTTATGTATTATATATATCGTGAATTTAGCACAAGGTAGTAAAAATATGCAAAAATGTGCATATTAAGAAAAATGTTAGTGAGAAAAGAATAACAATATCGTTTATCATCGTTCTTTCATATATATTTATGTCGATTGCATAAAAAAGTAATTATAATTTGAACTTCACGATGAATCAGTCAGATCCTTCATAAGCTGCGTAACAATCTAAGACGCAACGTAGAAAATAATCAACTTCACATTATGGGAGGACGAAGTATGGGGAATCTTCCGCTTTCGCGAACTTCGAGGAGTTAGGTTTGCGGGGGCGAGGGTCGAGGACGATAAGCTGGAAAACTCCAGGAAGCCCCCAATGAAGCCTCACTTTGTTAGCCCTTATCAGTATCATTAGCCACTGACTCAATGACCAACAATGTTGCATCAGACGCGATGTTTATCCCAGCTGATAATTCCAGATCCAGATAAACAAGATTCCCTCCCACCACGGAGTATTGAAATACTTTCGAGCGAATGCTGGCGCCTCCAGTTCACGCTTTGGTCCGGTCACATTCGCGGTCAGACCTTCTCGATTTCCGTACGTTTTAACCCCCCCGCGGTAAAACCGCCATCTTTTCTTTTCTACCCTAACCTGACAGACTTCAAAGAGTTGCCACAATAGAGTCAAGCGACATTACGAGCATTCTTCAAGTATCTCCGCAGAAACCCTTACACAAATTGAATTGATCTAATTATTTCACACCTTGAAAATGAAGTTAAACAATAAGTCGAATTACTTTCACGCGTTGTACAAAGTTAAAGGTTCCAAGATGCGTCATTTGGTGGGAATGATTACGGAATCGTTCGGGCTGTTTCAACCACACTTTATCAATGGCCGTTTCATTGAGAATCGACGAAATTCTTAGACAAACTCGCGCGCTTCCAAAAGACTTCGGAGGCTGACGCGTGAAGCGGGAGACGAATTCGTGTGTGTTTTTTTTAGCGTGGGGTGATGATAAGGTGATATCAGTGCAAGAGCGTGGAGAACTTGTCGCTAGACAGGCAGTCGCCACTCTAGATAGACAGAATCGTTTGGTAGTAACTCGTGTCGTTATCCTTGGTTTTGACAGTCGGTAGTGGCTCCAGTTGCATTCCAACATGCTTGCGAGGCATCTTCTTTTCTTAGCAACAAGACGACACCGTAAGTCTAACAAACATCTTCCTTCTTTTTGCAATCCGGGTATTGATAGTGAAACTGACTTGTTAGTCATACATTTTCGGTATTCATTATTCATTATTCACTTAATCGCATTACACTAATACACCCAGCCCTCGAGTTACGCGGCATTCGAATTACACGATTGAAGAAACGCGGAAGAAAATATGTACTTTTTAATTATGTTACGTATATCTTGCTTGAATTAATACATTTTTATTTCGAAGTATGATTTTAAGATAAGATTTTTGAACAACTACATTGTACTGTTTCATACGGATTTGTGAAATTTACTAGATGTTTATTTTCAATGTGAAATGTGGACTCGGATTGCACGATTTCAGTTTACACGGCTTCTTCGGGGAAGCAATCAACCGTGTAAATCAAGGGTTAGGTGTAATACATTTGAAACACGTACTGTTTTGAGGATTTCAATAGTTTAAAAAGGTTCTTGTTGTGACTTTAACAAGAATGCTGCATGTTTGTGAACTGATATTACATTGTAAATAATGTATATACATAATAATTCATTGTTATTATAAATCAAGTGATCATCGGTGTGGCGCGATGTAACGCGTCCATGTAATCCGAGTCTCGAACAACGCGATTTTTATTACGTGACCACTCTGGTATCTAACTGCCGCGTTATACGAGGGTTACCTGCACTTATCAGCTATGTTTATATAAATTAAAGAAAATCTACCACGAGTTATATATATATATAACTTTTTAACATAAACATAATTAAATCGATTAAGCTTTCTAAGAATTCTAGAATTCCTGAGAATTTGATGCAATTTGAAGTTCTTATCTTATATTAAAAACTGCATCGATGTATTATTAGATTTTCGCAATAAAAATAATGGCGTCCTTTAATCGAAATCGAGGCATGGAATATATTTCATCGCTAATATAGAAATTCGAATTGAAGTAATTAATTAATAATTGAAAGATTCATTACTTCAATGATAAGAGGAACAGATGAGATATCATTAAATTATAAAAGTAAATTCATCGAAGTCTTATACCTGCATTATTTATTCATATGTTTATGAGAAATTAGTAAAATGATAATTTATTAATTTACATCATGCCTGAGGTTAAACAAACAATTGAATTCATCTGTGGAATTAATTGTTGAGTATACGTTCTTTTATTACAAATTTATAATGAAAGTGGTAAGAGCCTCCGTTCATATTCTAGTGTTAATTTATTTCGTAATTATTTAATACTTTATTATTTACTATGTTAAACATTGATGCTGGGTCTTCTGGCATTGCACTTGGGATTATTTATTAACTCTTTGATATTCTGCAAATGAATTATAATCAAAATTGTATTCTCGTATTCCGTAAGATGTGGATTTTTTATTTTTTATTGTTTATTTTCATAGCCATCCAATGAGATGCCGGTTTCGGTCTCATTTCTGTCGCAAATGCATGCTTTTAAATCAAAGAGAGAAGTATCGGAATCCAAAGTTTATCTTGTTTTTAATACGAAAGCTTCCATTCATTTATTAATACGACAGTTTTGACGCATTAGCGAGTATCACATTTCCTTCGAAAAGCTGAAAAAAATGTTTAAGATGTCCCGTATCAGGAAACAAAACGTATCGGCATAAATAAACTTGAACATTAACGAATGCTATGTTGACGATTTCTTAATCGTATGTTGTAATACAAAATTGTTTTGCAACACGAATGCAACGACTTTCGCGCGACAATAGCTTTCGCGATAAGACTTGAAATATTTATCAAACTTTCTCCGTAATTAATTCCAGTGCGTCATAATTAACACTTTAGCATTAAACCCCGAAAATATTCACGATTTGAATTTGTACAAATATTAAAGATCCCGTATATATTCGGGGTGTCCTGCAACAATTTAAAATCCCGAATTTATTCGGGGCGTCTTTTACAGAAATTAAAAATCCCGAATATATTCGGGGCGTCTTTTAAAGAAATATAAAATGCTGAATATATTCGGGGCGTCTTTTAAAGAAATATAAAATTCTGAATATATTCGGGGCGTCTTTTACAGAAATTTAAACTTCCGGTATACTCGAGGCGTCTTTTACAGAAATTAAAAATCCCGAATATATTTGGCGCGTCTTTTAAAAAAATCTAAAATTCTGAATATATTCGGGGCGTCTTTTACAGAAATTAAAAATCCAGAATATATTCGGGGCGTCTTTTACAGAAATTTAAACTTCCGAGAATACTCGAGGCATCTTTTACAGAAATGTAAAATTCTGAATATACTCGGGGCGTCTTTTAAAGAAATTAAAAATCCCGAATATATTCGGCGCGTCTTTTAAAGAAATATAAAATTCTGAATATATTCGGGGCGTCTTTTACAGAAATTTAAACTTCCGGTATACTCGAGGCGTCTTTTACAGAAATTAAAAATCCCGAATATATTTGGCGCGTCTTTTAAAAAAATCTAAAATTCTGAATATATTCGGGGCGTCTTTTACAGAAATTAAAAATCCAGAATATATTCGGGGCGTCTTTTACAGAAATTTAAACTTCCGAGAATACTCGAGGCGTCTTTTACAGAAATGTAAAATTCTGAATATACTCGGGGCGTCTTTTAAAGAAATTAAAAATCCCGAATATATTCGGCGCGTCTTTTAAAGAAATATAAAATTCTGAATATATTCGGGGCATCTTTTACAGAAATTAAAAATCCCGAATATACTCGGGCGTCTTTTAAATAACTAAAAAATTCTGAATATATTCGGTGTGTCTTTTAGAAAATTTAAAATGCCAAGCATATTCCGGGTGTCTTTTACAAAAGTTTAAAGTAAAAGTATACGGGAAATGATTACTTTCCGAAACCCCTTTACACAATCGTTCACGTGTTCTTTACCTTCATGCTTTTATTCCGTCGCCGGCATAAATCTCGAGAAGTATCGATGTTTACAAATACCGGCACGTCCGGCTGATTTTTTATCACTTATCATATTTCCACTAATTGAATTAAATTCGACTTCATATCTCACGATGGACTTTAATGCTTTTCGATGACCCGAATCGCATCCTCCAAACCGAAATTAATTGTCCTCGGTCCAAAAAAAGAGGTCACCGTATTATTTCATTCGACAAAGTCATGTACTTTATTATTCAATATCGATGTTTTAACCCTTCGACTGCGGCATATTCGATCAAAGAATGTGTGTTTGCGAGGATGAAATGAATCGGAACCTAAACGAATTAGTTTCATGTCGGGATACAAAAATAAATCTGACCAATCGCACGTGAAATGGATCATCTTGGTTTGATTGTAATTAAGTAGTACACTGTGATTACCCTCGATATTACGTCACCAATGATAATGTGGGTCATAAACAGCAAAGTAGAAGAGTGAAATTAATCGTATGACATGTTTCAGTCATTTGATAACAGAACTTATATGTAATGTAATGTAATGTTAATACTTTACATGTTAATACGTTGAACGCCATGGCGGTCACCTGTGACTACCGATGCCGATATTGCTAAAACTCGAATCAAATAAATCGCTAATATTCCTAAAATTGACAATATATTTAACGTTATAAATATTGCAAAAACTCGAATTAAATAAATCGCTAATATTCCTAAAATTGACAATATATTTAACGTTATAAATATTACTAAAATTCGAATCAAATAAATCGCTAATATTCCTAAAATTGACAATATATTTAACGTTATAAATATTACTAAAATTCGAATCAAATAAATCGCTAATATTCCTAAAATTGACAATATATTTAACGTTATAAATATTACTAAAATTCGAATCAAATAAATCGCTAATATTCCTAAAATTATCAATATTTTAATCGTTACGATAACGATGTAAAGTAACCAATGTATCGCGAGGTATCGTACAACACGGATTTCGGTGCGGCGCTCAACGTGTTACTGTTTCTGTGCACTCAGCTGTCGGTGAGGTGCCAAAATTCCAGCGGAAAGTTTCCGTTAATCTTCATATTCATTTTGATCCATTTTTAATTTGATTTACGTAAAGAAAAAGTTCCCTAAGTCAATTATTCATTGGTGGTAATCTCTGGAACTGCAATCTTCTCGCGATAATTTCGAAATTCATAAAATACAATCGTAAATAACACGTGTTTGAACCATTAATATCTGCCAGGCGTTTTTACAGATTTTGAAGCGCTAAAAATCAATGTTAAAGAAAATGGTGTTCAAAGGACAAAACAAACCATTTCTTTCAAAGTTACTTTTTTCCTTAATTAACTTTTTTTCTTTTAAATAATTACTTAATTAATTGACCAAGTAGGGGTTAAAAGTATTCATTAAATGGTCAACAAATTAAATCGAAGTAATACATTAATATCGCAAGACGCCGTATACATTTATTTAGCTGAATTATTATCTCGCATATGGATAATCTTTATTTAATTTTTTCCTTTTTATATGCTTGAATATTTACGTAAATGAAACTTCTATTTGAAGAAATATCCGCGAGTCCCAAAATCTGGCATCTAAAATCTATCTGCAACGTCTCCATTAAATAAACAAAACATTATTAATCCAAACTGTTTACGTTTCGTCTTATTCCGACAATCAATTAAAGGAGACAACAATCCGTCCAATTAGGAATAGAAATAAATCATTCTTTATGATTTCTACTTTTAAGATCTGACTTATTACGAATGAATTACTAGAATTATTCGTGTATTTCAACACAGATATTACGATATGCTTGAAGGTGTCTTTTGTTCGAAAGCAACAACATCGAATATTCCTGATTATCCGATACAAAAAGTGTGGTTAAAAAGCTAAATAACCACATGAATAATAAATGTTATAATAAAAGAAATACTATCCAACACAATCAGCAACGCTAGAATGAAAACGTACATCGCTTTGAGTTTTAATTTCATGAGTTTGAAGTCACCTCAATTTGAATCATTTCATTGCACGACTGACAGGGTAAGAAAGCAGTATAGATATCGTTGTAATTTAGTTGTAATTCAAAGTATATGATTTGTTAAATGTTTTATAACGTTCCGTTACGCAGTTGAAATTAGCGTTTGTCGAAATAACTACAACGAGTAAGTTACCCCTCTAGAGCCTAATGTTGTTCGTGCCTAAAAGGAAATCGTATAACGTGAATCTAGCTAGTTAAACGCGATTCTAACGAAGGTGCATTACGTGAAAATAGTAACGAAATTATTACTTGAACGCACGGAAAAAGGTGACATCGTTGCGCGTACTTTTATAATTATTATAACAATGAAAACGTCAAATGAAATAAAAGGAAGATAGACGAGCATGTGACTTGAAAGTTACATGGAGCTATAGAGGGTTATAAGAATATAATCGAGCTCGGGTGTTTGGCATGCAATGAACATACAAATGTGCCTCAATTAGCCGCATCGCATGTTAGCTCGATGCATACTCGCCTCTCGTTGTAAGTAGCGTCTGTCACTAACTTCAAATACATGGGATTAACAAGGACTAACTTCAGATACATGGGATTTCATGGCTACGATTGGTCCACATATTCATACTGCTTAATACATGTGCAGACTTTCATTGCATATCGACACATTCGGCAATATTTGATTAGAAGTGAACTGTATCGTTAGAATAAAACAGAAACGATCCCCGTCGATTTTAAGTTCATGGAGTTACGAATAGCTGCCGTATTTATTAAAGAAATATTCCGATTTTGAAATGAATTCATAATCACACTCACTTCGAAACATATCAAATTATGAATACATTCATATACACAATGAATGAATGCAGTTGAAATATTTATTTATTTATTTATTTATTTGTTTTACTTGATTTTGTAATATCGAAGAGTGTCCGCTTTTTAACTCTTTGCGATCGTAAGTCGAGCTACGCGCAATCGTTTACGTCAAGAGAAACAGAAACAAATAATGGTTGCTAAGCAACGGTGGACATATATGATATAAATATATTAATATTACTATACTATAAGCGTAAAAAGGTTCCATTATAAAAAGAATGAGGGATTTTACAGGACAATCTTTGTTTCGTCCGCTTGTCGTCCGCTTCATAAAAAATCCACCGGTAGAATTCCTTGGCGCGCTACGATCGCAAAGGGTTAATCACGTGACGTTCTCTTTTCTCTTCTCAAGATATCTCGTTCCCACGAGCAATATTAAGGACATATCATTTCGTAGAACACATCAATTGTATTTTGACTTTGCTATAACGATGGCGATTAATCAGCTTTCGACTAATATAATATAAAGGACGTACTTACAACTTGGGCAGGGGAGCATGCAGCACTTAGTATACCGTCTATGTACATATATACAGTAAGCGTAAAAAGTATTCGTACAGCAGCGGACTTGAAAAAAGAACCACGTAGAACTTTGTTGATTTACAAGATTTTAAGAAGCAAGTGGTATGTACATATTCTTCGAGATCTTCGCAATGAATTTCATAAAAGAAAATATGATTTATCAATATTCTTTATGGAAACATTCACAATCTGTTTCGTGGGGAAGCAAGGTTCTACGAGGTTTCTGTGAAAATCCTCTGCTGTACGAATACTTGTTCCACTCACTGTATGTGTTACCGTTAAGATTCATTCCTTGTTCGTAATGCATTGTACGTTTATAAATATGTATATCTTTGATATTTCGTAAATAATTATCCTTCCGCATCTCGCCTTCCTAATGTATATATCGACGAGCCGTGTCGTTAAACTTTACGAGGAATGTATGTGAATAGATATCGTTTTTTATGAAAATCCCATTTGCATTTTGTTATTTGTTTTCTTGTACAGTCAGTGGAAAAAGTATTCGTACAGCAGTGAATTTTAACAGAAACCACATAGAACTTCGTTGATATCAAATATCTTAACAAACAAGTAATGTACACATATTCTTAGAGATCTTCGCAATGAATATTATAAATGAAAATATTATTAATTCAGTATTCTTTATGGAAATATTCACAATTTCTTTCATGCAGAAACAAAGTTCTACGTGGTTTTTTTTAAACATTCGCCGCTGTACGAATACTTTTTACACTCACCGTATGTCTTTATTGTATATACGTGTAATCCATCCTTAACAGTAGAACTACCAAAGAAGTTAAAATGGCGGGTGCTCGGAATTGAATAAAAATGTCGAAATTTACAATGTTTCTTTCTTCGATTTTTCGCGGGTCACGTTAACCAATGGACATAAATAAATCGATTCATTTATTTCTTCCATCAATCCTTTTTTTAAGGACGTACACATAAATATAGAAATATAGCCGAATACATCGCCGGTAGTTCTACTGTTAATTGTAACGCTCATTACTTCTTCATCTCCTATTCCTACCATTTTCCACTGTACGTGTTACGTTTCACCCAGCACCAGTTGCCATTAATTGGATTAAGTCATAAATAAGTTCCATTCATTCAAAAATTTTGTTTTATCTAAAACCGCTAGGGAGTTATTTTTTATGGACACCGTCAAAAAATACCTTGAAAACTATGCAATTCTACTTGAATAAAATTGTAATTCTTGCATGTCATTACACGCTTTTACATTATATTCAAAATGGAAAACCGATACATCTTACGATGTAACTTACAAAGTAAATCTGTACAATTATTATAAACGAACTTCATTTTATTCAATAAACCGTCAGTTTATAATAGTTACACAGAGTTACTTTGCGAGTATTACAACGTTAACTTGATTTCTTTTTAAAATGGACTTAATGGACTTAAGATTAAAGTCCATCGTAGTTTATTGTATTGACGAATAAACGCGATTTGAAAAACGGAACTTATTTATAACACAACCCAACATAATTGGTCATGCGTGTAATTTGTTGGTCTGTATATATGCATACTAGTTTTAGAGAAAAATGTACACCTCACGCACCTGCGGCATTCCTCGCTAAAATTTCACGTACATATCATAGTCCCGCACCTCCGTGTTTTGGTGAGTACATTTCTTTAACTTTGCGAAAAGTGCACGAGAGTTCGACACGTTATTTTTAATTTCATAATGTCAACAATAACTTAACTGTGTTTGATGGGTAGCGGCTATGGTTAGACCAACTGTAAATTTAAACTTCTTCATTTTAAAGTCGATACGTTTCGGCAATGGTTTTTTGCCGTCTTCAGTCTCAATTATGGATTCTGTGTGAAAATATTACCTCATATTACAATGTCAATAATAACTTAATAAGCACAGCACACACAGTGATCAATATTTATTATACGATTTGATTCTTGACGAATATTTTTTTAAGACTCGGCCCATTTTGGATTTCGTAAAAACAATAATCCTTGTCGAACTCTCGCGTGGTCTCGCTAGAATATCGTAGTGCTTTAACGAGCGTTGTGCATGTTTGTGTTGTATGCTTTCTGCGATGCGAATGTTTTGCTTTAACGATATTAATTGTGCTTATTAATTAATAACACCGCTAAAGATCAATTCATCGATTTTCACATCGTTATGAAACGGTAAAGTAATAATCGATCACCTCAAATTTATGCAAACTTTATATTACACTAATTTATTTTGCCGCGCAAAATTGATTCTTAAAAATTGCGCAAGCTGTGCGTTTCTAAAGAATGCTGTTGAAAGAAATATGTTAAGTATTAACTTCAATGTCGAGCAGAATTAAGTAATTCAATTTTGTATGCCGCAATCAATTTTATTTAATAATAATATTAGAATATATATATTAAATCGTTTCATATGAAACGACGCATTTTCTTGAAGCGTTCCTTTAATTATTTCCTGTTCTTTACGATTAATAATCTACTCAATATTTTTTATTGTATTATCGTCGCCGAAGTACCAGCTAACTTTTGCATATTTTACAATTCGCCGGAGCCTTTTGTTTATAATATTATAACGGTAAATATGAAAGATGAATTTCACTGGAAATTGCTCGGTTTGCTTTAAAAGTTATATAGAGAAATATATATATTTCTCTGAAGTCTTATAAAGATGGTTATTTAATAACAATTATAAGATTGTTCTGTAATAGTAACATTGTTAAGATCATTTAAAACAAATGCCACGTAACATTTTATATGCAACAGTACTCTTTTGTCTAACATCTTAATAAGTTCATCAAATTTGGCCCACTATGCTTTGGAAATGAAAAACCCTAGTTTTTGAAACTTTCAATAATGATACATTCATTGGTCGATTCAAATTAACACATTCGCACGGGATAACTCAAATCTGAGTCTTCCGGATTTTTTAGCAGATTCCGGATAACTCAAATTTGAGTCTTTAGATACGTTACACTGCGGCCTCAAAACATTTGAGTACATTTTGACTATCAAAGAACTCAAAATAGATGTCTGTCTCCGATTTGTTTCGTTTTAACATATAACAAAAAACTAAGCGACACGTATTTTTTTATATCTGCGGAACTTCGGTTCGTAGGGGATCCGAAATTTTTTATAGAAAAAATCCGAATTCCCTTGAATTTTATTCACAAATATTTTAATACTTGTATCAGAAATAACGTAACGTGGAATTCCAATTTTTCGCATGAGTTTTTTTAGGGTAAACCACCCCCGTCTTGAATATTTCTTTTATACATAAAAGACTTGTTTAAACCGCGATTTCGCAAATATATAAAAAAACGTGTCGCTTAATTGTTTGAATACTACAATATATATGAAAACGAACAAATGAGGGCGAACATCTACCCAGGGTTCCTTGTAAGTTATACATTGGTATTTATAGCATATTCTGTTCAGAAAACATTATTTAACAAAAATCCACGACTTTCCCACGTCATGTGCATAACAATCAACAGAAAATACCTGGACGCGAATGTGTTAAAGCAATTATACGACACTTGCTAATTACAGTATGTACAATTTCACAACTAATTGATTAATCTCTGTTCCAGATAATACCTTGTTGCCAATTCCATCGGAATCCGTGCCTCCCCATGCGATAGTTCAACCACCGCCGCTCTACATTTCGCCCCCAAAACCTGAGAGTCAACAAAAAGATTCCAAATTCCAAGAAACCCTGACTGTTCCGGTTGGACATAAAACGGCGCAAGCATCGAGCGAGAAACAAAAGAATTACGAGCAACAACGATTTCATTCCCATGATATTTATATCCATGATCCTCGTCATAATCTTTACGATAATAATCCAAAGTTTTGTCAACGAAGTCGAGGACCGAGTTACGAGTTTCAACGAGCTTCGGATCGTCAACTCGTACATATGCATAATGCAAGAAATCAGCAGTATTACCTATCGACTAATCATGGGAATCAACAATTCTACACGATGCCAACTAGAAGAGCACAGAAAGATATGGAAGCACCTAGAAGTGTTACACCTGATATTACAAGGGGACTCGGCCGTGATTCCTTCAATGGAATGCATATGCTAGGAAGACATCCTCAGAAATCATTCGCGGGACAAGATATGCAACCTCATCGATTTGCATCTCAGATTGATTTAAGTAAAAGAAATCTGCAGAATCTGGATGCCAGTAAACTTGCGCAGAGTCAACAACAGCAACCGATCGTGGATGTCAAAAATAGGTGGGGAAATAACTCCGCGATTCTTACTTTTAGTGACATAATTTAATGTCGACTAATGTCATGCGAATATCGTTTTTTTTGGTAGAATACGGTGTAGTAAAAGGGTTAAATAATCGACATGAATTAACAGTAGAACTACCAGAGGGGTAAAAATATATTCACTTTTAAATTTGTAGATTTAATTTTTAATTTTTAATTCAATTCTTAATTTTTAATTTTTTAATTCAATTTTTAATTTAACTAGAAACGACTTGTCCGCCTTTTTTAGGTAAATCATTCGAATATATCACGGCGCATTGTTTGAGATTTAATATACTTTTATTCGATATACATAACGCAGATAATTGAATCCATTAATGAATTTCAATCCTTCAGCCTTTTTTAGGTAAATCATTCGAATATGTCACGGCGCATTGTTTGAGATTTAATATACTTTTATTCGATATACATAACGCAGATAATTGAATCCATTAATGAATTTCAATCCTTCAGCCATAATTTGTATATAAATAAATATGGAAGCATAACTGAGTATACGTTCGGTAGTTCTAGTGTTAAGTAATGGATAGGTTTAGATATGTGAATTGGAAATACATATATAAGAATGATGTATACAATTATTAAAAGACGTATATTTTAATATTGCAGATTAGCAACACCGTTAAATCTTGCTGCTCTCGGATATCGTTTCTTTGCGTCATCGCCTGTTCGTGATCCAGTTACGAAGTCACCAAGCGCAGATGTGTTGCGACACAATTCAATTTCGCCAATCGGATATAGCTACGGAAATGGTTTCAAATCATCAACGCCAACTGCTCAAAACGTGCCAACCGTTGCCGAACGGTTGGCACTATCCGCCAATAACAATTGTACCTCACCGATACCACATTTATTTGGAAACAATAATCAAGCCTCATCGGGTCGAAGTACTCCAACCAATCCAATTCTTTCTCCGACGAAGAGCACGATGTCCAATGAGGAACTCTTCGCCGCGATACACAAATCGAAAAAAAGACTGAATATCAAAGAGGACTCTGAAAATCTTTCTCCATATGGGTCAATGAACTCTTTAGTGAAGGCTCCGGCTGGTAGCAGACATAGCTGGAGCCCGGAATTTCAAAAACCACCTGAGGTATGCGTCGAAATTGTTTTTGTTTACAGTCAAAATGCGATTATAGAATTTGGTTGTAAAACCTTAAGTATTAAGTTTCTTTTTATTCCCTGATTTTTATTTAGTTATTTGCTACTTCTGTTATATATCCGAGTACGTTAATTCGATAGACAATTTGAATTATGTTGAATGTTGAGTCGCTGAATTAGTGTTTGAGTAAGAAATAGTTTTATATAAACTGTATTTTGACGAGTTATTTTTAAGTAAAAGGAAAATTCTTACGAATTTCTTGCACTATATTGGGTTGAGTCATAAATAAGTTCCGTTTTTTAAAATAAAGTTTGATCGTCAATAAAATTGCAAACGCGACACTTAAACTGTTAAATACAACTGCGAGATAATTTTCTAATAACAACTAAAAAATGTAGTTCATACAAAATATAATCAGGCAATTCTTGGAAAATCAATTATATTCTACTTACAACGAAACTTATTAATAATGAAATATATTACTCAACCCAACAGTAATATATCCAATTATTTTTTACCTTAAAGTGCCTGTATCCTTATCCTCATAATCGTAAATTACTGATTTAATAAGTTAATGAATAAAGGCATACAATATTTTGAAAATCTTTAATGTTTCAATTATAGATCATACAACACGTACAATCACCATCCGCGACATCACGATTGGATTTCAAGCGTTTGCTTCTTCAGCAAAGCGTGAAAACTGGGCCGAGTAGACTTTCAGCAGCGGAACAACTGAAACTCTCTCGACAACAATGCCAACAACAATGCCAACAACAATCCTCTGGAAACATTGCACAAACGCCTTTAACCAAAGTTCTAAGTCCTCGTTCAGTTTGGAGATTTCAAACGCCGCGAACGGATGTATTATCGTCAACGATAATCGAGGACACAGCAGCGGAAGAGAAAGCCATGAAGCCATCACCAGAAAACACATCGCCTCTATCAAGATTAAATGCTAGAAGAAATGTGGACTTCTCTAATGATCACCCTGACCAACGTCGCGTTACGAGTTTTCAGAATAACGTTCCTAATACAGTTGGCAATAATGCATATACGCAAAGCACAGGAACATCCGGCAAACAATGTTATATCAATATCGATGCTACTCGTAGAAACATGCAGTTGCAAGATACAATTGCAGATCAATCTATGAAAAGTAATGTACAATGCTTGAAAGAACCTACCGGTCAAAGTACTCGCGGCTTATTGGCTAATCAGAGAATATCGAGTTCGCATGGTGTGAGTGGTTCACCTAATTCAGGAACGCAGCATTCGTCAAACACCACGCAATTATCTCCCGCTTGTCAGGGCGCAAAAAGTGCATTTGAATCGAGAAGAATTAGCAATCAATTGGCCAAAGCACAGTTTCTGGCGAATACACCTACAAGTACTAATCCAGGAGAGAATGCATACTTTAGGAAAAGATTCCGAGCAAGATCGGAGTCTCCACAACACAATACGACGCAACAGGTTGCGCGTAGCCCGAGCGCACCTACTCTAGAGACTGCTTTATAATTTCTTTTTAACCCTCTATAGTTTCATTTTGTTCGTGTTCGTGTAGTTATTATTACAATGAAAGATATGGATAGTCGAGTATGTGACTTCAAGGTTACATGGAGCTATAAAGGGTTAAGTAAGATTCTCGACGAAGGCTTTCCTTTGAATGGAATCAGAAGAGGGTTTTCTGCGAAAGAACTTCGAGGTAGAGGACGCACGAAGTTGAGGAAGCATTTGTTTGAGATATCACTTGAATTGATTTGATATCCTGTAAGATGACAATATTCTTACTACTGGAACTTATACTTTACAGTATTGTACCTTTCTTGCGGCAGAAGTCTCAACGCCTTAAAGAAAAATCCATGAAATTGGATTATCGTAAATTTAATGCTTGTTGATGCGATTGAATTATCCATTGAAATACGATTGATATTTAATCTCGCGGAGAAAATTTTGTACATTCATACAAACGGAAGACGGTTAATTGTTGCATGGAAATAATACGTGTAGCCGAATAATTTTATTAAGAATTTAGCACGATTTGCATGCTCATTAAGAATCGTTGGTAATTACATCAAGGAATTAGAAGACTGGCTCAATAAAAAAGCAGCGTTGGAGTTAGACTCGAGACAAATAATATTTAAAGCCCATACGAATTTATATACGACTGTGCTTTTGACACACTACATTTTTCTACCCTTTTTTTAATAGTAATACTTAAGGTACGTTATGTATCTTAATTAATTCCTATTCATGTGGAAGATATCGTTGAATGCGCATAATCATTTCTCTTCCTTGGCTGAATTTATTGTTAAGATATTAATTTATTTTTGTTCTTTTTTTAATGGAATTAAAAACGCGTGTAACTCCTGAGACTATGCTTAGGAGGTTTCTTTTGTAAATAATATATAGATTAATTATGAATTAACGCGGCTTAAATCTCGATCGCTTGCTAGTCTAGTCGGTATAAATTAGTGTCCTATATTTCAAGTTTGTCACGTCGAAATTGTTTATCCGCAATTATGTAATAGGTGTGTAACTTATATTATTACGGGTAAGAAGAGTTAAGTTTATGATTATTGGGTGGTGAATAGTAATATATTCGAAGAAGACTAATGTATAAAATAATAACAGAGTTGCCTTAATTAAATTATTTCATTATATCGCAACAGACGGCTGTAGATTGAAATCGCACTTTTACGTGGCGACACAAATCAAATGACAAACTCGCAAATGATAAAGCTAGATTTTAACCTGAAAGGAATTTTGTACGTTGCTCAGATTAAAAACAGATACTACATCGTATATTTACCCTGATTTCAAATTTCCATTTTCCATTGCACCTACAATGCGTGGTCGTAGATGTAATATAGGAGCGTTTTATAATAAATTTATGAAACAGTTTCATTCTTACATACTTTCTATGGGAATAAAAGACAGCAGGAAATTTATTCCCTGAGAAAATATAAATAGCGTTTCCGTGAAAAAAGGTTACAAACAAATCAAATTTCACCGAATTTTCACGTGCAAATTGAACGTTAAACGTAATTATAGAATTTTGGAATTCGTGCTCATCGATATTTCAATGAAATTAACAATGTTCCAATGTCCAAAGTAAATTATTATCGTGTTTACTTAATATGTCTGTTTACGTAGTAATGGAGTACATTGTTTCAACAAGAAAAATATTCTCAAACGCCTTGATTATCGTATTTCAGGCAGAATTATGTTTTATCTCCCTCTTATTAATGCACTTCAGATAATTGCTAATTAAACGATTAGTCATCGTGGAATTATTTACGAACTGCTGCATATTGATGATTTTTGAAAGAATATAAAGTTTTGCCAGTTTTAATAATCCTTTATTTGGATTTATTTATATGGATGCAGTAGTATAAACTACGTATTCCGGGAATTATATTTAAATGGGTTGAATGTAATTATTTAGAGAATTTTTTAATTTGTTTTTCCTGGCAGCTGCAATTTTCGGATATCTACAGGTATGTCCAATAAACACGAATTTATTAACGTTAATAAATTTTATATTATTAATATAATATCCTTTATATTTGCAAAACTGTATTAATGTGTAGTTCAAGTTCTATATACACATTATATTTTATACAAGAAGAAAATAATGGCGAGTGGAATAGTTTGTGCTTCAATGTACCATCTCATGCAAAAACATAGTGCTGAATATCTACCATACGGTGTTTTTTACAGACTCATTTATTTGTGCGATATCTCGTAAACGTGCTACCTTAATTAATGTCTAATAGCAATGAACGTAAGCTGCATAAATTGCATAATGTAAATAGCAGATCTCGATGGCAATTCACTTAAAAAGCAGCACGGTCGGCATGCGAGTTTGTAACAATCAAAATGGCTGCTACCAACTCAAGTATACCCACTGAAGTTCCAACAAAGAAAGAGGACGAATTCAACGAATTTTACACCGAAGTACGTGAACCTTTACTGATAACAATATTTGTAAATATATTACATTGATCCCGGCACAGTTCAAATGTACTCCACTATTATACAACTGTGAAAAAACATACACCTTGTTGAACAACCCAAACAAACGTCAGTTTATATTTACCATTTTCCGATGATAAAAATAGATTCCAGTAATTCCTCGTTATGTTTTTTCTGCGGTGGTTCGCTTGTACATTGTATCATAATAAAAACATTGCAACGATACTCGTAATCGAACACGAAACTGCGTGCCCTTAATATGCTTAACCTATGATAAACAATGCCGTTTTGTAAACGAACTATTTTTTTTCATACATTCCAAGAATGTCTATTCTGATTTAGGTGAAGGAAATCGAAAAAAGGGATTCAGTATTGACACCGAAACAACAAATTGACCGATTACTTCGACCCGGCTCGTCGTATTTCAATTTAAATCCATTTGAAGTGCTGCAAATTGACCCATCAACGTCTATCGATGAAATTAAGAAGAAATATCGTCGCGTAAGAATTCTCAATCTTATTTCTAATTAAGAAAGCGCCGTTTATTGGAGAAAATTCGCTTCTACAGATGTCAATCCTGGTCCACCCTGACAAAAACCAGGATGATGCAGAAAGAGCACAACAAGCATTTGAAAGTATGTCCTTCATCAGCTATTATATTATGGAAGTACATCATTGTTGACTGACATGTTACTAACATTTTGCAGTTGTCAACAAGGCATGGAAAACATTGGAAAGTGAGGAAACTAGAGCAAAGTGTATGGATGTTATTGAGGAGGCAAAGGCACGAACTGATCACATGGTATGTGTACAAGATATGATGAATTAAAACTGAAACATATCATCATAATGATGGATGTACTTGTAATTGGAAATCTCTGATTTCAAGATAACTGAGAAGAAGAAAAAATTAAAGAAAGAAGGGAAGGCAGAGAGCAATGCTATTTTGGAGGAAGAGACTGAAGAAGGATACAAACATGCCATTTGGGTGATGACAATGAAACTCTTTGCTGACATGGAAAGGAGAAGGTGGATATCATAACCCGAACTGTTAAAATGCCCAGATTACATTTCATTAAACAAGATACTAATAGATGACAATTCCTTGTCGTGCCATTGCAGAAGAGAGTTAGCCACAAGAGACGCGGAACAACGCAAGCGGAAAAGAGAAGAAGAACTCTCCGCGGAAGCACAAGCGGCGTTAGAGCGCGAATGGCAAAAGAATTTCGAAGAATCTAGACAGTCAAGAGTAGATAGTTGGAAAGCTTTTCAATCAGGTTCCAGTGCGACGAAGCAGAAAAAAGCAAAAAAGTTAAAAGCCTTTAGACCACCAAAAACGAAGGCGGAGTCGCGATAATTAGATGAATTAATTTTTTTTTATTTCCTGATCTCTGGCATGAATTTAGATTTCATTCATCATAATGTTTTGTGTTACAGGCTTCAGAAACATCAAAAGTAAATCAGAATCTTAGTTTACATGAGATAATATTCAATCTTTGGCATTGTTCAGGTTCATAACAATGATTCTCAATTTGTATCTAAATGTTAATTAGTAAATTATGATTCAAAACTCGATTTGAGAATATGTGGAATCTTGTGTCAAAGCAGGAAATGTATTACAAAGAGAGTGATAAGGAAGATGAGCAATAGAGTGAGAAAATGAGTAATGTATGTATGATTATAGGACATGTTTTTTGTGTGAGTGCCTATATGTATGTGTGTACATACATAGTTGTGATACTCTTACATGGCCCAAATAAGTCACACTCATAAACACATAGCCACTGTATGACAACTTATGAAACTTTATATGAAACTTATGAAACTGACATATGTGTATGAAAAGAATATTTTCTTGAACTACTCTACATAAACAATATACAGTTCTGCATAACAGATGTCAATTTTATAAAATACGATCGTCTTATATCTTTATCCGCGATGTACAATTTAGCCCACCAATGTGTAAAATATCTTAAACATACTTATATTTCAACATACATTTATATATATATTCTTACAAGTTTATTTTATAACCTTTTTCGGGCAAATTAAGTTATAGTTTCGCAATGACATCGGAAGCACCTACCATAAATTGACCGCATAACCTCTAATTCCATGACCGTAACAGTTTTGGAAATATGTCCTACCAAGTGTTAGAACTACCGTTGAGTTTGATACTGTCATTTCATTCAGACGTTACATCGCTGGTTTGCAAAATCGTAAAATACAAATTACACGTTTTAGATTAATAAACACTTACGAGTTTGGGAATTAGTGTTCGTCACGTAGCCGGTTCAGATTCGTTGTACAGACCACTTTTTTTTGTGTCCCTATCTCTACGATTACTATCTAAATCCCGAGCTTGCAAGACTGTATTGCCAGAAATAATTCATCTAAATTAACTAAATGAAAACAATAGGGTGGGCCATGTAATATTGACTTCCGATTGGCGATACAATCGTATAAATTAAAAAAAACAGTTTGACGTACTCTTGGTCCAATTTTAATTTGTAAGACTACAATAGGAGAAGATTTATAAGATGTGTTTTATCCCTATACTTCATGAAATACATAACAAATGAAAGTCAATGTCGTACAAATACCGCTGCTAATCACAGTGAAATATGTACGTTTAAAGATTGAATTGTGAATAAACGTTTTTATTAGAAATGTCTAGCAGATGCTGAAGAGAATGTGGGAGAAATCAGACAACATTCAAATATTTCCGGTATTAAATGTTTCGCCTAATATGCATATATATTTTTACACGATTTCCCACCAGAATATAATAATCAGCTCCTCGTGACATTCTCAGCAATTTTTAATATACCCTTTTACAGAAATAAACGAAAACATCAGTTCGGTTCTAACGAGCTTTTACTTGAAATATCATTAAAAATTGCCCCAAAATGGATTTCATCTGTGTTTCTTGGGGAGACATTCCACTTACAATTTCATAAGAAATCTTTTCCGTTGTCTTTTAACAGTTACATCACTACATACATCGTATTAGTAATTATATATTTTCTTTAACAAAAAGACATACCTGATTTCATTAACCTTCTGTTCGGCTCCGAGTTACTACTGTCGTACACTCTTTGTATTCATTCTAAGAATGTAGACAAAATAATAGAACATAAATGATTTCAACAAAGAAATCGGAACTTTATGGACACCCTGTGTTGTATTTCCATTGCTAATGTATCGCACGTGTATTCTCAGTTGATGTTGGAATGACGTCGATAGGATGTAATACGTAAACACGGAACGTATTAGGCATCGAACTGTCGACGGCAAGTACGTATGTCAACATACCGTATCATTCTATTGTTGATCGTCTTACCGGCTTCGAACTTTCGATTCCTGTGTTTATAGTTCGCCGTATTCCAAGGGGAATGTAACTTATTCGTTCATTACTTCGTTCACGCGACAGTCGAAACAACCTGGATTCAATGGTGCCGAAAAGTTTGCGGGATCTAACAATATGCACAATCCGGATCAAATAAAGAATCTGTAAGTAATATCGTAACTTAAAGTTTCCCTGCTCCTTCGATTACTCGAATAAAATTCATGTATGCTTATCATCGAATGTTACATTGGATTAATAAATAAAGTGTGTTATATTTATTATTATGGGGACTTACGATATGGAGCTTCAAATATATCATGGAGGTATGAAAAATGCTCGTTGATATTAATTGTTATTGTAAAGTGCAAGAGTAGTGATAAACTATGCAATTATAATACTAGTTATGTATTATACTGGATAATGGGTTTGGTTTATTGAACTCTTACGTGTGCAGAGAATGAGATTGAATATTTATGGGTGAAATGTAACGATGAAAATTCCTCGTGATTCATTTGGTTCGTTCAAATATTGATATTGAATGAATTTCACCGATTTATGCATTTGCGATAATGAAATGCTTTTCACGTGACCGTGCGTTACCATCCGGAGTCTGCGCGTGAGTTGCATATGAAAAGTGACTGACCGAAGTGGTATACTGATATTTCATGCCTGAATCTAACCGGATACGGATATTACTATTCTTACGTGTCATTCATATTTTTAATTGTACCACTGCAATATTTAATATCTGTTATTAACCCTTTGACTGCGAAAAACGTATATGTTATATATACGCTCTCATATGTCCATGAAAATATACGAAAGGCGTATATATGCGACAGGTTGACGCAGCGAAAAGGTTGAGAAACGCTGGATTATAATATTTATGTTTTCGTTTACAAATTCTTCGAAACTATTAAATATGGTTGCCGTGATATAAAATGTACAGTTTTTGCAGTAATTCTTAAATACATACGTGGATCAATTCGCGGAAACTCGACAGTTCTTTTCCGCATGAATGAGGCAACATATAAATTCGTGATAGTTATTTAACAGTAGAACTACCAGGGCAGTGAAGATGACGGGTCCTCGGAATTTAATAGAAATGTTGAAATTGATCTCTCAATTATTGATTAGAAGAGCTCGAAACAAGTGAGTGAGGTTGGAATAATGTGCAACAGGTAGCAACGCATTTCTCTCTTTTTAGAATTTCGATTTGAATTAAGTGAACACCTCACAAACCAGTGCACTCAATCTGTTTCCGGTAAAAGACTTCGAGAGTGAAGTCGTTGTGCAACGAACCATTTATAATGAAAACAAAAAAACCATAGATTCTTGCATGTCTTAAAGTTGATAGATGCACTTTGCATTGTTGACTGCGTAAAGCATTGCCGTGATATTAGTTTTATAGCGTGAACAATTAAACTTTGATGGATTTCCCGGGTTATTAATTGAAAGTATAATTACCAACGATTCATAATGAAACAACCATAGATTGTTGCATGTCTTACATTTGATAGATGCACTTTGCATTGTTGATTCCGTGTGGCATTGTCGTGATATTAGTTTTATAGCGCGAGCAATGGAACTTTTACGGGTTTCCTGGACTTTTAATTGTAAAAATAATTACGTCAGTGGTGTTATATCAAGAATGCACGAGTGAAAATGAACGGGAATATAAAAGTGCTCGTTGTGTGGTACCTTGCCGCTCGATCTGAAGAAACCGTACTTCTGCGCATGTGCAGTGGGTAGAAGGCCGTGTTCTTACGATCTGTTCAGGTATGAAACCCAACATCTTTGTGTGCACACAACCAGTATTGTAAAGAAGAAAAATTCTTTGTGTATGTACGCATACACACACGCATGCATAAACACGAATGCATACAAAATCACGATCGCACTTGTTGCACGTATAAGACACAAGGAACGCATTCATGCATTTGGTTTAAACCAATCTTCCGTGTCTACGCAAGTGGATTAGAAATGCAGAGTAGAAAATTGCGATTTGCATATAAGTTTCTTCGAGATTTACAAGACGTGCCACGGTGAATGCAGATTTGGATGCTGAGACTCGTATGCAAAATACATGCGCGCGCTTACGTGCCAACTTTAATTCTCGACCGTACTTTTTCCTAAAGTTATATCCGACACAACCCTACAAATCCCTGCACGTACATCGGTGCTTATCTGTGGTTGACAGTGGTGTGCGTAGACCGGTGTACCAATAAGAAAAAACACTCGCATTCATTCGTACACGTACAGGGTACACGGACGCATACACGTGTACGTGGTTAAGCGTCAAGAGGAAAGTGTACGTTGACTCAGGTATAAGGAAAGCATTCGTGTCGCACCATCGCAGCCTAAAGAACGCTACGCAGCAATACAGGTATGGAGACACAGGTATAAGAAAAATGTTGGTGTGCGTGCGCACAGGTACAAGGAAGAGAAGAGTGGCAGAGGCGCGGCATGACCGTTTCACCGCGACACTACACGAGACTGCAGTAAGCAATCTGCAATCGTGCATCATTCTTCGGTTTGACTTCCTTTCGAACTCTGAGCTTACGACAGTTCACGGGAACCGTGGTGCAACTCGTTATGTTACCGGTGATCTTGCATACATCGCTATCGATACGCATCATTCGGAACAGTAAAGTATTAGCCTTGACGGGCGCCAGCCAGCCGGCACATATATTTCATCCGTACGACAATTCCACCGCGTGCGGTTTACACGTGTACTCTTAAGTTCCTATTAAAAGTGTCGAATCATTAAATGAATTCAAATTTCCCCTGCGGATAAATTCCTGACGATGTGAGTGAACCAAAGAAAGTGGTGTTTTACGGTGATCGATATGTGATCTGTGATCGTGAATCCACGCGAGTGGTAGCGGAGGCACCATGTCATCGACGGACGTGGTTCGCATCGCGCAGCAGGGACCGGTTGCTGAAGAGGAGCAAGGGTAATCATCCGTAGTGTACTTTTCAATATTTTCGTTCAGTTGTACTACATCGAGCAAGTGATAAAAGTGATTCAAGAATGCGAGAAAGCAGATTGCGTCGTTAGATACACAGGTGATTAGATGTTAGTGATCGTTTTGTAAGATCTTGTAGAGTATCAACCTTTCGTTACTTAACTTCGGTGCTGTCTCCCCGAGGTACATTATCGGAAAGTCTCATTTTCGAAGCTTCGGAAATACTTTTTAATGGCCGGTGATATCTTTTCAAGCAACATTCATTGCTTCATGCAATGATATTTACGTATTTTATTCTACGATCATTTTAACGGGTAGAATTTAACGTTCCTTCTCAGCTTCCATTCGCCATTTAAGTTTTCAGGAAGCTTATCGTAAGTTATAACCTGCTTCGAATGTCCATCGTTCTAACCAGCTGATTTCATTGAAATTGTTTGATTAACGTGTTGCAATAGCATCTGTACAAAGCGATCACTCAGACGGTATTTACTCGATTACGTTGATCTTTTAATGATTTACCATTTTTTAACATCATTCGTGTTATACTTTCTATGGTGCTTGAGGCAATAAACCTCGAATGAATACGAACTAGTGGCACGACTGTCGAATACTGAATTGTCAAGAATAAGACGTTTGCCAGAAACCTGTTTCAGTATTATACTCGACTGTAGTACCGGCTAAGCATACTATCTTACACGATGCGGAAAATGCGTGTCCCTTATTTTTCGAAGTATAGTTAACCCTCATACAACGCTATACTTATACAGTAAACTCCCGGGTAACGTAAAACTAACCGTATAACGTAGGAACACAAATTCCTACAACACGCTAAAGATATAGCGACGACTTTCTTTCCATAAGACAATCCTCGTACAAAGCGTTAAAGATATTACGATTTTTTTAATATAAATATAAAGCTGTTCACAAATTGTGCCGATCTTTGTATAAGGCGACCTCTCTCTGGAACCTAACTCCCGCGTTAAACGGGGGTTACCTGTATTCATAATTATCCTGCCTACTTAAAGTGGCCAACTTTCACATAAAACATGTACTTGATTACTTGCTTACCGGTACATTTTACCGAAGAACTCACTTCACTTCAATTCCTCTTGAAACACGTTATCGATTGTGTAACACGATTCGCCTTAGTCTCAACATTTTTTTAGTATACATTCATCAAGTATTTCCTTACTTATACCGTTATATTTCCTGGAGTTCCAATCAGGATAACAACTGCAGTTTAATTCGTAATATTTCATGCTATTCGATCTCGGTTTAAACACTTTTTTTAATCGTGATTTTTTCTTGGAACAACACGTGTATGATTCATCAAACTTGAGTACAATAAACGTATCTTTTATGCTGTTAACACTAGAACTACCGAATATATACTCAGTTATGCATACACATTTATTTATATTAGTGTTAGTACTAGTTTGTCACGTACTAGGTATCCTTGTAACACTCTTTTATTCCTTTAATCATATATAATGACATATAACTAGCAGATTACATATCAATTCACCTATATTTCTATCATACTTCGTTTATTTATGCTTCGTGTCATTGCATTTTATTATCGTACAATTTCACAGCAACGTATCATCAAACTTCGAATTAATTACAGAAAGTATTTCCAATTATCGTATTTGAAATACATCTAACCCGCTACTTACACGGTAAATTGGATCCTCGAATATGCCGTGTAAATTGAAACCGTGCAATTCGAAACCACATTTCATATTAAAAATAAATATGTAATAAATTTAACAAACCCATACGAAACAGTATTATGTATTTTCTTTTTAAATTCGAGTATATATTTTGAAATCATGATTCAAAAGTGTGTATTTTCTTCGAGCATTGCTTTAAGCGTGTTAAATCGAAATCGTGTAATTCGAGTGCCGTGTAGATCGAGGGCTGAGTTTATTTCTTACAAAAGGTGCTCCATGTATGTAAAGGTAAATGTACTGCAAGAATATTAGTCACGTTTCTAGACATTCTCACTCGTTCTCGCTCAATGTCAATGACTGCTTCCTCAGAACTTGCTGTGACTCTTGCGTGTGAACAAGAGTCTCATCTTAAGGTAAGTTCCTCGAGGAATCAACTTCAGTTCCTATTCCATTTTCTTGGATAACTTGGTACTAATTATATTACATGTTTATTTATGTTATTTATACTTATTCATTAGAGGAACAAAGTACTTATTTAATGCATGCATTGAAATCAATAATATCGATATATAATTGATATACAATTGATAAGTGATACTTGTTGAAGTGTGAAATAGTTAGTGCTAAATTATACAAGAGAATGGAATAGGAATTGAAGTTGATACTCGGTGAAACTTACCTTAAACCTTAAGGTTGCCTAACGGTTCTTCCAATGTGCGTATATGTGCATATATATGTGCATGTATGTATATCCGTGTACCCAAAGAGTACATGGGAATAGTCGGTTGTAATTCCTGTAAGTTAATGTACGCTGTATTAGATGCAACGTGGTGTACTAACTAATCTAGTATTGGAATCAATCATTAGTTAATTGAGCACATATTTCATAGAAATATTTAGAATATTTCTAACAGAATATTTCCATTTCAAATATTTAGAATATTTCCAACAGAATATTTCGATATCAAATATTTCCAACAGAATATTTCGATATCAAATATTTCCAACAGAATATTTCGATATCAAATATTTCCAACAGAATATTTCGATATCAAATATTTAGAATATTTCCAACAGAATATTTCGATATCAAATATTTAGAATATTTCCAACAGAATATTTCGATTTGAAATATTCTAAATATTTCCAACAGAATATTTCGATTTCAAATATTTAGAATATTTCCAACAGAATATTTCGATTTCAAATATTTAGAATATTTCCAACAGAATATTTCGATTTCAAATATTCGAATATTCCTATATTTCATATCTCGTCTGTGAATATTTATATTTCGGCACGAATTACCAAGAAAAATGCCGTATTTTAATTCTATATCTGCATAAAGCTGTGAATTATTATTGAATTTAAGTGGATTATGATATTGAACGGAATTACTTGGAATGCGGTTTATGTAATATCCACTTATAATATGCACTTCAAAGTATCATATTACATATAAATTATATGTAACATATTTAATATACTTATTTATCGATATCAACGTTCATTATTATCTATTGCTTTATATAAGTACTGGTTTTATTACTGGAAAATCTCGGGTTTTGGTAAAAAAACTATTTCAAAAATAGGACCAGGTCTTATTTTTGAAATGATAAATAATAACAAAACTTCCAAACAAACAAAATTTGTGTAAATGGCAACTAATTTCGGAAGTCATTACACCCCCTTTTACTGGGTCATTTGTAGTAATTCTTTCAGCCGATAATCATCGGAAGTAATTATCCAACTTAAGTTCTCTTTAACTCTAGGTAATTAAGCAATCTGTGAGTAACATTATTACTAAGCATTCGTGAAAATGACGTCAATTAACAACACGAATATAATTGAAATTTTTCGTTTAACAACCAAGATATTTAATCTCATAAAGAGACGGAGAAAATGAAATTAAAAAGTGATATTTGGTATTGAATTTATACCACGATTAGGTCCCACTTTATTAAGAAAAGAAACATGTTTCCCCGGAAGCAAACATAGTTTGATATTTCGAGAGTTTTCGAATTAAAATCATGGGAAAAATCCACATTTGAGGTGTACACATTATTACATTATCAATAATGCTTCCCAACCAATCATAGTTTGGCATTTCAATAAATTACGAATGAAAAGCATCAGAAATGTCCATATTTGGGGGTGTACACATTCATGTTTTTACATTGGGCAGGAAGCATTACTGTCGCCTAATGTACGTTCAGTCACGCCCCCGCTGATACGAGTTGAACCGAAGCGAAGCGAAATGTGCCGAAGGAACCGAGCACGGAGATCGCGAGAAGCTGAACTTCGCGGTGTTCCTTCGATCAGGTCGTGCGGCAAAAGCCACGAAACTCGCGTAAAGTTGAACACCCTGCTAGGACACGTTTATAAATAAAGTTGCATATTATAAGTCGGTACGTACACATCGTGTCAATTACGTTCAATCACCGGTAAAGTTTGTCGATTGGTTGCTTCACCATTTATTCCCGTGCTTGGTTCTGCGAGGCCTAAAGTGGCTGCGCGGTCCAGGTATGTATATGTATTGGTTAACACTTGCCGTCACTGAACCGATCTTCTTTATCTCGCCAATGCATTGTTTCCTTCACCGTTAAATACGGAAGTGAGCTTGTATTCAGAATACATGTTTTAACGATACATTGTTTGTTATTAAAACAACGAATACGTGCAACTATAGTATTTGATTTGATCAGGTCTACCAATGTTAGAGGAAAGTGTCACTCTCTCTTACTCTGGATATTTTTGCTGCGAGAATAAGTGCATCGGTCGTGTAATCGATCCTTATCGTAATGTTAGCGGTTGCTTTTTGTTTGGCTAGATGTGGCGAACCGGACTTTCTTTCAGTTTACTTCTTCTCAGAATTGGATAGGCTACCTCTTAGATTTAACCCTTTCGTACCGAAATACAAGTGATACGTTTCAGATAAAAAATTGGTATGCAAATCTGGTGATACACATATGTACCGATAACTTGGTCGTGTATTGGAATATCAGTGGTACATATTTGTATCATCGGGAGGAAGGGGTTAAAGCATCGGTATTGTATCTTCGATAATTATTAATAATTATTGAAAACATTTGATTACTTTGAGTACGTTTTAAGTCTTAAAACAGTCAGGAATATCTTCGTAAATAAAATATGTCAGTTGTACATATTACGTTAATTTTATTCTGCAATAATCATTAGTACATTGGTAACTTAATTAGCACTCTCGATTACTTAAGAAATAGTAAACTGCTAAACCTGTAGAGATATCATTATATATGAAGAAAATGATGATATTTCATTATCTTTACATATTTGTCTTCAATTCGTAACATTTCTGCCTCATACTTCGTGTGTTAAGATATGTTATGCTATTATAAGATATTATAAGGTATTACGATCTTTAATAACCACGAGGAACATAGAACAATCATTTTTTATGATGAAATATGCATAACTATTTATTAGTACCCTTAAGGCGGTCGCGTGGGTTTGGTACGCACCAGTTCTTCCAGTACGGCGGGTAATACTACTTCCAGTACGGCCGCCATCGCCGTACTCAGACCGGATGTAACCACTGCGTCTGCCCTTTTATCTAGAAAACTCCTGACAATGGATTCGCACTGATAGAGTTGTATCCCTGTCAAACGTCATTGAACCTTCACTATTATGAATTCAGGTTTCTTCTTCCTAATTGTCATCCGTTCTCGAAAGAATATTCATCTTTGCAATATCGCATTAAATCTATATTTTTCCTTCTCTTTTATGTGGAAACGTATACTTTCATTCCTGAAATAGGAGACGCGTTGTATTTGTATTATTAAACTGTCATAAACGCATCAGTTATTCACGTTGAATATATTGAATGAATATTGCGTCTACTTACGCATTTAAAGATATTAATATTAGAAAATATTATACGATTTTTAAAATGTAGTTAGTTTCTAAATATAATATATGCATCTTATTTTCGTTTTATATGTGTTTAAATGGTGTGTTTCGGAGGCATTGTAACGGGGTTGTTTAATATTTTAGAAATATGTTCCAAACTTAATATTGACTTAATTTGAGAAATAATATTATGTGGACTAATAAATATTCTTATATTGTAGATGAAAACTCTTCTTTTACGTCAGTTGTTTCTAGATCGCGTTTAGATAAACACGCTCCGCACGAAGTCTGTTCTAATTGAATGGAGGCTAAAGGTCTTTAAGTTAACGGAATAGAAGTATAAATAAAAAACGTAGTGCGATTGCTATTAAAAGTGAGTTACCACGATTTGTACACTTTTATAATTATTATTACCACGAAATATTCAAACGAAACGAAAGATTAAAGAAACCCAGATAAAGTCATAGTAGAAAGAAGTGGATATAACACTAGAACTACCGAACATATACTCGGTTATTCTTACACATTGATTTATATACAAATTATGACTGGAGGATTTAAATTAATTAATGAATTCAATTATTCTCGTTAAGCATATCAAATAAAAGTATATAAAATCTCAAAGAATTCGCCGTGGTATACTCGAATAATTGAACTCAAAATGGCGGACCGGTCATCTTGAACCCCTTGGTAGTTCCGGTGTTAACCGGGATGTCGAAATATTCATTTTTCGCCGCAAATACTGATGCTTGACACTGTTCTTCAGTAATAATCCTTTTATATAAGCTAACTCCGGAACTCGGGGAGATTGGGAGGAGGAGATAAGAAAGTAGAAGGAGAAGCAGAAAGGGGGAGATGTATTCAGGTATTCTAGCAAAGATATTTGAACCCTGAAGGAAATATCGTTCATTGTTACTCGGCCCTGTCCACTATAACACGGTGTGTATTGCGTTAATGCGGTTTATCTTTGTGGTAGAACACCTACGAGGTATACCAACGCAATCCTATCACTATATAGAGAGATGTAGCAATATTTCTTGCGTGGTGCGCCGATTCTTTTTATAACAAAAGGGACTAGATACCGCTACCATACGCGAGTCTATGACTCACTGTCATCTGGTCAGGCGACAGTCCCTCACTGTCTCCTGAATATTGTTTATCTGCAGTGTTCTTCCTTAATTTTTACATATTTATGTTGGTAGGTGATTCTACTTATATTAATATTATCTCGTTGGTTATATAATAATCAAGCATTTCATATTTCTATGAATAGTATGCTCTCGAGAATTCTGCATTTCGAATTAAACTTGATATAAATGTCGATTTAATTTGTTGTGATAGGAAAAAGTGTGGTTAGTTTTGCAGTGCATTGTGTCAAGTTATTTTGGGGATTCGTATGTTTTCGATTTGTATTGACAGCGAAAGTGAGTGACGTAGACGAAGGTTAATCAATATAGTTACTTAACACATTGACTGCGGTGGAAGTCACGAAATATCGCTGATATTTGTAAAATTGTCAATATTTTTAATGTTACATAACGATGTAAAGTAACCGTGTATCCTAGAGCACTTAAACGGCTTTGTTTTCATCACGAGGTATCGTATAGCACGGATTTCAGTTCGACAGTCAACGTGTTAAAAGTGTTTTGTAATCAGTGTTGTAACGTGTCTTACTGGAAAGCAGTAGGACGAAAGTGGGCGCTGATTATCCTAATAATTATTGGTAGTGTAACTTAATATTAATATTTCTGAGAAATATTGCGAGATATAACCACGCTATATTACAAATAATAAAAGGCTTTCATCTATATTATTAATAATATTATTAATAGAAGCCTACACCTCGAGTAGAAAAATATTAAACCCTTTCCTATTAAGTTGTTTATGTTTCTCAGATTCTCTCCATTCAAATATTCCATTCTTTTCTACGATTTAAAACTTTCTAAATATAATATATATTACCTATATTTTATATATATTTCCGAAGAGTTTTAAAAGGGTAATTAATTCCAATGTGCGCGCGCATCCAGTCTTTATTTATCCTCACTGTACACCTACATTTACGTAACATACAATTCAACTTATCATTAGTACATCTCCTCGATTGTCAAAGGTGAACATCTTTTCCGGGTGTTTCTCGAATCCACTGAACCGTAGAAAAGTGACTCAATGCCGTTCAAGGCGCACATCACGTGCACCAATTACGTGAGTGAGTCGTAGGATTAAATATAAAGCCATTCTGATCGAGATATCCCGGATGTTGCCTGTCCTCGGCTTAGGATTTCTGCCATTTTTCTCGTTGAATCACGTAGCATTTACTAAATTCGAACTCTTTTATACGATTCCTGTGTGTACCATACTTGGCAGTGAATTCTAAGGCTGCTTATAGCAAGTTGCAAGTTAACACATTTATTGCCAATTGAATTATTGCCAATTTATTAACAATTGAACTTTAACAGCATTATTTGTTCCCGGTAGTTTTGGTCGTCCAAGTTTTTTCGACGAAGAAATATCGTTTCCAATTAAAATATTTGTATTACTTGATAATAACGAGATACGTGACATACACGTCGGTGTATGTTAAGCGGTGATATGAAATGTAGGTAATTAATAAACACATCAATCGTGTGTTTCCACAGAAGATTGAAAGCGGATCTTCACTTTCGAAGAAGGGGTCTGTTGAAGTCGCCGAGTGAGATAGCTTATCAAGGACGTAAATGTGCCAGGTGCAGTGCACCTTTTGGACGATTTTACAACACCGGCACATTGTGTGCACGTTGCAGGCACAAAATTTGCAAACAGTGTCGTGTCGAAGTTGGTAGCTCGAAAGATAACAAAGAAGTGGAATGGATATGCAACGTTTGCTACAAGATCGCGTAAGTACCGGTTTTTTAAGAATTGGTATCTGATCTGGAAAAAAACGAAAATCTTGTTATAGGAAAAACTAAGGTTCTTTGTAAAAAGCAATATTTTCGGAAATAATAGCAAGTCTCATTTTTAGAACAATAGGTAATAATGCACATTCCAAACCAATTTGTGGAATAATAAAAGCAAATTAAAAGGCATTCGATAGTTTGTGCATTAATGTGGACTCTTTATTAATTGCTACTTGCGAATTTTTTAATTAACCGTGTTTTATGGGGTTTTGTTTTTTTAGAGGACTGCATGTTGCTACAGGAAACTGGATATTTGACCCGGTTTCCGGTGAGTGTATCAACGAAAAAACATCTTCGTCCCCCGTCGAGATATTGAAGCACAGCATCCGTCGAGCTTGGACCATTAATGGTAAGATTGTGTTATAATACAGAATAAACACTCGTATAACACGAGTTCCTACAACGCGCTAAAGATATTGCTAGGACATTTTATATAACTTGATTCTCGTACAACGCGGCGCTCATAGAATATGACTTCGATATAACACGGGAATTCCTTGATAATAGTATTTCATTTTGAGTTATAATATTTTTCTATCTTTTGGACAGCTTCATAATTCTGCTCATAAAAATCGCGATAAATGCCTGCAAACTGCAGGAACTTTCTGACCAAGCCAATGTAATCCGAATTGTTGCAAATGTTAATTCAATGTTCGTATTACATGTTCAGGTGCTCCAACATGTTGGTCGGCAACGAGGAAGTCACCAGAGTTGCGTATATATAGAAGTTTACCATCCCGGCATCAAGAATACCGTGAAACAAGCAATAAAAGCGAACTCAGGAAGATTGCGAGTAAAGAAATATTCAATTCGGATGTTCAGCAAGGAAGTACTCCAAGAGTCGACGAACAGATCGATGAAAATTATGTTCCCCATAAAAGTGATATTCACAGAGATCCAACAATAACAAACGAAGAAGTTGTTGTTGAAAAATCCTCGTCGCGAATCGATATCAACGAACGAACGGACGCGAAACGAAACGATAAATCGCCGAAGAAATCGGAAGAGGAAATACAATGTTCTGATATAATAAAGCAGAAGAAAGGCGAACGATGTACTGCTACGACAAGTAATAAAATAAAACTCGAGGATCAAGAAGATGCTAGTAGTATTCAGGAACAAACTACTCCGAGGCTTTCCTTGATAAAACCACCACGAATTCTCGCCAAGTTTATTTCGCCGGACATCAAATCCACTCAGTCCAAGCATGGAGAGAGGAAATCAAATATCCCTATATTTCGAAGGAGTTCCAAGGAATTCGAGGATATTCGGAGTCCCCAGGAGTCACCAAAACGATCGCTCATTCCGCAAAGGTAACCCTTTTTACTGAATGATATATTTAATCCTTTGCACACGAAATTACACACAATTTTATTCTGACACGATTTTTTTTAACAGTGTCGATTTTTCTTAAATTGTTAACAGATACAGGGGAAGTACCGATGATTTACGGCGCAGTCGCGAGGATATAAGCGTCCCGAGTTTAATACCGAAATTATTATCACCGCGAAACAAGGAGGACAGATTAAAGCGGCACGACAGCAAGGACGACGTGCGTACATCTTTAAAGTCAAGCCGAAGGGATTCGAAGGACGAAAGCAAAGGTTTAAGTTGCCAGAGTACTAAGGAGGACACTAAACACGGTATTCGGATATTTCGACGAGACAATAGCCGCGAAGACGTGGGCAGAGACAGCGCGAATTTGAATGCGAATTTGAATGCGAATACTGGAAGCGTTGCTGGAAAAGGAAAGTCAAGCGAGAAGCAAGAAGTGGCGGAGGATCGCGTGGGCGTGGCGACTACGTCGAAATCGAAATCAACGATAATCGAACAAAGCAGAACGAAGTTACCGGCCACGGAAAGCAAAGAGTCTCTTGATAATAACTGCTCAAGAGAGAGTGAAGATATACTGCAACCAGAGAACCATGAATCTGTAGGATCTCAAGTAGAAAGTACGGAGACAATGTTCGACGTTATTATCGCTAACGAAAACAACATCGAGGAACAGGAAAATGTGATTAAAATAGATCGAGATGAAAATGATGAACACACCGCGATAACCAGGGAACGGAAGAATTCCGTGGGACGGGAAGAATTGGAAAACAATAAGAACATTGATGCAATGAAGGAAACTACGGAGAGCTTTTTGAACACTACCGATACGGATATCACAATTGGGGGAAATGACCAGAAGAGCCAATCAGATCTCAGTTGCGGAAGAAAGTGGGACGACTTCCAAGTGGTAAGCGTAAAAAAATACTTTGAAAAATATATTATTTTTGAGGTATCAATTAATTTTACATAGCATTACACGTGTTTAAATTATATTAAAAATGGAAAGCCGACAGTATCGGCTCTAAACGGGTTAAATTACTAAAGGAATGAAATCAGAGGAATCTACAAGTGATACGTTGTTATGTTGTCACTCAGATACGGCGAAAGTTTTCAAAGGAAGAATTCTCGAACGCGGATGACACGGACGAGACACCAAACAAACGTTGTTCCAGTGTAAGTGTTACAATCATTATCGACGATGCCTTTATGTACGATGCCAGGAGAAGATGTAGTTGAAGAATATTTAAAATCTGTTCAGCATTTATCACCGGAAGCGAGTCCGTTAAGTACAAGATCATCGAGATACAGTCCACGGGAAAGCGAAAGCGAACCAACACCAGCTCTTCCTCGAAAAACAAGTGACTCCTGTTCGGCCTCGCAGAGGATACGCGACGCCATTACAAGAACAAGAAGAGAGTCGAATAGCAGTGCGAGATACGAAAGTAGTGGCAGTGAGAGTGTAAGGTACGTACGATTTAAATTGCAGTCATAGTGGGTGCGATAATTTGCATGCAGATAATAACCTTTCATTAATATGAAGTTATCTGGTATCTAAGATATAATTAATAAAAACAACTTCAACAATCTACTTGAATGGTAATTCTAATTAATTTTATGAGATACGTGCCAAGTGGTACATAAACTCGGATGATGCATTGCCAATTACAGATTGCAATGCGTGCTTAGTCTACTTATATCTCGTCGGTATTAATAATCTTCTTCTATCTCATTGACAAACTTCTAATTCTCTAATGTCAATAAATTGCATTAGTACCTAGCCTAGGTAACTACAAATGACGTTTACGAAAAAAGATGGCGCGACAATTCTCTTCGTTCTCATTTAGTCTGACAAAAACAAACAACAGCGACATTGCTTATCGGTACCCCTAAGAGAATGGTGTTGCCTGTTTGTTATTAGATTGAGTGAAACTGGACTTCACGGATACGTGGAGTTAGCTAGGAAAGTGAAGTTTTTCGGTGGAATCGGAAGTGGTGCAGTGCCATCGACAATCGGAAGTGACGAAGTAGTACAACGTGATAGTGCAACCAGTGCAGGTGAAGATGAGCCGCGTGATGATAATCATAGTAGAGCAGGACCTATCTCTTCCCAAGGGAGAAGTATGCTTCGTAGAAGAAGACAATTTGATGCGCAAGGTAAACATACGTACGCCTACTATTTTCTAATATATTAATATACTAATTTATATTACCCCTAACCCTCGATTTACACGGTAGATTGGTTCCCCGAAAACGCAGTTTAAATTGAAATCATGCAATTCGAATATACATTTCAGATTGAAAGATTCTTTGTTAAATTAGGTTACATATTTTGAAATAAGTATTCATTCATTCAAACATGGTATACATAACATAATTCAAAAGTACATATTTTCTACCGCATTTTTTCATGCACACTAAACCGAAATCGTGCAATTCGAATGTCGTATAAATCGAGGACTAAGTATATATATAATGTAGAGGGTGTGCGTAAAATTGGGGTCAAGTTGTAGAGGCGTATGATACTCATGAAAACAAACAAACAAGTCTTGATAAATATGGCTCCGAATATTATTATTTGCGAAGTTATAAGACGTAACACGTTATATACATAAAACTAAGGTATAGAAAATCTCAAGCAGTGTCCAGTTTTATGATTGAATACTTTCGTCAAAAATTACGCACTAGAAATTTGGACTGATTTGGTAGTCCTAGTGTTAAACAACTTCGTAGTGAGTTTCACTGCCAGCAACATATGGTTCGTAACAATGATAAGCTTATCGATTATCGAAGCCCTTAACATGCACTATCCTTCAAAACCGGTCAGTATTCACTCGAGAATTCACTGCGAACAACCAACGCAAAATTAACACGAATAGAATCTTAAAATAGCAGCTAAATCATTCTTCCAAATTGTCGAATAACGAAGAACTAAAATAAGTGCAGTATACCGTATCCATTTTATTATATAATTCTTTTTGGATTCGTGCAAAAAGCAGTGTTACAATTCGGATAAGTGTTAAATGAGTATTTCATTGAAACCAAGTAATTCTTATCTGTGAAGTACTTAGAAAGACGTGGGAAAAGAATTAATATACTTTAATATAATTCGGGAGTCGCATACGTAATATAATTTACTTCTAATATTCGTTAATATAACTCAGGGTTAATACTGCTAATTTTGAAATACGTTAATACCATTCATAGTTAATGCTAGGAAGAACATCGAACTCGAAAATACTGTATTAATTATATAAGTGTTAGTTTTCGTGGTTCGTACGGCAACAGTGATTTCGCGTATCTTCGTGGCTTCGTAGTTGGTACGAATGCAAATTGCATGGTTCACGGCGTGAAAGATATCTATTCTATAAGTAGGGACGAACATCCTGCAAGCATGGACGTGAGAAGAATATGCCAGTTATTAATCACGGTTTTAGTGTCGATGTATTTTTTGATCTTCTACGCGGTGTTCGCACTCGTTTTTTCTTTCCTCTGGCTAGGTGGTCATTGAAGAAGAAACATCGATCCTCGTAGACAATGATTGATTGTCTACAAACCATTTCGCGTAGGCTTTTATCTTAATATCAGTCAAAATTGCATTCCATATTAATCCTTTACACTTTTTAAGTGTTTCTTAATGTTAATAACTTAATATGTAGTGTGAAGTTTTTTTGCGGCTTATAAAAATTAAAAGAAAAGAAGTTTTCTTTTCATTACAATTGCAATTGCCATCTCGATTTACGTCGCTATTTTTTCGTAGCGTAAAGGTCATTTGAAGATCAATTTTATTCTTTTAAATCGATTCATATTGCTTTTGTATTCACTATTCTGAAGAAAAGAAGTTTTCTTTTAATTTTTTGGCCTTCTCAATAGCCGCAAAAAAATTTCACACTACATATTAATAATATTACGGCCAACCTCAACCTTCAAGAAAATTGTTAATAACTTAGAAAACATTAAGCAAAATAATTAGATGTTTATTTTATTCATTTGAATGATTACAACATAGAAATAGCGGTGAAGAATAATTTTTTAATATAAGAATCACAAAGACGAATATATTGCTCCTGGACTATAGTCCGACCTTTTTCTTAGAAACGACGTTCGAACTTCGAATGAAATTTCTTGCTTCCTCAGGCGTTTGAACTCTGGCGTAGTAAAACTACGTTCGAAGTACTAACACTGTATATTATTTCTGAGTCCCGATGGATTCCTTGTCCTACGGGAGATGGAAAGTGGATTTTATTCTGTAATATAAAGGTACACGTAGAGCGACTTTAATGCGAGAGGAGCAAGCGACCGAGCAGGTGAGACGAACCGAAGCGGTCCCCAAAGAAAACGGCTTAGGAATAATAGAGTAACAACGTTCTCTGTTTCGCAGTATAGCACGCTCACCTGTGACGTTTACTACAATACCTGGCGTCACAAAGTCTCCCGCTTAATATTTCTCAAGTTTCTACCTGCTTTTTCCTGAAACCCCATGAATACTAATTGGAGGTCCTTCAAATTAATAATACGTAGGGAATGGTAGAAAAAGCATTCGTTCGACATTTACAAGAACCTTCGACATTGCCGAGGTACACTAACGCTCAGAATTATTCAACGAACTTAACTTTCGAACTTTCTTCCGAAATTTATCCTGTCTTATTTATATAATAACTACACTAAAAGAAATTAGTAGCAATTGATATTAATATTTGTTGCCATTTTATTATACTAAACGGCAGACGCGAATGCAAATACTTTATCATAATCGAAACCTGCGGACTTCTTAAACTCTGTCGTTGTGCGAATACTTTTGAGCGGGAGTGTATATCACCGTAATATTTCTCGGAAGTTAATCATTTGCTATTTGAATTATTTCGTTAGCCGCTTCCCAACTGCATAATTATCTATTAAATTGCAATTTGATTAGTGATATTGCTAATTATTTCTGAAATATTTTCCATCTTTAATCGTAGCAAGATCATGGTAGTTCTTCTTGGCATAAATCAGCAATTAATTAGAAGTTACTTCCATTTACGTAACGCTCGAACATTTCTTTACATAACCCTTTAAATATTAGATGCGAGCACGATCATTATAACGGAGAAAGATTTCCCTTCGTTCCGAAGTGCTAATTAAAACCGCTTAGATCCCGTACGAAGTAAACTCTAAACGTAACGCAAATCGTTTCTTAAGCAATCCTTTAATTACTTTACAAATTAAAGATAAGTAAGGTCACGAATTGTTATTGCAACTTGTAGTCTCACGCGCTATATTCAAGCAAAACAATCGTACCACGACAAAGTAGTCAAGATATGTAGTAAGAGAACGTGTCTATCAAAACTACAGTGCCCATTCGTATTGTTTTTTAAGCATCTCTACTGATAAACAAATGTCTAATTATTTCCACTGACTTTTAAATAATATACTAAGAATACTGACGTTCAGAAAATGATAGTTAAAATTCATTTTAATTCAATACAAAATTACTTGATATGAACGTTAATAATGAAAATGATTTATCTTCAATAAAACATTGATATTCACCGCGAAAATCAATGGTCACGCTAATCATGGCTCTGATTCCCACGCATTATAGTATTTTTCACGAACGCGATTATCTGATACCGATTTATCTGTCACCCGGTGTACACAGAACTGCGCAAAAGTCTCAGGCCACCCAACTCGTAATAGAATATTTTTATATCAACCCTTACAGAACCTTATTTTGTCCACAATTTATTACGACCCGCGTTGCATAATGGACATAATTAACTGGAATAATTTATTGTTGCTATGCATTCTTATATTTAAGAACGTTAAGTCGTTAGTTCTAGTGTTAACAATCACATAAAAGAATAAAACAAAAGCTATCGAGTGACGTATAATACGTAGTTGATTGGTAATTGTTACGACATACATATATTCAGTATGCAATAACAATCACATGAATTTATGGACCAACTTAACCCCTTGACATACAAATAAAACAGAATTTCATGGGTCCAAAAAATACTATTTAATTTGGCTCAACTGAACAGTTACGTAAGCTTTGAAACAGAACGGAATATTGACAATGCTAAATATCATTTAATAAGATTGATGCACAATATTAATGGACAATAATGAAATAACATTATTAAATAATAAATAAGTAGTTCTGTAAAGTATGACACGCGAAACAAATGACGTCTCTAAGACGTCATTGTATGCCAAGTGGTTAATACATCGAAGAACGGTATGCGTGGAAGAGTAGCCTGCAAGTTGGTCAGAGTTTTTTGCACGTACTGTACGTCACAATGCACTGTAGTGGCAGCACTATAGAGACTGTTGTGCTGTAGTAAGTTAGTGACCGATGCTATAGGATTCAGGTGTGCCGGACAGCATAGACGCTCTCAGTTTAATGTGGTAGTCCACACGAAATTGTCAGTGCTTTCTTTGACAGTGTCGTTTACCTCGATCGCGATGACGAAATCAAGGTCCGAACCGATACATTTCTGGTGGTGCCGGCACTTTCCAACTTTCAAACGTCTCCGATAACACTCGTGAACTTCCATGGAACGAGCACGTGCATTCGTAAAGAATATTGTCAACGCGACAGCAAAGTGAACGATCGACAGGTTTGTTGTGTAGTACCGAGAAATAAGAAGTCCATTTTTAAGCCTTTACCCTCGTAAGCTGCTTAACGCGATGTACTTATAATAAGTAACACGTTGGTTGCCGGTCCGAAATCCGTTTCACGCGATACCTGGTTTTCCCAATGCGATACGTATTGGGAATATGAATATAATATTTAAAAACAAAAGAGTTTTAGTGCTTTATGATATGCTAGTTAGTTTACATCGTTATTGCGACATTGAAAATATTGAATATATTTTATGGGATATATTTGATTTGGGTTTTAGTAATGTTCGTTGGATTCAAGTGACTCCCACGGCATTCAACGTGTTAACGTTCGAATTACCGGCGATATATTCAGCTATATTCAGCTATATTTCTATATTTATACAAATATATTTAATGTCTTTAAGCAAAGGATGAGTGGAGGAATAAAATAAATCGATTTATTTATGTCCATTGTGCAACGTGAACCGCGAAAAATCTCAGAAAATAACGTTATAAATTTGAACATTTTTATTAAATTCCGAGGACCTATTTTGACTGCTTTGGTAGTTCTAGTGTTAATAGCTTAAACAATATCGTTCCCTAGATTCCCTGTGATTGGTTCGAAGCCATGAAATACGTCTAATCGCATTTCGTTAGTGAATATTACGAAATCGGATACCGAACTTAGTGAGTGTATCCACGAAACACGTTAATCGGTCTCACAATCAGAAGTTGGTGAGAAATGTGACAGCTACGAGTTTCGATTCGTGTCACCTACTTGAATCCAGCACGAGAGTGTACTTCTTCGTGTCGTTTCCGTTTAAAGTCCGGCCGCGATTTGTTTTGAAATCCGGTCCGTCTTTTCTCGTCGTCCCGTTTTTCTTTCCTTCTTTCTTTCTTTTTTTGAACTACCAACTCTACGAACTGGAATCTGAACGCATCGAATTCATGGTACGACGCTCGCGGTTACAGACACAGAAAATCGTACACATGGACAGACGATGGCCCGTGCCATTGACCAGGTAATTCATCAGCGCGTAAAAAGCGGCCATAAACCGTGCTAACCGCATGGAGCCTCGGTTCTTGCCAACCATTTGCATTCCACTAACTCACGGAAATTCCGATTGATTCAATTGTTCCCTTTCGTCGAAAAACATCCCTCTAAATCAGAACGCGTTTACATGAATCGACTAATGAATACTTAGCGCGAATGGATTGTGGAAATTGATTAACGTGATTTCAAATTGAATATCATTTTTCGCAAATATTCGAAATGCTCCTTTTATGCATGGCGCTTTTGGTATGTGTTTATAGTGCAGGATTTTCAAAGATACTTAATTATTAATGAGAATTCAATATTTATAATATATTCTATACACATCTATGCGGCCATTCTTTGAGATATAATATTTAAGGCTCTATGCAGTAATATATAATAATATATAACACCAGAACTACCAAAGCAGTGGACTAAGCCGACTAAGCCGTGAGTTTTTATTAATTAATTCGAATATTTACCTGCGCATCATTAAAGCCATTGATAAACTTACATCCTCCAGCCATAATTTATGTATAAATAAAACGCGTAAGAATAACCGAGTACATATTCGGTAGTTCTAGTGTTAATAATGGCTGAAAATAATAACTGCACGGATATAAGTTATCAATTTCATATTATCCCATTCACTTCCGCCAACACTGTAAACCAATGCGAATTAACAATTTCCTTGTAAAGTAATGCGAAGTAACAATTTCCTTGTAAAATAATGCGAATTAACAATTTCCTTATAAAATACCGAAAAACTCCCGCGCATCGTCGGTACAGAAGTACGTAGGTAATAAAGCTTGCGAATGTAAGTATCGATAACAGCAGCGAACCTGATACCGATAATCGTCATTAATAAGAGAGATAAGGCAGTTTATCATAAACTTTTTCCCTGGAATCTACGAACAAGCTGATTGTATCTGGAGTAAAGAAAAGCGTAGATTATTGAACATGTTTATCTCGTGTGTCTTCAAGGTTCACGACGAAGAGGACGATCCCATGCGAGGTCCTGTTACGCCGAGGAACTTCAAGGTTTCCAAGCGCTCCACGTAATTGGCCGGGACGATAGGCAACATAGTCCAACCGGAAATCAGGGACAAGATCAACCAATCGTCGATTACAGGCGTTTAGTTTTTATAAGTTCCGATTCGTCCTCGGGCCGTGAAGAAGACGACGCTGATAGTAGTTGTTCAAGTTCTTCTTACCTGAACGGATTACCACGCAGTGGAAATCACGCGCAGTCACTCGAGGATTGTGATTGGGATTATTTTGAGAGTGGTTCCTTACCTCTTCCACCTGGCGTGCCAGTTGCCTTTGGCACCGGAAACGTGGGTACTGACAGTAGTGTCACGCAGGATTGGAGCTGTTGCCCTGGACGAGGATCCGCTGCTTGCCAGGTCAGAATACTAACATTGTTTCCCTGAGAATATTTACTCTGTTCATGACTTCCATTATTAACTGGATGTACATTGAACTGTTTAAACGCTTGAGTGCTATCTCAAGTTTTTCAAAGGCAATCAAAACCTATACGTTTAATAAATATCTGTTTCTTATGCTTCGTTTGAAGTACGATCCTTCGCATTAAAAGGGACGTCTGTGAGTAAAGACGAAGTTAACGAAGTGTATGAAAGACGATGAACGCAATTGTGTAGTCTGGCATTTTTCGATAGGATTTTTGCAAAAAGTCGTGGCACTCAAACGGATGACATTAAAATCCACAAATATTTGGACTTCGAATTTTTACTAGAAATTGGAACCCTGCTTATATTTGGGGATGTTTTTACTAACAGCCATATATTCTATAAGCACGCATTTATACGTTTCTACTTGTTTCTGAACTTCACTTCTTCAAATAGTGTCGAAAGTATTCCATTTGCCGACCGGCGGTACTTTTTCGTCGAAATGCATAACTGTTCCTAGTAGAATAGAAAACAAAAAGACATTCGCGATTCGTCATCGGTAACGGTTTTCCAACAAGATTGTATATCCGAGTAGAATGCCAAAGAGTTTGGTATTTAAATTAGCGATATGAGATGTAAGGTAGATTTGAATTGTTGATCAATGATTGAACAACACTTTCATATCACCTGCGTAATAACTGTATTTCAAATTATACATTACATGCTTTGATAATAAACAGTACTAATAACATAATACTAACATAATACATAATAATAACGTTCTAATAACAGCATGTTCTTACATCCACGTGCAACTATACTGATCTTTGTAGGCCTGTGGTGGTTCGCGGGGTGCAAACGTGCTTCCGGTACCAGTACCAATCCCGGTGCCTGTTCCATATCCGGTGCCCGTTCCAGCTGCCTTGTGGACTAGTGATTTTGCAGCAGCAGCATCCTCCATGATAAGTCGAACTACCGAACAAGGTGAACCAGGAACACTGAGATTGAGAGGTGACCCTGCAGCACCCTGGTTCGCTTGGCATCCACGATTTAATCAACCACTTCACGGTGCTAGACTTGATCCAAGGATAACGGATGCCTTTGATCCTGCAACCTGTACTTTCCGAACCGATCAAATATTGGCAACCAGATTTTATGGCTCGGATGTAGGAACATCACCGATTCCATCCGCAGAATCATATCATCGATTAAATAGCTTGGAAGTAAACCGTGATGAAAAAGATAATGCCGTTACAACAGTGACATCGAAGCATGTAGAAGCCTGTAGTAGCCTGGAGAAACCGGAAGTAGATACTGTACATGATACAAAGGCAAGTGAACATTCAGATATGAAGATTCGTGAGACTTTGGAGGAAACGAATATGGTGAGGGCAGAGAAGAGTAATGAGAAAGATGAGAAAACGAAGGAAGCAGAAGAGAATCAGGAAGTACTATGTGAACATTCTTTAACTGCATCCATGGAGAGAAGAAGCCAAAGAATGTATCAACATTCGCACGATGATTCTGGAAGTTCTTCAGGACGTTCTTCTGCAGACAGCAGTGACTTAGATGAGGAGTCATCGACTCATAGATTTTCAAGGGTGTTTGTGGTGAATGATGATTCTCTTAGCAGCGATAATGATGTGGAGGATAATGGAAACGAAGATGATTCCGATTCTGCCAATGAAGGAGGTGTTACACTAAAGAAAGTCACTGCTCTCCCGGAAGAGGAACCTGTGGTTCTGCAATATGTTCGAGCATTGAACGAAGACACGAACTTTGACATTCGAAAAGAAGATCGCAAGGAAAAGGATGTCGCGGTGGAATCGAAAAGTTACTCGAGAAATGATACTTCTGGATCTGGGAAAATGTCGGCATCCGAAGAAAGTTCAAATCTGAATGAAAAACGCAAATCTAGGGACAGGAATAATGGTATTGAAAATGAAAGCAATGATAAAAGAGTTCTACATGTACTTCAATGTCGTGCCATGTCTGAGGAGATTTATCTGGCAGGTGATAACGATAGTTCCGAGAATCCAGTTACCTTAAAATCGATTAAAACATTGGACCCTGATAGTATTGAATTACCGGTAATAATGAACAGTAACCCTTTCTCTAAGAAGGATAATAGTGGCAAAGAGAATGATACTTTAAGAAGTGACCAGTCTACAGCGACAAATCAAGTAATATACAATGAATACACAAATATAAGTTTAGAAGAAAAGTCTGGGTCATCTGATACGTGGGATTCGAATATTATACCGGATTCCTTGGAAATCTCAACTGAAACAGTGTTAAATGGTGATCGATACACTTTCGAAAATCGCAGTGTTGGAAACGTAGCCGATTGTGATATAACAGCGGAGGACAGTCACTCGGAAAGTTCAACGGATAAGCACGCTTCTTTATCGCAGATAGTCTCGGAAGAAACGTTCGATCGTAACGATGATAATGAAGAATATAGCATTATGTCCGACTTCAATTCAAGCGTTAATGTCACCGTAAACATGTGCGCGCCTCCGGGTACCGACAGTTCTACGAGTACGGATACAACTACAACCGGAAGCGAAGTGAGTAGTGACGAGCTTCACGAATACGAAGTGACATCGAGTAATGTGTCTTCATATCGTGAGAACAGTGAGTCCGCGATACCTGCAGTGAATAGTGTAACATTGTTTCGGTTAAATGAAAAGAGTGAAGAAAGGTGTTCCTCGACAAAAGATGGCGATGTTAAGAATGATTTGGAAAACATGGAGGACGATAATACTTGCGATGAAACCCATGTTACTGACTCAAGTACGAGATGGAACATGCAATGCGAAAGATCAAGCAGTGAGCAATCCCCGGATAATTCAAATGACGAAGGTGTTGTAACCGCGCGTGCCAAGAATGATTCAGGTGTAATTACGACGGAGGACGATGATCAACTTACTGGGAATCTTCATGGGAAAACGATGATAACGGATGCGAAAGGTGTCGGCGAAGGAAAGGAACACCAGGGGAGTCTAAGTGGTATGGAATCGACAACCACCGAGTACAATATGGGAGATATGATATCTTGTAAGATTGAAGAGATCTTGAAGAGTGCGGAGCACGGCGTTCAGGTGAGAAGTGCGCATGACGCGGAATCGTGCGCGGTGAGAGGCGCGACTCCTTACTCCGCACAGGTGGTAGGAGATTTTTGTGGAAGTGGAACCGATGGTGGTGGTTCCACCGCCACCACCGCTGTCGTCGGTGGTGGAAGCTGCATGGAAGAGGGGTTAGGAGGGGGATCGACACCGTTTCGCTTAGTCGAGCGACGCCCGTCTACTGGCAAGGAGAATGGATTCCCTGTTGCGGCGTCGACCACCGATTTCAGCAGAGACGCTCAACACTTTCCCTCGACGGCAAATCATAACATCGGTAATAGCAATAGTAATAAGTACAGAAGCCTCGTGATGATTACTCAAGAAGCCTCGTACCAACCTGTGAGCGTTATTACCTCCGACACAACGACCTTGCTTCAACCGGATGAAGTGCATACGACTGGCCAGGGCCTTGCTGGATACTTCCAGCTGGCGCTTGAAGCTGTATCCGAACAACCACGTCGGAAAAGTGGCCAGGGTCCACGAAGACCTCTAATGGTGAAAAGATTGTCTAATACAATAACGAACCAGTCAGAACCGGAGGTAGACAGTGGATTGAGTGTTGGTAGTGCCAGTGAAAGCGACGACGTGTCGGTGAAAAATATTACCAAGATACCGAATCGACAAGAAAACAACGAGGAACTTGTGCTCAAAGAGCGACAACAAGTTAACGAGCAACGGGATGGCACACGGACACGTGTCTCTTCGCAATCGAGCGACGACAATTCAGGGAGTGGTGGTGTTGTTATTCTCGAAGAGGGTTTGGCGGACGATGATTCCTGGGTGGAAGAGGTATCACACGATGAAGATGAACCTGGCGCTACCACCGGTACGGAAGAGAGCTCCGAAGATGAAGCAAACAATCTTGGAGATCGCGAAGAAGAACTTCGAGGCTATCATAGACAAGCTATTGACTTCACTTTGCATACGATTGTCGAAGAGTCTTGCGAGGAAAGTGAAGCTGAACCTAGTATGGCTACAGGTAGTCCATCGAAGAAACAACGGCCACCTTCTGCTTCGGAATTAGAGAAATACTTTTTCTTTGGACTCGGTGGAGAAGGTAATAATTCCAGTATGGGCTCGCGCGAAGTAGATAGTTTGTCCGAAACATCCTCTATTTATTCGGAAGGGTTGGAATCCCTTGGACAAGATGAATCACCGTGTTCTGGTCAAAATCAAGAGCGATCAAATAATGGCGAGGGATTTTTAAACTCCTCGAGATTAGAGAAATACTTCTTATCCGAGTTTCTTGGGTTTGATCAAGACCGACGAGACTCGGATGGATCGGTAGGAAGTGACTCGGAAGGAAGACCTAGTCCGGAAGCACAAAGAAGGAAACGACTTGTTCGTGCCAGGGGAACTGGCAGATCACATAGTTCGTCATTAGACAATTTATTAGCGTTAACACAAAGCTCGCAGAACTTAAGCTCGCAAAATTCACTGCAAGATCTGAGTCTAAATCAAGATGCCCAAGAAAGTCAATCCGAAGGATCATCGACGGAAACGGATGGAGCTGATGACGGACAGACTGTCGGTTTCGGTACGGACGGACAATTTGATACGGTGAAGAGGAAGAAGAAGAAGCCAAGGAATCTGGGTACCCAGAGTCCACGTGTTCCGGATGACAGGAATAAAACCCCGGAACCAATTCGAGAAATGTCATTAGTGGGAGAGGTAGTAGTTGAAAACGAAGCAGAGATTATTAACTCTGAAGATTCTGAAAGAGCGAAGACTCCTCAACCAGAATGTGTTTTATCTTCCACTTCCTCGACATCCGCGGCAATGAATACTTCCACGTTATCTTCGACTCCCATTGATTCAGGAAGAAATATACAAATTGCTTCCGGAGATTCTTTAACATACAATCAAAGAACGAAGCAACAATCCAGAGACTCTGGATTCGTAGGCAGCTGTGATGATCTTCTGCAGCATCAAAAACTGCCGGACGAAGTTCAAGGTAACTCGGATATTCCTTTGGAACCAGGAAAAGATCGTTGCGCGAATGATAATGGCGAAATTGTGCAAACAAATCACACTTCCACCGAAGAAGCAATTGGAACTGATAAAAGTAACATCCCTAAAATGGATCATCTCCCAAGTCACACAACACTGCCACACTTGCCAAATGCCTCGCTTTCGAGAAAGGACAGTTTCAACAACTGGTCCAGCGACGAGGAAACAAACTTAATGATGTCGAAGATGAGACAATTCTTTAAAACAATGGTGGCTAACACAAACGGACAAAGTCAGAATGTTACTATTACCAATTCAAGCACAGCATCACCTGCACCTAGTCCTCGATTACCAGGCTATTCAGCGAAAGCTAGACTCTGTGCACAGAATCGTACAAAGCCACCTCAACTCGTCTACTTTGAGAACGAGCTTACTAGACTCATGAAAACAGTGCCAGGAATACGCGACGAACAAGTACGCGAAATCGTTGAGTACTTAAGTTCGGAAGATACCTGGTCGGATTCGTACGACAGTTCAGATTATACTAGTTCCGATTTGGAAGGTGCAGCTGGCGGACGTAGGTCAGCATTGCAGGAACAAATCTCACAGAGTTGCCAACAGATTATTAGTAAATTCGATACAACAGGGGACGGTATATTAGATAAGGAAGATAAAGGTGCATCAACTGGAATCCAAGCCCCTTGCTTAGGTAGAGATACTGCATTTGTTTATCAGAAATTAGTGCAGAGCTTTACGAAGATGACCGGTGATGGGGTTAGTTCCGATGCTAATTCAACGCCGCACAGTAGTCCACCATTAATTGCTAAAGTTATGCATCACATTGGTAGTCGATTGGTAGCCTTGATGCATGAAGTGTCGGAAGGTGGGCCGTCCGTGCAACATCATTCTACTAGTTGGAGACGTTACTCTCAACATCATCGAACTCCGTCTTCTGCTTCGACCACGGAGGATGATGAATCTACTTCCGATTCGACGAATCCACCTTCGTCAACACATTTACAATTACCCCGATCGAAATCCCACGATCCTTTATTACTGATCAATAATCATCCGGCAGCTTCGACTGGACAGGAAGGTGAAGAACGAGAAGCTAGTGATTACGAGAGATTCTCTTGGCGTGGTAGTTTTGAATCAGCTCTTATGGCAGCGGATTCTAGGACTAAACTTAGTCTGCTTGCTTGTTCCGGAGATGTTAGTGCTGGTGCTAGTGCCAGTGCCAGTGCATTGGCCATGGCTGCCAAACGTCGTAGTGCCGGGGACTTATTGTTTAATCCGAAGAGTTTCTCTAGAGAGCAACTAGATAGAGTTCGAAGTTGTGGGTCTATTGGTGGTGGTAGTGGTGGTACCAGTGGGTGTGGTGGATCTATCGAGGAAAGGATTTGGACTAACAGGAGAAGGTCCTCGGTTCCGGATGCTAATACTAGGAGGGAATCTGGTAAGTCCTTTTTGAATTGAATTGAATCCTTTTTATGTATAGCTTTTTAACACTGGATTTACAAGGAAAATTAGGGAAACTGTTTATAGTTTTCTGTTACCACTTATGCTGACTTTTATATATTTAATGATAAGTTAATAGAGTATAATATATTGTTTTGAAATAAATAAGTTGTTTCTTAAAGAACATGCGCGGTTTCATAGAAAGAGATACACAAGAAATGTCCGTAAACTTAGTGTTAATGGGGTTTTAAAGTTATGCGGCGAAGGAAACTTTTAATAGTTTATAATAAAATAATTTCATATAACGCGATGTATATTAACCGCGTTATACGAGAGTCTACTGCAGTATAAACTTTGAAAATTTAAAGGTGCTTCCGCGGGTGACGATGATACCGAGGATGAACTTGAGTACGTCACAAGTGAGTCCCGAGCAACGACACTTCCACGTGGAATGCAATCAGCAATGACGGCAGCAACGAATTCTTTACCACGTTTACCAGCATCTGCCGCACCGACTGGTTTAACAACAACATCGACCACGTCGTCGTCAACGATGCATAAAGCACATAGTGTTTATCATTTCCTCCCACAACATTCCGGTGTTAAATCAGCCAGATATCGGCCACCAGGATTCGCGAGAAACAGTAATGTGACTGCTGGAATCGGTGGACCTAAACGCGCAGTTAGTGCTCCGGGATTACAAGTTTCTGGTTCGCAGTCAAACACCGGCAAACGTGATAATTCAAGATCGCGAAGACAGCAGGCAATGTCACTTACACCTGGTAAGTTCCCTTTCTTCCTTTATTATCGATATACTAATATTAATATGAAAGAAACTAAAAAATAGATTGTTGTATATAAATATATTGGGTTCGCCACGAAGTTCGCGCGGTTTTTATCCGGCTTTGTTTGCTGGAAATGGAGAGATTTTTATTAACATGGGATTATGAAGGTGTGCGAAATATAGAAGAATATTATAAGATGAAATTGACGACATATTATTCAATGAATTCAAATAATATACGAAATTGAATAAAAGTCGCTTCCTAATATTAGATTTACTATCAAAATCGCACGAACTTTTTAGGGAAACTAATATAAATATACTGTATAACTGAACTAAAATTAATATATTGGAACGTAATAGTTTCAATTAATATCTTTGAATTAATAGAGCGCCGGTTTGTTCCGATAATAAGATCAAGTCTTATCGAAACACCTGAGGTTTTCGTAAAAAAAATATTTTCGGAACTAAGACCAGCTCTTATGTTTGGAAGAATAGATAATAATGAAAATTCAAAACAAACATTTAATATATCCCCACTTCAAAATGCAATTCATAATGAAAAATAAGACCATGGTTTTAATAAGACATGGAAACTCATTTATGCAGTTATTTCCCAAAACTCATACGTAGAATTCGTTCATGAAATTCTGCGCACATAGAAACAAACGCAACGCGGTTTGTTAATGAACGCTTGAAAGTATTTACTGACGTGTAACAGGTGTAACTGCTTTATTACACGGTTTCCCGTCTTCAGTGTTTTATGTATCTTCATCCCCAGCCCCTAGAGGGTGCGCAACAATCGATAAAACGGTATAACTCTGTAATCTGCGTATGCGTACTGCCAGGCTTTATACTTTTACACTTTTACTTACCTGTGTCACCGAGGATTAGCATAAACCGATACTTTTTCCATTTGCGCCAATCAGAATTCCACAAAAAATACCAGTAGAAATTCAGAACGAATGAGAACTTGTAGACCTAACTTATCCTTACACCTGCTGAGAGAAAGATTATTCATTGCAATACAAGTTTCGCGAGCTTTAATACAAGTCAAACCGATCGTGTTGTTAGAATTCGTGCAAAACATTGCCCTGATATCGGAGTGATTCGTGCATCAAATTTATCGCGACGTTTGAAGTATGCTCATCTAATCTTGTCGCGGATTTATATTCTATTTTAAGTTGAAACCGTTGAGTCATATCTCGTTAACGTCTCGAAAATCATTTTTCGCTTCTAGGCCAATCAAATAATCCTCGTTGCCACTCCTTAGTGTTGTTGCAGTTTGCGCAGATCAATAACGGTGAAAACCAACGTAATGCGCGACTGTTTCGAATGAAATCGCACGAAAGTGAGATACTTTAAAGAGATTGTAAACAAATTTACATAGATTTGCCATTAATCAGGAAAATGGTTTAAGACACTTTCTCCCTGGTAACGATGAAATGCTTTTTATCTTATAAGTATAATAACTTTACTTATATCCCTCGGAATACTTCAATAGAAAAATAGAAAATATAACAATATTTCAATTTAAAATCATTTTATTTGGGGGGCTGAAAAAGAAGACTAACTCTTTTTGCATGCACCTAATATATTATAAGTAAACAATATACTCTTGTTGTTTCTTGTTTTACTTACATTGTATATTTACTTATTCTACATTTATTGATACACATAGAATCATCCAAATTGACGTATTATTACAGTTACTTGACTTGTTTATATTACATAAGTGTAGATTACATATCCGTTGCAGCAACTATCGCGTGAGTTACCTTCCCCGTTCAAGTATCGGTATCTTACGCATTAAATTCGATCATTTTACCCGGTTTTCTGTACTTTCTTTATGCTTTAACGTTCCTCTTCCTTGCGTTTTAATTAGATATTTATCTGAACCCCTGCTGCATCTATTATTCGCTAAGATCGTGTGTGTGTGTTGAAAATTACTGCCTCTTCTTGTTGAACACCGTTGGTTTCATATTTTATGGTTTCCAGCGCCATGAAAATTGCAATATTTATAATATAATGTAGGATTTTCTTTTAACGGCAGGTGTAAGTTCATTACATTTATTATACAAACTGGTAATATAAAAAGATGGACAAATTAACAGACTACCAACAACAGAATACAAAGTCAACAAATTCGAGAATACAAATTCAAACGCAATTCCTGGTAATTAAGACAGCACGAATTAAAGAGTTATGTTCGAAAACTAAATTGTTCGAATTATTTTGAACAGTAGTGTATATACATATGTATATATTTTCTTTCTATTTTCGAAAGAAAGCTAACCCGCGAAGTAGTTTTCCTGTAATACTACTTCCAGGTCCTAAATTCTCCTAGTTTGTTCTTCTGCTCTATTAATTTGTCGGCTGCGGCGAAATTTCACTTACTTCTGTTAAGAAACAGAGAAAATCGTGTCTTCCACCTTCCTTATTTACTTCCAAGTGTCTTTCTCTACATAACGCGATTCTCGTGCAACACGCTATGTAATAGAATGCGGGAATTCTTTAATACGTTTACTTTAATAATAATACTTTAATAAGTTGTGAAACTGCGGATCCAATAATGATTCGATGTTCTCCAAAGGAACAACTATATCGAAGTGAAGATAATGGTTCACAAAATGGCTCGTTACATTATAATAATATTTATTTCATAAGCACTTATTTTATTCTTCATCAACGGATACGTCTTCTATGTTGGTGACAAAGTAATAGGGATTTGAGCATAATACATTTGTTCACCATTATATAAGGTAAAAGTAGTGTTGCGGAATTAATTACGAAATGAATGTTATTATGATACATAGTCTAGTAAAGTTTGAGGAGGTTTGCGCCATTTCTGATTCGACATGGAGAACGACATTATATATCACTTTCGAGAAGTGTAACTTAACTCTATTTATGGAATACCGTGTCTTTACATGGATTCTAGACGTACTAATGTCACACATGCTTGACGCCACGTGTGTTTACTTCATCTACTTCATCTACTTCATCTACCGATGCAATAGCACAGTTATTATTTAGGGTTATGGTAGAAACCTGTGTTATCGGCGAATTCCCGCGTTACATCGAAGTCGCATTGTATGAATGCCGCGTTATACCAGGATCGCTACAATTTGTGAACCGGGTTATATCGAAACCGTGGTGTATAGTAGACTCGTATAATGCGGTTAATATATTACGCGTTGTATAAAATCGCGTCATAGAACATTTAATATAACAAGCTGTGCTATGCTCGATTAGAGTAAACGGGGAACTCCCGCATTTTATTATACAGCGCGTTACACGAGAATCGCGTTATATAAAAACAGTAGTCGCAATATTGGTAGCGCTGGAGGTAATTGTGGTTTAGTACTGGCCACTTTTGGAATGCGAGTTTACCTTTTTTGCCTGATCGACGAACGGTTCTTTTCCGACATGCGCAAAGGACGATCTTCTTTAACTCCACATTTCTAGAATAGCTGAACTAGATTTCTACCACTTTGTTTCCGTGTTTTCAATCAGGACACTTCTAGCTAATAATTGAATAATAATTGAATTTTAATAACTCCTCGATTTTTCCTCATTTATCGACACAATTTAGTGTCAACTACTGTCAGGAGAATATCGTATCGTACGATGTTAATGGCTTTTTGTTAGAACACACCGCGGTCAAAGGGTTCATTTAAATCCGGAAGAAATGAATTTCCCAAAGTTCGGGACGTTGAATTTCCTGAAAACTATCCAATGTACATAAGTTTCTAGTTGAAAAGTATGCTTCGATGCCGATTATGCAGAACTCCGGACAACTTTCGCCCACATATGTACAATGTACATGTATGTAGCACACGCTAATACGTCCTGGGTGTTCTGGGTATTCTACACCGATGTGCACGTTCTTCGGAATATGCACTTTTATGCTTCGCTGTTCAAGTTCCACGGGTTCACATAAATATTCTGCGTTGCATTTTCTATACGGTTCACAGCATCATAATTTACACGCATTGTAAATGATCTTAAATTAACTGGGAGTCTGATGAAAATGAATTTTGAATCGTTTTCTCTTAACCTGTTAACCCTCTATAATACAATTTTGTTCGTGACTAAAGGGAAACGCGAATCTGACGAAGCTGCGTTATGTGAAAATAGTAACAACATTATTACTTAAGCGCACTAGAAAAGGTGACAATTGTTACACGTACTGTTATTGTTGTTATTACAATGAAAAAATGAAATGAAACAGAATCAACAACTGGTGTTTTATACTTATATTTATTATTATTCTGCCCGTCACGATTTATATAAAGGAAATAATATCGCTAACTTTGTACGTGGAAATTATGAAAGGTATCTTTCTTGCTTCACGCACAGTGATACTTTAACCGTTCACCTTGACATACATTCACCATACTTGTTTACAGGAATTGCATCAATAAGGTGCATATAATCCTAGTAGATTTGCATATTCTATGAAATAATTTCGTATCTAAAATTCTTTCGTAGATCAAGCGAAACTATCAGAAACGTAATCAACACTTTGACTTCTTACCTGTGATGGAAATACTTTTATTTTTTGATTACAATTAATTTGTTGAAACAAACATTTTTTTATTAACTTTGATTACAATATATTATAGTAAAACATGAATATTACGATATCTCTTGATTTTGTTATCCGATTTACGCGAAATTTCGAGGATAAATATGCATATTATGTAAACCAACATGGAAATAGGGAAAAAAGAATATATAAAATAATAATGTAATAATATAATATTCAATAACAAGGTAAACACAGCATCCAATTATCTGTTTTCGTATCGGTGACACACTTTATTGCTTTCATCGTATCATTAAAATGGAAAAAGACAGCTTTAAAGATTAGCTAAATTATTACATTATTATTATATGTACATTCATATTCTTTGTGGTTAATTTTCTATGATTCATATAATGTCATCTCTTATCAGAGTTCGTCGGAGGTCAAACCTTGATCATGAATTATCCCCCGGGATGTTCGTCCTTGAAAACAGGAAGTAAAAATCAGTTTTATCGTTGTTCCCCGTTCCGTTCAGTTAATTATCACGAAAGACCACGAAACAGATTAACTCGTTAGTACCACAAGTAGCCTGTTACAGTTCAGAATTGATTTGATTCGTGCTAGGTTTCTCATTAAACTGCCTGTTTAATTGCTAATGAAAGGCGTGAAAGAAAATCTACAATTATTTAAATTCAGTGAGAAAATATATTTATAATATATATTAATATATATTATATAAGATATATTTATAATTACGACATATATATGGATTTAACAGTTTATTAATGAAATTTATACGTATCATAATTTGAAAATGATAAAAGGATTCATTCTAAATTGATTCGTAAAGATATTACCATCAACGGCGTACGAAGGATAATATAATATATAATTATATAAAATCATCGTAAAGTAAAGTGATTTATATCTGGATATTGATATTTGCATCTTCGACAAACAAGTAAGATGGCGCTGTAACAAAAACGAAAGAATAATTGGATCGTAACAAAGCAATATTAAATTAACGAAATACAAAGTAATAAAAGTAATAAAAGTAATAAAAGTATTCCGAGCGTCTGTAACTAAATCATATATTATTTCGTCTCACTCAATTTTAATCGGGCTTTGAGCAAAGAATTCAAGATCTGCTAAAAGTTTCCGGTGAAATGACGAAGGGTACTCGTTATTCAACTTTCAACGCGCCAGCCATTTCTTCGTGGAATATTAGAAAAGTAGTGCAAACTTTATCAACTAACTGGTTCCTGGAGTGCTGCTGCAGTTTCTGTTATTCCAAGAAATGCACTCATTCCAATTCAAATATTGCATTCACCGATCAAAGCGAAAACGATTCGTGCGAATTAAAACGATTCGAGGTATTGCAAGATATCGATATTAATTCACGAGTTCAAAAGATCGATTGCTTCGAGATGAAAACGAACGATATATCTGAAGTAAGCAGTTCAAAGGAAGACTCGGATGAAATTGAAAGTTGTGTCTCAAATTTGAAGAAATGCGAAACAGATGAATGTAAATCGGAAAATCTTTTCTCGAAGGTATCGGAAAAAACGAGTTACACGGATTCAGTAGATAAAGGATGTCCATCGAACTCTGCTGTAACTAATTTTAAACGTATGATGCAGACTTTCTCTGTGTCTTCGAAGAAAGATAAAAAAGGTGTAAAAATTCTTATAAATGATGTAAACGAAGATGAATTTGAAGAAGAATGCGATACAGTTTCTGTTTCTGAAATACATCCAAAGTGTCATTTAAAGAATGCAAATAAAATAAGATCAGCAGGCAATAATTCAGCCGAGGCATCGAGTCCACTTTTAGGTGCTTTAAAACTATTTTCATGATAATAAAGTTGATATATATTATTGACTAATATATATATACATATATAAATTGTTATCATATTGAATCGGCCAGAAAGTTCGTGCAATTTGCATCAGTTTTTGCCGTGCTAATAAAAGGACAAGTTTGTAACATTTTCTTTATTTTCTTTGTTCGATAATATATTCTTCGTTTTGACTTATAATCTTTACTCATTTTTGGACAACTTTATAATGCCGTGCTATAAAAGTCCTTTTATGCAATATTTGAATTGGATTGAGTGCCGTGCTAATAAAAGTCCATTTCTTTTTATTAACTATACATCGTAATATACGATTAAATTTCCAACTTGAGATTAATAAATTTATAATAATAAAAGTCCTTTCATTAGCACGGCATTATAAAGTTGTCCAAAAAAGAGTAAACATTATAAGTCAAAACGAAGAATATATTATCGAACAAAGAAAATTCAGAAAATATTACAAACTTGAATAAAAGTCGCTTTCCAGATAGATGTTAAAAACAGCACGAACTTGTTGGCAAACCTATAATTGTATCAGCGAAATGTAATATGAACGATTATATATGACAAATAAGAAATGACATTACTTATAGGATGATCAAATATATTAAATACTGCGGTAATCTTCAATATTAAATGTCTTCAATATATAAATTGACATTATTTTCAAACAATGTTACAGACGATGGAAATAGCTTGTCGGAAGCGTGCAGCACGCCCATTATAGGGGCAGGTTCACGATCGAGCTCTAGTCACACGATTATGGATGTAGATGACATGGATCCTGGTTTGCATTCGGGCCACCTTGCAACACGCGCCTCTTTGTCGAGTCTTGGAGTACGCATTTATTATTAATAATTCCCCGTTTTGAACCACCGGTGTGAACATGTTAAACAGTGCTATTTGTAGACGTTACAGATACTTCAATCGCGAAGTATCGTGTAACACATATTTCGGCCAGGCGTTCAACGTTTTAAAGAATATTTATGAATTGTTTTAGGCACGTTCGGACTCCATGGCGTCAGTTTACAGCGGCGCAGGTGAAGGACGTTGCTGTCGGTCGGTCGTCGTCACCGGAGAAGTCGAATTTGCTTTGCAATACGATTACAAACATCTGACATTCGAGGTGCACGTTACGAAATGCAAGAATCTCGCGCCCGTCGATGTGAAACGAAAACGATCCGATCCGTAAGTTACTATTCCATCCTTTCATTCGTAAATCGTTGCGCAAGATGTTCTTCACTAATTACAAACATCGATGAATGACTAATCACTCTATTATTACTTGCAAATAGTTATTGCAGATTTATAGGACCGCTGCACACGTTAGTATGATGTTTATCTTCGTATTATTGGCACAGCATTTATCTATTATCACGTACGAATTATTTATTCTAATGCAGATTAATGCACTGCACACTAATCAGGAATTCTTAGAAATTCTCTTGTATGGTTTCTAATTGGATGCCAGTTTCTAACATGTTATTATGTTATAAACTAATTGGTAGACGTAAAAGGAATTTTTATTAACTCGTAATGAAACGTGTATTTCAATATTATTAAATCAGTGGAGCTTTAAATAATAATATTTATATAGACTCGTCTGTCTTATCAAGTTAAATATTTAATGCATCTTCTCCACTGTTTCCGCCATTGTAACTGTTTTTAAACGACTTCGCGAATACTAATGCGCGATGAATTGAATGAAAAACAATTCATTAATAGAAGTAGATTAAGTAAATTCATAAACTTATTCCGAAATACGTATCTGCTAAATTCCGATTTTATTTAAAGATTAGACTCGTGCATTTTTAAATTATTAGAGCATAGTAGAAACTTCCAAGCTTTTGTTCCACTTGTAAAGCAATTATCACCAATGTAATCAAATCTTGTTTCCCCTTTGTTTAACACATTGTTGACGGTACGTCGTGGATAGCATGAATGTATTATTATAATGCGTATATATACGACCAGTAAATTGTACTTAGTTACAATGCATTTACGTTTTTAGTTAATTAATACAATAAGAAACATCAAATCTCAATAACTCCTTGATTCTTCTTATTTTTATCGACACAATTTAGTGTCAACTACTGTCACGCGAATATCGCATCCTACGATGTAGTCAAAGGGTTAAATGCCGAGGACTCATCACTTTGATTGCTTTGGTAGTTCGTGTTAAAAATAACAGACGCCGTGTCACGTTTGCCGTCAACAATATGTTAACATTGTTGTTAGGAACACAATGCTTATTCACTGTTAATACCTTTCACCAACTAGATCCATTGTTACTAATTTCTTAACAGATACGTTAAGGTGTACCTACTGCCTGATAAGTCGAAAAGTGGTAAACGAAAAACGAAAGTGAAGAAGCACACACTGAATCCGGAATTTAACGAGACACTGAAGGTACGTTGTTTTAGTTGTACGTTTGGATCAACACTGCTTGTGATTGTTGTCCTGCATGAATATCAGAGGTTCCATGGTTTGCAACCACCATATTTCAGTTCCATATGACTCTCAGTGGTTTGGAAACCAGGACACTTTGGCTAACAGTTTGGCACTCAGATATGTTCGGACGTAACGACTTCCTCGGGGAGGTACGAATGCCATTGGAAAATAAAATTTTCGATGACCCCACGCCAAAATGGTATCCACTCCAGGAAAGAGTAAGTTCGATTATTCTATTAAAACTTTGTATCAACGGCAACAATGTATTAGGTCATCCAATAAGTAATGTCGTTCTTGGACACCAATTCTCAGTGTACATTTGTTTCCAAAAGAAAGCTCCTGTATTATATCAGCGTAATATAATGTGAACATTTATATATGATAAATAAGAAAGGACATTAATGATGCGATGACTTAATATATGATAGAAAATAAAAATTCAGGGCAATGCAACAAGAAGTAAGTCTTCGACTAGAATGAAATTAGCATTTGACTGATGTAGCGCATATGTTTTATCGATAGTTGTTTTTTGTTATTATACCAGCTTTATTTTATGTTTGATTTTGTTTGTGAATTCGACGGGTTTTCGGCGATATACGATTTGGCGTTTCAACTGCATTTACATCATTCGTCTTTGACTTTGTTGAATATGTATTCTAGCATGTTAATACAATATTATTGCACATGGTAGTTACATTATATTTATATTAATCGTACTGTATGATGCACGTACCATGCTGCTCTTTTATTATAACTTTTTGCGCAATCTTTTATGATGAATGTGTATGGAATACCGGTGACGATTAACTGCTGAATAACTATACAGTGAAATATATAATATATAATGCTATATACACGTGTCTATATACTGTAAAGGAGAGTTTCTGAATTCATGATTCGCGACCTTCAATACTTTTTATGAACTGTTAGAATTACAACATAAATTTTGTTTAAGCGTTTAACGTGCATCGACGTAAAACGCCATTATCAAGTAATACAAATATTTTAATTGGAAAATGTAGTTCTTCTAAAAAATCTGAAGGGTCAGAACTACCAGGACCCTTTAGACTAACAAAAATTAATGCGTGATAAAAAAACGCGTGTTAAGCGGTTAAAAAATATAAAAGAATATCTTTTCCAAAACTGATTTGTGCGGCAAGAAATCTGAGAAATATGAGTTGTAATTATTATTTACAGACGGAACCATTCGATGATCCTGTTGCGTATAAAGGTGAAGTGATCGTCGGATTAAAATTTGTACCACCTGATCCTTCGCAACAACAAGATCGAGAATTAGGATCGGATTATCGCGGTGGTTTGAAATCAAGAAAAAATTGGAGTCGCGGAGCACTGCATGTCCTCGTGAAAGAAGCCAGAAATCTACAAACAAGAGCCAAAAACTCAGGAACCTGTGACCCCTTCTGTAAAAGGTACAGCTTGTTCTCATAATACAAAATAATTAACACGAATAATTAATTGACCCTCTATAGTCTAATTTTTTCGTGTCTTAAATGAAATCGTATTAATTAAATCTAGTTAAACGCCGTTCTAACGAAGGTACATTACGTGAATTTCGTAACGAAATTATTACTTAAATTCATAATTATTAATACAACGAAACAATCAAATGATATGAAAGATACGGATAGACGAGTTTGTGATTTCAAAGTTACATGGTGTTATGGAGGGTTAATAATATCGCGGTTAATGCTTGCAGTTATTTACTACCGGACAAAGGTCGTTCGGGTAAACAGAAGACAGGAGTCGTGCGGAAATCTGGCGGTTCACCTGTTTGGGGCCACACTTTTATTTACAAAGATGTCAGTCTCCAAGAGTTGGCAGAACGTGGACTCGAATTAACAGTTTGGGACCACGATCGTATCGCCAGCAATGAATTCTTGGGTGGTGTTCGGTTCAGCCTGGGTACAGGTATGTTTAATACATTAATGATTGTTCTAGGATACAAATATAAAGACGTTTCATTACGATATATTGATTATTTTACATCGTTAAAAAGATTGCAAATTTTACGAATATTAGCGATTTATTTGATTCGAGTTTTAGCAATATTTATAACGTTAAATATATTGTCAATTTTAGGAATATTAGCGATTTATTTGATTCGAGTTTTAGTAATATCGGCATCGGTAGTCACAGGTGACCGCCATGGCGTTCAACGTATTAACATGTAAAGTAGTCATTACATTACATTACATTACATATAAGTTCTGTTATCAAATGACTGAAACATGTCATACAACAATATTTAGTAATATTGACATCGGTGGTCGCAAAGTGTTAATTAGATTGAAACTTTTTCCTTCATCAGTCACAATCTTAAATTAATGAGTAATATGTATGTACTGGAAAAATAAACATTTGCATACATTATACAAGAATATTATCAAATGCATTTAGCATAGAATAATTCGAAGCTAAGTAAATGGCGTGACTCGAAGTGTGTATGGATATGTTTTCATTTTTCAGGTAAACACTATGGTAAGCCAGTGGACTGGATGGACGCAACCGGTCGGGAACTTTCACTCTGGCAAAGTATGCTGGAGAGGCCTAACTTTTGGGTGGAAGGTGCCGTAACTTTAAGGCCCAATCTACATAATCATGGAAAGAACAATGGCTCTTAAATACTGGTGTCAGTAATACGCGCTGTACTTAAACGAAGTTTCTCCGTTAATTCCAGATACACTCCGTTGGGTTGATGGAACTCGAAATTCTTCGATTTAGTTGATTTTATGTATATACATACTCGGCTGTAAAACGAGAGCCGATTAATGAACAGTTTCGAAGAATGATTTTCGCGAATCGAAATAGTGCCTTTCGGAGAGGCATGCATTCGTCTAATTTTGTCCGAGGCACGATCCAAATTATTAACCCTTTCGCTGTTGATTTAAACGATGCGTCAAAAAAATGAAATACATAGTCCCACATCGTGAAATGTATAATAATTCGATATCAACCTGTCTATTAGATCTAGTTGAAACTGCAAATACATTTTGGGTCCATTATTCTTTTTCTATAAAACGAAAGACTTTCAGTTTGAAGCTCAACAGCGAACGGGTTAAAGATCCTTTGCAATTAATCCAATTTCGTGGAAACTACTAAGACGTCATGCCACTCCTTAGACCTATATACCGGAAAACCGACTACTGAATTCTACTTGGAGAATTAATTCTCAATCCTAATTTAAACAGTTTCTATTTGATTTCCGTTGCTATTCGTATCTTTCAGGTTTAACCCTTTCTACTCAAGTACTCGTTCCAGGCACCGATAAAGTTTGGCTTTGTACTCGAAGTTTGCAGTAAAGACTCCAAATATTATGATTTACAATTCAATTTCAGTTCCATCTAATTTATTACATTTATTACGTAAACATAAAAGGGAAAAAGTCCGAGTTGTATGATTTAGCCGAGGAAAAGTTTGAGCGCAAAGGGTTGATGCCTTCTCTTCTTAAATTGTTGTATCGCATCTTTAAAAGATTCCTTCCGACTGTTTCATTAATTGTATATTTAACGTTGCATGATCTACGTTTGTGAAAGTATTTCTTTGTACTTCTACAGCACTACACTTATCTTCTCCCTTTTTTAATCACTGTCGAATTTGATAAGTGTGATTTAAGTATACATTAGTGGGTTGTAAAGAAGTAGTCATTCGCGTGATGACTTGTATGGTTAATTGCGCAAAACTCGTGCAATACTTTAGTATGAACTTATTCTTCACGAAGGAGTTAATGATATTAAAGAATCATTATTAATAAGGAAGGCGCATCCGTCCAAGTGCGAAGCGCAATGATTATGAATACGTAGCACGCGTACTTTTTTTTCACGTTTAAGTAATTTTAACAGATTCATGAGATAACAAGGCAATGTTGAGGCTGTTGGTTTGTTCTGAACAGTGAATTCCTCGAAGATCTTTGGACTACACATACATCGATATAAATTATAATCGAAAAATAATTCCATCGAAGACCTTTGACTTTGAACTCCAAAGAAAAATATCTTTTCGAAAAGTTCTATTGTTTCTTTCCGTCTTTAACACTGGAACTACCAAAGCAATCACAATGACGGATTCTAGGAATTTAATAAAAATGTTTCAATTTATATCGTTTCATTTTTGGAAATTTTTCACGTTGCACAATGGACATAAATAAATCGATTAATTTATTTATTTCATTCACCCTTTTTTTAAGGACGTACACATTAATATATAAATATAGGCGAATATATTGCTGGTAGTTCTTGTGTTAAATCCGACAGTTCAGTCAGAGGGAATAATAATTTGAAGGAAATTGATTAGAAAGGATTGATTCTAATGTTTGGAACACAGCTTATTTTGTGGACACTTTCCTTTCTTGGAGAGAAAGATGCTTCCAGTGTGTACAATACTCTCCAAAGTTTCTCGCGTTGAACATTGCCAAGGAACGGTGTATTTAAGGTTTTAAATATTACCGGATTCCAACCCATATAAATACATTCATATAGGCGTTATATTTATATATATAATAAGTTATATGATCTTCTCAACAGCCGAAGTGACTAACTCCATCAAACAAGAATTCGAGAAAATTAATAATTACGAAACATAAAGCGCCAAATGGCAAATTTGTTCAAAGTGAAGTTAATCACTTTGGCATTTGAGCGGCTCATATATTGAGTTGGCTTACAAGTTCGTGCGGTTTTTAACGTATAAATAGAAAGTGATTTTGATTCTATTATCCAGAAAGTTCATACCGACTTTTAAGGAAGATTCCAAGGCAACAGTTTTCTATGCCGATATATATTTATTCAATTATGTATGCACCGTTTTGTTCCATAATCTTTCACCATTTTTCACAACTTCAAGATTCCATCCATCCTGAACTCCTCAAGTTTTTCGTCAAAGAACTCACAAAATCGGTATAAACTTTCCGGAGAACCCAATATTTTGTATATTTCTTCAATTTTCTTTACTCAATAATGTATCGTTCGTGATGACTTCTAATATTTACTTACCTTTTGAACAGCCTCGTAAAAACCCCACTGCAAACCGTACGAACTTTCTAACTAACTCAATATATATATATAGAATTATATATGCGGTAAGTCGCAAGGCTCTGAATGAGTACTTATTACTGCTGGATTTCGGACAAATGAATCCAAAATGAAGAATGCAGAACAAGCAGAACAAGCAGAACATTAAGAATTCCAGCATTCAGTAATGATACTTAAATTTCAGATGAAATCGAAAGGCTGAGCTGGTATATTCGTACTTAATTAATGATATAATTACGAGTCTCCGGTTACTATATAGACGTATAACATAAAGCGAGTGTAATGCGCAGATTTATCGGTAAGGCTCTTCCTAAATACAGGGTTAATAACAATCGAAACTGTACAACTGCCTTCGACGCATGTTTCGTCGGGAATGAAATGGTGCGTAATTACGTACATCTAATAAGCGCGTGTTGAAATAAATAGGAACATTCTTGAGATGTATAACGATTTTTTGTCGATTTTAATATTTATTATTAATACGGAAATTGAATCAACTGCGTATGGAAAGTATTGTTAAAATTATGTTACGAACAATAATGGACCAATAATATTAGTTATTAGTAGAGGTAACAGTTTTCGACACGTGGATCTTTTGCGAGATAATGTCCGAGTTAATGTGACACATATACATTGCAACGTAGCGATTGATGTTCGAATATACGTTCCAGGTATTTGTTAGTATGTCACTTCTCAGTGTACATGATAATAAAAATTTTATACATTTATGGGTAGCAATAATATATTTTATTTTCTATAAAACTGATGGCAATGTAACAAATATCCATTATGCACGTTGGAATGATTATTTCTATCAAATGATATAATTACAGTGGAGCCTACCGTGTCCGAACTTAAGTGTTCGGATAACAGAACGTTCGGATGTTAGGGTATTCGGATACGGGAGGCTTTACTGTACTATGGAATGAGAGACGTGTATTAATACATAATATAATCTATGGATTATATTATATTAATATTACATAATTCTGGCAGTAGTGTCTCTACATTTCTATGCAATAACAATAATTCAGGTTAATTATAATTGACGAGTGTAACTTATATTTAAAGTAATTCGAATGGCTTCAGTCTCCTTTTAAAGATCACTGTTCGAAATGAATCGATTACCTTCCGAATTCTTGCCAGAGTATCGGTATTTGCATTTACCGAAAGCACCTGATTGACAAACAAGAAACACATATTTCATTAGAAATATGTTTCCCACGCCTGATATATATTTCATTCGAGTTTTCGTAATATTAATATTAACACCGGAACTACCGATCATGTATTCAGCTCTATTTACATATTCACGTATACGTCCTAAAGAAAAAGAAAAGAATCGTGATCGAATTCAATTACATTCATTATGCAACACGAGCTGCAAGATATCTCAGAAAATGGAACTTTATCAATTCGAACATATTTATTCTGAATGAATAACGTTCACAGTTTGATTTGATTTTACATGACTTCAGTAGTTCGTGTTAACATTAGTAGCATTCAATGCGAATAAATGGAATTCTATTATCGAGTGTTACATATTGTAAACAAACAGTATACCTTTGTGATCTTGTGGATTGCGCATGGAATGCGGTAAAGGTGTATAGTTGACGTTGAAGTAAATATCATCGAACTCGTCAGTCTGCCGTTGACATGCGTACTGCGATGATAGTCCCGGTACGAGTTTAATTGTTCTTGAATACTTCCCTCGACATTCCGCGTCAACTCTTTCTTGCCGTGTCACACGTCGCGAATCAAGGAAACGAAGGGACGAAGGTAAAATGTATATCGCGTAAAGTCTGTAACGCTCGTAATCTTCATCATCGGTTGACGTCGGATTGGTTAATTGATCTGGACAACCTGGATTCCCAAGAAGACTCACGTATACAATGTTCGGACAACACTGTTGTATCCTTTTCAGTGTGCTGTCTATGTCAGATAACTAAACAATGATAGATTGCAGTGAATAAGATAAAAGTATCGTGACTTTGGAAATGATTTTATTGGTCAAATACTTTACATCTAAACAATTCCGAATAATTCGCGATTGACTAATCGTAGAACGTGATACTTGTACAACACGGTTTCGATATAACATGGTACACACATTGTGGCGATCCTCGTATAACGCGGCACTTGTACAATGCGATTTATATATAACACGTTTATGGAATCCGAGACTGACTGGCATAATGTGATTTTTCTAATGCGACTTTTTTGTGGAAAGTAATTAACGGGTTATACGAGGGTTACCCGTGTGTACGGTAGACTCCCTCTTATCCGGTCTCGATGTAACGAGCTTCAGTTTTAATCAGATATATTTTCGGGATGATCTTTTTCCGCGAATTAAAATTGCAATTCTGGAATTAATTACCAATTCGAGGAAAAAGTGCGGTGCACTGTATTCGAAGATTAATTATACGAGGACGAATATTAATTATCGTTCTGGAAGCTCTCGAAGTTATATTTCAGAATTGAGATAAAAAAGCGAATGAAAAGTACTGATTTCTTTAATGAAATAAATCAATGTTTAGTCAATATTTATATGCAATATATATACAGGCATTCGCTTATCCGGCCTAAGCTCCGGTTAATCGGGAGTCCACTGTAATATTTTCAAGTATTAAAGCCCACGAAATTTTTCTAGGATCACGTAATTAACCACGAATTAATACATTTTTGTATAATTTGTGATTTTTAATTTTTAGAGGGTCGTGCACTTTAATATTTATATGAGTCTGTAGTTTGAATTCCTTTAGCTGGCCGAATTATACCGGAAGCAGATCTTTCGTATGTTTACTGTCTCATTAATTACAGTCATTAATTACACGTAAATGAACAATTACGATTTCTCGAATTAATTGACAGTTCACTTGTACGGAAATCGTGAGGTAAACGACCTCTTGATATTCAATCCATTTAAGTGTTTATTACGTGAGATAACCGAATCTGTGCGTTTCATTCGCACACGCAAAAGTCTGAATTTCCGTCTTCTTTGAAATATCTTATTTTAGAAACGACACAAGTTAAACCTCCTTTTTCATTAATATTCCAGCAAAACAAAGTTCCCGATTTCGATTTAAATTGAACATCTTTGTAAATAAAATATTGAAATACGAAATTAATCGATACATAATTCATTCAATTAAGCATTGAGTAATTAAGTATTAACACTGTCTGTCCAGTGAAATGACATTTACCTATTATCCCATAATTTACTCAGAATCTAATGATTTCTTATATTGCAATTACATCTGCTTACTATTTGTTGAGAATGAGCTTTCTTGATGAATTGATTAACGATAATTAATAATGAATTATGTTTAATTTGTCACTTTTAAATTGAAATTCATTTTATAACACGACGATAAGCGTTTCTAGTGTTAGAGTTCTAATCTCGAATTCTTAGTGTTTATTGTTCTAATGCTGAACAACGAAAAACGAACCTTGTTATTGTTCACACTCAGAGTGTTCAGAGTTGGTACATGAGGTAACGTTTTAAGATCACGAAGGCAATTGTTATCGAGTATCAATTCCTGGAGATGCAGGAAATCTTTGATGGCGGTAATCGAGGTTAACTCGTTATAAGAGAGATCTAAACTCGTACAATTGTTACCCGCAACGCCAACTAATCCAGCAGGAACTTTATCTGCTCTCTGCCCAGTGTACCAAACCTAGATCATGAAATATATTATAAATCTTGTCACACCAAGGCTAGTAGTTCTTCGGAATGGTTCGTGGGATTTCAAGTGATCTTGCTTTTATAATATTAGAACGATTACCCGTCCAAAGCGAACTGTTAATGCACTTCTATTAAAGTCTTGCTGCTTCTCTGCCGCCATGTTGGACACAATATGAGATGTATCGTAAATATGGATGATAATAGTTATCTTGTGAAAGAATATAAAGTGTACGATACTTTTTAAACTTAAAATATCTACAACCGTGGCTCGTTGGTCTAGGGGTATGATTCTCGCTTAGGGTGCGAGAGGTCCCGGGTTCAAATCCCGGACGAGCCCAATTTTTTTAGTTCTTGCTAAAAGAATTGCGTTGACATTGAAATATATACAACGCTGTTACGTAACTAGATTTTATACTGCTTTTAGTTTTAATGTATTCAACATTAAATCATATATTTAAAGACTAGCACGCATTACTGCGTACCAATAACGGAGGATGACATAATAATTAGAGATGGTTTGAGAGATTTGTGATGTAATAAATATATTTGTACAAGCAATTCATCATAAAATATGGAGTTTCGATATGTACAATTTCAGTAGAGTATAATAACTTGTAAAAAAATCATTTACAATTATTGCACAGCATTCACATTCCGTAATAATTTTGTGTTATTACTTATAATATGAATCCATTTAAACCATTGTTTGATTTTTTAATAGGTTTACATATCATATTCTTAGTTCCCGACCTACTGGCAGAGCTTTTCGTAAAAGGCGTTCGCCTTCCAACTCTCCTAGTTTTTGATTTCGGCGAGGAAATTACCTTTTCTGGATTCCGAATATCCTCCGTTTCACTAAAATTAATAAATTAATCAATTGATTTCACTTGCGTCAATATTTCTCGGTGAAATTGAGGGGGTTTTTAAGGACGCGGAATTACCGAAGTTCTTTAAAAAAATAGGACGCGGTTGTAAGTCAAAACGAACAATACATTATTGAATAAAGAAAATTTTGCAAATATAGCAAATCGAATAAAAATCGCTTTTTTTCACGCGTTAAAACCGCGCGAAATTATTGGCCAATCTTATCCATTGCTATTACAACACCCAGATTTATGGTTGTCTTACATTTGTGAAACCTATAGCTTCCAAACAGTTTAGTTCTTAAGATTAGTTCATATTGTCACTAAATAATCTATACCTCTTGGCGTTGGAAGAGATATCATGGTTCAACTCCGTAGAGGAATGACTTATATCAAGGGTATTAGAAAAATTGACGAGTGCTTGAAATGTGTTGGTATAATCAACAGTTTCTGGGAGCGCAAAGCATGTCTTAAGCTGATCCTCGTGAAATGGCATTGTTTCAATATTGCCTGCATTAAACAACATGGTGATATTGAAGTCGTATATAATGAAATTATTATCAGTATTATAATACAGTGTTATTAAATAATACTTCGTAATAATTCAGCTCCTCCTGCTTTATATTCAGCAATTTCCTCATCTTTCTTTCGTACTAAATCTAATAAAAATGTATGTTGACGCATGAGTTCCATGGATGCCAAGCATATAGGTTTCGTTACGATTTCCCAGAGCTGTGTAGGATTTCCTTTTGATAAATTAATAGCAAATTTCATTCGAATATTTTCAATTGTAGCATTTAATATTATTTCCTCTATCGATGATTTAACGATATGTCCTGGAATATCCTTTAACATATTCTGAACAATGTCCAAATAATTTAAAGCATCGACGCTTAGAAGAGGATTTAGTTTCTAGAACACGATACATTTATATCATTTAAAGTCAGTTAAATGAAAGTAAATTAAATCATTTTAATAATATGAATCATTAAGATGTTACTTAAAGTGATATAATCGCGAAACTTAACGACTTAACGCGCCCTTTTTTCGGGCACAAATATTTAGAAAATGCCACCCAGTTTGTCTAAAAGATTTTGGTGGTTTTGGAGATCCAGGTTTTTTAGAAGAACTATATTTTCTAATTAAAATATTTGTATTACTTTATAATGGCGATGGACGTGACGTACACGTCGCTGAATATTTTTAGGATGGTTTGGCGTGGACGTGACATACACGTCGTTGCACGTTAAGTGGTTAAAGTATCTGCTTTCCATTAAATTATGAAAGATTGGGAAGTACCTGACATTTCTGTAAAATGCTTTCCTTCGTCAAAGTTTCAAGCCAAACTTCGATTAAATTCGTCAAGGAAATCTCATACATGTCGTCTTTCTTTATGACGGAAATCATGTAGACATCGTTCTCTATTTTAACGTGTTTCCACGCTCTTCCTTGCTCACGTCCATTAAAAAACATGATTTATATTAGTTGTTTATAAACGCAATAAATAATGAAATATTTAATATCGCAGAAGATTGGAAGTGGAATCTCTCGAAATCATATCCACATCGTTCTCTATTTTAATGTGTTCCCACGCTCCTCCTTGCTCACATCCATGATTTATATACTGATATACTTTATATACTTTGTAGTTTATGAACTCAATTAATAATGAAATATTTAATATCGCAGAAAATTGGAAGTGGAATCTTTCGAAATCATATCCACATCGTTCGCTATTTTAATGTGTTTCCACACTCTTCCGTGCTCACGTCCATTAAAAAACATGATTTATATGGTTTGTAGTTTATGAACTCAATAAATAATTAAACATTAATCGCATAATTTAATAATATCTTAAGTTTCAGACAAAGTTAATGGGACTTGTATATTAAATTATTAATTTTTTTTAGGGTAGCCATTACCACAGCGAGAACATGGGTTCATCACATCTTTCGTCGGGACGCCTCCCATCGAAGAAGATAAAGGAACGAAGTGTACATTTATTGTATATATTTATATATTTATATTTGTTATATTTATTATATTATTATGCTTATAAGTGTACAATATTGTATGATTAATGTTGTACTTCATGAAATTTACAATTTCAATAAAAAGCTTTATTAATAATTTACGGTGTTACCTTTTATATTCCCTCGACATACCCAATATCGAAAATCACGTATACCTTAAAAATTTGCGCGAATGGGTGGGAAAAAGGCGGGAAATGGGTGGGGAAAAAGGCGGGCAATTCCAAGAAATGACGTCAAATTCCTGGAATTGTGCGAATCGAATACCTCCTTGCACATCATGTACTCCTGATACATTTCCTCGATTTTACAGCAAAATTTCGGAATTTCCGAGAATTTCGCGGATTCCAAGAATCGACTCGCGTTTCCGAGAATTTCGCGGATTCCAAGAATCGATTCGCGGTTCCGAGAATTTCGCGGATTCCAAGAATCGATTCGCGGTTCCGAGAATTTCGCGGATTCCAAGAAATGACGTCAAATTCCGAGAATTGTGCGAATCGAATACCTCCTCGCACATCATGTACTCCTGATACATTTCCTCGATTTTACGGCAAAATTTCAGAATTCCGAAAATTTCGCGGATTCCGAGAATTTCGCGGATTCCAAGAAATGACGTCAAATTCCGAGAATTTCTCAAATTCCAAGAAATGACGTCAAATTCCGAGACTTTCGCGGATTCCAAGAAATGACGTCAAATTCCAAGAATTGTGCGAATCGAATACCTCCTCGCATATCATGTTCTCCTGATACATTTGCTCAAATTTACGGCAAAATTTCATAATCCAGCCGAGTAGTTCCGAGAATTTCGCGGATTCCAAGAAATGACGTCAAATTCCGAGAATTTCTCAAATTCCAAGAAATGACGTCAAATTCTGAGAATTTCGCTGATTCCAAGAAATGACGTCAAATTCCAAGAATTGTGCGAATCGAATACCTCCTCGCATATCATGTTCTCCTGATACATTTGCTCAAATTTTCGGCAAAATTTCAGAATCCAGCCGAGTAGTTCCGAGAATTTCGCGGATTCCAAGAAATGACGTCAAATTCCGAGAATTTCTCAAATTCCAAGAAATGACGTCAAATTCTGAGAATTTCGCTGATTCCAAGAAATGACGTCAAATTCCAAGAATTGTGCGAATCGAATACCTCCTCGCATATCATGTTCTCCTGATACATTTGCTCAAATTTTCGGCAAAATTTCAGAATCCAGCCGAGTAGTTCCGAGAATTTCGCGGATTCCAAGAAATGACGTCAAATTCCGAGAATTTCTCAAATTCCAAGAAATGACGTCAAATTCCGAGAATTTCGCGGATTCCAAGAAATGACGTCAAATTCCAAGAATCGTGCGAATCGAATACCTCCTCGCATATCATGTTCTCCTGATACATTTGCTCAAATTTTCGGCAAAATTTCAGAATCTAGCCGAGTAGTTCCGAGAATTTCTCAAATTCCAAGAAATGACGTCAAATTCCGAGAATTTCTCAAATTCCAAGAAATGACGTCAAATTCCGAGAATTTCGCGGATTCCAAGAAATGACGTCAAATTCCGAGAATTGTGCGAATCGAATACCTCCTCGCACATCATGTACTCCTGATACATTTCTTCGATTTTACAGCAAAATTTCAGAATTTCCGAGAATTTCGCGGATTCCAAGAATCGACTCGCGGTTCCGAGAATTTCGCGGATTCCAAGAATCGACTCGCGGTTCCGAGAATTTCGCGGATTCCAAGAATCGACTCGCGGTTCCGAGAATTTCGCGGATTCCAAGAAATGACGTCAAATTCCTGGAATTGTGCGAATCCAATACCTCCTCGCACATCATGTTCTCCTGATACATTTTCCTGATTTTGGGCAAGAAATTTCCGAGAATGGGTGTCAAAAAGGCGGCAAATGGGTGGCAAAAAGGTGGGAAATGGGCGGGGAAAAGGCGGGCAATGGGCGGGCAATTGGGCGGGCATTTCTAAGAAATGACGTCATATTCCTGGAATTCTGCGGAATCGAATACCTCCTCGCACATCATGTTCTCCTGATAGATACATTTTCCGGAGTTTGGGCAAGGAATTTCCGAGATTGGGTGGCAAAAAGGCGGGTAATGGGAGGCAAAGAGGCGGCAAATGGGTGGCAAAAAGGCGGGAAATGGGCGGTAAAAAGGCGGGCAATGGGCGGGCAATTGGGCGGGCATTTCCAAGAAATGACGTCAAATTCCTGGAATTCTGCGGAATCAAACACCTCCTCGCACATCATGTTCTAATACCATTTCGCATAATTCGAATGGTGATTTTCGGGGAAATAAAGATACAATGATATTTCTTAAACGTGGTATTTATTGAAAAAAATATACATCGCTATTTTACAGCAATGATATGTGTATGCGGTACACATATATACAGATACATAATAAATATTATACAAATATATACGATATATTATATATTATATAAATCATATGCGATTGCCTTAAATATTCGTAATAAAACTATTCCTTTTTCATCCTGATGGCTTCGAGTGTCCTGCAAGCTGCTCCTGCGTTTTTTAAAAACAAACGAAACAATGATTAGATGATTACAGCACAGACGTGATATACTCAAAAATGACCGGCGGTAAAAATCCATGCAACAAAAGGTGCCCCTGCAGAAATAAATTGCGAAGGAATGCATCCTTACTATACTGCTACAAACAAATGCAAATGCATTACGTGCATCTAACTACCTGGAATATCTACTAATATATTACTCACAGATGTAAATGATTTTGAAAAACAACACTGTCCAACACAAAAAAGGTTGTAACAACCACATGTGATCCTTATAGATGTTCTATTACTTGCAAAATATTCTGTGGACTTTTGCGAACAAAATGATATGAATTACATTTGCAATATTAATTCGCAAATATGTTTAAATATTAGTTGGAAAAACAATGTCATGTTTTATTTTTGTGTCTTCAGGAGTAAAAATATGAAAAGAACAGCTATTTTACCAAAAATGGTTACCGGGCTCTAGAACTCGGTAACTCTGGAATTACAGATTGCATTGCGTGCTTGTTCTATTTATATATCTCGCGGTACTAAAATAATGTTTGTGTTATGTATACATTCGTATGCGTGTTTCTATGTTTGTCACATATAAAATGTAAATATATACATTATCGATGAAGAAAGCGGTGTAAACAATCAAATATTTGCGTGCATTTTCTGTAGCAAGAAAGACTACGCAAGATTGTAAATTAATGTAGTTATCAATATGGACGATGAAACATTGAACAGGTAATCTTTACTTGCATCTTTTAAACCGCACTCGTCTCGTTCGCATCTTATAATGTTACAATATCGTTGACAGTGTAAATATACAAGTAATTTCATTGCCAAATATCTTTAGAAACAATGGACTTGCTTGTTTAGACTTGCCGTTGAAGCTTTAATGGAAGAAGCAAAAGTTGGTGCGAGAAGAGCGGAACTGATGGGTCCGACTGGGTGGATAAAACCAAAAGAATCAATTAATAAAAGATTCCTTCATTCTACGCTGCGGAATGCAGTTCTTTCAAACAAACGTAGACTATTAAAGAAGGAAAAAAGCGTGGGAACAGAATTGCATAAATCGGAGCGTGATAAGAAATTATAGAATTTTCATATGTATTGCAAAGTTTGAATATATCGTGGAAAAATAGATGAGCTTTCAGAAAAATTCATTGTCTCAACAAGTTCATAATACATACTTACTATCAGTTGAAGCACATCAATTTAACAATAATATATTTAACATTTTATGCACTTACATTATTTATTTATTTATTAGAGTATAATGACTGCTGAAGATTTGTAAATCTTGAATTCCTGTATAAAAATATAAATAAACCTTATGCCAATGAAGAGTGAATATGATTTCTCTTGCAACACGGTCTACGAATCGTGCCAATTTTTTTTCCCACTCTTGTTAATGTTTTTATTATGATGAATATGATAAAAAAACGAGAGATTTGGAAAAAGAGAGTTAGTCTAAACGAGGATCACGTTCGTAAATTACTTTGGAAAAACATAGAAAATAATGAATTCCTTGTAGTTATAACTGTTTTGTATTTACTCTGTAAGAGTGCAATGTTTTTTGCGCATTTTATCATATATTTGTAATCACGATCGATTATAAATCGTATAGAAAGCAATTATACCGAAATCAATTCGCGGCAAACCAAATCGTCGTGAGACATACTTATTAAACCTCTGCACACGAACGGCGAGAGGCGGCATTAAAATTTACTCCGCTTACTTTTTGTTATTGAATTTTAAATGATCAACAACTGGGGTAAATCTTAATGTCGTCTCTTTAATCGCCATTCGAGTTGTCGCGATAAACTGTGCGACGACTGAGCGTCGTCGCGAAGTGCAAAGGGTTGATACATTTCTGTTTCCGTTCATAATTAATAATCTCGTCACAATCGTAACAGTCTGTTACAACTATTTACAGTTTGTATAATATGTATTATTCTATTATTTTGTTGATAATCCGACAAATAATAACAATTCAAGAAGAATAGCAATCAATTTAAAGAGCACCAATACCTTGAAATATATTTTTAACAAATACGTACCAAAGAATAGCTATACAGAGGTCTAATTATAAAATTAGTTATAATATTAAAACATTTTGCATTGATGGGTTGCACATAAAACTTTATGGCGTTATTTGATAATCTTCGTATACTAAAAACTAACGTGATCACATTATAATAATATGATGCCTTGATAATATTTGAGCCATTTATTTTGAAGGAAGTCTAAGTCCATTTTTCGATGAAAATCAAGTTAACGTTTATAATGGTATAAAGTAACTTTGTAAAACTAATATAAACGTTAACCTGTTTTATTCAAGAAACGGACTTATGCCAGTTTCAAAATAAACAGCTCAATAATAGGTTTGACTATTGTTAATGTTTTTTAACGAACAGTAAATTATATCTAGGTTTGTATAATATTCATCCAATATACTTAATCTATTATTCAACCGCATAGCTGTCCACCACTGGATCGATATTTAAATCTTCACCCTCGAAAGGCGACTCTCAGTCGCCACCCACTTTCTTGCGGTAACTCGAGTGACTGTCGAGAAGCGGCATTAAAGTTTACTCCACTTATTTTTTGCGATTGAATTTTCAATCACCGACAACTGAAGTAAATGTTCATGTCGTCTCTTGATCGATCTTCGAATTGTCACGATAAACTGAGCGGCGACTGAGAGTCGCCTCCGAGTGCAAAGAGTTAATCAATCGCATTGCAACTCTATGAGGATGCTGACTGCATTTAACACATTTATTACACATACACTCGTGATAAGACAGATATGAAGTGAATATTACATTATCTGTTAATATAACTGTGTGTAAACACATTTTTTATGTAAATAAAAGAATCTAAATGTTTACTATGATTTCAATTTCCAATCATCACGTACTGCAAAAGTAAAGATAATCATGATCTAATTACTGTAAGAGATTACAGATCATAAGCTAAAATGGACGACGAGCTGTTCAAAGGAATAATTATATAAAAATGATGCTTGATCGTTTAACCTCACACTGAATATTCTGTATACACTTTTCTTTGCTCATCTTTTTAGGTGACGACTACTGCGCGACATTATTTATAAAGCAGCGATATGAACATTTCATAAAATCTTTCAAAAAATCGGTTGTTTCAGTAATATTGTAGATGCTTCTCAATAGAATATAACAAAGAATTACACAGACGCACCGATTACTATGTTAACTACATTATGACAGTACACTTTTTTATACGATTAATACGAACTTCTGTTACATTAATGATATAGTGTTTCACTGATTATGTATCATAATCTTTAAAATGGTCACAAGTATGTTGCAAAAGATTGAGATGTGATCTTTGTACTTCGTGTGCAATTACAGCATGTGTGCCAAAGTAACGGGTGATTGGTAAAACGGTAATTTAAAAACGCCATTACGGTAAACAAATGAAGATTATTTTCGAAGAATATCAATTTGTAGAACTTTTGTGAACTAAGTTTTGGTTTGTAGAAGCGTCAACTTTAACACTTTTCACTCGACAGGCGACTATCAATCACCATGCAGCTTATTACGGCAATTTGAGAGGCGCCGCTTAGTCGCCACTGAGTTTGTTGCGGTAGTCTAGAGGCGATTCTCAGTCGCCATTCAGTTTATCGCGGTATTCTAGCGGCGATTCTCAGTTGCCACTCAGTTTATTCCGGCAACTGAGGGTCGTCTCTCGAGTGCAAAGTTGACGGAAAGTTTAAGTTTTCAGTTTTGTAATCTTTCGAAAGAACTTTTCCAAATCCCCCGTTTCAAAGGCATACAGTTGATTTGCCGTGCAATATCAATATACAATATTTATCCATCTATAGGATCGTCCAAATATTGAAATATCGTTTCAAAATCGTAGAATATAAGAACAATTCATTTTAAGAAATCTGTTTGTACCTTCGATATTAAATGTGCTATAAATAAATTTTGCGCTCATTTTAAGATAGTCGCATCTGAGTATATGTTTACAAATCGTTTATAAAAATGTTTGCAACTATAGAAACATTCGAATTTCTTTCGAATTCAGGAGAAAATCATTTTGCATTGTTGATTATTACTAATACAACCCGGATATGATTGCGTTTACAAACAACTAGTTATTATGTGGATCCATTTTTCTGACTTTGAAGCTTTTTCTTTTCGAGAAACAAATTCTTCATATCAGTTAATGCTCTTTCTATCTGTTCTGCAAATCTGGCAGCATCCTGAAACAAATGTGAACACAACAATATGAAACATTAGTTCGAACTTAATCCAATGATTTCAATCAAAGCTTGATCTTTTTCAGGACAAATGTGAGAAGTGCTTTTGCTTGAAAATAAAGCATAAGTTTTAATAAATTCCATTGATATCACCATCTATGACAATTATTAGAATACTATTAGGTCATCCGAATAAATAATGTCGTTCTTGGATTCTAATTCTCAGAGCATATGTTTTTCAAATGAAAAATATTTTAAAATTATTTAAAAAAATACTTTTTACGTGATAATATGAACGTTTATCGAAGGTAAATAAGAAACGACATTACTTAAGGGATGAAATAATATTACGAGAGTTCTTCGCATAAAATATAAACAGAAGCCATTCTTACTGTTTTCGGAGAACTGTGTTTGCTTGATATGTGAAAAAATAGAAGATCTTCTCCAGCAATAATATAAGAAACCCCGTAACCATCATCGGCAACAGGTCCGAAACCACCTCCCGCGGAAATACAGTTTGGATGTTTTTTCAAATCCAATAACGCTGTTTGACCATGTGGAGTTTGAGAGGTAGATAATCTCCAAGGCTCACTTAATACTTCCTGAAATAAGCTGACAATAAACTACCAATTAACATTAACTTACTAATAGTACATTACCTTTAAAAATGGAGAATCTACTTCCAAATATTTTGATACTACATATAAACAAAATAGATGTCTATCTATTCCCTTTCCGCACATGGCATCTTGGTAGCCCTTCTGATGTTGTTTTGCACCAGCCATTAATAACTTGTGCCTAAGATCTACCTATATTAGGAAACATAACATTTACAAATACAGATAGAAAAATTCGCGACTATAGAAGTCGTATTCAATTATGATATTGGTTTGTCCGGAAAGTTCTTGACGATTTTTAAGGAAAATTCAAAGGCAACATTTTTATATGGCGATATATAATTATTCGATTATGTATGCACCGTTTCGTTCCATAACTTTATTTTATTTTTAAAGCAAACTGAAGATTCCGTCCTCCCAGAACTTCTCAAGTTTTCTCTCAAAAGCTACTGAAAATCGGCATGAATTTTCTGGTCAATTCAATTGTTAAGGATTTATTCTTACTGTTGCATTCTTATCTTCCATTGCTTTTACCCATTCCGCAGATTCAATGGTACATGGTCGGACTGTTTCCGTCCTACCTTCTCGGAATAATCTAGTCATAGAAGCTTCATATGTCAGATTGAATTTTCCAGCATCACGATAATATGCTAATTGAAGTGCCATTTGAATATAAGCATCTGGGGACATAGCACTAGCTTTCATGAATCCCTTGCCATAAGAATTATGCACGTAAATGCGTAATTCGACATCGTTCAATAAGTTTCCAACAACCTAGAACGAATTAATATTGTTAGTATATGTGCTGGCAAGTTAAACCTTTGCGCTCAAGAAGCGACTCTCAGTAACCACTCATTATTAAATATAATAATATATCGCGTCTCAATCGCTACTAGAGTTGTCGCAAGAAATTGAGTGGCGACTGAGAATCGCCTCCGAGTGCGAAGGGATAACAGACGCATTATCTGGTTTTATATGTAATTTAATTTAATACCTGGTGCGATTGTTCAATAGATAATATACAGTTTGGAGTTAAGTCCCACTGAAGGCGTGTTGGAGACGGAGGTGTAAATTCAGGTGTGCCTATATTGTGTCCATCTTCTTTATATCTAAAGAATATTTCGATATTTCCATTTTAAAAATGTTCATTCCTTTAGTTTCTAATGTTAAAAAACATCTGTATACAAAGATATTTAGCCATGTTCAATTATGTATCGTTCGTAATACAAAGTATTACGAAGCTGCCTAAAAGACTCGAATGTAAGATGCTATTAAATAATATTTTATCTATGTTACTTTATTCTATAGTTATTATTTACCCGTGAAAATTGGATTAAAGTAACTTCATTGTCTTCGAAGAAGTACTTCAAACATTTTACAGCTAATGCAATTGCATTAGCAGTGATTATGATGAAGTAAGAACGCTTATTTGAATTCAATTTAATACAGGAATTTAATTAAAGTAAAAGAATTGTTTGATTTTGGAACTCCCTTGATTGTGTGTTGTTCTAAGAACGTATTTATAAAAATGGTAAATTTCTGTTTATTAAAAAAGTAAGTCCTGTGTTTCATATCCCACCGATAATCCTTACTCGGAGATTTTAATGCTTTCTTGGAGACTTTAATGCTTTCTTAGAGATTGTATGGAGACTTCAATGCTTGGGTGACAAGACTTTTATTTACTTGCTAAGAGAAAGAAACTTAGGAAATAGTGAAGCTACTGATAATACTATATGGTTACTTAGTTACTCTTTGTTAGTGACTTTGTTGAACATAGATAAATAATAAAACTATATTAATAGGGTTATCGGATACGTTTTATACAAAATATTAAATACTTTCGTGACATGAATTATCTACAATGAATGGAATATAAATAGCCATCGAAACATAAGCGAAGAGTATAGAAAAAAATGGATGAGAGCAAGTTAATTGAAGGGTAGAAAGCAAAAGCATCGATCCTTTTATAGAAAAAGTGGATGAAAGGAGAAATTACCCTACTTCCGCATCAGTAGCCATTATGTATTCCCACAGAGTCCCCATCACAGGAGCATCAGCCCTAATAAGCATTTTAAAGACAATTAAGTATATTATACTGAAGAGAGAAGATATTTGACTAGTCCTTAAAGTTAATAGAACTAGAAGTAGACACGTGTGTAAGTAAAACATGAAATTCCTTCCAATGAGAGACCAGGCAGAAGAGGCAGAGCATGTAGTAAAGTAGAGACTCTGTGTCTCAGTGAATACCGCGAATAAAAAATTCTTACTCTCTGCAGTTGACTTCTTCTGACATCACGTACTCCCACATATGCGACATCACTGCTGCATCTGCCCTACTCATTATTTATGGTTACCAAATTTTCAATGTATCGGTGTACATACTATTTTATAAAGTGTCGTACTATCAAAACAACTGTTCGATAACGTAAAAGTACCGTAATCATAATGAATTTTTAACACGTGAATTGAAATCGAAGGTTATTAAGAAACTACTTTTTATGCAGTCTGCACGATTTATTAAATGAACTTACCACGAATGTTCTGCGTTGAAACCGATCTAAAAAGTAGAGATCATTCAACATTAGGACGCGTATTATTTCATTACGTGTACAGTAATGAAGAGAAGTTTCAATATTTACCCTGCCATTGCTTCCTACACACAGAGTGAAAGATTTGTCAAACCATCTATCATATCCTTTACCGTGTAATAGTATTCGCCCAAATTCATCCAACTTTTCGGGATGCCCCTACGAATGAGGAAACACCAATCAGAGATGAATATATCATGCCTGTATAATTATTATTATGACTAACTTACTGGATCATATTCATATGGTTTATCATCCAAAGCAACTACAAATGCCGCTTTCTCAATAAGATCCAAGGAGGCTTTGTTGACACCCTTTGCAAAAAATTCTTGTCTAGCTCGCGCCCATTCTGACCTTTCTCCAGCTGTTAATGCTGCCAGTTTTTCTTCCCCTTCTGATGGTAACGATTTGTCATCCAAGATACGTTGAATTTGACTGTAATTTCAATAATGACTTTAAGGAAATCTTTTTTCACATATAAAAACGATATATGCGTGAGTTTGTTCTTGCGCGAAACATACCATTCTATTTCACATGGCTGTAAAATCCTGTTCTTGTGATAAATAGGAACTTTGAAATATCTACCCTTATGGTATACAACAATATGTTTAGTATCTTGATAGTGTACAATCTTATCTGTTTCAATTCCTGGGATTCTCGTAGTATTAAAGAGTCTTTCATATTGCCAGGAACACAAAGGTACTATACCTTGTACTAGAATCTAAAAGAAAAATTACATGAAAGAGGTATATAAAATGGAACAGCAAAGTTGAATATTAATACAATATTAACCCTTTGCACCCGAAGGGGATTCTCAGTCGCCACTCAGTTTATTGCGGCAACTCGAGCGCCGATGGAGAGGAAACATTAAGATGTTCTCCAGTTACATTTTGTTATTGGGCATTAAATCACCAGCAAACTGGAGTAAATTATGTCGCATCTTAGTCACCACTCGAATTGCCGCAAGAAACTGAGTGGTAACTAAGAGTCGCCTCCCGAGAGCAAAGGGTTAAAAATATAAAAAGATGTTGTTTTCTAACCGGTTCTAATTGCTGACGTTCGATGAGACGTCTGTACTGTAGACAGGAGTGTATAGCACTTGCAGCGCGAGCAGCTTGTACTTTAGTCGGGTACATAAGAATAGCATCGATTCCGTAAAAGTTAGAGTTCACCATAAGCGGTGATCTTCCACGCAGGTAAACATATTCCTCCCACCAATCGGAAACGTAATTACTGGTCCACCAGGATTTCAATATTAAGTAGCGTTGCAGCTTCATCCCAATGCCTTTTTGGAACTCGTTGGCTAGTTTCTCCATGCGAGCATAATTCTCGTCGTCGAGTAATGGCCGAACACTCCGCAGGTACTGTTTAAACGCACAGACTTTGAATCATTCTTGACTACAATAAAAACAAAACAATACGAAGAAAAACAAATGGGACGGAGCATAGGAATGTCTTGGATTCGATGAGAAGTGAGTACTTACTCACGATTAGTATAGAATTATGAAGTATTCTATGATCTAACCCGTCTCATAGTATCTTCTACCGAAGGTAAGGGCAGCCGTGGCAAGGATCCTTGGAAACTGTACAGCATTGGTTTGTGCCATCCGGAGAAGATCTTTACTAGCAGAAACCACACTCTTGTAGTTCTTGAAATAGTAGACCCTTTCCCTCGCGATTCATACATCCATCCTTTGTACATGAGTAATAGTTTTAAAGTGTACCGTAATGTATATATCACTATCAGCCATAGAAAAAGGCCAACTACGAATGATCCTGCTAAGTGGGCTGATACGGAGGATCTATTGATAAAATAAGAAAGCATTAATCAATAAATGAGCCGTTTCTTTTGAAAGTGTCTAAGTCCATGTTTCAAACAAATCAAGATAACGTTTACAATAATTGTAATATTCTCTAAGTCTCTTGATTATGAGGTGGGCAATGCTTTCATGCTTATGTTTCACCATTAAATTAATGATTATATACTTAACTTACCCTGAAAGATATGGTGCAACTTTACCAACAAGGTCATAGGGAACCTTGTAGCCTGCAAAGTGTATAGCAGTCACTATTGCTACAGTAAACCATAAACTTTCTAATGATGCTGGATACACTCCGCTTCTCAAATTGTTCTAAAATATATTCGTCATTTCAATTAGTATCTAACTCACACATACATCAACACGATCGGTTACCAAAAATCTATCGATTTACCTGAAATCTGAAGAATCTCTTCTTCCATGAACGAACCCCCGATTGCCATACCAAATGTAAAACTTCTCTGTCAAAGTTTACGTCTAATCCTTCATGTGTGATGGCGAAACTAAACGCTACGGCCGAATGAGCTTCCGCCATTATATAAATATTCTTATATACCAGCTATGAGTCTGAAACAAGTAATGTTTTACACGTTTATTAATAAACTTCCATCCGTCCTTTTTATAGATTTATCAGCGTAATATCTAATCACGGCAATTGCGGAAATTACATGTAATCTTACTGCCATTATAACGATACAGTGAGACCAAGTGATAATAATGTTATTGCACTTTATTGCAGTCTGACTTAATGTAATTCTTATTGTATATCATTCAATCTTTACAATATTCCACATTTACGAGTACGAGTAAATAGTTACTGCGAGTGTTGTTTATTGGGTCACATAAACAAGTACGTCCCATGAATAGACCAGTAATTATAATACTCTGCATGACGTACGGACTACATGGAATGCAATCTAAACTGTAAGTTGCAAGTAGCTAGCAGCTAGTTATGAACAGAGCATTGTGTGACAGCCAATGTTGGTCCAGTTGACCTTACTTAAAGTCACAATTGCACAGCTCACGCGTGCACGCATGTATGCACAATGCAGTCTAAGCATTACCGAAGTTCATGCACCGAACACACATCGTCATATTTCTAGTCATTCAGAGTACATGTTTAATATTGAAATATCGATTAACAAAAGTGTGACGATAGAAGATTGCGCTGGAATAATTTACTATAATTTGCATACCACGTAACACATAAGTGTTCGAAGCACTATTATTTATCATGACAACTATGCTATTATAGATAACGTGTTATACGTTGTAATTTTCATATGTACTTTATTACGATAAAAAATATGGAACGTGTGTCACTCGGGTATATAGGGGATAATAAGGTGATGGGAATAATATAACTGAAATTATGTTATTACATATTTTCTTATGAACGAACATGGAGGTCTTGGAATACTTTCCTTTCCACGTATTCAGACATATCGGCCATTCTGAGAAATCGATTATCAGAAATGTCTCATGCACCGTCGATTTCGGGCAATTGTTTTTCTACTGAATTTCCAAGTATCAGACTTAAGTTGCACCAAACAATACGTAATACAAGTATAGTAATACGATACAGAATGTAATTTAAGGAGATTAATTAACTGGGAATAATTATGCTATGTTAAAGCCGTTAATAATATTCGGATGATAATCGTACAAGTTAAAGAAGTAAACTAACGTTCCGCGAAATCGTTTCTTAATCTTCGTATATTTGTAATAAATGAAAACGTAATGTAAAGGCTCTGTTTATAAACAAAATTGTGTTTTAATGTTGATATTCGTGATTGTGCTTAACAGAAATATTACCAATAAATTGGAAGTCCCGAACATATTATTTCACAATAAATATATATATTTTCCTCGAATGAAATAGAGTCATTAAAAAATTATCATATATGAATAACAGAATTAATATATTATACTTAGTTTATAAAAGACGTAAGAATTTATATTAGACGTTAAAACTGTACGAACACTGCAAATTAATGCAGTTAAATAAAAAATAAATGTAGTCCACGTGCATATCCGAAAATATACGACGAGAGTGAAGGAATTATTATAAAAATTGCATCTAATTGGAGGTTCGAGCAAATCTATACTCACGTCAATTATATACACTCTTTTTTTGTCACGTTTCACGAAAAATATAAAAGAACAAGCTGCTCAGAATAAATTGTTGCGATTACGTCACAGACGAGAGATGATTCGGCCAGGTAGTACAGTTACCATATGAAGACATCATTTGTAATCTTGGACTTTGGACTGAGGACGCCATCGTTTGCGTTGAAGAGTCGCGACAATTTGTGCAAACATTTTGACGGCCGTTCGACACGTTCGATCTCGAGAAGTTAATAATTAATTGCCATTTATGAATACGGATTTGACTAGAAATGATTTCTAATTAGCACCGAGCAATTAATCGGTTGACGGACTTTGGCAACTGTGTTTTCCTATCCGAATGATTTCATAAAATACAATTACCAATGAATAACAATACAGTACTTTGGTGCTGTATATGGTGGAATAATATAAGTATTGCGAATTCATAGTAACTCGATTAACGTTAACTTTGTATATCTTCAATTATCTGAACTTTAATGATCACTTTCTGCGGAGAACAACGCGCGGAAATACTTATATCGCATATATTAATAAATAACGATACAGGAGAATTGCCGAAACGCAGAATATACTGAATACTGAAAGTACATAAAGTTCGCAATAAACATAACGGGAAATTATCGCGAAAAAGTATGCACGGTACATATGTTTACATTTCCACTTCATGCATATATTATGAATTAAAGTAAGAATTTGTCCTTTAAGAAACATTGAACATTTTATGACCAATATACATGCTGCACTTTTATATATTTCAGTTGTAATTACGTGTAAGCTATTATTTACATATATATTTATAACTATTAGTGTCTGCCAAAATACACTCACGAATAGATGCGAATTAAAAATGGAAAGATAAGATATAAACAATGGAAAACTATAGTAATTATAATGTGATATAATCACTTGTTTCGAAAGATCGAGTATAAGAAGGTTAGATGTTTTAATACTAGACAATAAATTCACTTGTATTTGTATGTTCATGTATGCATCTTTAAAAATAAACATGGATGCCAAGAATAAATTAATCGATATATTTATGTCCATTCTACAGCGTGAACCTTTTGCAGTCGGCTGCAACGTTACTTCTGCTTTAAATATCGAACAGATATTATTAACTCGTTCGTAAATTTCCGCCGTTAATCAGTCTCTGTTCTAAGTGAGTTTATTGGTAACACTGGAATAAGTCTATGTCAGAACTCATTTTAATAATGGGAATTATGTAAACTGCTGATAACCGGAGTTAAGTGAAGGTAGCAGAAATTCCACGTGATTTCATTCAGCATTTCATTTAACATTCTTAACTATTTACAAAAAAAATTACACTAAAATTCTATACCACAGTATTACCACTGGTATGTAGGATATTTATCGAATATTAAATAATATTTTGATATTGGCACTTCCAGTGCATTCTACAAGGAAACTTGTACCTCGTTAATATTTATCTGCCGAATGACGACGTGGAATGCTCGAAAACGAGAATAATTACTGATATTATTTTCAATTCAAATAGCAAGGCATACTGTGAGATCGATTTTGAATAATAAATATTGAATATTACCTATCAAACAGGAAAGAATATTACGTCTCAACCCGGATACAATGATCATCGATAAGCATTAGTACTCTTGACCCTAGTAATCAAAACACGACGAGCGGCATACGATAAGGCAAATTCCGATATACATAAGTACTTATATATATATTAATGAACCACCAATGCTCTTTAAATCTGGCCGAGATAATCAAACGTTACAACACATCATGATAATTGGCGAGACGTGCCTCTTTTTTTTATTCCAATCTACTTGTTCGGATGGACGACCGTCTGTGTTATTCGCGATTTTATGTCGATAACTGTATTCGTTTCTAATCGAAAGTTCAACAATTCCAGTTACTTCTCGCGTGTGACTCAAATGGAATCGATTCCAATATTCAGGGGGTAATCGAATGACCTTTTGAATCACATTGCGAACAACCTGACAGTGAATTATTTAATATTCTTTAGTTTCTTAACTACCACTCATAAGTGTCTGTTCGCCGACAGTATTTTGTAACATCCTCTGCAAGTACAAGTCTTTGGAAACCTAATTTTGTCCGCGAGAAATATTAGTATATTTAAATCAATTTGATCATTGATCTTCGCGAAAAGTTCTTTCTGTAAAGGTGGACAAACTAATAACTACTATTTTCTACTAATATTTATTGTTTACTATTTATTGAGATATATCTGCATTCATCATTGCTTTGCCTTCAAACGTAATATCAGTGTAAAAATAGTAAAAGAGCGATTATTAACTTCGGAAGTTTGAGAATTTCGAATTGTAGAAATAATCACTGGATTCCAAAGTATGAAATGAGAAACGGTAAAGTTAGACTCAAAGTAGCGTTTGGACTTTATTTAACAAATAATTCGCACCTTCATTTACGTAAATATGATCTGTATTTCGAAACGAAGTGATAATGAGCAAAATATAATCTTAGTAAATCTTCCACCGAAACTGCAATCTCATTTAAAGTAAGGTTAAAAGCTGGCACGTGTATATTGTTCGCGGATTCTGATCATTTCCCTTTGTTTTAATTATGTCTGTACTTTGTACGCCGAAATAACAATAAAAGGAAGTTGATTCGATGACGGCCACAGTGAGTGGACAAGTATTTTCCCTTCCAATACATGTTTGGCAGTATATTTCACGGCGCGAATGCAAACAAAATCAAAACGCAAGAACAACTCGTGATATGCGCAGTATTCGTTCCACGTGGTTTCTTTTTGCACGGTTAAAAATCGCCCAAAAGTGATGAACTAATACGAGTGAGAAAAGCCAGCATAGGTTACAAAAATATACCGTGTATAAGAAGAACCGCATAAATCGAGGGAGAGATGTATAACATCTAAAAATACAACAGTTTAAGTGCCCCATGATACATAAATTCTTAACCCTAACGTTAAAAATATTAACAATTTTGCGAATATTAGCGATCTATATATGATTCGTGTTTTAATATTAGAGGAACCGGAATGTAATCAATAATTTATCACATACTTTATGAAACTCCATTTATTGTTTCATATTAAACATTATTCTATTAGATAATTCCCATCGTTATCTATGATCTTACCGACGATCTTCCAATGCCATAATTCCTGTTTTGAAAACATGAAATTTCTAAATGTCGATGCGACAAAATTCTCGGTTCTAGAATTAATTACTTCCCGGTACCCTTAATAATATTGGCATTGAAAGTTATTTATTAATGAATACTATTCGGAATATGCCGTAGAGAGAAGTGTCCTGATTGGAAATAGATGTGTTATTGAACGTTGTTTGTTAAATTTAAGAACGAGGACATTAAATGACCGTGTTTATAATTCCCTGTTATATAGTCTAGACGTATCTAGTAATTTACGTGAGAAGTGCTTCTAACTGAGAAAAACCTACACCTGATTTATCAAGGTCAGCATCCATATCGGTAACGGACGTACATGATCTGTGGCGTAACGGACTTTGACCATACGGACAGCTACTGCGATGGAGATACATAAATTATCTTGGAGGTTCCTAGTCAGTGTAGTAGAATTGTGTTCCATTATTTTAATCGTGCATTGCAAATATCACAGAGATGATCAATAAAACCAACGTTTATGAAACAGATACAAATGCGTTTCATTTATACTCCTTATTTGAGAGAATTTATGAATAGAGGACAAGGATCGAGTGGATGAGACATCACACACACACGGATACACTCAGAGCACACGATTTATATGTATATTTATATATAATAAAGATGAAATTAAAGGAACAGTGAGATAAATGGCGCCCTAAAAACCAAGGCACTATTGTGTTCATTAATTAAGGCCACTTTGTCAACTAAGATAGTATTTGTTGAGTAACTGACTGTTTTATGCTTTAACACTGAAACGTGTACTTTATTGTCAGCGAGATTATCTGCGCAATGGGAGAATGGTATGTTAATTATTTCAAGGATTTATTATTACTTCATGCCTCATGGCAGAAGGATTTTCCCTTGTTTCAGTCTTTGTATCCTAATGGTTTTCAATGCAAAGTAAATTATATAGAGATATAAGTAACCAGCTTATTACGCGGGTGTTAGGTTCCAGAGAAAGGTCGCGTTGCATAAGTGACGCGTTATACGAGAATTATCTGTAGTTGTTGAAAATGGTTTAAAACTCTTAATCATTCAAGTTTGAATATAAAGACTTCTGCGTTAAAAATTGTGTTTTGACTTGCGTTACCAACTTTTTGCTACACCGCGACACTCTCAAGACACCAATTTATCATTATTGTACAAGTTGTTCGCGGTACAGAATCGTAATGTCATAAATTACAAAATATTGATTTAAATATAAACGAATCACATTTGCATCTGCTTTGTAAATGTCGATGAAGTGATTTGCAAGGTTGTTTTTCATCGCCAGAAATGATATACTTTTCAGAAAATGTAAATCTTCGAATTGGCCAACGAAAGTACTACGAAAGTAACGACAAATTTTTATCGAATTATGATTCAGCACTGCTGTGGTGCATTGACTTTTTTTAGTCCAGTGGTGCGCAACTTTTACATAGATTTTATTTTATTATAACAAAGAATGGTAGAAGAAAAGCGCTTGTAATTATTGATAAAAATGATATTGTTGATCGGGTGACTAAAAAAAGGAAAAATATCGAGAACAGAAGTGAAGCTTTCAAAAATAATATTACAGCCAAGCTTGCATTAAACGAGTCTGGAAAATGTGAGTCGAAGTGCGCCGAGTTATTTTAAGAATTAAAAAGATATGAACGGCGCATACTTTTTCTCCTAATACTTAACGAGATATAAGATATGCCCCAATTGAATTTTGCGACATTTTATCTAAATATCTTATCAGATTCATTTCGCAGACACTGCTTATCAATCTCGGACATCTTTTACATGAAATATATATAAAAGATTTAAAGTTCAAGAATTCCCATGTAGCTTCGAAGCTTTATACTTCGAAATAATCGAAGATAATTCTCTTTTGTACTATTCTAGTTATTATAATTCTATAACTTTATTTTATTCGATTTTATATTCTCCACGTTATACTTCGAAAACGTAGAACTATATGAGAATTATATTACAATTTTTGTATATCGTTATAAAAAGTGATAACGTTCACAAAATTATTAATACGTACCCTTTGGACTAACTATTGGATACTAAATTTATGTAATAGATTTTTCAAACAATACACGGTGAATATTTTTAATCAACTTCTTATCAGTTACGTAAGATTTCATTTACGCGGTTTATGTGAGAATATAATGGAATGGTTGAAAACTCAACTCCACAGTGTCGAAGAAAGGTAATTAATCATTATACGACTGTCCTAACTGCTGACATGACAAATTTGGCCATGCTGGCTAATAAATTTTGTAGCCTTTAGTAATACTGTCAGAAATATGTGAGAAATATTTGCATCAGGTGGAATGTTTCTGCGATTAGCAACATCGAGTATCCTAACTTTTCAAATTCATATATTAGAAGATATAAAAGTATGATAAACATTATGTTAAGTATAAAACCCTGTATAATAACTTTCCAATTGTAGCATATAAGGAAAATAATATCGTTATTTCATACGCGATTTTTCAAATAACGTTTTATTCTAATCAATTTATCGAACTTCATTGCATTTAATTAACGTTGCAGCTCGAAGGATAAAGCAAAAACCCCTCGTTTTATTCAATAATTTACAGTAAACATTTCAATATTTACATTTCAATAACGCGTGCATGATGTTAGTAATTATTTATTTAATTACATGATATTAATCTTTACGTGATTATTGGTAATTAGAATAAATGATGTGTGAGAGATTGAAATCGTATAAAATATATTTACGCGTTATTAAATGGGTGGCGAATCTATTTATCCTGTTTATATTATGCCGCGGAATAAATGCATCGATAGTTCATAATCGCACCCGTTGGCCAATCAAAAACTGATGACATCAACAACGCAATAACATCGATAAATTTAACTATCATTGTGCTATGACTGCTAACATCGTTCAGTTTCCTAAATCATGAATAACAACAAAGTTATCCTCGTATATTTCAAATTGAAATGTATGCTTAGCTTTCGGTGACGCATGATTTCCTTTGATTTATTCCATTAATTACATTGCTTTTTATTCCACAACTTCTTAGCTTTCATTTAAATTTATAAATTGTGAGAGTTTCAGGCGCAACCTTTTTCGTACAATAAACATTTAAACATTTACATACAATCAAACCGATTATATAAAGAATGATTTGATTTCTTTCGAACATGTTTCTAAATTTGTCGAATGACAATTTATTAAAACAACATGTACCACGATAATAATTTGTCCAGTTGAATTAATATACGCCAGTTCTTAATGAAATAGTTTTCCTTATATTCTCTCAATTTATAAAAATTATAATATATATAATATATTATATATAATATAATATAATAATATATATATATAATATAATATAATATATTATTTTCATTTCGTACTGTGGTCGTACGTTTAAAGAGTGTTTTGAAAATGTAAGTGTTACAAGATTTTAAAGACTGCACGATACACATATTATTGTCGACTTGCTACGTCCGCCATGTTGCAAATGTTACTGAATTCTTTTGTCTAAAAGAAGAAAGCTGAATAAAAGAGTAGACAGAAGAAAGAACTTCCGGAGAACAAGAAGAAGCGGTTTAAATAGAATATAGTTTGCGGAGCGGACGTCACTCCAGAAATATACGTTCCGTCGAATAAATTCATTTTATTCGAGACTTTAAACTTTGGACCGTCTTTTCTAGAAACCACGTTTTCCAAAATGGCCGAACATCCACGTGTACGCAACTGAAGCGTCACAATTTATAACAGTCTATAAATTTATAGACGATTCTCTATCACATGAACTTTGGGCAGTAACAGAAAAGAACTATAATCTTTGATATAACAAATAAAGAACTATATAATCTTGCCGATGTTTTGAAGACCGAAACTTTCATACGCGCCATTTTATCTTATTTCAAGGACAATATTTTACTGTACTTTTACGTCATAATTATGTTTATCAAAACGTTTGATTCAACTTGTATCGCAGAGCATTCATTTCAAGATTAAATTGAAAAACTATGTGTGCTGAGTGAGTGCAGAGCGATGTGCGCAAGAATTGTTGTTTGGAAAGAGAGAGTCGTGTTGTTTTGTAAGCGTGACGAGGGGAAAACGTGTGTTTTAACTTTTCCTGATACAATATAATTTTGTTTTCTTTTTTAATTATCAATTATTCAGGTAAAATATAGTAATCGTTTTACGCAACTATTCAAACCAATCCGCTAAACCCACGAACGCTACACTGCTGTTTCTTTATACCAGAAAATATACTGCAACTTGAATTTTATATTTTTCGTATTCTTTGGCATTTTTAGAACTTATTACCAAAAAGTTAGCAGAGAAATAATGTAGAAATACCTATTATAATAGTATCCAATTAAAAACATACGATGCGTCGTATAAAAGAATTTATTCTTATGTCTAAAAATTGAGACCACATAAAAACTAGCAATATTTCAGTATAAATGAGCCAAAAAACATGAAGAACTTAATCAAAAATTTAACGCGACGCAATATTGAAATAATTTATATCAGATTTCCGGTATAAATAAGCAATCTACATTTTTAATGTGTAGTGAATGATCCGTGAAAAAATTCCAGTAGACCGATCGTTATAAATATAATTATAATGCAGACCTAAAATAATGTTCTTGGAATGACGAACAAAATAATATTTAATGTATGACAGTAAATTTTGTAATACATATGTTCTGATAACTAACCAATTAGGAGAAAGCTTTCTTTTTGTGATGCACTAAATGTAATGTAAGTCGCGGACAAAGTTTTCCATTTCGCAGTATGTGGATGCTAATGAAAACGCAATAGTTTTTAGATGCAGCGCATTGTTTCCTAATCATGTTTTATTGCGACAATAGCAGTGCAAGGACACAGCGATCACAGTTCCTCGCGTAACATTGAGAATAGGTCATAGATCAAATAAATCCTTTACATTTATTCCCCAACTGATTTAAAATGTATAATTCCATACGTTTGTAATTTAATCGAACAATTTCCTGCGCGGAGGCAACAAACGTATTAATTCCAATTCGAAATCTACATGTTTAAGTATTCAACAGTATGCCAGCGTCAACTACCTCCGCTAATAAAAAACCGTTACGATCGTAGACACAAGAAACCTATCAATGGCCGCCATCGACAGCATTCAAAACGATCTTAATTTAGTGAATAAAAATCTAAATATTTCTACGCATTCCAAGGAGAAGATTTCGAAAGCATTTTTTGTCCTTTCATTAATGAAAATCCTATTTTGATAACAAAACATAAATATTTGTATCCTAAGCTAGTTTTGTTCCTAGTAATATGTCTCTCCTGCTATGGTGAATATTACCTTCGCGTAAAACCTACTTATTACGACACAATGTGGATCAATTATCTCGCTCCCCTTTGCTATGAAGTTGAAAAGCTGATAAGATGTATGAGATACGACATGTGCAAAGTTCGAAAAAGTTAATAACTATGCCGGCCTCATATGATTCATAAGTGTGTACTTCTTGATACGAGTATGCAATGTCTAAACAGTTACTTAACCTCTTGACGCGCGCGTTTTCACCATATCAGTATATTACCCTCAAGTTAATTTGAGCATGCGCATTCAGAGGTTGATAATTAGAAATTCAGGAGGTTTACGAATGCGCGACATTATTGAAAAGAACAGAATACAGTACGTTCTAATAGATCATGAATATTTACAAGCTATACTTTATTTCGCTAGCGATTAGACTTGAAAACTAAGTGACATTTAAAGTAGTAGTTAAACCGCGTTTTAAAGTGACGCAATACATTCCACTCATTCTCAAAAATTAATTTTCAAGTTAAATGTGCCATTGGTATCTTTTTTAGAAAGACAAGCATATTAAACGAGGAACATGAACATTCTTACTATAATTCTTTGTACCCATGTAACGGTGGAATATTGCCGAAGAGTGCAGCGAACGGTGTAAATAATGAAAACGATGTAATTGTGGAATAATGTTGAAGGCAACAAGAGAAATGGACATTCCGAAGTCGTAACCTCGGGCAAGAAAGATACTTGCTCTTTCGTGTAATATCGTAGTAATGGCGTCTAGACTATTTACTTTATGGCCCACTGACCGCACTTGTACACATTTTTTTCCACAATATTAAGCGTAGAATTAAGACGTTGACTACCGGCTCGAGATCCGTGTTATACGATACTTCAGAACTGAAGTAAATTTGAAAATTTACGAATATTAGCGACATATTTAATTCGAGTTTTAGTAATATTCGCATCGTCGGCCACCAGTGGCCCACACGGCAGCCAACGTGTTAATATTAACGATAACGGTACCCGTCGATTTCGAAAGGTTTCAAAGTTTCTGAAAACCTTGCCGTGCCGCAAGCGCTAAAATGGCCACTCGAGGCAAATAAAAATTTGCGCAGTTGCGGGAAAACAAAAAGATATCTCGTATTTGTTGCGAATTAAAGTGTCTGCTTACAAATATTGCAAATTTTAATACATAAATCATTTCATTTCAAATATTAACTCCATAACACACTGCCACTTATGCTGTGGAAGTATCTTCCTAAAAGTTTTGAGTCCATGACTCAAATGCAAATGAAATACAATTATTGTCACTATTTATCAATATTTCTAAGATGCAGGTATATGGTTTGAGAAAACTATCTTAATCCACTAATTTTCCAATGAGTGAAGACAAAGAAATGAAACCTAGTATGACTTCCATTTGCAAAATAGTAATAAAGGTTCTATTCAGGATTTTCTTGAAAGGATAGAAGCCTTATCAGTGTCAATCTTTTGCTAAAAATACTTGAAATTAGATGGAAATGTACTGCAAAACCAAAAAGAAAGCTGATGCGTGACTTTAATCTCTGTGAGAATGAGACAGTTAACTTTCATAGATGAAGAAAGTGCATTATGTGATAAGTGACAATGGAATATGTATTCTATATAATTGTTATATGACATAGAAATATGAAGAAATATAAAGTGAAAACTGTGAATACTTGTGCTGCAATTGTTTTCTAAACAAGCTGGTTCACATATCTATATTATAATAGCTTGGATGAGAAAGAATAATGTATCAAAAACTTATTGAATTCCATGTGTAAAATGAAATTTTGTGTAGTGAAGGGTATTATATAAGTATATGCATGTTATGTATTAATTTTGCATACAGTCTCACAGTACACTGTCCCTGGTGAAATGTAGTGCTGTAAGTTACACTTTCTATGGAATATGGAATAATGTAAAGTGATTTGAAATTGAACAAATAATGAAGTGGCAATTAAGAATGTTCTTAAGTGCTAATGTGAAATTGCAGTACTTTGAATAATTTATGAACGCGTGTTTTGTAATGCATGAGAAAATTCTCTTAAGAAATGTTTCCGAACGTTAGAACATGTGAGTACCGTACGAAGACGAACTTTGTCTAAATCGTAATGAATCTATTCGAAAAAAAACTAATTAAGTAAGCGCGGCAATGAATTGACGAAGATGTCTACATTCATATTTAACGAGCAAAACTTCAAACAATCTCGATATTCTTCTTTCACATTGAATTTGGGACTTCGTGACCTCATATACAACGATATATATAAACGACTAGATCTTTTTTATCTTACCAAGCTTTTATAATAAGTTGAAGGTGACGACGTGGTCGGTGTACCACCCACGATGTTCGGGCGATGTAGGCAAAGTAATGCAATTTATGTAATACTCATAGGAATCACGAAAAAAGATATTTCACTGGCTTCACTTCTTACACACATACGTGGAAATGTAAGTCAAAGGTTATTAGCCTCAAGAAGTGAAACCAGCGTACTGATTGGTTGATAGCGCGGGTGTGCAGCCGCGCCTCCTGCCACACATTTTTCACATAAAACTCGGCTAAAAAATCTATTCAGATCTAATAATAAATATTCACTTTCCATATATATTTATTATCTTAAAAATCTCGTTTTTTAATACTCACTGAGAAATATTAAGCTGAAGTACTGTATTCCGTAACGTAGACGTCTGCAGAAGAAAATGCGAAGTCCTGTTAAACGTTGAAAGAAGCACGAACCGCCGAAGCTCCGTATCGTAACACACTTCTCGTTAAACTGGCGCGTACACGTTCTTTGCCACCATTTCCTTTCAGCGCAACACTATAGACTTCGTACTATCCCACCACTCACTGGCCTTTCTTGTTTTGTATCTTGAATTACAAGGAACAATGTTGAGCAACATTAAATCACAGAATGACAATTTGCGTCTGCCAACCAATTCCGCGGAGAAACAAAAAGACCAAGAAACACTTGCATCTAGTGTCATGTGAATTCTCAATCAATAAAATCATCTTAAAATGTGAGTTGCATAAAAATCTTATACTGCATAAAAATTGTTCGTGTTATAATATTTCCCAGCTAATTGGTTTATCTTGATAAAACCACTAATATAGTTCCTTTTTCTATAACAAAAGGGAACTCAAGTTTCCATCCTTGATATTCGCGAATAATTTCTAGTAAGATTGAAGGATTCACGTTGGTAGCTATTTTCACTGTTTTAAGAATTCGCCTTTATAGAGGGTGCTAGGATTTCTACATCGATCGGTACATTCGGTCTTCAGGTTTCTACTTTACTTTTTAACAAAATCAAGAATAAATATGTCGGCGTGGAGACAAGCAGGATTAAAGTAAGCAATGTTATTATAATAAGTTATTCTGTGCAGATCGCATCTAACAAGTAATATTAATTTCTTATATTCAAGAAGTTATGTAACCCAAGTTCTCATCGTAACCATTAAATTAGTACACACGAATTTCTTAAGAGAGAAATATTATATTTCAGCTACATAAACTATTCCCAAATTGCTGCCAAGCTCGTTAGACAAGCTTTAAAAGCTAATCTCAGGGTGGAAGCTGCTAAACGTGATGAAGCAAATGTAAGGTTCACTCAATGGAAAGATGGAAAACCTATCAGTAAGTATATTCGCGCCAGTATCATACTTTTTCTTATAAGTTTCAAGAACTTGACTTTATTAACGGTTTGAGTGCCACACGGCATTCGCAAAAATCCATGCGAAAAGCTTCGCGCAGCGCGATTGCGCTCGTCGTCTTTCGCGTAATTATATTTCGTTTACTTCCTCTTTACTCATAGATATCGAGTACGTTTACTTCCTTCTCGTCTTTTTTAATGTCAATGATCGCACTTCAAACGATCGTATACAAAAATGATATTAATTAAACGTATGGGTTTTCATTGCCTTTTAACCCTTCGCACTCTGAGGCCATTCTCAGTCGCCACTCAGGTTATTGCGGTAACTCGAGTTGCGATTGTGAGGCAACATTAACATTTTCTCCAGTTATAATTTGTTATTGAACGTTAAATCGGCGACAGCTGGAATAAATATTAATGGCGCCACTCAGTCGCCACTCGAATTCCCGCAGAAAACTGAGTGGCTACTGAGAGTCGTCGACTTTCGAGTGGAAAGGGTTAAAAACTTGAGATAGAAATTTCTTGCCAGATTCGCTGGCATTTTTCGACGTAGAACAGAAGAAGCGCGATCGCAGCGTCTGGCACTTAAACGGTTCAAGAATTCGGGTAAACGATAAACGAATAAATACTGCCATTTTGTCGCGGCGATTCTGATTCACTAAATATTATTCTATAATGGATTTTATTGATTATCTATTGATTATTCAATGGCGTTATATACGATGGACTTTGTTACAGCTGAAAGGCAGTAATCTTAAGGATTCTGTAAGTTCAGTCTTTCACAAAATATGAGTTTGAATTGAACACAGTGACTAATGAATAATTATGTTGTGTGATTTCAATTTTTACATGTTACATTTAGGTTTGTCTTTAACAATAACTTAGCAGTAAAATAATATTACGAATGATATAAGGAACCAAAGTTGAACAAAAGCATTTCCCACCGATTTTCAATGTTAATTAGGGTATTCAACATAATTTTTACCACTTTTTATTTTTCCCTGGAGAGTAAATATAATCTGAATGCTATGTTTGCTTTTTCTTTTCTTATTACTTTATATCAAAAATACTTCTTATATTAATTTTGAAAAGTAAATTCTAAATGTCTGAAAGATTTTTGTTCATAATCTGTTCAGGTTAATCATTTTTAAACTGCGGTATATTTCACGCGTATTTCTCGAGTCTCTGGTTAAGGAAACTAGAAAAATGTCCATGTTTGGAAATCGGGCGAATAACAATCTGTGCGGCGACTCTGATCGTTTAACACGTTCGCACATCATATTCTAATTCACATTTATCAGATTTCAATCGTAAACAAGAACAAATCTGTAATAAACATTGCAGAAATTCGGAAAATAAAGCTTGGCCTGTTATTTCATTTCTCCTCCACGGCGTGATCGCGAACGTGTTAAACAAGCGGCACGCCGATTTCATATATCAAAAAAGATGGCGTCATCGTCAAAGTTTCCTCCTACATAAGAAAGTATTAATAATATACGTTTATTTATAAAATCTGTAACTGTGTATTACACAGTATACACAATGACAATGTCAAGTGATATTTCCCGCATAGCGATGTAACTGGCGAATTTGAATTATTACAAAAAGCCTTGGAATTTACGATTAAGAAGTAAACTAATTTTGAAGACGTCTTTTAATCTCCTCTGTATTAAATGCAGTAATCTGTATTTAGAATGTGTTTAGTGTGTAGCGCACTATAGGTGTGTCATTCTGAATAATAATGTGTGTGTGTTTGTGCGTGTGAAGATATCAGTTCACTTTGATCAAACTGGAAGTTCAAAGGTTTGGTTTGTGTTTACTTTCTTTCTGGTTATTGGTAGAAATAATCCAGAAATAATCGGACATTGTGTAAATGTCGTTATGTTGAAAACTTACAATTCTTTGTTTCAGAGAATGCCTAGATTGCAGCACCATGGATGTTTAGGAGAATTCGTCTGATATATATACATTTATAGAAGTAAATAATGTATGTCGATCCTTGTTTAAAGTAAAAACATTGTTTTTCTCACTATGATTAAAGGCTCCTGAATCTTACCTACCTAAATTGAACTTTTAAAATGTCACCTCACGAACGAACAATGAGCCTTGCAGTGGACTGAAACACATAATGGAATATAAATGTTGTTAGTTAGGTCGTTAAAAAACATCCGTATAAATAACAAGTAATAATGTAGGAATCTATAAGTCTTGAAAGTTACCAATAAATTCGGAAACAAGATCATTGTCGCTATCTCCGCGCATAGATCCCGTGATTTCTTCATCTTCCACCATAGGAAGAAATAGTTGAACAAACTCAGTCGTGTATGGAGGTGCGATTGCTTCTAACACCTAATTGGATGAAAGTTATCTTTATAGTTCGATCAGTCTATTTCCTATTACTGTATTAGGTTGGTACAGAAGTTCGTGCGCTTCTCATTTTATGTTGGATATGCAGAAAACTCCCGTACAACGCGAGTTCCAACAACGCGCTAAAGATATTGCGACGACCTTTTCTATATAACGCGATCTTAGTACACCGCGCTATATAATAAAATTCGGGGATTCCCTGATAACGCGCGACATATTAACCGCGTTATACGGGAGTCTACTGTATCTCGTAACGATTGCTTATAGCTATTTTATTCTTTCTCTATTAATTCGTATTAACACGTTGAGTGCGGCGTTGGTACATGGGGACCTACAGTGGACTTTTCGTTTGGGCACCGTTGGTCCCTGGGGACCGACAGTGGACCGCGCTCAACGTGTTAAATATTTGAAAAAGAAAAACAGCATTCTTCACATTCGACAAAACCGCACGAACTTCTGGAACCCAATAAAAAGCTAGTCCTACCATACCTCGGTAACAAAATATCGAATTAAAGACACATCAGTGTCTCCGCGTTGCCAGCATTGTTTAATGTAACAAACAACAGGCACCACACAGCCTCTGCTTAATAAATTAACCATTCTATCGATTAGCATCTTCTTCATTTCCAGCTACACACAAAGAAAGACACACGCGTGATTGCTATAAATTCAAGCGCGTTTTCTTCGCGTTATAAGATTTAATTACCTGCACAAGTATCTCCAATTCATCTTGTTTGCTCTCAAATAATTGCACCAGAAGCTGTAGTACTTTCGGATGTAGCAGAGAATGGCAAACTACAACTTCATCCAAAAGAGCCAGATGAACTGGACAATGTTCTGTGCACAACTTGAAATACGAGGGCTCTGTGACTGTGCATTCTACCCATCTAATTACACCCACACTTACAACTGGGAACCTATATGCAACCATTAAACCATAAACATTCGGGATTATCTTAGATTAGCAGGTATTTCTATAAATTATACCTTATACATTGATATAAAGTATGCAGTTCAGCTATGAGTTCAGTGGATCCTTTGTTGATGTTACATATGTTATGAACTTTCTCTATCGCTTGAATAGTTGTTTTCAGTTCATCCTTGTTTACTTTACGCGGATGGCCTTTTTTCGGCGAGTTTTCACATACACTTGCAGCATAAGCCAACAGGTAAATATATTTCGATTTATGTTCAGGATTGACCTTCACACCTGGCTTGAAAAGTGCATCAACCAGTAATTCTATAAGAAAACAAGTCGTTTATTATATTGTATCCAACTGAATCTTTCCAACAGTATCCTTGCAGTATAAGGAGATTCAGGCAATTACCCAGGAATTGTGGATTTCTAAGTAATTCTATCGGAGGTGGATCGGCTGCGGAATAATTCCGGAATAATACAGTAATGTCGGCTGGATTTAATGTATTTCGCGACAACATGGACGCCAAGGCTTGGCAAGCGCTCGGACTCCCCGCTGCGCCATTTAAAGCCATTGTTATTGGAGTAACGTCGTGCCGGCTATGAAGTTATGTAAACGGAATCATTATGTTTTGTATAACTGTACAAAAAACTGATAAGGATATGTGACAATATCGTGTGATTCTTACTTTTGTTGTGCACATTTCGTAATTTCTTGAGAGAGTCTTTTCATCATAAACCCACCGCGTGGTTCTTGAGCTAGGATTTGCAATAATACTTGACTATAAACGTACGTATGTTGACCATGGCATACCATTTTCTTTAACATGAAAGAAACAACAAATTAATTACAGTTACTCTTAAATCGAATAATAAAGCAATTAATAAACCAATTCTCTTTGTCCACGATAAATACATTGCCGAATACGTGTAAAAGAAAGTTCACGTAAAAAGAATTTGATTTCAATTTATATTAAATGTTTGACAAAAATTCGGGTGAAAACAGAATTGGGTGTACATTTATCTTGCTTTCCATTAAAGAAACATTATTGTACCAACCGCACATTCCTGTATACTTGATTGCCAGTTTTCTGTGTTCTGTAAAAATCCTGCAATCGCCGTTTTGAGAACTCTCGAAAATACTTCGATTTGTTGTGCTGCTGTTGAGATACTTGTGATTTCGCCTTGAAATCCAGCATCGGATATCAGCTGAAAAGTAGACAGGAATACTGTATAAAGTTAAATTCGGATTGTTATTTGTTTATATATGTACACACAGACCTTTATTGTAAAGTTCAACATTAAACAGTCAGGATATTCCTCAGCCAATCGGTATATAAGAGATCTCCAAGTAGGATGTTGAATCATTTCTGTTAGCCAAGCAGGGGTCTAATTTGATGGGAAATGTTAAAGTTTTTAAAATGATTAATACATTTGATAAGTTTAACACTAGAACTACCAAAGCAGTCAAAACGGCGGGTCCCCGGTTTTAATAAAAACGTTTAAATTCATAACGTTTCGTTTCCTGAGATTTTTCGGCTCTCGTTTATGATAAACATAATTGAATCGATTGATTTATTTTTGCCACCCATTCTCATTTTTAACGAGTATAATTTACGAGTATAATTGAATATATCGTCGGTAGTTCTAGTGTTAATGTATTGGATTGGTCAGAAAGTTCGCGCGATCGCGTCACTACTTTGCGACGAAATGGAATGATTTTTATGAAGCCGTCCGAAAGATACGAAAATATCAATGAAAACGGACAATGCATTATTGAATAAAAAGAATTGAAAGAATATATAATTGAATAAAAATCGCGTTCTATTTATATGTTAAAAACTACGCGAACTTTTCGGCCAACTCAATATATGTGGGAAGGACATACTTCTCCTTCTTCTGTAAAGATTTTATCTGCTTTCTTGGGGTCAAATGTTTTTAATATCATATCTTTCAAATTGTTTTCCACCATTGCCTGTACATCTGTAACTTTTACTCCAGCTAGAATGAGCCATTCTGCGAGAAGATTAGCCATCTGAGCACAGGCAGTATAATTTTTAGATAGCAGTTCTATTACTTGTTCTGGATTGCCACCTGCTTGGAAATACCTATCAAACAAGTGTTAATGCAAACCTTAATTCCAGTTGTTTTAACGACAAGAATTGATGTCACCTAAGTTATACCTCTTAAGTTGTGTAAAAATTCCAGGTTCCATTATGTAATCGGGTGTCTTAAATTTATCTAGGCATTCGTTCAAAACCTCTTGCGGATTGTCGAATGCATCTTCTCCTCCGCCTTCCTCATTCGCACGTCCCATTTCATCCCTCCAACCACCACGATCATCGTCAAAGTCAGACTCCATCTACGCATTGTTAATACACTCCTTTTTCAGACAATATTTTTGTATGCCTTTTTATTAGATACAGCTTTGTAGTTTCATTAATTCAAATATAATAATTTAACAAACACGATTTTAATTCGAAAAACAATACAAAAACTTCGGTAACTCACTTTCATGAAAATGTTTGTTAATGAATTTTACCTCTGCGACAACGATATGTAAATCGAAGAACATAATATATTACACGATGCGTTGTAAAATATACGAGTTACAGAATTATAAAAAAGATTCCAAGAATCATTGGAATTTAATAATTTCATAAGCACTGCTATTAATACAGAGATATATTTGTCTAATTCACCTTAGACTTCTTTGTTTACAGCGTTCCTATATGTTTTTATAAACTTATTCATATGTTTCTATCATTATTTACGAAATATTATTAGTCGAAGTCCGGGACATATTTTTCCACGGCGAGATTTAAGTTCAAAGTATACGAATATTTAGTTAATCTTCTACAAAAACGTGTAATACAGATACTGGCAGTAAAATACAAATCGCGTTACAGTAATGTGTCAGGTTAACAATTAAGAAGCAGTGAGAAAATCAAGAAAATAATACTTGGTTTTATTCTTTAATCCTGTTCTAGTTTAATATCGTATTATATTCGATTATTTTACGTTTTAGAAATACTTACTTTTAACACAACTTTTCACTCCATGCACTGTAAACAATATCAAAGATCTTGAGAGATCTATAAATGCGTGTCATATAAGAATGCATCTGCTTGGTGCATCCCCTATAAAGATGGCGAAAAAAATCACTAACAATGTTTTATCACAGTGATCGCAGAATCGCGACCGTGATTTTAAATGAATTTACTCATTGTGATCGTAATTCGTGATCATTAAAAAGAAACATTCAATATATTTGCAAATGAATTACTTTACTACTTGTATTTTTAAAAATCAGTAGAAAAAAGAAGTTACACGTGAATTTTCGTGACGTGCCTCTGTTCTTAGTTCCCTACCAATCAGAAACGATTACGAAAAAACACGATCACTGTGAAAAATCACCGTGAATAGGAACGAATGTGATTCACAGGTAGAATTTCACGCCACCAGTTCGCTAGGGATATTTGAGCTGCGTATGTTTTCAACATGAAGCCTTGCTACGAACGGCTTAGTTCACAGGATTAAGTTATTAACGCTCTCAGTGATTGGAAGTTCAACTAACGCTCAATTGTTTTACCCATGCACGACAGTTTTTTATTATAATTTATAGTAATATAAACTGAGAAATGTAAAATTGAAACGGGTCAATTGCGCGTGTATTAAACTTGCAGAATACTATAAACAAGAAGTGGTCATTTATGAATAATAATGCGCTGAGAACATAGCCCTGGTTGCACCGTTTAAAACGAGCCCTCGCCCAACTCTCTGCACCGTGCCGTTTTCGAGATATCGCAATTCAAAGTTTCACTTTGACGGCAAGATAAACCCTTTAGGTTTTGCCGACACTAGGTGTGAATTTACGAGGTGCGAACATGCAGATAACATGTTCACCCCTCGTAAATTTATGACCTGCGAACATAGGGATTATCTTGTTTGCACGTTGCTCTGTCGAAGTTTACGACCTGCGAACAGGGGATTAACTTGTTCGCACGTTGTTTTGTATATACAAGTCGGCTGCGCACGTGCAGGGAAGCGGCAGTTTTTTTTGGTGTAGCCAGCGAAGCGTGAAGTGAGATAAGCTCGTCTATGTGGTAGTGTATCGATCGCAGTAAGTCTAGACGGCGGGTATACACACACGCACACACACTATCGACGGCGTACGGCAGAGCTCGGAGGGTATACTCTATATATATAGTGACCGAGGAAAGAGCACGTTGCGCTCAGCTATCCTGTTCTGTTTCACGACGGTAATACGAACTTACCTCTAACTTTAATATTTTTTAAAATATAAAAATTAAACAAATACTAAGTGGTGTTATTAAAAAAATATATGCTGTCGAAATATTGTAAAAACAATATTTATGATCATGGATAGTTCCGAATCATAGTGCATAGAAATTGGAATTAATTCGCATTATTACCTACAATGATTAGACCTCGCTTTTATCGAACCTTAAATTATAGCAATATTTTAAGTTTTATAATTTCAATAATTTCAATCGAATTTTGGACACCTCTTTCCTGGATATAGTATAATATTTAGTAAATTGTCTTTCGTGATTGCAGTAAGAAATTACGTATTAAAAATTATCCAAAATAGATTTTCCTGGTATTTACTAAATTGCATTTCACGTTACTTAATTACTACAAGAAAAAATACTCTGGTTTTATATAAAAGAGACTAAAACCCTTGATTCTTTAACGATGTAATTTGATCATTTTTATTATTTCTATTTATTATATTTATAATTTGTTATTCTGAATTCTTCAAAAGTGGATCAAAAGCTATGCCGATAAAAAGAGTGAGCACCTGATACATACTTTTCTGGTGTTGTTTTTGTACGCGTTGTTTCATCGGATAATTTGTCGCACGAGCATAGAATATACAAAATAACAATAACTTTTAAGAAACATTAATTCATGAAAGTTGGTAACATAGCTTATTGTAAGACTGTTGAGCAACAGTGATTGGTGGGACAAAGTGTTACTTGAAGAAAGATAAGAGTGTTACTAGAAATCTGTACAGAAACGATCGAAGTTCTTCGAAAGATAAAAGAAAGTACTAAAATTTTGAGTAGAACTCTTCCGAAAATGTATCATTTCTTGTTTTACGGCAAACTGTATACATAGTTTCTTTACGTAGTTTCTATATAAGCCATTATTTTTGAAAGTGGAACAAGTCCCGTTTTTATAGATAAGGAAGTTTCCCTATTCCTTATCAAAAGGTAATTTTACCTGCCGCTTCAGGACATTAGTTGAAATACTATATTTTGTAAATCTTGTAAAATTCCTTAGAATTTGTCAAGTAGTAGTAACTTTGTAACATGCATACTTAAACATAATTTCCAGCATAAAGGACTTTGAAAACATTTTCAAATACGAATCCTAGACGGGGAACAACAACACTATCATAATTAATATTAGGGTGACGATTTATAATATACACGCGAGAGGGATGTGGTATCCATATTGTCAATGTTATTCAAGGACCCGGTTATTTTGGAATTATTAAATATACCGTATATTAATCTTTATATGCCCAACTGATATCTTTAGCTTCAACGAAACCGAAAGCACCATTAGTCTATTCAAATAACAATCGCAACAATGAATTTTTACAATATATTATATTAGTCAACGCTGCCTCGCTTCGCTGCCTTTGAAGTTGCAATTCTGAATAGTTTCACTACCATTCAGAAGGGGAATATTTAGGAAACTGTTGCAAAAGTGTTTCAACAGAGTCGCGAAAATGACGACATACTTTATCTATCGCTTATTCACGAATATGTATATCATTTAACACGTTGAATGCCGTGGCGTGTCACCGGTGAACTACGATACGAATATCACTTAACCCTTTGACGATTATTAACACTTTACCCACCGCGAGCCTAAAAACCGGCATTTCGTCGGCAACGCTTATTGACCAGCAGCCTGTAGTTGCACTGTTGCAACATTGGTCAAATGGTCAAAGCGAACAATAAAACAACTATTGAAATATTATTAATAAAATGAAAATGGTGTCTGAGAATCGCTTCCGAGTGCAAATGTTTAATGGTTTCATTTGGTTAACGCTTTATCATTAAAAGCATACATTCCTGCGTAATACGCGAAACCAAGCCGGTAGATAAAGTGTTAACAGATGCCGATAAATAATATAACATAACCTTATCGATTAACACTAGTCGATAATAATTGAAATTCATTCGTGAATTAAACGAGAAAGTTTACCGCGTGAGTGAACTTTCCTAACTTCTCCTCACTAAATATGATGTAAATACCAGCCATCCGTGCAGAATAATGACACTGAATTACATTAAAATCGAATGAAATATGTCTTTAATATTTGTCCAATATTCAATGACTTCAACTATACGATAACAATATAAAGTAACTAGTATCATAGAGCACGCGAGGTATCGAATAACACGGATTTCGGTCCGGCAGACAACGTGTTAATCTTGGTTAGTACATTCTATCTCATCTTTTAGTTTGAATACTCGTTATTATATGCGCAAACGATTTCACTTGATTTAAAGAAAGGGGTTCAATGTTTTGACCAATGATCAGGCATTCTCAAGTATTCTCAGACATAGGAATCCTAGAGAATGATAAAGAGATGCGTGATAAAGAATCGGCACAATCTGATATCAAATTATCGAATTCTACAAAGCCATTCATTCACCTCCGTCAATGTTAAGACTTAATTCAAACTTAGAATAAACAACGATTGGTTTTGTTTAATACTGCTCCTCGCGGGTAATTATTCCACGTCTGATTGGTAACATCGAAATCGATATTCAGGGAGATAGAATAAAAAGTCAGTTTCATTGTAATTTACATGTTTCCTGTTCAAATTATGATTTCGGAGTTCCTTATACTTCCTCTGCCTATTAACACATTCCCACCGGATAACTCAAATCTGAGTCTTCAGATACGTCACACTTCGCTCGCGAAATGTTGGAGTACGTTTTGACTAAGTTATATGTTGTTTATAGCACTTTTTGTCAACACAATTTTATTTAACAAAATGCACCGAATTTGCCCCGATTACGTGGATGACACTCTGCTAAAATGTTCCGACGCGAAAGTGTTAACAGTTAAGGTTTAACAGTAAAGTCTTAACACTAGAACTACCGATAATATATTCAGCTATATTTATATATCTTGCGCCGCAAAGAATCTCTGAAAATGGAACCTTATCGATATCAATATTTTTATTACATTCCGCGGACCCTCCATTTTGATATCTTCGGTTAGTTCTAGTGTTAAGTCTCTGGAAGAGATAGTTGGCATGATACGTCGCGTCAAGAGATTCCTACTTCATTGTAAGAATTAACATACCATTCATGATCCTTACTAACCTTACATGACAACTTCCCAAAATACTTTTTTACACACACACAGACACAAACGCACACGCTCTCCATACGTAAGTACAATATTAGGTTATCCCATAAGTAATGTCGTTTCTTTACCAAATACCAACGTTCACATCATGTTTCTCTAATATTATTACAGTAACTTCTCTTTTCGTCTCACAAAGAGTACTCCTCCGAAGTATGTAACGTGCGTTCGATCTAATCAGATCAATATTTATCATTTCAAAATAGATCTGCACGGAGAGTTAGAGTCGCAGAACGACATTGCTTACGAGATAACCGAAAATATCGAAAGTAACAAGATCGTTGGAATCCAGACAGCAGCCATTACCAGGAAAGTATCGGTCCCTCAATCCGCCATTTTACATCTCAATATAGTACATCGATTCTCTGGCAACGAATAATATCTGGATCCAATTGATCTAGTTATTATTCATTTCTGCTAATACATATGTGGACTATTTTAATTCGTGCAGTTGATCACACTGTACACTAATATTTCTCACGAACGCCCGACGAGGAATCCGAAGTTTCTTTTTCTTTTCCGACGACAATTCGCACCGCCATATTGTCCTCAGTATGAGTCCCGTTGACGAAGCAAACCGCAAAGGGTTAAGCACACTGAACAAGTGACTTGAGAGATTCAAAAAAAGAAAGGCTGATACAAATGTATTCCAGTGCAATTGATACAAGTGGGCGACGTTCGGGAATCTCTATAGACAATGTGTAAATTTGTCACGTATACGCTTAACTATTAGAGTATTAATTAATGAGAATCGCCTTGTCAGGTTCACAGTTCTCGACGTCGGTATCCTATCGCCCACTTCGTTTTATTGCATGCGACCGATTTACGACATCACATATATACGATCCATACGATCCATACGATCCATACGATTCGTACACTTCAAGGTGAACGAAAAACAATTCTGTATTAAAACCTCGTCGAAGCCGCCTCGAATCTATCGTATTTTTCAATTCCAATATGTCGCGAAGCAAATCTCGTTTCGTTACTTTCACGGAGAAATAAGTCACCTGTATTGATTTACGAGGTTCATTGTTCATATATAAACTACCGCGTTTCAAACTTCCCAACGAGACGAAGTATTCCATGACGATTGTAATCGTAGCCCCATTCGAGTGATGCCTCGATTTCTTGATTAATTGGATTCCATAGGAAGTAAAGGTGTTCGCATGTCGAAGTTAGAAAGGATTGAAAGTGCAACGTGAAGTCGATCAATGGAACCCAGTCACTGATTATGATCCGTTACACCGATTCGACTCGGTTTCACGATCTAATGATTCAGATTGAACGTAGAAGTATTTCGAGACACATTTCACAGGTGCGTGATTATGATATCGTCGTCAATATCGTCCTTCTCGTCATCGGTCTCATCGGGTTGATTAGCTACAGCCTGTGCAGCTTTTGGATCTTCTGCGATGGCCTTGAGTCTCATTTGCTTACGCCTATGTAAGAGCTCGACGATTACGTATCCTATGGTGCCCGCGAAAAGGACAGTCAACATTACATAAAGTTTCATGCGGGCACATAAGTGAGTGCTGTATGCGTATGCTATCACAAAGCCTGCACTCTCCCAAAGTCTGTAGTTCGAGAATGCTGCTTCTTTGTTACGCCTGAACAACGTACCGTAAAGGCCTGAAACAAAACCAATTCAATGATTAACAACTAAACTATCGAACTTATACTCGCTTACGTTTAAATATTTATTTGCATATACATTATGGCTGGAAGGTTTCAGTGAATTGGTGGAATCAATTATTCGCGTTATGTATACAAATGAGGGTTTATACAATCTTAAACAATTCGCCGTGGTATATTTGGATAATTGAAGTAAAAATTTCATTGGAAATGACGTAGAACTACGTTAACGGCATTCAGATAAAGTATTGGATATGACGTAGAACTACGTTACCGGCCGCGAATGTCTTAGCATATTCACACCGGATGACGCACATGTGAGTCTTTGGGATTCTTTATCAGAATACAGATCACTCAAGTTCCTGCGGATGAAATTATTTGGTTTCCGCGGGAAATCGATATAAATCGATGTATAATCGAAATACAAAAAGAATATAAGACATAAGTGTTTCATAAAATCGCACTTGGATTTCCGAGATAAAGTTAAACGGAAACAACGGAGACACTGAATTTTGCAATTAGAATAAAACAGGTTTTCTTAATAATTGCCGCTTGATTTCTACGAGGAAAGAACACCGATACTGGAATTTTCATAACTGATAAAAGCAATTAAATATTGAGAAACTTTTATCCTCAATATCCTCGGCGTGACGTCCATTGAGCACAAAACCGAATAATTAGTTTCCTCGACAAAGAACCGGCGGTCGTTAGCACTCATATATTATCATTCTCTAATTGCCAACTATCAATTCACATCGACAATCTCGATGTAAATAGCATTCCTAACGATTTGTACTTTCCCGCAATTATTGCAAATAACTCTCTTGAGAAGAACAAAGGCTTCGAGCTATTACCGTTTCCTCGATTTACCTCAATATTTTATTAACCCTCCGTAGCTCCATGTAATTCTGAAGCCACACACTCAACTATCCGTATCTTTCATTTCATTTGATTTCTTTCGTTGTTAATAATAATAATAAAAGTACGCGCAACGATCGTCACCTTTTTCGGTGCGTTTAAGTAATAATTTCGTGACTACTTTCACGTAATATACCTTAGAATCGTGTTTCCCTAGATTCACTTTGTACGATTTCCTTTAAGACACGAACAAAATAGGGTTAAGTACAGAACGAAGTGAGAAACAATTCGCGTGAAGAAAACATCGAGGAGTGGATTATGAATTCATAATCTGTTGTCGAGAATGATGAATTCTACAGAAGTAAGAAGCGCTATGATGCTAGCCGAGCAGTATAATAATAAGAGTTGTTTATTTATAGAGATCACGATTTCTTACCAAGATCGTGATCAAGGATTGGATAAAAATCATAACCGCAAAACCCACGGTATGCGTGTGGATTCTTTGTGACTATTTTGAAATGTATTCTATATAAAGAAAAGGTTATTTAAATGACACAGTAATAATCATATACGAAAAAAGACAAGGTTTGAATGCAAAGAAATATTGGCACTCCAATAAAATACCAAAAGCTGAAACCCGCGTAAAACGCGATTTTGATTATAATATTTGTATATTTTATCACGCCTGACATCAGGGGTGCCACTCTCGGAGTGATAAGAGTTCAATAATGGCGGAGAAAATACATCGTAGATTAATTCGTATGAAATATTTGAAAGAGAAGCAGAACTTTTCGTATTCGACAAAAGCGCATGGAATTACGGAACAACTCAATACGATACCCTCGGTAAGCAGAGTGGATTGTGAAAGGTTGAAAGAAGAGTCGTGAAGTTGGCTGAATGTGAAGTCCACCGAATCAGTGAGGTGTTTACGAAGATCTTTATCGGTGTTGCTAGACCGTTCTAAATTGCTATGGGATCAGGTAGCGCTGCTTTCTTTTTTTTCTACGCGAACGGTCACTAACCTCCAAATGAAGATACTGGTCCAAAAATTAGCACGCGCTACGATTGGTACTTTCGAAGGAGGTCATTTCGAATCGGCTTTCAAGGATATTCATGAAATAGCGAGGACAACCAATGTCTTCCGCCACCAATCGACTCACCGATGGATAAGTAAACACTAACGAGATCCGATTCGAACGGTCCTCTTGAGACAGGATCGAATAAAGAATCATCAAAAACTAGAGAATCCGGTTTTTCGAGACCATGAGATGGCCAACCTCTAAAACCAAACACGGTGAAATAACTTGTTATTATGGAGAGCCTTACGTCAGTCGAATTTCTGTTACAATAACAGCTTTGATCTGCAAGTATTAACCCTTTTAAACCCTTCTCATGGAAAGACGTCCGGGATATGTCGGTGGTTTATTATGTCATTGTAAACATGGACGTGTCTGAGACGGCGAGAAGTTGACGCCGATTAAAATAGCTTTTAGTGCGTATATGCAAGAAATATTATAGAACTGTAATTATTTATTTTATTGTTATACGAAAGTGACGATGGCAGCCTGGTTTACAGAACTATTAAATTATTGTTTTATTTGTTGTTTCATTATTGTGTAGGAATCTTGTCTTATGATATTTAGGAATGTAAATCTTCGGTTTTTTGTAAAGCTTGCATAACTGGTTGGTTGAGGTATGTTAAATAATATTTCTTGAACGCATTCTCTCAACACTTTGGATATTTCTCAGCTGAAATTTTCAACATTTTTTACGATTTAACTTTAAATGCAACTGGATTTTTTCTCAGATTCTCACGTAATTATTACAGATTAGTGTCGACAGTTATTACTCACAATTATTGTTAATGCCATGAGATCATACAAACACAGAGAGACATCGAGAGAGATTTAAATGTATAATATTTAAACAACATAGTCCGCGACTACAAGATAAATTTTCTGTAATACTTTCATTTATAACTTTCACTCTAGGAAGGGAGAGTATTTGTATATATATATATATATGTATTCCTGTTGGGACTCAATGGTAAACAATATCATTCTCCAACTACGGACTGTTGTCAGAAACTTATAAAGTTTCAGCTTAAAGTTCCATATTTTATCGGGAGAAGAATAAATAATAAGAATTGTTTCGGTCGAAAATGTGTTCATCCAAAATCGCAAGAATGGAAAGGGGTATACCTTCAAAAATTTCAAAGTCGCCAAAATTAGTTCTAATTGGCCTAAATCGATAGTATATGATGTATAAACATATTCTATGATGATTTTGGGTCGGAAGAAGCGGTTTAAAAATTTTTTTGAGCCAAAAAGGGGTCAACCCAAAATCGAAAAAATGTGAAGGGGTATACCTTCAAAAATTGGCAAAAATTGAAAGTCGCCAAAATAAATTCTAAACGGCCCAAATCGATGGTGGGTGATGTATAAACATATTCTAGGACGATTTCTGGTCGAAAGAAGTGGTTAAAAAATTTATATTGGTCAAAAATGGGTCGAACCCAAATCGCAAAAATGTGAAGGGGTATACCTTCAAAAATTCTCAAAAATTGAAAGTCGCCAAAATCGCTCCTAAACGGCCCAAATCGATGGTAAATGATGTACAAACATATTCTATGATGATTTTGGGTCGGAAGAAGCGGTTTAAAAATTTTTTTGAGCAAAAAAGGGGTCGACCCAAAATCGCAAAAATGTGAAGGGGTATACCTTCAAAAATTCTCAAAAATTGAAAGTCTTCAAAATCGCTCCTAAATGGCCCAAATCGATGGTACATGATGTATAAACATATTCTATGATGATTTTGGGTCGGAAGAAGCGGTTTAAAAATTTTTTTGAGCAAAAAAGTGGTCGACCCAAAATCGCAAAAATGTGAAGGGGTATACCTTCAAAAATTCTCAAAAATTGAAAGTCTTCAAAATCGCTCCTAAATGGCCCAAATCGATGGTATATGATGTATAAACATATTCTATGATGATTTTGGGTCGGAAGAAGCGGTTTAAAAATTGTTTTGAGCAAAAAAGGGGTCGACCCAAAATCGCAAAAATGTGAAGGGGTATACCTTCAAAAATTCTCAAAAATTGAAAGTCTCCAAAATCGCTCCTAGATGGTCCAAATCGATGGTATATGATGTATAAACATATTCTATGATGATTTTGGGTCGGAAGAAGCGGTTTAAAAATTGTTTTGAGCAAAAAAGGGGTCGACCCAAAATCGCAAAAATGTGAAGGGGTATACCTTCAAAAATTCTCAAAAATTGAAAGTCTTCAAAATCGCTCCTAAATGGCCCAAATCGATGGTACATGATGTATAAACATATTCTATGATGATTTTGGGTCGGAAGAAGCGGTTTAAAAATTTTTTTGAGCAAAAAAGGGGTCGACCCAAAATCGCAAAAATGTGAAGGGGTATACCTTCAAAAATTCTCAAAAATTGAAAGTCTCCAAAATCGCTCCTAGATGGTCCAAATCGATGGTATATGATGTATAAACATATTCTATGATGATTTTGGGTCGGAAGAAGCGGTTTAAAAATTGTTTTGAGCAAAAAAGGGGTCGACCCAAAATCGCAAAAATGTGAAGGGGTATACCTTCAAAAATTCTCAAAAATTGAAAGTCTTCAAAATCGCTCCTAAATGGCCCAAATCGATGGTATATGATGTATAAACATATTCTATGATGATTTTGGGTCGGAAGAAGCGGTTTAAAAATTGTTTTGAGCAAAAAAGGGGTCGACCCAAAATCGCAAAAATGTGAAGGGGTATACCTTCAAAAATTCTCAAAAATTGAAAGTCTCCAAAATCGCTCCTAGATGGTCCAAATCGATGGTATATGATGTATAAACATATTCTATGATGATTTTGGGTCGGAAGAAGCGGTTTAAAAATTGTTTTGAGCAAAAAAGGGGTCGACCCAAAATCGCAAAAATGTGAAGGGGTATACCTTCAAAAATTCTCAAAAATTGAAAGTCTTCAAAATCGCTCCTAAATGGCCCAAATCGATGGTACATGATGTATAAACATATTCTATGATGATTTTGGGTCGGAAGAAGCGGTTTAAAAATTTTTTTGAGCAAAAAAGGGGTCGACCCAAAATCGCAAAAATGTGAAGGGGTATACCTTCAAAAATTCTCAAAAATTGAAAGTCTCCAAAATCGCTCCTAGATGGTCCAAATCGATGGTATATGATGTATAAACATATTCTATGATGATTTTGGGTCGGAAGAAGCGGTTTAAAAATTGTTTTGAGCAAAAAAGGGGTCGACCCAAAATCGCAAAAATGTGAAGGGGTATACCTTCAAAAATTCTCAAAAATTGAAAGTCTTCAAAATCGCTCCTAAACGGCCCAAATCGATGGTAAATGATGTACAAACATATTCTAAGACGATTTTGGGTCGGAAGAAGCGGTTGAACAATATTTCTCAGTCAGAAATAGGTCGACCAAAAATTGCAAAAATCGAAAGGACTAGAAATGCATTATAATATACATACTTCTTTATCAGAATCACTAAACTAATTAATTATACGTACCATTGACTTGCGTTTGCCAAACGGCATCGCCGACTCCCCAGAGTCCAGAAACAGTGAAAAAGATGTACGGATTGTCAGGATGCGGCTTCCAGTGGAGTAGCACGACGACAAGGCTAGCATGAACGATGGCGCCCAGCACCATCAATGGTTGTCTGCCAACGAATTTCATTAAGGAGCCGAAGAGCAGGGAACAGGTTGCATTTACAACTCCGAAGCAGATCATCACGTAACCAACTCGGTGCACGCCCAATGCGCAGGAGATGTACGCCTGAAATAAGATGCATATCTTGGATATAGTGATTTGTTGTTTCCTGTCTACCTTCTCAGTCCAAATTACGCTCTTCCTATTACCTCTATACTGATGTCATAATTACGTTCACGTAGTTATTGCTATTATACCTCTACTTACACGTATGCACCCGTGTGTCCTCGACAACCTATTCATTTCAAACTCAATGAAATTTAAAACCAGAAATTTCTATCAGTTCTTTATGCAATCAAACCAAAAACACTCTAATAACTTCAATCGGAACAACGTTTACCAGATTGTCTAGATCTGGAGCACCCCTCGTTTCTTAATTGATCGACCAATTAAAAACAACTGTTAGCGCGATCACGGATACCAAAGTTGAATAAAGATATAAATTAGGAAGCCAACTGCAATGGTTTACTTGATTTCTAGATATTCTTTGTCGCAAGTTTATTTCGAATTTAAATATATGTCAGTTTATTTATGTATCTTATTTAATACAAATGTTATTATTGTCATTGGAATACATATTTCGAATATATTTATTCATGTTTTATTTGACGATCGATGCCTGACTTTATCCCTGAAATCTGCTACTAGTGTTCATAACTTTCAAATACGCGGAATAGGGAAAGGATTAGAGAAAGAAATGATGAAAAATGACGTATTTCCCATCACGAAGAAGCTACCGAACATTGCAAACATTCCAAAAATGAAAATCAATCTATTCATTTCCACCATAAATCCTTCTCTTTAAAGACAACACATCATTATTAAAATCCTTTAAACCGAAATATAAAATCCCGAGATATAAAACAACACGTGTCGCTTGGAACTAGTTCTTTCAATACCGCAACGTATTTGAAAACGAAAAAAAACTTCGAAGGCGGACACCTGCCTAGGGTTCTTTGTGATTATAATGTTGGTAGTTCTAGCGTCGAAACGTCACAAGATCCTTGACATATGCAAAGCCGGAAGAGAAGGATATAATGATCGTGAATTTGATTGATTCGTGGCGTAGAAAAATGGACGGCCATCCACTTTTTCGTGAAGACAGTGCGCAATAAGGGAATGCGAATGGTTCGACATACCGATACCATAAGAAAAGGGAACAGAGGATGGGAAGCAAGAACGGGAACCATAAAAATTCAGGTTCACCAGTGCTATCCGAGGAGTGCTACGAGAATAAGATTGCAGGGGCTATTTATAAGTTGAGAAGCCAGCTGACTCAACGAAGGTAGCTCGGCATACGTCCTCGCGTGGAATTTAATTGCGCGAGTATCTTATTCCCCGCCTACTTTCTTGTACGGCCTGTCGTCGAACCAGTTTCGAACAAGTCTTGAGACAGGCTCAAACTACTTTTTGCCGTAACACGCAAGAGGATAATCATCAGGAGATTCACCCCTTTCGGCAGACCATTTCTCTTCTTTATACAGCGAAGGATAGACTCATTGATTTCGATCGAACACTGAATTAGATGACAAAGTATTATTTCCAAATTTTAGACCACCTTGCTGGCTTTCCTTTGTTCTTCCATACGTATTGTTCTTTGATATAGAAACTAATTATGTAATGATTAAAATTCATTCATATTTGAGCCGGTCGAATGGTAAAATAATTGACTACACTTGTTGCAGTTTTTCGAATTTTATTGGTGAAGCACATGATTGGTGCTTAACTTTTTAGAATTATTAGTTTTCGTTACTTTCTGATCAATGGAGTTAATCGCTTTCGTCGTTGAACCCCATATTTTTGTTTTGTTTTAATAATTGTAAAAGTACCCTCAACGATCGTCAACTTTTTCCGGTGTGTTTAAGTAATAATTTCGTTACTATTTTCATGTAGTGCACCTTCGTTAGAATCGCGTTTACCTAGATTTACGTTATACGATTTCCTTTAAGACGCAATCAAATTGGGATGTAAAGGGTTAAATCAAACGTGCGTCTATATATAAATCCTATTAAATTGACATTAAATTGGCTGTGTATGAGCCGCCTCATAGGTTAATAAGCCAGGAAAAGTGAAAGATAGAGATTGGATGTTTACATCGTCCCTTACATAATCTATAAACCGGCGCCTACAATATTCCTTTTTATGAACCAATAGTATATATATTATATACGTATTTCTCAATATTGTTTAACAATTAGCAATTGTTATAATTAGTGTAAGGAATCAATACATAATTACCAGATAAAGCTTCCGCTTCATTTTATAACTGAATCAAAACTGCACGCGTCACATCGACTTTTCTCCAAAATTCCCGGATTAATCCGAGGATCGCCATAATTTGTGAACCGCCTTATATCGTAACCGCGTAGTACGAGGGGCCACGTGTATAAGTATATCTACGCACACGTGTACGTAAGATCCGCAAATTAGTGTGCTCGAAGAAAGGCACACCATAAATGAGAACACGTTACCCAGGGTTTTTGTACGACGGGCCACGTTCGCATAATTATATGTCCGATTGGGTTGACGTCATTAGACTTCGTTAATCTTGCATCCTGGTACGAAATCAAGGACGCGCGCGTTTCTTTATCAGTACGTGATCGTAGAAGTAAAATTTAACGCGACGTATCTGAATACAGGAGAAAAAAGTGGATATCTACATATATGAAACGAAATAATCTCAGGCATTCCGGCGTGGTTAAAAAAACTTGTAGAATGTTATTGTTCAGAACGGTATGGCATTGCAATTTACATAGGGAGAAGTGTGTGCTGTTGGAACACCGTGGACGAGTGATCGGTGTTGGCGTTAGAAAGTGTTCCACAGATGTAAATTCCTTTATTCCACTCCCATAGTTCGGCTTTATTGTACCGTTATGTTTAGTTGCTGTTGTTATTTTCAATAGCAAAAGCCGATCGTACAAGGAACACATTTTTATGGATGACCAATCAATTTGCCCGAATACTTCAACTCTTGTGTTGGCCAGAGTGTTTGTACGGTTTTCAAGGTATAAATAGCAAGCGATTTTTCATCAATTTTGTGTAACTTTTCATATGAATTATTCTAATAACGTATTGCAATTTAATGATCGGAAGAGCAGAAATGAAAAGGACTTACTGGAATATATTCAATTATTAATATATTAAGGATACCGGAAACCAGTCGAATAATTACGAATAATTACGCGCGGTGTAACCTCGAAATTTGATGCTGTATTTATAACTTGTTGTTGTTTAAAAATTCTGTGCAATTTCTAATTGAGAGGTTAATGTTTAATGTGAATAAATAAATCGAGCCTCATAAAGTATACGATAAATGATTGACTACTTTCCGCTACCCCTAATAAGATATGTGTGGAGTAAATTATTAGACAGAATTATGGAATTCATAGTGCAATAGAAAAGTATTTACCTGAGTGAAGTCTGCGCCGATGAATGCCTGCTCCATACCGATCCATACTGTGATTGGTATAAGTAGTTGCTGATAAGGTTTCTTCAATTGGTAAGCTGTGGCGGATAACAATTGAATACCGCTAATTTCCTGGCTATCAGCGCGCCTTTGTTTCTCGCCATACCTGGAAACATTCAAATACGAAATGACTTAGCGACGTTGCTTGTGAATAGTTTCATTCATACTTATTCATATTTCTCTCATGGATTCCTTACAGCTTTCATAGATTTATAAGTGTATCTGTGAAGAATATTCACTTTTAAATACTAAAAGGTTGGTATTAAGTTACGCTAAGTAACAGCTGATTTAATTCCAAACTTTACCCATCGAATCCCGAGAGTTTACTTTTTCTTACAATTAGTTACATGCCACGTTTGTCGACCGAATGAATGGACATATTAGTGCATATATATACGCCTTTCACAGTTAAAGGGTTAATTATGTCGTATCCTTTATGATTACAAGTATAGGAACGAGGTCAACTATCCCGTGCTAAAATTAGCCGGGGAGGATGCTAATACAGTCCGCTTAAAAATCTTAAGGACGGTTCGAGAACGAGTCTAAAGAGAGAACCGGAAAGGCAGGACTACCAGGTTCCTCCGCAGCCTCTTCCAAGGCGCCGAGAGAGAATTCGCAAAATAAATCTAAATGGTGATGTTAAGGGTATCCAACAGGGTATACCAACCTGACGTACCAACCCAGACAACATTCCAAAGAACACGTTTGCTGTTTGAGTTTCTGGCAGCAAGCGTACCTGCTGATGCTTTTCGCCTTCACAAGTAGACGAATATACATACGTATACACATCTACGTACACAAGTGTACATTGTACACTCATACATGAAGACATACACAGATATTGGGATGTTCGGAAAGTTTATACCGATTTTTAAAGCAAATTCGAAGGCAACACTTTTCTGCGTCGATATATATTTACTTAATTATGTACGCATCGTTTTGTTCCATAACCTCTCTTCGTTTTTCACGCAACCGAAGATTAAACGAATTCGTGGGAATGAATACATTTCTAATATGACGTAAAACTAACGCGTACCTTTGGCAGGAGGTGTTAAAATGATCTTAAGAAATAACCAGTTGTAATTAAACGTATGTATTAAATACTTCAATTACGTGTTGATTGAATTACTTGTTAGGCGGTTATTAAAAAGAAACTTAGACGAATAGGGTAACATCGGAGATCGAGATACCGGATGTAACGTATGAGATAATTAATGTTGCTAAGAGAAAGCTGTATGTCAGACGCATAAAGTAAGATAAGTTTGCTTCGTTAGTGGTTGCTTTGACTAAATATCCACTTTGTATTAATATCATAGTTCGGGAATAATATATCATTCGGAATGATTTTCAATTAACGGCAAATCTGAACACCTTCAGTGATTTCAATATTTTTTAAGGTTAACAATAGAACCACCGGCGATGTATTCAGCGGTATTTCTATATTTAAGTGTACGTTCTTAAAAAAGGGGGTGAATGGAAGAAATAAATGAATTGATTTGTTCATTATTTAACAGAAAATGAAACGTTATAAATTTGAACATTTTTATTAATTTCCGAGGACCCGCCATTTTGAGTGCTTTCGCAGTTTTGTCGAATGCGAACAATTCTATTTCTTTGTAATATTGAATACAAACTAATCTACAATTTACATCTTTTTCATGTTACATAGCAACCGAGAGTGAAGCATTCCTTATTCAATAAGAGCAACCACGTCGTTTATTTAAATAATACTCTGATTGCAGGTTCCGTGAAAAACTTTCGCGCCGTGACTCCTGATGTAAACAACATGCGACGTACTGATATTTCGAAACCTAACCTATGTGTGCCGTTACACGTGATAAGAAATGTTTGTACGCGGTATATGGTTTGAAAGGGAATATGGAACCAAACAGTTTCACGTAATTTCTGTCATTTGTGACAGAAAAGTATGAAGAATTGGAATACTTTTGAATAAAAATGGCAAAATATGACTCCCTTTTTAGACAGCAACATATTAGCGTGTATTAAGTACCTACATTGTACATCATTATTCCGTAATCAATGCCGATAAATTAGTCGTTATTTTTTAAAGTGGTATAAGTGCATTGTTTCTTTTGATTTTAGTATCGTAATTAATAATAGTCCAAAGTTATGAAGCCTTTATTCGGCTTCCATAAGAATTGGACTTATATCACTTTCATAAATAATTGCGATAAATAATATTATACGAGCTTAGCGATTAATACTGGTCAATAATAATTGGAATTCATTCGCGGATTAAACGATGAAGTAGTACATCGTACATTTATTTGGTCAGCTTTCGCCGGGAATACGATAATTAAGTTCGAAATCAAGAGGATCGTAATTAAGAATAACATATTTTCGATGCTCATATTCCGATGAGGCATGCGTCACTAAGGAAACAGACATTTTTGCGAGTTTTGCAATGGCATTTATTTTGGTTGTAATCAAACGTACTCCTCGTGAGAGAATTCGGAAAAGATGCGCGCGCTTCTGACACGTATACATTAAGACGCTGATGAATAACGCGATTTCATACAACGCGTATAAACCGCGTTATACAGGAGTCCACTGTAATATCTACAAAGAAATCATTTAAGTGTTCTATGAGTTAGTTACTTTACATCGTGATCGTAACGTTAAAAATATCGATTAAAAATTTGGCAAATATTGGCGAGTATATTTGATTCGAGTTCTAGTAATATTCGCGTGATCACCGGTGATCCCCACGGCATTCAACGTGTTAACTTATTCCCCGGTGATTCTTCATCCGGCTTTAAACGTACGGAGTCCTCTGAACCGTTACACTATTTTAGCCTTGAAAGCAAAGATGTGGCTACTCCAAGATAGTAATAACAACGGCAAGGTAAAAAGCGTGCCAATCTAACGTACGTACCTTTCCTTACGTAATTTTCCTTCGGGCGCGTAGATGTAAACTCGATAACCCGACTGTGAGTGAGAATGAAGGAAGGTTAAAAAATCGACGCCATTTGGGTTCACGCGTATCTTTAAACGCGCATTGTCAGTACTGATTATGAGGTAATACGTGTTCATTCAGAAACTCTGCTATCCGAGTTATTCCGATAAATCAAAAACATCACCGGCGCCTCATTAATTCTAATTTCGATTCGCTCGTCATTTCGAATTACGAAGAATGAGCCCGATTCTCTAATGCGACATAACCTTTTAATAAATTGTACTGCGATCAACGAAATTCTACCGAAACTTAATCGCGTTGTTATTCAATTTAAAACTTTCTTATTACATGATAAGAAATCGACCGCCATTCGAATTCATAACAATATCCTAGAGAAACCTTTGGATTAATAATCGAAATCGCGAGTGTCCGACGGATTCTGCGCACAAAAGTGAGCTGGTATCAGTTTATCCGATCTCCGTAGTTGAAAAGGAAATCACATTTGTTGGCTGATGTAATTACCGAATGACGATGCGAGGATCTGGCTTGAAAACAGGAATTGAAAATTGGTGTTCAACGAAGCACGGAGTACTGGAAATCGAAAGTAAATCAAAGGTTCGTGACACGAGGTATGGCCATTTCACATTCGTGTCTGGGAGATGGATTAAAAACATCGTTTTGTATATTATACTCCTGCGTGCGTTGCTTAAACCGGAAACGGATACGGGTATACCTATCGTTCAAGGGAAACGCCAGTATTTCTAACTACGCTAGTATTATGTATTACAATTGTACTACCGGCTATGACTGTTACCAACCTTAAAACGCATATCTAAACGATCACATGAATGAAGAATTGTGTCGTCCTTCCACGATGTATTGTCTGTTTACATCATTTTCAACGAATCACAAGATTTACGTGATCATGGTACGAGTACACATAACCTTATTCATGTAATTTTATTCAGAATAATCAGATTTCATTATTAATAAATTATTGACTAATCATTTTGATTGCTGAGGGAAGTTTTAGTGTTAATAAATCATATTTATAAAATCTAGGATTCGTAACTTGATACTTTACGCGATCACAGCGCCAGTTTCAATTTGATAAGACTCTAATCTGTATGAAATTAGTTTGTTGAAATAATTTGTTAAGAATTGCAAGATTTCAGTGTTCATGATACACAATTGCTCATCTTATTAAACTATTCAACAGTTTCTCAAAAATAAAGCACGTCTCGTAACTCGGAGGACAGAAATCTGGGCGATTCTACAGAAAAGAATCAGTCTAAAACCTGGAGCAAAATGTTTTCAGCCAACTACTCGTTTCTACGGAAATTCACTGCAACGCGTGGTTTTATTTATCGCTTTTGTACGTATTTATTTTCGCATTTGCGGTAATTGGTAGTAAAATCGTTACTGCATCGCGTACCTCGCATTATTTGTACGTTGTGCTTTTTCAAGATTTAGCGATATAATCAAGTTTCTAATTTCATGATATTTGAGAAAAGGTTTAAGTCAGGCGAATTTTAATTCGAGCTAAGATAAGGATTTTATTTATTTGCAAACAGGAACAGTTTTTGCAATGCATTGCAATAGTGAAAATATTACTATTATATTTATTATTTTATTATTACTTCTTTATTGTACTATTATTTTATTATTACTTCTTTATTGTACTATTATTTTATTATTACTAATTAGTATCATTAATTAGCATTATTTAAGTGACCTTTAATTAAGCATCCTTCTAATCGAAATGAACCTTAATGCAAACTCGGAGTGAAGTTCCCTCAATGTCAATAAAAAAACAAGAGGAAATAATCATCCGTGTGATCATAACTGGACTTATTATCTTCAGTTACACGCGTCTATGTATTACATATTTTTTACTATCCTCGATTCGTTGTACCTCTATCTTTTACGTAAGACTAATATACATAAATGGCTAATAATCCTTGGACTAATTATGAGATGAATCTATGAACCGCTAGGAGAGATCAGGATTAAATTAGATAATTTTTCCACTTTACTATACTATTATTCTTTTCTCTTCATCGTAAAACCAAAGTTCTAATAATGTTAATTTATGATACGACCTATTTTTCACTATTTATTATTCATTATTATTATTATGATTATTATTATTATTGATTTTTTGGCTTCAAATTCTGTGCGTTCATCCGTCTATATATCCTATATTTTACTATAAATATTATGTATTATATATTTAATTCAATAATACTTTTAAATTATAATTACATTCATTTTTATCGGCTGATACTTTAATATTTCATTTCCGTCCAAAATTACATCTGTAAACTTTGTGGCATCATCGCACCAAGGTTTTGCATAAGTTACATCGAGAGCTTCTAATTGGAATGAATAATTATAATAATTCATCATTCCGCACGAGAAAAATGAAAGGATAACTTCCTCGAAATCACGGTCCACATTGTACTACACTCTCGTCGTATTGTATTTTTGCGAGTTGCCGTTTTTTCTGGTGTAATTAAGTAGCATTGGAATCAACGTGTATCTCGCACTATAATCGACGTCGGTGCAGGCTGTCTGCTTCTTTAATGGCGAATTCGTTCACAATCATCCCGGAACTAGTATTTATGTTTAGTTTACGGAACGTGCTCAACTATTCAGCAGATTTATGACTCAACGGTGTTTCATAAAAGTACCTCCGAAGTACTTGCTTTTTCTTATTCACGATCGCACGTTCGTTCCAACCGATTACGAAAAACCGTGATGAATTTGGAAAAGAAAATGTGGCATGGAAATTCGTGCAAAAAAATGTCCCCGTAAAAAAAGATATATCTTATCTATGAAAACTTTAGAATCGCCGTTTGATTATTTGTAAAATAAAAAGAATGTTACTTTGACTTTCATTAAATTCATGTAGAAAATTCGTGAAAAAAAGAATTGAATGTACAATGTTCCAAATAGTATTTCTAATTTATTTCTAATAATAATTCTAATAAACTTCTGTATTTCTAATAATAATTCTAATAAACTTCTGTATTTCTAATAATAATTCTAATAAACTTCTCTATTTCTAATAATAATTCTCATAATATTTGATTTTACTTCATATATGAATGTTATTCGTGAATCGATTTCATTTTGTACGATGCGAATATGTTTAATCGAAAATCACGGAGAAGTAATCGAAGGTTAGTTCGATAGAATAATAGCATTAAATAGACGAGTCTGTTGTTATTCATGTATCGTGTATAAAAGTAGTTTTAAAATACACGACCATATTTTATATCCATACTCGGCAGCTTATAAACATTGTTGAATCAAGATTTCGATCGATTAGAAATGAGCAACAACCGTGAATCACCCCACATCGTAGTAAATATGTAAATTGCCAATCATTCCTCAACTGTTTGATAATTATGATAAGCGCTTAAGAAGATGTTGATTTATTCTAATATCAAGTAGGCAGCCATACATTGCGCATCCCGAGGGAATAATAGAAACAACGAGGATACTCGGTACTGTTCTGCGAAGCTAAGCCAAGTTGGTCCTTTAATTCTAATAATAAAATCAGTAAAAATGGACCCAAAATTGGAATAAAAAAAGGAATCATTCCTACGTGATTTGATCGAAATTGTATATAAAATATCTTTGTTCAATATATCCTTATAAATATATAGATGATTTTCTTGAAGGTTGAGGTTGGCCGTAATTATTAATCTTAACTATTAGTCTTAATTAAATTATTGTAAAGGATCCTAGGACTTCTTGGCACATTTTATCGACTGAAGAGGATAACAATTGCGTTATCGAAACGTTTCGTCGAAGCATTGAAACAAAGAAGTTTTCTTTTAATTTGTTGGCCTTCTCAATAGCCGCAAAAAAACTGCACACTAAATATTAAAAATATATAGATCATAATATATAGTCGAAAATGCTATTTAAAAGTTGATGCCAAAGATTATTAGAGTTAGGCTGGCATTGGCTGTGTCCGTTGATCTAACAGCGGAAGGTAGATGCAATAATTGCCAGTGGAACAAGAATTACGTACACCTTCATGTTTACGAAATATCTGTACACGAATGTACTATACGACGCACACATACTCAACGGGATTAGTGAAACGCCATGTGTATTGTGTATTGTGTAAGATTCTCCAGGAGATAATGACCAACCTCTTACATCCTAATAATAATTTGGCCAACAAAGTATCATTAAACATTGCTAACCTACAAGGAATCGAAGCTAACGTCCTTGAAGGAGCTCCTTGTAATGTCATTCAGGAAAGAAACTAACCGAACAACGTTACCGTTCGTTAGAAAAATCGTCTTCCGGCTAATCAATTATCCTAGATAATTATGTATCTTAATGAATTATGATGCGATGTATTAATTACGTGGATGTAGTTGGTCAATTATCATATGTTTGAAATGGTACTCTAATTACCGTTGCTTTGTTGCCATTGGCCATTCATGTGTTTCTCCACCAAAATATATTAATATATATTGTAATGTATATGCGACAAGTGGATATGACACTTTTCTGGTATACTTTTATAAGATTATTTGTTAAATGTTTGTTTAGATATGGATTTTAATTAGGTATATTTTTGCTATAATATATTGCTTTGCGAAATATAATTAAATGGTAAAGAATTGAGAGAGTGTTTTTGTTTGACAAACTTGTTTGACTGCTAAGCGGATTAACTTGTAATAATGTATTTTATTATTATGTGATTCAATATATTATATTATTATATTATAATTATTATATTATAATAATATATTAGGTCTTCTAATATGAAATGTCGGACTTCTTATCAGACCTTTACAGACTTTGTGTTTCAGACGAATGGAGTAATAAACGTATTGATTCTCAGCGTATAAAAACCTTGTCCTATTAATCCGCTAACTGCAACTGTTCCTCTGCATTTCAAATCAATGTCTTCGTTAAAAAGCATAAATCAGCCGTTGATCTTGAAAAATGCACTTAGGCCACTTACAAAATAAACGGCTCAAATATCCTTCTCAAAAACACTACATTTGAAAGTTTGTGTTAAAAAACATAAGTAAGCCATTTATCTTGCAAAATAGACTTAAGCCACTTACAAAATAAACGGCTCAAATATCCTTGTCGAAAACACTAAATAAACAATTTATAGAAACTTCGATTACTTATAAATCGCTGACAAAGAATGGCCACTATAGTAGCCAAAAACAGTCCGCGAGTTAATCCAAAATTGGTGGAAAACACTATTTAAGAAGACCATCGTCAACCTGATTTAATCGGACAATTTTTTCCACGTAAAACTGATGAAACAAGGAATTACATGGTGCATCGGAAAGATTTCGTGTAATACACGTCGACCGGCGAGTATCTTGATAGTCGTCGTGTTTTAATAAACACAAATCGCGCCAGGCTGCGTTATGCAACTGCAGTGTGCATCGATGCATTTCGTCGGATGTACGCTATTTTGCAATCATGAGCGGAGCAATGCTTACTGTGATTGTAAACGGGTGGCAGGGGGGCAGGGGGCAGACCCGGGGAAGGGAGATCTTTCATGGATCACGCAGTACACACTTATTCAGACAGATTTCGTAATACACTACGAAAAAGAAACACTTCGGTGTTTTTTCGTTATTCGCGCTTCCTCTTTCGTTATCCGTTAACCCGTTAACCGGGGTGTACGTAGTTCTTCGAAAAAACAAAACAATATCACGCGGATACTTTCAATGTAAAAACGAATCCGTGCGATATATTTATAAGTACAACGTATGTATGGTGTTCACTGTGCATTACTGAAATTTATTGTTTAATATGAAGAATAAATGGAGTTTTAAAAAGTATTTGAAAACAGAATTGATTACTTTCCGGTATCCTTAATATATTTTCGCTGACACTAATTCTAAGAGTTTTATTACCCTCGCTTTCATTGGCTGCGGGAAGATATTATTTTAGGTAATCGAAGAAAGAAAGAAATTAAAGTTATTACTATATACATATAGTACTGTGTATGTATATACATATGTGTGTAGTAATGATTTTAATTGAAACAGATTTTCCTAGTATATGTTCAGGATACGTGTTCATATGTATATATGATATGTATATGTGTATATATATATCATATATGTATATGATATGTGTGTACATTGTAGATATATACACACTCGTACATATCATGTACATATTCTAGGGAAATCATTCTTTTTTCTTCATCCGTCTGCAACTGCAACTATGTTTCGAACGAGGAAAGGGAACATTGTCCTTGGTGAAATTATTATCGTAACAAAAGCTGTTAAAACACAGAACAGATAATAGCAACGTGAATCATGTAAATTCTGCCTGGCAAAATCACGTATACGGATAAAATTTTGCAACGTTATCAAGCCTGAATTGATAGGCAATTTCAAAGTGATACCTCAAAGTGACTTTGTTCTTAAGATGTTAGGGGTACCGGAACATAAATCAATTATTTTGTAACACTTAACTTGAACATCGTTTATCTAATTATCCTTTGAAAATATCCTTTATAATTATGCGAGGTGTAACCTTGAAATTTTATGCTCTACTTATAACTTAGAGTTTTTTAAAAATTCGGTGTAATTTTTAATTCATTCGGATGATTCTGTAAAAATGGGACTTATTGGAGAATTTTTTCGCATCGAAAGATGGAATTTGATTTTGTCGATTATCTAATAGAATAATGTTTAGTGTGAACAAATAAATGAAGTTTCATGAAGTATGTGAAAACTAATTGATTACTTTCCAGTACAGCTAACATAAAATATTGAAATATGATATATGTATACAATAAAATAAATAGTTGAAATATAACATGTTAGAAACTTATTATCAATAATGTTTACTTATTCCCTCAATTAATCATAAAATAAGCAAAGGATGATTGAAACTCAGAAGAAGAAAGGCAACTGAAATTTGATTTGTGAAAGAAAAAACATATTATTGAAAATATGGTCGGTTAAAGAGGGACCGGATAAGATGAGGTCTTCCGTACATTGCTTTACATTTTACACGACAACATAATTGAAGGAAACTCGGTAAAAGTAATGGAGAACAATGCAACGTTAGTAATTAGTCGAATAATAATGAACCGGTTGGGAATCAGTATTAAGCTATCGATTCGACAAACAGAATCCGATTACCGCGTTATTATCGTTCAAGGTAAAGAATTTCTACAGCTCGTCAAGGTGAACAATTAGCATAAAGAATTGCCAATGTTGATGAGCTAATTTTCAAGTATCCAGCAAATGATGACATATCCATCGCCAAAATCATGTCGAACATATTTCCCTCGTGTAAATAAGACTACACTCCGTATTTCTCAATTAACTTCTGATGATTATTCATTCGTCAAACAACCGATAAATCAACGAATCAAAAGCATATCGTGATTGCATTTTCTTCGATTATCAAACGTAGGAGATTATAGATATTCAAATCTGTATTCGAGATATGAATGTAATCCATAAAAACTCCTTCTTTCGAAGGAGATTCATTTAAACGAAGGAAGCAATGTTAAATTACTAAAAATCGAATCAAATATATCGCTAATGTTCGTAAAATTGTTCATAAACAGTTTTGTTCTTAAATATTAAAGTTGAAATTACTAACAATTTTACAAATATTAGCGTTACATTTGACTCGAGTGTTAGTAATGAAGATAAAATAATAACAAACCAGAAATTGCTGACGATTGATTTCGTTTGCATCGAATGATTGGAAGAAATATATTATACAGTATCCATAAATCAAGTCATTGCGAAAATGAATAAACTCACCTAGAAAGAGGATCGACGAACAGTGCGACGATAATCACAGCAACGAAGACGCAAGTGAGGTATATCGCAGAAATCTCGTAAATCTCGGATTCCGGAGGACGTGCCAAATTTTGATGGCCTCCGTTCGCAAGGACGCAGAAGTCTGCACCGCAACGTTTGACTTTGTTCCAACTCGTCGTGCCATTGCCTCCAGAGCTGCCAACTTCTCCTTCGCTTAACACTGGACATACAATAATCGAAATTGTTACAATAATAACAAAAGCATTCATCATTTCAGGCATTCGGTCGTAAAACATGGTATCTTGCTATCTGTACTCCTCTACTTAAATTAAATCATATATCTACAAAGAATATATTACGAGGAGGAGCTTGTAAAATTAATATTCTCTAATCAATTCTGAACACTTGTATAAGAGTCATACACTACCGTATAAGTTTAGAAAATTGTTTTTTACCGTTTTAACTGATTTTTGCAGTAAAAAAGTTTAATTGTCTTTCATCTGATCGAGGATTGGAATTTTAAACCCTTTTCTTTAAAAACCCATGGGCCAATGCACCAAAAATTTCTGCGTAATGGAATTAATTCTAGCTGTACTAAGTCTTGTGAAAATGTCGTTGGAAAATCTCTTTATTAAAAAGTCTTTATTTAGTGAATCATACGAAGATATACGCAAATCATTAATCATAATTGTTTTCGAAGTATCGGAAAAATGATGGACTGACATCTCAATAACGATAACAGTTCTGGTTTTCAGCTGCAGAGCTTTTTTGTTAGTCCGTTCATTTTAGATTTAGTACCTTAATCCGTCGGAATAATTCTGACTCAGAATGGAATACAATGTAAGTAAGATTGACATAATAACATCAAGCAAATTCTGCCTCGTAATGAAAGTTACTTTGACTTTTTTTTATTTCGTTCCCTGAATGGATAACGAATAATGTGAATGATCAATCTTATTAATTCATTCCATATAATATTAGGAATGCAGTGTAATTAATATAATGATTCGAAGTGGACGCAAGAATTATATTGTTACTTCAACAAGAGAAACGAACAATCAATAGCCGATGAGTACTTGGTTTAATCAATATGTCTCGATAACAGAGTGGAATTAATATTTCCTAAATATCGACGTGAAAACAATCATTTAATTGCAGCTGTGTAAACTTGCGTTCAGTGATTAACCAATGAAAAACGATCATCGTATGGCGGCTCATGTCAGATCTGTACATAAGATCTCTTAACGAAAGTTCGAGTTGTCGCAATAAACTAAGTGGCGACTACAAGTGCAAAGGGTTAAAACAAAAATGTAACAAATCTATTTGTTCATGAAAATAATTCCTAATCAAAAATAAGACCAAGGTTTTATTTTGTGGGAGTCTGATTATTGGACAAAAATCGGTAATTATTTCTAAGTGACTTCGATCCTTCAATGATTTCAATTTAATACTTATAAGTGATAATGATTCGATGTCAATGCGCAAGTGTATCGTCATTCTTGGAATTTACATTGGCCAACCTGTGTACGCGCTCCTCGTTTAGCAATCCAGGGGAACTTTCACCGGGGCGACGCTAATAATATTGTGCTGTGTTTACAATGTCCCCAACAATCGTATCCGATTGTTCGCGAATGTTATTTATTAACCCGTTAACCGGCGAGTTCTTCCGAAAATCGGTATCACGCGAGACTTTCAATTTAGTGACAAATATAGTAATAATAAAATAAATCCATGCGATCTATTTATAATTACCATATATATATCTGAGTTTGACTATTCACTAGTAAAATTAATACGCGTCAATATTTAATAATTACGAGAGAAATCATTCTAAATTAATTCGTAAGCTTCGAGATAATTGTAGATTCGAGTGACGAGTTAACTCGTCATCCCCCGGTTAACAGGTTACTATTGGAACTACCGAATATATACTCGGTTATGCTTACACCTTTATTTATATATCAATTATGGCTGGAGGATTTAAGTTAATTAATGGATTCAATTATTTGCGTTATGTATATCAAATAAAAGTATGTCGAATCTCAGACAATGCGTCCTGGGATATTTGAATAATTTAACTAAAAATGGTGGATAAATAATTTGGACCCCATTTCTAGTTTATTGCAAAGTTTTGAGGTTTAAGTGTTGATTAACACTTGACTCTAAGTATGGATCGAATTTTTCTAATATTGTATGGTATTATATGGTACTATATAATTATATTTGATATAATTTTTTTATGTAATTATACCAAACTTCTATTTCTCTAACTGACAGGCATTCACCGGAAAGGCTAATAGCAGTTATTGATGCGCAAAAAAATCATTTGGATTCACTAACGGCCTATAAAGGTCAAGGGTTCTGTCAGTCCTTGACAAGGTCATTTTTAGATATTACAATGATGATGATGATGATGAATGTCCTCGGAATATTATTAGCAATCTATCAAAAAAGTCATTGAAAGAAAATGATCTAATATTGTTTTTTACTTAAATTTATTAGAAATTATTAGAAATTCCCAGCACAGACCATGCATTATTTTTCGAATTTCTGCAAAATATACTGGAGATTTAATCTTTTATACGATTTGAATTTAATAAATGTGAATTAGATTCTAGTTTTTCAATGTGTTACAAATATGTGATGCTGACCTATTTTGATAGACAGAGTTATTATTTATGTAACAATAAATGAAATTCGGCTACCGTCAATATTGGTTTTTCTTTTTCCTCCATACTCTTATGTCGTAAAGAATAATAATTACTATATATGAGACGACAGTAATAAATCTACAAACGAAATTGAAAGTTTAACAGATGATTTACTATGTTTATAACTACTTGCAATTAACAGCAATTTTTAAACGTCCTTTTTCTTAGACATTTCGACGTTTAGACTTTTCTTGAGAAGGTACGATATGAGCCGTTCAAAGTCCAAAGCAATTAACTCCATTGAATAAAAAGTAATGGAAATTAATAATTATGAACATTTAATCACCAATCACGTGCTTCGACGCTAAAATCGGAAAAATTACCAAACGCGGAGTTAATCATTTAGGCATTTGAGCGGTGACATCGTGCCGTCGCAAGAAAAGTGACACAACTCAAAATTGAGTAAAACGTTAATGCTTCCTTTTTGTGTTGTGTCACTGTCCTCGGGAAGGTACGATATGTGATGCTGGTAGCGAAAGTGTGAATTCAAATGAAACCATGAAACGGAACCAATGGATCCATACTGTCTCCCTTGAAATTATGCAAAGTTAAGGTGGGCCAACATGGCGTGTGTAAGAGGAGTACTTGGAGGTAAAGCACGAAGGAGACGATCGACCGACCGACCGACCGACCGACCGATCGAGGAGTCAAAGAAAACGGTTAAAACGCGTGTTATTGCCGCACGGTATCGGGGAATGCGTACGAGGTGGTACGGAAACTGACTATCACAGGTTTATACTGGATAAATCTTGTTTCTTCTCGCGTGCGAAGCGCTCTTTCTCTTTCTCTCTCCAATTTGCTGTGAGTCTTGCTCTCTCTGTGAGTCTCTCACCGGTGTTGCCAGTAGCAGCCTCGAATACCGTCCATGAGGTATAATTGGGGTTAGTGTTAGTACACGAGGATACACTGCCATGCGACAGGGAAAGGACCGAATATTTGGTCGGCCTGGCTGACCACACGATCTTTATTACCGCTATGCTTACTCTGACGCAAGCTCTCTTTATAACAGTCCTATGACACCGTAATCTTACGAACTTCCTAATATATCAATTCAAAACAGCTAATCCTAACCGATCATTCTCACGAAATTATGCGAGAATCGTTTTTTATTAGAAAAACGTGACGGCAACACAGTTTCTTAACCTCAAGAGTGGAAAGTCCATCGTTTTCATTGAGTTACTTCACTTCGTATCGATACTCAAATACTCACTGCCTATGATTTTATGGTATATTTCAGATTTTCTAAATTCTTCTGTCCCGAAAGGACATGTAACAACAACGAAGACAGCGTATGACTCTTGTTTAATAGAAAATGTAAAACACTTCTTTTCGAAAAATATATCTATCTTGAAATCTTTATGATATAGTTGCTCCAAAATTCAAAAATAACAGATTACTGTCCGGTATGCTTAATATATTAAGATTGGAAGAAATTACTTACCAAGGGAGGAAACGAGATTTCCCCAAAGTTCGGCGGTTTGCCAAGCAAGGAAGAAGAACCCGAAGAACCTGACGATAATCGCGTCAACAGGTTGGTCGGTGAGCTTTGCGTAGACTCCGCCAACTTGAGTGAGATATGTAGCCTTTGCTGCCCACATTGGTGCTGCACCAAGACCAAGTAGAACACCAGCTGGTACCAATGTATAAAATCTTGGGTAGAATTGTGCACCGATATACGGTGCGTAACACATCATCGACACGCAGAGTGTCCATTTAACAGTGAGTCTCTTAATGACTAAGGTTGGTACAAAGATGCAGGAGAGCACGAGTGCCGCGTAGATCGCGGACAAGGAAACGGTACCCAAACCATCGCTTGCATTTATGGAAGACTGCAGATTGGCGGTGCCTTGAAACGCCGTGAACTGCACCATGAAAGCTATCGAGACGGTACCGATATTCTTTAAGATTCGCCATTTCTCCCCTCGCGAAAGCTTGAACTTCCTTGATTGGGTATCGTCATCGGCAGGTGGAAGTTGTGGTGGCTTTTGTGGTTCCGGTGGTATACCATCGGTTCCATCGTCCTTGTAACCTTCGTTTCTATAACCAACCCCGCTGACAGTCACCGTATAAACGGTTTCGTCACCACCCCCGCCACCGCCTCCTCCTCCACCTCCGCCGCCGACACTTCTGCCACCATCATTCTGCGAAGTCACCATCCTTTGCCTGGACTACCTGTACAACAGTGAACAAACTGAATTAGATATAATTCATTACATGCAGCGGTTCTCAACCATCCTTTGCCGCATGAATCCACATGTTAACATGTGTTAACACTAGAACTACCGAAGCAGTCAAAATGATAAGTCCAAGGAATTTAATAGGTTTTTAGAACAAAAAGCTTTATTTTTATATAACTAAAATATAAATGTCAATATAATGTTTATATAGCAAAGTATTTTTATATAACAAATATAGCTGATTATTTCTAGTGTTAAAGCATCCGACCGTGGTTAAATGATTCGCGCTCTTAGCATCGCGTGGCTGAAGTCATATAACTCAACCATGTAATCCGATGTGTATCGATCACAAAGAAATTGATTCCTTATCGAATATGACAAGTACATTCTCTCGCAACACAAATTCAACTTACACACACCTCCAGTGTGCGCAGGTATTCCGAGTTTGTGCGCATCCATGGTGTGCAATGCGCTGCAAGAACTCCATCTAAAAGAGAACGCTTCTCGTGTTGCTATGTTGGCTAAGGGATCAATTTCGTCAGAGCACGGTGTACAACATGCCATGTTGTTCATTCGATTGTCCATATAGAGTTGTAGAAAATGGGGTTGCAAAGATCGCAGCAAATATGGTAAGAGTGCATAATTAATGGTCTAATCTTGTTTAACATCTTGTTTATTTACACACTTCCCCGTGCACACTTCTGTCCAGTGTCGTATCACTGTTTCCGGTATTATTTCATTGCCACATTATTACCTATGCTCCGGCAAATTTTACACCCAGTATTATGCAATTGCGCATGCGTTTGTATTGTCTCAAGTGATGAACACTGTTTACATTTTGGTGGCGTACAGATACTTATGCACTTCGATGTTTTAGGTTCATTAATGTACAATAATATATATATATATTTAACATACTCCGTGTAAAGATTCGAATAATATTTATTTCGGAATTGTTTCGAAGTTTGTATCGTTTTGGAATTATTTGGCAATCTGTATTATTTTCGACATTTCGCGTGTATTATTTCGAGTCTTCAAATTCAACAAAAAACCAAAGTGGTTCGAGGCGTGGATTAAATTTCTGTAAATTACTTTCGAGCCATTTGACAAAGTACTATTTTCAAATTCCAAGATATTCCATCAAGTCCCGTACCTAATCCACGACCTTCTCCGTACACCCGAGAACTACTTAACACTTTGTCGGCCGCTGTCACGTGTACGTGATTTCAACAGCCAGCGGTTATCGGCCGGTGTCACGTGAATGTGACTTCGCGCTAGAAATCTTAGACCACCATTATAGAAAGATTTCGAGATCGTAGATTTGACCTTTGTATATTAATCCATGTTAACTGTTTTTGAGTTACTGCCTTCCAACTCTCACGAGTCTATTGGCGTTTTTTAATTCTCAAAATATTGGTTTTGCGAACTTTCCGTATTTTAGTACGCGAGAGATGCCGGCGGTAGTAGCGCGACTTTGAGTAAAACGAGCGGCCGTCAAAGTGTTAAAGTCAGCCACTACTTAAAGACGCCAGGCGTCGTCATATTTTACGTATTCTCCTTAAGCCACGTATAAAGCAGGCACTAATGAGTTCCTATGCATTGAACTGTCTCAAGTCCACACTAAGAAAGGCTCACATAATTACATATACCTCAACTAAACGATTCTACAAATCGTTACTCATAGAACAGCAAGCAACAGTCTCGCGGACTAAGTTCATTGATTTACACGTATGATTTCTCGGCGAGTGTGTAAATTAACATTTCCAGTTGACTAGAAGAATCTAATGAAAAATGTCCCTTATCTTCCAAGCATACACTGAAGAATATGCGCTCCCGTGTCATGGTATTCGTGTATGGCATCCTATATGTTAATAAACGCAGTTGAGGCCATTCCTTTCTATAAGCAATTCCATGGTCACATAACAGTACAACAGAAATAATTCGTATTACTTTGCTTGTATAAGAGCAGTTGATTAATCAATATCTACGCCTCTTATTCTCGCTTCTTTCGCGCTACAATATTTGCTTTCCGTCGGAGATATCCATGTAATGGATTACTAGATTATGTCATCGAGGTATTAGATTTAGAAAATGAATTAGTACTCTCGCTTCTTAATCTTCCATGGCTTAATGTTCGTCGTGGATAAATGGAAATCGTACAACGTAAATCTGATTAACCTCTTAGCTACAATTGATCTTCAAAACAATCACAAGTTGATACAGCGAAAATCATTGTAATGACGTTCGTCCACATGGCTATCGCTAATTGCAAAAACCACCTCGCGTTTTCCATTGTTGACCGATGGATTTACTTATACTCTTAGAAGGCTCTTGTCGATTATGTCAAATATGATTTGCCGCTGCGAGAATTATTACTAATGCGTAGGGAAATCATGGCGAAAGCTATGCGTAATTTGTATCGCAAACGAATGTTGTTGGCTCGCATTTCCTGGATGAAAGACTTCGCATATCGTTGATTATTAATCTAACGAATGTTAATGTAATTGGAAAAGAACAATTATTATCATATATAAATATGAATGTTAACAAAACTATAAAGGAATAGTGATCGCCACATCAAATATTTCTACAAATAAAATTAATAACGCGTACAACGATTTAATTTTTTAATCGAGCCAACAATTCTACTCGCCAAAAAAAAAGATGTTAAGACTCACAGTAACATTAATAACATATTTTTTTATGACAAACACAATTCGACCCAGTCAGTTCCACGTCGGAAAGGAAATTAACCTCCCATTGATTAAAACGACGCACAAAGGATTTAATCGATTACAAACACTCATTAAATCGAAGAAGATAAATCGCACGATTGCGTAACTACAATATTAAAGCTGACGATGACCTAGCCGAGGCATTTCAAATTAATTAGCGGAATGGATTAGTCAGCAATAATTTATCACCGTTTGTTATTTCCATTCGATTTATGTCTCTTATCAATGCGATGCCAAGCTTGCAAGTCATAGTTCTGCTAAAGTTTGTTCATTAGTTTATTCATTTATTTATATTTTACCGAAAACCATGGGCCCTTTAATTCACCAAAAATCAAATACAAATGAAATCTAAAAGAAATATAATAAATGAATAAACAAAATATGTAACACAAGAAATAAGGAGAAATGGAAATCACTGTAATGTTTTTCACAAAAATGTTCCAAAATTGAATTTCCCGAATTATGCCATATGAGATCAAATACACTGCGTACGTGTATTCTGCGATCACGTAAACAGGAAGTACAGGAATCAAGCTACTGGAGACTTATTTCTTTCCGGCAAGGCTAACCGGTATTGTTTATTACATTTTAATAAACAATGCTCTCAGACCTGTTAGAAAGTGTACGTTAAAAATGAAGTAAACGGGACACCGGATAGAATGAATAATGGCGACTAATTAGCTAATCATTCGTCCTCGTTTGATAGTTTTTCAAGTGAAGATTATCCACGGGTATACTTCGATGTACTTGAATGTCTTCGAGTTAAATTTATAATCCAGGAACGTGTAGCATTCGATGCCTTGAAATGTTTTGCATCCACAATGGCGAACTATTTGATCGCAATGGAAAGGATTTCCAATTGTGCGCGAAGAATTTCCGGTATACCGTTATGCAACGGACGCGTTCGATCGGCGGTGTAGTTCTTTCGAAAGAAACAAATTAATTTATTCAAAACGAACTGGTAAATGTTCAGGTTTACTGGAGCGCAGTTGATCCACCGAAACCATGTAAATTAAGACGATTTGTCGATACTTTCCATGCCACCATAATAACTGGTAAAAGCCAGTTGAACTCAGTTAGAACTGAAATCCAATTAGTAATTATGGTATTCCGTTTAAGGAAAATTACGGGTAGCGACAACTTACAGGAAGTATGGCGTCGAGTGGTTCTTTGTAATGATTTCTGCTAGATTTACGGGAAACAGAGAGAAATACAAATTGCAGTCTCCTTTGCATAACTTGGAATTCATTATTTTACAAATCGGTGTAATATCGAGAGAATCTTAAGTAAGCTTCATTGATATATTCATGAGATTGACTGCATGATATATTGTTCCAAAAATAAGACCTGGTTATACTTTCGAATTATATTTTTTAACAAAAACCCTAGATCTGTTCTTATAAAACGCGTAATAAGAATTTCGAAAATCGAAAAATTCTTCAAATGTTATAATTCAGAACAGCTTCAATGATAGTTGCATATCTCCATCGAAAATCGAACAATAAATTGTAGTTCATAAAACAACTGATCCGATTTCTCCCATATAACACACTCACTTCCTCGCAGTTCCGAGTTTCCGTTATTTAACACGAAATCTTTACGTAAACCTACAATTATATGCACAAGGCATTGTGAAAAACCTAATTGCCTTGACACTTTGCTGCATATTAATGACACACATGACATATATATTATCCAGCATGGTTAATAAATTAAAAGACGTGTAATGATAAGCAAACAAAAACACTGTACACATAGTAATTAAGTGTCCCCTTCAATGAACGACACGTGTATATATATACATTTAATTAATCCATCAGCTAATTACTAGCTGCCATCTTCGTATGTCATAAGCAGCATAATAAAAACCATTACTCCAAGCAAGCAATACATCGCTGAATTTGATAAAATTCCCAATTCTTTTAATCTTACAATAACAATGAAAAGTATCTACAAAAACTTGTCGCATCACGTAGCACTTAAACGGCTTTCTTTCTAGAGATCATTGCAGTACTCTTATAATTATTATTGCCACGAAATAACCGATACGTATAGATGATTGTGTGTGTTCAAAGTTACATGGCGTCGTGGAGGATTAAATCATACTGGAAGAGCCATCGTAAAATTCCGATTCCGATTGAAATTCTGCATTCGAATCATGCGCCGAGATGCAGTGATCGACTTCAGTTAAAGCAGAATGCGTAAGTTATGTCGGCGTCCTTGCGGGTAACCTCAAAACCGCAGTGCATCGTTCGCCATCGCCAGCAGCACTCTCCGAACACGTGTTGGCGCAATGATCGTGTCACCAATCAACTTCTTTTCCGTACCGGCGCACGTGCTTATTTAGTCCTTTACTTTTACTAGATGAAAGATAAACATTCTATTGCACCTGGGTGACTGTTCACGATCTCCGTGGGACACAATGACCGATCGTTTTCTTGCGAATGTTACCGGCCGCATAAAGAAACTTTCTTTTCCGGTTTTTCTCGATCTATTGTATCAGCTTATTGCTAGAGCGTTCTGATTCATCAGTTAGCACTGTTCGAATTGCACCGTTTAAATTGCCCCGTGTCACCTTTGATTTATAAATGACTAATTGCGGTTTCGAACTACGTAAACCTTTCCATTACTGTAGAAGGAAAATATTGCAATGTAATGTTTCTTTTGTTTCTTCAAACATTTTAGGTGAACTTTAGAAACCCGGCAGTTTATCATCGAAACTTGAACTATATTTGAGCAAGGCTTGTTTTTTATTAACTATATTTATCGACTTGTGTCTTACAATTAGTATCTGATAGTTAAGATATTTTAATAGAAAAAGAATGATCACTTATTGTTGCACTTCGTATACTTTCTTTAATATCGAAATCTGACGACAAAATGGAGGCGTAACATCAGAGAAGTAGAGGACTTCCGACGTATACTTTGTAGTTATTGAATAATAAAGCAGAATTTTAATTGTTTTCGTAAAGATGTATCCTGTAATCGTTTTTATTCAAGGATTATGAGCGCCTTCTAATTTTGTTCTAATTGCTATGTAAGAGAGGGCTAAACCTTAGATTCTGCAAAACTTATCAAGGATTCGTAACGACAACCTAATTCAAATTGACAATGAGACCCGCGATCTAGCCATTCTTCGAGTTCTTTTTTTTTATTTGCAAAAGGTCTCGTTAAAGAGTTCGCAAAGCACGTACAAGGTCGCTTGTAAATTCGTTAGTCGTCGATGTAATCGATGCGAGTGCGTGATCCGCCAAACTATGCCGTGATACACCTGTGTGCCCTGCATGGCAATTAAATGGCGCTTGTAACACATTTACAACTTCTGTTCTACACAACTGCCTTATACAGTTCTCGTTATCGGATTCGATATTTTAGTGCTTACAATTTCAAGTAGCTAAGTAGAATGATTTTTAAACTAGGATTCAAATATTCGGGATTCGAATATCTTGGATTTCACTATTTTGGATTCGAATATCTTGGATTCAACTATTTTGGATTCGAATGTCTTGGATTCAACTATTTTGGATTCGAATGTCTTGGATTCAACTATTTTGGATTCGAATGTCTTGGATTCAACTATTTTAGATTCGAATATCCAGAATTCGATTATCCAAGATTCGACAGTCTAAAATTCGACTAACCATGATTCGATTATCTTGAATTCGAATATCCAGAATTCGATTATCCAAGATTCGACTATCCAAGATACGACTATCCAAGATACGATTATCCAAGATTCGATTATCCAAGATTCGACAATCCAGGATTCGATTATCCAAGATTCGACAATCCAGGATTCGATTATCCAAGATTCGACAATCCAGGATTCGACAATCCAGGATTCGATTATCCAAGATTCGAATATCCAGGATTCAACTATCTTGAATTCGACCATCTTCGATTCAACCACCCAGGTATCGAATATCCAGAATTCGACCATCCAAGACTCAACTATCCAAGTATCGAGAATCCAGGAACAGACTATCAAAAACACTCGACAAGAACACTTTTCCAAGCAATGCTTTACTCTGTACTTCTTAAGAACGACATATATCAGTAGACCAAAGATTGCTAAAGTTCTCCAACAACGACTACCATATCGCCGAATAACTTTCCAAAATCTTTTGTGAATTCAATACAGAGTCAACAGGTAAAGAGTTCGTAGCCGGTTATAGCGATTGCGCGAACGTCGAGTAATCTGAGAAGGTCGTTGCGAAAAATTGAGGTCACGAGGTGACTGCGCTTTAACAAGTGCGCCATGCCCACGGCTTTTCATAAACACGTAACAACAACAGAGTACTTTCAAATTATAGTCTTTCTTTCAATCAACCCAAACATTCTCCATCATTTTGCAAAACTACTTTTAGTAACGCAGATAATAGTTTGATTACATACCAAACATCAAGCCGGTTTCATGAACTCGGTTCATTTGCTAAATTCTGCAAAACTGCGAGTATTTCATACGGAGATCCATAAATAAAGCATAACAGCTGTGATAGTGAAGCCTCGCGCAACCAAATGAAATATGTTATTGTACATAACCCACGCATACCGTACTTTCTGATTTATGAGAGATTAAAAGAATGTAACATTTACGATATAGGAATGAACGTCATCCATGATTTACAACAAAAGATAGACAATGGATTCGAAACTGTTCTTACGACGCATGCCGTTTCCAGCAAACCCGAGACTCACCGTTAAAGCGTGCCACAACTTTAACCCCCCTCGCATTTACTTCCTATCAGCCATAACTCAGAAACCTAAGTATCCGCGATCCATGTCCAATAAACAATTTTTTACCTTTCCCTGTCAACAAATCCACCCCCTCTCTTCCTCCCCACCCGGAAGTATAATGGGTTATTTATGTTATGTTGTTTCTCGTTATATCTACTTTAACACTAGAATTTAATTTCAAGTTAAAGATGAATAGTTGAATCAAAGTGTATCGATATCTTCAACCGTTACGCAATTCTATGAAGTTTCATGGTACCGATTTATTACTTGGAACCGCTCGATGCAATTTCATATGTTTAATTGATATAATGAATCGACTTGGACATTTTACAAAATATCGTACAAAAATCCAACGTATTCCACGATACGATTTCGTGAAATAGATCACTGACAATTATCATTGAAATTCTACGGCAATTCTTCAAATATAATTATCATTGAAATTATACGGCAATTCTTCAAATTCTGGAAATCTTCGCAGACACAGACGAACGACTGTCAACGGAAATTACATAATGCGGAATTTTCCTACAAGCTGAAATATTATAGGTTTACTTGGAATTCAACGGTGCATGTAAAAAAAAATTGCTCATATACTATTTCTTTGACGGTGTACGTGTCACGGCGTTACCATGGTAACACACTCGTACGGAAATTAACGTACATTTTTAATTAAATTATTTTGAATATATCACGGCGAATTGTTTGAAATTTGATATACTATTATTTTATATACATAACGCGAATAATTGATTCCATTAATTAACTCAAGTTCTCCAGTCATAATTTGTATATAAATAAATGTATAAATGTAGTTCTAAACTTCGATGCAACGCGTGTACATAATCCGAGCCTCGCACAGCGCGATTTTCCTAACACAACCTTTCTCTAGAAGCTAACCCTCGCGTTCTACGAGGGTTATCTCTATTTCCAAATTCATTCTTGAATGATTAACAATATCTTATTATAGAGGACCTATTATTATCTAAGATTAACAATTTAATCTGTAATTTATTCGAAATATTTCCAATTAAGTGTTCTATCGACTTTTTAACTACTCGCAATTTACGAATATTGTTCCCCAGAGAAATTATATTGTAATGGTATCGGTTAATGATGATTGAGCTATTAATCCTTGGTCTATGCACTACAAAGATGCAATTTTGTGGTTACGCTTTGCCGCGCGCAATCGCGGACGTAATTGTTGTACTTCGTTGCATGTTTTGTTTTTGGCATCAGTACGAAGCGTGCAGTTTCCGTAAAGGTGGTTGAAACCGGAAGAATGAGCACCAAAATTTGAAAAACCATGATTTTTACATGTCAATTAATAAATTTTACTTCTACAACAACGATATTACATAACACTTAATCGCGACAATATAAAAATGTATATCAACACCGTAATCATATTCTTTGCCATATTAAATGGTAACTTTCTGAATGCTTAAACATCCATAATCAACGTAGATATGTATATACGATAACCAACAATTACCGCAGAGTTATGCGATGCAACAGAGTTAGAAGAAGATATCAGCATCGTCGTTTTTTCAGCGAATGATAAATTAGCGCTTCGAGAATGCAGATTTTCAGTCGGACGTAGAAACCGCGCGGAACAACGTAATTGATTACGCGGTGGTATAATTGACAAAGTATAATTGACGCCACATTAACGTATAATAAAACCCGTGCCATTTGGAACACGTCTCCTATGCAAAGATCGAAAATAGTAAGTGACTAATAACACGAAGCCATTGATTGGTGGAACGTTTTTTGTTATTCCTTCATACAGAATCATACGCCGTGTATAAAATGCATCGGCGAGTCCTGTGAATCCCAATATTAATTGATTATGCATTTTCAAGATCGAACGCGTTTCATTGACTTCGAACCAAAATCATTGAAGATCCTTGAGGAATTAAAGAAGTTGTAATAACATGCAGCATAATCGGGGGACTTCCTGATACTTGCAGATTCGTTAATAATTAACGGAAGTTCCAAGTAATCAGCATAATTTGACACTATTTCTACCAAAAGAATCGAAAGACACCACTTCGAAGAAACCACTGTGTTTACTTAGAAATATGATATGAATATCACAAAATATGTGATAGCAAATGGCAAGAAGTTATTATTATTAATAATGACGGCGAATATATTAGATTAAAGTCGATTGTAGTTGATTTTATTGGCGAATAAAGTTCATTTTAGAAAATGGACCTTCTTTACGACCAACCACAATATTTTAATGTATAAGCACTTTCGCGAAGGTGATTATCACTTGGGACATAAAAAGAACTAATGCACAATAGCCTGCCACTTGAAGACTGCGAAAGACGACTATCAAACCTACTTATCTTTCTCAGCGCGGTGTCCAATTGGTTTTAGAATGTCAATTTTATCACCGCATTTCTAGTGTTATGTTTCCATATAAATGTGAATCAGTTACGTGTAAATTGCCTATAATGATAAGCGAAGTAATACCGCGATAATTAACTGGCTGACTGTTTTTGGGTAGCTCTAGTGACCCTTCATTTTCAGTTACTCATAAGTAACTAAACTTAATAAAATGCTTATTTAGTGTTTTATACTTATTTTCTCAAGATAAATTCATCTCATTTCAAATATAAGAAATATAAATAACTATGAGAAATATAAATTCTCAGCTCATTTATGCTTTTTAACAAAAAACTGTATTTGAAATGCAGAAGTACAATTGCAGTCAGCGGGTTAAATGAAGAAGGTAATTACGTGTAGGAGTACCGGAAAGTAATCAATTACACTCGATTCTGTTTTTGCACGAACTTCGTAGAAAAATGTCCTAAAAGTAATACTTTAAGAATACAGGCCGCTGCATTAGTTTCAATTAACCTGCTCTCCTCGAATCAGAGTTCTACGGGTGGCACAAGTGGACTGTCGACCGTGAAACCAGAGATCTTGTTTACGCATAATTTTATGCGCGCCAAGTCTTTGTTTGACAACACGTTCCAAGTATGGTTTATCATTCCGAATTCGATTGTCACCGACTTTTATGTCCACGCGTATTGTTCGCAATTTATGTACCAGCAAGCTTATGCATTCTGCATTGGTGCATACAATTCTTGACCCATTTATTGGAATACTTCAAAGTGGCCATGCCGAATTTTTGCCGAAATACTTTGCAACAATCAATTATTCTCACATGGAAGATGGTGGAATGGCTTTTCTTAGTTCTATTAATTAGTTTATTAAGTATGTATATTATATACGCGTTATATAAAAAAAATTTCTTCGCAATATCTTTAACCCTCTGTTATATTTCCATGCTATTTATTCTTAGTTATATTATATTATTATAATTCCATGCTATGTTTTCTTAGTTATATTAATGCCATATGGTATTCGTAAATTATTCTCACACAGAGCATGCAATCATACGGGAATTTCCTTCGAACCGGAAACTACTGGATTTCAGGAGAAATTAGTATCGCCGTAGGGAATACTTAGGTCCCTACTACTAAACGATTGATACCTACTGAATTTTAATGATTTTTAAGCCGTTCCTTAGTATTTAGATAAATGCCTGTCCCAAATAATACACCATTGAAATACGATCGCTATTCATCAGAAACACAACTACTTTATAATAATACTTAATTGCAACTAAAATATTCGCTCAAATAACATCAACAAAAATATTGTTCCACTGCGTTTTATTTGCTTGAGTCATAAATAATGAGTTCCGTTTTTCAAACTGAAGTCTACTCGCCAATCAAATGAACTGCAATGAACTTTAATTTAATATAATCGCGGACATTATTAATGACTTCAATGGATAATCGATTTGACATCAATTATTAATTGATAATGACTTCTCGCCATTTTTAGGTAACTTGTCCATTATTTTTAAATACATGTCGATGCAAACTATTGCACTGTATAATAATAAGTATCGAAAAGATTTGCGAGCGACATTGATTCAGTGCCAGCATTAATTCGGAATAAAGAATTCATAAGCGGTGGACAAAGAAATTGTGAAAAATCTGGAATGTGTTACGCAAACACTTAGATAATGGATAGTTGCCGAAGGAGTGAAATGAACAGGTAGAAACCAACAGTTTGTTCTGGGTTATTAAGTAGTCTGTATTTTAGAACAGCGTTTCTCAACTTCTGCGCCGCGTGAAGCAACATATTTGTCTCTGACGGAACCGCGAATCAAATCTTTACAATAAACTCCCGTATAACGCGACTTCCTACAACGCGAAGTTCTACAACGCGCTAAAGACAGCGGTAGAAAAGGAATATATATATATACTTGTCTCGTTAAATAGATAAAAGTCGGACTAAGTGATACGATAAAAATGTAAACAGTTTCTGTAATTTTCCTTGCGAAATTTGAAATGCAAACGTTTTAGTACTTTACATAAATACTTGTGGAGTCGTATAATAAATGGAAAATTGATTACATCGTCGTATATGATTTCATTGTCAGAAAAGAATCTTTGTATCAGAGACGAGGACTATGAATCTTGTTTACTATAGAAACGATCGTAATTCAATGAAAGTTTTGAAACATGACTTCCGGAGGGAGTAGATTAAGTAATAATCTCAAGCGCGCTATGCCAAGATATGCAGCATATCATAATTTCATCAAAACATGCAACGGTCAGCACTTTGTATAATCGATTCGATATGCAATCATATCTGCATAAATAAAGACTCATAACTCGAGATTTTATTCTACAAATATATTCATATATTATAATGCCGCTTAAATGAATATGATCCATTTTTTAGTCGGATAATTGAGAAACTAAGTAAACCCTACTGATTCTAAGTTCCTAATATTTTATATTTCAATTATTTATTATATTATATATATGATATTTCAATATTTTATATCACAGGCACCGGAAAGTAATCAATTATTTTTCACATACTTTACGATACTCCATTTATTTTCTCATATTCAAGATTATTTTATTAAATAATAACCATCGTTATCTGTGATCATTGATTAATTCCCTTTTCGAAAAAATCAAATTCCCAGCTTTTGATGCGAAAAATTATTATTATTAAGCGTACTTATCGTCCACAGTATATTTCCTTATATGTAGGTTTTACTGTACTGGACTTTGGTCCGTTCTCTTAATAATAATATTAATAATAATAATATATGTATGACTAATGATAAAAGTAGCTGAATATACGCGGTATACTTGAAGTGAGTAAAAAGATACTAAAAACAGGTGTTGTTAAGGATATTACTGAAACACTAGATGCAAAACAGTTAACAACGAATTGACTATCGGGTAGTGCATGGTAGTGTGCCAAAGAAGTTAACAAGGAGCGACCTTAGCAAATATAACGGTAACTTTGGTTGGCCGAGGCATCGAAATGTTTATCGAGGGCCGCAACGGAACTCAATGTTTAACGTGGACAGACATGTGTATATAATATAATACATGTCCTTCCCGACACAGAAAAAAGTTGTCGCGTTAGAATCTCCCAGGCGAATCGCATGAAACGTTAACTTCGCGTCTGGCATACATATTTCTGAAGTTGCCGAGAGTCGAGAGAAAAGCCCTCTGAAATTCTCGTCACACTATCTTCGCCACGGGCTCGTTAAAGATTTTTCTAACGAATTTTTCTGAATGAATATTTCCACAACAGTAAGATGTACTACGAAAATAATTGCTATTTAACACGACTGGTTGTATTTAGAAATTTTTGTCGCGCATCCATTGGAAGATAGCGGAAATACGGAGAAAGACAAAGTGAGATACGTAACTCTTAGTTGACGTATCTGAAATACTATACGTTCACACATTATTGAACGTACATATACGGCAGGGGACCACGTAACTTCTTTACGCTTGCAAAACCAGTTAGAATTGATTGTAGTACTGGATCGAACGGGTGAAAGCATTAAAAAGTCTGTCGAAAAGGTGGCTTATATTTATAACAAATCGAAGATTATAAACGCTCAATCACCATTTAAATTCCGAACAAGTAAAACGAATACGATTATTAAGAGTTATTTATGGCGTTGTTTTATAAAAAGATGATATCTCATCGTACTAAATTCTCTTCGAAAAGAGGAAGATAACCCCTTATATGCCAGGAACAATAAAGTTCACAAAATTCTTGTCTGCTTTGGTATTATATTATACCATTATACGGTATTAAAAGTGTCACGTTTGCAACGCGTGAGAGATGTAAATATAGGAAAGATTGTCAACATCCGCAAAGTATGCATATACTGGATTGACCAGAAAGTTCGAGGAGTTTGCATAATTTTTGACGGGGAAGTGGAGGGATTTTTATGAACGTGGAATTACGCAGCCGCCCGGAAGTAAGAAAAGGGTTGTAAGTCAAAAGGACAATACATTATAGAATAAACAGAATCAAAAGATATATATAATATAGAAAATCGAGAAGAAAATCGCCTTCGATTTATACGTTAAAAATCGACAAACTTTATAGTCAACCAAAAATAATTCTTTTTTCTCTTTAAAAAGTGTATATTATATGCATTATTTTTCACTTAATCAACTTTATAAAAGCATTCTTGGATTAACTCGGTTCACGCGATAATCTTTGTGTAATTGCATGTATGCTAAAGGGGGTGTTCTCTTTAATAGGAAGATAACGAAACTAATAATTCGCACTCTAAAATCACTTACTTATTATACCCGCACTCGAAAGTCTATCTTGAAATAATCACAGCGGGTGCGATATCTGTATTAAGTTTCAATTTAAGTATCGAATTATATCGAAACTGTAAAGGCGCGTACTTTCCCCGTACTGCAATTGATATTCTTACCCCGATAATAATCAAGAATTATAAGATTTCTAACGATAACAAGTACTACGATGCCACAGAGTGTACTTTGCATATATCATTGTTAACGCTAGAACTACCAAGGGGGTCGGTACCATTTTAATTAAATGATTAGAATATATCACGGCGTATTGTTTTAGATTTTAAATACATTTATATTCTATACATAACGCAATTAATAGAAACCATTAATTAACTTCATTTCTCCAGCCACAATTTACATACAAATAAATGTATAAGTATAACTAAAATATACCGGGTACTTCTAGTGACTATCTTAGACTCGTTGACTAATATTTTCGTGTCAACGAGTCACCGAGGTTTTAGTATACTGTTTGTAATCAAAATTCATGAAATGTATTTGAATATATAAAGTATTTGAATATAGCAAGTCATTTATATATCTTGCCTAGTAAAATAGTGTCCGTTAAATAATTATATGTAACGAAGAAAATTGCGAGATTATCGCGAAAATTGCTCGACATGCAACGACGTTACATTTCTCATGCTAATAATGAATTACAAAGAAATCGGTGGTTAACGAATCCGCCATTACCACCTCTAGCATTAACCAATCAGACGTCTGAATTACGCCGAGCATTTTGAATAAAAATTCTAAGAACATTTAATATTCGTAATATTTTCATTTCACGATGTAACATATCATTTCGATCATATAATATTTCAAGATAGAATTTCCTATTTAAAGATAGCAGTTGAACGATCGCAAAACAACTACGACAAGCGTTCATACTTTCTAAAAAGGAGTTTCGTGCAATTCGTTTTTACACGGTATTTGTTTACCGTTAAAAGATTGGAATAGTTTCGAAATGAAAATAAACAGCTTACAGTTCGCGTGGCGCTTAATTTCAATATTGTATCAACATATATCCCCTGGTATATATTACAGTAAAAAAAAAAAAGGATTCTTTCTCGTGACAAACAAACAAAATATTCTAGCCTAGTGTACCTTGAATTTCATAAACCGATCGGTTCACTTCGCGAAAAGTCACGCCGTGACTTTCGTGACTTGCTACTGACAGTGAGTACTGGTAAAAGAGAGAGGCGATACCGATCGTTGAAAAATGCCGATTAAAAATGATCTGATTCAATAACGTCCTGCAAATTGCATGTCGAAATACTGTTAATTATTCGGTATCTTCTTAATAATCATTCCCTGCTTTACGTAGACACCGAACACGTGTAATAATGTTATTTCAGCATATTACAATTTCTCGCGCGAGATAATCATTGAAAACCTTTATCTCCAGTTTACACATTAGTCACGTCTAATTTCTTTTAACTGCACTTTTTATAGTATAATTCCATGGTTCCCCCAGCATCATGAACATTTCATAAACTATACGAATTCTTACTAAGTTAATAAAAACCTGCTAGGATCATCGCAAACAGTAAAAACATCATACGAGCCGTTCAAATGTTAAAATGTTTAACTCCACTGTCCAGTTTTTCCAATTTTAGGTAAATCGGGAAATCGATTGTAAAGTTTTCAATGAATAAATGCCTAAAAAGTACATGATCCTGATTGATACGTCCAAAGACATATTAACAAGAATTCTCCAAGCGATCAATGAAACTTGATCATCCAATATATCGATTAATAGAGGGACATTAATTCGTCCGTAAAATGTACAAACATGAATGAAGAAAGTCCAATTAACGGTAAACTTACGTCTTAGCAGATTGATTCTTCCAGTATGCGACAATGTCCTTTCCTGGTTGGAGTAGCGTTCTTGCTCGCAAGTAGGGCACAAACAAACGTGCTTCTAGGGAAATAAACTACGTTAACAGGGACGTTTCTGTCCTTCACAAGTAACGACCTTCCGATATCCTCGTTCAACCGCGATGTTCACCGAGCAACGCGAAATCAGCAGTATAAGTAACCGCGCCTGGTTCAATTAGTTCTGAAGTACACGAAGTTCACTTCGTTTTGATCAAGTGCGGGATATTAAAAAGGAAGGAACGATGTCTTGGTGTAACGTGAGAGGTGCGTATGAGTACCGTCACGAAGAGAAATCTGTTCTATAATACGTCCGAACAGTTCGGGGGTTCGGAGACAACTAAACCTGCTGGTAGACTTTGGAATCGGTGAGCGGTTCGGTTTGCCGACTCGAGTTCAGTTCGAGCTGTGTTCCTTCTTTCTCTATACTTCGACTGGTCAAGTACGTGCTATCTGCTATATCCTGATTATCCTACCTCTACTCCTGCCATTCTTCCTTTTTTTTCATTGCCACCATTTTGATTTATTCCATTTATTTATCGACAAACCCCTATCCATCAACAACTACAATGATTACGTCTGAAGGCATTAGATCAGTGACAAAATCATCAGATCCACCTGGCCATAGATGTACTCCACTAATCTCACAGATTTGAAATATTATAAATAATCAATAATGAAGTATTTTCATTAGACATGTAATATAAAATAACATTATAATTAGACCTAAACGAGTCTAGAATCTCTCGGATAAGTATCGGGAAAGTGTACTTCGAGATTAAATAATGATCGAACTTGTTATTAAATAATGATCGAACTGAATATAACAGGTGGAATGAAAGGAAAGGGTTTTCATTCTGTGAAAGATTACTGTTCCGTTACTGAGATTCGTGGGACTTAACGCTAGAACTACCAGAGGAGTCATAATGACTTGTCCGCCATTTTGAGTTGAATTAATCGACTACACCACGGCGCATTCTTCGGGAATTGATATACTCTTGTTTGATATGCATAACGCAAACAATTGAATCCATTAATTAACCTCAATCTCCCAGACATAATTTATATATAAATCAATGTGTTAGCATAACCGAATATATTAATAGCATTCTTCCGATCTTGAATTGCATTCTTATGACGTATTAAAGAAAAGTTGGAAAGTTACACGATGCGCAAGGGAAACTACAAAGTCACTAGACATTAATGGCCGTCTGTAAATGAGTTTACATCGCCGTAGGAATTTACCCAAGTGATTTCATAATAATGCAGTATGCCGCACCGAGAAATCTGGAATGATCTTGAAATGCACTCCTTTTCGAAATCACCCGTCGTATTCTGATTACATATAATAACACGATGCATTAAGTTACTGTATTGTTGTGTCAGTCTTTCTCGGTGAGATCCTTTGTTTTATACCGCGAAGTATGCCCGGCGAGCCAGAGTTTCCTTAATCACCCTACGAATTACGTTCCGCGACGAAATACATGAAAGCACGCGTCATAAACGAATAGTATGGAAAAGACTAAAAAAAGGTGCTCGTAAAACTTGACACTAGAATTACGGACAAGAAAAATAGCTAAACTTATACATAAATGTCCTTAAAAATAAGGATGGATGAAAAAAATTAATTAATCGATTTGAGTTTCCTCCATTGTACAGCGCGAACCGCAGAAAAATCTCAGAAAATGGATACTTAAAAATGTCAACGTTTTTATTAAACTCCGCGGACCCGCCATTTTCAACGGCTTCCGTAGTTCTAGTGTTAAGCATAGATCGATGTTGAAAAGGTAAAATTTATTAAGCGGCTACGGCTGAGACTGATATTCAGAAATTCCTTGGAATAGAATGAAACTATTATTACTCATTTTGATTATTTTATTATTTGATAGGAATCTAATTCAAAGAAATGATATTGGAGTGTAAACGGAAGTAATAATTGTAGAGTTTCAAGGAGTAAAGCTGGACTATTTGATTTGATTGATTAAAAGATTATTGGGATACGGAAAAGCTTGCAGCGAGGTATGATAATTCCAAGAATAAAGAGTTATTTGCATCAAATCGTTATTCCATGCTTCCAGATGAAATAATATTTAACTCAATCAGTCATTTGATGTTAATCAGTTATTCAATACAATGTTTATTATTAGGGGTTCCAAAAAGTTGTTTATTATTAAGTTTCTTCAAGGTGCGCGTCTTTTGTTCAATAATTATCGCATCTCACGATTATTAACAACTGTCCGGTGACCGATAACCAGTTGCTATGCCAATGTAACATTCGTGAAGGAATTCCACAAATCTTTTAACGAATAAAAACGAGGAATGTTGATCGATTTAACTAAATAAGTGTACCTGTGATAACAACGCCAACGTTATATATACATCAATGTTATATATATATATAGAAAATATTTGTGGAAATACGACTTCAAAGTAATATTTATGAAGAGTGGTTTCATCCCTTTAAACCATGCATTTATCGGTAACACATGTCGATAAATACATAAAAGTTCATGAAAAATGAAAATTGCACGGTATTGGAATTGAAGCTCTTGTCACATAGCGAAACATTAAACTGTAACACATGCCAACGCAATAACATCGATTTCCTAACAAAATAATAGCCAATCGTATCACACCCTATTGGTAATCAATCGGAGATCGATAAACCTTGTAAGTCAGACGTTTTTGAGCACAAGAATCAAAAGTTCTAGGATGTTTTGATTTGGCAATTTCGGTGACCATGTACACTGTTTTGCAATCGTTGCGTAATCGAAAACAGCTACGATGGACTTCTGAGAATCGGTGTAATTTTCCTCTCGAAAATCATTAAAGGTAGGCGCAGAAATTGCGTAACAAAAGATGAACCCTTAGCAAGTGGTATAAGCGAAAAAAAGTTCTACTTGACGCACTAATTGCTTTCAATAATAATGAAATATCTATGTCAAACGTTGATTCTATAATATAAGCGTCAAATCCAAACGCAAATAAAGTTACGACATATGTATATCAGTTCTTAAAACAGTTAATAAAAGAAAGTAAACCTCATGCCACTGAATTCTACGTCTAATTTATTGTCAATGTCGTCTCATACGGATAAATTTATTCAATTTGCTGTATCAATACACGCCAAATATTATCATTGATTATAATTTAATTTAATAAGAGACATCAACAATATAGTATACGATCTAAAGGAAAGAGATACGTAACAGCAGAAATGAAAATGTCTTCAATTTTTTGATACAAAATTCTTTAAAAATATTAATAAAAGGCATACTAAATAAAAAAGGATAACTACTTATTCATTATATGCACCAATTCACTCTTTATGAAGTGCCGATACTTTCGATGGTGATTTTTTGTGAAAGGACGTAGAATCCTTTGGCATTTAATGGCCGTTCAGACACCATAAGAAGGAATTATTTGGAATGCAGCTTACGTGGTTGTACACAACTTCTCCTTGATTGCCACCTTTCGCGTTCTTTTCTATTAGCATGGCATCGTGCCACGATTTCGTGCAGCTTTTAAACGGCACGGTTTAAACGTAGTTGGTAAAATATGCGCAGGCGTGGTTTTCATTATTCGAAAGCGGTGCCCCATGTTTCACATACTGTTTGTGTATGCGACTGGTCAACTCTACTCATTTATAAAGAACCTCATACCACCATGTAGATAACAAGATTGCTCGCGCCTGATGTGAAATCTAATGACACAACTAACACTTTGACGAAGAGACGAACAAAAAAAAAACGAGGAATCGAAATCTTATTCTTTTCATATAAAATGTCGCGTTCTCGAGGATGAAGTTTGAAATGCTGTATCGTTTGCAATGCAATACTTATTTCATCAAAATGTACTTTTTTAAATAAATGCACATTGCATTAATCCTTTACAAACATCGCCGATTCCAAACTCATAATGTTCCTCAAATTGTGACAATTGATTTGATCATTTCTCACTTTCGAGATTAAAGTTACAACTACTTGTTACGACGCATGGAAGCTCGAAAAGCTACAAAGATGAGCAGCAATCGGTGAAATCACCCAGAATTATGTATCCACCAGATTGATCCAGTTATTGACGCAAATTCAAGCAATGCACACATCAAGTAAGAGCACAAATAACGCACGGGTTAACCCTTTGACTGCGGCGTGTTCTAACAGAAATCCATTAACATCGTACTTCGTTGTTGACACTAAATTATGTCGATGAAAATAAGAAAAATCGAGGAGTTATTGAAATTCAGTTATTCGATCAGTTATTATGTGACACATTAACAGTATATTTCACATAGTATTAATTAAACAAAAAATAGATTCGCAGTCAAAGGGTTAAAGTCACACATTCATCTATCCGTATCTTTTGTTTCGTTGTAACGATAATCATAAAAGTACGTGCAACGATTGTCACCTTTTTCATGGCGTTTAAGTAGTCATTTTATTACTATTTCTCACGTAATGTAGTTTCGTTAGATTCGCGTTTAACTAGCTTCACGTTATAACAATAATTTCGGTTTATCAACTAGTAAAAGCTAAAACACTAACGAATATGGAAAAAAAAATAAAAGCTGATGTAATTTATTATAATCTTGGGATCTGAATACATCTGCATGTCGCAACTTCTTAACAGCATTCGGGCTGTTACAGTTTGCATAACGTAGCATTTATTCGTGCAAACTTACTTACTTAATATACTTTCCCCGATCAAAATTATGTCAACGAGGATCTTTGATAACGCACAATCAATCCTGTTTTCTTTAGCGCGGTGTATTTTTTTTCAACCACCTTTGTCACACATCGGTAACGGCTTTGAATTTAGTGACGCATGTACGACGTGTGTTCCCGAATGAATTTACTTTCCGAATCAATTCTCTTTTTCAGTTTGTGCTTTCGCTGGAAATATAAACAGTCCATTATTGATTGATTCCGAGTTCTAATTCCTCTCCCTTTTTTTTAACGTGCACTGCCTTCGCGGTGTTTAATGTGCTGCCGTTTCACGGACAAATATCAATTTTCATCGAAATCAATGATTTTAATTAAAGGACACATGAAGAAATCGTGTGCTATTGATATCCCTGTGATATTAATATCATCGATACGATAATCTACCATGATCTTCCAATATAACTAGTTTTAAGACAATATTATCAATATCGCAATAAAATATAAGCAAAACTGGGATACCAACCAAATTTTTCAAAATAAATTCATAAATGAATCAATTCATTATCTGGCACCATTTAATAACGGTGTCTTAAAACTATTTGCTTACATTTTTAATGAATGACATAATAATTAAGTTCAAGTTAACCAACAATTTTTTAAATTCTTTAATTGAATGACATAATAATTCAAATCAAGTAAAATAAGTACTTTCGTTCTTTTAGTTTTTTCATTAAACACACTTGTGCCTTAAATTCACGGTTCAACGAAAATGGTATGCAAATTTCTACGGAAGAAAGCACAGTAGATATACTTGTATATACAAAAATTAATACATAGTCCGACAGCTATGTATACATTCTCAAACATTGTCCAAATATTCAAACATTTGAATGTAAATACAATGTAATGCAACAGGTGGTCATTTTATTGAAAACGATCGAGTTAATATTATTCTACAAGTTATACGTGCAGTATTAATGTTTTCGCAATTTACTGCATAATTTACTGCATAATTTACTAAAAAACCATTATCTCGCAGTGACTTAGCTCTTGCAAAAAAAATATTGATCTTTATTTGTTTTATTCTGTGCTAAACCGTAAATTGGTATTCGTGAATCTTGTAGAAACAAGTTTAATTAAGTTATGTGTTAAAACAAGTTAAATTAAATTATATCTTATATTAACCGATAAATCGACATTATCATGCTATAATAATTACTTCTTCCAATTTTTGTCCAAATTGGAGTGATTGAATTTTATATTGATTACTATACGAATTTTGCCCTAAAAGGCAAAAAACAACGTGATAAATTCAATATGGCAAAAAAAAGAAACTTCCAGGTCCCACCGAGATTTGAACTCGGATCGCTGGATTCAAAGTCCAGAGTGCTAACCATTACACCATGGGACCGAGTGTTAGTCAACTTTCCTAATACTCTTTTACGTTCAGCATAAAATATAATCAATTATTATATTATATTATCTTCAGATTCCTACTTATTAACATAAAACACAACGCTACGGCGTATACCCAAACTTATTGTATTATTCAAAGACAGAGTATTGCAGCCATAATGATCCACACATGCGGTCTAAGAGAAACTTCTACTGAACAATGTTTAAGAATTATAATGCATATTTTCTTTTATATAAAACGTCGGCAAAGAATTCGTGGTATTTGTTTGTTAAATATCTGCACAGTAATTACATATATTTTATTGTATCAACTGCTAAAAACCGTTGAGCGAGTAACTTGCCCTACAGATGGGGAAAAACCTGGTCACAATCTTTTTACTCTTTTATACTTTCGGTCGATAAAAAAGTAACCTAATAAATAATAACCTTTTGCTTCATCAGTCTACAGAAATAACTGATTATTTGTCATGCAGCTAGAACACAATTGGTGTTGCAATTCCTAAGCAATTTTTGCATTTTTATTAATAAAAGCGTAAGAAAGTAATGGTTTTATGTATTCGGTGGCTAGGTCTCTAGAGCCCGGTAATTCTGGAATAAACGGCCCACAACCTACAGATGTTATTGCACCGACGAGATATTATAATAAAATTCCCAATTCCCCAGTCGGCAATTTCGCTTCTAAATGGCCTAATTCTAAGGTATATGATGCCTAATGATATTCTAGGACCGTTTTGCGTCGAAAGAAGTGGATTAAAAAATTTGTCTGGCCAAAAATGAGTCGAGCCAAAATCGCAAAAATGTGAAGGGGTATACCTTCAAAAATTCTCAAAAATTGAAAGTCGCCAAAATCGCTCCTAGATGGTCCAAATCGATGGTATATGATGTATAAACATATTCTAGGATGATTTTGGGTCGGAAGAAGTGGTTAAAAAATTTTTTTGAGCCAAAAATGGGTCGACTCCAAATCGCAAAAATGTAAAGGGGTATACCTTCAAAAATTCTAAAAAATTGAAAGTCGCCAAAATCGCTCCTAGGTGGTCCAAATCGATGGTATATGATATATAAACATATTCTATGATGATTTTGGGTCGGAAGAAGTGGTTAAAAAATTTTTTTGAGCCAAAAATGGGTCGACTCCAAATCGCAAAAATGTAAAGGGGTATACCTTCAAAAATTCTCAAAAATTGAAATTCCCCAAAATCGCTCCTAGATGGTCAAAATCGATGGTATATGGTGTATAAACATATTCTATGATGATTTTGGGTCGGAAGAAGCGGTTAAAAAATTTTTATTGGTCAAAAATGGGTCGAACCCAAGTCGAAAAAATGTGAAGGGGTATACCTTCAAAAATTGCCAAAAATTAAAAGTCGCCAAAATCACTTCTACACGACCCAAATCGATGGTGGGTCATGTATGAACATATTCTAGGACGATTTTGGGTCGGAAGAAGCGGTTAAAAAATGTTTTTGAGCCAAAAATGGGTCGACCGTAATCGCAAAAATGTAAAGGGGTATACCTTCAAAAATTGTCAAAAAATGAAAGTCGCCAAAATAAATTCTAGATGGCCCAAATCGATGCTATATGATGTATAAACATATTCTAGGACGATTTCTGGTCGAAAGAAGTGCTTAAAAAATTTTTATTGGTCAAAAATGGGTCGAACCCAAATCGAAAAAATGTGAAGGGGTATACCTTCAAAAATTGCCAAAAATTAAAAGTCGCCAAAATAAATTCTAGATGGCCCAAATCGATGCTATATGATGTATAAACATATTCTGGGACGATTTCTGGTCGAAAGAAGCGGTTAAAAAATTTTTATTGGTCAAAAATAGGTCGAATCCAAGTCGAAAAAATGTAAAGGGGTATACCTTCAAAAATTGTCAAAAAATGAAAGTCGCCAAAATAAATTCTAGATGGCCCAAATCGATGCTATATGATGTATAAACATATTCTAGGACGATTTCTGGTCGAAAGAAGCGGTTAAAAAATTTTTATTGGTCAAAAATAGGTCGAATCCAAGTCGAAAAAATGTAAAGGGGTATACCTTCAAAAATTGCCAAAAATTAAAAGTTGCCAAAATCACTTCTACACGACCCAAATCGATGGTGGGTGATGTATAAACATATTCTAGGACGATTTCTGGTCGAAAGAAGCGGTTAAAAAATTTGTATTGGTCAAAAATGGGTCGAACCCAAATCGAAAAAATGTGAAGGGGTATACCTTCAAAAATTGCCAAAAATTAAAAGTTGCCAAAATCACTTCTACACGACCCAAATCGATGGTGGGTGATGTATAAACATATTCTAGGACGATTTCTGGTCGAAAGAAGCGGTTAAAAAATTTGTATTGGTCAAAAATGGGTCGAACCCAAATCGAAAAAATGTGAAGGGGTATACCTTCAAAAATTGCCAAAAATTAAAAGTCGCCAAAATCACTTCTACACGACCCAAATCGATGGTGGGTGATGTATAAACATATTCTAGGACGATTTTGGGTCGAAAGAAGTGGTTAAAAAATGTTTATTGGTCGAAAATGGGTCGAACCCAAATCGAAAAAATGTGAAGGGGTATACCTTCAAAAATTCTCAAAAATTAAAAGTCGCCAAAATCGCTCCTAGATGGTCCAAATCGATGGTATATGATGTATAAACATATTCTAGGACGATTTCTGGTCGAAAGAAGTGGTTAAAAAATTTGTATTGGTCAAAAATGGGTCGAACCCAAATCGAAAAAATGTGAAGGGGTATACCTTCAGAATTTGTTAAAATTTCAAAGTTACCAATTTTTCTACGAATTACCAAAGTTATTGGTTGGTTATTTTACATTTATAAACGGAATGTTCATTCCATATTCTTATAAATGTAAAATAACTAGCAGCCGATTAGCTCGAAATTATTTATGGTATAATAATAAGACCGTCAACTGAATTATAATGCTGGTACTTCTTCCGTAAAGGAATATGAAATAATACGAGCTTCAGTTACTATAATGCTGCATAAATTTGGCACGATAAAGCAATGCCTTAAAATAATTTTCGTGTTATTATTACACGATAAATAATTCCGATTGCCCAGGTCTCACCACGTGGAGGTTGCTGCTTGGAGACCCGCCCTACGCGGAGGGCGGGAGGTAAAAGCTTACCTCCCAATCATTTCAACAAAATTCTAACTCTAATTTATTTTCAGCGTAAAGAAATATATGCTGTACTTGACTCGACTGGCAAAAGACTGCGATCCATAGCGAATATGCTTTAAACATATGAAGAAATTCAAAGTATACTACAGGTACCTTTTAGCGGTACATACCACGATCGCGATTCCATTTACTTCATACAGGAGCTCTCTGTACGAAGTAGCCGGAAGAAAATCGGCTCTACATCAAGCAGACATAACTTGATTAAAAGGAAGCTACTTGAGATCGAAGACTACGTATATTCATAGTCGAAAAGACACACAGTCAAAAGTAGACTATGGTTTAGTAGTGTAAATCGGCCGTCTAAAGTAAAGAGATTCACTTTCAAGCGGGGTAGACAAAGCCCTCGGACCGTCAACCTCGCAAGAAAATGTATCGCTTTACCAAAACTCAAAAAGCCGACGCAATTCCACAGAAATTGCCGCACACGCACACATGTGGAATTGCGTCGTATACGGATCGCAAAACCCCTGCCAGTCGCAGATTGTGATTAATTAAAATATCAAAATTAAACCATGCCCACTGTCCGCATCCATCCGATTCACATCTAAGATCCACGGCTGACTGCGGACCAGGCAAAATGGGCATGGCATAAACTACGATTTTTATCACGGACCGATTTCGAAATGGAAGTTTCATTAAACAGAATGGAATTCTCGAAAATATAATCGATCTAAACTCTCGAAGTAAACTAATCAAAAACCCAACTTGCAGACAACGAGACGGTGTGAAATCGAAGCAAAGAAACAAAAGAAGCCGCGGGCTTCCAAATCGTTATAAACGGATGTAGAATTGCAAAAAGATGAAACTCACTGAGAGTCGAAGTTAGTGAATCATGGAAGAATGAACCCAATTAGGGTTGAAGAAAAAATCAAACCAAATTAGGGTATAAGGCGATCGAAAGATGAAGACCAATTCTCACGTTCGAACAGGAAAAGTGTGATTTTTCAGAGGATTTCCGAAAATCCATTTCGCTGAAAAATAAAAAATGCATTCAGCATTGCGACGGCCGCGTCGCTGCGTCATCCAGAAACTTTCAGTTCACCTTGGATCTCTTGAGAAAATGCCAAATTTTACTCATAAATCTTGTTTCCTCGATATTTCACCTACTTCAGTTATTGCAAACTAATTTCGCGAATATAATGAATCTAAATGTATTAATAAATGCTGTCAAAATTTCACTCTCGTGCATGTATTTTACATGCAATTGAAAATTAACATCATTAATGACTCTACGAGAACAAATTTCGGAATGATAAAATTATATTTGTTAAAAGTCACTGAAAGCTACAATTCTATTCAAAATCAGAATGCTTTTTTTACTCGATTTTGCCCTTGACGATAATATCACCAGGTCCAACATTTTATTCCTATCAAACTCATTTAATATCAATAAAAATGAGTAAACAAGTGTGTTTCATTACTGCTTGAAAATTGGTAAATACTTGATAAAAGCACGAAAAGTGCAAAAGACAGAAAATTTGATGATAAACCATCAATAATAAGATGTTTCAACAATCATATGCATGAAAATCAACCATTTACAAACGCTTGGCTTTTTACATATCGTCATTTTGACGATTATATCATTATTCATTGAGCTAGCTTAACTCTCCAGAACCTCCTTTTACGCTTCTTTACATTTCACTTCATTTCCATTATCAAAATTAATTTCATTAATAATATCAGTAAATATATGTATGTATATGGAATTAATTACACCTTCTCTCTCATCAATATATAATCATCATATCATTATTATTCAATTTTACAGATAGAAAATCTGTCTTGTTTACTTGTTACTTGTCTTGCTTTTATAAAAAATGATTGTTCTGAAGAGCTAAGTGAACAGGTTCGAGTGACTCGTCAGTTAGCTTTTACAATCGCTACGACCCCCTCGGCACCTCGAACTGTTTCGATCAAACAAATCATCGAGGATTTTCGCAATGACGGTCCGAACTCTATCCGGATAGAGTTGCCACAGTGGACTCCGTACAATCCTCTCAATTGTTTAAATCGATCCAGTTCAAGACCTCGGAAGTCTACGACAAACCTCCCTCGGAGTTTATACTCGTGCAATGAACACTGTTCTCCTACGTCCCCCAGAGGATTTTGTGCAAACAAGGCTCAACTCTCCGGAGAGTTCAAAATTCTCGTGGGGGTCCCTTTTAGTGCCTCTATTTGGGCTTTGAACTCCTTCAAGACGCTTCATGAAAATTAGTTACTCTCAATTTAAAAATACTATAATACAATAATAAATATTGTCTTCGTTCTTGAGATCTTAAAAATTGCATTATCCGCAAAATATGTGGCAGAAATAAGATTCGAAATATGTAACTCTACATTTGATACTTCATTTAAATAAATTGTTTCATTCCTTTATATAACAAACGTTTAATAGTTCGTTCATATAATATTCGTATAATAATGCGTGTTGAAAGAGTTCGTACTGGTTCCGTTTTATCATTTCATTTCATATTTCATATGAAGGAACCAGTATCGATAATCATTTTCAGTCAGGCCGACCAATTCAGGCCTATTTTGTCATATCAATAATATGACTATTTCAGATATTGAAAGCCATAATTCGGCTTCCGTGTGTGAACCCTGGGGACGCGGGGCAACGGAGTTCGAACACTACTAATTCAATAAAAATTACTCATAATATACTAAAGTTAATTTCAAATAATATACTTCTTCGAAAAAGATTTCAAATCATACAATCTATAAATATAAAAATTGACTCGCTTTCAATAATATTTATGTTACCTAGAAATATAAAAACTGACCCGATTCTAATAATATTTATGTAATCTAGAAATATAAAAATTCACCCGATTTTAATAATATTTATTAAAATTGCGTTCCAAGAATTACTTCGTATAGTTTGGAGGTTTTAGGAAGGGTGTCTTTTCAGACATTATGGGGTACCACATAAGAGACGACTTATGCCGAAAGACAGCGCCCCGTGGTAATGCTGTGTAAGAGGGATACTATACAAAGCAACTGGAAGATAATTGACTCTATCTGAAGTTATTTATAATAAAAGTTTGCTTGAAAGAGTAAAAACTTTGTAGGGATATGAAACTATTATTGGAATAAATATAACTTTAACTTTAATCATCAAATTTCTTAAAGATTCGCGACGCGGATGTTTGCGTCCAGGTTCACAAGGGGGTATGGGGGTATGGGGGCAGGGTGGGCAGAATAAAATATAATTAGCGAGCATAGCGACTTAATAGCATAAGAATGACGATCCATCCAAAGATGAATCGTCATTAAATAGGTCTTCGCCACTTGGGCTCTTCGCACTTGGCTCTTCATCCCGCGTTGCGTGAAAAGTATTTGCTCGGACATTCCCTTTTCGTACAAAGAACTGGTGGTTCCACAGAAACGACGAGTGTTCCGGTGCAATAAACCAGCTCATAAACTACATTTACTACATTTATATAACTTGAATTATTCTTGAATATCCGCGAACATTCATCCGTCGAACATCCTTTAACATTCAGAAACTGAACGTTCTCCGGAATATCCTGCGGTGAAACATTCTCGAGTACCCACGAATAGAATATTTTCGGTGACATTCTCCGAAAAACACTTGAATTTAATTCAATTTAAAAGGATAATATTGAGATTGACTTTACTTCGACAGAAATTAGATATGAAGTTAGATATATAATAAAAAGTTTACTGGTATCCTAGCACAGAGCACGCCCAGCCATTTCATATTAACGAAATGGATGCTCGTACCTGTACACATTTAATCGAATATCCAAGCAGAATACAATCCACGTGCTGAAAGAACAACCTTACTAGTCCGTGATTTAAGGACTCAGCGAATTCAGAAACCGGTGTTTAAGAACCACTGCAGCCTGTTAAACTACGTGCGTTCTAGGATTAATACTTATGAATACATTAACACTTTAGCATATCGGTGATGATATACTAATTTATTAACAGTTCCCAGGTGAGGGATCACACCTTTACAAAACAACGCCTATTGCTAACCGAAGGTGAGTCCTCAGCCCTGGCCCTACCTACTTAAAATTAACTCATAATCAAGCACACAAAGTTAGAGAAGATATGCTACCTGCCTCCCTCAAGCTATATTTAAAATGGCAAAAAGCAAATCAGGCACACCAACACAATCAGCATCAACCCACTCCACGGTTCTCATTCACGAGCCTTGGGTGCAAAGCCTACACTAGAGAGAAGGTCCCGGGACCCCTCCGACACCCAAACTCAATACCAAACTCATACCACGAAATTGTACGTACCCATTTTTCTGAAATCGACTGACAGAGGCTGCGTTCCATTGCGAATTTTTTATGCAAATATAAACTCGCGTTCCAAGAATTACTTCGTATAGGCTATTTTTTAGGAATAGGTATTTTCGGAGGGGTCACCACATAAGAGACGACTTATGCCGAAAGACGGCGCCCCGTGGTAATGCTGTGTCGAGAGGGATACTATACGAAGTAACTGGAAGATAGTTGACTCTATCTCAAGTTAATTTAACTTGAATAAAAGGAAGCTACTCGCGTCTAAAGACCATGAATATTCATAGTCGTGAAAGTATAAAATATAGCAGATGACTATATTTTAAAATCTATTACGATAAATAGCAAAAGTAAAGAGATTCACGTCCAAGTGATGTAGACGGACCCCTGGGGGCTCGCCAACCTCGCAAGGAAGTTCATGGCTTTACTTAAAATTTAAAAACCGACGCAATCCCACAAAAATAACCGGTCATACACACGTGTGGAAATGCGTCGTGCACGGACCACGAAATCCTCCGCCAGCCGCCACACATGATTAGGAAATATTAAAATTAACCCATGCCCACCGCCCGCACTCATCCGTATCACATCTAAGATCCACGGATAATTGCGAGCTAAATAAAATGGGCATGCCTTAAGACTAAATAAATGAACACAGTACACAGGAGTTTGAGGTTTGCTGAAAATCCTGACTAAAAAATCCAGTTGACAGAATGAAAGAATAAGTATCTGAGCGGACTAAATTGACTTTACTTTAAATCATTTGCTTAAAGGGAGGGCTGAAGAATTTATTTATACGAGGGTAGGGAAAGGTATTCTTTATTTCAGTGACGCGTGTCAAAGGGGTATCACAATATTTAGTTTAATAAGCAGCAAAATTTCATTTAAAATAATATATATATGAAAATACGTACTGAAAAGTACATATGGAAATTGAAATCTCTAAGTAACCTCGAGCGACCCCTTCATCGAAGACATTACATTCGTCGTTCGACTCCAGAATCTACCCGTCGCGAATTGCCTTCTTGCTCATATCAACAAAACATTTTTTTACGTGAAGCGTGCGAACGAAAATCGAACGAAGCAAAATGCACATATTCAATACATATTTCGATGTATAACAAAGTTAATAAAGAGTAATATATAATATCAAATCGGATGTATGATCCAATTTTAATCGAATAAAGTGAAATAAAGTCGCAATTAATTCATGCGACTCGCGTATTCGCGATTCGCGATTCCACGGTACGAGAGTCTACAATCGGCGGAAATAATCCGCGCATGCATATTATAATTGAAACCGCGAAGCTACAAACAAGACAAGAAGGCCTACCTTCAGCTAATAAATATAAAACATTCAATATTGATGCTACCCACGAGCAGATTCCACAAGTAGAATCTACTCGCGGTCGCTATGCTCGCAAATATTTAGAAAGAATTATAACCAGCACCCCATACCGATTCGGACCAATCGCCCTACGGTATAGGATACCGGGGGGACAAGACTCTAAATTTGAAACTTTGAAAATTGAAAGTCGGGTCAGAGGGTATAAAAAATATTGAAAACTTTTGTGACTCACTCGGTGATGTCTTGAAACTGCCTGTAGTAGGTTGAAGGTGAAGACGATGTTGAAGATGGTGTTGAAGACAATGATGAAGATGATGCTGGAGCAGCTGGAACTTACGAGCGTGAATTTAACACTCCCGAAACGGATTTTAGAGTCCATTATGTAGCAAGTTTTAAGTCGCGGCCGACTTAATTTGTTCCGGCGAAAAAAGATGCACTCGCGATATTTTATCCTGTAACAAGAAAGAAGAAATCCATCATAAGACAATGTTCATCAAAATTCCCAATATGATGAAAGATTGAATTGAAAAATATTTTTTTACTGGAAAATTAGAATTGAAAAAGAGAAATTAAATATGGATTATGAAACTTACCGATCCCTTCGCTGCAGCCATGCCCGATGGAGGACCTCTCCGCAGGAATCGCCTTTTGACTCTAATTATCGCGGACGAGCAAATTGCAAAAGATTTTTATAACTCTAAATACTAACATCGCGACCGTACACTTATTTCCGGCGAACAACACTGATTCTAATTTCCGCGAATTTGATCTAAGATCGCATTGCACTCGATCACAAAATACGGAATTCAAATAGCTGGAACCTGGAACCTACGGACTTGAAGTTAACACTCGCGAAACGGATTTTAGAGTCCATTATTCAGCAAGGTATAAGTCGCGACCGACTCAATTTTCTCCGGCGAAAAAAGATGCACTCCCTATCTCGCGATATTTTATGCACACACTGATGAATCCTGTAACAAGAGAGAAGAAAACCATTATAAGACAACGTTCATCAAAATACCCAATATAATGAAAGACTGAATTTCAAAATATTTTCTGACTCCAAGATTAGAACTGAAAAAGAGAAATAAAATGTGGATTATGAAACTTACCGGTCCCTTCGCTGCAGCCATGCCCGATGGAGATCCTCTCCGCAGGAATCGCCTTTTGACTCTAATTATCGCGGACGAACAAATTGCAAAAGATTTTTAGAACTTTAAATACTAACATCGCGACCGAACTCTTATTTCCGGCGTACAACACTGACTTTAATTTCCGCGAACTTTTTTTCGGAAACAAATGATTCTAAGATCGCATTGCGCGCGATCGAAAAATTGCTGGAAAGAAGAAATATTAAACACAAGAAATATTCAAGCCAAGCGTTTGTTCGGTTCTATAAATGTGAATAAAAATTGAAATCCTTAATAAACGTTGTAAATACAATATAATACAGCAATACGTGTAGTACAAAAAGTACTCCACACATTATAATATTAAATATATTTTCAATTCATGTTGGATGATTATCGTCGTAGCCAAAATCGAGTATAAAGCCAAAGTTTTAAACAAGTTTTAAACAAGAAGATAAACCGGCTTCCTCGTTTTTCAAGAAACTTTAACTGGCAAGATCAAAGTTTCTTGAGAAAACGTACGGAAATTAGGTTTATGTATATCCAAAAATTCAAGACGAAAATGCAATTGCATATTAGATACACACTTTGAGCGAAATGTTAAGCCCTTTATATGTCGATACAACGGATGAACGAGCAACGAAGAAATGGAGTTAAAAAACTCCAAAATGAAATACTGTGATACTTGAAGGAAGTGAAATTTCGATCAAACAAAGAGGAGCAAGTAAACGTCCAATTCCTGACAATGCAACGAGAAAGCCAAGCAACGCGGAACACAACATTCTAAGGACAACCAAACGGTAGTAAAAAAAATTGGTGGATATTTCGCAGAAGACGAATATTCAAGTACTAGTGCACATATAACGTGGAAAATCGCGGAGAGAAGTTAATATATTGAAATAGGAAATTTAATTCTGAGAGAGAAAGAGACAGAGTGTCGCTAGCGTAGTCGCGCCGTCCACAAGTTTGACTTTGAAAGGTCAAGAAACAATACGAACCAAACCGCCTCGTTGAACTGCGTAGTTGGCCGGCAACCCATTTTCAGACGAAAATTCGGAATTAATTTCACGAAATTTACAGAAATCGAACTCTAATTGACACTAGAATGACGGAGATATTAGAAATATCCGAGTAAAAGAACGCGGCGCACGAAGCTTGCGAAGTACGTCGCGAAGAAAGTGACGCTATGTTGAAAAACTCGAAAATTCATTACTTAATTATCAAAAAAATTACTAAACCGAACCGAGGAAGCTTCGTGACACTTGTGGAAACACATTTCGAAACGAAAAAGTAAAAATTTTGAGGAAATAAAAACCAAAAATCGGAGCACACTGACAGCACGTCCGCACTACTCGAGGAACGACAGGCGAGAGACCTCAGTACACCCCGCGCCTAAGATCGCGCGCATGCTCGGGAGTGGGGAGCCGGCAAGTTGATCACGTAGCCCTACTAACTCAACTTAATTCCTTTTAATAATTCTTTTAAATAATTAATTTTAACGAGTGATTAACAAATAATACATAATTAGTTAATGAATATGCTGTATATCTTACCCCTATTCATTGAAATTATTACGTATAAACTTAGAATAAGCATGTTTAAAGCCAAAATTGTTCATAATAATGAACTTAAAATGTTAATTAACATTTCAAATACTTAAATTTGTGTAAATATTTGTCAATTTATACATAACTTTACAGTCCGACGTTGCAGACTGCAAAAATAAATTGTTAAATAATGATTCAGTTAGGAATAAACAGTGGAATATGTACGACGCAATATCCGACAAAAAATGCTACAATTTCTGTGAAATATCATTGAGATTTACATCGAAACGAGTCATTAAACAAATTAAAGACATTTAGAGTCATTAACAAAATGAGTCGATGTGTTATTTGACGCATTCATAATCTAGAATTACGTATATTCATAAAATTATTCGAACCGTTTACAACGTTAAATTGCTCTCCAACTTGTAAATACATATGTGCATATTTATTTTATATTTCTACGGAATCTTATTGGAAATAGGTCGTAATGTTCATAAATAATAATACAATTAAATGTCATTACGCATTTAGATCTGAAAATGCGAAAATACAGGATTTTGTAACGATATTTTAGAGACTACGGGTATATTTTGCTTGCCTTCAGAATAGTATCGCTAACAAATTATTCACAGTACATTGAACAATCTAAGAAATACACTTCTATGAAACCTCAATGTTTTGATTTCGACGTAGCTTAATTAAGGCTTAAGGCGTTATCGGTTTGTTTACATAAAGGCTCGTTCATTCGGAAACATCACTGACGTCGCAACAAAATTATCGGCCCGGTAATTTCTAAGCGTCATCAGGGACGTAGGAACGAGGGCTCCTAGCGGCGTTATAATGTTTTTCATTATTTTGTAATTATTAATTAGATACGTCACTAGCATTCAAACGGTTTAATATTATGAATAAACTAAATTCTTCACGGTACATCATTATGAGAATATAATTAATTTAATATTGTTTCGAGAGTGACACGAATTATGTTTCCTTAAACGTTAAATTTAGTTAAATCTAATAAATAGTTGATAGTTCATAATTAATATTCGTTCAGGTAGCTCAATATAATACAATTTAGACTTATAAAATTATTCGTTTGTCACAATTTAAGCACATTGAGTAATGAAATTAATATTTTCCTTGTAGTACATCGATTGTTATTTTCACATTTCCTGATATTTGCTATACATTTTCTTTTAAAAATCGGGTAACATGTATCTTAAAAGATCTAAGAATTTGTGAAGAAATTATGTTATGTTTTATTTTTGCATTTTTCGTACTAAGAATATAAGAAAACAGCTATTTTATGTGTTCGGTGAATAACATCACAGGGTTTCAGAGCCCGGTAATTCTAGAATATGAATATACATTGCGTCGTAGATCTTTCTGTATTTCATCTCTGCTATTTAAATATAACGGTTTAAATCTGCTTTGTACAAAAATATGCCGGGTTTATAAGTTTTTTTATCTAATATTAAAGTTCTCTTAACTTCCAAATCAAGTCCCAGTATATTCGAAAATTATTCATAATTATGGAGGATGAGGAGTTGAAGGAATTGCAAGCTCTCAAAGCAAAACTTTTAAAGAAAGCAAATGAGCTGGTGACCAGTATGAAAGAGCAAAAAGCAAAACATTAGTAAATAATATAATAATGATGATAATAATAATAGATCAGTACTATGATGATAATTAAGTCTTAATGTAATGTCTCATGCACCTTCGAATAATAATCCGATTCTTTACAGTACATTGACTTCCACAAGAAAACACTATAATAATACAAAGAGTTTATCAGATAAAGTAAAAACTAGTTTATGTAAAGCTTCGTGTAGAATTACGGGTTTAACATTTGAAGATCTTGACAAGAATTGGAAACGCGACAATGTTTATTGCTATACCGGTCGCATATTAACTAAAACGTTGACTCTTTTTTTTGAGTTAACTGTTTGCTTAAAAGTATGCTTCCCGATTGTCGTACATTTAACGAGAATAAGAAGCAAACACGATTATCATTATTCATCGTTTCATGTATTACAGAATTCAGAGGATTTCGAAATATTAGATATAACATGTAGTTTTATAAACGTAGTTGATTGTTATATGATGGAAATAGAACCTTGGGTACAAAAGATTACAAGAATGAAAAATTTTTCGCTTCTAATGTCTGGTAATATTCATGCTATATTGGTTTAAATACTAAAATAAGAAAACAGGGAACAGAAGGTATAAACATATTCACTTGTGTTTAGCAATTTGCCAGTACAGTGAATGTCATGCGTTTAGAAACAAAGTAGTAGACATGTTGAAAGAACAAAAATATGGTACTGCAAGTGAATGTACTAAGGAAAATAGTGGAATCTTATTAGATATACAATCACCTAACAATCCAGCTCAGACTTACTTACAATTTCAGTGGTCAATATTGTTTTTAGAAAGAACCTTCTGCCTTAAACACTTTTTTGTAATAAACCCTACAGAAGCAGGTATTTAGCACAAAAAAGGGTATATCCTTATGTAAAACAGGATCTTACTACAATTATATAATACTTATTACAGGAATGAAATTTGCTGAAAATCATGCAACCTTATTACAGCAATTCTGCAAGATTGAGCTTACAAACAGTAATCTTGCAAAATTGTGGGAACAGCTGTACTCAGCAATTTCCCTTTACGAAGATGAAAGCGAACTTCCTACAAAAGCCAGGAAATGAATTCTGTATTAAATGTTATGAATCACTGAAAATATTTTGTTACAATAGTAAGATTGAACACTAAGACTTCTACTTAATTTTAAATTACAATACAAATATTATTACTAGAAATAATTCACCAAACTGTAATGAGTATATTAGTATAATAATACAGTATTATTGTGCATGTTATTATAATTAAGGAAATATGTAAAACACTGAATAAGATAAGGTATTTCTACACAGAATGAAACATTCGAAATAAATGGCGTGTTCTTTATCAGTTCTTAACGTTTAAAATTATTACTCGATTATTCATAATATAATAAGACGTAACGGGAAATATATCGATACCAAATTCCTACACATTACGATAGATATCCGCCAGTATTCTTTTAACGAAAAATATTTGCAAAATATATTACTGTATGTAATATACAATGACATAGCGTTTACCACCTTTCATCGAATTAATATGATCGGTGATATCAGCCTTATACAAAATGAAATTTGATTAATATATTTCATAATTTGTTATGTCTACATTAATCTATACAAACTGATAGCTCGTCCTGCAAAATAAAAAGCACTTTTCGCAAAACAATGAAATGTGTTCCCAGCAATCGATATCTCGCTCTAACTGAACTTTTCCGTAGAATTTTTATCGTAATCATAAATCAGTTTCAATAGATGCCTGTGAAATGAAACCCAAATCTAATACGATATGCTTTTCACGAAGCAAAACATTTAAACTTAAAGGATCATCTAACAAAGCCCTGTTTTCTTTTATTATTTATTATTGACCGAAGCATAAGTTTCATGGAATCGTATTAACGAGCCTTTGGCCGTACTTTGATTTGCATTTACCATATTTAACAGTTTGACTGATAAAAAGATTACAAACGAATTTCGATAAGATTATATATCATTATAGAGTACATTTATGTATTTTATAAATCATTAGTATTTTATTAGGTTCTGTTTAGTTGTTTCGCAAATATGGCACCCTCGATAATGCGGCTTTGAGCAACCATTGTTATTTTTTTTAATGGCTCGGTTATAGATGGGATAAGTTGCTATTCAAATTTATGAGGGAATAATATAGACTCTATATTAAATGATATAAGTTCTTTATAATAAGAAAGGAGGAACTACAAGTCCCCAGTGGCGCAATCGGTTAGCGCACGGTACTTATAAGACAGTGACTCTGTGAGCAATGCCGGGGTTGTGAGTTCGAGCCTCACCTGGGGAATTTATTTTTGACTTCCTTAAACAGGCACATTATTCGTTCAATCGTATACATTCGAAAACATAAAGGATTGAAATTGATTAATCTAATATAATAACACATTGCAAATTAAGTGGATACAAAATTAAATTAATACACGTTAATCTTTGTACTCTTATCTATTATCGAGATATATTAGAAATGATTAATAGGCGCGTGATTAATGTATGTTATTCATGGATTACATTTGCTTTTCATCATAATTTAAAAATCTATCCCTTTATTTACAAAACAAATCACAAATGTAACAGCACCAGTTACAAGTTTAAGCTGTGCTTAATTCTTCTTTCGGAGTTTCTTGGGCCTCAGCTTTTTCAGCATCCCTACGGTTCCTCCATGCAGTTATATATGTTTTAGGATGAATAGGCAAAAAGCCGGAAATTCCTAACAATTCGGCAATTGGCTTTGACAATGTTGCACCCTTGCCAAGCCAATGTTCTATTCTGCTGATATTAAGTGCAACTAATTTCTCATTATACTGATTGGGTATCGGATCAAAGCTACCCAGCTGCTCAACAGGTGGTGTACGTTGCCCTTTTTTTGTCTAAAACATCGCATAACATATTTCATATAATAAAGCATGCACTACAATATTGTAATGCAATAAAATAGATTTTCGAAAAAAACAACAGTCCTATTCTTTTATTTGCGATCGTAAAAAAATAATTGTATTTATTATATTATTTATCCTTAACCCCTGAATATGCATTTAAAGTGATCACAGCTTCCTGTTTATTATGTTGCTTCAGAAATATGTATACTTTTTTCCCTATATTTACAGTAACTTTTTAAAATTTAGGTTACTGAAAACATTGATTTAATAGTTTCAATCAATTATTCCAACTATAATCTGTTTTTATTCATGTTTGAGATTTGATCAGAATTAATGGGAAGATAATAATAACAGTTTCATTTAATGTTAACAGTGACTTAAGATTACAAGATAATAAGAAAATACAATTGCATTTACTAAAAATACAAAATTGATCTCTGAACTTCAGCAAGTCACTGATATTATATTCAAAACATACTTCTTACTAATTAAAAAAGGAAACTGCATCATTTTATTAAGTATAAGTGCTCCTAATTTCATCATTGAATTGATTGGATGTACTTTAAATGTGAAATTAAACATTTCAGATACATTATATATACTATATATGTTCTATACATTTGTTTATAATAATTTATATATTAAATACCAATCTGAGTTCAATCTAGTGACATTAAATATTGTTTGTGCCTCTCCATTATATTGCATTCTAATTTTTGTAAGTTATTGAAGTACTTGGAATGTTTTAATTCCCAAGTGATACCTTAATAACTAGTTATATTTTTGTCATAATTTCAAGCAAACTACTAAGATGTAAAATTTGATCTCATAAGCGAAAAATAATTCAATATAAAATCATAAATGCAAATAAATCCTCATTTTTCTTAGCATTCCAGTACTGTATTAGGAATTCTAGTTTAATTAATAATTAATATATCTTTTTAAAGTGGTATTCATGCACGAAAGCAATAATTATATTTATTTTCGTAGACAGTCTTCTTAATGAAATATTATTTGGTTCGAATTAAATTTGCAATAACTAAAAAATCTGTGGTAAACAATAATACCGGGATTCGAAATCATATCTATGTGTATGGAATTTAACTTGAATAAAATCAAATATATTTCGGACGCTACGAAAAAATATAATAGTTAAGAAAATTAATCCTAGAAATAAGGAAGACAAAGTAAATGATGTTCTATGAAACGTGTAAGTGTTTTACACACAAAACTCATAACTTACATCAATTAAAACGATATGATAGAAAGGTCTGTTTGTACAGCCATATCGAACAAATCGAATCGACTTTGAGAATTCGGTGATTCTACCAGTCCCACTGGCAAGATGTAAAGGAAATCGGCGCATTTTAAATATACAATTTTCCTTCTAAAATCTGTGTACTTAGGTTATGTTATCTTTAAAATCGTGGTTAAAGGCGGTCCGACATGTCCAATAAAACTTTGTCTCAAGTTTAATTCCTAAAACACGAGCACCGACGTAGACTGCGCATTAAATGAACTTTTTCGTAACCGATCTTGATACCGCGTGAAACAAGTTGCACACGAATTTTGAGCATAACATTAACGACACGAGAATAGCTAAAACACTGTATTATTTTTCTGTTAAACGTGTAACAATATGATTAGAAGTATTTTTACTGGTTAGCTGGTAACATTAGCGACGACCGTGAATGGCTTGAGGCTCGCCGAACCCTAATGTCGGTGACATGGAAACCCATTTTACGCGCAATCTATCATATTTCTCTTCGGTGGTACAAGATTTCAAATACCATTATTCGACTGAAAAATAACCAAATAAACTTATCATTTTTTATAGAGTTTAGAATTATTATCGGTTAATAGAAAATGCAATTAAGAGAACAAAGTTGATGTAGATTAGATGCATCGGTAATATTGGCAACGAAATGTTGCGGAACAGGGCTACCTTCAACCTCAGAATTTGCGATACAAAATTCTATTAAATGTTTAGTCTAATTGTACTTCGTTTATGAAAGATTTAAACAGTATCAGATATGAGAATTGCTTTTCACTAAGTCTTTTTAAATATCATTTAAAAAACAATTTAAGTTAGAGTTTCATTACTCAAACCACAGACGAGATATTAGAGCGAGATATCGAAAGCATTTGGATCCGCTCATTTTTTTTAATTCGCATCGCATAAAAATTACAATTTAAACAAATAATCGCAACTTTCGCAATTTATGATTTCATTCTTATAATATTATATAAACAAAACGCAACAGTTACTTTATTCTTGCAAGAATGAAGAAGGCAATAAACGAGTTGCTTTTATGCTATCAAAACTATTAGAAAAATATTTAGATTAATATATTAGCAAAAGTAACTTCCATCCTATTATTAATTAAATATTATAATGTTATTATTTCGATCTGCTGAATCGCTAGACATAACTCGAAGGGTAGAATCTTAAAAGCCTGAAAATTCTGCAAAGGATTAGTTTTATTTAATATAATATAAGAATGCATTTTAGAATAAATTACGTATCAATAAGACAAGGGTAAATTCATCGATAATGATACCCATTAATCTTCAATTTCCTACTACCCTAATAATAATAAGAAAAAGCGAAAATTACATAATAATAATTTCAGTAAAATCACTGAAAGATTTACCATTGACATCAATGACCAGAAACAAACATTTTCAGAATTAATTAGAAAATGAATCATTTTAATACTATACAGGATATCAGCTAGAGTTAATTAGAATTAAACGAATTAATTGTTGGCACTGTATAAAGATAATTAAATCACTAACTTTTGAAATGATGGACCAATCAGTTCTTTTGATTGATGCAAGTTAACATTGATTTCGTTTCGGTTCATTTTAATTCCTGCCTTCTTACCGAAGTTGTAATCAATTTTAATATTCAAAAATGTTATGATATTGTATATGCATTACAAGTGTCCATTCTACATCTAGCCCTCGATTTACACGGCATTCGAATTGTTAAAGTTACTGTACAAGGTTTCCCGAAATTGGTGTTAATTCTTGAAACCCCAGCTTCCTTGCACCAATAGAAATCGAAAAGTCAATTAATATCTCGTAAACGAAGTTGAAAATTAGAAAATGATAAAGGACTTTTTTTCTATAATTGCAAAAAGTTGGGCTTTCGGTCAATGACTGAAAACATTAATCCCCAACATCAATGTTGGGAAACCCTGTAGAAGACTTTGCAAAATATAATCCGATATAGTATAATATGGTGTACTGTAATACTTACATATTATATGGCTGAGATTATAGTTTGCAATATGTATTAGAATATTATATTACATTATATCATATTTTCCTGCGAAATGATATTCCTAAAAAATCTACATTGAACAAAAACGGCAAACAAGAGAAAAGTGGGGTAGAAAATTTGATTGAAATACAAAAATTAGCGTATAAATATGGTAGAAGTGATCCCCGAGTCTTGCTTCTACGGTCCCGATTTTAAATACAACCAATTATCCTTTTTTGACCAGTGTCCTCTGGGTCTGAAATCAGAATTCGATTATGTGATATCACAGTACTTTATTGTCACCAATTTTCAAAATTCTGCACAAATATGATAATAGCGAATTACCTCTTGTACCACTTTATGCCCCTTATACTGCACTCTCAATAAATGTATATACAGTAAACTCCCGTATTCCTAAACTCGCGAATTCCTACAATAGCATATAATAAAATGCGGGAATTCCCCGTTTCATGTAGTCGAACTTAGCATAGTTTATTATCTCCAATTTCCTTTAACGCGATTTTATACAACGCGTAACGTATTAACCGCGTTATACGGGAGTCTACTGTACAATCTTTCACACCTAATGCAATCTTAAAGCGGTCAGTATCCTGCTTGTATTTTTATAGCTCACGTAAATCAACAACATACTAGTATTTGCTTTGATTCATTACCAACTTCGTTCCAATAACAAAAATAAAGCTTATTAAACGATTATATTATGAATATGAGGATGAAAATGATCGTGTGATGCAAGCAATAGCTGTAATATCAATATTGTATTAGTAACAATGCTAATGCTGAGTCCATTATTGAATATTATCATTGACAAGGTTAATATATTTGTAACATATTAATGGACAATTGAATGGCTATTAAAAGAACCAGTCACTGACGAAATTTACCCGCGATACCACCCAGCTATTAATTATTAATATACTATTACTATTCTATTGGGTTAGCGAAAAAGTTCGCGCGGAATTAACATATAAATAGAATGCGACTTTAATTTATTTTTGTATATTATTTCAATTTTCTTTATTCAATAATGCATTGCCGGGTTTGATTTATATTTTCTTATCTTTTGGACTGCTTCATTAGTCCGCGTTCATAAAAATCCCTTCTATTTTCTTGCAAAAAATCCAATAATTATAAGCGATTAGTGTCGTTAAACTTACGGGTTAATGATTCTGTGATGATAGTTAGAATGTGGGTGAGTTCAAGTTAGGGCTGCCCGGTGTAGAAGAGGGTGTCGATGGGCTACCTGGTGGTGAAGCTTCTAATGGACAAACCAGATTTCCATAATCTGCTTCATTTTTGCTTTTCTTGCGTTTCAAAGTAAACTGAGATTTCTTTGGTGCCTTGGGGAAGAAAGAACAATGTCATTTAGTGTTTCTAAGTTCGGACTATAGTCCTTTGTGATTATTATATTAAAACATTATTCTTCACTTCTATTTTTATGTTGCAATCATTGAAATTAATAAACTAGACATAACATTATTTTGATTTGTTCGAGCGGGTTTCTGAAACGAATTAAATACGAACTACGAGGTACTACTGTAATACATAATTAGGGATAATTCAATTACCTTCAATCTTGCTGTAAGAGTAAGTGGAACGAATCCCAACGTGCTCTCGATTTCCCTTTTCTGTTGAACAACTTCTCTTCCAAGAATCTGGTTAAAATGTGTAGTAAGATGTCTACGGAGCAACGTCTTTCCAGGCGAAATGCTAAGTAATGTAGCTAAGAGTTCTGAAGTGAAACGCCCTTCGTAGACCATCAAACCTCCGTGCACACCGGAGCCTCTCATATTTGGAGCATATTCTGCTAAATCTACGACCCTAAGCCATTCCATTACTCTGTGGTTTGTCCAGAGTGTGACATTTGTACCATCTGCACCATTTCCACTTGCAGATCTTCTTTCCAGATTATCGAAAGAGAAATTCAGCTCACGAAGGACCTGCGTATTAAAAGATAAATCGAATGCTGCTTAAACTTCCCAACTAATATTATATTGTATAGCCTCGTGCATCGAGTGCAAATTAATTTATTTCTAGATATACATTTATTCGAAATAAGATAATTGGTAATTACTTAATGTACCTGAATGCCCCTTCGCAAACTGGCAGCATGAAGCTGTGCCGTGACCCCCAAATACAGAAGGTCATCAGTTGTCAACCTATGAAGTACCCTTCCATCAACTTTTCCATTGTGAAAAGCTTCTTTGTGCTGTGGAAGACCAATGTCATCAAGCCAACGAAGGACTGCCGCGTTGTCCATCTAAGATAGATTCACGTAGTTACAGCAATTTATTTATTGAATTTTACATAAATAAATTAGACCTCGATCGCGGAATATGCCATTCCAAGAGAAATTAATCACTCTTTGGCCAATTTTTCCGGATTTTGCTCAAAACAACCTACACTGTAGTGTAGTGATCGACATCGCTTCTTAAAATACTTTTGCACATAGATAATTAAAACACAGAAATCAAAATAGCTGTTACTAATAATTGGTCTACGGAAAGATAAGAATTTAAAACATATGTTATTATAAATTAAACTTGTGCGTAATATTGATATGCAAAAAAATACGAATGGAAAACGAATGAACCTTGGAGTTTTTCAGGAAAACTGACATCAAAGATTATCGCTTAACAATGTATTAGAATTTTATTAGAAACTCCAATCTTTATGGTGTGAAATGTCACGACTTGGTGCATATTATACAGTGTGCAATGGAAATAATGGTAAAAAGGGACACTCAAATTATTTCAAAATCCAAGCTAGATAATAAAGACGTGTGTAAAATCAATGTAAAAGATAAATATCTACAAATTAATGTATACACGACCGAAAAAATTATAGTAAAGAAATAAACATCTATTAAAAAAAACGTGATAGAGCTGCGTAAAAAATATAGGAAGATTACTCTGACATACGTTTCATAATTAGAAGATATCAGACCGTTTAAAATGTCTCGTGTTCCCTGTTAGAAATGCTATTTGAATTTATCGGCGGAATTACCATTCCATTACAAACGGCTGATTTTTATGCGCCTACCTATGAAATTAAAACATAATTTAGCATTTCGGTATATTCACTAAAGGAGGTATGTTACTTAAAAGAGCATTGGCAATTTAAATGTCAGTTGGATTGAACGCCTTCTCCAAAAACTGTAAAATGTCCAATGAATGTCTCCTACTCTAACGTTTCCAGCAGCATTCTCCACACAAAAATATCAAATATTGTTTGTATCCTCATATTTTACATCCGTATTTGTAGACCGTATTAATTTCGAGGCTTCTTTCGCCGAAATCGAGATCAAGTTGAATTATGAAAAAGGATAAATGGAATATTTCGAGGCATCTTTTACCTTATCGGAGCCAAGGAAACCTTCTGCATTGGTCTTTTCAGATTCAATGGCATACAAAAGCTTCTTCCTATGTAAAACATTCTTTAAGTCAAGTTCTTTTTCTAGTTGGGCGGTGGTAGCATCAATTAATTTTGTCCCCGTGGCTCCCCAGCGTCTGAGTTCTCCTGCATAACATTCCAAACCCAATTTGGACAACCAATTTCCGATTTCTTCCATTGAAAGATCTTGAAACGGTTTCGGAGGAGTACTTTCTATTCTTGGCCTTGGTTCTTCTATTACTCTTTTCTCTTCTTCCGCTGTAGAATAGAAAGTTTAAACGAATTGTAAACACTGATCAAGTAATAAATGTGATCTTCGTTTTTTATGGTAAGCCACGGAATATAGAGTTACGAAGGAATACTAAATGCATTGACAAAGATATCTTTTTAAGTCAATTACAGTATTCGCAGAATCATTGTTAGTTATCGTATAATGTTAATCAATCATACACACCGCTATTCATATTATACGCTGTTATTATATCGAAATCGATTATGAAAAGAAACGAGGTAATAAATTTCTACATTAGATATACTAAAATAGATGTCCCATTTCAATAATAATATTCATCATAATTTGTTTAATGTCATATTCTGAGCATGAAATAAACGGTGAATTTTATATGCATCGAAGGAGTTCATGAAGGTTCGCTTTAACACCAGTCGATTAAACTGCTAAGTAACTAATTATTTTAAGGCACAATCGTGCCAATTAATCCGATATTATTGGTTAATAAAAATTGAATCGGTTAACTGTCCATATTAATCATACCAAGCCAATCTGCGTAACGAACACTTTTCCAGTAATTATGAAATGCAACGTATATGAAATGATTCAATTACTGTTGTTGTGTACCATAAAAATATATCGTTGTTGGATTATTGACACATTTCCTTCAGATTTGTGCAATATAATTAATGATTGATCAATGACACTATAGTTAATACACATATATGTGTATTTCGCCCTTCATAATCACTGCGAAAAAGCGAGTTTCGGTCAATTTTCATGCATATATAAGGACTGGAACCTAAAATGGGTGCAGAAAGACATCTGACAGAGGGTCCCTTAACAGCCAGTGGCACTGTGTTTTGAGCTCCCGGAAGGAAATTGGAAACCTTACCAAATGCTACGCCTTTCTTCGATGATGTTGGAGGCCTGGGTAGACTACTATACTGTCCTGTGTGCCTTCCGAACCTCTCTCCCTGGAAAAAGCTTTTATTTAAAACCAAAGATATCAAGTTGTAATCAAGAACTGGGCCGAATGGTTTGAAAAGTAATATTTTTTACGGAAAATCATGAACCGATTGAATTACCACTTTTTTGAAATTAGAGGCATCTAATTTGAAGTGCAGGGTGTAAATAACATTTGAATACTGATGCGAATTAAATCAAAATGTATAATACAAAGCATAGTGGAGTCCACTCTATAAACTAATACAAACTCAATGTACTCACATTAGAGATAGGATTATTTGTGCGAAGTGCTAAATTTTCGTGCTCCAAACTGGCTTGTCTGAGCTTCATCTCTGACAAAGAACTGAGAAGTTCGAGCTTCTGCGTCTCTAAAGCACTGCGGGAGAGGACTTCCTATAGTCAGAAAATTTAATATTAATCTATCTGATTAGTAAAGAATAACGGTAACGAAATAAACGGAGAATTTACTTTTTGGAGAGCTTCTTCCATTCGTCTTAAGGAATCTTTCTTTTCTTGTAAAACAGTTTCCAATTCCTGGATTTTGCTTGTTTGAGCATCAACTTGATCAGATAAAACTGAAACCTCCATCCTTAGAGCACCCCTTTCTGACTCTAATTTTCTGAGTTTCTCCTGGAAAAGGATATATTTCATTTTTTCGAGAAGACTCTTTCTCCAAGTTTTTTTCAAGTTTCTCTTGTAACTGTGCAGAACTTTAGGACCCGCTTTGGAAAACACGTAGTGTGATAATTACGCCATTAAACGCTGGTCTTTTTTATGGATATATTTTCTTTGTATCATTGAAATGTACGCAAATATTTTACGAAGGAAAACTATAACTTCTGGAGACCACATTTTAGTGTGAAGTGGTTTCAGACCTGTTTTCACACAGATTATGTGATCATTAACAGGAAGATTTTAAAGACTCAATCTCTAATGAATGAATAAAATAGTGTACCACCTCAGAAACTGTACTAAATACATTTCCAAGTTATGAATATTAACTCACTGCTTCATATAGTTAGAGATCATGGAGCATCCTAAATATCTATATCTTGTAATAAATAGATATTACAGGCAATTTATTAAATAATGTGAGAATGAATGAATAATAATGGTAAGGTATCCGCATGAAACCAATCAAACTAATTTTCGAACAATTATTACTGCAATACTAGCAATTACTTTATAAACGATCAGCCCTAAGAATTGTTCATCCAAGAAGACCTACATTACACCAAAATTATACTATTATAGTAATAATAGCATTAACAATAATAAGAGTCCTACAAAAAAATCTCTCGTGACATCCAACTCGCAGAATATGGTTTAAGAAGATTGTTCGATTCTAAAGAACGAAAGTACCTCAGTGTTGTTCTGACAATAATTTCCGGAAGTTTGAAACTGTTCCAAGGAACAGAACAGATCTCTCTCCCTCTTTCTACACAACATATCGCTTTGTGATTTTGATCTCTGTTCCCTAAAATTCTTGTTCTTTATTCTCCGTCTTCTAACATCTGTTTGGTTCCCCCAAAAATGTCCTCCACAGTTCTTAAATCCATGAAGTTCTGTTCTGTCAGACCGATGAGATGCAGAGCACACCTTAGAAACATGACTGAACATTTTTTTTATTTTTCATTAATTAAATTATCCTAGAATTGGGGAACAGAGTTGGTCGTGACGTTTTCATTCAGATGAACACACAAATCAAAATTATCATTCACTCTTCGTTCACTTTCATTTGATAGTGTGAAATATGATTATGATAATGCGCAGTATTTTTATATGATAATAATTAAGAATCGATGTATCGTACATTATTTATATTTTTTATCACGTGATGACTAAGAAATAAATTGATGATTTCCAAACAGCTAACAGGAAGCAAATTAGTTTTAAGCGATTTAATTCAAAGAACTATTTAAACGTATATAATAAATTATTTACAAACGAATTATCATTCTCTTCTGCATCTTAAAGGAAATTTACCCAACTCTGTCCTAAGATGAGATTTAAAAAAGGAAAACCTTGTACATGTTGCTGGGCAGCCCTGAGGAAAATTCTTGCTTAGAGCCAGCATCCTTGCATAGCCCACTGGACACGTCTAGGGGTGAATTTTGGAAATTTATTGCAGAATTGGATTTATTTGAGAAAAGGGACATTTCACGGTTTCCTAATGATGTTAATGTAGCCATTTTTGGTAACCAGCAATTGATATATCTATTAGTAACTTCATCATAATTACATGATGTTTATGTTCATGGCCATCATGTTATACAGAAAAGGTGCCACATACGAATTACAATCTAATTGAAATTTTTAAAAGCCTACAAGAAATCATTATCGAATTCATATGGCTGGGAAAGACTGCCAGTAACATAATGCAAGATGAATTGCTCTTTTTAAACCTCGATTCAATTATAAATCGTCAGATATAAAGTAGTTTCAAGCTTATGACTGTTATAAACGAAAAATACTTAGTTCCGTTTGTTATACAACAAACACACTACTCTAATTTCAGATGATATGTTCTTTAATATTGCATTATCGTATGTATTCTTAAATATAATAAAATTTTAAAGTATAGTATATTTAAGATACTATTTAAGATACTATATGGGCACACGAATACAGGAATAATTAATGTTTATCTTTGAAAATTTACAATAAAACTTTTAAACACTGGTATCAATTGGGGTTGTTAAAGCATTTATGAAAATTACGAGGAATGTTAAGATATTTGCCGAAGTTTTGTGTAAGGCTTTACAATATCATAAGGATTTCGAGATTTAAGAACAAGGATTCTATACCTGACAGAGACAGGAACGAGATCTACAAACGTTTCTATAATCACTTAAGGTTTCAAAAGCTGGTAAATATCCTTCATAGTTGTCCAGCTCAGAATTTGAGCTTTCTGCAGAGGAATCACAGCCTTCTGAAGGTGTCCATTGAGAGTTATACCTTTTTATAGTCGAAGCAGTATCAGAAGAATCTGATTGTGAGCCTAAATAAATACTGAATTTGAATCAATGCTATACAGTCAACACTGTATATGGAAGTTAAATATTTTTAGTTTTTGAGACTTTCGATGGAATTAGAATCAAACTCTATGGTCTTCAACAAAAAGAATTGGGAAAACACGATTTAAAAATGGGCAAGGAACAAGATATCCACAATTTAATCGTTGTATTCTATCTTATTATGTATTAAGTAAAAAATCTTTAAAATACAAATGTTAAGATAGTGAAACTTTAAAGCACTAGAAAAGAAGCGATTTCCGTTCGAAAATATGACACCAAATGACCTATTCGAGACTTCTCCTCCTCCATTCTTCATCCGATCTTTTGAAGTAAAACTTCAAACCGAATTATAACAGATTGTTGTTAAAAAGAGGGTTAAGAAAGAGCATGTAAACTTGTATAAACCGCATGTATAGAGAAACTGAAGAATTCAAGAGGAAGGGTGCGGTTTTGGGGCGATTATTTTTAGCTTGATTGGATTCGTGATTTATTTTTAGACATATCCTCATTGAACCACATGAAAATAGTTTGCGGGGATCCGTAGATCTTTTTTCGATAGTAAATAATGTAATGCAATTAAGATTTGTAATGATAACGTTCACTTAATCAAAGAACGTGAATACTCCATGATCTTCCGGTTTGTGTAAGTACATTGCTACATAAAAGCGACGGTATCATTTTTCATAAAAATCTTCGTGTAATTAATGACACAAATAGTGTCCGTATTTTACGTAAAAGTGGTTGTTTAACATTTGCAGTGCATAATAAAAGTTTGGAAGCATAATTATTATTGAAAATAAGTGACTAAGTGAGATTCAAGTTTATCAATAAATTTCTATGAAGTAACAGTAATCATGTTAGTTCCGTTTGTTTATAATAATATACCAACTTCGGTCAAATTAATTTTAAACCTATCCGCGACTGTTGGACTAAGTGCAACACACTTTTATAATACAAATAAAAATATGGAACTTGCAGAAACATGTAGATATATTACGACGAAACGAAGTAAAAAAATCTCCAATGTTTTTCGAGTTACATCTTTTTTATATGTAATTTATAATAAATAATCGAAAAGTTTATCCAGTAAAAATCATTCAGAATATGTATATCGTGAAAGGTGTCTATAGAATCTGCATATTAATCATAAATCTCCTACATTGTCCCCAATCCTGCATAGAATTAAAATAATATCCTAAATAATCAAAAGTATAAAAAGGGTCAATTTACCGATTGAAGCCATTGTAGTAGAATCTCTGTGGTAGTAGGATCAGGAGGTGGTGGTTCTACTGGAGCACTTTTTATTGCTGTTACCAAATCTTTGGTGGCTTCATTCACAGAATCCTTCCACTCTGTGTTTCTTTCATGGCTGCCCTCTGAACAGGCACCTGCACCAAGTAAACAAAATGTGTAAATTACAAGGGCAATTAAATATAGATTAACAGCTGCAGATTGACCAATAAAATATTCACAAACAGCATTGCTCAAAACAGTCATAAGTACATCATAAAATTTATTATTACCAGATAAAATGTCATCCATCTGTAACAAAGCTGCTTCCAGCATTTTACTAGCCTCACTGGAGGTTTTTGTCAGAAAGTTAGATTCTCCTGTTTGCTCTACAGTTCCATTTCTCTCTTCACTTTTGCCCATTGCTGCTTGCTAAAACATCAAATATGCATAGATATTTTTTAAATGCCATTATTTTTATATACTTTGCAGTACTAGGAGTATTATTTTTTCATTATTTTTATATAATTTACAGTACAAGCAGTACTATTTTTTTAAATATTTTTAAGTCATTTTCACATGGTTGTATAGAGTATGATTTATCAAATTGTAAAAATGACTTTTTATTAACTGCTTCACCAGAAGACACATAGACAATATTATTAACATTTTCATTACTTCAATCATTGTGAACAACTGTGGCAAAAATCGACTTTTTTATATGCAACAGTAGTATATTTAACATTGAACCATAATTAAAATTTGAAAGACTTCCTCCAAAATTAATTTATATACATTGCATGTACATATCATTTTTGAACCTTAACCATTGCATTCACTTTGTCTAAGTTTTATGGACGAAAAATAAGTGGAGATAACAATTATTATATGTTATTCTTAGTGAGTACTATGTTTTCATTAAAAACTGTACACAAAAGTTAAATGCATAAAGATGCTGTAAATAGACAAACTAAAAAATATGAATCTTCTAATGATACTTTTAAGCCAAATAATATTTTCTAATTCGTTTTTATTTCATTCGGTATATGCACTGAATCTATGTACTTTCTTATATAAATAACTTTGGAGGAAAAAGATACTTCGCGTGATAATACTTCGGGTTAGGTCTGAGTTAGGTCTTTCACCTCTTTGATACTGTTTGAGGAGAAACTAAAGCGCGTAATATTTCGCGGGTCGAATATCTTTATCCTTTCTACTAATTTAATTTTCGTAGGTTTGGGAAGAATTTTCGATATTGCAATCAACGCTTATTAGCATAATAGTTGATAAAGTAATAACATTCTGGCGCCAAAGAATTAAATGAATACGATGTTTTAATTAATCTATACGATAATGTAATTATTCTATATAAAACGATAGTTTTATACGATAATGTAATTATTCTATATAAAACGATAGTTTTATACAATAATTCTGACATAATATCATAATGCTTGCCTGTATTTTTCGAATATTACGCACATCTAAAGAAAATATCAAACAAGTTCTTTTCCATGAATTTTGAATCAGAAAGACTTGTTGAATCTTTACTGTTTTTTTTCTTACTCTTATTATTACTATCATAGTAATACAGCATATGATAATACCTACCAGCATGCTCTTCAATTAAACATATTCCAACATATTTTACAATATCACAGGGCACACCAACTGTCACCATACACACCCAAAAACAAACAACTTAACAGTTCTTTCATACGCAGTAGGTTAGGTCTTTGATTAAGACCAAAATATTCTGCACTGCGCCGATTTAATTACGCGATGCAATCGGTCCTCGAATCATGACTCTAGTATCATCGTAACAGAATTATATCTAAATCAATTTAAAATTAGAAAGGAAGAGGATTTATATTAGTAAATAACACACCTCTCATCATGGCACGAGTGATGACGAATCAGCAACAACCATCATACATTCATCAGCGATGACGGCCGGCAAGCATTCGCAATCAACAGGTGGCTAGGACTTGCATACTGCAATGCAAATCAGCGATTTTCAGCGCCACTATCAGAAAAGAATAGTACTAGCTATGATAAAATCGAGCTACAATGAAACAGATAGAATGGTTTTTAATTAAAATTTCTATTTAAATTGTTGTAATGTATTCAAAAATGTCTGACGAGAACGAAAATGAGATATAGGAAGACCTAACACAATGAGAACTGTAATTCCAGAGATATCGGGCACTGGGGCCCGATAAGCATTTTCGCGTTACTGGTGATGTTACCCACCAAACACAAAAAATAGCTGATTCTTAAATTTTTAATAAAAATGCAAAAATAAAACAGAGACTTATTGATGAGACTTTATTAATTCATTATTATTTCACCCACAATACTGCATATTCTTATTAAACAGCTCAATATAATAGTATTCATTAGCCCTTATATTCTCTAAACTTATAATATGCCCAAACAAATTGATACAACCCAAAAGAAAGTCCAAGTTTGTTGGACAGTGTTTTTTAATCAAATATGCAGCAGTGTATTTAAACAATAATAAATTAACAGAGTCTCATGCAGAACTGAAGCAGCTTGGGTATTACAATACAGTATTACAGTATTACAATTACAGTACGGTATTGCAATACAATTAAGCTTTATTAAATGTGCAAGAGAATCTCTATTTTCTCCAGTATGTTCTGCCGTTTATCTCTGCACCTAACTCTGTTCTAAAATCATCTAATGAGCAACCTTGATATCACCAGTCATGTGATGGACTTAGGACCTGGTATTTACATTGCTCATGTAAGTCCTTTACATATGCGATTATATCTTAAAACTTATCTACTCTTACGTACTGATTTTGCTTCGTACTAGTAAATCATTCTGTCTTCAAGGTACTATATTAAAATTGGGGGCAAGAAGCTGCCATGATACGTCCCCATTCTCCTCCCTTACGTTAGCCCCTCTGCGCCATAGTGGCAGATAGGGGGGTCTCGCGCGCGAGCGAAAACTACGTCACAAGTGACGGACTCGGACCAGAAACTGGGACAAAGTGCAGTGCACTCTGGCATTGCGCTCAGGTCGCCAGGTGTTTCTATGCCGTAATCAATCTCTCTCTCTTTCCCAAGATTGGTCAACATCACGGGCACTGTTACCTCCCGCCGCGTGGCCAGCCCCTTTTCCACGCACTCGAACTTTCCTCCGATGGGTCCCTGCCTCGCAGATCTGGAAGGTAACATCAGATTCGCGATTAAAAATCTCAACTATCTCGGTCTCCTTCACACTCACGACTCCCCCCTTGTCATTTGTTCCTGTCGCATTTATGGCTCGAGTCTACGATATCTAAAATGACTGTTTTTGTATATACTTGTATGGATTTGTGAAGCTGCATACGAATTCTTTTAGTATGTCAGGTTTGTGTAAGGATTGTTTGATTGTTGTTATTTATACGTGGTGTTTCTACACTGGGTTTCGAAACTCGGTACTATGGTGTTGGTGGATAGTAGTGTGTGTGTGTGTTTTGAATGCATTTTTACAGGTGGCTTTTACTTCATTCTTATGTACAGTATATTTCTATTGCATTCAGGAAAATAATTATAGATTGGTACTGTTATATTCTCTAATACTATTCTGTATCATACTCTGCATTACAAGATATTACTGTATAACAGTGTTATATGTGTTTCATACAACATCATTTATTAAACCCTTGTACTACTTTTTGATAATCCATATGGGTACATAATAAGAATAAAATATCTGTGCTGTGCAAAGACTTAATATTTAAGCAACTGCATCAATGCCACCATTCATTATAGTGACTTCAGTAATCTTAATAGTTACACAACTGGAAAGTTATGAAAATACTTAACTGTGTATAAATCTGTAATAATGAAACTTGTCATCAGCACTATGTATTTAAAAAAGCAAATTATAGCAATGTTGATTATAAAATTGGCACTGCAGGAGTATATTACTATAGTAATAGTACACTGCAGTAGTATAGTAAAAATGTCTATCTATTAAGTTTGATGTGATTATAGTTAAATAATAAAAATCTAATATTCTTACAGGATATAAATGAATAGAACAATCTGAAAATTATACCATTCTCCATGATTGCAATATAGAAAAGCAGGTAAGTTGTTAGTTTGTATGAAGATCCTAAATCTTGTTTGTTTAGTACTTAACAACATTTAATATTATATATATAATATATATATAACTATATATTTATATATAATTGGACCTATTTATTGAAAATTAAAAAATATTTTTGTAGAACATATTAAACAAGAAGAGGTGAAAGAAAATAAAAGGGGTCAGCCTTAAATTAAGAAAAATAGACCCAACAAAATTTGAACCTGTGGATAACAAAATTATTTGGTACCTATTTATATACAATATTTTAATAATGTAATACTTACATAATGCAAATCATAAAAGACAATGTTCTGGCAGGATGTACAAGCCAGGAAAAACTTAAGGAAGCATAGTAGAGATTGTATTTACCACAAACAGTGAGGAACAAATGGTGGAACTTGGATGATAGAGTAAATAATTACATATGTTACTTATATATTGGGTTAGGTCTGAGTTAGGTCTGGGTTATGTATTGGGTAGGCCAAAAAGTTCATACAGTTTGCATCAGTTTTTTATGGGGAAATAACAGGATGTTTATTAAAATGTGATTATGAAGTAGTCTGAAAGATTTGTAAGTCAAAATGGACAGCACATTATTGAATAAAGAACATTGAAAAATGTGCAGGATTAAAGAAAACTTCTGTTCTGTTTATATGTTAAAAACCGCACGAACTTTTCGGCGAACCCGATAGAATGCTAATATTGTGAATTCTAAAGCAGTACTATTTTTACAGGTGATGTAAACTAAAAGGAAGCCAAATAGGGATTACCAAAGTCCTAATTCTCAGCAAAGTCGAAGGAACGAATGGTACAGGTTGGATGACGGAGTTTCCAAAGACCCTCTGCTTGGTATCTAATAATATATAACTGGAACTTATTAAATAACATAATACTACCAAACTAGAAACAAATAGAAAACAATACCCTTGTCATTATTACAGGTATCATGTCAGATGGGGTTGACGCTGGTGGCGGGGAAAACGAGGTAGACTCCCATTCGTCATCCCAGCTTGAACTAGGTGATTCCACAAATCATAGGCCCGACGACGAAGCACTAGATCCAGATAACGAAGCAGCTCTTAATACCAATTATGACAGTGGTGATGGGGCTGTTCCCGCATTCAGGTAAGTCATCTATATTGCATTCTAATATTAGTGTCAATAAGTTTAATGTATTGATAGTAATTATAACATAAGAATAGTGGTACTAAACATTTCCCTAGATTGGTCTCCAAACGTAATTAATGATGGATGATAGTTGCTTAATTAAATGATATATTATTATCGTCGTCATCGTTCTGATTATTATTTAATATCATAATGGGAATACCTTGTCAGAAGTTTTATGATAGTCTATTCTCTTGCTCATTCCGTATTTATATGTTTTAGGTGCGACCGTTGTGATAATTATGAAACGATAAATAAAGCAGCGTTTTGTGCGCACCAAGAGCAGTGTCTGGTAACCGTCGGTGACGGTGGCGAAGGTGGTGTGGAAGGAGTTGAAGGGGGTGAAGGCGGTGATAATGATGGTGATGCAGAGGAGGGTCACTCGGGGATTCGCGCACACAGGAAGATGTTTGAATGCGATGTCTGTAACATGAAATTTTCTAACGGAGCCAATATGAGGCGGCACAAGGTTTGTGCCGACATTAATTAGAATTCATTTATCCTGTATGGTTGTAGTACATTTAATCATTAGCATCTTTCATGGTTGGTGACTATTATGGTGCGATAAACAACGCGGCATTTACTTAATCACCGATTACTTCAAAAAAGTCATAAATTTGAATTAGTTCCTTCTTCCCGAGTTCTCGGCTTGATCAGCTATCGCAAAGAACAAATTAACACGTACAGGCGAGAATTAATTGCACACCCAACAAGATTGGTCCCTTCTATTTTCAACGGCCGAACACCGTAATTGGATCAATTTTCCTTTCATACCAGTGCCTGCACAAAAGAAAATCTTCTGTATCTATTCCAATTATAAATAATAATTCATAGCATGGTAATCAAACGCAAATTTTCCAAATTTTATCCTTAATGTCTTAATTGTCTTAATTGTAGAACCTTGCAGCTTTCTACTTTAGGTGCACAATAAAATCCGCGAATGTGTAATACATTGCTGCCGCACAGATATTCATTCTTCTCATCAAACACTGTATACGAAGAGTGGCAGAACGATTGGTTCCCAGTATTTACATCTTTATTGTAATAATGTTTCCATTCTTTACCTCGGGTAGAAAAATCGAAAAATCCCTTTATTGGACTATTAACGTTGAAATCTTCGCCTTTTTGCTTCCGATTTATCGGGTTCCGAGATATTACGAACTAACTGGTACCATGCTTGCGTTTGCACATAAAGTGGCTTTCCGATTTATTTAGCTGAAAATGACATACATATTCCAGGAATTATAATAATAGTGTGACATCCTGTATAATGTTTATCATTTATTACACAGATGAGACATACTGGTGTGAAGCCCTACGAATGTCGCGTATGCCAAAAGAGGTTTTTTCGCAAGGACCACCTTGCCGAGCACTTTACTACTCATTCTAAAACCCTTCCATACCATTGTCCAATCTGCAACAGAGGTTTTCAGAGGCAAATCGCTATGAGGGCTCATTTTCAAAATGAACATGTTGGCCAACACGACATGGTCAAGTCGTGTCCATTGTGTAATTACAGGACTGCGACAATGAAGTGCCTGCGATTGCACTTTTTTAATCGGTGAGCTTACATAATTAATTTATATAGTCTAAAAGTAAATAGTTACTATAGGTTCAAGTGTGCCGTGAGATAAAAAAAGGTTGAAAAACACTGCTGTAAAACATGTAAACTCGCGTATAAAGTAAAAGAAACTTGGCCGCAATTAAAATCCGTATGACGGCGTAACTTTTAATATTCACCTTGCAGAATGCTGCGAAAAATCATTCATATTTATATAATCAATCAATCGTATTTCCCTTTTACGTATAATATTTCTTTTCTTAGACATGGAATAGACCTGGACAACCCAGGCCCTAACAGCTCAAATTCCCTGATGAATAACTGCACGCCGGGAGAGGCAATGCCGTCTGCCCCTCTTTCAGATAGTGGAGATAGCACAGGGAATAGATCTGTGGATAATGCTACACCACCAATGCATTTTTTGACACCACACATTGAAATCTCCATTCCGTATCCAGAACAGCCTTCACAAAGGAACCCAAGCCCTACTCCATTAAATGGTGATAGTCCAAACAGTCCACAGAGTGCTGATAGTAACAGTAATGCTCCTAGTAGTAGTCATCATCAGATATCAATTAACAGTGGTGGAATGCACAGGTAAGGATTAATGGCAAAAAGGACTTTAGATTAGAATTTCAACCGAAAGTTTTCGAATTGAATTGGATAGTTAGTTTGATCGAAATGACTGCTAATAATACTTCGCGAACTATAAGTTTATTAATTGTTTCAGAACCCTGGGAGGCGGAGAAGAAGTTATAACTCCCTCAATTTCACTTATACCTATAAAACAAGAACCTAATAGCAATGGTACAGAAGACACAGGAGCCTGTTCCAGTAATCTTCCACTGCCATCCTTAATACAAGTATCCCCTTTAAAATCTTTACTAAGAGATGACCTCAGGCGAAAACTTTCCTCAAACAACAATAATAACAACAATTTAAGCAGCAGTGGTCCGAATTCCAATCAATCTCATAGAGGAGAACCACCAAGTTCAACAAGACCAGACCCAAGGATTAGTGGTCTTCAATGCACGCACTGTAGAATTACTTTTCCTGATCAGACTCTATATTTCCTGCACAAAGGATGTCACAGTGAAAGCAATCCTTGGAAATGTAATATTTGCGGCGAGCAATGCTGTAATTTGTACCAATTTAACTCCCATTTACTTAGCAAGAGTCATCAGTAGAGCAGGGTTGGAGTTAAAAAGTGTTAATAAGGTGTTGTGGGTGGAGTGATGAAATTCTGTGGTTTTCAACGACTCGTAGGAAGGGCATATTCTACTTTATAATTTCTTTCAAGGAAAAGATTCTATGTGTCTTTTTAAGTGAAGGAAGTACCAAGCAATGAGAAGTAATGAAGAATGCAAGAATGGAAATTTCAAGTATACAAAATTACAGGATGAAGAGATGAATCGAAGTAATGGCAATTTTAAGCAAAGTGGAATTGGAATGCTTAAGTTTAGATATTATAGTAAATTGGGAGGTATTGTATATTTTGTGGTGTTTTGAAATGAAAAAGACTTCAGGGAAGACAAAACTCCAAGCGAAGAAGATTCTATGAGAGAGAATTATAAACAACGTGATCCTGGATAGATAAACCATTTGATGAAGAAATACAACGTATTTACTGGAATTAGTGTGTCATATATGTATATACAAACGTGCATTTGAGGGTATTTAGTTTACCCGCTCATCAATGGAGTTTCAAAATTACAGAGACCTCAGTAATTAATATTTCAATACAGAAAATTGGAAATGAGGGGTTCAAAGCAAAAGAAAAGCAAGCCTATACGTACAAATTTTGTGGATTCAGCGGCGCTTAGATATTGGGACGTCGCACAGATGTTTCACTAATATCTTCATTCATGATATTTCGAAAGAGAAAGAATTTTAAAAATGGAGTTTTAAACGAAAATCTGGAAACACTGAAATACCGAAGTTACGAGCTTTTTGCGCAAAGGAAGAGGACATTTGTTGGAATTGGAGTATTGTATACATACAATTGGAATCTAAGAGGTAGAGAGAGATTCCGCAGACCAAGGTGGGAGAAAGATCGTGCCTTTCATCGGATATTTTATCGTAAATTGCCAATCGCAGACAGAGAAAGAAACACACTACACGTCCATCCTGCGGTCATAAAAAACGATCCGTCCATAGAGCTTTACCTTTCGAAAATATTCGGAGCTCTATAAAAGTAGTCTTAGGTTCTAGAAAGGCTGTCCGAGTACAACAAAAATGATGAACTGAATTCATGAGATAAACGTAATTCAATACGTAGTATTTGAATTACGAATTAAATGATATTTTCATTAAAATACAAGTTTAATTATGATTTCAAATCGTAATCGAAATTATATTTATATTAGAATAGAATGAGAATTATTAAAGAGAGAGAATAAATATATATATACATATATTTGAAAGTTATTGTAGATATAAATCACGATTTTGAAACTCATTTAAAACGCAGCTTTCTGTTTGTTTCGTATCGGAAGACTTCGAATATTTTATGCACTCGGATGGCTCTTATTTATAAGCAGTAATTAGTGAAGAAATTAATTAAGATGGGACCTTAATTTAGGGTTCTCTGGTCCTCTCGAGAATTATTTTATATAGCAATATATTTGTACAGAGAAATTATTAGAGCGCACGAGGGTAACGGTTGTCGCAACAAGTTTATATATATAAATAACACACAGGGGATGTTCGTTATTGTTCAATTTAAACTAATTTTAATTCACAATTCAACGGTAAAACAATTGAATTTTCAGTTCTAGCGAGAACTTTATAGCACCACTCAACGGAATATCCAAATACGATGGATATCAATACAAAATTTTAAAGTCTAGCGTATTCGAATACGAAGATGAAAATAGTAAAAAAAACTATGATTAGCACTTTGTTCTCATAATAATAAAAACTTAAAGTTACAGAAACGTACTCAAATGAAGAATTAGTTTTGCAATTAAAACAAAGAAACGGATTGAACAATAACTATAAACTACAAAGGGGTACACTTACTTTCACTCAGCGTATTAAAAATACCAGCGTGAACTTTACAAAAAGTGCAGATAGCATTCATTTTATAAATTAGAAAATAATGCACTACTGTATTTAGAATACCGTTTCTGTGACTTGTATAGTTTTTCTATTAAGAGCGTCAAGAATTTAACAACATTGTCTTTGATCGACTGGAAACATGTATATAAAATTATTAAGATTTCTGGCGAAGTAGAAGGGATAAACGAAAATATTGGTTTTATGATTTATGTTGAAGTTTATACTTCAAAAGGCCTTTGGAAACCAATTAAAAACACAACTGGAAGGTTAATTTCCGTTGAAAATGCAGTGCAAGATTTTAGTTTGAAGGGCGTTGCGGGAATACTAATTTGAATTAGCCTTCGTGAGTACCACTTAGAAGGTCAGTGTTCTTTCGGAGCAGATTTACGAATGAGAGTTTTAATTATTGTAATTATAAATATAACTAATTAAGCGGTATTACAAAAATGTATATTGTGGCAGAAAATTATAGTTATAATGTGTATAACGGAAATGCAAATATGCACAGTGCAATGTGGGCCTATCTGCAAAGTATATATTCATGTAAATATGGAATCTAATGAATTGCTAAAATTCATAAGAGTATAACGATCAGCCGTTAAAATGCTGAAAGTTAAACTTAAGGTTTAACTTCAATTTGCAATGATCGGCTAAAGTTTAATAACATCTAGATTTTTACAAACAAATAATTCAGCTGTTGTACTGTATTATTATTTTGTTTAACACTAGAACTACCAAAGCAGTCAAAATGACTGATGCATAATTTTCAATAAAATTATTTTAATATACAACGACGTGTTGTTCAAGATTTTATATACCTTTATTTTACGTACAAAACGTGCATAATTGAATCCATTAATGAACTCAATCCTGCAGCCCTAATTTATATATTAATAAATCGATAAGTATAACCGAGTATATGTTCGGTAGTTCTAGTGTTAATTCTGCATTCACATAACTTTGGCAATGATATATTGAGCATTTAGAAGGGGATATAAATACAATAATGTGCATAGTATTATAACAATGATGGTGAAGATATACATATACATTTTGAATATATAATATATAATGTAGAAGTATATTACATTTTTACCACTGTGATTAGCTATCATTATAATCATTGCTATTATTATATTTGTATACCTCTACTAAAATGATTAAATACAATTATGCACGTAGGTCATATTCACTGTGCATATTTTCATTAGAAATCTTTCCCCGTAATGATAGGTATTTAATTAAGAAAGTATTTAATGGGTAAGTTATTTATTATCGCTTTGCATTCCATGGTTAGTTCTATATTATCGTATATATTAAAGAAAGAATTATATACGAGAATATAATGACACGCTCTAGCAGATTTATCCGATGGATTTGTGCGATATATTTTGTGCTCGGTTTTCTTCTCTTTTATTGTACAATTATAAACATATATATATAATTAATTAATATATGTATATATATTGGGTGTACCGGAAAGTAATTACTTCGGGAGTACAGAATTCGTTCGCATCGAAACTTATGAATTTAATTTTTTCAAAAAGGGGATAATGGCATTGATTATGGTCTGAACCTTCATCACAAAATTTAATTAACTTCGTAAGAGGTCTCGAAAGAAGTCCCGAATTTCTTTTCTACTACAAGACAACTAATCCCGTTAGACGTAAATGAATATAAGTTAATCTGGAGATACAAATGAACAATAAAAAGAGAGAAAACTGAAGGCACAAAATTAAAGACGAGTGAAAAGCACACTTAAGAATGGACCAGAAGCGTAAACAGCAAGCTACGCCTTTACACTGTGATCAAGTTTACAAAGAAAATAGTCTTAGAGCTAAGAGGAAGCGAAGCCTTGTTACATTTAGTTATAAAACAAATGGACAATTAAATCAATAAATACACATTTGTGGAATAGCTGATTAGTACTTATTTCTCAGGTAACCAACACTGCTGTTAAAGCAGTTATCTTTAATATATCGAATATAGTTTTCCAGTTGGATGGCTGCTCAAAATATGAGTTTAATCAACGGTCAACAACCGGTAACGTATAAAAATATGAAAATAAAAAACATACAACATGTAAAAATATAATATACTTCAAGGAATATTTGTTTATTTTATTCTACATAAGTCGATGAATTTATTCCTTGTTCCTTATCGTGTTTACACGAGAAGTGTGCACTGGGATTCACGCCTTAGGCGAATAAAAATATTATCAACGTTTCTCTGATCTGGAATTCCCTTGATTATTAGTCATACATGACTTTTATTTCGTGAAGCATAATACTGGTGAACCAATAAATGCATTCAACGGTGCTTTTATCGAGTCTCCATAAAATTATGTAAATCTTATTGTATTTCCAATTATGTAAATAATATGTTTACGTCATGAGTACACCGTAATAAGTTAATACGAAATATAAAAATAATTTGATATACATATAAATGTTTTAAATATACAGGTTGATTCCACATGAAATACTGAATCGAAAATATAGAATAAAATTGCCTTATACGAGGCTCTCTTTCCGAGAAAAATGACTGAAAGTTTATAATGCCGAAATTATTGGAAGATATTTCTGTTGAAATTCGAGGAACTTTGTAATCTTCAAAGTCATTTTTCTCGGAAACAAAGTCTCGTACGAAACAATTTTATTCAATATTTTCGATTTAGTATTCCATGTAGAATCAGCAGCTGCTTATAAAAAATATATAAAATTTATATTGCATATAAAATATGTAATAATAGAATTTATATATATCTTTATACCAAAAAATATATTAATCTATAAAATAACCATTAAAATTCCATGAATATAGACTGTTACTGTAATCAATAGTTTATTTCTTGGTCCAGTGATAGTTAATATATGTGATTTTGGGTTACGGCTTTTTATGGACCAATGTGGACACATTGGTCCATAAAAAGCCGTAACCCAAAATCACATATAGACTGTTACTGTAAGATATACGTAAGTCATCTGAATTTGGACAAAATTCGAACATTCTAACCGTGTATACAAAATCACAGGACAGAAATATCTGATACAACAAATTTGGAGTATTCCGTAATACGGGAATAGATAACAAGTAATCTTGCTCCTTTTGTTAATTAATGGTAACGAACTCCCATCATTTTTGGAATTCGATAATGAATGCAACAATCGTTAACTGTAATTACTAATTAATAATATAAATTCCAGAAATAAGGACTGTTGTTGCAACAGGTGATTAATGCATGAGATAAAGTACAGGTAAGATAAGATTTCCTCTCGCGTGGTATTAGAGAACAGTATCAAGAATAAGTGCATGTATTTTAAACAATGTTCCCGGAAAAAGATCATTTCCATTGTTGAATTTTCCTCTTCATATCTATGCAAACCGATTTTTTCAAAATGCTAGGATTCGCTGGATTCAATGAGAGTTGAAATTTCTTAATATTTCTTCATCCAAACCACTGATATTTGATATGATATTAAGGATACCGGAAAGTAATAGTATATGTTTTCTTGCGTATATCTTCAATAATTAAGGTATTATTTGGGTGGGCTATTTGATCGTGGATGATTTTATTGGAACACGTGAAAGTAATGAAATCACGGAATTAATGAGGGGGCACGTGGGGCATGTAATACTGATGTTTGAGGTAAATATTTAAACAAGTGTTAATATTAGCAGTTTTATTAGTGACTCGTTTTAAAACACCTCGTGTCATTCGTCTTAAATTGTTCTTTCTAGAAAACGATCCTAGAAAACTAAAACAAACAATCGTTATATTTTTGGGCAAACGGGCCAGTACTATTATGTTATCGGTAGAATCACGTTGTGTCTAAATCATTATTAAAAAATTCCATTATCTTCGTAAGACATTTGAGAAAGCCGAGGTACTTTAAACAAGAGAAAAATCATGTGATCTTGTAGGTCTACGTCGGAGAAACAAAAAGTTCTTAAAGAAATCAAGATTTTCTTGATAACGTCTTCAACATTCGATCCTTAAGTGCGAACGTTAGATTTTAATAATGAATATTTGAATATTAAAGTAATGTTATTATTAATTCTAGTATATCATCCTCAACTACGTCATGCAAACTTAATATTTTCACACGTAAATCAGAGATGCGTTGTTATTTTCGCGACTAATATAAGTCTAGTTTTTAAGAAGACTTTATTGAATATGATTCTTCCCCACAGATTGCTCTATTCTTTTTGTTAGTATTACATTTGATTAATATTCAAATCAACAGAGAAAATAGATTTATACCAGAATCAAAACTACCGGCTTATGTATTAGTAAACAAAACCTTATCTCTTGATATTTAAAGTCAAACAAATGATTATGCCATTATCTCCCCAACTTATAATGATATTCATTCCAGAGATTACTATATTTATGTAAAGCCTAATTATAGACGAGTATTTCCCTTATCTTTATCATCTTTTACCCTGGCTTCTATATGTAATATAAATCTGTACGCCTTGAGTAATCATATTTGATTAGAAAATCAACGAATGTTTGCCTATAATTTATAATTCATGGCCCAATTTGCCGATCATCTGTGCATATTTGTCTATGAATAATAATAAGCATTACGGGGACACGTGATGAATTTTTTCGATAAGAAACACGCGCAAGGTGTTGAAATCACATATAGTCAATTAATGAAAGTCGTGTGATTCCGAAAATGCAATGATAACTGGATGATTAATTGCATTATCAGATCTAATCGTACCTGGAAACACTCAACTTCCGTTATCCATTTCTTCCTGGCGTATAAAATGACGTTGGTACAAATCTATGCGATTTCTTTTATACATTAGAAGTTAAGTTACATCACGTTCGATGACCTTGGAATTGGCGAGGAGTCTCGATTCCTATTAAGATAATTACCATAACTTCTAATGTATCAAAGAAATGAAGTGTTTGTTAGTTATAATGAAATTAGGCACGCAAGATTTGCTGCATAGAATACGTTCCGCGAAATGTTTTCGCAAAAATCTGGCACGCCAATTAAAGTAGTTCGACAACCTGGTAAAACCGTTTTATAACCGAGTAGTAAATGTATTAAAATCGTACTACACTGACACTAATTAGTTTACCGCTATTTGCTCGGCGATTCGCGACTTCCAGAACTAAGGGGAACCACACGAAGGCTGCGCGCGTGTGAATTTATTTTTTCTTCGTGTCTACTACGTGCACGTATCATCGCGCATCCCTTCTCCATGATGATCCAGTTTTAATTGTGAGTTTCAGCAGTAAGTATAAAACGATGGGATTCAGCTCTGATGTTATCAGTTGCAAAGGTACAACAGAACAAGAATACCGATAATCATCATGCAAGCAATCGCAGTTTGTCTTTTGGCAGTCCTTTGCGCCGCACAGGTGAGATTTACTACTTGTTTTAACCGTTTTGATTGGTGGACGGCGCGATCGCGCTTCTCCTGTTCCACGTCGAAAAATGCCAGCGGATGTGGCAAGGAACTTCCATCTCAAGTTTTTAAAAGGCGATCAAAACCCATACGTTTAATAAACATGATTTTTGGATACGTTCTTTTGAAGTGCGATCCCTCACGTTAAAAGGGACGAATAGGAAGTAAACGTACTTGATGTCTATGAGTAAAGACGAAGTAAACGAAGTACAATTACACGTAAGACGATGAGCGCAACTGCTTCGTCTTTTGTTTCTTCGTATAAATATTAAACCTTTTCGGATTAAAAAACGAAGTATCAAGTCAGCTATGGCCGACACGCGTAATCCTCACCGAGGGTTACCGGAAAGTAATCAATTTGGGGGTGGAGAATTTTTTGCATCGAAAGTAGGAAATTCGATCTTTCAAAAAGGGAATTATGGCATTGGAGGAGCGTCGGTCAAGGATCATAGATAACGACGGGGATTATCTAATAGAATAATGCTTAATATGAATAAATAACTGGAGTTTCATAAAGTATGTGAAAAATAATTGATCACTTTCCGGTACTCCTAATATAACCTGTAGTGAAGAGTTCTTACGATTAAAATATGTTTTAATTATATAATATTTATGCTTTAGGTCATCGATGCCAACCCATTGAACAACCTTCAGGCCCAACTCGCCAAAACAAAATCTAGTGTAGAATCCACCATCAATGATCTCGAACGTTTCGGAAAGAACTTGGAATACACTTCCTCCAGTCAAATATCCAGGAAGAAGTTGGACTCCATGGCAAACATCAACTCTATTGTTAACCCCGCTCTCAGTGACATCCGCGTAAGTAACTTACATTTTGCATTAACACATTGTTCACCGGTAATGAGTTAAAAAGAGAATTAAACTAAATTACAAGTAATTCTGTTCTCATAAAAATTGAACTTATGCCATTTCCAAGAATAATGGCTTATATATCCCTGATAAATGTTTCATAACCGCGGTAATATTTCGACAAAAATGCCTTTATATTGGCATAAATTTATCGTTTATCAACTGTGCAAGCCGATCGCTGATAATTATGTAACATCGATGACAAATGATTAGGATATTAGATCGAAGATTAATTTCTACCGATTACGTTTTGAATGATCAGAGACAAGTCGACCAAGCGAACACTGCGGGCAAGAATGCTGAACAATGTTACACCAATGCTCAACAAAGTCTTAGAACTAGCAGCCTAAAGGGATTCTCTGACCTTAACTCATGCGAAAGCGCTGCCAAAAATGGATTCCGCGCACAATTTGCACCAATCGATCAAGCGGTTTCCGTAAGTATCAACGTCCATTTCTTTTCGTTCTTTTTATGTTGTTCTGTTGGGAATCAAGAGAGAAGAGAATAATTCCCGCACACAAATCAAGCTTTTCTCGTTCGAATTTCAAATCTTTGAATACCTAAACAAAACAACTAGATGTGTGTGAGTTATCTGTTTTGTGCAGCTGGTATTTCAACAAATTATCCCTAATTTTGATCATCTATTATCTATCATTTATATCAGCTATACGACAACTTTACCTCTTACTTTATCAGGTTGGCAAGGGTTTCCTCCAACAATTGAACGGTGTCATCCTCGGCTGCTACTCCGGTAACATTCTGCAAATGCAAACCTGCATCGCCATTAAGCTTGGAACTATCAACCTGACTCTCAGAAACTGGCAGGACGGAATTAGCTCCTTAAAACTGAGCGCCAACAGTGCATCCAACCAAGCCGTCATTCAAGCAACATCCTGCGGCTTCGATGTCGTTTCCGTCGTCCGTTCCGCAAGCACCGATGTTAGGTTGGCAGCCAACAGCTGCGTTAAGAACGCTTAAACACTAAATCTAGGAATTAGTAAAAGATTTAAATGAATTATTACGATTTTATAATTCAACTTCATCCTTGTAAATGTTTCATTTCCTGTTCGTGTATTAAGAAATAAATGAACCGTATTATTTAATATTCGTAAAACTGGCTTGTTATCTTACTTCCTGTTTTGTCTTCCGATTTGTATTTATGTTATGAATATAATAATTATGTGTTGATGGATCCCGGGTCATCCGGGGACGACGAGTTAACTCGACATTTGAATCTATACTTATCTCGCAGGTTACGAATTAAATTACAATTATCCTTCTCATAATTCTCGAGTTTTTATGCCAAACCCATATATGCATCATAATTATAAATATATCGCACGGATTAATTGTATTATGAAATTGAAAGTAGCCTCGTAATGTTTTTTTAAAGCAATTCCTGGTTGGCAGGTTAAGGACCTCATATTACTAACATATTTCACAGGCGATATGAATTACAGGTATTATTATTTTTCTCCCTGGCTGAATTTGTTGTTTTACCTTCGAAGTCTCGTAATGAACTGACACCGTTAATTATGATTAATCTTTCGCCAGGCAAACGGGTGAAGTTCATGAATGTCCCCTCCCGATTACTAATCCATTTAACTGGAAACTCCACCCAATCTACGATCATCAGGAATATCAAGTTTATTTTAGACAGATTGATTTCTATCTTTTTATGTCTTTCCTTGAATGGCGATATATTTGGTCGGCTAGAAAGTTCGTGGGCTTTGCATCAGTTTTTTGCGAGGAAATGAAGGGACTTTTATAAATGCGTGATCATGCGGCTGTATAAATGATAGGCAAACATTATAATGAATTTTAGTGTCCCATTCGATTTCTATTATATTTCATTTAGTAATTTCATAGTAAACTCTTAGTCAAAGATGTTGTTGTACCTCAAATTAATCGACTAATTAAACCATCAAATTTAAAGCCACAATTAAAATCTGCATAAATGAAACAAAACAACAAAGTCTGTGTAAGTTACCTCTTTTATGCTGGTGGCACTTCAACAAATTATCCCTAATTTTACCAAGGAAGCTATATCCTGTTTTGTACGATTTTCTATGTGGAATTCTGCCGAATATATTTACCGCATAAAAAGAGACTTGGCTGTATAACATATTTCCAAGAAATATTATTATTAAACATCTCAAGATCTTTCTACTTTCAAGATGGTTGATGTATTAGATTTACCGCAAACTTTAGCCGAGAAAAAGTTGAAGTGCAAGGAGTTAACGAACAATTGGATTTATTCTAATCGCACATGGATCTTTTCGCATGTAATACTTCCGTGATAAAAGAGTACAAAAATGTCGAAGTCCTGGTGCAAAAGGCAGATACGATAAATTCGCGATCGATGGCAGACTGTCTGATTAAAGGTGCACGGGGTGCAAAGTACAGTGGAAGAACGATTCATTCAGACGCGGTTCAAGGTGCACCAGATTTATTTTTAATGTCATATCTGATATGCGAGTCATGTTCTTCCGCGCAGGTGTACTGATTAAATATAAAAGTTTAATAGTATCGGTATGAAACGATCACGTAATAACGATTTAAAGTCGTTCGAGGATGTCCGACGTCCTAGCATGGGAATTACAATGAGCTAACGTTAAACGCATCATGCTGTGATTTGCTGATATGTAATACTTGATATTCACATTATCTCTAATTATCAATACTGATTAAAGATCGTTCGACCTATATAAATGTCAATCGATGGTAGTCAATAGCCAATACACCGAGAATCCCCGTTGTAGATCTTAATACAATTCCAACAAAAATGAAAGTAATATTCTGCGTCCTTGCTGCACTCTGTGCAGTTCATGTAAGTTCCACTAACCACATTCCCTTTCGATTATTTCTTTTCTATTACTATTTTTCGATAATTACTTCATTATTTCGTTGCAAATATTGATCTACATTCAAATTGATTAACATACAAGTGAATCTTTTTTTGTGTTATACAAGTAAAAATAATCGAAATGTTTTTTTTAACAGGCATCGGAAATCAACATAACAGATCCCACTCGTATACTTGGAAATCTAGTTGCCGGGAAAAAAAAGGACGTCGAGAATGTAATTGATGATCTGACAAGTTTTCAAACCAAAACCCACGGAAGGGTGGAGGTTAGCATCAACAACATTAAATCCGACGCCATGTTAGAAATCGAAAAAATGATCAGAGATTCCCTGGATGAGGTCCGAGTAAGTATTGAATTTTATATATTAATTATAATATACAATATGTAATATACAGTAGCGTGTCTCAACGAATAAAAAGAAGGTAGCGGGAAATTATATTTGCTTCTGTTCTCATAAAAACGGGACTTGTACCATTTTCAGAAATAACTTTGATTTGTTTGCAATAATACCGCGACGCAAATGCTTATATTATAAAATACCAGCTGGCATTTCGCGACCAATTAAAAATTTTTCTTCCTACAGCTGAGAAACTCTCCCATCATCGCTCTTCCCGCCTAAACCAACCATATGCCTTCTTTCCGGAACCCTACGATAGATATCCAATCAAAAATATCCGGAAATGCCTTAGCTAACTTTTCCACGAGTTCAATTCACCCGAGTATCTTCCAATCTAAATAATGAACCCTTTGCACTCGAGATTATTTATTATTACTTAGATTTATCACGGCAACTCGAATGGCGACTGAGAGTCGCCTCCCGTGTGCAAGGGTTTGATACATGATTCTTTATGTAATTAGAAAACAGTCACGAAAGCTAAACACGAAGGAAAAGACGCGGAAAGTTGCTACGAAGCAGCTAATGGCCAACTGGATACCATTGGGCATAATGGTAATGCTGCATTAAATACTTGCTTGGCAAACGCATTAGCTGTTGTCCAGCCACCACTCGAAAATGTTGCCAACACTATCGAGGTAAGAATTCTAAAATATTCATAACAAAGAATATAATTCTACAACTAGTAATAATAATGTACTATAAATGTACTTTGGAAAAATATTCTTCTTGAATATTTCAAGATCTCCGATGTATTACAGTTTATATTTAATTCTGCGCGGTTCATTTAATGCAGTGCGCTCAAATGAAAACGGCTATACACGATCTTAATCCTCTACAGCTGAATTTTGTTTCTCTAGTAAATTCTGAATGCTATTAATAAAAAAAGGGTATTGAGTATTTTACTTAAAACTTTACAATCGATTTCCCGAAAGTTTACGTTTTGTTAGTTACCATGTTTTGACTTTAATTATTAGTTTAATTAGCTAATAATTCATTTAATTAGTTCAATTATTAATTAGCGGTTCAGTTATCAAGTGATCGTTGACTCAAGTGAAACAATGCAAACGATTTCATTTTTTGATTTGTTCTTCTTTCAGACTGCCAGAGAAGTGATTACTGACTTGGACGCCATTATTCCGGATTGCTACTCCTCCCTTTTTATCAGAATGCAAAACTGTGTTATCAGAAAGGTTTTCATGATGAGGTCACCTGTGAAGAAACTTCAATCCAATGCCAGATCAGTGAAGAGAACTGCAATAACATCTTTATACACTTCACTCAGAGAGGGAAGATCTTGCTCTACCAAATCTGTCTCGAATGTTCGCACAGGAACAACGGAAATCAGAGTGAAGGTTGGCAGTTGCGTCAGGAATATCTAAGATGTCGCTCTTAATTAGGTACTAATTACTCGCACGAAACAAATACATCATCCGAAAATATATTGGTTATGTCGATATGAATTTTTCATTGTAATATATGTAAATTATAAATAAACCAGAATTATTCATATTTCGTGTTTCTTCATTGATGCTTCCTCTACGATGTTCCGCGTGTTTAACACCAGAACTATTAATGTATTAGGTATGTGCATAAGTTCTTGCTATTTCATGAAATCAAACAAACTTGATCTTTTTTAAAAGAAAAATAGTTTTCATTCCACAAAATATTCCCAATTAGTTTCTATAATCTTATTCGCACACCGAGAAATCGGTATCCTATTGGTCGGAATTTTAAAGTCATAATTTGTAATTTTTCATTTCTAAGATCCTAAGGATATCCGAGATAGCAGCTTAAAAGATGTTATCGTACCCCTTTCTTTTTTATCTATATAAAGTAGGTTGCTAATCGTATGTACTCTTCTTGCCAGGATTACCTATTTTGATTCGAACTGATTCGTAGATAAAAGCTGCGATAAATTGTTTCTTAATATTATTCATTCTGTTTACCATATCAGTTGACACGTGTTTCTTTATGCTGAAAGGATAATGATTCTAATAGAAGTATCGAATAAATAATCTAATTTCAGTGGATCCAGAAAATGCAATTTTCTAAGTGGATAAATTTGTCAATCTGACTTGTTTCCTCATAATATACTCGAGAATCCGTATACGGAATCTTTTGTATCTCATTACGCAAAGTAAATTAACAAATGTGATTTGCGTGCCAACTCGAAACTCAAATTATTCTGCTTCATTCAATTCGAATATCGGTAATGATGTTCAAGTATAAAATTGCTAATGTAATTTTGATTAATTCCTTAACAATATATTATATTGTTATTACTTTTCTGTGCCAAGAGACACGTAGAAGCTATATAAAACTTTATTTTAATATAGTCGACTTCTTCGTACGATCTAAAGTAACTAATTAGTTAGATCGTACGCACTAAACGTAACTAATTAGTTACTTTAGATTAATAACTTATAATATAATTTTACTTAATTTCTCAGTAACAATCCTGAGTGGCACCTAGTCGACAGAAACTTCCTTCTTTAATATTCGATTATGTAATTGTAATCTATAATTGTGTACAAAAAACCGGCCGTATCATCGCCGGAATATAATTCTGGTACCATCGACGATTGCTAAAGAAAAGGCCCAGTTTGGATTTTTCGAATACAATTGAATGCCAGAATTTACGAATCTCATTTATTACTTAATCTTTATTATTTAAAGAGAATATGTCAGATATGATTATAAGTTGTTAGTCTACTGTCGTAAAAACAATTTTAAACCGGTTTACACTGTTATTATTAGTCTGTCTCTTATTTTAAACTACGCATGGCTAACGAATATTATAATATCAGTCGGTATTATAATATTAATCGATAACAGCTGTGAATGTAATAAAAATAAACCTAGGATTTCATTCGGAAGCAAATCAACATAATTCGTTGCTGGGGTACCTCGAATATTACTTTGAAAATATTAATAAAGCGTAGAGTAATAATAGTTAAATGTTAATAGAATTGTTACTATAGGCGAAATAAAAGAAAATAACACTGTCCTATCCAAAAAAAAGAAGATACGTAAAGATGCCTCTAATTAGCATCGTACTTTATCTGTAAACGAATGTAATTTATTTTCTATAAAGGCGTAAGTATTTTGACATCGATCGTAAAAATTTCTTTAAAACTTAACAAAGGCCGTGTGGTATCATACATGAGATTAATGTAAAGTATTCTAAGCGCAATTTTATAATCTACAGGGTATCGATAGTTGAGCCGTTTATCGTGAAAGTGACCCTAACATCATTTTGCGGAAAAATCAACTTAACGTTTATAATAATTACACAAAGTCACTTTGTACCATTGTAAACGTTAACTCGATTTTTCCGGCAAATGCACTTAGGCCACTTTCAAAATAAACGGCTCAGTTCAACATTTACATGTATTTCCTTGGAATTCCATTTAAAGTAAACAATTGATTCTGTGGAGAAAAACGAAAAAGGAAATACGAGGTAAAACGATCTCAATCTGTCTTTTGTAAAAAGGAGTACTTTCTTAAGTGCGATACAAGAGATAATTATATCCAATATATTAGGGGTACCGAAAGTAATTAATTCGGGAGTGGAGCACTTTTCATCGCATTCAAACTTAGGAATTTGTTTCTTTTTTTTTCAAGAAAGGAATTATGGCAATGGTGAATCCATCGGACAAGGATCATAAATAACGATGGGAATTATTATGTAGAATAATGTTTAATATGAGACAAACAAACGGGGTTTCATAAAGTATGTGAAAAATGATTGATTACTTCCCGGTACCCGTAATACATCGCCGGAATATAATAGTACATCGAGAAATCTCTTGCAAATGGAACTCTGCATTGCCATTATAGATTGAACATGTTATGAATCAAACTAATTCCTTATTATTCTTTCTCGATATTCGCTAAAAACTTGTTCTAATTCAATTATAATCTAAATCTTACACACTACCTAGTAGGAGATTATTAAATTTACTATCTAGCTTAAACGGACACTCATCTCAATAATAACAATATAGACATCAAGCCACAATAGGGATAACTGATAGTCCAATGATATATTATGTTTTGTCCTCTCTTATCAGATCACGTGACAAATAATCCACGAGCGTGGTTAATGTCAACGAATTAATTCGACCAGATCGTAATTTTTTGTTTCCAATAAATGTATTTCTCCTCCATGTTTTTTTAATTTTTATTCACTTATAACTAAGAGTAGCAATAGTAGTTTTATAGCAGCAGCAATAGCAGCAGCAATGATGATAATAATATTTATAATTATAATATCTATCGTTAACGTATCTCGATAAAATTATATTAATAATTATAATCATAATCGTCATGATCATCATTATCATTTATATACATGTATATTTTACGTGTATATGCTTACACGTACTATGGAACGCATTAACACTCGGAATTTTCACATTGATTACAACAATCATCTTTATCCTTTCTATCTTGTTGTATTTTTTATGTGATTGTATGTAATTGCGAAAGCACGTTCACTTTAACAATTATTTATCGAATTGCAATAAAAATATTCACACAGACAATTAAATAGTATTATTATAGAGTGTCCACTTAATTACATATGTAAAATCACTTCTCGAAGAATCCGGTAAAAAGAACGTCAATAATATAAGGCGTTTATTCTGAAAGTAGTTTAAATTAACACGATTTTTTTTTGTAAAAATCGACTTACGCCACTTTCAAACTAAACGGCTCACATACTCTGATTCGTTATGTGATAATTTATTTCAAATATTTACTAATATACCTTTATATTTTAAACTTTATTTCAAGATTATAACACATAGTAAATATAAACCAGTTTTTAAGAATTACCAAGTTATTTGAATAGTTATGAGCGATTCTATACATCGTGTTTATTGTATTCGGAAGAATGTATGAGTTCCTTTTTGGCTTTGTTTTAGTTAGTTTATGTCAATCAGAGTGCAAATAATGAAACTGAAAGAGCATGCATATCGAGTACGTATCAAGCAGTGTCTAGAAAATTGTTTATTAGGAAAATATGATGAAAATAAAGTAGATGATATCTGTTATCCACACGAAAGAAACAGACACGATCTAAGGAGTGTTAAGCGCCCGTATGTTACGTACGATGATAAATGTATGCATATCTATCACGTGCTAAACTTTTCCATTAGAAATCTTATTCGTACGTATCAATTCAGCTCACGCGATCTTTTTTTTTTTCATTGACCTACACTTTTCAGGATCGTTGCTTAGAATCTAGAATTATTACCTTAAATGGAGAAGTAATCGTTGGTACAGCGTCGCATCTTTTTCATAGCAATCACAGTAGTACCCCTGTCTTTTGTATCACTGATTTACTGTGATGCAAACATTGATTTTTCTTACTTCATTGGAGAGTCAAATTAATCGTTAACGCGTCGACCACCATGCCGAAATCCGTGTTATACGATACCTCGCGATACACGTCCGTACTGTCTATATAACTTTTAACACTAGAAGTACCAAAGTAGTCAAAGTGGGTCCTCGGAATTTAATAAAAATGGTCAAATTTATAAGGTTTCATTTTCAGAGATTTTTCGCGATTCACGTTGTACAATGGACATAAATAAGTCGATTAATTTATTTCTTCCAGTCATTCTTTTTTTTAAGGACGTACACATAAATGTACAAAAATATAGCTGAATATATCGCCGGTAGTTCTAGTGTTAAAAATAAAACTGTTTAAGCACTCTAAATTAATTATTTCACATCGTTATCGTAACGTCAAAAATATTGCAGACTTTACGAATATTAGCGATATATTTGATTGGAGTTTTAATAATGTTGGCATTTTTGGTCACCGGTGACCAACATGGCGTTCAACGTGTTAAAATACCTGTCGCTGGGAAACTTTTAAATGTTCACAGATCTGCTGAGATTCCAGGAAACTCTCCTATGCGTCACGGTACAAAACTTTTACTTCAGGGAGGAATTTTAGGATACGTGAAAATGCTAGTATATATTGTGAACGTATCGAAAAGACCGAACAATGATTATTCGATTGAGTCGTTTCTAAAAAGGTCTTTTGTTCTTTCGAAACGCACTAGCTTTCTCAGACAAAGACGGCTATAGAATGTTGCAATTAAAATTGTGACATAGTACTCTGATAAACAATGCAACATGTGTTTGTAATATGAATTTGTAGTATCTCGAGCAACATAATTGTCGGCAAGATTCGTTAAGGGATTCCGATACAGTTCAGTGATCAGAATTTGAATTATGATAGGCATTGATTGTTTTGCCAAATATACTCCACTACATAACTCCAACGCGTAATAATAATAATAATAATAATAATGATAATAATAATAAAAATAATAATTGGAGCAACAGATTTCTATTTGACTCGATAAGAAATATTATTTGAAACATAATCAAACGAGTCTACACAAAAATCCTTGTTACTTACTAGAGCTTCTCTGTAAATGCCATTGTACTTAATGAATTATGAGCAAACTCTTTCCCGATGACCTAATTGTTTACGCTAGCTGTGTTCCCGACCCGTATATCTTCCTCCCGGCGTAATAACGATCTCTATGGTTCGAAAACATCATAGCATCATTTTACGATGAAGGACATCAACAATGAGTCGTAAAGATGCAATTAAAAAGGGCAGCTCATACTCTTCGCCATACCCAATAAGAGAGCATTACAGTATTTAGAAGTATCGGACTGTTTACTCAACTGATCGTATGAGTACACATAGTAAATACCAACTTTGACAAAAGTCGTGTTACAAGCACGAACATATTTACGAATTAAAATACGATATAGTCCCATGTATAAGGAAGCTGAGTAGAGTTCTCTTAGTACAATGATCTTAAATCGTTTTTATACTCTTTAAAAGATTTGTTCACCCCAAAAAAACTGCATTATATACATGTCTTATTTTCTTTTCTAATATGCCCTAATTTGAATAAGAAAATTCGAGTAGTATAAATATCCCGAAACCATATCAGGATAAATGCAAATTATTTTTACGGACCAATGTACATGTCCCAATGCTTCCAAAACACGACAAATTCACTGTAGTATTTCTGAAAAATTATATATGCGCAGGTACGCGAATGTACGATCTGACCTGTGCATCTATATGCTCCTTCAATGTTTTCATCGTTCCAAGACCTAGCAGGCACAAGAGTCGCCTTTGCCATTGTTTCTTTGGTCATTGGTCAATTTAATTTGGTCTGGGAATTCATTGTAAAGTTCCACCTGTAATCAGAATATTTCCATGCAGATTAAGAATCACGTTTAAAGAGGTTACAGTAAACTACCGTACAACGCGAGTTCTTATAGCGCGAATTCCAACAACGCGCTAAAGATATTGCGACGAACTTTTTCATATAACGCGATCCTAGTACAATGCGCTATATAATAAAAATCGGGGATTCCCCGATAACGCGTAACATATTAACCGCGTTATACGAGAATCGACTGTACTATTAATTGATAAACAACTGATATTCACCTCGCTCTCCTGAGCTAAAGCATTCTTTGCTATCGTTTGGAAGGCTTGCTCAACGTTAATTGCTTCCTTTGCACTAGTTTCGAAATATGGGATATTATTTTTTGTTTGACACCATTGCTGTGCTCTCTTGCTTGACACCTGGAATTCACAAAGAAAATACATCACTCATCTGTGACAAAGTTGTACAATGTGAAGACAACATATTGATAACACTTACTGCTCTTGATTCCAAATCAACTTTATTCCCAAGAACAACAAACGGGAAATTGTCTGGATCTCTGGGAGAAGCTTGGATTAAGAACTCATCCCTCCATGAATCTAATGACTTGAAGCTAGTAGGTGCAGAAACATCAAATACAAGTACACAGCAATCAGCACCTCTGTAGAAAGCAACACCAAGGGACTGAAATCTTTCTTGCCCTGCTGTGTCCCAAATCTACAAAACAAATAAGAACAAGACAAAAGTAACCACTAATAACAAGGATAAAAAATGTTGATTTTTATTGTTATATAAATATATTTACCTGCATGGTGACTATCCTATCATCTACCATAACTTCTTTGGTAAGAAAGTCTGCCCCTATGGTAGCTTTGTATTGGTTGCTAAATTTCTTATTGACATATTGATTCATCAGAGAAGTTTTTCCAACTCCAGAATCACCCAAAATGATTACTTTAAGCAGTACTTTCTTACGCGAAGCCATTCTGAACTAAAACACAAATACAAAGTATTTCAAATTCACTGTAATATTTCGAAAAATTGTTATTATTGGTGTAAGTAATTACTTTGCTAAAGTTCTTACTGATATCATCTATTAAGAAAGTTAGAAAAAGATATTATAAATCAATAACTAAAGTTACAATAGGTTATTTGAAATTTTCATATCAAGTTAGATAAATAAGTAGTAGACAATCATAGAATTTCAAAGTTCATTGTGTAGAAACAAACAAGGTAACACATTGGAGGAAAAGAGACAAGGAAAGATAGTATCAGAATATACAGTTACTTATGTGCTAACAGGGTCTCCCAATCAAATTTCTACATGGCAAGTATATAGATAAGGAAGTACAAATAAATACAAATTACATATGTATAGAATGAATCATTTGTGAAATGCTCAGATGGTATTAAATCCATTCTACCATGAATAAACATGGTACTTAATTCCATGCACGACAAAAAGATTATAAGAATTTATATAATAACAAAGACACGTCGAACATTATATTTCCATGTTATTATAATATAACGACGATGTGTTTTTTAAAATGTTCATAATTAATGATAACGTAAGAGAAGTCGCAACAACTTTACGTGGTACAATACTTTTTTTAATGAATCATTGAACGTGAATGGGAAAAGTACTCCCCTCGTAATGACGTATCTGTATTCCACGAAAAATAATCTGTTTCCAAGAAGGCACTATAAACGTGAATTTTGGCGGTTCAATGTAGATAACAAATGTATGATTGTCAAGAAAATTTAATGTATATTGACGATACAATGCAATCGAACAACATAAAAAGATTCTAATCGTGGAGCAGGAAAACAGAGTTCGTTTAACTGCGATGCTTGAAAACCTGTCAACACGCGATCTTAACAATTAGGATCTTAACGTGGCAATTCGATGACTTTATCCAAAATAACGTATATGACGTACGGGGAAACACGTAGATCTCGATTAATGGACCAAATAGATATAAATTATAACGCGCGTTACCTCGATTTACGTAGAGAAAAGCGGGAGAAATCTTTCTGCTCCAACACTTCACACAAAGAAAATGGCGTGTTATGAAATCACGAGTATGACAACGATGTCGTCACCTGTTCTTCACTTCTTTTATCGACCGAGTATAATCGACTTTCGATTCTCGTACACGATACGATACTCGATATCGCGCTTGATTTACAGATTCGAGTTGATTTTTCAAGAAACAATTAAACTTTTTATTAAGAATGAACGGAAGATGAAACAAGCACAATGGATTCAGGATTGAATATTTTCCGATGAAATGCATTCATGAACTACTGATTCTAGATATTAACAATAAATGATTTGATAAAACACAGTCAATGTACGATTGCACCAATTTTCTATGATACACCCTCCCGCCATGAGGCCAAGTCTAAAAACAAAGAAGTAAACAAATATATAGACAATGAGATACTAGAAATGCGAATTTCATTACGTAGTCTGCAACAGGACATAGAAGGAATTCATATTGTATGATGCAGGATCATTTTCTATATTTAGTATCACAAACATAGAAAAATAAGATAAGGAAACATACACGTCGTAGGAATATTTCACGTATCCAGTATCCACTGGAAATCTATGTGTATCTCGAGAATATAAATGATAGCCACTGCCTGTGAAAATAGTACGTTGTGTCGTACTAAAGATCCAGAACATATCTTCTTTTTTGCGGTCGCTCTAAGCTACTACTTTCACCGTCGCTATCATAAGTAAAACGTTTCTTTCGACGTGGCTCATCAGAACGCGCACTGTCGCGAGAACCGGAAGGCGACCATTGTTTATCATGCGACTTTTCCGATGGTGTGTCTGCTTCGTCCTCTGAAGACACTTCTTTCACCGAGTCTATGGAATGCTGTCCATAATTTTCAACCTGGCAAAGCTTAATGGAAGTCAACCCACTGCGAAATGTATTTTAGTATATGTCAGCATAAGTACTGTTTAGAGACATGTAAAGATTTTACAGAAAACGAGTTCTACATTTATGAATTACACCCAATTCTATTTTTACGCGATAGATACGTTCCCGAAGAATACGTGTAAAAAAATATACTGTATCTATGGAAAACTTAGAATTTCTATTTTATTACTTGTAAAATAAAAAGAATTTTATTTCAACTTATATTAAATTTTTGTCTAAGATTCGTGTAAAAACAAAATTGTGTGTACATATATAAGTAAATAGTAGAAATACGCACTTGGGTTTACGATATAGGACATAGAATCCTTTGTTGTTGTTTAGACCAGCTAATTTGAATAAAAATTTCTCATCGTGACTAATCACGATCAGTTGAAAATTCTTCTGATGCTGCGAGCGTATTTGAACGACGCTAGACATTGTTAAAAATTGTTAGTTGTTAGTGCTATATTTTTATATAGTAATTATATATTAATTGCAATTTGTAATAAGACTGAATATTGTGGAATATGCATACTTGGCCAATGCAACTGCTAAGCTGTTAGCATTTTCTTCATCGAGATTTGTAGTTGGTTCATCTAACGCGAGAATGCCGCAATCTTTGCAAAATGTCTCTGCTAGTGCAAGTCTTATAATTATCGATGCTAAAACCTAAAACATAGTGAAATATTGAAACTGTCAATTTTCGCATGTATTATGATAGTACCCTTTGACCAGCACTGCAACGTCCTCTCATATCCATTTCATGACCATGTTTTGTTTGAACGAGTTTATAATTATAAGTCCTTCTTGTATTGCCAACACCTTCAGTAGCTTCTGTACGAATCTGTATAGACGTCGTATCGGTGCCAGTATAAACCAGTTTCCACATTTTTTGCATAAACTTATTCACTGTGGCCATTCGTTCCTCGTGATATTCTATCATCGCTGTATCCAATACTTTTCCGTATGCTCTCAAGTTTATGATTGCTTCCTCTCGAACCTGATATGATATAAAAGAAAATATGGATCAGTGTTAATCATTCAATTCAAAGTCATTTCATTTGCATTCAATACTGTACTGTTAGTTCGATGCATTTTGTTTTGTATCTTTTACGAGCTTGACTGTATTGATCCTTTTTTAGTTCTTGTTGATACTGTTCAATTGACCTTTCCAATTCTTCTTGATTTCCCATTGCCACATTTTTCTAAAATGTAAATTCCGGTTTAGAGTCACGCTTCATGGGATGGGAAGATTACAAATCTGATCAAAGTATCAAAATAATATTGGCGAATACTTGAAGTATAGTTAAGTTATGGTTACATTTCAACTACATATGTATCTTCATAATTGTCACTCATGAAATACTTTACTTGTCGCAAAAGTGTATCCTCGCGATCTTGTAAACTTTTCCATTCATCTGTTAACTGATCGAAGTTTATAGATCCCATTTTTTCTCTCAAAGCCGCACTCTCTTCGCGTAGGCGTTGGAAAATTTTTTCAGTTTTACGTAGTTGAAGATTATCGATTAATTCTCTTTTTTGAACTTCTTGTCGTGTAAGATCTCCTTTAAAATTGTTTATGGTTTTTTCTATATCAGCTTCGGTACTCTGATATTCTTTAACAGACTTATCGTATTTTTCAGCATTTGCCTCAGATTTCTGCAAAGCTGCAGGAATGTTACGACACATTAACACATCCAGTTCTTCTTGTGCTTTGTTTAAATCGGATAGGTGTCTGCTCCTGGTTAAAATTAATTTCCGATCCATTTCTTGTTGTTCTGAATTAGTTTTCTATTAAGCGCAGAGACATATGATTAGTGCATTTTAAGATGTAAACATATTTTTTAAGAGCACTACAAAACTTGTAATGTTCCTTCAATGAATAAATCCATGACAATTATAAATAATTATAATATCAAAAAACCTTAAGATTGTCCAGTCTCCGAATTCCCAAATTCAACGCGCACTTAGCTCGACTTAGCTCTTCGGTTAAAGCACTCACGGATTTCTCAAGAGAAACATCTCGTTCACACAACTCTTTCTGTTTATCTTTTAGTTGTTTTAGTTTTTGAACATCGGTACGTATCTTTAAATGTTCCTCGTGCAAAGCATTATATGCACTTCTCGCATCCTGTACTTTTTCGTTATGCGTGTTTAACGTTGCTTGCAATTTCTCGATTTTCGCACGCAGACTTTTTAGTGTTTCCCTTAAATCTTCCCTTTCCGCCTGTGCTTCTTCAACACTACGTGCTTTGTATATTCCTAAATTTAAATATATATTCTTATGTAATATTAAGTGCGGTTGAAATATAAAACTACGCAACATTCTGAATAATTTAAATTATACCGGCAGCAGCCATACGTTGATGTAAACTATCAATCATTTTGGTAACTTTTGAAATCTCATCTATACATCTATCCCACAACATGATATCACCAGTAATGTCTTTACATTTTGTTAGTTTGTTTTCGGGACATTTCTTCTTTACTTCTAATTCTGTTAACAACTTTTTTGACTGTTCCAATTTCAATCTGTTTTTTTCTAGATTACACCTAAATCAATGGATTACTTAAAAGCAATTAAAAACATATGTAAAAGCGTAAAAGAAATGATATAATTTTTACTTCAAGTTGTCCAAATCATTTTCTTCTGATTGTATTATTTTTTCAACTACTGGTTTTAACTGCAACATTTTATCATATTTTTCTTGTTCAATCTTCAGTTCCGTTTCACACTGTTTCAAGCGATTCGGATGTTGCTCCATTTCACCTTCCATTTCTCTTAATAATTTCTGTACACTTTCGCGTTCTGTAAAACCTCTGTGACATAAAGGACAACAGGGATCAGTTTCTTTTAATTGTTTCATATATTCCCGGTATGCTGCTCCTTGATGAGCATACATTCCCCTTTTATCTTGGAGATCTTTTACTTTTTTAGATTGTAGTAACAAAACTTCGTCAAAATTCTTGTAACAACAAACTGCTGCAACCTTCGCTTTATCCGCTGAAATTTATATATAAATATATATATGATTATCTAAATTGATAAATTTACAAAATATTGAATATTCCAAAAAAGTCTCACATTCTATTTCCCTTTTCTTCTTCAATAGCTCACGTTCGTTATGCGATACAGTTGTATCGAAAGTTGTTAAGCGACGTTCTTCGGCCTGAATTTCTTGTGTAACAGATTTACTTTCATTTAGCTTAAACAAATACAATGTACTAATAAATATAATTATAATCATTGAGTGTAGATTAAACCATGTATGTTTTCATGTATTCACGCACGTGTACTCAGTTTATAAATTTTGTATAAATACCAGTTCTTTATAAACAATGTCTAGTTTATCCTTCAACTTTATTTGTGTAAGTTCTTTGATAGTCAGTAACATTTTAATATCATCCCCTTGTTTGCTTCGTAATTTCTCCATTTCTTTTTCCTTAGTAGATAACATTGTTTTGTGTAATTCCAGTTCAGCTTGTAATGAAGTTTGTTTATGTAATGCTGATATTTCTTGATCAATGGTATTTATCTTCGATTCCGTCTCATTTCTTAACTTAATTTTATCTTGGATATCTTTTTTAATACTATCCACATCCACTGCCTCATTGAGTTCCTCAACTTTAGCTTTTGCTTCTTCAATTCTCGATTCGAGGGAATTTAACTTTTTCGCGGCAGCATCGAGCTAAAATCATTACAGATATATGAGCAATCTATTTTGAAAATGGACTTATTACACTTTCATGATAAACGGCTTATATATCCGATTAACGTGTTCAAAATAATTAATGAAATACGTTCAATATTTTACCTCCACTATTTGTGTCCGAATTTTTTTAATTTCTTGCCTTATTTCAACTATTTCCTTGTCTTTAAGGTTTTTCTCAGATTCAATTTTTGTATATGTAGTACGCAATGCATCAACTTCGTTCTGCAACTCCCTCTCTTCCTGTTCCCTTTTTATTCTCTTCTCATCCATTTTCTGCTCTAACTCGTGCATCATTTCTCCTAGCTTTTTAATAACAACCATTGCCTCTGCAGTTACAAATTTACATGTTAGTAATGGAGAATAATATATTAGCTTTGCCAAAAAGTTCGTGCGTTTTAACATGCAAATAGAGAGTGATTTCTGTTCCATTATGTAGATTTAAAATTTTGTATTGATTCCGTATTATATTCTCCGCTTCGACTTATAACATTTTCCTATGTTTTAAAAAACTTCATAGTTCCGCGTTTATAAAAATCCTTCGATTTTCCTGTAAAACAGTGACGCAAATCATACGAACTATTTGGCCAAACCAATACATGTACAACTCTTTATCTTCATTTAATGTTTTTACCCAGTTCATCTACATTAGAATCCACATTATCAATATTCCAAGCAGAGAGTGCATCATTCAATGATTTGTTTCGAGAAACAAGCTTTCTTTCTTGATCGTTTATTTGTTGCTTTAAAGTAGCAATGGTCACTCTCTCATCTGCTAACATATTTGCAGCGGAGTTTTTATCTTTAACGACAGCTTTTAAATTTTCTTCAAGCTAAACGCGTTAGAATTATAGCATGGTTATTGTAGTACCAGATTTATAATATTAGATTCGTTTCATTAATATTATTTACGAGGTAATACCTCTATTATTTCAACAGATTTCTTCAATACACTGTCATCATAAGATCCTATTTTCGAATTTAACTCCTCCAATGTTCCTTGAAAAATCTCTTTTACATTTTCTTTTAACGATGCGTACTGTTGTTTACATATATCAAACTCCATTCTTTTTTTCTCTGAAGGGAGTGTAATCAATCAATTTATTAATCAAAATAGTAACGTTCTTAAAACATCAGAGCACTAAAACTAACTCATAGTACGCCGGTCCCGCGATATTGGGGGATACCGCTAGTAGCATATAAAGCGCGGATAGCGGACAATCAGTAAAAATATATATTATATACTATTCTGTGAAGAGATACAATGTTTTTAATGTATTTTCATTACAATATTTATTCTTGGTTCTTAAGGAATACAGGTTTTGCACTCCAAATGAACCCTTTTGCAGATCATATTCACCTTTTTGCAAATCACATTCACCCTTCCACTTTACATTGTATATTATTTTTATTAAATAGCTTAAGAAAACAAATTTGTAGAAAAGCTTGATTTGCAAATGGGTGAATTTTATTTGCAAGAAGGTGAATATGATCTGCAAAATGGTTAATATTGGAATGCAAAAACTATATAACCGCCGATATTCGCGCTTTGAACAGCTTAAATCCGGCCGGTGTACAATGTCTTAAACTGAAATAAGATATGTTTAATACAATCGCCAATTACCTTCCTCAACTAAAATTTCTTTGTAAGTGGATTTTGTCCTTTCGATTTTTTCAATGCTTTCCTTTATCGGTATTAAGTCTGCATCAATTTCAGCAATCTTTGCCTCAGAATCCTCCAATCTCCTTTTCTGTTCCTGAAGACTATTTTCTTTGTCTTCGACCTCATTCACTGCAACTTTCAATGCATCTCTTTCTGCTTTTAATATTTTACTCTCTGTCATCATCTCCTTAGTATGTTTAACAATTGTTTCCAATGCTTTGTTAAACCTAGCACTGTCAAAGATTTCATCAAATTTTTCTTTCAACTTCTTTCCATCTTGAAATGGCCAACTTAGATCTTCTTGATGACAAAATATCACATAATTTAAAATGGGCTTTGATACACCCATTGCTGTTGCCAATTCCGAATCAACATTAGCACAGCGATTTGTTAACGATACAGCCTATTCCAATTAACATAAATTCTATGTATAAATACAGTAATAAATATACAGAAATGATAGAAAATATAAGTATATACTTTTTTGGTTCCTTTTGTTACTCTGGTTAGCGCGTTATCAAGAGTTTTGAATCTCATTATTCCATGTCCTTTTACTGATTCTATTGTTCTGCTTATTGTGTAAGCATTCCCAAGATTATCAATTATTTCAGCTTTTACAACACCTCTCACCTATCATAGTAAATAAATATTGTTTATAAAATATATTCTGAATAATATTACAAATAAATAAACAAGCAGTTCAAAGATGGAAAGAAAATTTGCTGAAAATTTGCCTAACATAAAGTGAAGATATAAAATGTTAATATAATGAATTAAACTGGAAGATATTAAAAATAATACAGAATGTAGCAATATTTAAATTCATCATACGAATAAATACGGATATCAACGTAGAATATGTGATGCATTATATGGAAAATACTTTTGCCGGGGTACACAGTAGGGGTACTTAAAAAGGGAACAGTACAATAAACTAAGTTCGAGAATTGTATCTAAGACATTTCTTGAATCATGGGAAATAAATGATATTATACCGTGGAAGTTGCAGATAAAACTGGATCATGTATAAATGATTTTCCGCGATCAGAACCCGGTGGAAATTCTCCGGTCGTAGCAAATTTAAGCGCCTCGATAATCGTTGTTTTTCCGGTTCCATTTGGGCCAAGAATAAGTGTTAAGGGTCTGGAGAATCGGATCGAGGGTTCATCATTGTCATCTCCAAAATTACGTATTCCTCGAATAGACAATCGACGGACTCTTGACATTTTTACAAATACGTAAAACGCTTACAATGGGCCGATTGAGATTCTGTAAATCAGTGTTCGTTATTGCGTTCAAATTGGATGTCGCATTATTGCATGATATATTGCCTTCACATACGTGACAGCTCTTTAAATTATTAAGCCACACAAATATCGTTGGATCAAAGAAGTACAAGCTTTACGTTCAAATATTTTGCAGGTACGACATACCACTGCACCACATATGATAACTATGTATATATAATGCGCTACATATCACATATAATTCGAATCTCTTATAGCGGGAACACACACATGCATTAAAAAACGGTTGCGCCTTATAGCACGCATACATACGAAGGATCTATGCGATAAGTGATCACAATGGGGCGATTATGAAGTATTGAATATAATTATGAAGAGAGAATTAGCGGTTTCTAGATAAACGAAACCACGAATATATTTTTGATCACCCAACTTAGATGTCTCCGGAAACTCCATGCCATAATATTCATAATGTAATAACGGATAAATAAATGAATAACTTATATGCTGTACTTAAAAGCAGTTTCGACAATCTGCTTATAAGTCTAAAAACGGAATAAATATACTTTTCATGTATATAATATACTTGCTTTATACAATATTCTAGTCAAATCATACATGCGTTAAAAAAGATATTTAATTGTTAGTGCTTACGAACGCAGAGAAGGGGAAAGAATATTCGTCCGTCACAGACGAGATATAAGTAGACCAATCACTAAAGGGCTTTCGTGATTCCACTCAAAAATTACCGGCGCGGTAAAAATCCAACGCAATAAAAGGTGCCCCCTGCAGAAATGAGTAAAAGAATTCTGTACTGCAACCAATCAACAGCACACCCGAAAAAAAGACGTGGTGGACGAACTACGATAAATTCAGTAGGAATGCATCGTTACTATATTGCTACAAACAAATGCAAATCGCTTTTCTCCAGCACCCTCAGTTTATGGAAAAAAAACAATTTTGAATAAACGCGTCATTTTCGTCTCTTGACCAGGAATTGTGAAGAACAGTTTAGACAATTAGTTAGTTAGACAGTTAGACAGTTATATATTTAGAGAGTTTCAATTAATTGCAAAACATTCTGTGGACTTTTGCGAATAAAATTATATAAATTACATTTTCAAAATCAATTTGCAAATATGTTTAAATATTAGTTAAAGTTGGCGAGACACATTTCGTGTGTCCATTCTTCGAAACTCTTTTCAAGTTTGCATACAAATTGTGACGTAAGTACAAATGTTAGACAATTTTCATTAGTTGCAAAAAATTCTCTGGACTTTTGCGAACAAAATGGTATAAATAACATTTCAAAATTCAATTCGCAAATATGTTAAAACATTAGTTAAAGTTGGCGAGACACATTCCGCGTGTCCATTCTTCGAAACTCTTTTCAAGTTTGCATAAAAATTGCGACGTAAGTAAAAAAGTTAGACAATTTTCATTAGTTGAGAAACATTCTGTGGACTTTTGCGAACAAATTGATATAAATTAGATTTCAAAATTCATTTCGCAAATATGTTAAAACATTAGTTAAAGTTGGCGAGACACATTCCGCGTGTCCATTCTTCGAAACTCTTTTCAAGTTTGCATAAAAATTGCGACGTAAGTAAAAAAGTTAGACAATTTTCATTGGTTGCAAAACATTCTGTGAACTTTTGCGAACAAATTCATATAAATTACATTTCAAAATTCAATTCGCAAATATGTTAAAACATTAGTTAAAGTTGGCGAGACACATTCCGCGTGTCCATTCTTCGAAACTCTTTTCAAGTTTGCATACAAATTGCGACGTAAGTAAAAAAGTTAGACAATTTTCATTGGTTGCAAAACATTCTGTGGACTTTTGCGAACAAATTCATATAAATTACATTTCAAAATTCAATTCGCAAATATGTTAAAACATTAGTTAAAGTTGGCGAGACACATTCCGCGTGTCCATTCTTCGAAACTCTTTTCAAGTTTGCATACAAATTGTGACGTAAGTACAAAAGTTAGACAATTTTCATTAGTTGCAAAAAATTCTGTGGACTTTTGCGAACAAAATGATATAAATTAGATTTGCAAATTCAATTCGTAAATATGTTAAAACATTAGTTAAATTTGGCGAGACACATTCCGCGTGTCCATTCTTCGAAACTCTTTTCAAGTTTGCATAAAAATTGCGACGTAAGTAAAAAAGTTAGACAATTTTCATTGGTTGCAAAACATTCTGTGGACTTTTGCGAACAAATTCATATAAATTACATTTCAAAATTCAATTCGCAAATATGTTAAAACATTAGTTAAAGTTGGCGAGACACATTCCGCGTGTCCATTCTTCGAAACTCTTTTCAAGTTTGCATACAAATTGTGACGTAAGTACAAAAGTTAGACAATTTTCATTAGTTGCAAAAAATTCTGTGGACTTTTGCGAACAAAATGATATAAATTAGATGTGCAAATTCAATTCGTAAATATGTTAAAACATTAGTTAAATTTGGCACGGCGAAATCCGCGCTCTTATTTTTCGAGATTCTTTTCAAATTTGCATAAAAATTAGCTCTCAAACGAGGATTCCAATTGCTCTATGCGATAGAGCAGACATTTTTCTTCGGAAAGCACTCCTAAAATATGCAAAACGGGCTTTGATGACGTAAATAAAAGCCAAAAAGTCGACGAAGTCACGGCTGGTAAGGAGGTCTTTAAGCAATATTTAAACAACGTAATTTTAATTACTCAATTTACGGAAATATTGGCATGAAAGCTAAATTCCTCGTTAAAAAACAAACGATTATTGTGTAAACATTTTATTTCTATCTGCTCTAATAAACGAGATATTTAAAAAAAACTATTTGCCTTTTATTATTTGTAAGACGTCCTTATAAGGCCAAATTCATGGGCAGAAAAAATGTCGTCCATCTAGCGGCCAAATGGTGGAACTAAACCCGCTACATGTGCGAAATTCATGGCATGTCGTCCATCTAACGGAGAACCGGTTGAACTAAAGTGGCTACTACCCCCCTGTGCTTGCTCCCCCGGCAAGGTAGAAATTCATGGACAGGAAAAAAGCTGTCCATCTAGCGGTGACAAGTGGAACTAAACTCCCTACGATGGCGAAATTCATGGCATGTCGTCCATCTAACGGCAAAACATGGAACTAAATTGGCTACTACCCCCATGCGTGTCCCATTTTAGTTCCACCTGTTCACCGCTAGATGGAGGGCGTGTGTTCTGCCCATGAATTTCGTTGCACGGGTGTTACCAACGGAGAGGTACAGCCGGTTTAGTTCCACCTCTCTGCCGCTAGATGGACGACATTTTTTCTGCCCATGAATGGGGTGTTATCGACGGAGAGGTACAGCGGGTTTAGTTTCACCTTTCTGCCGCTAGATGGACGACATTTTTTCTGCCCATGAATTTGGCCTTATAAGGACGTCTTACAAATAATAAAAGGCAAATAGTTTTTTTTAAATATCTCGTTTATTAGAGCAGATAGAAATAAAATGTTTACACAATAATCGTTTGTTTTTTAACGAGGAATTTAGCTTTCATGCCAATATTTCCGTAAATTGAGTAATTAAAATTACGTTGTTTAAATATTGCTTAAAGACCTCCTTACCAGCCGTGACTTCGTCGACTTTTTGGCTTTTATTTACGTCATCAAAGCCCGTTTTGCATATTTTAGGAGTGCTTTCCGAAGAAAAATGTCTGCTCTATCGCATAGAGCAATTGGAATCCTCGTTTGAGAGCTAATTTTTATGCAAATTTGAAAAGAATCTCGAAAAATAAGAGCGCGGATTTCGCCGTGCCAAATTTAACTAATGTTTTAACATATTTACGAATTGAATTTGCAAATCTAATTTATATCATTTTGTTCGCAAAAGTCCACAGAATTTTTTGCAACTAATGAAAATTGTCTAACTTTTGTACTTACGTCACAATTTGTATGCAAACTTGAAAAGAGTTTCGAAGAATGGACACGCGGAATGTGTCTCGCCAACTTTAACTAATGTTTTAACATATTTGCGAAATGAATTTTGAAATGTTATTTATAGCATTTTGTTCGCAAAAGTCCACAGAATGTTTGGCAACTAATGACAATTGTCTAACATTTGTACTTACGTCACAATTTTTATGCAAACTTGAAAAGAGTTTCGAAGAATGGGCACGCGGGATGTGTCTCGCCAACTTTAACTAATGTTTTAACATATTTGCGAAATGAATTTTGAAATCTAATTTATATCAATTTGTTCGCAAAAGTCCACAGAATGTTTCTCAACTAATGAAAATTGTCTAACTTTTTTAGTTACGTCACAATTTTTATGCAAACTTGAAAAGAGTTTCGAAGAATGGACACGCGGAATGTGTCTCGCCAACTTTAACTAATGTTTTAACATATTTGCGAAATGAATTTGCAAATCTAATTTATATCAATTTGTTCGCAAAAGTCCACAGAATGTTTCTCAACTAATGAAAATTGTCTAACTTTTTTAGTTACGTCACAATTTTTATGCAAACTTGAAAAGAGTTTCGAAGAATGGACACGCGGAATGTGTCTCGCCAACTTTAACTAATGTTTTAACATATTTGCGAATTGAATTTTGAAATGTAATTTATATGAATTTGTTCGCAAAAGTTCACAGAATGTTTCTCAACTAATGAAAATTGTCTAACTTTTTTAGTTACGTCACAATTTTTATGCAAACTTGAAAAGAGTTTCGAAGAATGGGCACGCGGAATGTGTCTCGCCAACTTTAACTAATGTTTTAACATATTTGCGAAATGAATTTTGAAATGTTATTTATAGCATTTTGTTCGCAAAAGTCCACAGAATGTTTGGCAACTAATGACAATTGTCTAACATTTGTACTTACGTCACAATTTTTATGCAAACTTGAAAAGAGTTTCGAAGAATAGGCACGCGGAGTGTGTCTCGCCAACTTTAACTAATGTTTAAACATATTTGCAAATTTAATTTTGAAATGTAATTTATACCATTTTGTTCGAAAAAGTCCAGAGAATTTTTTGCAACTAATGAAAATTGTCTAACATTTGTACTTACGTCACAATTTTTATGCAAACTTGAAAAGAGTTTCGAAAAATCAGCACCCGGAATGTGTCTCGCCAACTTTAACGAATGTTTAAACATATTTGCAAATTGATTTTGCAAATGTAATTTATATTATTTTGTTCGCTAAAGTCCACAGAGTTCTTTGCAATTTAAAAATATGAAAAAAACAGCTATTTTATGTGTTTGATGGGTAACGTCACCCGTGACACAAAAAATCGTTACTGGGCTCTAGGACTCGGTAACTCTGGAATTACAGGTTGCCTTGCGGGCTTGGTCTACTTTTATCTGATCTGTGTTTCCGTAAAACAGTTTTCTTGCGGTTATATTCAGACTAAACACGAATCATCTGTTTCAACAGTCCATTTTGGCTATGCCGTTTTCATTTGACAGCGATTATTCAAATTTCGAACGATAAACAAAAGTGTAGAAGCCGCGAAAATGAGTAATTCAACTATTTCTGATCAATCGCTCATGGACAAGTCGATGCGAAGTGTTTTCGGTAAGCAATTCTTTTTATTCTGAATATGTTAACTTTATAAAAATGATTGCTATAACCCTATGGTGTATTTATTCATTATTTTTCATATAGTCGGGAATATCCCGTACGAAGCAACGGAGGAAAATTTAAAAGATATTTTCAGTGAAGTTGGACCAGTTCTTTCGTTCAAGTACGTAGATTTTAATTGATGTTTATCTTGGTACCCTACAATCTCATTAAATCGGAAATACTTCGTTCTTTTTATATATTTCTACATTTGTCAATAATGTTTTCTGTATTTCGAGTTTTATCTACGATTATTAACGTATAGTTATCGTAGATAGAACCCTATATAATTGGATTTGTATTATAGTTGTGGTTTCTGTGAAGCATTTAATAACATTTTGAAAAAGGCACTTTCCTCATGCACTTCAATGAATGTAATTAATTTAGCTTGTTTATTTATTAATGTATATTACATTCCTTCTTCTGACTATATTCAAATCATCCCAGAAGTAGTGCTTTTTTATTTCTGTTTTGTGTAAGTACACATATGGATATCAAAATTAATGTAGTTCCTTGCATTAAAATTGATATAATATGTGGGAATAAATAATAAAAAACTATGTTTATTTGCATTTTAAAATTATCCCATCAGACTAGTATTTGACCGGGAAACAGGCAAACCTAAGGGATATGGGTTCTGTGAGTACAAAGATCAAGAGACTGCACTAAGTGCTATGAGAAACTTAAATGGATATGAAATTGGTGGAAGAACATTACGTGTTGATAATGCTTGTACTGAAAAGAGTAGAATGGAAATGCAGAGTCTTTTACAAGGACAAAATACAGAAAACCCATATGGGGAAGCAGTACAATCAGACAAAGCACCAGAAGCTATAAGTAAAGCTGTGGCATCACTGCCACCAGAGCAAATGTTTGAATTAATGAAACAAATGAAGCTATGTGTTCAAAATAATCCAAATGAGGCACGTCAGATGTTACTGCAAAATCCCCAACTTGCATATGCTTTGTTACAAGCTCAAGTAGTTATGAGAATAGTGGATCCCCATACAGCAGTTAATATGTTACATAAAGCAAATCCTATCCCAGGTGCATTAACACCATCTGATAAACCTACAGTGCATCCAATTGTGCCAAGAATTGAAGAACCCTGGGCCACAACAAGACCACCAACAGTCCCTAATCCACCAGCCCCAATTTTTGCAGGTATACAAATTTACATTTATGTTGAACTAAATTAATTCAATTCACGAGATGCACATTCCTTTAACACATTCGCGTCGGGGCATTTTCAGCCGAAAGTTACGCGCGTCACGGAGAAAATACGCGGAATTGTTAATATTTAAGTACTTTGTAATTAGCCGTTGTAGTTTTCGGGTCCGTTTCGCGAAGAGATTGGTTTGTAGACCAACGTTTCGCCGGCAATGCAGCTGGCTTCTTTAGGGTCAAGGTGACGCTGATACTAAGTGTACTTTTCGATTAGATTCTCTATTTGTACCCTTGTTCAACTTTCCGCGTCAGTGATCCGACTAATAGTTGTTTTTAATTGGTTTATTAATTACCGCGGAACCACACGGGCCCGGAAACCGCAACGCCTACTAACGATGTTACTTGCGAAAGCATAGTCTTTAATGAAGTACTTTGTGTTTATAACTTTGCTAGCAGGCCAAGATGTTGATTTGCGCACACTAGATAGACAAATAGATCCACGTTTAGCAAGAATGGATCAAGATTTAAGAACACCGCAACCAACGCTACCAACACCCGTTACTGCTCCACCAGTTGTGCCTGTTGTTACTGATCCTAGAGGACCAAGCACGTTTAGCCTCACAGATAAGTTAGTGTTGATTTAATATTACAAAAGAATTTAAGCAATCATATAACTGCCATGTCTCCTCTTTTTTACAGCACACTTCCTGTTGAAGGAGTTGAGAGGTTTCATAGTTATTCTAGATAGTTTCACATTGTTATTTAAGTTTCTGTTTTTATGTAATAATTCCTTTCAGCTTCATCCGGGATCCAAGAGCAGATCGATTTGGAAGAGATCCAAGAGATCCTAGAGATCCAAGGATGCCCATTGATCCAAGAATTACAAAGGCTAATCGTGAGTCTGTTCGGAAGTTTTTAGAATTATTGTCTTTCATATATTCCGATATTTGTACAGTTATATAATTAGAAAATTGACTGTGGAAATAATAAGTATGATATGAACCGATTATTTTGAAAGCGGCCTAAGTCCATTTTTAAAACAAATCAAGTAAACGATCAGAATAAAAAATTCCTGAACGATCGGAACTTATTTACGACACAATCCAATAAATAAATGTGTAAGCATAGCTGAGCATACCTTTCGTAGTTCTAGTGTTAAGCTAAATATGTTATGAAAGATAATCAATTAAAATCTAGTTAATGTTTGATTGTAATTATAGCAGGCTACCTGAAATGAGATCATTTTCATATTTAAGTAACTTTGAAACCTTTAGCAGCGGTGCCTGTTGCACCACCAGTGGTACCAAGACCGGTTGCTGCACCTACCACGCCACAGCCGCCTGTTGTGGTTGCCACTCCAGCGGGTCCAGCCACTTCGCTGACCACATCAACGACCACCGCGACATCAAGACTTATGGCAGGTATGTCACCGGCAGGTAACATTCCGAGTGGAGCATCAGATCAGGAGAAGGTATGTTTCAACAGTGTCAATACAAAGCAGAATTTTATGTTAAATGCATATAAAACATTTTCAAAAGTTATAACACATTAAGAGCATACATAAAATAAAAAGCATTTCATCTGTTGTAGGCTGCATTGATAATGCAAGTGCTGCAGTTATCCGACGAACAGATTGCCATGTTGCCACCGGAACAGAGACAAAGTATTTTGGTACTTAAAGAACAAATTGCTAAGAGTACACAGCGTTAATACAAAGTTTCACCGATGTATGCGTAAATTTATATAAAATATGTAATACCACATTTTGTCATTTATAAATGGTGCAGTCCTCCTAAATGAATAAATTTCTACAAACGAAAATATTATGTCTTCCGTGGTTTTATAGTAAAGTATGAAAAAGAAAAGTACGGATTATAACAATAAATTGAAATCAATAGCATTGCAGACCGTCATTGATATTAAATTAATGAAATTATAATATGCCCTATAATTATTGGAATTCTATATAGAATCTATGAGGCAGACTGTGATTCATTAAATATAAATGAGCCATCGTCGATCAACGACTTATACATCACTTCTTCGCTGTCTACATTTTCATATATTTCAACGTTTAAAAATTCTTCGCCTCTTCCCTGTAAGTATTTTAAATAGTTAAACACGTGGTGAACTTTTAACCCTTTGCAATCGAAAGGCATTTCTCCGTCATCACTCAATTTCTTCCAATAATTCGAGTGGCGATTGTGAAGCAGCATTCAAATTGACTCTACTTATGTTTTGTTATTGAATTTTAAGTCACCGACAATTGGAGTAAATCTTAAAGTCGCCCTTTAATCACCGTTCGAGTTGTCACAATAAACTGAGTGCCGAGTGAGAGTCGCCTTCGAGTGCAACGGGTTAAAAGTGAAACACGGGTTTAAATAAATAAAGAAATTAGTAATAAAGATACCATAACCAGGTTTTACATTACTTACTTTAATCTTTGCGACCACTAATATGCTGTACATTTTTTCCAAAGTCGGTAGGAGTACCTCGTAGTTTGCGGTGGAAGCAACTTGTACATTCCAAAGTTTACATTTAATGGCCATAGTGGGAACACTGAACCATTCGTCTTTTAGAGAATGTAATTCGCAGCTTCAACATTGAAATACAAGGAAATGCAGAGATTCTTAAATGTATTTTAGATGCAAAGCATCGAATGAAAATATAACTTACTTTGATAAGTTAACCGTTTTGTATTCGTCGTTTCCAAAATCAACGAAAAGTAATTTGATTTCAGTGTCATTTGAATCAAGAGTCTTTTCAGATTCTACTATTAGACATCTGTACCACAAAGAGTCCGTAAACTTTGCGCAACACGGGGTGTCTAAAACAATGTAGCTTGTCGATATCATATATTTCTAATAAAACATATATCAAACAGCTCTAAAATTCAATTTCTCATTTATTCTTCAGCAATTTCAAATAAAATACCCCATCGTTTATGTAGAACTTACTGACATCCAAAGTTTTTATCAATGGCTGTTTATGCGCAGATTCTTGCAAATCGTTCATCATGTGTTCGTATTGAATATAAAAAGCATTTAAAATCTGAAAGGGAATATTGATGTATCGTGAACACTGTTTTATGGAGTTATTAAAGCAAGTAATCATAATATGCCCAATTAAAGGGTAAAAAGACGGTGCGAGACAAAGATATCGGAAATATCCTAACATACCTTGGAGTGTAAATTCTCTTTTAATTGTGTATGGAATTTAATTGCATTGATACTGCAACACAATTCTATTTCGATAAACTCTATATCGTTCGGTATTGTAAGTGGTTTATACTTCATTAAAAGATTTTCTTGGGACGCTTCCTGTGGTGTCGAAGTTGCTATTTGAGCTTTCACTTCTTGCCACGACATGTTTTCAAGATCAGTTTCTTCTTTATTTAAATTCCCATCTTCCGGTTCTGCGCTTCGAAATAATATCGAATTCCCACTGAGTATAATATCGTTCCCATCAGGAGATTGTTTTGACTCAATATTTGTGCAAGTGGATTCCGACGATTCCATTTCTATGTATCCTTCAATTATAACATCAGGGGAGGCAACGGAAGAGTTTCCTTCGCATAAATCCGATTCCATTTGATCCTCTTCAGGAAGTTTAACGTTCATATGATACTCATTAATTAATAGTGTGATAAGATCAATTTTTTTGTCATACTGGTCATTAGGTAACAACAGCAGTGAAACCTGCGAATCGAAATAAGATACGCACAACAATAAGTCAATGTATTATAAAACAAAACGAATTAATCATATTTTATAGTTGTACTGTTATTGATATTATTACGATTGTTCCCAGCGATTCAAAAATTTTTAAGATCAAATAATCATAACACTGAGTTTTTTACCAGAAGATATGCATCCGCTCTTTGTAATACGCGAATCTCACATGCTTTTTCAATAATAAGATTATGAATTTGATCTAATTCCATGGTAGTCCACTTTTTATTCTTGTTTCCCTAGCAATGGGGTAAATAAATATTAGCCAATTTCAATATATGGTCAACAAAATTCTAAATAAGATAAATAATATAAACAGTCTTATGTAAAAGTATTACCGAATTCAAACCATCAATTTTACATTTTGTGGTTTGTGTTGGTATATGACCCAAAATAACTTTCTTTTTCAAAGTTCCGATCGCGCATTCTTCCACATTTCCATAATCGATGAACTCGACCTGATGGCGTAGATGTTGAGCGTGTGAATGAATAAAAACGAAGAAAATAAAATATTCCATAGAATAGATGAAAACTAAATTCTTACATCGATAATATCATCCTCCCGAACATTCACTACTTTGCCTCTGTACCACTTTTTATTACCATGATATTGTGCGATGCACATATCTCCTGGACTCCATTCTGTATCGCATAATTTTATTTTCGGTTCTTTATAAAATTCTGCCAACTTTGTTTCAATAAAATGGAGTGTTTTAGAATCTAAAAACGACATTGCAGTATTCAGAACGACGTACTTTTTATATATTAAAAAATGTAGTATCATATTTGGCCAGTCATAAATGACAAGCTTCATTAATCTTAGTAATTTGAAGGAATTCAAGGTGCAATATGCGGAAATATTTAAATGAATGACACATACTACGTTTTTTGCTGTGTAAATAAACGAATCCCTCGTAATCCAAATATGTTGGTATAGCAATAAATTTATCTTCTAAAATGGGCGACGCTGGTAACCAGGCAGACAACTTAGGTGGTAATGGTGCAACACTAACAACATCCTCTTCCGAATTGCTGTCATATTCTGAACTTGTGTTTGGCGAGTCTTGTAAACTAGACAATATTTTCTCACTGATATCCATTTCCGACAAAGTATCACTATCAGCGTCTTTATCACAATTACCATCATCGTCCTTGTTAATCTTAGACCATTTCACATTTATTTCAGTTTCTAGCTTATGCTTCCACCTCTTTTGTAGTTGCTTTTTTAATTCAATCGCAAGAATTTTATCTCTTTTCTGAGCGTAACTGTCGAATTTTTAATCGGTGAATAACGAGTTAATATTGGGGGGGTTTGTTTCATTAAAGATTATTATGAAATTTTTAGTTAAAGATTAATTGTAACATACTCTTTTATGGGTAACGCTACGCCTTTTTCTACCAACATGCGGTTTACGGAGTTAATTTCGATTCGGGTTGGCGCTAATGGCCCGTCTAATTTTGTTTGTTTTACCCACAATTCAACTGGAATTGGGAAGTCTTCTACGTCCTCCTACATAATTGTTCCAATAATAAATTAAAGGAAACGGATCAATATGATAATACTTATACCAATAAATTTCAGTAAAATGATAGAATAAAATATTTTCAGATTTGATGACGAAAACTAATTGCGATCTTAAAGCAAAAATTCCACATTTCCGATATTTAAGAAGTCGATAAATCTAAGACTTACAATTTTCGAAATAAAAAGCTGACTGTTTAGATTCTCTGTTAAAATATCCCGCAGTTCCTGGCAAGATAATGTTGGCCATGTTGTGGAGCCGCCGCAAGGGAAAATGCCAGCTAATTTTACTTTGAAAACGTTTGCCGGAATTTCAGAAAATCTCGACAACAGTGGCTGTACATTTTCCATCGCGACAGTTTCTTCGAGGCCCATATCGTAAAAGAATACAAGTGCTCCTCCGGTTGGTTTGATTTCTAATATCCTTGCGCGACAATGGCACTTGTCTTTTGGCGAGTAAACCACGCATACATCATCCTTGTGCCATTCTTTGTTTTCCTTGCACTGATACCTTTTGTAAAACTGTTGCATTTGCAATATCTCATCTCTAATTGAATTATCACAGGACGCGTCGGCGACGTAAATGCAATCCGGCGAAACTATTTCACGCACTAAGACGCGTATCTTGAATGGATCCGCATTTTCTTTTGAAGTATCCGTATCATCTTTAGATTTCTCAAAGTCATTAGGTCTTTTATTCTTGTATTTGTTCTTTTTTTTGTTTCTCTTCGTAGGTGCTATATCGTGTAAAAGCCTGTCAACGTGGAATTATTGGAATTTTGTAAATACTGAACATTTTCCTGAATATTAACGATATATTTGATTTGAGTTTTAATAATATTGATATCTAAAACTAAAAATAATACTGTTTAAGCCGAATACTACGTGCGTAACGGCGCCAATTCGCGGAATTTTGCTAAATAAAGTTATGTTGACAAAGAAATACTATAAAAACCAACATATAACTTAGTCAAAACGTACCCAAACGTTTTGATATCGAAGTGTAACGTAGCTAAAAACTCACACGTGCGTCATCCGGTGCGAATGTGATAAAGAATATGATTTTCTAAAACTATATACCTTGTGCCTGTAGCTTTAGCGAAGTCATTCTTCACCAATAAACTGCTGAGATTAGTGCTACCATTAACATACAAAGAAACACTGTAAGTATCTCCTGATTTATTAAATGGCACGACCTTCACGTGTTCTATATCCATTAAAAGGTCCCTCATAAATTCCGTGGTTTTCGTACTCCACTGACCATTGTCAGAGTCCAATGGTTTTACATTTCTCAATGAAACTTTTATGGACTGATCATAAAAGTACAGAAGAAAGATGTACATATTTATGATGTCATCAATGAGACTTTCATAAACTTCATAAATTGCGAGCGATTATTATATGACAATTACCTGAGTTTTAAAATTCATATACCTAGAAGGCAGTGTTCTTACACTATCGTAACTTAATACTAATGAGTATCCTAAGTCAACGTAAAAAACTGTAATGTTCTCATCATCGGAGACATTAGTTATCAGGCATCTGCACCAATGGCCATCGACACCTTGTGCGGCGCAGGGTAATCCTGGAGAAGAATACGTTTCGTTTTAACCCTTTTAGTACGGATTTTAGTAGAGGATCATATTATAAGTTGAAAATTTACCTATTTCAGGTGCATAAATAAATTTCGAAGTGGCATTATTTTGTTGGAACTCCGTTGTCATTTGTTGCATCATTTTAAAAATATGTGTCTTATTTTCATTTACCTGAGGATGATAATGAAATAAATGCATGCAAATGATTTCACTCATTTCTAATTTCTATCCGTTCAATTTTACGAAATTACAAAATATTTGTCAACCACAAAAAACTGTCGCACACTAGAACTATCAAAGCCGACAACATTATTTGTCTGCTATTTTTAATAAGTTTATTCGAACGTCCAACAGTTGAGATTTTATATACGTTTATTATATACACTGTATAACTATTTTTATATCCGATAGTTCTAGTGTTAAAATATAAGACTTTCAAAGTTACTTATTCTCGGAGGTTTATATTAGGCGTATGCAAAAAGTTTTAGTCTGTTTTTCAGCCCTCTAATATAATGATTTTAAATTGAAATATTTCCCCGTCGTTCTGTGTTTTCGTAAGGTTTATTGAACTTTCTAAAACGCCATTTATTATTATTTAACAACAGTTTCAAGGCGACTGAATGAAATGGGAAAAATTCCGATGCTTGGAAAGACTAAAACTTTTGTATACATAATAATAATAATTGCCTAATAAATCGCTTACTTTTTGAACGTATATGCAATTCGGAGATTCGACGTATTGGATTTGAACGTCCGTGTAGGATTCTATATCTAATTGCTCGTTATAGTATTTACGAACGGATTCTGGATTTGTCCTCTGTGAATATATAAATCAACGATAACAACGTATTATCACGTAGCGATCGGAATAATTGCATTTCTGAGTGCTAGGACAATTACCATTAATTTATGAGATGTAACACAACTACCATATTTAAGGTATATCAGGGTATCAGTGACAGAAGCTAAACTACCATCGTTTGGCGACACCGTACACAGATCGACGTAATAAGTATCACCACATATTGAAAGCACGTGCATAGAAACTGTGGCATCACTGAAATTATAATATAAACATGTATACAATTCGTTTAAAATGTTTAAACGATTGTATCATGTCACTTACGCAGGTACTAATTTTTGGAAAACCTCGGTCGCCTTTGGATGCCATTTACCATTATTTGGAACAATATCGTGTAAGGCACATCGAATGGCCATAATAGGCAGAGTTGCGAATTGCGGTGCGATATTTCTTATTCTCGTTATCGGTACATTTTCCTCCTTCATCCCGTAATCAACGAGGAGTACCTCGTACTTATCTTCGTTCATTAAATTTGTACTTACATCGGTAACTCGACCGCGGTACCATTTTCGATCGCTATCTCGTTGTACGATGTACAAATTATCTGGAAACAAAAGAGTGGATATCGAACTAACTATCGAACTCATTCGTAATTATTTCACTGGTGCATTATCGAATCTCGAATCTCGTACTTATCGTAACTGTCACTGGCACGTTTTTCGATTTCATGGCTAATGTTCCGATTCCATTGGAAAGTTCCGCTAATTTGTTTTGACAAGAAATCTGTTGAACGTAAAACCAGGATGGTCCTACGATGTGAGTAACGCGTACCATTTCCGAGGATCCTTAAAATGTTGATAATGATTTATGTCACTTACGTAGCACTTACTTTTTGGAATGTATGTGTGGTACCAAGTTCGATGTTTTTAACCTTTCACTAACTTTACTTGTCATTGATTATTACTTTAGATTAATTTAAACCTTTAACTAGTTTTGAAATGATGAAAGAAGTCATTCTCCCGCTTGTATTAACACTAGAAGTGCCAACAAATGTATGTATATATATAACGTAAATAATTGAATCCATTAATTAACTTAAATCCTTCAGCCATAGTTTATATATAAATAAATGTGTAAGTATAACTGAGTATACGTTCGGTAGTTCTAGTGTTAATTTACAGTAATCCTGTTTTAAGAGAAGCAACTCAAAAAATACTAGCTGAAAAGGCTTACTTTCAACAAGGATGGGGCTGTCAGTTTTTCCGCGTTTCTCGGGCAATGAAACTGACTTTGTCGACGAAAATGATTTATCCAGTAGACCTATGAATATAAATTATAATAACAATGTGTTATGAAAATTCTCTTCAAATCCCACCAATCCCATCTTTGGTCTTACGATTTCATAGAAATTCGTATAATATTTTTAAATTAAATCATCAACTAGAAAAAGATGCACCCAGTTTCCAATATCACGAATATTCAATAGTATCAAAACTAACCAATTCATGAAAACGAAGTCTTTAAACATCGTGGAAAAGGAATCAGTATTTCAAATCGGATCGACGAAATTACAAGTTTTACAATTTTAACCCTTTGCACTCCGTAAGCGCACCAACGGCGACATGCGTTCGCAGCAATTCATTCAAAACACAAGTCTTCTATTTGTCACACAAACTGAATTAACAAAATAAACATATAAGATTGATATTATAAGATTCATTCGTCAATTGCCATAGAAAAAGACCGTTTATAATTCGCTAATCTGTATCAAAACGTCTTAGAATAAGTTTTCGTTTATAACCGAAATATTTTTCGAGTGCACAGGGTTAAACCTCATGCTCAACTGGCAGACTATCAGGGTCCTTAGTCCTCCCGGATAAATAAAATCCCTAGCGCTTAATATTTACGTAAACGCTTTGATTATATTAGAATAAATGAAGGAAAGAATAGATTTTACTCGAAGTATTTAGTTCTTGACACAGTGCTTCCATTTTGTAATCTTCCGGTAGTGATTTTGTCGGCATGAGGCTGAGGCCTGACATCGATGGTACTGTTAGAGTACAATGCTTCTCCAAATGATTAATGATCGATTTATCGGCGGCGAATCTGGAAGTGAAATCATTTCGTTCTTTCGTGCCAGAAACGACAAAATATTAGGGATACCGGAAAAAAAACTGTTGGAAAAATAAAGTTTAGGGAATTATGAGAACTTAATAATCAGTTGATATACTTGTCTCTCGAGGACGGGAGGTACGTTTGAACGGGTCGACATAAATCGCTTCTGCGGCTTTAAAATATCTTAATTTTACTTTGCAGGAGCATACGTTTCGTTTTAATTAATTACTCATACACGATTCTCTTTTTACGCGCTTGGACATCCGTAAGCAGCTTACGAATATAAATGACACGGGATTTATCTGACTCTACACACCATCGTCGCCAGCAGAAAAATAAATTGTCCTATAGGTGTACGAGATTGTGATTTATCAGTAGCTTTAAATAATACAACATAGAAAAACTGCGTTTTATGCGTTTTAAGACTGGGCACGGATTTCAAAATCGCTGATATCGCGAGTTTGTTCTCGATGCCGCAAATATCTGTTTTTCTCCTCTCCGTTCGACAGACCTCCATATTTGTTCTCGTCAAACTTAATTCGATTAGTGTGTTCGTAAAACGATGTCGACTACTAAACGGAATTTAAGGATAATTTTTTATAACTAAACTAAGTTTTTATTAAACGTACCAAATTGACTAAATAACTAAGATTTGATTACTAAATAAAACTAAAGGATAATTTTTTCCAACTAAACAAAGATTTGATCAAGTTGACTAAATAACTAAGTTTTGATTACTGAATAAAAATTACGCACGTGATTTCTTGGTCTTTTGACACCGGATCTTGTACCAAGTGACAGGGGATGTCCGCTAATTGCTCCAGTTTCACCGTTAAATCCGATATGTCCACTTTGTCCATGTTCTCCTTGGCCGAAGCGGCCATCTATTAGAATAATTTAGTTATTGCCAAATTTTATCGCACTTTCCAAATAAAACATCGTTTATCAAAAGTCATTAATTTTACATTCTCATGTAAAAATCACAGCAAAATGTCTTAAACAACAATGGAAATTATTTCGATGTTTGATCTGTTTTCATTCTTTTTAAATGAAACCTTTTATTGCGCCGCAAAGTCGGAAAGAATTCATTTCTGCACCTAATTCTTTTCCTTCGAAATCGGTATGTACTTTTCTTTCAACTCAATACTTCGAAGATTCTATTTACATTGTATTTCATTCGGTATCACTCACCAGGAGTGCAGATTGCAGTTCCTCTTCTTGTGCCTTGAGCTTCATACCTAACTCGTCCAGGTTTTTGTTCAAGTAACCCCGTTGATAATGCAATTCGTCGATAAGATTTTTCTCGATATTTTGGAGAACACCGTGTAGATAGGCAAAGTGCTGAGTAATAGAGCGCTCCACATTTTCGCTGTTTTGCAACTCCGCTGGGAAAATCTGAGTCGACTTTAATTTCTGAAACACACGAAATCATTCCGAAATTAATCAATAAACTCACCAGAATAACTATCAACGCGACTTCTATAACGCGACCTTTCTCTGGAACCTAACTCCCGTGTATACTAGGGTTACTTGTAAAGCACGGTTAGTTCTGTTTTTTAGTATATACCTAGATAGAGTATTTTCGGTATCCGGACATTTTGGAAATTCGTGAATTCCTATTGATTAGCGGGAGTTACTTTAGTGGAGTATCAATCTGAAATTTTTCTTCCTCTTTGGGTGACCAATGGTATGCGAGTGATACATGGTCACTGTTGACCATCGGACATTTCAAATATGTCGATATCTGGAATTCGATACTATGGAACTTACGATTTAACGAAAGTAATGTCATTGAACCATGAACGAGGCGAAGAATTCAATAAAACGTTTGATACGTGGAGTCCAGGCCACTATCAGGGAGAGGTCTGATAGGCATGCATCGAGTACGTGGTATGATGGTACACGATATGGCTTTAACTAAAAATTTCAAAAAAGGATCGTAAGATCGAGGCTATCTGTGAAATACCTTTCCCGGGGATTATTTTCTTTTATTTTAACACCGAACTTGATAATAAAGTAGAATAGATAAATGCAGATCTAAAGTAATATATATTAAATATATAAATATCAGTAGAATAAAACTTAGAACATAATATTCGACCATGAATCCTGGTCATTAAAGTTTTAAAGTGAACTTCTCTTTTACTTGTGATATTTATGGATAATTCACAATGTTCAATGTTTACAACTACGAGTATCAAGCCCAGTTATTTCTGCTATTTTAATCCCGAAGAATAAACATCCGTTCACAGTAATTCATTTCAAATTCGAGTCTTCTATTATGTGAATTTAAAGTTACACGGAGTTATACATGGTTAATTCCATCGTGACCGATTTTGGAAAGACCTAATACTATTGGTCAAGGCTGTAGAATGTTCGTCCTCGTAGCTACATATACGTACTACTTCTCAGTCGCATTCTAAGTACTCGAAAGATTGCACACGCAAGAAAGTTGTTAGAGGAACAATGTAGAAGTACATGAGAGTACGAGTTCTGAATATCGACGACGAAGAACATCGGTAGAGTTTGCACGTGTCGTTGTTTCGCCATGAACTAGAAGGTCGGTTGGCTTTCAATCCTTTCGGAGGAGGATTCCTTCGTGAAGGGAGATACCTATCCTGGAGAGTGGCAGAGATTGGAATGGCAGGGAGTAAAGAAATGGAGGTGGGTAGAGGCCGATGTTCACCATCAGCGAACGAACGACCGAACAAACGTGCCTTTCCTCAGTCTTTCACGTCACGAGGACCGGATACCATCGCCGGGTATATTCGGCGCCTACGAGTTTAAATGTCTTAACTCTCGAGACTGGCCTGAACATCTTCCGAATTTGTATCGCGAGTCGTGATATTGGTACAAGATATCGTAATAACGAGAATGAAGTTAGTTCAGATTGTGATTCGATCGTAGGTTCCACTTTCGTGGTACCAATACGAAGATCTACCTACCTCGAGGAAGTGGGTGAAAAGAAGTAAAAGAAGAATTGGAGCACGGAGAAGACAATGAGGTTACTCGATGAAGTATTTGTGATTGCTTGCGTTGCATTCTTCTTATCTTTCGTTGGTGAGTCTTACGATTAATGTCAATGATTTGCACTCGAGAGGCGACTTGGATATAATTGTATCAATTTTTTGCCAGCGAAAGAGCAAAAATTTTATGACCGTGGAATCATGCTACTGCCAGAAAGATGGCAAAAAGTATTGAAAAAGAATGGCCAATATATAATTTAATAAAATATTTATTTATTATACGAAAATTGTCTACGAAAAAACGAAATTACTTTCCGAACAACCCAATAGATTACTTTTACTTTGTTCGGGGAGCGAAGTGATTTCAATTATACATCTTGGCGGCGCGCTTCAAGAATGGAAAGTAAGGCGAAATATTAGTGATGCAAGCCATTGTTTTTAGCTTTCAACACTCTGATTATCTTTCATTACGAGCCGTGACTACTTAGACTTACTACTACACCCAGTAATATATAACAAATTCTCACAAACATTAATACTTCATGGCAAAAGCTTAGGTCCTAATACGGACCTCCACTACGATACTTTCTCTACCGAAGCCTATACTTAGATCCAGCGAGCTCTGAATTAATTTCGTGCTAACAATTATTACGATCTTATTACCTCCTTTCTTAGAGGTATGCGCTAATAAAAAAGATCGGTTTTCACCTTTGGAACGGTATTATTAATTATCAAGTAAATTAGGTAGCGCATTAGGCGTACCAGAAAGTATTCAATCATTTTTTGCATATTTCATGAAACTCGATTTATTTATCCATATTAAACATTATTCTATTAGATCATCGCCATCATTATTTATGATCCTTGACCGACGATTCTCCAATGGCATAATTCCCCTTTAGAAAAATCAAATTCCTATGTTTCGATGTTAAGAGTCCTTCACTCCTGAATTGACCTACATAACATCACCGAAGACCCTATTTCTATAGAATCATCCGAATCAGTTAAAAATGATAATAAAGCATACAATTTCGAGATTACACCGCGCGTAATTATTTTATAAAGGATAATTGAGTTAAGTTTTACGAAACAGTTGATTACTTTCCGGTACCTCTAATACAGTCGAGCCTTTTCGAACCCCTATTTTCCGAAAAGTGATTGTTCTATTATCCGAAAATTCCCATTTCCGAACATTTTTGTCTCCCTATTTGGGTCGGATACGGGAGGCTCCACTGTGTTTGTGTGTTTTCGAAGGTGAAACCATTCTGAGAGTCTACTTGGTGATCGTAATTCATGATCATCACTGATGTTCGTGTTTTTGGCATCGTCCATGTGAAGCCTCTTTCACAGAGGCAGTGCAATCCTGTTTACCTTGCTAAATCAGCCGCGGAGAATCCACTTTAACGTCTTCGCAGTGCAGCGTTAATTATGCTGCGTAAACAGTCAAAGGGAGGCCCCGAAGGAGATGGTTAAACGAGTAGAAGTTAGGGGGGAGGGAGCAGGTCTTCCGCGTGCTACGAAATTAAGTTCATCCTACGAGTATTAAAGCACTGTCTGTACCAACGAAGAAGGTCTTACGGATCGAGGTCGTTGGTTATCTTCGTGATCCATGGATCATCGTAAATCCTTGAACAACCAGCGGTTTATTAAGATTTAATTAGTGAGATCGATCGGGATCCATAAATAAACTGGAGTTAACCATTGATGGTGTAAAGTCTGGACTACTATTTATGCATTATTAACGTATCCTATCGATGTCATTCTATAAACTTCTTCGTTGTAATGTTAATGTTATATTACTGCTATGTTATATGATGTTAATACTGTTATATTAATGCCATATCATAAGATGCATTCGTTAATAACAATTACAAGAAATACGACGTATTTCTGCAAAGGCCTATGAGACCAAAACGGTAAAAAACTTCAATTTTGAGGGTTAATAAATTTCAGAGAGTAATAAAAAATGCATATACTCGATAAAATATTAACGTGATAGGGGTTCGACGAATCAAAACAGTGCGCGCAAAGTGAAGTAGACAATCAGCGTAAGGAGAACGAGGCTGAGTGCGATCCTTGAATGAGAATTATTTCTCGATGTAGATCGTCCAGGCAAATGCCTCAAAGTGGAACGCCTTTCGAATTCTCGATCGACGTGGAGAATCTCGTCTGTTTTTTGTTAAACTTCAGTGTGGAAACGCGTGACTCTGAAAACTGGATGAAACGTACGATGTGCATAAATGCAGGCTGCAGAATCTACTTTGAGCCATACTCAAGAAACACCGTCGAATTTGCATTTCGAATGTGGTTCGATAGAAAGATAAATACTTGAAAAAGGATTTTACCCGAGTTGCACGTGAAAGAAGGATTTTTTCAATCTACGTTTATCTAAAATGTTACGAATGAAATTACAATTATATCTCTCGTAATTATTCGATTTTTATTGGTATACATTTCAGTAATGTCTTTTCAAATAAAGTTTATTCGCCAATAAAATGAACTATTAAAGGCACACATAAGTAATGTCGTTTTTCTCAAATTAAATAAACAGCGTCACCGTTTTCATGGACGTAATTTATTAATACATAACCGATTTTTGGAATAACTCCCGGGTTAATGCGCGTAAAACATTGCTGGCTGAAATCTTATTGGATACGTATCGTAAATAAGAGATAAAGTCGATGATCTATTGGACAACGAGATAAATCTGAGAGGGGTTACAATATTGTCAGAAGTGTCATTAAACCTTTAGAGACTGAATTATCTCTTCATTAAGTTTAATGAGGATACAAACAAGGTTTTTTTTTAAAGTACAACTTTAATATGAAGCAAAGTCATGCTCATTTAATGCACCTCATTATGAATTATAAAATGTTCTGGAGGGTACGTATGTATCCCTGGGTGTAATTAGAAATTACTCGTATGTAAATGCGGAGACATGTAAATTTAAATGATTCCCCGACCGTGTTGAAACTGAATCACGACAAAATAAAGATTCTTCACTAATGATGTTCCAGGTGCTCGACGAAATTGAATTGGAGAGTTTATCTTTCCTAGAATCTGCCATGAGATTGTGTTCAAATTAAAGCATTATAAATAATGAGTTAAGAGTGCCGTATCTTTATTACTTATCTATATATTTATTTAAACTCCTGTTTCATTTTTAACTATATAATATGCAGTTACCGCATCTGGCAAAATTTACGAAATAAATCAACATTATTTATACCAATAAATTTCGATAAAACGATAGAATATGATCGCACGCGATATCAGAAATACTTAAGAGATAGGCAATGAATGGTCAACCAATGAAAACGATATGTTTCCCTCGTATATCGCGGAAGGCGCGCATGAACACAGGCCGAGGATACACGGGAGGGTTGGATTCATATAAAAGCGGATGTTCGAGTAGTAATTGAGACGGTGTTCAACCGGATTTGTTTTCAGAAAAATCTCTACCGTGTTACTTCAGCCGTTTCCTAGTACCCTCTTTCTTCTATTTTTGCCTCTTAGCAACCCTCTCCAACTTCTCCCTCTCTCACTCCTACCCTTTATCTCCTTTTCTCTTTTTTATTTCTCTTTTCTGCCCACGGTTGTCCGATCGATGTCGAACTCGACGGATGATACAAACAAAAGGATCGTATCGTTCTCCTTCACCCCGATACGCGTACCCTTTTTTAACCCCCCTCGGACCCCGCTGTATCTTTGTACTTCCTTCGTATTGCAATAATACGGGCGCAGTTATTGTTTTTCGGTGTCAGTGTCTTTTTATTGTCGTGCGATATCATCGGTCCGAGGAAGGAAAAACTGAGTTAAAAGGGAGGAAAGGTGCTCGTAGATATTTCCGTGGCAAACACCCAAAGAAAATCGTCAACCAATCGTCAACCAATCGTCAAACGCCGTGATTTCATTTGCTGAAAACCGCAACATGAAAATGCGTGGTCAATTTTTAATCGTCTTTTTTCGGATTCATTGACATTCGAGTTGTTTATCATGAAAGTGGTGCAACTCCATTTTTGAAAGGAATTCAGTTGAACCTTATCTCGGTTATAATTTAATGTGAACTTTTCTTTTGTAAACAATTTACAATTCAAATTTTCGAATCAGTGCTATAACTGTAAATAGTAAATATGTACTTCCAAATGTACTTGGCACGTTATATGAAGTCTACTGTATTATACATTATCTGTAATAATTAATGTTACATGGATTTATGAGATCGAGATAAATCGCGGGTATCCGAATATTTTTTTGTTTCTACGGAAATGAATAAAACAATTGATCCTCTAACGAATGGATAGCTGAAATGGAGTTGGAATATATCAAGGATACAGACATATCTCATTTATCCGGCATAGATTGTTCTGCTTACACCGATGATAACGAATTGTACTTTCCCAGCAGTGCGCAAATTAGCCCCTCATGGGAGTATATGCGTTCTATTGAAAGAGACGTATGTAACATATGCTGGAGAATATTCGCTGCACGAGCAGATCTTCCGTTTACTTCTCACAAACACAAGCGTAGGCATCTTTCGCAATTTATTATAAAACACACGTATTGCCGTCCCTCGGGGATATTCAACAATTTCATTGAAATTTTTCAAAAGCTTCTACTTGCTATTTAACTCCCACTGTCTGGATGATTAACACTAGAATTACCAAACATCTACTCACCAATGTTTACACATTTATTTATATATAAATAATGACTGGAGGATTTACTTTTATTAATGAATTCAATTATTCGCGTTATGAATATCAAATAAAATATATAAAATCTGCAAGAATTCGCCGTGGCGTATTCGAATAATGAAATCAAAAATAGCAGACAAGTCAGTTTATCCCCCTTGATAGTTCTAGCGTTAACACCAATTGTGGTAGAAATGTCTGTAGGAACCTTTTTTTGTTTATGGAAGACTGATGTTCCATTTCGAAGTCGAGTGATTTTGCATGTTGGTAATGGACGCTTCCCCTCCCCAGGTTGGCGCCGCTGGAAACAATTTATCGTATCTTCCGGATAATACACTATTCAAACGTGACATCCTTCGACCAGTGTAAACTCTTTCGTCACTCACCGCGTGGTATGTACAGTGACGTGTGACAATAATGCATAGGCGCGTATCGCGCAAGAATAATGCATTAACGCGCGTGCCACGGGTTGCATTCACTCACGCCGTAGAATGCACCTCGTATTGTTCGACTACCTAACGAACGGTATACAAAGAGATAGGGGGTAGCTAATACGCATAATTATAATCATAACCCGATACAACATCTACGAGAGGAAGCTTGCTGAAAAGAGTCCCATCCTTAGCTATCTTCCTAGTAGCAAGAATTAAAGATATAGGGAATTCATTTCGTATATGACTCCGCTCGTAGTTTACAGGAATAAATCTGCATCGCGCGCACCCTCTCGGCTCTACTCGTTCAAAACTCAGGATGATAAATTCCATTTTGATATCACACGAGCAAACCAGTGGTGACAATAATGCATAGGTGCGTAATCCACGACGCACACATGTATATATGTCACATAGAAATGTAGTGCATACACGTATCTCACTCATACAAGGAATAAAGGAATCAAGACCTACCTAGAGATATATGTTGCACGTTGGTTGGACGCGGTACACGCGTATAGATTAACGACACGCCAGCAAATGAATGCGTCGTATGTGAACGTACGAAAGCCTACATACATTTACACACACGTGATACCACATATGTGTAGATTGCATCATACACATGGAATTACCTCCGTGGATTAACTACACCCGATAAACGACTGCAACGTACACCATCCAAGTAAATACACGCGTACCAACTTCATGGACGAGAGCATGCGTAGGTCGCGTTGCACATGCACGTGGATTATTGGCACACTACTAGAGATAGAGAAATAATATATGCAAACAATCGAACATTTTCAACTATTATACACACCTGCATATGGAAACATCGATGAGTCGAAGAGCAAAGGAAACAAGTGGACGCATTAACGACAGGAATGGCAGGATCAAATATAATATGTATGCTCGATTATACAATTAAAATCCTTCGTTGACGAAACTTGTCGGTGAGTGGAAATATGATTCTGATATAATCAATCTAAGAAATTGGAGATATATAACATTTACATATGATATAAAGTTATAGACATTATACCATATATTACTTGTAATATTTTCAATATCTTTAACGTTACAATAACGATGCAAAGTAACCCATGCATCGTAGAGCGTACGAAGCGTACCTCGAGGTATCGTATAACACGGATCTCGGCATGGCGCTCAACTTGTTAATAACATATACTTAATCAATGTAACCCACATCGACAGTATTGTCTACGATTGCTTTTTTAACATTACAACATATGTGAAAAAGCATACCAAACAAATTGGAGACTGATAACTGCTTAGGGTTTCTTGCGAGGTGTATGAATATTATTGAACATAGAGATATGCCACGTAGCTTGCACCATGGACGAGAGCACGTGTATGCATGAACGACGGGTTTGCGACACACCACTCCTAAGATCGAGCATGACAATAAAGCCGTAGAGAAATTCAAAGAGAGAGAGAGAGAGGAGAGGAGAGAGTGCGGATAGAGAACTCGAGGTAAAGAAGTGGAGTCGTGATTCGTGTTATGAATCAAGTTCCATCCGCGTCTCGCGTTTCACTCTCAGGTGAGAAAAAGGGACAAGATATGTGATTCCTTCTACCCTCTCCTCGATCAAACTTTTTAGTTTTATCCACACCCCCGGGGGTGTGGATCACCGATAAACTCGTCGTTCCCAACGTCTGTTGATACTCGGTAGGATTCCGCCGGTAAAACTTTCCCCGGCAGACTTTTACGAACATGGAACGCGGCACGGTATCTACACTTCGATTTTGAAAATGCACGATGTGCATTGTTGTATAAAGACTTTTCGCAGGCCAGAAATTCGGAGCGTCACATGCGAGCATTCTATAAATAGAAATTGCTCATGTTCCATTCTGAATCATTAAAACCATCCAATTTCACGCGACAAAATCGTGCTACGCTTTTCATCTCGGAATTGCATGGTTTTATCAAGTGGGTCCTTCGAGCTAAATTCGAAAATGTATTGTCAGCGAGTAATGTGTGATTATCCTCTAGAATTAGAGGATAACATAGATTTTAATAAATGTGAAAGATGTACTTATATATGAGTCGCTCAAATGCCAAAGTGATAAACTCCATTTTTGGGGAATTTTCCAATATTACTGCCGCGGCGCATGATTGATGCTTAACGTTTCATGTTTATCATTTTGAAACTAACGCGTATCACTGGCTATCCAATAATAAAATTCCTTAAAGAAGTTCATATTCAAGGTATCCTTGGACGCCATTTTGTCAGAGATATGTTGAACGGAAGATGATACATCCAAGATCAAGTATATCAAATTCAGGGAAAAATGGAACACGCCGTTTCATTCCTGTCCATCGAATTCTATTTATTCAATATTCAATATTCGTAGTCCGGATAAACAAACCCGACGCCAGTAGTTTATTAATATTCGTTATGAAAAAAGTCACCGTGTTTATTTTCTCTTGGTAGTACGAACTCCGCGTATTAGGTCAACTGCTGGATTTATTTGACACGGACAAATATTATTACGATTAATTAAGAATTAATATTATTCCATGATAAAAAATATAAGGTTAGAGTTAAGTATCTCCATCTCTATGCAATGCGTCGCCATTATTAAGTAATGCAAATATTTTCATTGGAAAATATAGTTCTTCTAAAAAAACCTGGACGACCAAAACTACCAGGATCCCTGAGAATAACGAAGGAGAAATTTTCGAAAAATTTGTCGAAGGTATTCGAAGTGTAGAATGCATTCGTGTTTCGCTGTTCGAGTACAGATCGAAATAGAGACAAGTTTCTGATCCTTTTGATTCGAAATATGCTTTCATCTACAGCAATATTCTCAAGAGAGAATCTTTGACGTGGTTGCAACTCGAGCCGGAGGTAATGCTTCCGCTTAACACTTCCGTCTATAATAATTCCGACACGAAATGGCGTTTCCGAAAATGATCTTCCGACGTACAACTCGAATCGCAATAAAACCGGAGTTTCTCAATCTATAGCTCGCGACTCAATATTGGGTCGCGTTAAGTTTTTAACACGTTGAAAGACGGCCGATGCCAATATTACTAAAACTGAAATCAAATATATATGACTAATATTTATTTAATATGGTTTCTTGCGAAATAATATTATACGAGAATATATTGATGTTTTTAAAGAAGGTACTTCTGAATGAACATTTTTTCGAATTCACTATTTCATTTGATTCCACTCTTCCCTCGATCCAATCAATAGAAATCTAATCCGACCTTTAAATGGCAAAGTGAAATTTCCTCGCGAGTACATGTATGGTGGAATAAATCTTGAGGATTTATGCACTTAACAGGGGAAGATGTATTAGAGCAGAAAGCACTTAATAACTTTTCACATTGATTGTGTATACGTGTAATAGTACATGGAGATCGTAGATTATCCTCAACGATCTTCCACAGCCATCTTGTTAGTTCGAACTTATTCTATCATCGTACACTTTAATTGCATCAAATCTAAGATCATCGAAAAGAGCAATTTATTAAATCAATATCTACGATACATTGTAATACTATATATTCTACAATTTATTGAATCTATGACGAATATTAACGATATATTCGATTCAATTATTTAGTAATATTGGCATCGACAATCACCGATGATTACCATAGTGTTCAACGCGTTAAAACTCTTTGCGTAGGATCTACGTTAGATCAGGTTTCAAAGTAATAGTTTTCAAGTACGAAATCGTAATAAAAGTATGAGTATGAATAGTGTCCGTGCCGGGACTCACACATGGTGTGTTAAGTGCCATACGAATGTCCATATTTGTTGGGAATTCGAATGACAAAAAGGTCCCGTAATATCGTGTCCGAGTGGAGAGCGAATATTGCATAAACGTTCGTGAGTCAGAATGGGATCTATTCGCACCGGACATTAATGCGGTAAAGTATTTTTAGCCCAATTTATATGCGATACACTTGAATACGATATGATTAATTGGTTTCAACGGGAACTCTACGTTCGCGATTATAATACATGATTTATTGAAATTATTCGTGTGTCGCTTTGCTCACGGGAAGAATTAATGCGACAGTCTGTTTCGGTTTACTTCTAGCATGGTCGATTAATATTATTTTTCTTTATTGTTAATACGATTCGATTTTAAGTAGAGAATCATCGTCGAAGAGGCAAAGAGATTTATTGACTCGATACTTTTGCACGGTAAAAGAGATCGCGTGGATCGAACACATTCATTTCATGCTCTAAAGCCATCTGTAATGCGCGACCCTTCTCCTACGTTTTTATTATATTTACTTTCACCCTTTCTCCTGGAGCTCTTTCTAAATAATTCTCCATCGCCGAGGACAGAGTACCGGATTTTAATATCAGTTTATCGTATTCAACGATTATATAATATCTATTTGAATATTAAATAAATAGAATTCAGTGGACACAAATCAAACGAAACGTTCGATTTTTCAAATTTGTTTCATGTTTCATTCATTCCTTTAATAATTTATTATTTGCGTTATCTATATAAAGTCAAAGTAATATTAAATCTGAAACAACGCACCGTGACATATTCAAATAATTCAACTAAAAATGGCGGACAAGTCATATTGACTTCTTTGGTAGTTCTAGTGTTAATTAATATTACGCACTGAGGAGAGGGGGACAGTAATCGGGGACGGCAATTAAAAATTAGTCATTCCACATTCCGGATGAATAATTGGCGTTAATAATTAAAAGGTGCATTACCTATTATAATTACACATTAATTATTGATAATAATTATCATGCATAATCTGTACACTCGGTCGGTTCGCATTCACATCGTTACCATACTGCGACCGGAAATATGTTTAATGTGAGAAACCATTCAAAATGAATAATATTCCGGAATGGTTTTTGACACCTAATTCCAGATTATGTGACTCCCGTGGAAATAAACCGGTAGTTCAATGTTGTTCACTTGAAAAGCTAAACATCGTCATTTTCACGCTCGTCCAATCAACGTGAAAGCAACTGATTCGTTAGAAATGATATTCATACATTTCTTATTTGATAATATCAAACAGTATTCTTATAGAATTTATAATTGATATTAATCTCACTACTGGTAGTTGTTGGTAGGCAATTTTTTGTTTTGTACGAAGCTCACGTAATTATTAAGTCGAGATTTATGAAATATTCTTTGAGTGCATCGTTCATTTTATTTGTATGTCAGAGTCTTAATGAGATGCTAAATTAGAACCAGCTTTTCTATAGTTTCTGAGCAGCGAAACTATTTCAAGATTGACCCAACACTGACACGCACTTTTTACCTTCTGTAAATTTAAATACCTCCGAACTTTCCCTTTAAAGTCTCGAGTATCTTCATAACTTAGCATCTTTACATTTTACGAAGCATCGAAGTGTCTTAAAGATCCTCCATTTCTTCGTTCATATTATAGTTTCGAACGTTTCGAATTATAATGAAGTTAGCTGTTATCGTAAATTTCCCCGAAAGCTCTTACGTTGGATTATTGAAGGGGAGGGTTCCGGTAATTTGAAAATTCTCATTGGTCCCCGATGTGATTCAAAGTTTAACAATATACGATTCGGTTGTATTTCATTCTGTTCCCAGTTTTCATCGCCATGAAACTGCACCTTGCATTTCCATATGAATACACCAAAATCCTGTCATTCGACGAGACTATATATCAAGCTCAGAACAGTAAAGTCCGGAATTTTTCTCGAATTATTGTGAGAAAAAGTTCGTGAACAATGTAGCAACTCTGACATTTAATTACTCGAATTCGTATATTCGTATAATTTCATTAAAAATGGCAGACAATTTTCAAGGTCATTTTGATCCCCTTGGTAAGTAGTTCTAGTGTTGTACTTTCAAGTAAAGGCCACTGTAGAACGAATAATTAAGCTGTTACCAAGATATATAGTGCTTAAGATTCTTAGAATGTGGAGGAAACTCGCATGCAATGCTGGCACATAAATAACATAGAAATATCACTTTCAAGTGCAACATTAATGCGGGACTACGCGGTGCGAAAGAACCTGAAATAAAAGATTCCAATGTAAGAGACTTCAAGAATGATCTACGTTGCGTGCCAGTGTTTTAAACTTATATTTCCATATTTTCCAGAAGCAAGGTAGACTGTCATATAATTTTCACACTTTTTGAAACACGTGTCACATAAAAATACAGAGCGTGTACCTAAGAGTATACAAAATAACCCTCGTACAGGTCGAAACTATTATTAATAATTATAATTATTATTACAACGAGAAAAAAAAATGAAACCAAACAAAAGATGCGGATAGATAAGAAAGAATGTGAGTTCAAAGTTACATGGCATGATGGAAGGTTAAGGAAATCGAGTGAATTGAAATTCGTGAAAGTTTTTTACCCGGCGGCCAGTTCTGGTTGAAAGTGAAAATTCTCGTTATCCCGGTTTCTTTCGATCTCGGCCAGTAATCGCGTAACCTTGATCGAGAAAATCTCTTTTACCAATGACCTTGAGGTGCTATTAAGTATAAGCAACAGAAATCTGCTACGATTTAAAGTGAAATAATTTCCAATGCCACGTAATTATATTACTTAACAATATATATGATTAAATATATAATAAAGTAACATATAACAGGCGAAGGGTTTAATCTGTGTCAATTAATGGCAGATTGCGAATTAGTTGAACCAAAAGAGTAAGCCAATCCGCGGGATTGTATTTCAATCTACCTACGCATTTTTCCACGGCGGAAATTTCACCGTGGAATATTTTATGATTCGCCCTTCTCTTAACCCAAATACGTAGAACAATTTCAATGTAAATCCACGAGTATCGTATCACGCGTGATAATGATAATTGCAGAGTGATTATGTCACGATTCTCCGCCATATTCATTTCTATCTTTTACTGGTGCTATCACTCCACAGTATCTTACTCGAGTCGACAAGGTAAAATGAAAAAGGTCGAGAGGGAAGTTGCGTAGATCATCGGGATGTGTAAGTACATTGTTGAACAATGAACAATGACTACTGAGAGCGAGTGATTAGTTAACTTTGCAATATGGCTGGAAAAAGAAGAATGTAACGCCATATATTCCAGCTAGCATGATACTTAAGGAAACCTATGGAGGGGAATACAGTGAAGTCAGTGTCTCATATCAGCCGCCATTCAAAGGAATATTTCTTCCACATTCTACTAATCACGACATATCATATCCATATGTGCATACCGGAACATAATATTTAATGAAAGGAATGTTTAACACTAGAACTATCCACGGAATTTAATAAGAACCTTCAAATTTATAATGTTTCATTTCTCGAGATTCTTCGTGGTTCATGTTGCGCAATGGATATAAATAAATCGATTAATTTATTTCGTCCATTAAACCTTTTTTTTAAGGATGTACACATAAATATACAAATATAACTGAATATATCGCCGGTAGTTCTAGTGATAATTGTTAAGCCACTCGTAATTGGAAGACTACTTGGAGAATTTGTTAGTTGTGTACGAGATTTTGAAAACACGCAGTGTAGACAGAACTAATTTGTCTTTCGTCTTTCACGAAAAGGGTTGTAAATTCCACGCGATTTCCATATATTTATGCATCTTTCGGAATTCGGGTCCGCGTGCTGCGAACTAGAAGCTTTATGCGTTCCGCAGTGCAGACTCGAGGGAAAATATTTTTGTACACGTTTTACGGTAAATAATCTTGTTCATCCACAGTGCGCCGGTAGAAAAAGAGGTATACCAAATTTGATGAAATTTCGTCTGAAATTCCATCCATTATAAAATAGAGTCCTGTCCTAAGAGGAAGAAATGTTTTGCAGTAGAAAATGCCGAATTTTGAAGGCTTTCATGGCGCACGTGACTGGTCAGGGAGTGTTGGATTTAACGTTATTTCGGAGACTCGCATAGCGCTCGTGCTTCTTGCTCTTATCGTTCTTTACGGTACTCTACGTACGTACTAGACTTCGTTTAACACCGAAGTCACGTGCGCGCGATTCAGAAAACTGTATTGTTTTCGAATTACTGGAACCGATGATTGAGAACCCGCCATTCTCGTGGATCGCAAGCTCCTCTTTCTGTACCGAGCAGAATAAAGTGAATCAAATTGCATTTTCTCATTCTGTTAATGAAATTCCACGAATTAAGAATAGCTTGTGCGATCCACTGTTTCTATGTGAATTTCTGACACAGATTCTTCCATCTGATACTGTTTACATTAATAACAATATTATTTACCCTAATAACTGTAGAGAGACCTTTTGATCTCGAAATGCGAGATTAAGATTTACTCCAGTAATTCTGTGTTATTCGATTTTATTTTAAATTATCCGTAATAAGTCTAAATAATAATAAATAATCTCGAATGCATAGGGTTAAGTCAAACCCATTTCATCCTCAGGAAGATGCTCCATTTTATATAATACGATTTAAATAATTTCTTACCAAAGTTCTCAAAGGAATTTTAATATTTTCATTAACATCGTAAATATCTTCATTAAACACTAACATTGTAAAAAAAAATAAGGAGTGATTCCTATAAGTCTACATTAGACAATGGTTCGCAAGGTATTGGAAAAATATCGTACGAGGTTGATTACTGTTTAAAGTGGGCCAAGTTGTCTGCCATTCAAGGGATCGATCTACTTGTAGAGATCCTGCTAAGAGGATCATGGAAAGTACGCGGATTTCATGATATCGCAATTTGGATCCACGAAACTACTTATACTCGTTAGTACCGTAGACTGTCAATCTATGGAAGCCATTAAACACTATCTTTTGAAAGGAATCGAACGAGGCCTCACCTGGCCGTCGGTAAACATTACAATTTTCCAATCTTTTAATCCCGATACCAGATCGATCACCAAGGAAATTCCTTTTAAGGTGGTCGCCACATAATATTCCGTAACTCCGCAAGATTCTAGTATTCCCGTGTGAGAACCTTTAATTAGAACTTCAGGTATTTCACGGTTGATGATATTAGATTAAAGGAAACCTGATGGGAACCAGAGATCACTCTCAATGCCTCTGTTGCTGGGTTAATTAGCTGTTACTAACTTAATCGTAAATACGTAATCATCACATTGTATGCAGGCTAGTTTTGGGTGATTTTGACTAATTGCTAATATACTGTGAATAAGATACCATAAAATACGATAAGATTCAAACTTAGTGCTAGCAAATTTTGCAAAACAATTGGTTTAATGTCGAAAGTATCGGGACACATTTCTGACCAGCTTTATGAAAGTATTTCATATTAAAGATTGTATTTGGAAATTAGACTTTTAGCATGGAATGACCAATGTGATGTCAGTAGTTTTGCGCTGTGTATTTTACTATGTTTCGTAAAATGAAATTTCAGAACAGTTCTAAGTAAGGTTTCGATTCGCCGAACACCCATCATGTTTTTACAAGCGCACGTTGAAATGGATATCATAATGTTGTGATAAAAGACGGTTTCTGGGCAAAGGGGATCGCTTTGATTTAACTAGCTTGAATCGTTCCAATTGAAGTCGTAACTTCTTCGAGTAAACCGGCCGAAAGCATTCCACAATAGATTCCTTTACGATTTCGCCAAGCATGAAGCACAATCTTTTTGTGACATCATGCCATTTCAGAAGTACCGAAATATTGACAATTTTTCTTCGGTTTTGTGTATTCATTAATTTTAATATTAGATTGGCAACTAAATTCGCGACCTTTGTGCCTTCTTTCTTATTGCAATAAAAATCAAATCCAATGCAAACTGAAAGAGTGAATTTCATTTGCAAAATGATTCATTTGGAGTACAAAACCTGTATAATATATGAACTTATTTAACATATTATACCGAGAACTTGAAAGGGCCAATATCCCGAAAGGGAAATATTTTCTTTGTCAGTTTCCTGACAAAGTTTCATATTTACGTAAACATATTCCCTTTGTTTATTGTATTTACGATCGACATGTCCAATCATAAGTAGAAATTCAATTAACGTTCGTTAGGAGAAGTTGCACGCAGAAGCGGCTAAAGACAGAAACTAATGCATCGGGTTGTTAGTAGCCAATTATCAAGTTCGTGTGTCGTTCGATAATACATTTCGTATCACGAACTCTGAACAGCATACTATACACATATAATACCGGACGCGTAACTTGTAAATATTAACTATCGAAGCTATAACTTCGATATTACAATTTTCGATAGTTACGCGCGCCACAGGTAAACGAAAATTTCTATGTTTCCCCGTGTTTCTAATATTCATATTCAACCCTTTGAACTCGAAGAATATGTCGGTAATAAAAGAGGATCTTTTTCTAAGACGTTTTACGATTATTTCGACGCATACATAATTTATCTGTTCGTCGCTGAAATTGATACGCAATGAAATCAGAGAGTAAAGAGAGGGATAATTGTAATTTAATTGGTCACCGTTGAGATAACCGTGGATTCGAATGACGTATTAACTCGTCATCCCTGGGTCGAAATTGATTGTTAGTATTATGAAATCCTCGCTCAAGGCGTACCATGTTCCGCAAGTTGAGTCAAAGGTGATTACGTAATTCTGCAAAACGATATTCGATCGAGGAAATATTATTATTTACTTATATTTATTCTCTATTTATATCGTAGCAATGCAAAATAATTAAACTCACCGATATTAACGTCGTATTATAACTGTATTAATTACGTTTACACAAATATATTCTTCTTCTTCCGTATTTTTATACTCCGTGAGCAAGCCACTTGCATAATGTAATTGGATCGCGTAGTTTTAATATGAGTTGGAAAATTGATTTCGAAAATTTATCATTGAATTCGAGTATCAGGAGAAGTGAAGTGAGTAGCAGCAGAGCTGAGTACTTAGGTTCGCGGAAGTTTTAATTTAAAGTTCGCTTGACATTTATTTGAGTTTCATCGTAAAAGTTGATTTATCGCGACGTCGTCTCGTCAGTAATATTAATTTCCTGGAGTTTAGCTGGTTTGTTACACGCAGCTCTCTTTATAGGATTAATAAGATCAGTGTGAGATGCTCTTATAAAGATGCTCTTATATCGAAACCGCGTTGTACCAGTGTTACCGTACTTACATAATTAAACAATATTATTCAGTATATTAGATCGATTCCAAAGATTCACCTGGATATCGTATTCGAAGTCACACGATAAGTGATCAATAAGTATCAAGATTAGTTACAAAATAAGAAGAAGAAGAAACGAAGCGACAAACATCGAAAATGCATTTGAAACAGATCGATTTCAATATTAGTTACAAAAAAGAAAGAGAAGAAGAAACGAAGCGACAAACATTGAGAGTGCATTTGAAAGAGATCGATTTCCCGGAGACACATAAGAGCGGAGTAAAAACAATGGTTCGATGTAAAAAGATGTCATAAGACGATAGACAAAATATCGGTGAGAATGGAAAAAGGACAAGGAAAGTAGATACGGAAAAAAATCCCTTTTCCAGGTAGAACCGAGCGTTTCCCTTTTATGCTATAAATGCAAAATGTCGTGGAGCATCGGCAATATCACGATGCATAGAGAATGCGCGGAAGACCTATATAAGCGGAATATTTCCCAGGCAGTATGTAGCTCATTCTACGTTGTTGTTTTTTGTTTATATCCGATACCGTGCAAAGTTCGTTTCGTAGCCCGCAAAATACGAAGGAAATTTGCTGGTGTACATAAACGATACATTTCCAAGCAATCGCCCCTCTCATTCACAGTTTCCATCGATACGAATAGCGTACTTGATATTACGTAATACAAGGAGACAGTCAGATATCGTGTCTCACCAAGAACAGGAGGGTGCACCAAAGGAATATTACGCGGACGAAGATCACACAATATCAGCCGGCTAACGTAATCAAAAATCATAATATCATCCGGGTATGAAAAGAGGATGCAATTAAACAACGAACTGGGAAGTCCTTTTAACGAGACATCAATAGTACGCTGATAAATTCGACTGAAAAAACAAACGAAAATTGTGATACAGATTTCGACCTGTTATCGACGAGAACACATATTCCAATGAATAAAAACGAACTGTATTTTAGCGAAACCCTCTCTGCATTCGTTAATCCTTTCATTGCTATGTACACAAACAATGTTCTATTTATCGTGTACCCTTACAAGTATTTGAAATCCACCGATACCAACGAGGAAAGACAGGAAATTCGAATTATGTGATGAACAAGTTAATCCTTATTATACCAGCAAGTAATTATTGTATTTCATAATAATAGTACGTGCACTCACGGTCATGTATTTATTATCACGGATAAAAGAATGAAACAAGTCATCATTGTCAAAAATTGCTCGAAAGCGCGGCACTCGAAATGGAATCACTAGCCGATACATTATACGCGCCTTCGTTAGCACAATGCCATACATTGTACGATGTGTCCCCTGTCCGGACAAAAATTGCGATTCAATGAGTGTATCGTTTCAATTCACACGGTGAACGTAAAATGTCATCGCGCGTCAGCTTGACACGGTACCATCCCCGTGAAAGACACCAAAATAAACAGCGGATTATGCATCATCAACTTGTTTTTAACCTTAGAAGATTAGGTATCGAATGTCTAGGTGGAAACGGTAGACATTCGTAAACAGTGCGACCACTTCAAAATATTATTTTATGAGGAAAATAGGTCAAAGTCAATGCACTGATTATGTTCCAACTTTCGAATGCGACAATGAATATTGTAAGACAGTTCCGGAACGTTTGACCCTCCGTAACTTAATGCAACCTTGAGGTCCTTTTTTTGGTTATAATAATAATGATAAAAGTGCACGCAACGATTGTCGCCTTTTCCGGTGCGTTTAATTAATCATTTCCTGGGTCATTAAGAGGGTTAAAACGATTTCTAAGAATGATGTCATCCTGGCGGATGTAAGTCGCAGCTAGGAGATGAATAGATGTAAAGACATATAGAGTGTATGGTGGAGTATCAAGAGGAGAATCACCGCGGCCGATTGAATGCGAAAGAGTCACCCTGAATGTGAGTATCCCTGACGTTGGCTAGCAGCGAGCTTTTTCCAGTGACGAGGGGGGGGATCAGAGACGCGCGACAGTAAAATCGAAATTGTCAGAGCTGCCGCTTTAGTTTTAGAGCCCTGGGTTACTACCGTCAGACCGTTCCCCTTCAACAACCCCTTCGGCATCCGAACCACCAGTATGGGGTCCAGCAAACGTTCCAGTTTTCCGTTCCCTTCATCCTTGTCTCCCTTTTCTTTTGCTGCTGAAGTAATAAGTACTATCCCGGACGTATCCCACGGACTTATGGAATTCAATCAGGGAATTTCGCTAGGAGGAAGAAAGATCGATTGCTCTTCGCCCGGCGGACCAAACTTACTCCACGGGATCTACGCTCATTTGATTTTTACAACTTTTGATATCACTGTAGCCATTCCCTTTTATAACCGCGATTTATCGTCCGGCGAGTCTCGCCGAGAAATTTAAATGCACCGCTTAGCCTCGACGGTTAGGGTGGCTGAGGGATGGGAGGGGGGTGGTGAGGTTTCGGGAGGTGGAGAGTCTTAAAACGATCTCTGGGGTTAATCTCTTCCCGATGGTAAACCCGTACGCTCAGTAATAACGGAGAATAACGGAGAATAACGACAAGGGTACTCAAGTATTTCAACGATTAAAATGATCAGATTGAAATAAACTGTACTTTAGACACGTGGCTGAAATTCTGATGTATCATTTAATACACTCCTTGAAACAGGCGGGTTTAATTACATTGAAACGAGAAAATGGAAGTAGAAACTGTCCGGAAGTCGAATTATGTGTCAAGGAGATCGGTAGCGAAAATCGAAACGTTTATGTAAGATGACTAACAGGTCCTATCGTACAAGTGAAATAATATACTTCGTTATCACTGTTATCATCGCGGTGGCCATAGTGTTTCTGATAAACACTGACATTATGACTAATTTCGCGGAGTTTCTAATATCGCTAACGCGGCATCGCTTTCTAATAGACGGTTATTCTTTTCCATCTTATTGCGAATTGGAAACTCGAGGTACCGATGTACATTTTCCGGGATATATTGCGTCGAGTCATAAATAAGTTCGGGTTTTTCAAATAATGTTTACTCGTTAATCAAATAAACTACAATGGAACTTAATATAAAATATTCGTTGTCATTATTGCTTCGAATAGCTTCTTGCCATTTTCACAATTGGCCGATTTACTTTTCCCTAAAACTTTGGCGGTTTTGAATAAAAAATTATTAACTTATTTATGATTCAATGCAATAAAATTATTCGAAATTCTTCGGATAAATTAAGCGTACCGCGTGTGGCAACTAAAATTGAATATCATTTTACTTAACATCGAGCTAATTATAAAAATAATTTTCGATTAAACCTGTTTAGTGCTTTACGAGTAAAACTGATTACTTCTTTTTTATTCGCTTGGCAGACGTTTACTTGGAACTTTGGTTCTTCCTCCTTTCTGGAGTTAAATCTTACTCCCTTTTGGCCAATAAACTTTCAAAGGCATCCCCCGTTGGAGAACCAGATAGGGGTGTATTTCACCACCGGAGAATTTTATATCTCATGAAAGTTCGTTCGGCAGAGAATTTGTTATAATGCAAATTACACGATACCGATTAACGAATTATAAACGGTCTTTTTCTATGGCAATTCACGAATGAATCATAAAGTATAAATCTTCTATGTTTATTTTATTAATTCAGTTCGCCTGACAAACAGAAGTGCAAAAGGGTTAACCGTATTAAATGGCGGAAGTAATTAACAAGTTCGCGACCAGTATCACACATAGTACAATAAAGAAATAAAATAACGTATAATAAATAAAGTAAAGCAATTCACTCGAATCGATTAGCAAAAATTCTCACGACTTAAGACACCGTCTCTCGAAGCATGTCGTAATACACATCATATATTAATTATAATGTTCTGACATTTTTTATGATTCTTACTTTCTACGCCAATATTCGCGAGTCTTTGCACCTGACACTGGTGAGAAAAAAACATGAAGATTAATAGCATGATGAAAGTTTCATAAAAAATGACCTGCTCTTTCGGATCTCATCATAAAGCGAACTGCGTATTGATGAACAAGTCCAAGATAAGATCTACGCCCTGGCTGTTTCAGTACGAAAGATTCGGCAATCGGGTCAATGTCGACTGTTTTCACGTCCTTTCAGCTCGAAGGCTTCGACCAATTAGATATTATGTAACCGAAGTATTCTACGATGTAATATTAATTGCGAATTGGGTGACTTGTTCCTACGGCTTTTTATTCAGCCATTATTTCACGCATCTGAGAATGATGTAATGTTATTATATTTATCGTGGATGACTTATTACTGCAGTGGTTTTTTATTTAAATATTATGAACATATCTAAAAATGATGTAATGTTATTATAATTATGGAGGCTGACTTATTCCTGAAGGGAATTCAAATTTTAGTTAACAAATGAAGATGCAAAGTTACAAATGTTTTCAAAATTATTCCGTACACATAAATAAGGTTTTTGATATAAAATAAAGTATGAGAGGTATACGTAGATTGATATGCATTTTGGTAGCTAATTACATAAAAATACTTGGTTACATTATATCTTGTTTGACGCTCCTCCAAGTTATGTGCAAGATATATCGTACATCAGCCTCGAACTTTCACTTCTATATGTGGGACTCACACAGTATAATTTCAGTGTACATATACACGATATCGAATCCTACTTGGATCGTTTCAGATCTTATTCCATCGAGAACAAACCGAGCCAATTATCCAACGAGGAAATAAAGGCACAGAATAACGGATTCGGAACCACGAATATTAACATTAGAACTGCCGACAATATACTCTCTCTATATTTTTATAATTACATATGTATGTATATGTCCTTAGAAAAATATTTATATTATGACGAGGTATTATAAACGAAAGAAAGAAAGAATTTTCAGGGTGGTTTGCTGCGTCGAAGGCAACAGAGGAGAAAGCTAGGAAACAATTAAACACAACAAGATTCGTAGACATGGCAAGATAATAAAATAGTTAGAAATATATTGTTAAACCTGAGGAGATTATTTTAGAAGAGAAGATTATAGAATTTGATGGGAAAACGGTTATCATAAAATAGATTAATAGATTGGTATTCTATAAATTGTTTCTTTCTAGTTTATATAATAACTTTGCGTACTGTTACGTTTTAGAATTTTTAAAAAATATACGTATGATAAATATATGGTGTGATTTTGGTCGTAAAATCGTAATTAGCCGGTTTTCTCATCAAATCCTATAATATTATATTCGTTCGTTTATTGAAAATCATTGCTATGAGAGAAAGTTGTATAAAATTCTTAAATCGAGGTGTTTAAATTAATCTTATCTCGTGTTTAATTTCAACAAAATCATTCTCGCACAATTTCTTCATAGATCAAGTAATTGATTAATAATCGTCTACTTTATCTCTCCAATTATACCGCGACCTTTTCTTAAAAACGTTATAAATACGAAGTCTCTGCATGCTTATCTTAAATCGTATCGGTGAGTTGGATTTGCATATCAAAGATTGATCGAAAGCGTCATTTTATATGAGATAACCTAATACTTCGCGAAAGTATTTTCACCTGAACACAAAGAAGCATTGGGATTACCAAAATAATCCATGTCGGGCGTACTACCTTCGGAAAATGTTTCTCGAATATTTATAAACAATTAATCCCGACGATATTGCCGAGTAGATAAGTAGATAATGCGCGTACGAAGACAAACAGGGAGGGAGATTAAGAGAAGCTGGTTAAATAGGGGAGGAAAGATGAGGTCGGTTGCAACTGTGGCACTAATCGGATTTCCGGCCGTGATTTCCGAATTTGCGGAAATGAATTAGTAACGAACTTATACCTCCTACTGTGCTAGGTTGGTGCATGCCTCCCGAAGAGGCTTAACGTAGATAAATTCAAGAATGGAGCAACAGGTTACAGAGTTGCTTCTGGGGCGACAAATGCGCCCATTCTCAATGCCGTGTTCGTAATCGTAGTCGAAGTCCTAGTCGTTTTTGTCGTCGTTGTCTTTGCCGTTGTACTCCCGATATTATTTCCTTTATCACGCTATGCAAGTATAACTACCCCCTTCAGAAAGCCGAGATAATGGAAATCAAGAAAAAGGAGGTCGAAACATTCTGCCGAGCAAAATTTATTAACCCAATAATCGGGGAGTTCTTCCAAAATCACACGTTCTTCCGACATCACACGGCTACCTTCAATTAAGTACTAAAATAAAACCGTGCGATATATTCATAATTACGATGTATACATGGGTTTGACTGTTCATTACTGACATCTGTACGTATCGAAATTTGAGAATGATGAGAGGGATAATTGTAATTTAATTCGTAACCTTCGAGATAAGTATAGACTCGAATAACGAGTTAACTCGTCATCCTCGGTTAACGGGTTAAGAGACGCAATACTGGCAGAAGAGATATTGGTCGGTGAGAAATACAATGACATTATAATTGTTCCATTGGGCACAATCTTTTGTTGGGATCGGCTGACATGCACGCCCACAGGCTAAACGTTGCCCGTAACTTTTCAACATCTCAACACCTATCTTTTGAACGGAGTTAAAGAAACGAAAGAAACAAAAGGAAAGAAAGAAAAGGATGGTGTGGTCGAGTCACTCGTGCACCGTGACGCACGTGCGTAAGGTGCAAAGAGAGAGTCGCCGAGTATAACAGAATTGTCCTGATGTCATTGTGAAATTTCACAATGGGTGTATCGCCTTTGTCGGCAAAAATCCACGTTACTCCCGCAATTTAATGAAATTTCTTTTACAAGCCGCAAACCGGACTCCGCCGTTTCGCAATAATTCGAACGGCAGAACAGAATCACGCGAAGACAATCCTGCGAAGAGAATAATACATAGGGGACCAAACAAATGTATATATATTTTATATACATAACGCGAATAATTAAATCCATTAATTAACTGAAATCACCCCGGTCAGAATGTATACAAAATTAAATGTGCAAGGATAAGTATACGTTCGGTAGTTCTAGTGTTAACAATAGTCGTATTCTCACATTTGAATAACAATTTGAGGAATGCTGATAAGAGTTCTCTGTTTTCTATAACAGGAAAGTACCACTCTTTGGATTCATATTTTGGAATATCAGTAGTCTTTAAAGAGAAAACGTAAATTTGTTATGATTGCGATTTAAGTGAAATTAATTGTGGTGGAAGTCGTGAGCTACGGCTGACGAATTATAGTGATTCTGCGCAACAGAGTTTCGGACGGCACTAAAAGCTGGGTGCTATGTTGTAAACAGCTGTACAAGGATACAGATAAATAACAGAAATGTTTTACGTTGAAAAGCGTTTCGTTGCATCAATTTTCCCTTCCCGAATGTGATAATCAAAATGTCCGCGATATATCCCACTTAAAAGCAGAACATTTTTTCTGCGCCACGGTTGAACATTAACGTATGACATTCGTGCAGTTCCGGTAATAACATTTCATTAAAATTCATCAATAGATACATGGAAGAAGACTAATTTAAATAAGCGGATTCCCAGGAAAAATTGAGTGCATCATTATGAGCAGTATATTCTAAAAAAAATAATAATTCACCGAATTCCAAGCAGAAATTGGTCGAAACATATATTATATTTGAGCCGTTATTTTGGAAAGTGGTATAAGTCCTGTTTTTATGAAAGCGGAAATAAATATCATTTTCCGCTACAGATTCATATTTTCTATTGTCCTTATAATATTTCGTTTTTTAGTCATAATATTAAAGTCAAAAGAAAATATTGCCGCTCATTTCATATCTAAATCATATACATATATTTTATAACAGTAAAATAATATATCAGCAAAGCCAATGAAAACTATATTTCCACAAGGAACTATATGTTCCTCTACTAAAAGACCGGACAGAATTCGAAGATAAGATTATGTTTCCTTATAAAGAATTATGTAAACAAAAAATGATATTCAGCACTGGAACCTCCAAAGGAGTCAACATGACTTATCCCTCATTTTTAGTTCAATTATAAAACAGGTTCCATGAGCTTTTCCGACATATTATTTTACGTAAAAAATTTCGGAAACGTGTCAATTTATGAACCTCTGGGAAAGTTTGAAGAAAATCGTGCGTACTGCATCAGATGGTGCAATATTATGCACTGCCGAACTCGGACAGCCATTGGACAGACGTGCAATGACTTCGAGCAGCCGTCTTTTTACTCAGAAAGTCATTAAAGGCCGGCTACGTGTGCGGGAAAGGGGAGAGGTGTTCCTAGTCTTATATCATCCGTGATTCTTACGACTTCCACGAACTTACGTCGTTTCCTTCGCAGCTACGAGGGATTAGGAAAGTCTGCGGTCGATGTTCCTCGATCGCCTTATAACGGGTGACCGGAAAATCATCGGTAAATTATACCATTATACGCACGAATTAACCCTTTCAGCCCTATGAACTCATATATGTTCCAAAGAATCATTAATCATGGATTATGAACTCATTTAAATGTATTTGTTCTCACACAACCATTCAATTGAATTTCAATAAGATTCATTCTTCGATTTCCATCGAAAAAAATCGTTTATTTCAATCGTTAATCGTTATTATAAAATGTCTTAAAATAAGTCCTCGTTTATAATCGAAATATTCTTCGAGTGCAAAGGGTTAAAATAACTGGTTGAATACTGTTAAAGCAGATCTTTAATCTCCGGTTTGTCAGCGTTACAGTAAGAGTAGGAAACATTGCTGATAGCGGTACAAATGGAGAGAAATCGTTGGTTATCAGAGATAAAAGTTTAGCGGGGTCTACCTTGAGCTACGGGGCCACGATTCCCATGAGAAGTCTGTTTCCCAGTTGGGAAAGTATCAACATGGCTTTAACCGGCTCCTGGGCAACAACAGTACTGACGTGAGAAAACCGGTTAAAGCTAAACTACTGAAAGATCGGCAACTTGTGAGGTTACGGCTGATGCATGTTGCACGCGATGCGTGTTACGGTATCATTTCATTCTGAATTACTTGTCATATATTAAAATATCGTGTTTCGTTATCCGTGAGTTAGTCTTCGCTAGATAATTGAAGATTCGCGTAATGTATAGTGATATATAAGAATGCGACGCTTTTAGTTTGTCTATAAATGTACGATGCTCTAACTAGCTCTATAGAAACTGGCAGAGAATCTCTGGCATTAATTAATAATGGCAGAGAAGTCAGAAAAATATTGATTTAATTAGAAATGGCAGACAAGTCATTTTGACTCCTTCAATAATTCTGCTATTAAGGAACCCAGGTTCAGTAGAATCGGAAAATACCGGTCAGACGACACACTAAACAAGCGCGCGGTTCTATCTCGGCGAAATACTAGCGGGTCCTAAATAAACAGAGATGTTTGCTACTCGTTTTAATGGATAATATACATTATTAGATATTTATAACAAATACATATGTATCTAGCGGACAGTTCTCGGACAATGAGTGCTAATGAGCGTAACAGCCACCGTTATTTGTCTTAGATTAAATATTTTCCTTCCTGTCAGACATAACTTCCTCAATATTTTCAAACAAATTGTTTCAAGACTAGGAACTACCAAAATGGTCAAAATAACTTGTCTATCATTTTTATTTAAATTATTCGAACACACCACCTCGCATTGTTTGAGATTTAATACACTTTTATTTTCTATACATAACGGAAATAATTGAATCCACTTATTAACTTAAATCTTACAGCCATAATTTATATATCAATGAATGTGTAAGCATAACTGAGTACATGTTCGGTAGTTCTAGTGTTACGTCATGTAAAGAGGAATTAATATTCATATAGAATAAATATGAAGATGGATATCGATGATACCATGGTAGAATTTAATACTCCATACTTTGTAATATCTCGATATTTCGAGATATCGAAGTAACGGAATTGCTACGAGTTTTCATTATGTTCCCGTCATAATTGATATTTTGTTAATATATGGATCGGTTGTACGGATGATTGAATAGTTCAATCGGCAACAGAAGCAGCTAAAGCATAGAATCTGCGGCCGTCAGTTTCGTATTAGCGATCGATGTTAGAGACAATTATTTAGCCGAACTTAATTACTTCGATTATTGTAACGCTCGATAATCGCTTTGTCTGTTACGATATATTAATGGAGCCGGTATGCATATTATTCCGTCGAGACTAAAAAAAACTGCCCGTCAATAAGCTAGTCGGTAACTTGTCAGAAACTAATATCCAATAATTGTTGCACGAGGAAGACTTTTTATTACAATATTACCTCTAACCAAGTATATAAATGCACGAAGGAATCGATATCGGTAATGAAATTCGCTGATTAATTTGCAATTATAATTCCAATTTGTACTATAATTAAATTTACCAGATATATAGTCATTCATTTCCGTCATTTTTTCTTACCGAAAATGATTGAACACAGAGATTTCCATAGAAATAATTTTGAGGAATTATAGATATTTTTAAACTTATTATGATCATTATTATTACATTAACCCTTTGTGCCTGAAATATAAGACTTGCGTACGAAATGAATTCCAGCTTATTTCACAGCAAGATTTTTCTCATCATCGTGCAATTATCGAGTACCTTATTACACCTCGCTAAGAGTAATAAGACAATTTCAAAATTGACGAAGTACCTCATCAGCTTATTCTCATCTAATATAAAGTTCAACATCAGTTCTCGTTAAGTCTCGAATATACGGAGCACCGTCTTCTGTGACACGCACTTGAATAATAATATTACTCCGCGCATAGTTTCGTGACGGTGCGCGAGCATAATTCTATATTTATATTAAGTTGATCCATAAGTTTGTCTGGTTTTCATTTGACATTCAATATAATATATTATGTATCTCGTAACAATTGCCTCTCATCAATGTAAGCGTCATTCGACACCTTTTATTTTATTCTTTTATGTGATTATTGAATAATAGTGGAGAGAATACATCGTAGATTAATTCATATTAAATATCCGAAGAAAACAGAACTGTTCGAATTCGGCAAAAAGGTATGAACTTATGGAACATCGATCTGAATCGAACGTGAAAGAATGATTTTTTTCAATCTACGTTTATCTCGAATGTTACGAATAAAATTACAATTATTTCTCTCGTAATTCTTAGATTTTTCAACATATCAATTTCAGTAATGAACTGTCAAAGCGATATATATGGTTACCCCTAATAATCCAACATCTTTCACATAGAGAAGAATGAACGTATAATAATGGCAGCCATGACCTCGGAATAAAATTCCCTGCCCGTGAGACTTTTCGAGTTTCAGTGGAAAAGGAAGAAATGTCACAGTCTGTGCGAAATGGCCACGCTGAAAATGCACGCGCTTCCACGCATGACAGCATTCACACGTGCATGCAAACGAACGCGTGTAAAGAATTCGCGAACTACATGCTATGACAATTACGAAGTAGAGAAAAAAAGGGCACCGGTTTAGCTTGGACTCAGACTTCATTTACTTGCAGGGTGCGAAGGTGAATTCTCTGCCTTTTTTCTCTCTCTTTTTCACTTGTTTTTTTTAAATGTGAGACGTGTGTAATACCTGGTACACTAAGGTACTCGCTACGACGAATGACTGTATTATATTTCTTTTTACTTGCATTACTCCGAATCTGCATACAAAGAGAAACTTTCGCATGCACCATGGCAACGAATAATGGGACGATTTTTAATGGTTTAACACGTTAACACTGGCTCTGTAATTTATATTTCACTGTACCGAGTTATTCTATTAATTGTATCTTTTACCTTCGGGTGATACTGCGTTAGAAATTGGAAAATCACTTTTAACACCAAAATGACTAAAAGAGTTAAAATGACTTGTCTGCCATTTTTAATGGAATTATACGAATATACACACGGCGCATTGTTTGACTTACAAAAATGGACTTAGGACACTTTCAAGATAAACAGTTTAAATATCTTTATCAAAAACACTGAATAAGCAGTTTATAGAAAGTTTGATTACTTATGAAACAAAAACACAAAAACAGGAGCTAGGGTGAAGTCTATCTACATTTGCTAAAATTCTTTGGAAATATTTGACACCGGTTTCTTCGTCCCCTATTATCCTGACTACAACTGAAACCGTTTTTCCTCAGAAAATTGAACGATCTTTATAACCGTGAGGCAGCTTCGCAAGGCGCGGTATCCTTTGTCCAGGAACTCGTTCCCGTTTAGTATATACGTGCTAGGATGGCTATAGATTTCGGTACATATGTATCGTGCGTTCATGTTGCTGACTCCCGATAGAAGAAAATTCGCCGTTTTCGATTTCGCGGTAACGGCAATCTCGATTACTCTCGAGGTAGCTAAATGGAGAAAGGAAAAGTGTGCTGTATCGGGTGAAAGAGTAGAGTCTAGTCGAGTCTAGTCGATTCGACTCGACTCGACTCGACTTGAAGAGAGGAAAGAGAGAGAGAGAGAGAGAGAGTGGAGAGTCTTGGCGTGCATCGCTGAGGAAGGAGCTGCATAATTCGGTAGACGATATTAGATCTCATTGTTAGCAGATTCGATAGAGACACGTATAGAATGTTCGCCCCGAAAGTAAGACAGAGATAGAGAGTGAGTGCAGGTTCAATGTGATGTTACTTGTGGATGGTTGCACGTAGACGTACACAGAGAAGTCGATGGGGAACAGAGAGATATATCCATGTCCACGTGGCAACGTAGAATGTACAGGATGAGAACCGCGCACGAATGCTTGGTTAGAAGGAAGGATAGTAGAAGGATAGGAGGTAAGTGCGGAAGGAAGGAAGGAAGGAGTAGTTGAGAAAAGGAAGAGGGTCCTCGAGAGGTGGAAATGACATTTGTATGCATTGCGGTACGTATTACAGTACAACCAACTCGATCCAACACCTCTCTCTGTGCCCTGAGTCCTCGTCTCCTACGAGTTACTCCGTGATTACTGTTTTCCTATGCCGCGGCGTGCTGCCTCGGGTTTACTCCCAAAGGGAAATCATACTATGACTTTGTCTTCCGGTTCCCTAACGATGACGTTACCGAAAGACCAAGATATATGTAAGGCTGACCCCTTGCGATAAATAAAAATGCTTCTGAATTTTTCCGTTCCCCGAGATCTCGTCTCCTACGAGTTATCTCGTGATTATTGGTCTCCTATACCGTGGCATGCTGCCTTATTAATCCCAAAACGAAATCATACTATGACTTTGATTGGCAATTTCACTATCGATAACGTTACCGAAAGATCAAGATATAAGGATGATCTTAAGTTAAACAAAGTTTACTGCTTTCGGATTTGTTCATTGATAGGTGGACATTTCTAGAGTACTTTGATGTTGTTCCGTAAGAGAGAGTAATTCATTCGTTAAAATGTGTTTGTTTAGTGGTCATTGCACAGAGATATGTAATAAGTAGTTACAGTTAGAATTGGAATCCCGTGGCTGACCTAATTGGACACTACCATTACGAATAGTTCAATGTGCAATGGTCACTGCATTCTTAATGTACGATATCACACGAGACTCATTGCAGGCGTGGCTCTCGTGAACTTTCCCACGTGTACTCTTCTACCGCTAACTTCGGAAGCTTACGATGAAATTCAAAATAGCTATCAAAATAATCGACGAAATATTACCAAATTAAACTTACTAGATTATTCAACTATCAAAACACGCAATTGTTGCAAAATATTCTCCATGAAGCTCCGAAAAATGTGATAAAAAGCAATTTGTTCGCTAGCAATTACTTACGAGGAGATTTTGTCAGTAGTCCGTGGACAAAATAATCGACAAAAATGTGATCACATAACACTTACTAAATTAGCCAACTATCAAAATGCGCAACTGTTGCAAATTAATCTGAGAAAGTTTGAACGAGATAATATTTTCAAGTACGAGTTAAAATACCGTCGAATTGATATGGTTCTCCTCGAATATTATTCATATTGGTAAAATAGGTTTTCTCGAGGAAGTAATATGATGTAATAAGTAGCGTACGACGGAGACGCGGTAGAATAAAAATGCGATAAATGTAGAAAGTAGTATGTGCCGGGACACATATAGAGCTTCACACTTTATATCAGAAGTTTCTTTCAAAGAAACCGTATTACAGTTAGATATAAATTCCAAACAGATCGTAGATATAATAAAACCCGCTTCTTTCTGCATGTTTATTGCAATACAGAAAACGTACTAAATAATGCGAATCCCGTGCGAAAGAATTTCAGAGAAAAAGCTTTCAAGTCACGCACAGTGCGTTCGGAAAGTCAATAAGCATCAGTGATCTTATTGTTATTAAATATTCCATAAAATAAAAATAATATGCCATTTTTGTTGCAATCATCTAAACAAGGATATTATGCGTTAATATCAGTATTATTACTGACATTATTAGGGTTATTATAATCTTGATATATTTTCCATAGAGTATCATAAATTATTAGCGCCTTTTGTAACTGCACAGCGACTTTCAGAAAGCAATGTATAATATTACGATTTATTGAATTACTTAACAAAAAGAGAAGTAATACCATTTGTTTTTGTTACGGCGTGTTGAACTGGCATTATTCCGACTGTCTAATTACAAAGAACGAAATTCGAGAGTCATATATACATATATATGTATCGGGCGTTTGATGTGAAATTGTGAATTGTTTGTAATGAAAATGGCCGGGGTATATGTATAACAAATCAAATTAGCTGATAGCTTGGACGGTGAATGGTGGCACCCGGAATATGTTCATTTTCGTTTTAGTAGCGGAATCAGCTTTCAAAATGCTGCAAAAATGCCGGTTAGCATCACGCATTTTATTTACACTCTTTTTGCACCCTTTTCCCATGGCGTTCCGTTTCAACGATCCTCCATTCAATTTTTATATAACACGGGCACATTGTTTAACACTATTATCCCGTTCAATATCGCATTTTCGTCGCGTTCCTAAAATCGCACGATAGTGCAAGCGGTCTGGTAATTCGAGAGAACAAAAAATATTACAAAAATCTCGATGCAAATATCACTGTACATCTCCTCAATCGCTTAACGCGAAACCCTAACAGCTTTACAGTCGAAATTCACCTTTTACATTGGATTCGATTTTTATGAAAATAGCACAAGAAAAGAAATGCGTGGAAAAGTTTGACTTGTATTAAATATGGCGCATGTAAACTTACAAGAATCCATGAAGATGCATCTCATGAAGATGCATCTCACGCAAACACAAAGATGCGCGAGTGTCCTCGTAAATATCGGCAGGGCATATCGCGACACTTCATTTTCAGCACTTCAAATACCTTCGTAGATTCGCGTGACGAATATGAAGAAAATCACGCGAAATCTCGAGTTCGTATTTTACAAGAATATGTTTCCACAAACGGAATCGGAGAGCATTTCCAAAAGTACGACGTTTCCCTGCGGCACACCAACCAAAACTGACGCGGTTATCTGTCCTACGTCTTATCAACCGCACCCCTCGAATGATTCCGCTACACTAAATTGTCTGCTTGGATTGTACGGGCGGATTATTAACGCCTCTTTCTTTGTATCGGAACCTGTCTCCTCTGTAAGTCAGGAATGTTTCTCCCGTCGTTTGATTGTTTACGTTTCCAGCACTGATTCGACGTCCGACGGAGGTCGGAATAGCTAATAATAAATACAGTAGAATGCCGAGTAACCGAATGAATTGAGTCCGTCGTGGTTCGGTTGTTAATATAGTTTATAAATAGTTCGAATAATTAAACATGCATGAACGTACCAAATCCATAACAGCAATTGAGTCTAATTAATTATTAAATAAAGTTCCAAGAATTTTGAGAACTTTTGTGACGGTGTTGGCAAATTTTCAAGCTATAAATTATTATTTCTTTTTTAAGTGAAAGTTATAAATTATGTTTTCCACTGTCACTGAGTGTAAAGGGTTAATAATTTCTTCAAGAAAAATATCTGCGAGGAACATGTCACACAAATGTTCCCGAAAAATGCAACCCGCAAAGATATAATGTACCGGAAGCTCCTTTCAAATTTCAAATTTATATGAAGATGCAATTTCCCCATGTTAACGAAACTCTGAAGTGCTACGTACGTTGCAACGAATTACATTTTCAGATCTTTGAGCAAATAATGTTAGGAAACGTTCATGGATTGCAGGGTTGAATAGTGGTTCCTTGTCACGTCACTTTGAGTTAGAAGCTAAAGTAACATTTCACTGAAATCTCCTTTTCAAGGAGAGCGTATTGAAATATCGACGATTAGAGTGTCCTGAAAAAGCGCATATCGCTTGATCGGGACCTTCAAACCCACTGCCAAAAATCATATTAAACTCTCATGAATTAAAGACTCCTTGTAGAAAACACACTAATTTGCACAATAATCCCATCCGAATAAAGACATTATCCGTTTCTCACGCTTAAAAACCGAAAAAACAATTTAACATAACTCAAGCATTAAAAAGTCGAAACATTAGAATTCAAGATGTCGCATTACCCGAGAAAACAAATATAAAGATGCCCGTACAAAACTGAACAAACCACACACTTAGGAATCCAATTTTCATAATAAAGTGAAACTTTCCAAAGGCTATCGTTACATTTGAAATGTTCATCCGCAAACTTAAATACGCGAGCATATAATATTAATATTCAGTGTGTACTTCTAAAACAAGGGACTACGTGGTTGACTATTATGAATTTCGCAAATTCAACCTGTTGTCTCTATTTCGCTAATAAAGCGACCAACAAATATGCGGAATAAAGGGCATCACGAAATTAGTCTGCATCCTGGCTGAATGAAAATCCCTTGCATACATTAATGCACTTCTGTGCAAGCAGACTGTGGGAATACGTTGGAAATGAGAATACACCGTCCAACTACTGTGGCTACATTTGATTCTACGTATGCACACATTGCATACAGTTCTATGCTGGTCGAATGGTACACGTGTGGAGAAAGAGCACGTGCGTGCACTTTGTGGTGTCACACATGAATCCCGATTCCATGATTCGGGGTACCATCAAATCGATAATCCTGATGTGTTTACCTGTTGCACAAAGCACTGCTAAACTGTTGGTACATGTTTTAGGTAACACTCAAGGTAGAGCCTTGATATTTAGTTATTTATTTATTTAACGTGTGGCACCCCACGGTAAAGTTACAAATCAGGCATTCGATCGTGGAACATGGGAATTTGTAAAAAGTAAACTTTCGGGAAATTGATTGTAAAGTTTTAAGCTCAAAATATAATACTTCTTTTTTGTCAATATAACATATGACTGTTACGCAAGCATTAAGAATTTAATAAGGATGTCAATTTTACTAGCTGCTTCTCATAATATATTTTTTTAGATGTATGATTTAATTTAAGAAGAGGAGCAAACACAATTATATACCTTGTTTTACAAAAAATGCATAAACATCAATATATAACTATGTCAAAATGTGCTCAAACGTTGTGAGACCAAAATGTGACGTATCTAAAGACTCACATTTGAGTTATCCAAGTTCTGGTAAAGAATCCCGAAAACTCACGTGTGCAACATTCGGCGCGAATTGTTAACGATATAAGTAATTATGATAAAAAAAGATTGGCGAAGAAAGATCGAAGTGTCAGTGGTCCAGGATTAAAAGTATCAGGAAATCAGGAAGGTGTTACGCAGTCAAACGGATATAACTCTGGTATTTCCTCGCACATAGAATGAGCTCACGTGAAAAGCCCACTCGTCGAGCACTTTTTGCGTGAAAACTTCATTCGCTGGTTGATTCCCTGCTACAAGAAATCCTGTCACACGCTGCGTGAAAACCGACGCATTCTGTCGTCGTTGCTGATACTATTCATTGTAAAAACCCAGCAAGAAATCGCGCTTCTGTTTCTCGGTGTCACGATGACGTTCTCCTCCCACAAGTACCAACAGTCAGTCAGTTCACGTACTTGCTGTTCTTGCAATTATTGCGAGATACAGTGTGCCACGAATAATGCATTGTATTCGATTTATAGAACCACTGTCGGAGACTATCGCGAAAATATTATTCTATCTATCCTACACCGTGTTTTTAAAGCAAAAAAAGGCAGACCAAAAACGACACCTTGTTGACAGCCTCACTGAATCAGATATCATAACTTTTATTATTTCAGTGAATTACTTTCTTGAGCATTTTTTACATGATTGTGCGTAGTAAGATTTAAAAGTTTCTGGTCCAAGGATATTAAAGAGAATATAATTCTCTGTTTCGATACATTCTTTAGAAGTGGTAATTAATTTTTCTATATTACTGCAAAAATAATGTGAATTTCTTTCTTAGAATGATTGAAAACTGAATATTTGAGTTGGAATCTTTCGGAATTTATTTTGTACCATAATTCTTGTAATTCATGTACTTGAAGGGAACTTAATTAATCATAATTCGTAATTAATCGTTGCTATTTGCTGTGCAAAGAAATTAGTTTCGCATTCAGTTTTTGTTGAGTGTGAACTACCAATATTTTAAGAGTTAACGAATAGATGAGTTTTCTGGAAGAACTATCGGGTTAACGGGTTAAAATCATCGCGAGCTACCATATTTATTCATGTAATTAACGGGAAGTTATTTATTTATACAACGAAAATGAAAGAGAGAAATATTGATTTTGGATCGTGTTTCGCATCTCAAAAGACAAAAATAAAGAACGCGTTTCTAATGAAAGCTTCGAGGTATGATTCGAAACTTCTAGGAAGCGGCGAACGAGCCAAGAAAGGTTCTAAGGTGACAATTAGTATGATTGGCACGTTAGTTGTCCTTTCTTGTATGATAATCAGATATATGGTGCAACAAGATTAATGCACTTTCACCTTAACGACGTTTCAAACCATATGTCAAATATCCCTCCATTGTTCTACATATATTAAATCTTCATTAATTATTTTACGGCCAGGCAGTACTTAAAATATTCGGTCGTTTCATAAGTAATAGTTTTCCCGACGCGGCTACAATTAAGTCATAAAATATGGTCATGTTACTCAGGTATATATTTTGAACAAATACCAGTAAAATAATAACTCTTCCTCACAAGTTTACGAAAACTTGGAAACAACAAATATTTTGCTTGCAAATGGTATTTAAATTGGAGGTGACGAAGGTGCATATTCGGCATATTATGTTTTATGAATTCAGAAAAGGAAATAACGCAAGAAAAACAAGAAAGGACGTCGAATCGGTGCTGCCTGAAGTTTTAGCTTAAAAATCCAAAGAATTTTATAAAAATGGAATTGAGATTCTGGTTGGCAGATGGCAGGAAGTTGTAGAAAGTGACGGGAAGTATATTTTAAATAATTAAACATACTGGTATAGATTTACTACTAGTTCCGTCCGGAACGAAAAAAGACGCGTTACTTATGAAACAACCCAATATATCGATATATTACAAAGTAGCGGTTGCACTAAAATTATGTTACAGAATATTCACACTTCGCTGTTCTTGATGGATTAGCCAGTTTTTTACAAAGCGACGCGAGCCAATGAACGATGAAGGTGTAAGAGCACTATTCCATAACCGCTAATAATAGCCAATCGAATATTTTATGAAAGAACATTGTATTACACGTTATGAGAAAAAATGATTAAGGTAGTGCATGTTTAAACCATATTTCCCTATTTCCACAATAATTGATTCTTTAAAATTAGCTCCTGGAAAACGGTTTTCATTGTGTCACTGTAATTACTTAAAACAAATTAATATGCATTCGCAGCATCAAATATTGAAACTGCATTTAAATGAGATCGTGATGAGAACGATGCCATAACAATTGTTTAATCGTTAATGTGCCATAATGGCAAATATGGGGGATTATATTGAGATGCATTAACTAAATGGAAATGCATAAAAATATGAAATATGTTATTATACAAAATCTTAAAATTCCAATGCGTATTTGAAGATTTAACGACGATAATATACGACCATCACGATATTGTAATTTAATAATTCCGTGTTACAACATTGCCTAGTAATTTGAATTAGTTTCTTGCACTCTAAACTAACCGTTTTTGCAGATCATATCCACCCATTTTCAGATCAAGCTTTTCTACAAAGTTATTATAACGATCTGCAAGATCGTTACAATGAAATTCATTAGAATACATACAGAATACAATTGAGTACAACACAAAGCATAAATCCTTAGAGTGAAAGAATATAATCTGCGAGATGGTTAATATGATCTGCAAAAGGGTTAATATGAAGTGCGAATGTTTGGTAGAATTCGAAAAAAAGGAATCCCCCAAAGGAATGTAGTAGATGGAGAGGTTTATGCGATACGAGGACGAGATGACTCGTCACTGTCAATGTAAATCAGAGCCGACGCTGGGACTCTTGATTTCGTTTATTTTTACCCTGTGTTTTCGCCAGACATGAATTGTGCTGCTTTTTTTTGCAAAGTCTACCTTATTGATTTCTACGTCAAATGGCTTATTCTCCCTTCTTCCCTCACTTTCTCGCTATCTCTTTCACGCTGCCTACTGGTTTGCTCTTTCGGATACGCGTAGACGCGGTCCATTTCCATGGAAACCACAAATGAAGTGCTCCGAGTATAACTGCGCCGGGTATTCTCATTTTCATGAAAATTCGTAGCTGCTGCTTGTCTACCAAACATCACAATTTCTACTATCTCCGTGACACTCGTTAAGTTGGTACATATATACATATTCCTTCTCCCAGGAACCCGGCTAACATCATCTTTCTTCTTTCACTCGTAACACCGTGTAGGACGAAACAAAAAATGTCAGCTCCATACAAATTCCACCAGGTTTATCCTCCCATAAAATACACAATTCATCCCAAAAGAACGATGACGTTGTAATTGTGCGGTGCAAACACTTAACGGAAAATTACAGAAACTTTTGCGAATCGTTGTTTGGCGGGGACTTTAAACTCTCTAATTGCAGGCCTGTATACCGTAATTTTAATAATTCATCTCTCACCTCTCCTCCATTTTTATTGCCGCGGAGAATTTCAAACAATTCACCGGCAACTTGAACAGCCTTTTTTCTCCGAAGAAGCGACCATACTTCGACGCGACGTAAATTTCAAACTGTTTCATTGACGCAAACTTTCAAACTTCCGTGAAGAAAAAAGAAGTACACTCGGATCTTCTGCTTCGGACGGGATGAGATCTCTTTTGCGTCCTTTGCTAAACTACGTTCTTTTTTTTTTATTCTTACGTTAACCGTCTTGAGATTTTATCGTTGGAGTTAATTGAAGTAATCCAAAGGGAAGTGAAATGATGGACGAATGATTATCGCACGAAATGCCGGAGAGTTCGTGTTATCATGTTATTATAATTAAAAAGCAGGTAATTCATTTTCAGCCGTCGGAAACGTGAAGCTTTTTAATCGCCCGAATGGTTCCTCACATTTCACTCCACTAATTCTTTTTCACGAATGTAACATCTCGTTCTCCGTCTACTTTCATGCGTCAGTTACATGATCCAAAAAACGAATTATTTTCAAGTCACTTTTGTGCTCGTCTAAATTTGGCACCTGTTTTTTGACCAAAAGAAATTCTTAAATAGCTTTTTTCGACTCAAAATCGTCCTAGAATATGTTTATACATCACCCACCATCGATTTGGGTCGCGTAGAAGTGATTTTGGCGACTTTTAATTTTTGGCAATTTTTGAAGGTATACCCCTTCACATTTTTTCGATTTGGGTTTGACCCATTTTTGACCAATAAAAATTTTTTAACCGCTTCTTTCGACCAGAAATCGTCCTAGAATATGTTTATACACCACCCACCATCGATTTGGGTCGTGTAGAAGTGATTTTGGCGACTTTTAATTTTTGGCAATTTTTGAAGGTATACCCCTTCACATTTTTTCGACTTGGGTTCGACCCATTTTTGACCAATAAAAATTTTTTAACCACTTCTTTCGACCAGAAATCGTCCTAGAATATGTTTATACACCACCCACCATCGATTTGGGTCGTGTAGAAGTGATTTTGGCGACTTTTAATTTTTGGCAATTTTTGAAGGTATACCCCTTCACATTTTTTCGACTTGGGTTCGACCCATTTTTGACCAATAAAAATTTTTTAACCACTTCTTTCGACCAGGAATCGTCCTAGAATATGTTTATACATCACCCACCATCGATTTGGGTCGTGTAGAAGTGATTTTGGCGACTTTTAATTTTTGGCAATTTTTGAAGGTATACCCCTTCACATTTTTTCGACTTGGGTTCGACCCATTTTTGACCAATAAAAATTTTTTAACCACTTCTTTCGACCAGAAATCGTCCTAGAATATGTTTATACACCACCCACCATCGATTTGGATCGTGTAGAAGTGATTTTGGCGACTTTTAATTTTTGGCAATTTTTGAAGGTATACCCCTTCACATTTTTTCGACTTGGGTTCGACCCATTTTTGACCAATAAAAATTTTTTAACCACTTCTTTCGACCAGAAATCGTCCTAGAATATGTTTATACACCACCCACCATCGATTTGGGTCGTGTAGAAGTGATTTTGGCGACTTTTAATTTTTGGCAATTTTTGAAGGTATACCCCTTCACATTTTTTCGACTTGGGTTCGACCCATTTTTGACCAATAAAAATTTTTTAACCACTTCTTTCGACCAGGAATCGTCCTAGAATATGTTTATACATCACCCACCATCGATTTGGGTCGTGTAGAAGTGATTTTGGCGACTTTTAATTTTTGGCAATTTTTGAAGGTATACCCCTTCACATTTTTTCGACTTGGGTTCGACCCATTTTTGACCAATAAAAATTTTTTAACCACTTCTTTCGACCAGAAATCGTCCTAGAATATGTTTATACACCACCCACCATCGATTTGGGTCGTGTAGAAGTGATTTTGGCGACTTTTAATTTTTGGCAATTTTTGAAGGTATACCCCTTCACATTTTTTCGACTTGGGTTCGACCCATTTTTGACCAATAAAAATTTGTTAACCACTTCTTTCGACCAGGAATCGTCCTAGAATATGTTTATACATCACCCACCATCGATTTGGGTCGTGTAGAAGTGATTTTGGCGACTTTTAATTTTTGGCAATTTTTGAAGGTATACCCCTTCACATTTTTTCGACTTGGGTTCGACCCATTTTTGACCAATAAAAATTTTTTAACCACTTCTTTCGACCAGGAATCGTCCTAGAATATGTTTATACATCACCCACCATCGATTTGGGTCGTGTAGATGTGATTTTGGCGACTTTTAATTTTTGGCAATTTTTGAAGGTATACCCCTTCACATTTTTTCGACTTGGGTTCGACCCATTTTTGACCAATAAAAATTTTTTAACCACTTCTTTCGACCAGGAATCGTCCTAGAATATGTTTATACATCACCCACCATCGATTTGGGTCGTGTAGAAGTGATTTTGGCGACTTTTAATTTTTGGCAATTTTTGAAGGTATACCCCTTCACATTTTTTCGACTTGGGTTCGACCCATTTTTGACCAATAAAAATTTTTTAACCACTTCTTTCGACCAGGAATCGTCCTAGAATATGTTTATACATCACCCACCATCGATTTGGGTCGTGTAGATGTGATTTTGGCGACTTTTAATTTTTGGCAATTTTTGAAGGTATACCCCTTCACATTTTTTCGACTTGGGTTCGACCCATTTTTGACCAATAAAAATTTTTTAACCACTTCTTTCGACCAGGAATCGTCCTAGAATATGTTTATACATCACCCACCATCGATTTGGGTCGTGTAGAAGTGATTTTGGCGACTTTTAATTTTTGGCAATTTTTGAAGGTATACCCCTTCACATTTTTTCGACTTGGGTTCGACCCATTTTTGACCAATAAAAATTTGTTAACCACTTCTTTCGACCAGGAATCGTCCTAGAATATGTTTATACATCACCCACCATCGATTTGGGTCGTGTAGATGTGATTTTGGCGACTTTTAATTTTTGGCAATTTTTGAAGGTATACCCCTTCACATTTTTTCGACTTGGGTTCGACCCATTTTTGACCAATAAAAATTTTTTAACCACTTCTTTCGACCAGAAATCGTCCTAGAATATGTTTATACACCACCCACCATCGATTTGGGTCGTGTAGAAGTGATTTTGGCGACTTTTAATTTTTGGCAATTTTTGAAGGTATACCCCTTCACATTTTTTCGACTTGGGTTCGACCCATTTTTGACCAATAAAAATTTTTTAACCACTTCTTTCGACCAGAAATCGTCCTAGAATATGTTTATACACCACCCACCATCGATTTGGATCGTGTAGAAGTGATTTTGGCGACTTTTAATTTTTGGCAATTTTTGAAGGTATACCCCTTCACATTTTTTCGACTTGGGTTCGACCCATTTTTGACCAATAAAAATTTGTTAACCACTTCTTTCGACCAGGAATCGTCCTAGAATATGTTTATACATCACCCACCATCGATTTGGGTCGTGTAGATGTGATTTTGGCGACTTTTAATTTTTGGCAATTTTTGAAGGTATACCCCTTCACATTTTTTCGACTTGGGTTCGACCCATTTTTGACCAATAAAAATTTTTTAACCACTTCTTTCGACCAGAAATCGTCCTAGAATATGTTTATACACCACCCACCATCGATTTGGGTCGTGTAGAAGTGATTTTGGCGACTTTTAATTTTTGGCAATTTTTGAAGGTATACCCCTTCACATTTTTTCGACTTGGGTTCGACCCATTTTGGACCAATAAAAATTTTTTAACCACTTCTTTCGACCAGAAATCGTCCTAGAATATGTTTATACACCACCCACCATCGATTTGGATCGTGTAGAAGTGATTTTGGCGACTTTTAATTTTTGGCAATTTTTGAAGGTATACCCCTTCACATTTTTTCGACTTGGGTTCGACCCATTTTTGACCAATAAAAATTTTTTAACCACTTCTTTCGACCAGGAATCGTCCTAGAATATGTTTATACATCACCCACCATCGATTTGGGTCGTGTAGAAGTGATTTTGGCGACTTTTAATTTTTGGCAATTTTTGAAGGTATACCCCTTCACATTTTTTCGACTTGGGTTCGACCCATTTTTGACCAATAAAAATTTGTTAACCACTTCTTTCGACCAGGAATCGTCCTAGAATATGTTTATACATCACCCACCATCGATTTGGGTCGTGTAGATGTGATTTTGGCGACTTTTAATTTTTGGCAATTTTTGAAGGTATACCCCTTCACATTTTTTCGACTTGGGTTCGACCCATTTTTGACCAATAAAAATTTTTTAACCACTTCTTTCGACCAGAAATCGTCCTAGAATATGTTTATACACCACCCACCATCGATTTGGGTCGTGTAGAAGTGATTTTGGCGACTTTTAATTTTTGGCAATTTTTGAAGGTATACCCCTTCACATTTTTTCGACTTGGGTTCGACCCATTTTGGACCAATAAAAATTTTTTAACCACTTCTTTCGACCAGAAATCGTCCTAGAATATGTTTATACACCACCCACCATCGATTTGGATCGTGTAGAAGTGATTTTGGCGACTTTTAATTTTTGGCAATTTTTGAAGGTATACCCCTTCACATTTTTTCGACTTGGGTTCGACCCATTTTTGACCAATAAAAATTTTTTAACCACTTCTTTCGACCAGGAATCGTCCTAGAATATGTTTATACATCACCCACCATCGATTTGGGTCGTGTAGAAGTGATTTTGGCGACTTTTAATTTTTGGCAATTTTTGAAGGTATACCCCTTCACATTTTTTCGACTTGGGTTCGACCCATTTTTGACCAATAAAAATTTGTTAACCACTTCTTTCGACCAGGAATCGTCCTAGAATATGTTTATACATCACCCACCATCGATTTGGGTCGTGTAGATGTGATTTTGGCGACTTTTAATTTTTGGCAATTTTTGAAGGTATACCCCTTCACATTTTTTCGACTTGGGTTCGACCCATTTTTGACCAATAAAAATTTTTTAACCACTTCTTTCGACCAGAAATCGTCCTAGAATATGTTTATACACCACCCACCATCGATTTGGGTCGTGTAGAAGTGATTTTGGCGACTTTTAATTTTTGGCAATTTTTGAAGGTATACCCCTTCACATTTTTTCGACTTGGGTTCGACCCATTTTGGACCAATAAAAATTTTTTAACCACTTCTTTCGACCAGAAATCGTCCTAGAATATGTTTATACACCACCCACCATCGATTTGGATCGTGTAGAAGTGATTTTGGCGACTTTTAATTTTTGGCAATTTTTGAAGGTATACCCCTTCACATTTTTTCGACTTGGGTTCGACCCATTTTGGACCAATAAAAATTTTTTAACCACTTCTTTCGACCAGAAATCGTCCTAGAATATGTTTATACACCACCCACCATCGATTTGGGTCGTGTAGAAGTGATTTTGGCGACTTTTAATTTTTGGCAATTTTTGAAGGTATACCCCTTCACATTTTTTCGACTTGGGTTCGACCCATTTTGGACCAATAAAAATTTTTTAACCACTTCTTTCGACCAGAAATCGTCCTAGAATATGTTTATACACCACCCACCATCGATTTGGGTCGTGTAGAAGTGATTTTGGCGACTTTTAATTTTTGGCAATTTTTGAAGGTATACCCCTTCACATTTTTTCGACTTGGGTTCGACCCATTTTGGACCAATAAAAATTTTTTAACCACTTCTTTCGACCAGAAATCGTCCTAGAATATGTTTATACACCACCCACCATCGATTTGGGTCGTGTAGAAGTGATTTTGGCGACTTTTAATTTTTGGCAATTTTTGAAGGTATACCCCTTCACATTTTTTCGACTTGGGTTCGACCCATTTTGGACCAATAAAAATTTTTTAACCACTTCTTTCGACCAGAAATCGTCCTAGAATATGTTTATACACCACCCACCATCGATTTGGATCGTGTAGAAGTGATTTTGGCGACTTTTAATTTTTGGCAATTTTTGAAGGTATACCCCTTCACATTTTTTCGACTTGGGTTCGACCCATTTTGGACCAATAAAAATTTTTTAACCACTTCTTTCGACCAGAAATCGTCCTAGAATATGTTTATACACCACCCACCATCGATTTGGGTCGTGTAGAAGTGATTTTGGCGACTTTTAATTTTTGGCAATTTTTGAAGGTATACCCCTTCACATTTTTTCGACTTGGGTTCGACCCATTTTTGACCAATAAAAATTTGTTAACCACTTCTTTCGACAAGGAATCGTCCTAGAATATGTTTATACATCACCCACCATCGATTTGGGTCGTGTAGAAGTGATTTTGGCGACTTTTAATTTTTGGCAATTTTTGAAGGTATACCCCTTCACATTTTTTCGACTTGGGTTCGACCCATTTTGGACCAATAAAAATTTTTTAACCACTTCTTTCGACCAGAAATCGTCCTAGAATATGTTTATACACCACCCACCATCGATTTGGGTCGTGTAGAAGTGATTTTGGCGACTTTTAATTTTTGGCAATTTTTGAAGGTATACCCCTTCACATTTTTTCGACTTGGGTTCGACCCATTTTGGACCAATAAAAATTTGTTAACCACTTCTTTCGACCAGGAATCGTCCTAGAATATGTTTATACATCACCCACCATCGATTTGGGTCGTGTAGAAGTGATTTTGGCGACTTTTAATTTTTGGCAATTTTTGAAGGTATACCCCTTCACATTTTTTCGACTTGGGTTCGACCCATTTTGGACCAATAAAAATTTTTTAACCACTTCTTTCGACCAGAAATCGTCCTAGAATATGTTTATACACCACCCACCATCGATTTGGGTCGTGTAGAAGTGATTTTGGCGACTTTTAATTTTTGGCAATTTTTGAAGGTATACCCCTTCACATTTTTTCGACTTGGGTTCGACCCATTTTTGACCAATAAAAATTTTTTAACCACTTCTTTCGACCAGAAATCGTCCTAGAATATGTTTATACATCACCCACCATCGATTTGGGTCGTGTAGAAGTGATTTTGGCGACTTTTAATTTTTGGCAATTTTTGAAGGTATACCCCTTCACATTTTTTCGACTTGGGTTCGACCCATTTTGGACCAATAAAAATTTTTTAACCACTTCTTTCGACCAGAAATCGTCCTAGAATATGTTTATACATCACCCACCATCGATTTGGGTCGTGTAGAAGTGATTTTGGCGACTTTTAATTTTTGGCAATTTTTGAAGGTATACCCCTTCACATTTTTTCGACTTGGGTTCGACCCATTTTTGACCAATAAAAATTTTTTAACCACTTCTTTCGACCAGAAATCGTCCTAGAATATGTTTATACACCACCCACCATCGATTTGGGTCGTGTAGAAGTGATTTTGGCGACTTTTAATTTTTGGCAATTTTTGAAGGTATACCCCTTCACATTTTTTCGACTTGGGTTCGACCCATTTTTGACCAATAAAAATTTGTTAACCACTTCTTTCGACCAGGAATCGTCCTAGAATATGTTTATACATCACCCACCATCGATTTGGGTCGTGTAGAAGTGATTTTGGCGACTTTTAATTTTTGGCAATTTTTGAAGGTATACCCCTTCACATTTTTTCGACTTGGGTTCGACCCATTTTGGACCAATAAAAATTTTTTAACCACTTCTTTCGACCAGAAATCGTCCTAGAATATGTTTATACACCACCCACCATCGATTTGGGTCGTGTAGAAGTGATTTTGGCGACTTTTAATTTTTGGCAATTTTTGAAGGTATACCCCTTCACATTTTTTCGACTTGGGTTCGCCCCATTCTTGACCAATAAAAATTTTTTAACCACTTCTTTCGACCAGGAATCGTCTTATTGGGAAAAGTATTTTCGACCCTCAAAGAGCATGGTTATGTTCTCCAATCAGAAACTTTGGAATATGTATGGAATATTTCCTGGAATATTTAGGGATCCATTAACACGAGGAGCTTAGAGTCCTTTTTATCTTCGATAACACAGTGCACGAATAATCTTAGCCAATTTAAAATTGAAATCGCTGCCAATAAAAAGTTCAAACTATTCCCGGTTTCTCTCACTATTTGTCCTCCACTTCGTTCTTCCCTCCACGTAAAACCCCGTGGAACACGGTGGGAAACAGTGCAAGACAAGGTCAGTTACTTTCCGGTGTATATTCACGTCCGGGGAAACAACGTTTGTCCCATCGGCGAATGGCGGTGGCGCATTTTCAATATGTATACACACACGTCCGCAGGTACCGCGTGCGTGCATAATCAGCATCACGGCCGGATAAATACGAATTAGCAAAATCGTATTTGTATATCGGCGCTTTTTACCGAGCGTTTTCGGCGTCCACAGGTAGACGATGCCGAGTTTCCCACGGGATATATATACATATATGATTTGGTACGGGGAGGTATACGAATAGAGAAGAACACTAAGTTCTTTTTTTTATTCCACCACTATTTTTTCCTGGTTCTCTTCTACCGTCAAACTCGTCGATCTTTTCCACCAACTGTCTCTGTTTCTCTTTATCACACTCGATTTCCCATCTTTCTCTCTTACTCTCGTATCATTCGTCCACCTTCGTATTCCACCCTCTCCTTCCCTCTTGCCAACGAATTTTCACGTGGTAGCGCGATATTAAAGTGCCGTTTCCGTGGGATATTTGCGAGTCGCGAAATGCAGGAAATAGCTACGCCGTGTGACTCTTTTTCTTTCGTAGTACTCCGGAGGGGGGTCTCTTTTTGCTCGTTTAACAGAGAAATAAAGAGTACGAAAGGAAGCAAGGAAAGGAACGAAATATACGTACAGTGAGACACAAGTGGTACAATAAACCAGGGTGAGTTTTGTTCCACGAATGTTTTACAAAATGTATGCAATTTATGGACTATCCGCGTGTTATGGATTACGTAATTGGCAAACCATGTTCGGTTTCAATCAAATCATTGTGAATTTCGATATTATCAGTGTATGTATGGATGTATGACCTAAAAAGGTGTGTTTGCAGAAGGTAGATACCGGTGGTTGTCGGATTCCATGTTGCGCGCTAGGTGTGAATAATTCACTGAATATGCTTTATAAAAGATATATATACATTTGGTAGACACAATGTTTCGTTGTACAAAACCACCTCGGTGCACATTATTATGTATAATGCGAAGGAAGTAATTTTTCAAACGAGGAACCGCACGGAGTTGTGACATCGATAGTGTATATTTCCCTGGTTGAATGTAAAGGGGGTAAGTAATGCTTGGGAAACTAGTCGAAGTAGGAGGCAAAGTAAAGAAGAAAGGGTACTAAACTACTGTTTTAAGTTTCGTATAACGATGCACTGTCCATATGGAAATTAATCCGCAGCGTTTAGACGCATAAAGTTTGCATCACCGATGAGCCGTTAATTAGCTTCCGTGTCACGGACGCAGTGGCATCAAATGGGATGAACATCGGATGCTATCCACCTTTCTCCCTCAAGTAACACGTTCACGAGTGTTAACACGGCAAACAGTACAACGTAATAAATGTTTGACACGAAACATGATCTATCTATATTTTATTTCCTTACAAAATCAGTATCCGACAACTGACTTTGGTTTCTTATAATATTCCAGAAACACTGATATTTCCTTCTTAATTAACGATGCTTTCATTACCTGCCCGTAATTACTTTGCCCAGACGATCGATGTTCCGTCATATAACACATCCGATTCAGGGAGGTAAACAAAAAGAACTGTTTACGTGTGTCGAAGGAAAAGCTTCGGTTTATAAAGCAACTTTCTATCGATGAATATCATAATAATTAGGGCACCGTGAAAATACCGCCGCTGACGGATTCGCAAATCGTCGATTGTCATTGACACAAACTAATCAATCTCGTGGTCAATTGCTTTGTATCTCTATACACGTATGTATTCAGTATTTCGAATTATTTGCCAGTTGTTCTTTGGAAATGGGACTTTTTTGTTTTTAATTTTCAGCTTTCATCCTCCGGGCTATGCAGAATCGAATCGAAACATTTGTTATTACACAGCGCTGCGATAATTTAGTTCAGCCGGGTTCGAGCTAGCTCGATACTTTTGCCGTTGAAATGCACCGAATGTTTGATAATTATTTGGTATTCGCCTGGCTGCCGAATAATTATACCTGCTTGTTCGTGGCATTTAATACACCAAGTTGTTATTTGATTTCACATCTCTACTTACTCACGCGTGTTTTATGAAATTTGTTTTACCGCATGCTACGTTTGTTATCCATTGCTTAAAAACTCCGTTCAAACAATCAATACGAAATATCATAGGAGAATGAAACTCTAATATTCCCTGTACGGAATACAGTAGACTCCCGTACAACGCGGTTAATATGTTACGCGCTATATGAACTCGCGTTATACGGGAGTCTACTGTATTTTGAACGATGCTTCGTAAGAATTCAATTAAGAAAGAATAAATATGCGATTATTCTGGATCGTAAATCTCGAAGGTTTTAATTATGATTCTTCTATTATTATTCCTCGACATACAAATAAGATGAAACTCTGAACGGCATAAAAATTGACTTCACTTATTTTTGATTTGTAAATTTCAAATCACCGACAACTGGAGTGATTGATAAATTCCGAAGTTCTTCACTCGTCAAGTTGTTGAAAATACCGTGCCTCATCCGAAAAAGAGTGGACGGTAAGCAGGAAGGAAATAGCACAGAGCGAAATATGAAACGGTGAGAACACAAGGAAATAATATCCTCGGTGAAACGAAAGGAAAGGAAGGAAAGTGGACAAGAAACGATAAGCGAGTTAAGACAACGGGAGAGAAAAAAAGAGAGAGAGAGAGAGAGAGAGAGAGAGAGAGAGAGAGAGAGATCCAACATACATATATACAGAAGTGTATATATAATAAAAGTTGAGAAAATACGGAGTGACAATGGATAGGATTTCTTACACAGAGAAATGCTACGACGGAAGAAATTGCCATCCGTGTTTACGAGAAACGAATAGAGAGGTAAGAGCAGACGCAGAAGATGAGGAGAACGATAATGAAGAATTAAAAAGAAAAAACGATAAACCAGGTAGAAGCATTTCTGTAGCGGAGGGGAGTTTTTTTTTAACGTCGTAAAGACCGTAGCTTCCCTTTAGTATTCCTCACCCTGGACCATCCCTGTTACCACCCCTTTCGGTCTATAGCCATTTAACCCCTGTATCAGTGCATCCTCCGTCTTTCCCTGGATTCTAGCGGGTTGGTCCGCACTGAACGTTCACTCCACATAAAGCTCCACACGCCAACGTGTGTATGTAGATTACGAGTTTTCTCATCAAAGGCAAATTATGCAGGTATGCCGATCTACCGATGAGCCCTCTACGCGCAACCGATGAAACGGTACTGCGATCGCAGTTACGATTTTCACGTTCACGATGAAATTTCAGGCTGAATAGCCGCGATGCTGCGAGGGAATAAGATGAGAATGTAGTTGTATGTTGGGGAGAGAATTGTTAGTGGTAGTGATAGTGATAGAAGGATGCATTGGTGAGATAGAGATAGAGATGATAGAGAAGTAGAGGAAGCCGAATGAACGGACGTTGCTTCGGGGGTTAAACAGTGTGGCGGAGTGGATAAGGAAGGGCGTCAGTAGATGAGGTCTGCCGTGGAGGGAATGGGTGCCGAGAGCTTCGTTAAATAATTAATCGATCCGTACCGCCTGACTACCAAGGATTCCTTCCTGTTCTCTCGCTTCGCACAAACGTTGCGTTTTCTGAGGTTTTCTCTGCCGTTAGAATGCCATGCTTGAAATAAGCTTCCACGTGGAGATGGAAAACGGGGAACTTCTACTCGCAAACGTGCGAGGCTTTTATACTACGGCGCCGACGAATGCGCTGCTGATTTCCGAGAAGACGATGGCCAACACGGAAATCACGGCGGACGATGAGTGATAACGATGGATGGACGCATTTCACCGACGATTCTGTATGCTCTGGAATTTTCAATGTTTCCTGTGAAACGTTCTTATTAGAAACAAATACAAAGAAGTTATAATTGGGACCTCGTGCTTCGAGATATGCCATCGGTAGATTTATTCTTTCATAATGAATAATAACGATGACTGATAAATGCTGAATATACTTGAGTTCATTATTCGATGCGTTATCATTTCCAATTTATAGAAATTCATAATGAAGATTGAACTTAAACTTTCATCATTCGAATCAGTCGCTTCAGTTTCTTTATACGTAGAATAATTAAATTCGGAGAAATCAAGTTTGATTCTGTATGGTGAAACCCGAATAAGAAATCACTGTGGATTTATAGAAAGACTTAAGCGAAGCACAAGAAATGATGATCGATTTATGATACAGCATAATTAACACACGATTAAATTCCTACCGTTTCGTCCACGATTTATCACAACTACGTCGTATTATTCCGGCATCCAACATTAATAAATTCCAAATCCGCGGCTATTAATCTTACCAAACTACATGGTCAGTCCCATAGTATAACCGAAACGTATTAACACTGTATACGAATGTGTCGTGAATAACACAGTAGGCACGTGCCACGGTCTCCGCCAGTACTCATTATATGTGGCAAGTTATTACAATATTTTAATTTTTAATAACAACGCTATATTACGTCCGGCGCGATTAATTCTCTAGTGCAACCCTCGAGTTTATATCCCGTGGAGGATGTAAAACGTGTTTTAGCACGGAAACGGTGGACTGATAAAAAAAAGTAGGAATCAGACCATGTATTTTATTTATAGTCGCGTCTATGGATTTATTTTTAGGACTACAAACTTCCACAAGAAATAATATATCTCGTACATATATCTGTAACTAATATTTATGCATACAGTAATAAATATGTCATGTGACATTTAAATAATATACAAGATCTATGGAAGACCTAAATATACCTAACCCAGTTACACCTACACCTAATACTATTTTGTCTCGAACGCTTTAAATTATAAACCAAGCTTTACTTATATTATTATAAAGATTGGACATTTATTTATTTCAGATTGTTCTTGTACAATTTAAAGGTTTATTTATTATTATATGATTTATTTTGCGAAATGTTTTCTTTAAGTTTTTACCTTACCGGTCCGCGAACGAAAAAGGTTGGAAACATTCATTTCATTTGATTTTTTCGCTGTAAAAATAATTATAAAAGTACGCGCAATAATTGTCACCATTCTCGGCGCGTTCAAGTAATAATTGCGTGACTATTTTCACGTAATGTACCTTCGTAGGAATCGCGTTTAACTAGATTTACGTTATACGATTTCCTTTTGGAATTGAAAAAATTGGTCTGCAGAGGGTAAACCGTATTCGATACTCGCGATTTCGTACACGATTACAGATTTCCAGTGTACACAGAAAATCACGAAGGTAACCCTAACAATTTCGTATTTCTGAATATTTCATTAGACCGGCAATCATGGCTGTGCCCGATCGAGGAAATGTTTAACTATAACTGCATACAAAGCGGTTGAAATTAATTAGCTTCAGGACTTCCATGGTGGTTAGTGCCGATAAAGTATCAAGCTACGTATACGCATAAAATCTAACCGGTCATGCGGTTCACGATTTTCTCACGAATAATACAGTAGCTTCGACCCTCCGTTTCGATCCTACACTTCGACGTAACCACCAAAACTTTTCGGACTTCTCGCAACCGGTATGTATATCGTTCGAAACTTTCCGGCGCCACGCCGTGAATGGACTAACTTTCCTGTCCAACTGAGACTAGGTCAAGTCTACGAAGCCTTGAGTTTCCTTCATTAGATCGGAAATATGACAGTGATGTAAATCCCTGTAACCAACCAGTACCAACTAACAGAACTAGGATAACTAATATGACATAACGAAGATCGACATTTTTTCCTACACCATTCGGATTCTTAATTAATTAAACCTTTGGATTCAGAGGCGATTGTCAGCAGCTCAGTTTATTCCGATAATTAATCATCTATGCGAACTTCAGCAAAGTATTAGACTCGGCAGAAAGTTGGTTGAATTTGCATCAAAATAGCAAAGTAGCAAGAAAATGGGAGAAAATGATAGAAATATGAGGCACACCACTTGGACGAAACGAGTGTGTGGATAATCTAAGGGAGTGGATGTTGATAACTTAAGAATTAGATAAACGAGGTTCGATCAATCTTTGAAAGAGCAATGATCGTCTTTTTTTCAGACGGTGTGCGGGACAGTAGAGGAGGTGGTGGTAATAGTAAGGTGACGAAGAGAGCGAAACCCCTCGACCCGGAAGAAGACGATTACTACTACGAGGACGTGGATCCTGTGGATGAGCGAAACAATCCGACGAACGAGGCACCAGGCGTGCCACCCGGATTCCTCAGTCCTTCCGTCAGGGAGTATCTCGATCTCGGTAAATCGATACCCGGTAAGTAAACAAGATCATCTCGCGGGAAGTTACCCCTTTGAGAATAGTGCTCAATGCTTGCTCAATGTTGCCGCTGCCTCTTCATTCTTTTACTCGTACTACTCGCCGCTGTAGCTTTCCGTAGCTCCTAGGAATTCCTATCCCCTACCCCTTAAACCTCCACCCTCCTTCGTCCATACCACCCTTAACGTTTTGAACTCTCCTTCTATTTTATTTCCTCCGTTCATTCTTGCACCGTTTTACCCAACTCTGCCTCCTTATTCTCGCCCGAGTCGTTCCTTTCGAAGCGTCACTCTTTTGAAATCGAGTGGACACGCCACGTGAAAGCAGACCGATCGCGTTCAAAGCGAGAAACAAATAAAAACTGAAGAAGAGAACTTTACAGACGATGAGTCCAGGATGGTAGAACTGAGAACTGGGAGATGAGTAGTGGGGGAGGGTAGATTAAACGGGAAACAGTGGGGGAAAAAAAATAATGCATAGGAACAGTGTATTGGGTTAAACTGTATTCAACGATGCATTTCTTTCTGTCTTGATATAAATAACGTGTATGATAAGCAGGAGTTAAAGAAAATCTGAAGAAAGCCAAGGAAATTGGTCGGTTTAAAGAGGGATTGTATTTCAATTCGTTTTTTGTCTCTCAACTGCACGGTGGAATATCAGCAAGATTGCGGGCTTTTGCCGTGAAGCGTTTGACGAGATCCTCGGTCTAAATGCGCTTTATGCGATTGTAAAGCACCGGAATGAAAGCTAAGAAGCAGATATAAGTTATTGCTCGCTACGAAGAATATTAACTACATATCTCTTTGTTTCTGCTTAACACTGATACTATTCATCCTCTCCATCGTTGGGAATTAACTACCGATTAAAGATGTATATCGGCGTGGTATCGTATCGTGAGTATCGATGCAGAGTTAATAAAACTTGACGAAATCCCGATGCAAGTATCGATGGTACAAAATGGATGGCAGGTTTTAATCGGTCAAGTATAATGTATTTGTATATTATTAACGTAAAATCGTGTCGCATTAAATACGGCTTACGGTGCTCTGGCTTTAATAATCTTCATTGAAGGTTTTTCACTGACCTGCCGTAACACCAAGTTCCCCTTCGATTTTTCCTTTCGCCCTTTGTCGTGCGGAGGGCGAACCACATCCCTCGTTCGATCGATCGTAAAATATTCGCAGCCAGTACGTTCGAAGGGAACATTCTTATAATGCAGTTTGCACATTGCGCAATGAAGGGTTGGCACAGACCCCTTATGCGTAACAGACGATAGTAAATGCTGGTGGAACAGATTTATGTGAGTACACGTGTAACGAGCCATCGTAAAATTTCCGCGCTATATTAAACATTATATAAAGTATAAGCTGCGAGATGCTATACGAGTCGAAGCCATCATTCTACTTTACCTGGAAAATATAACAACGTAGATTTTATGTAAAGGTAGAATGCACCATGTCAACCTGGAACCCTGCAACGAACAAGTACCAGGTACCAGGTAACCCTGGTATTACGCGGCACTTGTACAACACGTTTCCGATATAACGCGATGCACAACTTGTGGCGATCCTAATATAAGTAGCAGTATAAGTACTGATGGAATAACTGGATTTCAGTAACTCCGCATAAAAAGCGCATAGAACCCATTCGATAGTATCGATAACGATATGATGCATAGGTTTCTTGCCGCTAGAAGTGTTACAGCCTGACAAGGGTGTGACATTGTGCCAGCATCTAGGAAGCTATGAACTGGTGGGGACGTTGATGGGGAAACAGGAAGACGAAGATAGACTTGGTTGAATAGATACGCTGACAATGAGAAGTACATAGAGAAGGAAGAGGAATAGAGACAAGGTTCCGTGTGAAAAAAGCGCGTAGATAAATGGCAGAGTGATAGAGTGAGAACGATGTAGCCAGAGAAAAGGGGTTGCGTTGAATCAATATGGCACAGCGTAAACTTATCTCATTGACTTAACGGTTCTCTCAAACTCTCGAAGGGTCGCACGGAGCCGACCTATCCCCACGTTTTGTCCCCTTCTTTCCTGTACCCTCGACGGAATCCCTCTCGCGATATCGGCGCGGCACTCTCGGATAGGATAATGAAATACTCGAGCCCCGGACGACCTGTGCACCACCATAGCGCAGTGCCACGGAGGCCACCAAATGCGGTAGATCCTGCAGGAGCATTCTGGGGGTCGCAAGACGAGAAGACGAGAAGAACAGAAGGGAGTGGGGAATAGGTAGCGGGGAAAGGTTGAATATGGGTCCATGCGCGTCTGTCTCATTCTAAACTTCGGAAAGTGAGGCTGCCTCCAGCTCTTCAGCTAAATCAGCTTCTCCTCTTTCAACCTGCTCTTTCCATCCTCTTCGAAATCCCTTCGTATTCTTTCCATCCTTCCTTAACCATTTACTACCTGTCTCGTTCGAAACCATGTGCCTCTCTTTTCACGCGTTTTATGACGCACGAATGTCTGGGAGAAAGACAGCCCCAAGGAAAAGGGACGGTGGAAGAGAAGAGGGAAACGTATGAGAGAGAAATGTGCTGTCGTGGGGTGTAAAAGCAGGAAGAGGTAAACGGGTGAGGGAAGGATGACACGATGGGAAGGATAGGAAATAGAGAGAGAGTTGAAGTAGCAAACCCCGTCCCGTTCGGTTGGCTGACTTTATGACGATGGCTGGTACGGTGGAACATAAAAGACAGAGGGAAGGTGAGTGAATCGAAGAAGCATGACGGAAGGTAGAATGATAGAAAGGGAGAAAGAGAAAGAAAGTGGTGAGGGGGAACACACAGCAATGCAGTTCCCGGGCCTTCGTCCTTCATTTGGCAAATAGGAAAATAGGTTTCCTCTTGCTAGACAAAATGATTGCACATCGCGCGGAGGACTGTGCTCTACTAACTATTCTCACTTTTTTAGTATTTTTAACCTCGACCCATCATTTTCACAGCCATATTTTACTCGGAGTATATTCCCTACCTTTTCCACATCCACCCTGACGAATTTTCGGGGAAGAAGAGGTTCGCGCGAACAAAAAATCGTATGATAAAAAGATCCTTGGCAAATATTAATGTAAATCAGTTATCATCGTACGTTGTCTTTTTACGTTTTCATCGTTTCTATAAGAACTGATAAACGGTGTTATATCTTGGAGGTAATATATTTCGGGGGCTTTGAGTCGTCGGAGAACATACCGACAAAGGATTCTTCATAAAGATGAATTTGAAAAAGGCAATTGCAATTTCTATGAAATATTATATGCATATACTTTAAATACAGATCATAAAATCTTACAAAGTACAGATCCTCTTACATTATACATCAGAACTTAAAATTTGCTATTCAAATAAGAAGACTTTACATAAAACGTTCGGGCAGTCTTATCTTTACCAAAAACTCGATGGAAAAAGGCTTTTAATAAGCGTTGACCTTCTTCGTAACTTTCTTTGCCAATTTTACAAAACCAACCACGGCGAGTCTTGATATAGTAGTTCAAGAGCGTTTCGCAGTCTCAGCAGTTTTTCTTGCGTTTTCTTTAGAAATTCGCACTTTGGCTGCGAACCAAAAATGCCTTAACAGTAGGACACTATCCTTTGCTACGTCACCGTTTCAGAAAACCGACTTCCCCTTCTGCATTTCAAGAAACAGTACTTTCCTTTCTACTGCTGGCATAAAGGGAAAACTTTGAATTCAAGATCTCGTATATTAATAAAAATACCAAACGGATCAGTAGTTTTCACAGTCTCGTTCCAACTTTTACGAATTTCTATGAATGTAAGACAAATCTCGAAAGTCCGTAATGCTTCGGAGATCAAAACTATAGCTGTTTCGATTTACTACAGAATATAAAACCACCGAGTATCGATAAAAATATTCACGGAATTATATGAACTGAGCAGTGATTGGTACGTAAGAATAAATAATTACTGTCTCCCCTGATTCCTGGAATCAGATGCAAGTTTGTTTTACAGTTAATCTCGAAGTTTATTCATAAATTCATACATCTTTGCATTCTCACGAATCAACACTCGTAGCAACCGAACAGAATGAAATAATTAGAACGATCGTCGACGTGGCTTGATTCGAAACCGGTTGAGAAAAGGACTGAAAATCTGGAAAACCCGAAGCACCTTTCAGCGGTGTCGACGGCAAATTCACCCGAAGTTATAATTACGTAGTCGGTGTCGTAGCAACCGTATAAGAGAGGTAGATCCAAAGACAAAGAGGCAGGGACAAAGACAGAAGAATATTATTGAAGGATAGAGAAAAACAGAAACACATAGAATGTGGATAGAAGAGTAAAGGCATGAAATTCATCTGGAATTGGATGTGTTAAAGAGGTGTATGTTGAACGTTCACACCATACGTACACAGGGAATCTCTTCCGCTGACAAAATACAAGTTGGACTGGGCGATGGAAAGTGCAAATTTCGCATGGATGTCGTTGCAATACGAGTTTGCGACCACGTCGGATACTGCATGTTTCGTCTCTATAGACCTTCCTCAGGCTTCACCTTCTCTTCAATATCCTACGCATTTTCCATCCTTCAATCTCTCCTTCTTCCTTTATCCTACTACTAGTCGATACTCTCTATCTCCCTCTCTCACTTCCTCTTTCTCTTTGTTACCAACGAACCGTATTCTTGCTCGGTCAGATCCACGCGATGTGCCACGTGAAACTATGCTGTCGGCGAATGAGATTCGAATAGTTACGGAGGTGGAACGTAGAGGCAGGTAACAGAGAGTAAGACAAGGTGTGAGAGGGTTGTTAGAGGGTTGCGGGAGGGTGGTAAAGGGAAGCCAGGGTGTCCTACCAATGCAAAGTTGTTTAGACAGGCGACACCAGGAGTGGGACAAAAGCTCGCATGGTTGGTTATAATTCGCTAAGAAGCTTTCCCATCGGAAAGCGAGTTCACGCGTTATATATCCCTACGATGTTTCTATCGCACGGAAATACTATCGCCGGGAATTTTTGATGTTCTTAGCGCAGACAACCGTAACATGATTTCCTCCCCTGTTAAGACGATCCCGTTTGCTGAAAGTTTGTAATTAAACACTCGCATTCGGAAACGAAGATGAAATACTCGGCCTTCGAAGTTTAATGCTACCACCCTCGAAAGACGGCGGAATTCATGATATTACACGACGTTATAAGTTCGCGAGACTCTTTGATGTTATACTCGTTAACGCCGATCGCTGTAACGAGAAATGATATTAGGGAGCGGGTTACAGATGAGACATTTTCACGCGTCCATCTCACATGCGGGGGAAACTGTAATTGGTCCAATTCTACGAATGAAGCATTCGATACTTGTACGAACTAAAGAGGAGAGGGACGCGTCGCCATTTTCACTCGTCGTGAATGGTAAAGATAAGAAATAATTCAAAGTAGACATTTACAAAGAAAGATGCTTGTTTACATTGGCACTCGGAGTTAAGTATTTGGAAACTCGTGAAAGAAATCAGTCGAATCGGAACTTGAAAGGAGATGAAGAAGAAAGTGACGTCTAAGAGTTCCTAGTAAAATGTTTGTTGCAAACCTTTCGTTTGTTATTTTGCCTCATTAATTCGAGACTGAAGATGCTTGAAGCAATTTATTTTGCGACGCTAAATATACTCATTATATTTCCGCGTGATATTTTGCGGAGATGCCGACGTACATCCCAACTTAATTTCTGTCAAGTACTCATGCCTGGTTTCCCACGTGGTCTACTTCGCAATGCTTCCCCACATTAAACACCCCACCACATATTTCGTTAAAATATACCTTCCTTCAACTATTTTCGAGACATGCCAATATTACTAAAACTCGAATCAAATATATCGCTAATATTCGCAAAATTAGCAATATTTGTAACGTTACGATAACGATATAAGATAACCCAATGCATCGTAGAGCGTTTAAACAGTGCGATTCTTAGACGTTACATAGACGTCCCGAACGCCTATCGCAAGGTATCGTATAACACGGATTTCAACCCGGTACCCAACGTGTTAAATTCACCACCTTCGTAACAGTCCAATCTCCTGACAGAAGTAATAACAATAAACACACTCACAATAATCCTCGAAGTAAGCCCAATCTCATGAGGCACTCCAACGACGTTCAAGTAGAATTATCCTTCTTTGGACGAGAAAACACTCTCGAAAAGGCTCGGCGCCTCGTATTTACGCACAACTCGTAAATCCCGCGATGCTAAAGCATAACTCCCTCCAACATCCGGCCTGATTAACTCTTTGCAAGGTGAGAGACATGTAATTACCTGACGACTTATCTGAGATAACGCGATCGTTAATTCAAAGTTCTATGACGAAGCTTGGAGGTAATCTCACACTTCCAGCATACTTCAGCTTGTTAGTTTATTCCTATCTTTGGTTTCTGCATCTATCTTTTCCACAAACGTTTCGATTTTATGCGTCTCTCACTCTCTCTCTCCCTCTCTCTGTGTGTTCCTCCGCATCTACGTGTGTTATAATCAATGCATATGTGGTTGTAGAAACTTAAGTATGGGATGCTTTGTGCACTTGGCAGGCGAAGGCGTACGTCGATACTTGGCGGGATAGTTGCTTTGTAGAGGTAATACAGGTGTCAGGTGAACCGAGCACGTAGGGTGCATCTCGTCCTTGGGCATTTGCACCGATTAATCGGTGGATGTATCTAAACCGTGGTGTACGGGACATCGGTGATTTACTCGTGAGTGTATTCGTTCACGAAAATCACAGAGGCGGAAGCGGATCGCTTTGGTTAAAGGGACGGCGACGACACGTTTGTCTTGAACTGCTCTACTCGAAACTGTTCTCCGCCGTGTTACGTCGACTAATGAGATTTGTAACTGGAACCTGGTTTTCGTATGTTTCTCTTGAAACTCATCCGATTTTTATTGATATTTTACTATCATTTCATTAATATCGCAAACTCAATCATTTTGGTCGATGAACGAAAATATATTTTCTCCATTCCTGACTCGAAATAAGAGAAATAGCTGACGATATGTTAGTACACTAATTTCCGTTTTTAATTAAATATTTTTTACACGAATTCTGTATAAAAATTTCATCAAAGTTGAAGTAAAATTCTATTCATTTAGCAAATAATAAAATGGTGATTCTAAAGTTTCAAATTTAAATTTGTAGAATTCGAAATAAATATACATTTCATATATTCAATCAAATCATTACTCCCACTCATAGTTTGTTCCATTCAGACTTAATGACGACTTTTATTCGTATAATATATAAATGAGTAGCAGTTAACTGGTTTTATTTATATACCGTAGACTGAAATCTTATAAATTATTTACCGAAAACATCTTCTGAACATGAAAGACTTGTCGAGGACGTTAACTTATTTTGATGCTTTACATATGGACTGGATCACCTTCGTAAAGTTCCTTCGTCGGCAAAAATTCTTATGACGAACCTTGGACATAAATCGGCTAGAGATATCTTTAAAAATATTATCATTTACTTGTTAAAATCATACATATAATACGGTTTAATATATGATCCAATATTAAAAATTCCTTGTAAATTAATTCGATTGCAGAAAGTGATCCTGTTCCAGTGTCTAACCTAAACTGATTTGATAATTCTGTATCAAATAATAGCGGAGAACGTTGGCTTAATTACCTGACTTGTTTTACAAGTACATCATTTTCGATCCAATATTAGAAATTTAGTGTTAAACCTAAACAAATTTGAATATTCTGTATAAAATTTCCGACTTCACAAGTAAATCATTTCCGATTGAATATTAGAAATTCCTAGGAAATTAGGTGTTTTACACGATTGTAGAAAATGATCCTGTTGCTTTTCAGGTCGAGCCGGCACGGACTATCCTGTGTTGGGCAAAGTGCCGTACACAAACTTCTATTGCGATGATCAGCCGTATCCCGGATTCTTCGCCGACGTGGAGACGAGATGCCAAGCTTGGCATTATTGCGACATAGACGGCCGACAGGCAACATTTTTGTGTCCAAACGGTACACAATTTAGCCAAGCTGTTTTCGTCTGTGACTGGTGGTTCAACGTGAGATGCGAACTCAGTCCTAAACTCTATGCCATCAACAGTCGACTTTATGGTAGACCCACCGAGAGTCCAACGAGACCTCATCGCGTGATCACCAAGGAACTTCTCGAGAATATCTTTGTAAGACGGAAATGAAGGCCATCGACTTCGAAGCGGAGGAATTCAACAGCCACCGGGACTACCTCCTTCGGTAAACGTCGTCGAAATGAAGTATTATTATCGTGCAAGGAGAAGGACAAGTGTATCCAAGATGAACGGAAGGAGAAGCAATAATGACAAAGTATACCCGCGTTTCCTATTCTTCTACATATTAACCGCTTAAAGCACGTCTCTTTCGGAAAATGTCTCCCAGTTAGTCTAAGGGGTCCTGGTAGTTTTGGTCAGCCAGGTTTCTTAGAAGATCTATACTTTCCAATCAAAATATTTGTATTTCCGCTGAACATTTTCACGATGGTTAGGCGTGGACCAGTATGCCACGCCACGTAGATTAAGCGGTTAATACAATAGAAAACATCTTGTTGGAGATGAACCAAAACAAAGAAACTGGTAGGAATAATTATTTGGAAGAAGAGCATACAACCGATAGAGGATAACTGGACCACAGTTAGGACCAATGTTAAAGTATCAGAAGTCAGTGAAATTCTGTAATGAGAACAGCTATGCTGGAGTCATTGATTAATCTGAAGTCGATGCGAAAGGTAATATTACCGCTTTACAGGAAATATTATCATTCTATTGGAATTAATCATGGAGAACTCATCGAAAGATCAGTCAATATAATAGGTAGAGCAGTCAATGAATACTGGAGAAAAGAAAGGGAATATCTTTGCCGAAGGCACGTCGGAATATCTCCTACATCTGGAAGTGAAGAATGAGAAAAAGAGTGCTCGTTCAATGAGCACCGATGCACTGGTAAAAGAGGAGCCCCAGAGGTGGAAGAAGACTTCCGTCTACAATCCACTCTCTCCCTCTCTCTCCCTCTCTCTCCTCTCTTTCTCTCGTTTTCTCCTTCTTTCTTAAGCTTTGGGTAGCTTCACGATGGAAAGTGGCCTGTACCCCCGGTGTGGTTCTTAATCGTTGATGAGATCGAGTTCAGGATGAGAAAGAAGCTTAGCTTCTTCTTTCTTCTATCTCATTCCCGTCGTACGTCCAAAGGATTTTCCTGTTTCCTCGTCGGAAAATAAAGAGCCACAGTAGTCGATCTTTACGGCGGAAGTATGAGAGCTGCCATCCAGGTAATACGTGCCGGAAGCACATCTGTGCGAGAATCAACGAAGCGTTCTCATCGATCGCCGTATTCAGACACAACGGGACCTATACTACTCGTAAACATACAGAAGTATGATAATACTTCGAGCGATACACCAACGACTTATAGAAATTCGTATGAAACTGAATGTTCCTCATCAAATCGTCATCTCGCAAGAAAGGTTTACGCGTATTATATTCGTCAAATATTTCTATGCTTGCTTTGGAATTTATACGAGATTCTAGGAATCTTACTTCTTACTACTTACTTAGTCTTTAATACTAGAAAAATGTATAAGACTCAATTTTTTGAGTTTCTGCGACTACGATATTTTACGAATATGATCTGTGAACGGGTTAATTTGAAGCGAAACCTTTAAGGACTGGAAGAACGATAAAAACATTTAGCGTCTAATCTTGATGTTTGTAATTAGTACGGTCTTCTATCCGGATAGTACTCAATATGCTGCTCTCCATATTCATGCACGTGTGATGCATTTATACGCTTATATTTCAGTCTCATTTGCGATAATCGGGCACGATTGCTTTAACAGTCCATATCGTTTGTGATGCTCAGTGTGCGGTGTATATTCAGGTATTTGATCAGCTTATGTCTTACAATCGTGTAGGTATTGCGTAATTGCACCATGTTAGCCTGAAGGCCTGACGCTTGAGTGGTACGAACCAATTGATGATCGGTCATACGTGGAACGATTGTGATTACACGTACAACGATCGTGATAATACGTGCAATAATGGAAATGGGAAATTGCTGTGCCATGGGAACAATTTCAAACGTTCAGCAGGATGCGTTAAAAATTACTCCTCTTTGCATCAGGAAACACAGAGAAAACTCGAGCCAGTAGTAAGAGAGCGAGTATGCAAATTCAATTGAGAACACGTTCAACCACCATTAACCTTTCAGGACCTTTTTTTTATTTCCCACGCCTACTTGTCAACGAATCGTGTTATCGAGAAACACTACGATCGTGTGCGGTGACTAATCATTTCTAATGCCGATTCAAATACAGGTAACCCTTGCATTACCCGGTACTTATATTAAACAATGCGACTTCGATGTAATGCGGTTCGTGAATTGTGGTGATCTTCGTATAAGGCGGCGCTTATACAATGCGACTTCGATATAACGCGGTTCACAAATGGTGTAATTACAAATATCTAGTAAACCGAAATCGATGTATTACATCACTCATTCATTGTAATTATGAAGTTAATACGAACATGAAGGGCATTAATTGTTTACGCAAAACTGCTGAGAAATTCTGCAATTGACCATAACATTTCGCGGAACACCAATCGTTTTCGTTTAACGAAACCCCTGCGCATTATTAACCGGCCGAAAATTGTAAAGGGGCACGAACATTTAATTAAAAAGAAAACATTTGTAACAGGAACTAGTTGCAATAAATGATGACGAAGCACTCAAACAGCTCGTTAAACGAAAAAACATTCCCTACTCGATGAATAAAAATCAGCAGGAGTCTCTTTCCTAACTCATTAAAATCTTGTACGCACACGAAAAATGAAATAAAAAAATGGAATGTCATACTAAAATGATCCGCAGACTGTATAATCCTTCATTAACGGAAAACCGCTCGACCCTGTTGCATTACAATCAATTGGACTTTTTTTATTTTTCGATTTGTCCGGATTCACCGGAACCCGGAGGGCCGAGATACGGAGTGATTGAAAAACATTTGTTTTGCACCTCGCGGCATTGACTGGCATGAAAGTCGATGTTTTTCAAGAATCGATATCCGCTAATACAATTGTGCATGCATGACGCCCGAACGAAATACGACAACAGCAGTTTTGCCGGCAATTAGTAATAGCGTGTCGCTCGATCGCGATATATTCTCTTGTACGCCATGTCGCTCGAAAGTGATCGTCACGCAACCAATTTCTCCTCTCGACGACATAACAAAAACACCCACCCTCGATCCCGGATGCGATTTCGCGTGTTACTCGTAAACCACGTGCGAAGGTTAGCGCCGCGTGCCTTTTACGGGAACCTTGCCATTCACCACTTTTGACGAGGGAACACAAAAAAAGACCTCGTTCAGAACCATCGATGGAAAGGAATAAGGATGATGCCTCTACCTCCAGGATCATTGCATGGAATAATCTTCAAGGATATAATAACAGATTAAGTTGCGCCGATCAGTTGATCGATGATTCGCGGATGAACGAATGAAGCGAGTTTGAATGACGAGTTATTAACACATTCGAACCGGATGGGATACTTTCGGACACGTTAGCAGAACCTAGATAACTCAAATGTGTGTCTTTAGATACGTTGCACGTCGGGTCTCAAAACGTTTGAGTATGTTTTGACTAAGTTATATGTTGTTGTTTATAGTATTCCGAAAATGGAGTTGCCTTACTTTCATAATAAAACATTTCAAACTTCTAAGACTTGAAAGTCTTTGAATTATTAATTCCAAAATTGATTACAACGATGTGTAAAGCGTGCGATTGGTTAATCGAGGAATATATACTTTGTAAATGCGTAAGTGAAAGGTGTACCTGATAAGAAACTAATTCTTGTAGCGAAACTTTTTACCGTTGAATGTTTCGTGTCTGACGGTTAACGTCCAGTTCCACTAATCGAATGTTGCGAATGAGTGAACGACGGAAAGAAAAGTATGCGTGATGAAGGTTCATTTTTACTGGAATATTTTATTTACCGTGTGTCTTATTGCTTGATGATTATGTATCGCGAATTAATATGATTCCGAATTATGATATTAATCTGCTAAAAGTTATTTCTTGTACATAATATAAATAGATCATAGACGAAGTTAGCCATTTATTACAGACTGTCGTGTAGCATGGTAAAAAAAGACTACGATGGAATATGTGAACGTACCTCTGTCCTCGTAATAAAGCTTATATTCAATCTCAATTTTAATTACGTCAATAATGTATACCAATCAATTTAATTGTTATCAACAGACAGCACTTTTACTTAAGTAGCGCTTGTAATTTGTCATACGAAATAAAACTTCCAATCTTTCTAAAGAAATGTAATTTAACATGGGAACTATCGAAGGAAATAAAATGACGGAGCTACGGTACTCTATGAAATATTCAAATTTATAATGTTTCATTTTCTAAGGTATTTCGCGATTTGTATGATCATTTGACAATTTGCTAATTGCACGACAAACATGTGCACACAAATGACATCGATAAGAACGTAGTATATATAAATGTTTAAATATAGCTAATATCGTCGACAGTTCTAGCGTTAAACTAATGTTGTTATTACCGAATAATGTTTAATAAGTAATACTGTGCAGAATTCGTCGGAGGTGGGATTTTATGACAAGTTAAAGTAAAGTTAATTCGAAAAGTTTTCGGCGGAATGTATCTTTAATGAGAGATGCCGCCCTTTTACCGACCATTTACTAATGAAGAACAGCTAATGAAGAAAATTGCTGAATAATTAAAGCTTACTCTCTTGGCGTAAATCGTGTGATTTCAGTCCGTCGTAGTTTGAAAACTATTGTCCATTTAAGCTTCAAGATTTCGAGATTTCGAGATTCTCATTATAGCAGTCTCACTGTATATCTATTTTCTATTTGCGTGAAGGAACGATTAAATATTTCATTCCCTTTGATCGTTTTCAAGAAAGAATACAAAGATGTCAGTATCCTCGAAACGAAAGAAATGCTTTGAATAGAAGCCCAACAAAATTAATGAGAAAATAGACGAGAAGTATAAAATATATATTGAGTTGAGTAATAAATAAGTGCCATTTTTTAAAGTAAAGTTTGTTCGTCAATAAAATGAACTATCAGTTGTTTGGGATTTGATATATTTGGATTGTATTATATACGTGACGCATATAATTCGGTCCATTAATTAACTCGAATCCTCCAGGCATAATTTCTATGCAATTAAATGTGTAAATATAACCGAGTATAAGTTCGGTAGTTTCAGTGTTAATAATATCTGGCAGTTTTTAGTCAACTTGACGATTCTCCTTAGGTAAAAATCGGGGGGTTTTGAATAAAAACATTCGTGGACGAACGGAACTTATTTATGACTCAACCCAATAATCCAATGAAGCATGTGATACAATTAGTTTTAAAACTCTTTCCAACTGACAATGAGTACTGTAATTATATTCGTTCGTGCCGATAATTCTGATCAGTTTTACGCTCGTCGTATTGAAAAATCGCGTTGCCGTAACGGCGAACTGAAGAAACGTAAAACCTCGTTAAATACGTCGTTTTCGCGTAGGTTTGGAATCCACGAAAAAAAGAAATTCGATATACGAAATCAATCATTGTAGGAGGCTACGTACTTCGATTAGTTTCGCGCAATCTGGATATCCGAAACTCCGAAATTCCAAATAAAATCGTAAAATCCTATCCGTGCGTAGAGGTTGGGCAAGGTCTCGTTATTTTTCCATTATTTCACTATTAGCTTAATACCGGACGCCGTTTTCGTTTTTTTAACCAATTAAATGGCGCCGAAGTATCATACATATTGAAATCACGTTTAAATAATTCCACGGACAAAATACAAAAATCATTGGACCAAACAATTGCGATCAATCCCGTGGCAGTGATTATAGAAATAATTATGTCATTCAAGATTAAATTACAATAACGCCAGGTAAACTAATGGCATTGGCGGACCATCGTTCAAGGATCATAAACAACGATGGGACTAATCTAATAGAATAATATTTAATATGAACAAATAAGTGGTGTTCCATAAAGTATGTGAAAAATAATTGATTACTCCCGATACTCCTATAATTGATTTTATTCACGAATAAATTTTATTTGATAAAACGGAACTTATCTATGCCTGATGCCGATACTTTGAACCACAAGTAATTTAGATTTATTTCAATATCAGAGTCGCCTATAGATCGGTCAGAAGTAGCTCCCAGGTGTGCACTGTGCACTGATTGGCTTACCAGGGCATCCTTATCTCGTGTACGTACGTATTATACATACGGATACGTAGAATCGTTTATCCGAAACGATCATAAACTTGGTCGGTTAGGGAAGGCGTGGAGGGTGGAGGGTGGAGGTATGCGAAGAATGATCGTCGAGGGCGGTGGATTTCGAACAAAACGGGTTGGAGAAGGAAGAGAGGAACACTTACGAGAGGATTGGCCTAAGAATCCATCAACGAAACTGGTAATCAGCCGGAGTTCGCACGAACCACTTTCAAGGACCCAATCTCGTCTGGCATTTTTACCTCTTCTTTCATTCCTTTGCTCTCCTTCCGCGTTTACTTCCGTTTCTGTTTTATTCGGCTCCCCGCGAGTACGAGTCACGTCACATTGAAATAATAACAAACTTTAATCCGTCCGGTCTGTCCTTACTTAAGAGTGTCAGGACAATTCTCTCACGCGACGAAATTAAGAGTAATTATTGGATTCTAATAGTTTATGCAGCAGACTTCAAAGCCTTAGATGGCTACTTCAAACTTTTTGCTAATTCATTAACACCTCTGCGTCGGGGTGTTTTCTGTCGAATGTTCGCGGAATTTTGGTGAATAAAGTTACGTTGACAAAAAAGATGCAATAAAAGCCAATATATAAATTAATGCATTCAAGTGTAACGTATCTAAAGTAAAATCACGATGTTAATAACCATTTAGGTTTATATTCAAACGAGACATTCGGTCGTAAAACACTTCTTTTCTTAAATTACATCTTATATCTTAAAAAGAAATATATTACGAGGAGCAGCTAGTAAAACTTACATTTTCCAGTAAACTCTGAATGCTTGTGTAAAAGTCATATGTTATATTAACAAAGAATATATATCGAGTATTGAACTCAAAACTTTACAATCGATTACCCGAAAGTTTCCTTTTTCTTAATTACCATGTTTTACGAATGTCTCAAATATCATTGCAATGATCCATTATCAGTATCTTACAAGTTATCAGTGTCTGAAAGTAATGATAGTAACACGTACGTGTTGGCATCGAAGGAGTTTCATAGAGAAAAAGTTGCTCGTATATTTCACGGGTATAAAGTCTGAAATTCGGAAAATTGGCACCGCCAAAAAAAATGTGAGTTGGGGGGAATCTTCCCGGGTAGGATGTAGCCCGACATTGCGCGCCTTTAATTGCAGGACTCGCGGCACTTTTAAAGCCAGGATGCAAATGGGTCATAAAACTCGGTACTGCGCTGGCTCGCTCATTTACGAGCGTAGAAAGTTTTTAGGTTCTCCAAGGTGTACGGCAAAATGAGAGGGCCTGTTTTATCGGTCTGAGAGTTCGAAAGTAATTCTCTTAGTTGACGCTATGACCAGCAGACTGCGACTTGGGGTTAACTTTTTAAGAAGAGAATGTTTTACCATGTTTACCGATCGCATTGCTAAACGAAACACTTCCTTGTCGCGAACTTTTCCTAGCCTGATTTCTTGCGTAGAGTTCACTCGAACCGATAATGAAATTCATTAATAAATATGTAATGAGACCTTTCATGAGTATACTTTGACTTTTTAGGCTACGTATATTGTTATAGGGAAAAGTTGGTTGGTTATTGTCGTGTTTAAGTCTGCCGTACTTAACAGGAAAAAACGTATATAATAGGAGACAAGCGGGTGGCATTAAATTCGCGAAATGAGTCTGGACGTCACAACAATGATACCTCCAGTTTCATTAATAACGAATACGCTATCGTCGTAAATTTCATAATGTTACCTTTCCCAGACTCAACATTCACGAGTCTCGTATTCAACGAGTTGACACTGCTTATCGGGCTTACTAGTTGATGAAAAGAAAAGGAGCCTCGGATATACTCGGGGAGCGAGTAATCGCGCGTGGTACAAAATGAAAAAAAATGTTGATAATTCAAGCCGCAAACGTGGAACTTGGTCACGGTATAGGTAAACCGGACGAAACAACGAGGACGAGTAGAATGGGTAGAACGAGTTGAACGAGTAGAATGAGTAGGACGAGTCGGACCAGTTCCGCGAAGGAGGATACGAAAGTAGGGGATGAGGGTGGAATAATCCACGGCGTTATTTTATTCGTTGGTGCGGTGCAGTCGATGCAGAAAGTTTTCATAAACGTTGCTCGTGGGTATACTAGCATTCTATCTTTCTTCGTTCTATCCACCGTGAACCCTCCGGTACCCCCTTCCCATCCCTCTTTGTTCATCTAGTACTCGCAACATGCACCAGACAACGGTTAATCAATGGGCTTCAAGCGCAGGCTCGCATCCCGGGATCTTCTCTGATGGACACCGGCAACAGCACCACCAACAATACTGGGATGTTGGTAGTGAGGAACGAAGATAGGTTGATTGCTGAGAGGGAAAGAGAGAGGGAGGGAGAGAGAGAACATCACCGATGTATAGGTGAACCGAGTGAGAAGACAAGAGAGCCGCAGGCACGTAAAACTAGTGAACAATTTAAACTCCCCTTTCAAGTCGTGGCTTTGTTTATGCGAACGAAAATAATTCCCTGGCGTAGCTTTCCCTCTCGGTCGATCTACCCACCTATCTCTTTCTGTGTCTGCTCGACACGTGAAAATAACTGGATATGCACTACGCATCTGAATCACCGGATATACCCCAAATTCACTGGGGTTTGTTCTTTCTGTACATCCACCTACGTGTGAAATCCCAGAATCGCTATGAACAGTAAGGACCGATGTAACAAGTAGATGGACCAATAATAGCTACTACATGAATACCAAGAGTTCGAGGCTTTTCAATAAACTCAGCCCTCGATTTACACGGCATTCGAATTCCACGATTCCGATTTAACATGCTCGAAGAAATGCGGAAGAAAATCTGTACTCTCGAATTATGTTATGTATATCTTGCTTGAATTAATAAATTTATATTTAAAAATATATACTCTAATTTAAAACAAAAAAACATACATAATACTGTTTCAAAGGGTTTTGCGAAATTTATTACATATTTATTTTCAATGCGGAATGTAAATTCGAAGTGTCAAGTGGAAATCGAAATATTCACCTGCTCTTTTTCAAGCTGCCAGAAAAATGCTAAAAGGTCATCAACGATCATGGAAATTATTTTGATCAAGTTTCATTCTGTTTAAGCGAGATTTTGATCGCACCCTAAAGTCGGAAAGGATTCATTTCGACACCTAATCATTTCAAGAGAGCAGAGTATAAATATTCACTTTCAATTTCGATATGCAGCGATTTCAATTTTGAATCGTTTGTTAGAATTGGTGTGTAACAGATATCGAGTGAATGGCGCACCAGCAGATGAAGGGGGATCTTTGAAGATAATGAAGTGTTACAAGTGTAAGACGTAAAGTAGCTTACAGGATGAAAGCTACTACAGAATATTCACTGGTGATCTATGCGAAGATAGGTTTTCACAACATAAATCACGAGTCACGAGTTGACTTAAGTGCGATCAAACAGCGGCTTATGTTTGCAAACCGTGATGCAACTTACCATAAATAAGAGCGTAAGGATATCTGAAAGTCACCGGATAGCCATTATCGGTACGCTCGATACAATTGATGTCTTACCTGAAACAAAAAGGAAAACGGTGATCGTTAGTGGGTTATGAAACAATCTAAAAGAGTACATCATAATTTCCACATAGCTGAACTATATTTCAGCTTCCAATATAAACATTAATAAAAGCAACCTCATAGTATCCCGCATAAAACAGGCCACCTAATAATACAACATATTCGTTACAATATAAAAATATAGGGGACTTGAAAAATTCTGTACAAAAATGACAACAGAAAAAATGTTTTTTCACAACATTGTCCGTTTGAGGTAATTCGTGTAATGCATAAAATACTTCCTGCGTTATCGCAATTAAAGGAGTTAATTGGGTGACTTATTTTTATTAAAACTGTCAATATAAAACTATATATCGCGGGTTTGGGACTTGGGGTATAATATATGCAAATATACGTATCAAAAGAGAAATGTTTCACGCATGGAGTGTCGCAACATCTTCCAAGTGATCGCATACTTGGAGGTTTTATTACGAGGAGATGTTACGCGCAGGTAAAACACCCGAAACATGAAACGTGGATGCAGATGATCGACACGATCTCACGGAGGAAGAACATAAACCCAAAAGAGGAATAAACAGATAGATATGAGATGGATTGTGAGAACTGAGCGGCAAAAGCAAGAGACCAACAACGACTAACGCAAAGGTGATTGACCGCCCCGAGACCATCTGATATTTATTTATTTATTTTTTTCCCGTACATCCAGTACACTCAATGCTTCCTTTTTTTATTCATTTCGTTCGGTTTTTTAATTCGTCCGATATTTCCTGGTCGTTCGCATGTTAATTTTCGGCGACCAATGGCGCGACAGGCCCGCGGGGCACAGACATCGATAATATTTCGCGGGTACCGAACGAGTCCAGTAAAATTCTCGATCGGACGAACACGCATCTCCCCTCCACCAGTTATAGATTCAGTTTCACCTTCTGGCGTTCTCTTTCCTTCATCACTTGCCATTTAGTGTTATATCAATTTCTCTTTATCTCTATCTCAATATTCCATCTTTCAACAATACAAGCTTTGCACACCAAACTCATTCTTTTGCAAATTAGATTCAAAAGTTGCCACTAGAAATTCACTCTTTTAAAAATCTGCTTCATATTTTTGCACTACGAATTTATTTATTTATTTATTTATTCCACAGGTGGCTCGAATTTAAAATCTTTTAATGCATAAACAAAATAAAACAAGCTGTTGGTATCTGAACAAATTATCCCTAATTTTACAAAACTAGAACTCTTTTTGAGCGAGTTTCTGTGGAATGTATCTAGTAGATATTATCTACCGCATAAAAAGAGACTTGACTGTACATAATGTATTCCATGTATCATTGTTCCTGTCATATTAAATATGATTGTAATATATTTGATCGATATTTTATATTCGCAATCTTGAAGGATGGCGTAAAAGGATTGAAGATTAAGTAATATGATGAGGAACATGATATAGTGCGGTTACCGAAAAGGTTTTGTAAATCAGGTTACCGGAAGACCGTCATTCTTACGAGATTCCTTAAATGGGTCATAATAAATGATAGCCATTAATTTACGCGTGCCGAACAAACACGAATTAATTTGTAACATTAATAAGATTGAGGTGGATCATGAAAGCGATATGACCAAGAGTGCTTAAATCGTCGCCGAAGGCAATAATTTCTCTCGCTTTGCAGTAAAGAGAATTGTCCCGAATGCTCGAGAAAACACGTAAACTGGCTACCAGAACAAGGTCCGTTTTTATTTTCTCTCGGATACTCCTCCCGTATTTCCTCACGTTCTTCTTATTACAACTTTCACGTGCGTTGCAAAATAAAACTGCAATCAATATCTCGAACGATTTCTTCGTTTTATTTTCAGAAAGAAATCAATTCTAAATTCAATAAACTGAGCTTGTACGCCCAAAGGATGTTTGCTATTTAATGTTTGCTACTGTACTTAAGTATGAATCAATCAATGTATAATTATATATTCCTACAATTATACAATACAAAATGAATAAATACAGTAGTACCTCGTAGTTGGTATTTAATTCGTTCCATAAACCGGTTCGAACTGTGAATCGTTCGAAGTACGAGGTACCACTGTATTTGATACGATTTAATTGCGTAACAAATATTAGAGGACAGTAAGTCTGTAAAGGTCTGATAAGAATTCCGACATTTCATATTACACGATCTCATAAAACCGAAAAAGAACATAGTGATTCATTGAAATGATAAATGTTTCACGTCATCTTCGTATAATATACGATGACCTAATTTCAAGGTAGTTATAACACTCTGAATAACATTGATTATTAAACGCTCCAATAAATCACGATGTTATTTATTGCGTCGAAAGAAGGAATGCCATATAAGAAGTCAAAACGTACTTCGAGATAAAGTATAGTTTAAAAATGGGAAGTATTTGTAATCGGAGAAGAGAATCAGCACAACTGAAAGACAGTAAAGTGGAAATTCCGGTCGATACGGAGATTTCGACGCCCGAGTACAATCAGAAGTAGATCTCCGTTACCAGGCGTTGAAATCACCACTGTGTGCTTTAGTAACTTACACTTTCAACTAAAGCAACCATATTTCACGATCTCGAGAAATATCATATGCAATTCACGCTTATAATATCAGGTTGTGCGGAAACTTAATGTCGATTTCTAAGGAAAATTCAAAGGCAACATTTTTCTATGTCGATATGTATATTTATTTAATCATGTATGCACTGTTTTCTTCCACAACCTTTCTCCAAAGATTCCATCTTCCTAGAACTTCTAAGGTTTTTCGTTGAAAAAACTACTGAAAATCGACATCAATTTTCCGAACAACACAATATATGGTAATCGGTGCAGTTCCGCGATAAGTTTTAATATCATTTATTCCGTATCATTGAAATTCATTGAAAAAGATGCTGGGTCAGATGCATTCCGAAGATCCGGAAATGCGGACCTTGAACGAGAAAAGAGAGAGTGACGAGGGAACCAAACGAGGCCGACCTTGCTGGATGAAATTAGATGGAAGAGAAGACTCTTTCCGCTCGTATATTTCCGAATCTCCGTAAACCAATGGGAGAAAGTCTGTCGCGTGAGCTTGACATTGGCCCACATATGCAGCAAGACCTATTTGTGGACAAAGCCGATTCCATGTTTACCTAAATAACGACTCCTCGTAGAAAACATTGAAAGTGTCAAAACTAACAAATTTTTTTACGATCGCTAAACGTTCTACATACCGGTAGTAATACTATAGTATAGAATTTGAGTGTAATTTCCTTTTGTAAACGATTAATAATAATACTAAAAGATTGTACCGCAGGTGTCTCCAAAATGGTTTCTCTTTGCTGAAAAATGTAACTTTTGGCACTTATAGTGTTTTCTATAAAGAGGTTTCGAATGTAGGTACCTATAAATACAAAAAAACTGCGAGACTATGGACACTGTTTGTATACGGTGAAAGTGTGTAAACCTGTCGCGGCTGACACCGCGGGTTGTTAATTTATTCGAAAACACTCGCCGAATCGCACGTGACGATCGGTCATTAATATCTTCGTAAACAGAGAAAATAATGATCCGTGACTGGAAACCCCGTAAAAGGAATACGATTAGTATCATAAATATGGCGCCTAACTGTGTTCCAGCCTTCAGGATACTTTAATGGTTCATACACTTCGTAAGACAAAGATATAACGAGATTCTTCTGGGGAAATTGGAAGAGATTCCTAGTTCCTTGATTTCCATCTAATAACTTTAATAATAAGTGTAATAATACTATTTGATTGGATTGAAAGAGTGCAGTCGACCGCTTAACACGCAGCGACGTGACATACTCGTCCACACCAAACCATCGTACAACTATTCAACTAAGTTGTTCTCCGCAAAAAACTGACGCAAACCGCAGGAACTTTCTGGCCAATCCAATATATGATTACCCGATTAAATATCCATGAAATCTCTAACCATCTGATTCCAAGGGAAACCATCTAACATAAGCAATGACTCTGAGTCTTTTCTATGCGTAGGTGGAAGTGTATCAGAGTTCGATAACGGGAGCACAAACGGCAGTTATTCGCTGCATCGTTGAACGCATGATTTATTCCATTGCATAGTAAACAAAGAAAGAGATCGGCGGCTAAGTAGAGAGAGAGAGAGAGAGAGAGAGAGAGGGGGGGGGAGAAAGAAAGAAGGGTAGTAGGTGGATCTGGGAGAGAAAGAGACAAGGGATACCACGTAATCTAGGAGAGAAAGAGAGAAAGAGAGAAAGATACCAGGTAGACTTAGGAGAGAAAGAGAACTAGACACGAGTAAGGGACAGAGTATCCTTTGGCAAGTGGGCAGGTAGGTATCCAACCATCCAGAACAGGCCTCCTCTTTGCCTTTAGTCTACAGAGACGATATAAACGCGGTGTATCGGGAGTGCAAGGTGCATCTCGGTGCATCCGATCCATTTCCACGGAACGTGCACGTTTGTACACACGAAGAGAGAGTTACTCGTGCAACGGGACGGACGATGATCGGATGTGCGTATGCAGGTGCATGCAGTTGTGTGTACACAGCTATCGAGTAGTGTCGAATCCACGGTGGGACGGTAACATCCGATGAAATCAGAGAAACACGTGTTACCAAAGGGAACTTCTATGTGTTCACATCGGTGATCAAATGCGATTAAGCCGGTAGACCGGCATGAACTACCTCTCCACTAATCGACATTAATTTGCTGTTTTTCATTTACCGCGACTGCCCGCGCACGAATTGCTTTACACGTTGCTTTACTCCAACATCTTCCACTTTCGTTTCTGTAATACCTCTCCGCATTTGCGTATTACTTTCCTATGTTTTATTAACCCTATTCACTCGAGATCATTTATTGCTAGTTAAACATTAAGATTTATTAAGTAATGTTACGTTTAAGGGTTAATCTATTTACAAATAAGACCCGGAATAAGTATATCTAATAGTAAAATCAAATTATAAATGTGTCAGTCGGACACCGTTGGATTGTTTAGGGTGAATTCTCACGCGGCTGAACATGCCACCGAGTATTCGTGTTTTATGAAACGAGTTTGAGTTTCGCGTGAGTTCAAACATGGCAACTGAATTCGATGGCCACGCGGTGGGATGCACGTTGCAGTCTAGAAACAGCATTGGAAAAAAACATCGGGAGTAAAATAAACGCACGAGAATCGTATGCAGAGAAGGCCATTGAACATGTAGCTATCATTTCGTTACATTACACGCGCAATACTCATAAAAGGATTGTTTTATCGCATATTTATGCTTCGATGGATACGAACTGTAAGCGATACAGGTGCACGCATACACGTGACGCGAAATATTAATTCCTCCTACGTTCCGATCGTCCACGTATGCACGGTGGGCCGAACAGCAAAAAAAAAGTAAAAATAAATAATATTCGAAGCAATTTTTACCGCTAGAGGAAAAACGCAGAAACAATTACCAGGATTTTAGCAAACCGCGTTATACGGCACCCTGTCAAAGGCACTGCGCAACGCCGAAATTATAACTAAACGTTCGCACTGCGCTTTTTCCTTTTTGTATAAAACAATACAACCTATATGGACGTCATGGATATTCGTTAACATTTTCAAAGCACCACTGCCACTGGGTGGCGAGCAAACTGAAAGTTTCCAGGGAAATTCACTGATAGCCTGCCTATGCATTCTGTGTATCGTTACCGATGTTTGAGAATAAAGAGACTACCAGATATTATCTCCGATAATAATATCACCAGTAGGAAGCAAATACCATTGTAGTTCTAATTATCCCTCCCCGCACGGAAGCTTTATGTGACACTTGATACCCCGGCGATGTTTGTGCCACTCGTCTGCCCGTCGATGAAAAGCAAATCCATATTCCCCGAAATTACACGCTGTTCTCGTTTATGTATTCCCGACACCAGGAGACACCATTTTGGTCGCATCCACTATGTCCTCTCCATTAATTTTTTATGCTTTTTTCCTTTTTAATCAGGACACCGACACCCGTATTTATGGACGCGCTCTGGCTGGCCAAAAATTCAATATGAAACCAGATTTCACGAATAAAGGGTCTCAAACAGAAATCTTTCTTATTTATTAACCAGAGAATAACATATTATAAGGAAATATGTATGATTTGACTTTATATATATTCTTATATGCATTTATAGTTATGTCGAGTAATAATAAATAAAAGCATGTCCTACAAATATTAGGACTGCCAGAAAACAAAGTCACTTTCTTAATCTTATACACGGAAAAGTACTCAATTCTTAAAAGTGTTCGCGCTCAATTTCAATCAATAATATATTTACACATTTATACATAAAATAATAAAATATAAGTAGGATTAGCGTTCTCGCTATTACTTTCAATATTTAAAAACATCATTTCATCTATAAAACCATAAAAAATGTACACAAATATTTATACATAAAGCCACATGCATTTCTAGCCCACGTAATAATAACACGTAACGCATAATCTCAACATATTTGATATAATAAGAGATAAAAGTTCATTATTAAAATACCATCAAATTGGTAGATAGACTATAAAACAACTGCTTCCAAGATGTCATCCATATTCCGTCCACTTTGGAGGGAATGTTTTAAAGCGCGAGCATTCTACATGTAATCAGAAATATCACGTCGAGCGGAGCAATCCAGTCTACGATATTACAGTGCAGACTCTCGAGTAGGAAGATATTTTTTATTCGCCGACAAGCAGGGTACGTTGTGCATAACAAAGCAAGTTCGTACAACAGAATTGTACATTTTGATGTAGTACACCACATTCTGCAATATTTTCTTTTTAATTCTTTCCCCTTTGTATCTGTTCGGCATCGTTTCATTCGGCACGCGAGCCGTGCAATTCAACCGCGTGTATGGGTATCTGCCCCAACGAAGAAATATCTCTACACGCGCGTATACGTGAGGGGGGTTTGGCAGTAAAAAGTTTCGTGCACCGTGTTGTATGATGCCACTGTCCTGCCACTGTAATTTTCAATCGTATATCTCATCCTAATTTATAGCCGTGCATCGTCCTGAGAATACAATCGACTCTAGCTACACATAACACATAAACTCGTTGCGTTGCATGTGTTACTCTGCCAACCAAGTTATCCTCAAAGCAGCGAAAACAATTCGCGGGCAGCGATGTGAATGATATAAATGATGTAATTACATATAGAATGTTAAAGCTACATTTTGATGAACTACTAATTACGAGTGTATTTAAACTATGTGAATATATGGCAAAGTATTAATTCATTTAACGATCCATCGTTTTTTGTTATTAAATCGAAGGAAAGAGTACTGGAAGTCGTTGAATCAAGTGCCTGTGTTTCAAAGCGCTGTCGGTTTATGGGTTAGAAATGACCTCGGCGATGGTAATAAAAATTATTTAGGGCTGCCGTAACTCGCTTTGTTACTTCTATGACAGGTATAAAAGTATATCAGGGATATTTTCGCGGTGCACGATTTCGTTTCCGTGGAATTTACGAAGGCACCTGTGGAAAGTATAAGCCGATCGACGGTGAACACTGGCACGTACCACGGAAAAGATGCCCGACGCAACATCATGATCTTTCGTGTTGAATCGTCTACACGTTTCATACCCCACCTGCCTTGCGCAAATATTCCTATATATATACTGTATATGCGTATACGTGCTTAACCCAAAGCCCAACAAAATCCCATTCCCGTGAAAAAGGCACGGGACCTCTTTAATGCGAGCCGTTAACACGATACAATACTAAAGATCTCTGGAACACAATAGTCCCCTGTATAACGCGGTTAACACGTTGAACACAATGGCAGTCACCATTGGTGACTGCCAATACCAATATTACTAAAATTCGAATCAAATATATCGCTAATATTCGTAAAATTTCGAATATTTTAAACGTTACAATAACGAAGTAAAGTAACCAATGTATCGCACAGTTTGATTTGTAGACGTAAGTTTCGTGTTACACGGAGTCCGGCGTGGCATTCAACGTGTTAATATGTTAAGCATTGCATGAAATCACGTTATATAAAAAGTTAGATAATTCCCTATAGAGAATCGAGAATGAAGCTTCAACGAGGTCTTAACACGTACACATAAGTTTAAGATACTATCAATAAGTAATAACATCGAGGATTTTAAACAGAGCTTTTTCAGCCTCTTATTATATCCGGAAGACAAAGTCACCATTTTGGCTTTTAATGCAACACGTTAAGGCCTTAGATCTGTGTTATGTATATGTATATTTCTAAGTGACGATGCGGCCATGTATGTGAGTTTAAGCCGAATCTAAAGTTTAAGCCTTTGCCATAAAATATCCACGCGGAATTACGGTAAGCGCAGCTTTTAGTTTGTTCAAGTCACGAGTCTGCCTAAGGTTATTAATGTGTGTGCGTGTGTGTGTATGAACAACTACCGTGTTACGATTATAAAGAACATAGTTAATTCAATTCGTGTGACAAATGGGAGACTTCAATTTGAAATTAATTATTATCAACGCATGTTGCCGTTTGAGCTCGTACGGAGTGCAAAGGGTTAAACCCATCGAAAAAAGTAACAATCATTGCGGGATCTTTTATAATTATTATTCCACCGAAAAATCAAATCAAATGAAAGATGCGGATAGAGAATGAAAGGCTTTCCAGCACTTTCCATTAACACCCAGATCAGACCAAACTGAGACTGTGCAGATAAAGGCTACAATGGTTTCCAGAAGTGCCGTATCTGCGTCATAAAGTTAAGATTATGACAAGTGCAAAACCGCGACAGTTAATATAATGTTATAATGACATTCCAATATCCGCGAGGTTTTTTAACAGCATCTACATGGTTCCTACGTGGCGCGAGAGTGACATTATGGTGCAGCGATTACTGTAAAAGGGTTGTTGTTCAGGGACAAGTTGTCAACGGGGGGGCCAGAGGTTACAAGTTCACGAGAACTATGGAAGAGCAAGGGTTTGTCGAGAAGTTCAGTGACTGGGTTGGTTTGTAACTCACTGTTGTCTCAGAGGGGTGACAGACGGTTAATTAGAGACACCGTCGAGACGGGGTAAGGAAATTCAGAAGGGATTTTGGTTGGCTGCAGACGTATCTCCACCTTCGAAACGATATAACGTTAATTCGTTTGTAATCATTTTGCTTGGTGCACACTTGGGGGAGAAAGCACTGCTTGGGAATGTATAGAAAATAATTCACATACTTAAAAAAGCTTGTTCAGCCTACGCACATTGTATACGCAGCATTCAACGCGACCATATAAATGTATCCGTTTGCTCGAATACATACAAAAATTGAACACACCGAGGGGTAAAAAAGGTGCTCGTATATCGCAGTCTTTGTTTACACACGAGCTTTCATTGGAGTTATAAGAATATGTTGCTATTAATATTAATATACGAAAGACTTTTAGTATGATTAATTTCTACGTTGTTTACCATTTGCATATATATTATAATAAAGTAGTGCGATTAATGTAAAAATTGTTCGATTCCGAATCAGAAGGTGTACTGAGCGTACTTAATAAATGATTTCGCGATTGCATTTAACTCTGAAACTTATATCGTCTAAGGTATAGAAAAAGATTTGAAAATCTGGATTTTAAATTGTGTATAAATTCAAGATCCACGTGAATATAACGGTATTGTAATAATATTAATATTATAAATGACGTGGAATAACTGCTGGACGCGAGAGAATGTAAGATTGCTAGATTTATTTCATCGGGATGAAATGTTTCAATTTTGAGGAGTTCGAAATATTTTGGAATCCACGAAACGGTTGAAAATTACAGCGGGAAGTGCATAATAATTGACGCGGAATAATTACTCGGCGTGAAAGAATGTAAGACTATTATGTTGAATAATATATTCAGACACGGTGTAACATAGACATCTGTACGTATATAATAAACAGGTTCCCGTTTCACTATAGAAGTGACTTTCCATAATCGTTTTCATATATTCAATTCTAAACAACTTTATGTAATCGACGGTATTATATTATTCGTGCTCGCATATTCACGAGATAAAGAAAGGATTCCTTTCAAGCTACGTATGCCTTATACAACGTGATATATTCATATGTTGCCTCGGAATACAGCAATAATAGAATGTATAAAAACATAAACGCATAAATTCCTCAGCAAGGAATAGTAAAAGTTACAATCGGTAATTAATGTTCTACAACGAATTCTTCTTACCTTTATACTGAAGTAGAAAGTAGTATAAATGCTTCTTTCAACAGCTAACACATCGCAAACAGGAAGCCGATAGATTTACAACCTCATTCTTTCCAAATCACAAACGATATCCATTTATGATTACCATTTTAATAAAGTTATTAATATCACTGTTCTAAATAGTACTGCCCCACGATTTGATGCGAGGAAAAAGGCTAAGTACGATCTCAAGACAAAAATCACACGTTTCTTCGCCTTCTTCAGTCAATTTTGAAAATTCTGTACTACAAACAGTGCACAGAGATACGAATCGAGAAAAAGCAATGACTCTTATAATTTCATTCAATCGGAATTAATAAATTTCGTTGGGTCTCGACGTTCCGAGCAACGCTTTTAAATACAATACATCGCGTTTGGAAAGAATTAACTATTCAAGGATACGTATGCTTTGCTTATTATCTATTATACACATTCACTTTTGCAACTTTCACGATAAATGCAAAGAAAATGATGAGAAACTTGCCGATTACTGGATGCCCGCGTAACTCAAGGGAAATGTAGATCACTACTGCGATCCCGAACTGCGTGATTCAGAAGTGTTTACGATTTGCGGCTAGTCATTGCCCGACTTTGCATCCATAACACACCGCCTTGAGGTCAAAACCTCAGTCATTTTAGGTAGAAATCACGTACCAATATAATCAGAACACTAATTTTTAACGCAAAATCATTGCATTAAGAACATAATTTAGTTGTAAATGATATGTATCTATGATTATTATTTTAATGCAGAACACGATGCACGAATGCAGTTTTAATGTACTTTTACCCATTCTATTTGCTTCTGTTAACGTAATTTTTACAGCCCTCCTCATTCCATCACTAAACCAGAAATTATCTTATAAAGAACAAATAGCAAGGAAAAGTTTTTCTTATTAAAAACCATAAAAGTGTGAAAAGGCTTTTCAGCACTTTCTATTAATACAATTTTTGCCAAATGAAAATACGTATGTTATAATGAAATTCCAATATTAAACGATATTATTAAATTATAGTCATTAATATAACTCGAATAGAATTCGAGTTCTACCAAATGTGCTATTAAAAAATCAATTGATACAAAATTCATTTCATATCGTATCGATTAAATGTAACGCGCAAATACAAATTTGAAACGCATATTATTTACTCTAATACTTAATTACAATTGCATTTCATACCAGAGTCATTAATAACTTTTCATTTTGTTTGTGTTTTCTTAAATATAATTCTATAATTATATTCAGATAAATTGACAATTGAATATAATTAGAAAACTATATTTACGTAAATTGGCAACTGAATACAACTACAAAACGAGCGAATGAATATAATTGAAATAAAATCCACTCGACGTTACGTCATTAATGTTGAACACACCTACCATAAATATCGCGAAATGTTGGGTGTCTGGTAGAAGGTAGATATTTACACTAACTTGAAAATTTAACGATAGGATTAGAAACTGCATCCTTCGGATAGGTTCGAGTTTTGCCGTACAAGTTGAGACGTACCTTCCCGGTATATGAGAGGGGTGAAGGGGTTAAAGGGGACGAGGTGACGGACGGTTAATTAGAGACTTTACCGTCGAGTCAGGAATGAATTCCTGGGGGACTGGTCGAGTGCCGGAAGCTAGGAGCTCACGATCATCGCCGGATAAACGGTATTTCAAAATGAGATCCGCCGTCTTCGAACTTATTTCGATGCACCTGTTATTGAGAACTCAACCACTCTGCCACTCATTAATCGATTAATTTACTCGTCAATTGAACTGATATAATTATCATTTTATAAATATTATATATTCAGATGCCAATTTACGTGAATATAGTTTACTAATTATATTCATTTACCAATTTATCGGAATATAATTCTTTAATTATATTCAGTTATCAATTTACCCGAAGATAATTTTCTAATTATATTCACTCGCTGATAGAACTGACTATCATTTTATAGATATATTCAGATGGCAATTTACGTGAATATAGTTTGCTAATTATATTCATTTACCCATTCATCGGAATATAATTCTTTAATTATATCAATTAGTATCTAAAAGAAAATTGTACAAAGCGAAACTATTACTTAATTGTTACGAAGATTGCCACTTAAACGCACTGAAGAAGGTGACGATGGTTGCACGTACTCTTATAATTATTATTACAACGAAAAAATGAATCGAAGGTTAAGTATCCATTTCCTCATTTCACTGATCATCCTTGGACCGTATAATTAAACTAGATTACCTATAATTATTTATCAGGCTCTTTTCGACTGGTTCTTCCTGCTTCCGAAGGTGACAATATTGATTAACTCGATCGTGGCCTCGAATTAATTGCAATTCACCTAAGTGATCATCCAAGTTTAAGTAAGCTTCGCAATTTCTTATACATCAGTAAATGAGATTATCTCTAAACGCATTCGTAGTCGAAGACGAGGTTCTCTTCCACCTACGAGGAGAGATACCTGTGAATTTACGCTATAACGACTTTGCTTGTCAACCAATCAGCTAAGAGAGCATTCGTGTTGAAATCTACATAACTACGGTCCACCGAGAATAAACTCTCTGTCCAGACTCTCAAATCTCTGCGGATTAAACGTGCTGTACTTCCGGTATCATCTTCTACTACACAAATACTCTTAACACGGTGACCACCGATGCCAATATTACTCAAACTCGAATCAATTATATCGCTAATATTCGTAAACTTCGCAATATTTTTAACGTTCGATATCAACGCAAAATAATCCATGCATCGTAGAGCACTTAACAAGTTTTATTCTTACACGTTATGTAGGCGTTACGGACGCGTATCTCGAGGTATCGTATAACACGTGTTAACTTACCGCAGAAGAATAAATCTGGCTGTTGAATGTAGCTGCCAACGAAACGACTCGTCCTCGATGTATTAATACACTGTGCTACGCAACACAGTGTGTATTAGGACTCCGGCAGATAGCGATTAGTATCAAAACAATTTTTTTTTTGCGCCGCCTGCCTGCGGCGAAGTCAACGCTCCAGAAATAACAGTTGGGTGAGGCGCTTGAAATATTTACCTTAAGTTCTACGCCAGTAAATGTACTTCGAGATGAATATTGTAAATGAATTTGGAAATAATTCGTAGAAATGGATTCTGTATATGATTTTAAAAGATTCATTTTCTTAGCGCATAGCAATTCAATGAGTTTTACTTCCAGTACATTAAAGGCAAACTTGGGGCGCATTATGTGTAATCGTTCGTACATATCTCCGGGAAATATCGTGGAAAAATCCTGTTCCAGCAGGATGCCGGTGACAATTTTTTGCCCGGCTCAATGATACACACAACTGCAACAGGCATGCTTTTTCGAAGTTGGCCCGTGATATGTCCGTTTTCACAGCGTGAATATAAAATAAACCATTAAAAATCAAGGGAAGAATGACGACGAGGTGGAGAATCGAATACAAAAATAACAGCGGTACTTATACAGTATAATATTTAAAACAAACAGGATTTCGTTTTAAAAACAAAACGTATATCCGAAACAAATATGACGATAAACAATACAGCGGAAAAATACAAAACAATATGAGGACAATAATTAAATTTCTTAAACGAGGGAGGTCGTTTCGCGCGATCGTTCCGCCAGGAACTATTGGATCGGAAAAAAAGCGAAAATTTCGATCGCAGTTATTTTCATTAAAATCCACGAAATATGTTTACATGAAGTGCCTGGGGAAGAATAATTTTTCGGGAAATCAGAGTAAACGTTCTTTATACTGTGAATTTTTGATCGAGCGATAACCGAGCGTATCGATAGAAGCAGTGTTTTTCCAAAGCGAGGCTGAAATACAGCGGTTTTTCGGAACCGTAAACGTGAAATGTTGAAACGCCAGGGGTTGCCGCGGAAGAGAAACAGAGAACGAATAGAGGAGAAAGAGGCGGAAAAATGGCCAGCGGCCAGTCGAGGTAAACGGTCCGCTGGATTTACTAATTAAAAATGGAAATTAAAAGACTCGGGGTACGGTTAAAACAGAACGACCAAGTGAACCTTACGAAAACCATGGTGTCTCGTGCTGTCCGCCGCGACGTATTCTCATTCACCTACGGAATTAAGTACGAATACAGAAATCCCTAGAATGGACATATTTAGGGGTACCGGAAAGTAATCAATTCTTTTTCACACACTTTATGAGACTCCATTTAGTCTTCCATATTAAACATTATTTTATTAAATAATCCTTATCATTATCTATGATACTTCACTGACGATCCACCAATGACTTTTTGATCAAATTAAATTCCCAAATATCGATACGAAAAAATGTTCCAATTAGACTTCTTTTTTTGTACGTAGATCCAAACTAGATTCAACGGATGTTTCCCTCCAATAAGAAACGTTTCTGCCTAATTCGTGAAGAAGACAGTGTCACGTACGTGCGATATAATATTCGGAGAGTAACATGGCGAGGGTGGAATATTTCCGAGCAAAATATAGCCAAGTTATGTCGATATAGAAATATATATAATAGTTAGACTTTCCGGACTGCATTAAGAAGTTGGTTTACTTCCGAATCTTTGATACCAACTATCACGTACTACACGGTGTATCCGTGTATACAATGAAGTATATTTGGCATACATTTTATTTCCTGGTTTTATTTAGATTTTATAATCCGTGGAACGCGGAGCATCGCCCTTTGCATTATAATGCGAATTCATTCTTAAACCCATTATGTTGCAATGCTTCACTGCAACGAATATATGTGGCCTTTTTTGATGAAATGAACTCTACCCGCAGGAATTAATGTTCTAACGTTGATGAGAGTATATTAAAGGAATAAAAGGGAGGGAGATGAATTTAATTCCTGACTTTCATTTGGATTCTTTTATGTGCGTCGTCGCGGGTGTATGTTAATGCGTAAGGTTTCACGCGTCGTAATAAAGTGTTTGCGGTGATCAGTCGTGAATTAAAATGAGCTATTAATTTTATGGAATATAAAAAACTCGTAATCGATCAAGGATGATACGTAATCTACGATTTGAATAAAGAAACATTGACATTTGCAGGAATCTAGTTCGCCGGGATACTTAATCTTGTAAACCTGATATCTTATTTCCTTATTAATCCGTTGACGTAATATTACGTAATAAACTCGTTGTTAATTCGAATAGCATGTCGAATAGCTCATTGATAAGTGTTCACAAGGATGAGACTATAATTAGGTAACCTGTAACCTGATTAACTGTAATGTCCTTTCGGTGCCAATTAGTTTCTGTAAAATCTACAAACTATTGACCACTTGTCGTTGATTACGTGAATCTAGTGATAACAAGCTTGTTTAACCAATGTAAACGAAAGGCAACTAACTGGTGCAGGATTATTTTTCTATATCACCTTGTACAAGCGGTTTTCGCCGATTGTACTAGGAGCCAAGGTAATTAGTGTATGTTAAATAGCCGATGTAGGGTACCGGCTTTATTTTCGTAACTGGAAACGTACGATTCGATGAGCTCTGTCTACACCGAATACGCCATTATCGCTCGTACCTGTGCAGATCCTCTGTTTATCGTGCATTTAGCGGATAAACAACGCATTGAAGTAAATATGATGGCCTACGAGAAAAATGGAGTGAAACCGAGGGTGAGGGAGAGCCATAGGGAGCGAGGGGGAGCGAGGGAGAGCGAGAAAGGTAACGACGAACGCATTGGAAAGAGAAAGAGGGGAACTCGTTGAGGGTGTGTGTCAGAAAGGGGTAGAAAGAGAGAGAGAGAGCTGTGGTGAATGAGATAGAGACGAAATTAGGTGTACACTCGGCCACGATATTGCCACGTCACGAAATCGTGCTGTATACTAAATGCCATGCATGTTTAATCAGTCAGAATTATGGCTCGTCATGCAGCAGTTTTAACGGATCATCCGTTGCTACGCGATCGTCACCCCACTCGGCTTTTTTGGATGCACTCGGAAATGTATTGGTATACCGGTATACGTAGTCAAATAGAAAGGGGTAGATGGGGGGAGGGGGAGGGGGAGGGGGTGGTGGATAAAAAGAACCATGATACACTACCGGGTGGGACGTGTGCATGTCAATATCGTTGCAAAATATTAGTAACAAAGAAGACCACGGAAAAAGTGACACGGAGAACTTTCCCAACATAACATCCGGTATTCACGGACGTTAGGGATGCACGTCGAGATCAACGGGGGAGAAATTTAAGCTTGTTTTTACCCGGGACCTTAATTAACGGAAAGATAATAATTTATGAAGCGACGATTAAACGACCTCCTCTGGTGAACACGACGGATATTCGGTGAAATTTGCGAATTACTAAAAGTCTGAGTAGAGAGGGGTTAGGTGGCGGTGGAGGGAGCGGGGGCGGAGCACAGAGAAAAATATTAATGCTCCAAGTGACGTAAAACTAAAATGTATATAAATATAGGAATGGCAGAAGTAATGTCGAAAAATGTCGTGTATTATGGATAGCGGAATATGTTTTCCCAAATGACGCAACGCGGAATTCAGGATTGTTATGCATGCGTCGTATGCCTCTGCCCGCAAATGTACGCCGATCGATGATTTTTTTTTCATCAGATAATACCTAATGGAAAACATTAATAATTGCCGTGAGTTTCTAAAGCGGATTTGCTTCCCGGATGATTCGATGTTCACGTTGAACTAACGGCCGAATACTCGAAATATTTCGGCATCGAATTCTGCTCGAGCAGCGCCGACCGATCCACGGCTAAAGCTAAACTGTCCTGAAAATCCAGAAATATGGCCAAATAATTCGCCAGCCTTCGAAACGAACCTTTTTGATTTTAAATCATTAATTTTACCCTCGTCATTGCCGTATTAATGTAGACTAATGGTTCGAGCGTGTACCCGGATGCTTTTAAAAAATTTTTAATGACACTACCGAAAAGAGAAAACGTCGCTTTTTTCCTGAATATCTAATATTTCCTCACACGAAAGTAATTACAACCCCCGACATATTCAATGAACCTCCCGTTATTACAATTTCAAATCGCAGAACGAAACGCGTTACACAGGAAAGTAATAATTACTTCAACCAGCACATTATTACTTCTCTATCGTACAGTTATTCTTTTACTGTTAATTGTCACTGGTGTGAATTAATTACTACTGTTATTATAACGTAATTGCTGTAACGTCTACATGTATTTCTACCTTTGTACCGGCACGTTTAAATAAATAAAAAAACAGGGCCACCCACTCATTTAAGCTAAGTTTTAATTACTGCCTTTTAGTCCTTTGCGGATGCTACTCACACTTGCGCAGCATTAACAACAGCATGAAGAATCAAATTTCGGAAGTGTTATCAAATTCGCAGTGCTCGCAGACTCGTCTCGCAATGGATTCGCGGATAAAGTTACCCGAAGAATTCAACTCGTTATTAATTAAACTGGTTGTATCGCGTTACGTTTCGAAAGGGGTATAATCCTGAACTAAGCTGTTTAAATGCATGTCCTGACAGTCGGAGATTTCGTCGGTCTTATAATCGCGTAGAATGTTTCAAAACGTAAAATATTTCACGCCGTCTAAATGACTTCACTCTGTGCGAATTCCTTAGTAAACTGGTACGGAGAATGCACCATTGAACTAGAGAGTTCACTCGGCTGGAAGTGTGCAAAAAGGAAGCAAGAGAAGTGCCACTGTCGCGTGCGCAATTACCTCTTGCAATTACGCAAACTTGTCCTAAAAAGGCACACACCTGGAATACAATGAAAATAGTTTAATGCACCTCGTAATGCATTGCGAAATCCATGTCTACTTGGATCCCCTTATGCCTTGAAAGATGCATCAAATCATATTCCTCTCATTGCAACTTTCCTCGAAGTCTTTCTCTCTTGCATTATAAATATTAGATTGCTGTTATAAACCGAAGTATAGATAGTTCACACTTTTAACCCTTTGCATTCGAATGGCGACGCTCAGTTATCACTCAGTTGCATGATGGAATTCGAAAGATTCCAAAAATTCACGAAGATAAAAATTCGTAAAGTGGGAATTCCCAAAGTGAGAACAATCTCTGTTCATTTTTATAAACACGAGATTAGAAAGCTGTTGAAATGATAGGAAAATGTTGTAAGTGAAAACGAAAAATGTATTATTGAATAAAGAAAATTGAAATAATATGTAGAATTAAATAGAAATTGCTTTCCATTTATGTGTTAAATGGTATTTCTGGCAAGAATATCTCAGATAAAGGTCAAGACACCTAATTTTGGCAAATGAATGGTAATCTGTACATTTTTGAAGAGCCAACCAGCATAATTCTTAACCTTGGTTACGTAAACGTTCTCCAGATTCATCTGGTTTGAAGTAGCGATTGGGTAACATTCGCTAATTAGCAAATTAACTTTTCATGATAGTAGTTTATATTTAATATCATCGGGGAATTCTACCTGGATTCTGACTGACGTATTTACATGAATTATGGGAGCCTCGTATTATAATTATTACTCTAATATGTTACTCCTCGATATCGGATTGGATCGGTGAATTAATCAACATTTACAATTCACCGCTTTGCAGGAATGTAATCCCATCATCGCAGAAATGAGTTTTGTATTGCACAATCATCACGCAATCGAATCCGTATTCGCAAATACTTAAATCTGTTGCGACGGAATCCATTTATGAACTATCGATGAGTTCATATTTTTTCTGGTTCCAATCGCGGCATCTTCTGTTAATAAATCCCTTCGATTAATACATTCCAACCAAAGATGCAAATAAATCAAGGAGAACGTTTTCAAAATTATAATAAAAAAGTTCCAATATATATATGCAAAGGGTTCTAAGTCTTAAGATTATGATCGTAAAACGATCGAAGGAAAAGTGAGGTTACAAACTATATATATGTATATATTAATTTCTTGGAAGTTCTTTGAAACGGCTTCGACTACTTTCTCATTTATATCGAGTCGAGGATGCCGAAGTACGAGCACGGCATACTGATTCACACTTCGGGAACTGGAGATTCTCGGATACTTCCGAGTGGTTCCCTCTTCTCCGATATCAGAGAAAAAAAAGTTTCACCGTGTCGTCGGATAATTCTGACGCGAGAAGTTAATAGGAGAGAATGGGTTCGTCTAGCGCGTCCAAAAGAAATCGTCGAAACTTTTAATTGGCACGTATCTGCGTCGACAATTCAAAGCGTACAAGTACAGGGAAGTGTATCTACGTAGAGAATAAAGTATGTTATAACAAGAAAAAGTGGGAATTTATATGCGAACACGAGGCTACGCATTATTCGCGGATGGCTGAGTACGATTCGCGTTAAGCATTCCAGACATCCAGCGTGAAAAGTGAGGATACTTTCCGCCGTAGACATGAAAACACGTGAACTCCACGTAACGAAGACGAGATACAGAAGTTACCCTTCACTTTCGAATGCCTTAAAACACTTTCGAACTGAACATATCACTCCAGAATTGTTTCTACAACGATAGTATTACAAATAAAAAGTTCAGCGCACGTAACGCGTTAGAATAACATTAACTTCTCCAGGGACGAATTTTGAGTGGCGCTACCTGAACTATGACATTAAAAAATATCTAAGAATCCTTTTTAATAATCATCTGACAATTAGGAATTATTTTCTGGTTAGCAAACTCGAATTGCCGCAATAAACCGAGTGACGACTGAACCGCCGCCGAGAGCAAACGCTTAAATTATATCTTATATCTGACTTCCCTGCATATTTTACTATTCAAAGGAATATCTAGTTGAATATTCTATCGTTCAAACACGTGCTCCACTGAATATTTACCTGTCGAAATGCATTATAGTCTTCCAATGGGATCATCCTGTGTCAGAGATTTAAACTCAATCTATAAAAGCTCGAAAGGCACTACACGGAATTTGAATGATCTCCTGTAAAATTCAAGATAGGAACGTTGCAATCGACGCTCCGATTCTTTGACTCCCTATTCCACTTACTCCCCCCGCCCCCCGTCCCCCCCGGCCACCTCGCGGTCGAAAAAAAAGTTCCAGAATCCAGATACACCGTATCAGAATCGTATCGAACTGTGGAATAAAGGAGAGTACTTGATAAACTTCCGGGCAAACCGGATCGCAAATTAGCCGAATGTTTATCCGGCGAAATTCGGGCGAACTAATTCTCTCGGAAGTGGAAGTTCGTCGGGAGGAAAAACGTTTATCAGCCAATCCGCGGAGAATCGGCGATATGTAGTGGAGAGTCGAGCAAATGGGGTAAATCTGAAACAGTATCAGAGAGTGAACTCAGGAAGGAAGTAAAGTCTCGCGAATGAGATCTCGAATAGAGAGGGTTATACTGGAAATCGGGTTTGTTCGAGAGAGCGGATTCGTACGGTGGAACGGCAGCCAGTGGTTTTGCAGGGTAGTACATAGGCGAGAGGATGCAAAGAACGGTTGGTGTTACTGACAGCCCGCCGGCAATTTAGTCGATCAAACTCCTCACCGCAGATCTGCCGAAGGTAGAGAAGGTAAGGTTTTGCTGGTAGCTGTGTTAACTAGGTATACACTCGCCACGAAAAGTAAGTTAACGCTTCTACTCTTGTCAGGATAGTACTAGGATAGTACTAGGATAGTACTAGGATAGTACTAGGATAGTACTCCTACTATCGAAACGATTATAGTTCGCAACGGAACATTTGAAGAAACCAATGAACTTACCCATCGACAAAATATTCTACGGAGTGATAAGTCCAAGTTGAACATCTTGAATTGTAATAGACGACATTATGTTCGGAGAAAAACATAAACATACGAGCCGTTTATTTTGAAACTGTTCTAAGTCCATTTTTCAAAAAAGTAACTTAGAAAATATTGCTTTAATTCACTTGCTCTTTTTGAATTACCGAAACTCGGCACGAACTTTTCGGACAACCCAATATATTACATTGGAGAAATATTAATTAACACAACTAATTTACACGCATATGTCGATCGTCAACTTTCCGAGGCGAGTGTACGTACATACATCTCTACGAATAACCGAAGTAAGTTCCTTTCCCACGAACTGTATACTCTTGTTATCGTGTTCCGTTTGTAAGAGGGCTAGGTATGCACTTACTGGGACAAATTAATTAAGGTCGCTCGAAAGCTCCACTACCCTGTTTCTACCATCCATTTTCACTCCCTTTCTTTTCCGGTGACTTCATATATTTCACGACAAACTTTACCATCTCCCTTCTCATTTATTTTTCTCGTTTCCCATTTGACCATACAACTCTCATCATCCTGGTGTATGATAATTTTATCACCTTACTCTGCCCTCGATGGACCCTCGGATATCATACGAGTTATTTTGCGCCATTGACGTGCGAGTTTAAAAATGTTCTGCCATTAAACTGCGCCGCGTGTTATTCCGAGATAATTTCCAACTTTATGCGAGTATGTTAGAACTAATTAGATTCATCTCCATGAAGTATAACTTTGTAGGTGAAATGAAACTTCATATGAGATACAGTCTGTTAACTATTTCCATTTTTCGACGAATTATTTATTAATCCTTTATAACCCAATGTTTCTGTGGATCTAAAAGGAAATCGTATAACGTAAACTTAGTTAAATGCGATTCCAACGAAAGTTACATTACGTGAAAATAGTAACGAAATGATTAATTAATGATTATAATGTACTTTAATCGCGTACTTTAATCATTATAATTACAACGAAACAATCAAATGAAATGTACGATACGGATAGGCGAGTATGTGACTTCAAAGTTACATGGAACTATGTAGTAAGATTAAAGAAATATATAAATTGTCACTGGAAACATGTGTAATAATAAGAGATATGGAGATGATATTATTATTATTCTCCGTAAGATAGGAGGAGGTTATACGCACGTCGAAAAGGACAATGCATTATTGAATAAAGAAAATCGAAGAAATATAGGAAATTGAATAAAGATCACTTTCTATTCGCACGTTAAAACTGCATGTACTTTTCGAGCAACCCGATAGGTTTAAATTTACTTCAACGTTATATGCCTCGTGGAAGGCGTCTAATCAACGGTACTTCATCCTTGCGGTGAACGAAGTTTATCCCTCGAGGAAGATCCTAGACAACAGCCTTAAGGAACACGCCACTTGCAGGATGTTCTGTAGCTAATTTAATCGACACTATGCGAACTGGCCGATCTCTGTGAACTACCTTCTACGGGATCGGTATAGGTGTAACTTTAGGAAAGTAGATCGATCCTACCACCTTTTACTTCGATACGATTATACCTCGGGGAAGGAAGCACGTAGTTAAACAGATATTTCTAAGCAGATACGTTCAACCGTACCTTTCGTAATCGTCAGCTGGCAAATGGAACGATGAAATATTTGCTTCTGCTTTACTCGCGCCGAATAAACATACCGTGGATACATTTATCCGAGTAAATCTCCATTTACTTCCAAACTTTTCACTCATACCGGGAATACATTAACGAATGCAGTTTGCCAATCCAGATAAGCAAATGTTTACACCCACGTAATAAAATAAGATAGTAAAAGAGTTATTTAACAAGTAGCTGGGCGAATGATGGACGTTTTCTGTTTGACGTAATTACAATAATTACTAGATTGTAAGGTTCTCCAGTTTTCGTAAATGCTTTATACCACTCGTACATATGTACGAAATCAAGGCATTACAATGCTTCGGAGTTAACTGCTCTCGCGTGCATAAAAAGAGAAGGATAATTAACAATGTCTCAGGATTACAAATCTTTTGTCATAGAAATATGCAGCCCTAATTGCTACGCTGGTTTAAAAGAATTTCAAGAGTGACACACGTTCCGAAATGTAATTGTGCGGGATGCATACGTAATGAGAAAGAAGAAGGACTTCCTACGTGAAGTCGGAAGATATGAACAGGTAATGTTCAGTAAAACACCGAAACTGGACGAAACTGGACGAAACTGGACGAAATTGGAAGTCAATTCATAATTCGAATCGACTCTAATCTCAAAATCGACGAATTCACCCTTATCACTTCAAGTGTGCCTGCCAGGCACCGTTGATAATGCTGATCTACGTTTGTAATATTTTAAGAAATACCACGCATTAATTAATTAACCTAATACTGTTATCGATAAAAATTAATATTGAATCGAAAACTAATATTGAAATCTATTAAGTATTGTTATCAAACTTAATTATTATTACGTTGAGATGAAGAACTGATGAACATCGGTATGAACTTTCCTTACAACCCAATATTTACTGTTATTCTTGGCTATGATACGATTATCCTTTCCCTGTCCTTCGATTCTCTCCACCCACTTATGTCGTCCTTTCTCTCATTGGTTCTCTCTCCCGATATAATATCATCCATTTGTGATGCAAACTACCTTAATCGTTAGCTCGTGCAAGCCACCTAGATTGGCGTGCCTCGTCGCACGCCTTTTAAATGTAACTCCTAGCCACTTTCCGTCCGTACTTCTATTGCACTATTCAATGTAACTATTACAAAGTGCATCTTACCGGGTGCAATCCACGTGCAATCGTCCACAAGTGAATGTAAGACTACCTTCTATCACCAGCAGGTTTTAAGAACCTACTTACTGGAAAAAGGAAAGAAGCCGATCCCTGTTACATCACTTAACACGTTGAACGTTGTACTGAAGCCCGTGTTATACGATACCTCGCGATACGCGTCCGTAACATTTACAAATCGAAGAGTTTAAGAGCTCTACGATAATATTGTTACTTTACATCGTTATCGTAACGTTGAAGATATTGTAACTTTTACGAATATGTACCATGTCGCCATGGCGTTCAGCGTGTTAAGTAAACACGCTTATCTTACTTCGCGAGACGAGCCACGAACGAGGACTTAATTCAAATGTTAGATGTAGAAATGAAAGAAATAGAGAATTAAAGGGGACCTTAATGAGGAAGCAATTAAGGGTAGATGAAATCGTACGGTATCCTTTAATTATATCTTTTTCAGGGTTCAGACCGTTAAACAATCTCACATTTTTTTCACCGGGTATTCCGGTAGATGGTGAAACATTCTCAGGGCACAACCGGGGGGGGGGGGGGGAGCAGAGGATTTTGTATTTTCTCGTATTTATAATGTTTGCGTGTAAACAGTGTTCGAAATTACGGGGCCGCGGTAGATGAGAATGAAATGTAAAAGTAAGTCTACGAGGAGCAAGGTACTTATGCCATGGGCGTTTTAAAAACGGTTATTAAAAAAAATTAATTAACAGGAGTTTTAAAGCTACGAACTAATTATGGAGGTTGGGCGATTCAACGAAAGCGGTAGTGTATTTTAAACGAGTTCTTCAAGAATATTTCTCTATATTTCCCGCCCCCTATAGTTCATTTCCGTTGTATTCTACGATAAAAAACAACACACCCACATAGGGTGGTGTTGTTGTTGTTTTTTTTATTTTACCAGTGAACAATGAGAGGTTCTGTGCTCACTCGCTCGCGCCTACTCCAGCCTGGATTTTTAACGGTGTGACGGCGGTTGACTTTTAAAACAGGACGTGAAAATGCATTACATGCGTTCCGTCCGATGGAATTTCGTTCGCACATGCCATTCGAATTTTAATACACTTTTCATCGCTAAAACGTTCCATCGCTTCAATTACTACATACTCAAGGGAAAAAACCATGTCACTTTTTAGGTCGCGTTATTCTACGTTAAACGCAAAGGCATCGAGATACAATAATATTTGCATAAATCATACCGTCATTGCTTTTAACATCGATTAATCGCGATACGGAATAAAAGAACTTAACTTGTTCACGAGCACTGTGCTGTTCGCCACGATTATACTCGTTGTCGGTCATTTAACCCGTTAACCGACAACAAAATCCCACGATTCGTTCTCCCGCAATTAATTAAAATACGGGGCCTCCTCCGAGCGCTGGGTTACACTCGCGAACAAAGTTGAATGAATGTCCCGAAAAACGTGAATAACTAAGGAGTCCGTGAATATTTTTTGATGCAACAAAGTGCATTCGAAAGAGCGGACTTTTCTCTATAAGATCATTGACGTACAAAAAAATCCCACGATTCCTTCTCCATCAATTAATCACACAGGTCGTCGAATGGATGCCGGATATATACGGCACCCGTAACGAAAGTGTTAAGTAGCTTAGGTAGTAGTAGCAGTAGTAGTAGGTCTTAAGTAGCCGGCCGCCATTGTACATTCTACATTAATCCACATAGGTTTCACCTAAAAATGGATGTGTTACGAAGTTTCGTTGGATCCATACACGTGCGACGACGGGTGTACGATGATGATGTTCCGGTCAAAAGCAGAATCAAATAGAGCGGTGTTCTATTAAAAGTCGAATGAAACGCCGAGAGGGATTATGATCGGGCGTTTTAATCGCCGCACAAATGACGCGTGTGTACGCGCAAAGTGACCCCAAATTTCCCGTAAATGTGCAACGGGTACTTTTTGTCAAATAGTATTCAACCATCGGGAAAGTTGCCACCATAGAGAATATTCAATTATAATGGAAATGAAGAAGACACGAAATTATTACCAAAATCTCGACATATTGGCAACGAGTCTAATGACAAAATCATACTATATCACAGATTTGACTTATTTATCAAAATACATGGTCAAATGAAAATCTACTATTACGTATTCTTTATCACGGAATGTCATATATGAATACTTGTTAATCATGCATTGAATTTTATTGGTTGGAATCAAAACTACTTCGAAATTCAAATTTGGATATTCAACATACTCACGGGAGATTGGCAGAGAATTCATGGTGCACGAAGTAACCGAAAAAACGGATATCCGTGTAGAAGTACTTTACACATATAATGGAATTCTTTTGTCCGTGAAATTGATTATTATATTAACCCTTTGCACTCATTTTATCTCGACAACTCGAACGCCGATTAATAGACGGCATTATGATTTTCTCCAGTTGTCGGTGATTTGAAATCCGTTAACAAAAAATAAGTGGAAAAATGTATCGAATATAATGATGATTATTTTGGTTAATAAAGTTTCGTTTGAAAAGCAATTACCAGCTTAAAGTTTGTTTTAAAAACCGGACGTTTCATATGTAACAACCTCATATATTTGTTGAAATTAATTCCAAATGGCTGACAAGTCATTTTTCATCCCTTTGGTGGTTCTAGTGTTAAGAAGTGTTCGGCGATTTTCAGTTATTAAATATGTAGGGCAAATATTGTGAAGATTTCTCGTAATCCGACAATATTCTTTCACGGGATGTAGAGGCGATAGCTTATTATTGGACGAGTCGTTGGAGGTAATATTTTTAACACGACGTGGATGTCGAGAACTCCACATCAAATGGTAATGTCGTTGACAGACGTGTCTCGCGTAAAAATACCATGATTGATGAGAGTGATTCCTCGAGGAAGGGAATGATTAAAGGTCTTCCCCGCTTATTAACCGACTTTCGTTTATGGTACGACATAACGAACAATCGACCAATGAAAGTGCTCGTTAATGTTCTACACTGCATGCGAATCCTGCGCGAACGATGGATCTACAAAGCTCGTGCTACTTCAAACGTGAATCAACGTTTCGTTCACGAATCAAACACAAGAACGACTCATCATAAAATTATGTTTCTCGCCTGTACAATTAACCCTTTAACCGCGGCGAGTTCTAACATAAAAACCATTAACATCGTACGATGCGATATTCGCGTGACAGTATTCGACACGAAATTCTGTCGATAAAAATAAGAAAAATCGAGGAGTTATTAGATTCAGTAATTCGATCGGTTGTTATGTAACACATAGCAATATATTCCAAACTGTGTTAATTAACTAAACACATCAGTCAAACATTGGTCTATACTACTAGCCGCACCGTCCAACAAAAGAATACTAACATTTCCAAGAGCAACAAAAATACAACTCAAGATTATAAACAAATAAATACATTGTACCCACTCTAATGTACTGGTCGTATATATTCATGGACATATGCGTGCGTATATATACGTCTTTCGTACTCGAAGGTTCAGTTAGTAGTATAATCTTGAAAAAGATCCAGACATGGCGGCATTGGCGGACGTATTACTCGCAGACAGACGTAACTACTTAAATGACCGACAACTGATCAAAACCATTATAAACCAGTATTACAGGCATTCGCTCGTCCGCGATGCACGCATGCAAACGATACGTGATATTGGATGGCATAATACGAACGAAACATGAGCTATCTCACGAAGTTAACCGCAATAATTGACGTGTAACGGCCGCGAATCCATGTACATATTACCTGATTATCACTACGCGATATTACGTGCCGAACAAGGCAACGTTATTTTACGAGCACCCCACCTTTATATTCGACCCGAAATAGTGTCATAAGATCAGCTAAATGAGAGACATTTCACTAATCCTATTTCACTAAGCATAATCTTATTATGACCTTTACTGAAAATAAACTGTAATCAATATTCCATAATTGTGTTCGTTAATAAGAAATGATAGGTTCTATATCACTGACAGACATATTTAAATTGAATGATGTTATACAACATTAATACAGCACCCGAAATGATCATAAGCAATCACCGCTACAGGGGCACTAAACGATGATGACGTAACCAATCCCAGACCAACGTTATTGTCATGAATTTCGAGCGTATTGCACCGATAACGTGAAAATACATTGGCAGTGACCGCAAATTACAAATGCAAACACTCGGTGAATCGATCTTGCCGGGAAACTGCACGTTAACACGTTCCGTGTCGCGCCGAATTCCGTGTTATACGATACCCCGCGATAGGCATCCGTAACGTCTACATAATGTCTAAAAATCAAATTGTTTAAGTACTCTACGATAGATTGGTTACTTTACATCGTTATCATGACGTGAAAAATGTTGCAGATTTTACGAATATTAGCGATATATTTGATTCGTGTAATATTATATAATATTGATATCGTTAATATCCCGTGTAACGGAATATTAGCCAGTTTTAACGTAGGCATTCCTTTTTTTTTGTGAAACGCCGGGCGTAGTAAAACCCTTCTCGCACCGAACGAGCTAAATTACAGCAATCTTTTACTGCGGCGCGTTTATATGATGGGGTTGCGTTAAAAGTGCACCCACCGTTACCGCGAGGGGAGAATTCCTGGCACCTGAACTGAACCAGTATCCCAAGTCGTTCGAAGTACAGATTCGTTGGAGATTGCAAACAAAAATACGATCTTGGCATCTGTACAACACGCCACAGGATACTGTATAGGATGGATCGTGTGCATAGTATAGAAAGGGTCGGGGACGGTGGTAAAGAAGCGAACAGGGTATGCGCTTTCGACAGAATTGCAGGCAGCGCCTCCACCATTAACTTTGATGCGCTTATAAAACGCAGTAGGTTTGAGTCGTCGACACCGTTGACATAACCATGCATGCACATATGACACGTACGAGTATATACGCGTATATACGCGTATATACGCGCATACGTGTGCCAGGTAGTATAGAGTTTCCAAATTTAATAGCCCTGTGTCGAGCAGGACGCAGGAATGAGGAATGGGTACACACCAGGTATAGTGGGTGGTTCTCGACCATAAATACGGGAGCTGGTTGATTATATGGAGCCCCATGTCAAACCGACTACCCATCCTACACATTTCCACTGCCTTCTCGCATCCCCCTACTCCCGCCATATTCCCGTTCCACCCCCGGCGTTCCAAAACCTCGCTGCGCGTTTTATCCTCGTTTCTATCTCGTCTATGTCGGAACTTGATCCTCGTCGTGCCGATGTACAATCCGCTTTTTCTCTCCTTTACCTTTTTCTCTACCAATCCTCCGATTTATTCCCATCCCATCACCTGATCTCACTTCTTCCGCGCCCATTATTTGTCCAAGATAATGCCAATTAAGGTTGTCACTTTGAACTAAACACAAACATATGCATCGACTTACGTTTCTCTTCTTTAATGTCTTTCACCTCGGTGAGATTTAATTCGCCTGTTTAGCGGCATTATTATCGACTAATTATATTATTATTAGTATTCATTATTCTGTATACCTCGCGATACGAGTCCGTCACGTTTATGTAACGTCTAAAGATAAAACTGTTCAAGCTGTCTACGATACACGGATTACTTTACATCGTTATCGCAACGTGAACAATATTTCAAATCTGACGAATATTAGCCATATATTTGATTCGAGTTTTAGTAATATTGGCATCGGTGGACATCGGTGGACACCGGTGACTCCCACGGTATTCACCGTGTTAAGTAGCGAAATCCTAACTGATGCATTTCCACCCACTTGTAGCTGCACGTATAGCAGGTCGGACCGTGTGTTGTAGATAGATATTCATGTGAATGTATATATTAGAGTCGCATGTTGTATTCTATAACGAGAAACGGGGCGAAGTGCGCGATTACACGAATAGTGGGTATGTAGAGGCCGGAAAAGCGGTAGGTTGCCAAGCAATTCTCTGTGGCAAGCAACAGTGAGCTTTCTACTACCACCCCACTTCCTGTTTCCACCCCTCCCACCCTCTCTATTCGAGTCTCTTTATCCACCTATTACTATACTCACAGTTCCTAATGTCGTATTTTTCTTAAACGCACATTTAGATAAACCTCGGATTGTTATAATTATGTGCTGGTCGAGTAACTCGACTGTAATTAGATTTTCAACTTGATCCGAGCTCAAAGATATTTAGTAAATAAATATTCTCATACGATGGGAAAGATAACCACCGTTTACGTAATAAGTCGTTATTAAGTTCGTTAATATAATTACAGTCTGATCAGCGGAGATATATATTATATCTTACAACGTTTAAGTATTTATTGGATAAATGCGTAAACCACCTCTTTGCGCTTTAAATTCGAGAGTCAGATTAATATATTTATATTAAGTTTTACCAGTTATTTCTTGCAAAGGGTTAAATCTATCATTATAGGTAGCCTGTAATGTTATGTTCATATAAGATAATAAGATAAGCGTTGTATCTATATAATCCATATAATTGAGTCGTTTCTTTGGAGAAATGGAGTTAAGCCACTTTCAAAATAAACGGCTCAATTCGAGATATTTATTATGACGAATAATCGCGACTGTCAGCGGCGAGTATAATATCTGCGAAATGAAGTAGTCACCGCGATACTGATACTTCTCATTTACCGTGGTACTACTTTCTCCAGAAATACGTCGCGGCCTGGAACTCCGATTAACTCTATCATCACGAATATAATTTCGCGGGCGAAAATCTGCTTTCGCTGGAATCACGCGCGTCCTCCATTCGCCGAGAAAAAGCGACTTATCAGTGAGTTAAATTAAGATGAATCCCCTTGCCAGTCAAGGATCCGCGAAGATTGATTGGAGATTAAATCGACTGATTAATCACGCAACGAAACGCGTTTCCTTTGTTTCGGAAACGAGCGAGATAATTCTAACTGCATCTCGCAATCCTGGCGAATGTGATGTCGCATTAACATTGAAATATTTACAATGGCGGATAAGCGCGACCGTCAGCAACAGCGAGCATAATATCGTCCGAAAGAATGCCACAATCAAATATAATATAAAATCACACGAATAATTGATTCCGGTTTAATGCATCGCATTAACGGAATTGTAAATTTTCGGCTTTGTGAGAGAGCCGCGCGCCATGATGAACCAAAGGGTTAAATCGTAATTAGCGGATGGCAAAACCGGAGAGACACGCAAATAGAATTCTAACGATGCGCGGGATTCTATAAAAGCATTAACCTTATCATTATAATTCATTGTCTTTGTAAGAGTCAGATTTCTCATCCTTACTTAGATTATAATACGTGGCAAGAATAATGAGAGAATACTCGATGAAGCCGCAAGATGAGAACGGGTGAATTCAACTTTCATTCAACGTGTTCAAATTAAACTTAAATTATAATTAAATTATAATTATTCACCATACTACTACTCGCAAAAATCAATATCAATAATAACATAATTCAAATCACCTACGAATTAATTACTAATTGTTTTTCAACCGTGTCTCGATTGACAGGAAGTACGTAGTCGAAGAAGTACGGCAAAAAACAGTGAGATTATGCGGCAGTAGGGTTCGCCACGTTTTGAGAATTTCGCTAAGCCAATGGAACGTGGAATATCGTCGCACACGACGAAGTTCAAAAGAGAGAAAGCAGTCGTGGAAACAAAGGAGGGAGCGAGAGGGCCAATCAAACCGTCATTTGTAATCAATTAAAAGCCAATAAACCCGGTGCTGATTGGACGATAGGCGCGAGAGCACGCTGCGAAAACGGGGACAATAATAGCAGGTCATTAACAGCGGTATAGGGCTTATTTCTATGGGAACACGTTGGTGGTATAGTTGCTGGTGCAGTTCCTGGTAGCGTTGATGCTGCTGCTGCTGCTGCTGCTGCTGGTGTTGTTGACGTTCAAACTCTAGTATATGTAATCGCTCGTACTCGCACATGCGATTAGAAGTTGGTTTTACCCTCGTCAGCAATGATCACCCTTCTTCTCCGGTTCGCCGGTAGACGATAGGTCTCCACGCGTGTAATGACACTTCGTACACATTTAAGAGCAATTGACACCGTCTCGATCCCCCGAGATTGCCATATTCGAAAACTTCCTCAGTTTCATCGAGATCGATTAAAAATTGGCGTGCAAGTTTAACACAATAAATTGATGTATAAACGCCAAATTTTAACCCACCATGCGAGTTTCACACCATGCATTTATGTATGAATGACAAATTTTAACCCTCCATGCGAGTTTCGTACAATGAATTTATGTATGAATGACAAATTTTAACCCTCCATACTAGTTTCGCAGAATAAATTTATGTATAAATTAGAAATTTTAATCGTCTATAGCACACATTTTCGTGTTTAGAAGGAAATCGTATAACGTGAAAATGGTAACGAAATGATTACTTAAATCGTGACGCGTACTTTTCTAATTATTATTACAATGAAAAACTAAGAAAGACAAATTGAAATAGAAATAAGTGGAATGCCGAATTTGATCCACTGATAGAGAATCCTTTTTACGGAAACCCTAATGAAGATCCAAGGATCACTTATGTAGGCAGCTACTTCCTGTATGCTTTATTACGTATCGGAAAATATGTATAACGATGTGTAATCAAGTGTTTAACATCAATTTCCTATTCCGATCACTCATCTACATTTCCTACATTTCCTACAATTTCATGATTAAAGAAACATAGGATATTATAATAATTCGCCGGTAAACCTGTTAAGAGAAATTGTACAAAGCACAATACGATAACGAGATCGATTTGAAATTCCATCCATCCCCCGTATAAGATCATCTTACAGACGTACTCAAAAGCAAAGGCCACTCGAAAGTTCTGGTTCATCAGAAAAAAGAAGAGGACAAAAGAAAGGGAGAAAAATCTTTTTGAACGAGGATGCTCGGATAGGCATATACAAAAAAGCAAGCATTATCGATCAAAAACCGGAGGCGTCATCGACTATCGATTTCGAAATTTCAATAATGCACACCTCCACCTCACTCCCCCGTCTATTTCTCTCTCCCTCTCTCTTTATTCTACCCCAGATTCCCATCCTACGTGCACCTTCCCCCTTTCCCCCCCGCCGAATACAAAGAGAGGGTGAGTTCTACCTCTCCCGCGGGCGAGAATGAACGGCCGCCATTTCGCGGCGTTCCTAGTCGCGGAGGAGGGGTGAGTTAAAATGCGTGCGTGTGAGGGGAAACGAGCGAGTCAGAAAGAAAGACAAGGGTAGGTGAAAGGGAGAGAAAGGTAAAAAGAGAGGATACGAGGGTACACAGAGAGGGTGAACCTATATAAATGACGAGAGAGAGAGAGAGAGAGAGAGAGAGAGAGAGAGAGAGAGAGAGAGAGAGAGAAGGACAGAGGATTGGAGGAACTGGGGATTTAAACGCCAAATTCAGAACTGAACTACCCTCCACGCTCACGGTCTCACCCTTTCCTCTCTTTCCTACCTTTACCCACCGGTTAACTCTCTCCTCGTCCCTCTTGCACCTAGTTTTACGTCACTGGATATATGCATGCGAGAGTTTATGCTGGAGAGCCGGTAATTCGGGCACGGGGCGGGTGTTTCGCGCGAACCAACCCAACGGAATGAACGGAGAAAGGGAGAGGAAAGAAAGTAAGATGGGTAGAGAGTGTGGAGAGAGAAAGAGAGAAAGAGAGAAAGATTAGAGGAACGATAAAGAGGTGGGAGATCCGGATGAGATGAAGAGAGAAATGTCTGCCGTTGTATACTTGGAACGAAAGAGAGGCAAGTATATGCATCGGAGGGTGACTGAAAGAGAGCGAGATATCTGCCTTAGGAATTTCTGAACCGTCACTCGCGGAACGTAACTCCGTGGCCGTTTCGAAGGAAATTTAAGTTTCATGGGATCGAGGTACCAACGTAGTTACGTCTCTACGCGCGTATAGGTAAACGGACCGTTCCTATGCACGCGAAACGAATAGACGAATGTGTTATGTATGCGAAATAACGAACACCAACGTGAATATGCAGAACGAACGCCGGTGAATGTATACGAGCTACGATAGGCAGACCGCTGCGCCAGTTAGAAAAAGAAATGAGTATCGTCTGGCACTACAAGCGGACATTTCCTAAAAATTCAAGATCCACTTATTTGAATAATGTCGCTAACCTCGCCGGTTACAAAACACACGAAAACGGAATACCTCGAATGATCTGGAGATTGATAAGTGTACGAACAAAATATCATTAACATTGTATGACGCGATATTCGCGTGACAGTAGTTGACACTAAATTGTGTCGATAGAAATAAGGAAAAATTATCTTCCAAATATCGTTGCATTAAATCGTAAATTAGACTAATGAGTTCTGTCGGACGCGTTACTTAAAATTACCGTCGAAATACTTTTTCAGGTTGAGCCGGGAACACGAATATTTCAATAATTAGAATCAATACGTGGAATGATATTAGTCACACGAATATAGCGGGTAACGTAAAATGATTATTTATATTATATCACAAGTTATATTCGACGGATTTAATTCGCCGGCGCATTTATTGCATTCGACAATTCCACCTGCCAATGCATCTCGTGCATAAATCTGCAATAACAGCGATACATCATTTACTTTGTACTAATATAAATAACATCTGACAATGGATCTTTAAAAAGAAGGGAGGCGGTACTACTTTAACTAGTAGATGAGGGGAGCAGACAATTAGCTATTTAAAATTGTTATTCACTAATCAATACAAAAGGTGTGTTACTATTAGGAAGAATTAGGAAGAACTAATATAATACATCTTGAATATATCTTATATCTTGGTTTCTGCTTCGAAGTATATTTATTTTATGAGACTTGCTCAGTGATAAATAATATATCGTAATATAATATATTACGGAGATGGTTCCCGTTTCGAAGCAGAATATAAAAGATGCAGTATTAAAATTGAAAAACTAAGTGATGTAGAATCCAAAGAGCTAAAAAGTAGAATACTGTAACGCGAACTTCGTCCAACCATCGACTTACACCACTCAAGCACGGACATACATACGTATAGCCATAGAAAGCATCCGTTAAAAAAAACTTTCAATTGCATTTCTCGCAGGAAACACCGCCATTTTCATAGGTGCTTCACCATCTGCGTTACCGCGAAGCAACTCGATGGGGTTATTACACACTCGTCTAACCCGCGAGCGAGAAAGGAGAAGTATGAAAGTGAGTCGAAAGAAAAGAAAGGAAAAAGCATGGCGAGCGCGTTTTAAAAGCAGTTTGTAACGAAACTTTTAATTACGTTTATCTGCCGGAGATGATGTGTCCCATACTTTTTTTTCATCCCTCCGGTACTCCTGCCGATTCGAGTGCTCGATTCTTAATTACAGGAATACACGTGCTGTAGAGAACCCATGTCTATTCCCTTCATACTCATCCTTTCACTCTGCTCCTTCCATGGTGCGGATATAAATGTAGACCCGCGTAATTTGGCTAACATGTGTTCACCTACGCATGCGCATCCCCACATGAATACAGAGGGGAAGTCTTCGAATACACATTGGATCCACGAGGACATTCGTGTTCGCATAAATGAAATTTTCTCTTTCTGTTTTGATCATTCACACAATACCATCCCACCACTGTAAACAGACTTTCTGTCCATTTTTTACTCTCCCTGGTTGAACATACCAATTTAGGTGGTGTACGTGCGTGGATAGAACGGAAAAGAGGACAGCATCCGGAAAGGATGAACAATGAACGAGAAAGAAAACCTCTCGCCAAGGGACACACGTTCACTGCTGCTCTCTTTATTACGTTTTGTGGTTTTCTGCATCAATCCGACACAGTTAACGAAATATCGATGCAACCTTGCGAAACCCTCGATACAATGCATCCGCGAGTTTGGTATCCCTTCAATTTCGATCCTTCTCAGTGGCTTCGTCTCGTTACACGAAGACAAAACATTCGGAAGTTTCCAACTTATGCTGCCATTTCATGCTTGATTCAATATGAATTTTAGTTTGATTCGATATGAATATTAATTGCTTGATAGATATAATAGTTACCACGTTGACTGCCTGACAGAAATCCGTGTTATAAGATACCTCGCGATCACATTTCTAACGCTATATGATACTTAAGTTACTTTATATTGCTATCGTAACGTTGAAAATATTGAAATTTTTTCAAATATTAGCGATATATTTAATTCGATTTTGAGTAGCATTCGCATTGTAATGTTAAAGATATTAAAATTTGACGAATGTTAGCGATATATTTACAACCTCAGAGTAAAAATACGGTAGCCGGAGTTTGATTAAAAAATGAATATGCCCTACTACAGGCTGTGCAACGGAATAAATTCTATAGATGTACTGTCAATTTAATAATTCATTATTAAATCGAACGATACCTAGCCTTGTACTCTGCAATGAAGTGGCAGTAATCCTTTGATGCCTCTTTGTCCGTAATTTTATATTTTTGGCCGTTGCGTTTTCATTAACATAACGCTTAATTCGTGCAAACGGTCAAAGCGACAAGTTTGACCAGGGTACGATCATTAATTATGTAATATGATATAATTAATATCCTTTGCCAGCAGAACGATAAAATCGAAAAAGAACGGTAATATAATTATAAAAACCTTGTTATTGCTTGTTCGCAAAAGAATATGCATTAAATCCGACTATTAAACGATACATTATACCATTATAAAAAGCATGATAATCAATATTAATTATACCGACATATTTGAATTAATATTACTTTAGAAAAGCATCATTAAATTACATCATAGAAGTTATCAACATTACTGTTATCGCATTACTGTCAAATTAAAAATCTAATTAATGTCGGATACCCGAGACGTTATCTAAATCAAGTAGGAATTAAGGAATTTTTATTCCCGACAATTGGTCCCTTGCTTGGCATGCCTCACGAAGAAATGCCACATAATCTCAGCTAGATAATCGCTTGCGTAACATAGAAATTGAATGAGTCCAAAAATGATAATAAACAAGTAATATATCAGATATAAATGCCAGCCACGTCTACATATCAATCTCCATAGAAAAAGACATCCTTGATAATCGTAATACTTTTTCGCGAATTCCTACAAAACAAATGCAGCTTCGCATAGTTTTGCAACGATATATGAAACAGAGATAACATCGGGGCACAATATTCATCGTTCCGTTTCCCCGTTTATAGGAAAGCTCGGAAAGCATTTCGCGAACTATTCTCCGTCTATTAATTATGCAGCATTCCGCAGACTAATTTGACGAAACTAAAAGATCCACCCAGCTCCTCGTCCAACTAGTATCGTAGCGTCGTTTTTCCGCGCTAGATTCCACGAGATTACAACTGCGAGGAAATAACGGTTCGACGGTGCTCGGACACAAAACACTGAAGCGAGACTTTCAAGGTATGCACCTGTAATTTAAACTTTACGACCGCCATAACCAAGAGTGCCTTTGCTTTTGGCAATGTGTCCCAACATCGAGATCCCCCCTGTACCCTCTCGTTAAGCCTGGTACCCCTGGTACCCCTGGTACCCCAGGTACCCCATGGACTATGTTTCCCAGACGTTTTGGTTATCGTTTCGAGGTATACGTTTCCATTTGCGCCGGTGGTCTTATCGATCTGCACTTGCAGAGACAGGCGAAAGTGGCAAACGTGATAATAAGAATCAGGTTTCGTGACTGGTTAATGCGGGTTAAGTAAAAAGTGCATTGAATACACGGAAAGAGAAAGGAGAGGATAAGGTAGATGGAAGAACTACGATTAAAATGAATGATGATAAACGAGCTGCGACGTGGAAAGAGAGGAGGAACGAGAAGAAAGTATGAAGAATCGGGACATAGAGTGAAAGGATGAGGAGTGATGCTGGGTAGATTGGCTCGATACTTATCTAACACTGTGCCTGCATCGTAGAACGTGTTGTTAACGGAGTGTTTATGTATCTTAATCTAATTAATTCTATAGCACGCAATTTTTATTTTGTTCATAAAAGGGATTTAAAATTAGGCGTTTGTTTAAAAAACGCGCGGGACATCACCTAAAAATTGTTTGATATAGAATTAATTGTGTCTACACTATGTCTATTCAAAACTTCGTTGGAAAGTCTCACACACAACTAATAAACTCTCCTGGTAAAATGGGGAACGAGGAGTATTAGAAATTAATGCAGGAGGGGAACGGTAGATCGATTGAAATTAGTAAATAAACGTTTCTCAGGGAGGAAAGTTGGCGGTCGTTGAAATTTTGATCGCGCGACTTCTAACAAAGTCTACGGTGCCGTCCCCGCCGAATTATAGAACGGCAAAGAAGAGTTCCACTAATCCTAAGATGCGTTATAAGCGGATTTCCCTTACGTCGGGAAAAAAGACAAAAGAAGGAAATTAAATCCCCTCTCACCCCCGATACACGGTTGACATTACCTTTAACGAGGTACATGGAAGGACCCGCGCAAACCTTTCGTCAGAGGAAAACCTTTGTAGAACTTTACCGGTGAAAACTATCGAAGGGTGAATAAAACGTCACAATTAATTGTCATCGGGGAAATGCGAGAGTGGAAATGCCGGGTTTTGATCATCGAACGCCACGGAATGTTGGTGATGCTCATCATATCGATATGTTACAAGCACGGAAATAAACGGAAACACTATATTGAAAATTGTTCATTAAACGTTAAGATGAAACGGATGAATCCACGGAATCGTACCAATGAAATCAATGATTGATATCTCGCTGGGGGGATGCACGTCAACTGGCAGGGGTTAAATTAACTGATTGGAAAGACATTTGAAATCAATGATACACCAAGTTTTTCCTCTTGCATTACAGAGAGGGGAAGTATTGGCGCGTGTTATCGGGAAGAATGAAAATATTGAGTCACCCGTATGCAGTACAATTAAGGCCAGTTTCACTTGCTCCAGTTTCGATTCCCTCATCATTCCGACGGGCCGATGATACACACCAGAACGGAAATGGAGACGGAATCTCTGACCGGAATAAGCGCTTCGGGAATAGGCTGTCTATTATCTTCATTTATATCTTCCCTTAGTATTTTATGGCTTGGCATTGCTTTTGTCAAGTTTATGGTACTGGAACGAAGTCTTACTGCACAAGATAATTGTAGTGCGAATAGAATAATAAACAAGAAATCATAAAGAAGAAAATGTAAACATCCATTTTCTGCCTAAATATGAACAGAATTTATATGGAATTTATTAATGTATTAAAAAGAGTGGTGTTACCTTAAAGCATTATATTTAGTTCGCTAAACCTTGCATTTTATCGCGCAGGAAAATTGTGATGTGAATACAAGAATAGAGAAGAAATTATAGAAAAGAAGTCCCAAAGAAATAGAAAAATAGAAGTCTGAGGCTAGATTTGAATTGAATTTATATGGTATTTATTAATGATTTAAAAAGACCGGTATTACTCTTCGCGTGTTGCATTACTCATCTGTTGCACGCGTGTTAACGTAAGGTATTTACTTCACTGAAGCTTGCATTTTATTGCATTTTATTGCATTTTATTAAGCGAGAAAGTAGTAGTTGCAGCGATTCTTACGAGATACGGTACTATTTAATTATTACCGGTTTTCAATTTCACCGTGCACGATCTTCCACGTATGTTGATTATAACGGTTAATAACACTTAATAATCAAGTAACGGCTTCCTAATAGCAGGGTATTAGTGAGAAAAAGATCGTTTGCATCAGAAGAAGTGACACAAGGCTTCCCGACGGGATTCATTGTGCCGATTCTATGGTACATGCGAAACACAACAAAAGAATCTTGCATTTGATATAATTTGATAAGCTCGAGGAAAATCAAGGGAACTCGAAACGTAGCCGATTATAATACGATCCGCTTCTAGCGTGATTCATGTAAATTTCAGGAAGATTTCCGAGAGAATAGTATATGTCGTATGGCGTATGCCGGTGGTATCCGCGAGAAAATCCGCTCGACGCCAGCCAGATAATTCGCTGATGGCTAATGGTCGTCCAACCGGAGCGGTGCACGTGCAACGCGAATTTAATTCGGTGTACCTGAATATTGCTACGCTGAACGAGAACGCGGCCATATCGAAAAGCTTCTAAAGGGTGAGCGCAAGTTTCCCGCGAAAAAGAGAGAGTTAAATTGATAAATAATGAGATATTTTTTCCTATCACGGAGAAACGATTCACTGGCACATTCACTGTACTATATAATGTATACCAACCGGAGTGGGTATCCGGACAAATTATTTTGTCTTTAATGGAAGATGTGCATGGAATACTTAATGCCTGCTCTTCTTATATGTATGTATACAAGTAACCCTCGTCCAACGCGGTACTTGTATAACGCTGTTTCGATATAGTGTGATTCACAAATTGTGTCGGTCTTCGTATAACACGGCGGTTGTACAATGCAACTTCGATACAACGCGATTTTTATAACGCGACGTGTTAACACTAGAACTACCAAAGGAGTCAAAATGATTCTTCTTTTATTTGATATACGTAACGCAAATAATTTAAGCCATTAATTGAAATCGAGGAACTAAGAGGATATTTTTCGAAATATTATTTGAACGATGGACGTTGAGAAATAAGGTAGAATTAATTCTCTTGGACGGTAAAATACACGATTGATCGTGTATAGGGATAATCAGATTATCCTGACGTTAATGTGTAATAATTCGGACATACCAGAGTAATGTACGTTAAACAAGAGCTAACGAGGTAAAAGGGAGAAAAGATTCACGAATACGCACGGAAACGAATTTTCAATTGACATTATGTTGCTCGCTAAACGATATCTACCGATGATATTAACCGTCAATATTTGAAAATAGTTGATGTGAAATTCCAGTTCCCTTGCACCAAACGTTTTCCCGGTGAAATTGATTTTCTTCGCTCATTATTAATTTCAATATTACCAAATTGATTGTTTCATTACGGGAACACTCGTGACTGGTGAAAACAACGCTCGATCGTTTCCGATTAAATCATAGATAGCTTGATAATACCCGAGAAAAAATCCAATAATTCAACCGAGAAACCTAAAATGGCTTTCCGTTAAAAGTATGGATCACGGGAATTTGATTTCTCTCTCTCTCTCCCCTCACCTTAGATAATTCCACCGATCTTGCTTTCACACCGTGATACTACCGAACCGGCTCTCCACGAACCTTTCACTTTTTCTCGGAGATCCACCAAACTGATCCACGAATAACTTCATACTTGGAGATATTAAAAATTGATCCTCGATAATCACTGAATCGTATGTAATGATTACTAACCAATTACTTTTTATTAATATCTCCGTTACGCGCCAAACAATGTACACTTAATGCATTGTTATATAAAAGTCTTATACGAATACCTGCATAGAATCCAGCCAACTTGATACACAATAGAAGAATTACAAAGGATTAAGAAGAGAGAAATTGTAATTAACTTCATATAAAATTATCGGGGTAAAATTATTAAAGAAACTAATACCGAAGCGAAATTATTGAAGAATCCAATACAGCAACACTCTCAAAGTAGACACAGTATTAACCCTTTACACTCGAAGAATATTTCGATTATAAACTTCTATACTTATTTTCTTCATTCAGTTTGTGTGACGAACGAAAGACTTGAATTCCGAGTGAATTCGAAAGTTACGAATTCATTCAAGCTACCACTGTATTTAGATTAATGCCAAAAATGGAGTCTGGCTTTTTACGTGTTTCAAGCTCATATTATAGATGGTGGAAGATAAATGTGGAGTACATTCGAAAGTTGGTCAGATTCCGTGGTTTTATGGTGGATCAGTTTACAGGTTGTCATAAGAAGACAGGGGGATTCGTAAGCGGAGAATCCACGGAACGAGTACTTTCGAGAGAATTGCAAGTCGCAATAAAACTAATTTATTCTTAAGCAGGTTAAAGAGTCGAGAGTACACGTGCACGCGTAAGTGAATAGCATCGGCTTCTTACGCAAATAAGATCTCGACGAAACCACGTTGAAGAGAGGTGGGGGATATATAATTTGTCGAGTCGCGCTCCGGGCGTCGAACGAGGTAAACAAACGGCCAGTCGAATCGTAAAATCAAATTACCGGATAAATGAATATTTTCTTGTCCCGGGCTTTCTTCCATGTTAACGCCCTCGGCTCCTTTCAAATAGTCGAAAGTGTCTACTCGAGAAAACATTTTCGATAACGAACATCTCCCCGTCACGTAAACCCCATCAAATTCTCAAAGAATGCCCGAAATGTACGACGTTTCTACATAAAACTATACGACCGAATAATAAAATGATGCCTGATATATGAATAGGCCACAAGATATTTTTATTGGGTTATTGGGTTGGCTAGAAAGTTCGTGCAGTTTGCATCACTGTTTTGCTGTGAAATCGAAGGGTTTCTAACCCTTTCGCTGTTAAGTCCGCTGTTAATAGGAAAAGGTTGTAATTCAAAAGAAACAATACATTATTGAATAAAGAAGATGTTCGAAATCAATCAAATCGAATAAAAATCGGGTTTTATTCTCAAATTAAAACCGCACGAAATTTATTGGTCAACTTAATAGAAAGGTTTAAGTTTCAGTATTTTAAGTCTTTGCCATGTTTTTCGGAAGAACTCCCCGGTTAACGGGTTAAATTAGACCGCTTTCACAGTTCCTAAAATTCCTATTATATACATACGTCTCAAAGCCTGAAAGGATTGAAGACGCTCGTCATTATAATCAGCTACCGAATCCAACAGCTTTCTATTCGAAACGTTCAATTTTCTTCGGATTAATCGAAGACTTTCGAGATATCTAAAGACTCCTGATTTTTAATCGAGACTATTGAGGCTAACGCTCTCATCGATCGGGACAATTGATCACACTTTCATATATTGGGTTGCGGAAAAAGTTTCTGCCAATTTTTAAATCAACACTGTCATGTATTATAATTCATTCTTAGCAAAATACACGCGAGATTTTGACAAAAAAAGAAATGCATAAGGTTGTATTAAGTATGTGCATAAGTTCTCGTCGTTTTATGAAATTAAACGGACTTAATCTTTTTTTTTTTAGGAAAAATGGCTTTTATTAAAAAAAGTATTCTCCATTATTTTCTATAACCATATTCCATCGATCGACAAGGTTTTTAACTGCATTTGTTTCCTTTCAAAGAAGCATAAACTGTGCCATCTAAAAACGCCGAGAACTTATGCGCATATTAATTACTTTCCAGGATGTCCAGAGTTTTTGGATTCTGATTGAAAAATTCCCACGAAATTCTTCCGCTACCTGATTAATTCGCTTTTCCATCGATATGATGAGATCCGTGGTTTGAAAAAGATTTCGAATATTTTACTGGTTTGGATCATTAAGGCTACTATACGTCGAGCAATAATTTAGATTACAGTCGTTCTTCGAACGCGTATGAAAATTCATTATGCTATTACCGCGTAATCGGCTTTGGGAATTTTCCACTTTGATCCGATTATATTGCGATTATCCAGTTTTTTTGAGTCCTGCCCAACAGGCAGCCCAGAAAAAGGATAAAAAAACATGTATATCCGCGAAAAAAAGTGAGAACACCGGAGAAAGAGATCCATTCTTCTTACGTTATCATTATTATAACAGGATTTTAACGTCTTCTCTTCAATATCCTTCCAACAAATGAATTTTTATTCCCACGATAATTCGCCGGATTTATTTGCGGATGAATTTCATCCGTCAATAATAATATTTTTATATTTGCCACGATACTTTGGATTGAAATACAAAAATTGTACACGTAGTTTAAGGTTTCTACATTTAAATGAAGTAGAATTTAAGATAATGTTTAATGTAATTTTGTACTTCAATGGAAAATGTATGTACCGAATAAAAAAGTGTTAAGCACTGCATTTATTGTTAATCATTTTATGAAACCTGGAATAATATCACATTTTATGTTCTTATCGGCAGTAATGGAGGAGTTCTAAAGAATAACTCCGTGAATAAAAATTGCTAAAACGCGTAAGCCTTAGTCCGATTATAACCGCGGACTTTCGCCGAGATAGCGCACGGTATTGTTTTCATCCGGCACACCATTCTTCCCTGATTATTACATTTTATTTGAGTACCGACTGCAATATGATATAATACGTCATCGCGGCAAGACTGGTAGCTGCTTTTCAATCTTTTACGTCAAGTCACGTCTGTTGAAAAATGTAATTAATTAAAATATAATCCTCGCGCGTGTAATCTCAATCTCCACCGAGTTTGCATCAAAGTCCAGTCGTTTCATTACAATAGACAGCGTTCCTATTTTTATCAAATAAAACTAAAATACTGTAGAAAAAAGTTCGTTTCTCCATATCATTATTCCTCGAATATCATGATCTACATTAAACCAACCAAACAAGTGAAAAGTTTCCGAAAAAATCCTCTATAAAATGAGCCTCAAATGGCTGGTTTTGTGCAAACATAATTCAAATCTGAAATGACCTTTCATAACTATAACTCTTAAATGTTAACACGTTGAACGTTAGCGTGAAAAATATTGCAAACTCTAGAATTATTAGCGATATATTTGATTCCAGTTTTAGTAATATTAATATCGGAGATCACCAATGAGCCTCGAAAACGATGCATTATTATATTCATCCTCGCAAACTCAAGAAACTTTGTCTCCGCGAGTTCTCGTGAATTCTTAACGGCAGAGTTTTGAGGAAGTGGAATGATAGAAATAGCGGAAGAACTGGCACATCCTATTCTAATATCTGCGTTGATATTCGCGAGGAGGATGGCACGAGAAAAGAGATTATGCTCCATTATGCGAAATAGAAGTTCAGCGCTAATGCAAGATCTCACGACACAATGTAGATTCACCGTGGAAGCCCTTCACCTGGTAGCAAAGCGTGTTACGAGCTAGGAACTCGCTTGCTAAGAACTATACCTTGGAGACAGAGAGTGGTATATTCACTCTTTCTCGTCGTCCCCGTTTCCCTCGAAAGATATTTCGAAACGGAAAATACAAAGAGCCCGAACTCACGAGACAATGAGACCTAATATCGCTAGGGTACACCCGTGTTACTACGTCATATCCTATTTTCATGTCGACGGCATGTTATGCGATCGCGAGACACGCACATTTCGTTACGTCTCCCGTACTTTTGCGGCACTTAATTATGGTGCAAAACCGCCAGGATTTCAAGAATGGAGTCGAATAACAGGTCCCTCGATCACAACGCCATATGATTTCACTTTTAACCAGCGATACCGGAATACAAATTCGCCTTTATTAATTCATTAATACTCGTTTAATTACGTAAGTTACAGTACTTGGGGGATAATTAGAAGCGTTGTTTTGGAATAGTTTAAGCTTAATTGTGTAAGAGAATATGATTTTATTCGTTGTAAAGTAGCACTGGAATTATTCGGGAATGTTTGGCCTGCTTTTAAATCGCGAGTGTTGAAACAATATCGGGGTAATATAATTGTGTAATTAAAACGAAAAATGCGGTCAGTTCTGAATCCTATTATGAAAGTACAATGTACACGCTTGGATGCAACGGCATTGTAATCTCGTTTATAATGAATTAATTACAGTAGAGCCTCCCGTATTCGAACCACCATTATTCGAATACTCTAATATCCGAACGTTTCGTTATCCGAACGGAACGAATTCTGATTACAATTCAGACGTCGATGGTTTCAGGCTCAAAAGGAATTCGGCCGCCAAAATAGATACGGAATCCGTAAATAGTTAAACAGACTGTCAATTTTCTTGATCTCTATTTAAATAAATGAAGTTTGATATTTGAAAAGTGATTGTTTTATTATCCGAACTCTTTTGTCTCTCTATTGGTTCGGATACGGGAGGCACCACTGTAATGCATCGAAGAATTTCACTGATATTTATCCATCGCTTAAAGACACAATTATCTAGAAACATTCGAAACGATATTGTTGTGCGTTAGAGTGAAAAAATGGCGGATACTAAACGCAGCTATTAGATTCTTTTACATCTCGAGTGTAGTTATTTGTCGATCATGAAAAGCAGTGAAACAGACAGGGCTTGTAGAAGGCTATTTTTGAAAATGTACTATAATCACCGTGCACTCGAAATGCCGTTCCACCAGTCTGCTACTTGTTACAACAATATTGAGGAAAGCACCACGCTACCCGAGGTGTATCGACTTGCAAGAGGGGGAGAGGAAATTAGTCGGCAAATGGAAAAACCTGGCGCAATACGATGAGGAAAAAAAGCTTTCCACCGAATGAGCAACAGCTTTACAAGCGAACTGGGTGACAATTACTCCCTGCAGTTACTGATGTATTCGTTAGCGCAGCTATTTTTTTTCAGGAATGGAAGATGTTCCAGACCAACCACAAATGAAAATATTCATTTGTAATACAAACAGAGAAATGTTAGAAAAACATGTACATAATAAATGCGATACAAACAAGAATCTCTGTATTGAAATATTGACTCGAAACTGAGAATGTAAACTAGAACTACCAAGGGAATCAAAATGACTTGTCTGTCATTTTTAGTTTAATTATTTGAATATGCTACGGCGAATCATTTCTGATTATATATACTTTTATTTGATATACATAAAGCGAATAATTGAATCTATTAATTAACTTCCATTTGGCAGCCGTGATTTATATATAAATAAATGTGTAAGCATAAGTGAGTATAGGTTTGGTAGTTCTAGTGTTAACATTGTATTATGTTATAATAACGAATAATGGATTTCCGTAATTTTAATTAGTCGGAAGATTCATAACGATGCATTCATTCATGATTTATTTGTGGAAGTATCATGGAAAAAATGGATCGACGCTTCTCGCGACTAATATGCGAAATCACAGCACCTTATCATTTCACGTGGAACTGAATGCATGCATAATGATAAAATTTCTGGCATTAGCCTTAACTAGTTTCAAGTATTCGTTCTTCCTACTTTGTTCGTGCCGTTGAATCCACTATTCATCTCTGTCTCGCCGTGTTAAATTGCCTACAAGTGCACGTAATTGCGCCACCATTTTGAAGCAGAAGAGTAGAAGTAATCAGCTAATTTTATATTACGCACAGCAGATTCCGTCGCGTGCGACATTAAATTACCGTCATATTACCGTGATTATTTTTTATCACTTACAACTGCGTTACATATTTATGTAGGACTTGGAAAGTCGACCGAGGTTATTCGAGAGTCATCATTTACGCTGGTTTTGCACTCGAAATTAACCCATTTCCGGATCACATTCATCTTATTCACTGCAAATTAACCATTTTGCAAATCAAATCCCCCCTTTCGATGAAGAAGATGACTCCGCTTTCAAAGAGCCTTGAAACTCCGCGAAAAAAAATAATGATGTAAGATCGAAGATTATTCGAAATATTATAAACAATAGAGATGTAATTGCATTCATTTTCGGAAGCAGATATAAAACCGCGGTTTCTCGGCTAAATGATATCGTATGGAGAAAAAGGAAAAAGGCGGACGTAACTCGACGGAAAAGTACGTATAGAACATTCGTTTCAAATCTTTCATGACCCGCTCGTTTTAGTAATCTCTTTGAGTTGCGCTAATATACGACTAAATAAAATTAATGAATGCAAAGGAAACGATTTAAAAAGAAGGATGTTTTAAGAGCACAACCGGTTTAATTAGAAGCGTGTAATTAATCGTAATTATACTGGAGTACCGTCCAGCGTATTTCCCTCTTCGACTCCAGCGATGTTTTGCAAGAAGAAGCACGCTCGCCAGATAAATGAATTAACACCAGCGATGAAAATAAAGATGACGAGCTACTACGGAAAATGGCCAGCTACAAGGTGCAACCAACCACTTTCCTGAAACGTTAACATCTCTACTCGAAATGGTGCTTCCCATTATTAGATTGGACCCGACACAAATTATACCGTTTTACTTTATCACTTGATCCTTCAAATATCAGGGGCACCGGAAAGTAATCAATTATTTTTCACAGCGATAAGAACCCATACGTTCGATAAATATCATTTCTCATACCTTCGTTTGAAGTGTTATCCTTCAAATTAAAAAGTACAAGAAGGAAGTACACTCGACATCTATGAGTAAAGACGAAGTAAAAGAAGTAATTACACGAAAGACTACGAGCGCGATTGCGTCGACTGGCATTTTCCGAGCGTATTTTTGCAAAGCTCCGTGGCACTGAAATGCGGTTAAAAGGGGGACTTTTCAAAAGGTGTTTGCATGTATTTTCGAGGAGGGGGAACTACCTAGAGTGACCTCTTCCAAGGCACTTACTCATGGTAAGCGTCCAATGTAAGAGTCCCTCCACCAGTACCAACTGGAACTTCCTTTCCTTCTTCCCACCATGTCGAAGAGTGCCGGTAGAAGAGGTATACGATGGCAAAAGCAAAAGTCAATGTACGTACGTTCCGTTCTGGTCTAAGTGCCGAGGATACTACCGGCCGTGTGCTGTCGAAAACCGCCAGTTTCCGCGTCGACTTCGCCACGGATAGTCCGTCGTCGATCATCTATTCTTCAGCTATCCGTGTGCCAGTTTATAATTGCATTCTTTACTATAAGTGCGTGTCATTTTGAGTGATCTCTCTAAAGTGCCCAAGGATGGGATCATCCAAGTTCTACGCGTATCTCTTCTACGTCGTATTTGTTATATTAGGTGAGTAGCAATGAGCGAGATTCAAAAATTGTTGCCGCGAAATTGTATTCCTGCGAACTCTACTGGAAATGGAGATCGAATGATTAACGACGGTAATATATGAGTGGAAACGATGTACATAAAGTACGATAAAATGCATGATTAATTCGCGACGAATTATTTCTAATCAAGAAGAAAGGCTATCTCGGAAAGGGTATCTCGGAAATAGCGTGTGGTAGGTTTCATTGGTAGAGTTTGAAATGCCGGTTACATGGAAATACCAGAAGCACCGTACCTCAGACACCTCATTATCTTAATGGAGATACACTCGTTAAAATAAAACTCCACAAGTAGCAAGAACATTCGACAAAGTGGGAGTATAAGATAAAGAAAAAAAGAAAATGCATAGAAGATATCTATGCACCGTGCGGTGCATTTATACATCGTGCCGGTAAAGGTTTCTATAGGTACGTACATATGCTCAACTGGTGTTAAGCGAGTCCTAGGGCGACGTAAACATGTATTCCCCGACACGTGCCGCAGTCTCGGGTTTCCCCGAGGGAACCGATGGCAACTGGTTAACACCAACTACCCCTTTCTATATACCTTATATGTACATACAACTCTCCTCTTTTCATCAGATAGATAATCCCCAAAACCCCGGAAAAACGTGGTCGTGTTTCCAGTCGATGTCAGGCATCGTCTAACAACGGCGACTCCGTCGGAACACCAAGGGAAATCAAGCGTTCTCCGGTTTTATTTGCATAAAATGATGGGACTGGTCACGTCACGTTCGAAACCTCGGCCTCTCGGCTCGATTCGGCTCGTTCACACTGATTTTCCTCTCGAATTTCATTATACACTCAGGCCCCCTGATACTACGTTTCCCGTGGAAACAACACTCGTCTCCGATCATTAAGTTCCGAAGTAGATGCAAATTAAAGAATGGGGAAAGGGAAGGAAATTTTCGCGGAGAATTTACCACCTTCCCGAAGGTTTGCAAATTTTCGAAACTCAGACTCCCTAGTCGACCTAGTACTCAACGGCAAGTGCTCCCCGCTTTGGTTACGCGGTATTACGTTCCCGAGGGATACATATTTGTTTGGAATAATTAAAGCGATACATAGAAGAAGAAGAGTAGCCAGGAATGTATCCGAAGGTTGGCTTCCAGATGAATTCGGCTGTTCCTTAGGATAACTTTGTATCCAACGTGCACGTAAAAGAGTACAATTTATATAATCGTCGAGGGTAAAAGTTTCACGGTGAAATCAGAACGTTAATTGCTCGTCTGGGATTCGTAATAATGCAAAATGATGGCGAGGCATCGATCCACCAATATTTCTAAGTACTATCGATTGTTCGGATTCATAAAGCACCCATGGGTAGGGAATATTTCTATATAACCACACACGCGCAGAGCGTAGTCATTAAAATAGTCGGTACATCGTGATGCAACGTTGTAAATGGAAAATGTGAGCGAAAGATTCTTACGGTCGTCTGAGCACCAAACGCTGACAAAGGTCTTCGAAAAGCTCTATTTGCCTCCCTCTTTCACTCGACCCCATTCCAGAGTCATTCTGTTCTCCTTTTACCTTTCTACAGAAACGATCTTCCACCATGTATCCCTCCACTCTGACGATCGTGAAACTCCTTGACGGTGTTTCGTCGTGTTACGTGCTGTCCTCCGCTCGTTTTTCTCTTTACACGAATCAGTTTCTGCCGACGAGGCACCCGTAAAACGTAACGATGTTATTTCCGCGCCTCTTCGAGCTCATATACCCTCCAGGGAAAGGCTCTTATGCGTATGGAATATTTCAAAGCAAACCCATCTTACTAAGTGATCGAAAGCTCTGAAGAACGATATAATTAATATAAGCGAGCTACTAACTACTTTAGATTCCCTTCAACGTGAAATCACTGTCAAAAAGAGCACGTAGCAATAGCTACGAGCCAATTGCAACGCGTTTCACTTCGCTGCGACTCGTCACTCCTGGATCCCCGCTCCAAAGATATCGAGAGAAAATCAAAATCAAGAGCAAATAGAACAAAATATGTCCTACATTGTTTCCACTGTAATTTAAAACCCCTGAAACTTGACACAGCCTATTCCTCCTATTCCTAATTCAGAGTAAAGTCATCTCTTCGTAGTTTTTATCTGTGCGACAAAGATGAGTTTTAACCCTTCGCACTGAATAAATGACGATCGAAGGACGACATTAAAACTGACTCTAGTTGTCGATGATTTAACGTCTAACAACCAAATGAATCTGGAAGACTCCGACTCTTCGGCACTTGCGAATATTTAATAGCAACGTGATTCACCGTCTTTCATTAAAGCCGATCGATCATATTCTTTAATGGAATCAAACGTACGAGTGCTTTTGCAAGTTTGTCCCGTGAAAGGTAAATAACCATAAAAGACTATACGTCAGCGTCATGCACATTGATAGGGTCGCATACAAATATTGTCGGTTCGATTGAAGTCACGTCCAACACCCAAAGCGACATTGAGCATCTACCTGCAATTTTGTGCAAACCACCCTACTATCACCCCTTCACCCTCCATGACTACCTTCGATACTATGCCATACACGCAACTCGCATTGCACACGGCTTAGTATGGTGGACGTAGGCTATGGGTGTATCAAACACCGGTGTACTACCTGATCACCATAAAAATTTATACGCCATCGTTCGTGACCGTAAATTATATTATCAAATGCATTCTGTCGGCTCTTCGTGCATCCAATCCTCCCACAACCAACATCCACGTTCCCCTCTTTCATCGCAATCCTCTTTCTGTTTCCTCTATTCTCTCAGGTTCACAAGAATTTATCTTTCTCTCTCTTTCTCTGGCAGTTCCTCTACTGTTCTTCCTTCTGAAGAAACACAAGAGCACCCAGGACACTTGAATTTTCCCCCGACGTTCCCCCCAACTCGGCCACCATAAAAGATTTGTAACAAAAACGAGGGCCGCGGAATCGTCGTCACGCGGCATGCAAGAGATCCGCCGAGGAAAAATCCTGGCAATAAAGCGTCCTTTTTCGCATTGTACACAGCCCGGCAATAAATTACTGCTAAATCGACGGAATTGCGGCCCACCCTACGAGAACTGCTAGGTTATTGCTCCGCTCCCGTAATGAACTTTGCTTTAAACGATGACGATTTTTATTGCACTTGCCATTCCGACGTTTTATTGCTAATTAATTGAGACCCCGAGATACGCTTGGATTGGAAACCGTCTAATTTTAATGGCATCAGCCAAACTGTCTGATCTATTTTCTTCCGTAAAAGACTTGGACTTTTCTGTACCTGATCATCGAATTATTATTTGTGCCGCTAATTATGAAAGTGGTCTAAGACACTGCTTATCTATGCTACCTAAAGTAAATATAATTTACTATTCCAGTTAATATGTAAAACTTCTATTAATACTGTGATAAGGATATTGAAAGATGTTGATAATAAAGAGATTCTTGATGAGAAGATTGTATCTATTTATAACCTGATAAGCTTTTAATCATTCTTCCGGAAAAGTGGCTTAGGCCACTTTAATAATTGAGGCATTCGGTCCTAAAACATGCTGTCTGACTGTGTGTCCTCATCTCCTTAAATTAAATCTTATATCTGACAACAATATATTACGAGCATCAACTAGTTAAATTGACATAAAAATATATAAAATCCCTAAAGTTCCTCATGCTTTACTTTTGAATCATCCGATTACCTATGAAAATTGCAAGATAGGTTTCAATTAAGAGATCACTATTATCCTATCACTGTAATTGGCTAATTAAGACATGTTATATGAAATTGTAAATTTTAATTGGAAACATAATATCGCAAGAGTAAACGTATGTATGCCTCGATTTTAATCTGCATAGAATTTCCATCGAATGAAGTTAAGTAAACGAAATAAAATAGTGAAATCGGGTAAACGACATAAACGTTAATTAGTATTAGTATAAAATATAAAGCATTTGGGTTGGGGTAGCAGGTGAAAGCCAGGAAGAATTCTAGCTCTGAGTTATATCAATTTACATTACACCGTCGAGTATGGCCAGATTTATCTTACTAAGAATATTAACTCCGAACAAAGAAAAACATACTGGACGAAAGCTGAAAATATACGGCTAAAAATATTGGTTTATCCCAAGGAATACATTGCTGCTATTAATTATGAGAAAGTAAGAATTGTATTAGGTCATCCCATAAGTAATGTCGTTTCTTATTTACAATATGAGCCGCTCGAATGTCAAAGCGATTAAAATCTACTCCTTACAAATTGTCCAGTATTACTGCCAAATTACTGATTGGTGCTCAACGTTTCATAATAATCAATTTCAAATTGAGAATTGTCAATTTTCTCTCATTTTTGTTTGACGACGTTAGTCCGGCAAGATGATGCCGATTTTTAAGGGAAATTATAGAATATATCGAAAGAAATGTTTATATCAATACAAATGTTAAAATGGATATAATTATTGGGTTGGCTAAAAAGTTCCTGCTGTGTTCAACATTTAAATAGAAAGTGATTTGTATTCAATTTTGTATATCCCTTCAATTTTCTTTATTCAACAAAATATTGTCTGTTTTGATTTATAATATGTTCCTATCTTTCGGAAAGCTTCATAAACCTGCGTTCATAAAAATCCGTCGATTTCCACTCAAAAACTAACGCAAACCACAGGGACTTTCCAAGTTACTGGTAATCGTGAAAATAGGCCGTAAAGTAAAACATTTCGAGATCAATCCATAAGTGAAAACGCACGGTACTGTCTTATATATACTTATTATATTTTCGGTCCACTCGTGCAAATAGATAGTCAAATTCGAAATCAACGTGCGTCACGAGCCGTCGTCGCTCTTCCACGTAGAGAGGTAGACATGACAGGTGACAGTAAAACACGAGGCCGGATTTTCGTTTTTTGTCTCGTAACGTCAAGTAATTGTAACAAATGTTATATTCCAAGCGATATAAACAAAAATAAACGCGAAGTGTGATGTTCAGTTTTTCATATCTGCTTGTAATCGGCAAAGAATATTAATCGTAGTGACTACAGTGGAGATGAAAATATATCGTCCATATTAATTGATTAACACTAGAACTACCAGAGAAATCAAAATGACGGCTCCGCGGTTGTAAAAATAATGTTGAAATTTATAACGTTCCATTTCCTGAGATTTTTTCCTGTTCCTGTTGCATAATTAACATAATTCACACTAGAATTACCGAGCATATACTTGGTTGTACTTACGTATTTACATATAAATTATGGTTGTATGATTTAAGATAATTAATGGATTCAATTAATCGCATTCTGTATATAAAATCTTAAATAATTCGCCGTGCTATATTCGAAGAATTAAACTGAAAATAGCAGGCGAGTATAATTTCTTTTTAATATGCATTCTTATTTTTAAGGACATATATATAAATATAAAAACATTGCTGAATATATTGTTTGTAGTTCTAATGTTAAATTAAGTGAAATATTTAAATTTATGGAAAATAATCGGCTGACTAAATAATTGCCTACTATTTGAATCCCCAGATAAATACAGAATAGAAAGTGTCTATTACTTTCTGCGATCAAAGAAAACGCAGATAAAAAATAGTAAGAGACATTGCAATAAAAGGAGACCAAGTTGTTTGCGGATAGTTTGAAAGTTAAAACACGACTATCTGAAACACTTACCACAGCAGTGAGCCATGAGTCGATTAAACTAGTTTCACGGACAATAATCATCTATTGTCAGACACGCGAATCCTGCAAGAAATCCCTGCTACAAACATCTTCTAATCTAAGTTCTATTTAATTTGTCGAGTCTTGTAATTTCATCGGCTTCCGTAGTTCTAGTGTTAAAATAAATGTTCGCTGAGAAATTCTTACGATTTGAATATTCGTATTGGAAAGACGCCATAGGATTCTGTTTAAAAATGTAATCAAATGGCTAAAGAAAGATGTTAGGAGAAGTAGGATGAAGTACCGCGAGATTTGGGTGCGCAGGATCCAAGCAAACAGGATTATCTAGTCGACCAATAATTAATCGGTGTATAGATGAACGACAGAGCGATTAGCAGAACGTGTGCACCGTCGATATTCGATTCTGGCTGTTGTATGCGCAACAATGCTTTGGAATTTGGAATATATTTGCCAGGATTAAGTACTGCTCGGTTGGTATAACAGACAGATGATCGTACAGCCTAGATTTTGAGCGTCCGACCAGATAATATTTGTGTACACAAACGTATTTGTCAGCTCACGTTAGACGGTATATAAATCGGTACTATTAACACCATCCGAATGATATGTTAACCCTTTTGCACTCGGTGGCGACTCTGAGTCGCCACTCACTTTATCGTGCAAACTCGAACGACGATTAAAAGGCGACATTAAGATTGACTCCGGTTGCCGTTGTTTGGAAATTCATTAATAAACAATAAGTGGTGTATATCTTAATGGAGTCTCTCAGTCGCCACACGAATTACTTCAAGAAACTGAGTGACTGAGAGGCGCCTCTCGAGTGCAAAGGGTTAATAAATGAGAAACATCGATGCTACACCGATGTTTGAAACGTGCATACTAAAATTGACATATTCTTTCACCATTGTTTTATACGCAGCAATTGCACCATCGTATGCAATTTGTGTCGCAAAACAAACTGTGACACATGGCGTAACTATTCTCAAAAACATCAACTCTCTGTATATTCAATCGATGTATTATATTTGCTCGAATTTAATTGCTTCCTCTTCGCGATAAAAGGCCATAGATTTTTGGAGAATCCATTTGCTAAAAATAATTATCACCCGACGAAATGTCCTTTCTGTATGACTTCCGAGTTGGCTCTGCGTTATGATGATACAATCTAATACTTGCATTCTCGAATTTCACTGCTCTACCACAGGAAGATGTTCTCCTGGCTAACTTCCGCCGCAAGCGTCATTTGACAAAACTTAAACTACTTCCTCTAACATCAGTAATATTATTAGTGTTATGACAAAACTTAAAGTACTTTCTATACGAGCACCTAACCCCTAACACTACCATGTTAATACAAATGCACTTTCTCTTGTACACCAAATATTAGTTTGTCCGGAAAGTTCGTGTCGATTTTTAGTACCTTTTCGACCAAAAAACTGAGAAGTTCTAGGAGGATAGGATCTTCAAGTTGCGTGAAAAATGGAGAAAGATAATGGAACAAAACGGCGCATACATAATTGAATAAATATATATCAGGGAAATTAAGTTATTATTCATATAATTGAGTTAACATTTTTGACATATAAAAATGTTGCCTTTGGATTTCCTTTAAAATTCCTTTAAAGGCATGAACTTTCCGGACAACCCAATATTTCTTCACGAATGTTTCGTTAGAAAAATCAATGTGTCCAATCGGACGATATATAAAATTGCGTGGAACATGGTTTTGTTTACGTCACGCGTTTCATGTTGTTGGCTTGAAAACTGTGCAATACTCACGAAAGTAGTGCTCGGCAATAATAATCACGATCTTCTTAATACTTTCGTCACGCCCACATTATAACAGACCGTGCAGAATAACTATTCTTACGAACCTCGTGCGGAAACTTGCAATTTTTCGGCGATAATTGAATCGACAAAAGACACGTATTAATTCAAGAACAATTACACGCATCGGCACACGCCATTTACGATAACGCGTAACAAAACTTCTGGAATATTTCCATTGTAAACCGATTTGTAATCTATGAGTAATAACATGGCAAATAAATATTAATCAAGTAGAATCGATCTCGACATCACGTATTTCACGGCTTCGTGTTCTGTTTTAAGACTTTCTTCTCTCGGAGGTTGCAACAGTGAAATCGGTCGGCGAATCGGTTTAATCCGAAGGTCAACCGGCAATCTGCAAAAGTCTATCTTTACGCTTAAAGCAACGGTGCAGAACGCTGCAGAACGGTGCGGCAACGTTCATATCGTTCTATAATTGTATCGAAACCGGAAGGGACATCGATAGCAAAAAAAGGAAACACAGCCGTTGGCAACGTTTGATGGTAAAAATGCTCTAAGCGTAGGTCAAAATACGGGGCAAAGGTGGACACGACTATCCGCCGGAGGTAAACTGAATCGCGTAAATATCCGAGCAAAACACTCGTTTCTGTCCACTTCGAAGAGAATTTTTATTTTTCACCGATACGTTTGCCCGTTATTAATATAACGTATAGTTTGGCAAGCAATGCTGCAGGAGATTTTTAAACCGAACCAGTATCCTGCTAAAGGTTCATAGACCTTCGAAATATTAAGACTACCGGAAAGTTCAGTCCGCTTAGCGTACAATTATTTTCAATGTGCAGAAAAGTGTTTTAATCAAAAGTATAAGATGCATTCTTTTCAACCTTCTTTTCGTCTTTTCAACGACTTTAACTTCGAGTTAAACAGAATCATTCGATGTTTATTTTATTAATTTTGATTATCACAACATAGAAATAGAAGTTTTTCAATATAAAAATCACAAGGACGAAAATATTGCTGCTGGACTATAGTTCGAACTTGGAAACGACGTTCGAACTTCGAATGAAATTTCTTGCTTTCTCAAGCGTTTGAACTCTGAAACGTTCGAAGTACGAGGTACCACTGTATTTCAAACGGAAAGATAGAACCCGTGATAGGCTCTTCAAGGTTCTGCACAATTCGCGGTGAAAAACGCGAGAATATTGCTACGGTATTCTGAATACTACTCATAGAAATTGTAAGCAGAAACAGAGTCTGTCAGGGTCGCAAGAATTGGATGAACTTTCGAGGTCATTTCTCACTGACGAGACTATTGTTCGGAACACCGAAAGATATATCATTCTTAAATCCACAACCGACATATTTCATATAATACATAGACTAACGAAATCCAAGGAAATGAGTTTTAAATGGACATCCTTTTAACGCGACTTTTTCATACGTTGAGATTGACCCTCTCGCATAGCGAAGCCCAGGATAAAACACGAGATGAAAGATTACTTAAAATAGAGTTTAAAATACGAGATACGTTATAAAGTATGTTTAGTATACTTCATAAAAATCCGTATATTTCGGCTCTTTTCCTATCCAGGCATACGTAAAATGTCAGTGCCATAGTTCTTCGTCAGGCTCATATAGAGAATTGCTTCGTCCTTTGACATCCGTTGCTCTGTCTTTGTACGTAGGATAGTGAAGCAAACCGTTTCTGCTTCTTACGTTCCCTGCAGCCCGGGGGTCGACAAAATTAAAGTTTACTATGGTTTCAATATAATCTCTCGCATACGAATCCACTCGTACACAAAATTGCGCGAGGCTAGGCGTGTGTTCGTAAATGTGTGGAGGTTTATGCGTATATTGGTGCAGCAGCGAGGACCAGCGAGATTCAGCAAGGCATGATATTTCGGATGAAGGATATCGCGTGTCATAAAGCGTCGTATAGTCGTCAAACGAGGACGACATCGGACTAGTTCCGTTCTCTTGGTTCTCTTGGTTCTCTTGGTTCTCTCGTGAAACGGACGAGAAACAAAGGAACGCGAACAAACCTGATAGGAAAAGGAATATGAGAATAAAAGATGAGCAGGCCCGAAGGATCAGACCGGAAAAAGGTGGATGATGGTACACCACGAATTCATAACTTTGTAGCGCAGCACAATTTTACCGCGGATCATAAAAGTGCCGCGGTATACGGTCTGACCAATCGGCAGCAAGCAAATGCCTCGGTGTACGGGAATAGAAGCGATTCGATGGAAACGCATATTCAGAACGACTACGTAAAAAGGAGGACGATGGATTTCGAAACAGATGATGATCGAAAGGGGACCGTCATCTTGGTCCGAGTCTAAGTCTCGTTGAGAGTTATGGCTGATCATTCGTCGAAAGGTGCGAAGATAAACTATAGCCAAACAATTTTCACTGATCGCACACACTCTCTTTTACAACCGATCGCGCATGTTTACGTTTGATATCCCTGGAAAAAGTGTCGTGTTTATCAAGCTAGTCTTTTAATTGTCACGCGAATGGCATCGAGTGTTTTTTGGATTCTGAATTCAAATAGCTGGCTTTCCCAGCCACGTTTGGCAACCGCACAAAACAACGGGGATGGGAATACATTTTCAAAGGAACCCTTTCTGTAATCGACTAAACAATCAGGGTACAAAAACCACTTTGTGGAAGGCTGTGGACATTGGCGCGAGATGAAAAATGTTTATTGCACTTCCAGTTTATATCTGCTTATCTAACCGAATGCAAGAATAAATACCAGGAAATATTCTAGCGTGGCACTGTAACGTGCAATCGTTTTTCTTATGTCCACTGGTGCGGAACAGAGTGATTATGTTTTTATAGAAATCCCGTGTCACCGAAGCACGTACTTGAGAGAACCTCATGGTCAACGTGAAAGTCGTAAGGTATTCGTAAGGTATCGAGACCAAGTAATAACGGCACTGTAAACTAATACAGGAGTGTTTCTTTTTAATGTTTTGATGATATAACACCGACTACGTCTGATTGCTGGATGGAGAATCAATTATGCACCTGATATAGGAAAGAAACGTAGTGCCGGTATTTTCATTGCGTTCAATATGAACGTCTATGGTTCTGTTTAGAGATCGTTGCAGGGACTCCTCGTATATCACTGGATTACTATAATTTCCAACAGTAGCGATGGACTTTTATGGCCATTTCTCGGTCGAACGAGGCACATGGTACCCACCTTTTATAGCTTTCGGGAATATGTTTAACGTGGGTAAACGGTTCGCGTTCTGCATGCTATGATTCTCCTAATATGAAACTTTATTAAAAACACTCGCGCGATAGATTCTGCATGTACACTGTACACGGTACTATGATACAAGTAACCGTAGGTCCCCTGAGTCTCACATTGGCACTGACAATATGTCACGATGTTATTATGAATATAATCTATAATTCCGTATGAAATATAGAACTAGAACTTCAAGATTCTTTCGAAAAATATGATTATACTCAGTCTGCTACCATGGGAAGAATAATGATAATGATGCACGGAACAGAGTTAAATAAGAAGATTGTAACTTTGTATCTCTCCGCTGAAGTCCCATTCCTGGTGCGTTACATCGGTCCCAACGTGAACGAGTGTACCGAAACGAATTTTAGGATGAATCGATAGGATTTCAATTAAAATATCGGTTGGAACGACAGTGTAACAGATGGAAGTTGATAGTGTGGCTGTATATAGTGGATGTAGGCGGCAGTGCGTAAGTGCACGCGAATAAACGGAAACCGAACGTTGAGTTCGGTTAATGTCCTGCGGACAGGCGGGTAGATGAGGTTGCCCTGACGTTGATAGGTTTGGGGGTAGGAGGTAGAAAAGAGGATAGATAGACAGGTAGATCGAGAGTGGGAAAGAGAGGAGAATTATGCGTACGAAGGAGAGAGAGGGAGGGAGACTTCTGTGAGGTATAGAAAGAGATATATCATCCAGGGAGTAAAAGAGGGTGGTAAACATCCTAACGCACCGAGGGAGACGGAGATAGGGGATGACTATAGGCGAGGGACTGTAAAGTGATAACCACAAAGCACGGGTACGGCAGCCATCGGGAACAGATTGCAACTCTCCACCTGCATCAACTCCCTTCACTCCTACCATTCTCTTCGCCTTCATGTCTATTGTTTCTCTTTCTTCGCTTGGGAAACTGTTATCTCACTCTACCGGACGTTCGGTCCGATCCGCGGACGTGTATGTGCCCTGACACCAGTGTCTGTCGCACCCTCGTTCGGCGTACACGACCCTGCTTAACTCACGGGCGCAAAATACCTGACAGCCCCATTGCCAGTCCCATTAACAGGTGTTAGAGCGCGCAATTAACTCCAAATTCCGAAACGGCTTTCGACCGAGATCGATTGTATTCCTGTTAGTTCGTCTTTCCAGTATACGTCGGCCGCGGAAAAGCTCGCTCTTCGGAAAACGTACTTACCAAGCATCGTTACCAAAAGTATTGCCACGATCCACTTTACACCTGACGCGACACCGGAAACATAGTTGACGACATGTTTGCGATTACACTTGGTATCGTTGCCAGAATTAAAAGCACCCATACTACTGATATCATTGGCAGACTTTGAATCGATACTTTCATCAGCAGAAGGATGTCGTGGTTTAAATAAACAAGTTTGTAATTAATATTACAAGAATGCAAAGCAAAATTCCGATATCCAAGTTTAAGAAAATTAGGATGATACATTTTTGGTAATGAACTGTAATTGCATGTTTTATAGTTGCTATAACTTCGTAAGTGTCCATAATTAATGTAAAACATCCGGAATTGTTGAAACAACTTACTAATTTCTTGCTATCCTTGCGAGAATGAATAATGGATTCTTCAACGCGTAACATGTTCAGAATATGCACTGCACATAGTTGCAGATTATTAAAAGAAATTCTCGACGTAGAGCACTATCATCGTACCATCAGTGATCTAATCGCTGACGCGAGATAAACGATATAAAACATACGTAAATTTCAAGCTGGGAAATTCCTGAAATTCCGAAAGTAGTTTCTTTTACAAGCATTAAACTGATATCCTCTCAACGATGCTGGATTGAAGTCCGCCATAATTTGGACTTTGAAAAAGAGGCTTCATCGTAAGCACGGTTAATCAGGGTACCGCTTAAAGTACGTTCGATTTGGTAGCCCCATTAAGTGTGAGCTCGAACTAGCCTACTTCCGTTGAATCACGATTGAACAACCGGGTTTAGGACAGAGACAACGATCAACGACCGTGACTCTCGAGATAACGTGAACGATGGTAGCTGTCGGAATAGCAACGTTTACCTCATAAACTCTCGATGTCGTACGAAACGAGAGTAGAACGTCGAATACTTAGGACAACGGTGCAAACATGAATGCAACCGAATAGACGGGTAAAACCCTAGGTTGTAGCTCGCGACTATGCTTTTTAAGCGACTGCCATGACGAGTTTGTTACCAACGCCCACATCTGTCCTCACTCGTACTCAACCTAACTCTCTGCATGCAAACGTGCACCAGAATCCACCTACATACTTCCAATTCCTCGATCACGAAGCTCAAGTGGATCACCACGGCAGTGGATTGGAATCCAATGCACGTACACGGTACCCACTTCCATCTCACAATTCTCGTACTCCACGGAACAGGTGGTGGGAAAGCAGAAAGAGAAGCGCGAACGAGACAGAGAAACAACGGAGAAATATCGTGATATGTGGACACCAAGAGAAAAAGAGAGAGGGTTGCGAGGGAAAACCTGGAAATATCGAAGAACAGAGTGAGATCGGGAGGAACCCATATAATAGAGATGTGGCAGGGGAGAAGGGCAAATTGTGAGAAATATAAGGGTGAAATTAAAAAAAGAGGGTGTGGGGGTTATATAGAAAAGGGGGTAGGAGTGAAAATTAGATGGAGACGACCAAGCAAAAGAGGAATGAGGGGTTACGTGTATGTGATCAATGTATGGTGGTGTGATGAATTGGTGTACTGTTATATAGCGAGTTCATGGTATATGTCGCCCGGGTAACTACCACCATACCATTGATATACATATATACGTACGGATTGCAGCGGCAATTAAGTTTTACGGTCCTGCATCCAGGGAGAGACGCCTGTTTCGAACGCGCTGAGTGCTGGTCGTAAAGTCAGCTAGGGGTAACTACACTATACCCTGTTTATCCCTTTTCCCTTTTGTACCCTGCTGCAGATAGACGCTGAGGAACGAGCTGAGTATCAAGTATGAACGCTCGTATACGAAGAATGATCAATAGAATCTCGATTATAATCTTAAAGATTATGAAATCCCCTACATAAAACAGAGAATTCAACAAGACAATCCGATTTTAAATCATATAAAGGAACGTTATATTACTGATGCTAACTATGTAGAGATATATGTAGAGATTGGTTGGTAGACCAACGTATAGTCAGCATAGCAGCTGACTTTCTGAGTGTCAAGGTAACAGTTTAACATTGAATGTCTCTTTCGATTAGGTGTTTTTAATTGGTCGATTAATTACCCGGCAGCCACATCTACGAACAATGTTGGTCACGCAAGCCTAAAGTCTTTTATTCATTTATAACGAATCATTAATGAAATGGAAGTGTTATAATAATATAAATCCTTCGGATGACGAGAATTTGTATTATCGCAAATTAAACACAATACGCTTCAAACACTTCAAGCGGGTAGTCATTTATGCAAACTGAAATATTTATGAGCCAGTAATAATGGACGTTACTTTCACACCTGCCTTCTACCGCGATGAAAATATTTTCCCAGCTAATAGCGATCCAAATTTTATCCTGTTCGTATCGTGTATTGTGTGGTGTGTTTGTTTAAACCTGGCCTGAATATGATTCGCGGCACGAAGTACTTGTTTGGGTGCTATTAAGTCGTTACACGTGAAACGTCCGATTTTTAAAACTTTAAGCTGGTATGCATATTATTTTTCATACCGAACTTTATTACTCAAAATAATCACCTTATATACGATACATTTTTTCCAACGTGTTGTAAGCTTCCTATTTTCATTTTTGTACATATTTGGATTTCTGGAATTCATAAATACTTCGAACACGATTTTGACGGACTCTTAATACGAAAATGTTCTCTCACGAAGGAAGAGTTAAATATATTTAGTATGAAACGTAAGCCGTGTAAAAATAAAGTTAGACACGTAAACAGAAGAAAATGAAGGTCGGATGTAGTAGAAACATTGACAAGCTTTAAAATGATACCTCACAAATTCACCGACATAAAATGATATATAAATAAAAATTCTTCAGAGTATTACAACGATCTCATACTTTGCCTATTCTACCCTTTATTGGAGATGATAGGAAACCGGTAATTATACCATTAATTTTCCGGTAACTAACAATTGAAGTATGCCTGCAGTGAAAAGCAAAGAAATGTATGTGATTTCATAGTATGCTTCGATGATGACACACAGTACAGATCGACGCATTATTATATTTGAAACGCACTAGAATCCGTTCACAGCATTTGAGTGACAACGAGACGTATTGGAGTACGTGGTGTACCATCGAGATTCCACTCGACGAATTCGAAAATCGGCAGGGATAAAGAAGATCTTATAAAAGAGAACGAGATAGAAGGAACAGATTGAAAGACGTATTTATCATACGGAAAAATTAAACTTTCCATCTCGGGGTGGGCAAGTAGAACTCGTTTAAAAAAGCAGTTATACGTAGCTCATAGGACAATCTATTTAAAATTGCCCCCACTGCCGCAAGATGTATGAAAATCACAAGTTAGATTAATGTTAAATTAAAAAAGTTTTAATACACCCTGTCTCTGCACAGTTTTGCGTAAGACGAGTAAACTTATTCTTAAGTAAATGCTTCCGTTTCGTTATTCATTTCTCGGTTGCTGTTCGCGGAGTTTATTGGCATATCATTCTCGTCCGGCGTTTAAAGAATGATCAAATGATCCCTCGAAAAGTATGCGTCAGAAAGAGAACGGAAAGTATCAGAGACCATGTGTCACCATTAATGGCAGTGCAACAAGCAAGGTTTCAACCGTAGGGAGAGTTAAAGGGAAGTGCCGTTTGTCTCGCAATTAGTTATCCAAATTGCAATTCAACAAGGTGGAACGATCGACGAGATGGAGGAAGGAGAAGGAAAGAATGGAAGAAAACAAAAGGAAGGTGAGACAAAGGTGAAGCAACGCATGTTCGATTGCCATGGGAGAGTCTTCCATTCCTCCACCTCCTACCCTCTCGAGTAATTATGCATAATAGGGGTAGCAGCTGGCCCGTAGCCACGTCTACCTGTTGCACGAGACCCGAATCGCTCGTCGGCGCGAAACCACGGCGCTGTTCAAGAGGCCGTTCCCGAGGGTGGAGAGATAGGACATTGTGAAAGAAAGAGGCCACACGCCGCTTTAGGGGAGAATTTTCGGTGTCCCAACTCAGGAAATGTGAAATCGTGTCAGAAGGTCGACGGCATTCAATTTCATCGCAAACATCCCGAAATATTACTTAACCCCCTATAACGCCACTGCGATCTTACAACAGAATTAATTGGTATTTTAATAAAGAGTGAATAGTTTCGATTTTCCGGTTCTTCGGTTTTAATTGAATCCAGATCTAATTTAATCCATTATAACACCATGTAACTTTAATGTCACGTACTCATCTACCTGTATCTTTTATTTCTTTCCACTTTTCCAAGTCATGATTTTGTTACTGTTTTCATGTGTTATGTAGTTATTTGATTTTATTTTTATAACATAATGGCTTTATAGACTCTCAATTCACGTATCCCAAAAAGTGCGGAAACTAAGGCTCGACCAGTTTCGCAGTACTGCGTCGATATGCGAATTGCAAATTACTTTCTCAGTTAATTAATAGTGTGGAACATACTGTTACGTGTCACGTAACCACCGGTCGAATAACTGAATTTCAATAACTCCTCGATTTTTCTTATTTTTATCGACACAATTTAGTGTCAACTAGTGTCACGCGAATATCGCATCGTACGATGTCCATGCTTTTCTGTTAGAACAAGCCGCAGTCAAAGGATCAAAAGACATTATTTTAATACGTGAAAATAATTTGTCTTATTTTGTAATCACACTTAGATATTATGCCGTACGATGATATTATTCCTGTCGCGATTAAAACTTGCATTTACAAAGAATTCAGGTTAAACGCTTCGTTTTTGGTCTAATTGCTGCGAAGCAGTGTAGTTGAATGAAAACTTGCGTAAAAATGTATGAGTAAAATCAAAGTTCCTCGGTAGCTAACCCCCTATCAATAAAATGTTGGGAGAGAATGTACCGCAGACCGAGCAAACTTTCGCAATTAGCAGTAACATTGGCTACCGCGTATAATTATATTAAAACGGTACACGGTAACAATTAATTATACCGTCGGCTTTGTATTAGGTATTTCCCATACACTAACTCTGCCCGAAAATGTTACCTCCTGCGCGTCTATGAATTATATGCTGTACAAAAGACTACCTCTGTTACTGACTCTACCTAACATTTCTGTTTTCCCTTCTACGCAAACCGGAACGTAACAATAACCCTTAGTTAACTATTCAATATCTAACGATAACGATGACAAACCAAATTATTTGTAACTAACATACTAACAATCACCACGTTGCAACAGAAACTATTGAGAACGTACATTCGAACACATTGGAATGCCGGAATCTTTGAAGATTCAAACATATCTACAAATATTAACCCGTTGCTGACATATATTGACATATGATGTAAGTAATAAAAAGGAAAATGGATGGAACCAGGCGTCACGCATTTTCGCTGCTCGTGTTACGGTAAACTCGTGTTTCTAAGATGGAGTTTCGAGGTCCTAGTTCGAGGTAATAGTCGAAAGTGGCTTGACAATGGAACGAAGAAATCCTATATGTTATATCATCGCTTCACGAAAATGTAAACGACGGAATGATTCTATGTTTGATGGGAAGTTGTACGACTGAACATTGTACAACTGAATGTACATTTCTGGTGAAGGGACTACTTCAAAGTAGTACAGAAAATTCTCGGGATTTAGTGCTTCGTTAAAAACATGTAGAAAACACGGTAGTTATGTTTAACACATTCATCGATTTCTCTCCCAACTAGTTGGCAGCTGAGTTATAACTATGAAAGTTACGTATGAAACACTCAAAACATGGCTCTGTGGGAGGATCGCTACTTCATTTGCTACATCGTCAAGACGAGCAAGCACTCACTGTTTCGAATGCGGTCTGTTATCATGAAATTATTACTTACAAATCTAAACTGCATATCTATTATTTTAATTACACACTGTATCATTTGTTAACAAATATAACATGTAAATAATACAACGTAAATGTTTATATTAATGCAAATAGGTGTACTGTATTATAGGAATACTATATTAAACATTATTCTTGCATTGGTAAGTTTCAAGACTGAATACAAGGAACTCCATGATTATTAAAGTTTACTGAACCAAATGTAAAGAGTGTCGAGTTGTAGGACGTCGAAATTAGTCAAACTTCCCCGAGACGTATACTGGTTCGAAACGAACCGGAAATGTATCTTGATCGAGAATACAGTTGAAAGAACAAATAGAGAGATATGAAAGGAGCAAAAGATGGGGAGATAGGGGGTAGGGGGGAGAGGCAGAGGCAGAGGCAAAAGGTAGAAGAAAAAAGTGAAGGAGAAGGAGGTAGTCGAAGAGGACCGGAAAGAAACGAGGTTCGATAGTGAGCTCAGGTACAACCCGGGGAAAATCAGACGATGCGAATAATTGAAATTTTCCAGAGCGAGAACTTAACTTCTCGTTCGAGGGGGTGGCTAAGGACGGCATAGAGTGTACGTGTCTCCATCAACTTCTGTACCAGCTCGTCTATGCAAACATCCTTGGTGCCTTGTCGTACCTCGTCGTTTTACCTCGTCCAACCTAGTCGTAACCGTAGTCGACGACATTTTCAATGCGACTAACGCGCGACAAGAAAATTCTGAGGACTACCGTCGTCAAGTCATAGCGCTATCCGAACTCCCTCCCTCCCCAACGTATGCAAAGAGGAAAAGCAGTTTAAAGCAGTTGAAAACCGTGAAAAATTCGCGGTCTCTCTGGTAGAACAGGCCAGGAAAATCGAAGGAGTCTACCTGATCGCAAACTTTACGTTAAAACCCTGGAATCAACGGGAAATTTCATGCATACCCTCAAGAGAGCAATCATATTGAAAGTGGAACAGACTGCGGGCTCGATACGCGGAAACAACTTTACGATATGGAAGAAAACACCGATATAAGGATAACGAAGAAAGTCGAGACTATTGTCGAATTAAAAGTGTACTTAACGGTGCTGTTGATTAAGCAAGTGGTCCAAGTCACTTTTTATGTACGACCCTTCAAATATATTTATAATTCTGGAAGATTGTATCTGTTTACAAGCTAACAAGCTTTCATTCCGTCCTTCCGGAAAAGTGATTTACTACAAGTAATGTCGTTTTTTTATCTCGTTCATATTTAACATTGGAACTACCGAAGCAGTCGAATGGCTTTTCGAAAATACAGCTTTCGCGAAACACACGAGATTTGCATATCTAGACGGCATGCAGTAGTTCATTCGATTTTGGATTGAATGGGCAACCGTGTACTTTTCCTGATTACTTTATAAAAACCGCGCATTATTCTACGGGCGTTAACCAAAATAACGGGAAATAAAATCTGTGTGTGCGAGTTTCTTTTTTCTTATCGGAAACATTTTCCATCTACGTTGAAATTGCTTTTTCTCACAAAAAGGAGGAAGAACATACAAAAACGTGATGTTGGTGAACGAAAACCAGATCCTTAGGACCACGTCGGTAAGCGAAAGCACTTGAACATCGTCCTTTCAAACCGAATAAACTTTACTGCGAAAGAAGCAAGCAAAGCATTTCGGAAATATTGAGTATAAAGGGATTAAATCTTCGAAATTAAAAGCAGCAAAAAAGAGAGATCTTTGAAATCAATTTTCAATCCTTTTAATGTGTCTCGAAAGGAACAAAATCGGAGACGGACACCTACCTAGAGTTCCTTGTTAGTCAAAAAATGAAGACAACACAGTTTATAATTCTATTACCGTCTACCACCTAATTATACCGTTTAAAAACCCGAAACTTTATGCTTATCTCCGTACTAATTGTATTTGACGTGCCAAAGTAAATTAGAAACGCGGAGGACTGCTGCGAATGGAAATTCCAACTTGAAACGAGGAGATGACAAAAGCTTGAGTTCCGTAATTCTCGTAGTGTCGGTATCACCGCTAAAATAATAAGGGTATTGGCTAGCAGAGGTGGTGACAGAGAAAAGGTAACAACTGGAAGGGTAGGAAGAAGGAAAGATTCCGTGGCAGTAGCGGAAGGCGTTAATTAGCGGTTTCTAACAGGAATGTGAATGTTATTAATTGGGAAGCCGGGCAAAGTTCCGTGCTCAGAAACCACGTTTTGCTCATCCTCCGAGACGAGGTATAACGGGAAACGGTGACGATGGCTACGGAACTCGGCATTGACTCTGACAACATATGTACATAATGCACTTCAGCTTGTATACGTATATAGGCCCGCATAAAAGTAGTAGGATGGGTGTTACCCGAAACTCTAGAAATCCAACGAGTAGACGCTGGCTTGTCTTTCTCCCTCGCACTTTGTCCACCTGCAACCCTCCGCCACTCTTCTACCCCTAGAGTTGCATATGCGCGCGATTTCAAACTTTACGGCTTTGTCGCGATTCTCCACTCCTGAACCCCGGCTGTTTTCCTTTTTGTCACTCTATACGGCACAGTTCGACAAACTTTCGTTTAAAAGGCTACGTTCATTGCATACGCTCCACCTCGTCAAAGGTAAATGCTTGATCGAGGAGTCCGGATCAAAACATGCACCACCCATTAATAAAATCGCGCCAGGATAAAGCGATTTAGAGAATCAACAATGTGTTCATTGAAATCATCATATGAGCAGGTCAAATACTAAAGTGATTAACTCCACTTTTTGCACATTTTCTAATATTACTTACGAAGCGCATGATTGCTGCTTAATGTTTCATAATTATCAATTTTCTCGAATTTTTGTTTGATGGTATTAATCACTTTGGCTGTTGAGCGACTTATATATTAAAATAAGCAAAGAGTTCGCGCACTTTGCGTCAGCTTCTTGCGGGCAAATCGAGGGTTTTTAAAACGATAATAAATTACACGGAATAAAGAAAATTGTAACACATATAATATTGAATAAAAATAATTCTTTAGTCGCATGTTAGAACCGCAAGAATTTATCGAGCAATCCGATATAATCAATGAGTGTTATAAAGAAGTTTTTCATACCGAAATATGATGAGATTTTGTACGGCAAGGTGGCTCTTGTTGATCTGCATGAATCGTGTTACTCGCAAGTGAGAAGGTTTAAATTCGATATTGCTTTGGAAAGATAGGCGGAAGTGACTTATGGTATAATATTCGTAACGCAATTTCGCAGAAAATATCGATTGACGTACAATACGAAAAAATAAAGTCAAACTCGTTCGAAAGCACTACGATAACAGTAGACAGTATAAAATCAGTAGACCAAGACTAAACAAGCAAGCCTTTCGCTTTCTCCCACATGTATGTTACACCTATAAATAATAATGTAACGGTTCGACATGGCTATCCTGACTTTCTCGGCATAGAAGATATGTATATATGGGATACCATAGGTACACCGTCAAGGCTCATTTAATTAATCAACCCACGAAGCAATCGATGCACTCACCGTTAGAACCACCGTAGTAATTAAATATCGAGCAATCTACAAACGAAAGCACTACTTTCCCGTTTAAGTACCGTTGGTTTGATAATATAAAGTAACTGATATCTTTGGAAATCAATGTTGAAATGTAAAATTTCGTTATACTTCAACATTGATTACACGAGAAAAGTCCGTCTGATTGTAGTCGGGTAAATTCTACTTGAATTTTCATCTATAAGTAAAATTCATGCTTCCCGGCACTTGAAACTTTAACAAGCCATTCTCTGCAGAAACCTGCCAGTAGAGCAATTACACATTACGACGCTGCGTATTAATTAGCTTCCATGATCGTACGACGATTCTCCACAAAAGCACGTTATGCGTGCATAATGATCGCAACTATGATCGCAACTACCTTCTAACAGAGATTTGATAACTTTTAATTGTAAACAACGCGAGGCTTGGTAATAATAAATAATCACTGCGCTTGATCTAATTCGAAGTAAAATCTTACTTGCATTTTAATCTCGCTTGATAATTATTCGAATTATTTCTGCGCAATAAAATCTTCCGAAATCCGAGACTGGCTTTAGAGGCCTTCCAGCAATTCATTATTAACTCTAGAGATTTATATAAAAAAGGCATACTTTTCGCTCGCTACACGTTGAGAAAAGACCACTGAAGCGAATGGGATATACTTTGATGAAATAAATATCATATTGCAGAAACTACATCACTTTAAATGTCACCTTGAAAATGTGCCGTTTGATGTCAGGCGAATAGTTTGTAGCTCGCATCTGGATACATTTTTCTTGATTATATTTCATCAAACATTTCGGTCTATTTATATTCTCTTATATTTTAGCTGAAGTTTGTCTACGTGAGTTGATGTGTAATATGGAATAAAAACCGTGTATATTATATGTCGAGATGCAATGAATGAAATATATCCTTATTGATGCTAATAATAATTTGCAACCTTTAGAACACGATAGTGCATAAAGAGGATGGTTTTTCCTTTGTTTTAAAGGACCATTAGTCGTGATTCTTTTTCAGCTGGCATACTCGTGACCTACGATGCTCCTTTTATGCAAGTCGTCCGTCGATACAGAAACAAGTGGCATAAATATAAGAGAAGGTTTCTGATTTCTAAGAGTGCACGCGGCCGAGGCGATCATTAGCACAAAGCATGCTTGACGGGCAGGCATGCAAATTGCACGAACAGAAGCCAATTACGAAGCACAGCCTTTGACAGTTTATAATACAATTAGAAAACGTTCCCCTCCCTTGACGACAATGCCATTGCAACCTCCCTCGTGGCTGCCTTTTCTTTCACTCCGTAAGAAACGTTCTATGGCGAAAAACAAATGTTCCTTTCGACGATCCTCGAAAATTTCTTTTTACTAATGAACATAGTTCATCCTTCATTCTTCTAAACTTACCATTGTCTCTGTAACTGCATTTCATATCAATTTACAGAGTGAACTTTTCCTTGACCCGACAAACGTTTCAGGATTAAAGTATCCCCCTTTTCGTCTGTGGTATTAACCCTTTCCACTCGGAGGCGATTCCCAGTCGCCACACTAAACTGCGGTAACTCAAGTGGCGACTGAGACGCGATATTACGACTTTCTACAGTTAAATGTAATTCAAAAATTGTCAAAAAATCAAAGTCTCTAATTTCGATCCTAACTGGTCCAGATCGATGATAGATAATGCCTAAACATATTCTTAATATAACTTGCAACAAGGTTAGGAGATATGCTATTCCATTATTATTAATTTATTAATATGAAGTTCGAATTTTAATCATATATTAAAAAATAAATAAATATATAGATAATACAAAAAAATTTGCGACAGCCCCCACGTTGTGGAGTCGAGGACGTCGGGACCCCGACTGTGGAAGTGCAGCCATGTTTCATTACCTATGTGCCCTTTAAACTGCGGCGCTTGCCGCCGAATTACTGACCTACCGCAACACCTATACCTCTCCCCGCTGCATCCCTTACCCTCAGTCGGGGTCAAGACGTCCCCGAGTTCACAACGTGGGGGCTGTCGCAAATTTTTTTCTATTCACTGTACATCGTAATATACGACTGAATTTCGAACTTGAGATTAATAAATTAATAATAATAATAATGGAGTAGCATAGATCTTAATTTTATTACTCCCACTGCATAGAAGTATATGACGAAGTGTATACCTTCAGAAAATGAAAGTCGCTAAAATCGCTCCTAACTGGTCCAAATTGATGATAGAAGATGTATAAACATATTCTATGATGATTTTGAGTCCGAAGAAGTGGTTAAAAAATTTTTATTGGTCAAAAATGGGTCGAACCCAAATCGCAAAAATGTGAAGGGGTATACCTTCAAAAATTGCCAAAAATTAAAAGTCGCCAAAATCACTTCTATACGACCCAAATCGATGGTGGGTGATGTATAAACATATTCTAGGACGATTTCTGGTCGAAAGAAGCGGTTAAAAAATTTTTATTGGTCAAAAATGGGTCGAACCCAAATCGCAAAAATGTGAAGGGGTATACCTTCAAAAATTGCCAAAAATTAAAAGTCGCCAAAATCACTTCTATACGACCCAAATCGATGGTGGGTGATGTATAAACATATTCTAAGACGATTTCTGGTCGAAAGAAGCGGTTAAAAAATTTTTATTGGTCAAAAATGGGTCGAACCCAAATCGCAAAAATGTGAAGGGGTATACCTTCAAAAATTGCCAAAAATTAAAAGTCGCCAAAATCACTTCTATACGACCCAAATCGATGGTGGGTGATGTATAAACATATTCTAGGACGATTTCTGGTCGAAAGAAGCGGTTAAAAAATTTTTATTGGTCAAAAATGGGTCGAACCCAAATCGCAAAAATGTGAAGGGGTATACCTTCAAAAATTGCCAAAAATTAAAAGTCGCCAAAATCACTTCTATACGACCCAAATCGATGGTGGGTGATGTATAAACATATTCTAAGACGATTTCTGGTCGAAAGAAGCGGTTAAAAAATTTTTATTGGTCAAAAATGGGTCGAACCCAAATCGCAAAAATGTGAAGGGGTATACCTTCAAAAATTGCCAAAAATTAAAAGTCGCCAAAATCACTTCTATACGACCCAAATCGATGGTGGGTGATGTATAAACATATTCTAGGACGATTTCTGGTCGAAAGAAGCGGTTAAAAAATTTTTATTGGTCAAAAATGGGTCGAACCCAAATCGCAAAAATGTGAAGGGGTATACCTTCAAAAATTGCCAAAAATTAAAAGTCGCCAAAATCACTTCTATACGACCCAAATCGATGGTGGGTGATGTATAAACATATTCTAGGACGATTTCTGGTCGAAAGAAGCGGTTAAAAAATTTTTATTGGTCAAAAATGGGTCGAACCCAAATCGCAAAAATGTGAAGGGGTATACCTTCAAAAATTGCCAAAAATTAAAAGTCGCCAAAATCACTTCTATACGACCCAAATCGATGGTGGGTGATGTATAAACATATTCTAGGACGATTTCTGGTCGAAAGAAGCGGTTAAAAAATTTTTATTGGTCAAAAATGGGTCGAACCCAAATCGCAAAAATGTGAAGGGGTATACCTTCAAAAATTGCCAAAAATTAAAAGTCGCCAAAATCACTTCTATACGACCCAAATCGATGGTGGGTGATGTATAAACATATTCTAAGACGATTTCTGGTCGAAAGAAGCGGTTAAAAAATTTTTATTGGTCAAAAATGGGTCGAACCCAAATCGCAAAAATGTGAAGGGGTATACCTTCAAAAATTGCCAAAAATTAAAAGTCGCCAAAATCACTTCTATACGACCCAAATCGATGGTGGGTGATGTATAAACATATTCTAGGACGATTTCTGGTCGAAAGAAGCGGTTAAAAAATTTTTATTGGTCAAAAATGGGTCGAACCCAAATCGCAAAAATGTGAAGGGGTATACCTTCAAAAATTGCCAAAAATTAAAAGTCGCCAAAATCACTTCTATACGACCCAAATCGATGGTGGGTGATGTATAAACATATTCTAGGACGATTTCTGGTCGAAAGAAGCGGTTAAAAAATTTTTATTGGTCAAAAATGGGTCGAACCCAAATCGCAAAAATGTGAAGGGGTATACCTTCAAAAATTGCCAAAAATTAAAAGTCGCCAAAATCACTTCTATACGACCCAAATCGATGGTGGGTGATGTATAAACATATTCTAAGACGATTTCTGGTCGAAAGAAGCGGTTAAAAAATTTTTATTGGTCAAAAATGGGTCGAACCCAAATCGCAAAAATGTGAAGGGGTATACCTTCAAAAATTGCCAAAAATTAAAAGTCGCCAAAATCACTTCTATACGACCCAAATCGATGGTGGGTGATGTATAAACATATTCTAGGACGATTTCTGGTCGAAAGAAGCGGTTAAAAAATTTTTATTGGTCAAAAATGGGTCGAACCCAAATCGCAAAAATGTGAAGGGGTATACCTTCAAAAATTGCCAAAAATTAAAAGTCGCCAAAATCACTTCTATACGACCCAAATCGATGGTGGGTGATGTATAAACATATTCTAGGACGATTTCTGGTCGAAAGAAGCGGTTAAAAAATTTTTATTGGTCAAAAATGGGTCGAACCCAAATCGCAAAAATGTGAAGGGGTATACCTTCAAAAATTGCCAAAAATTAAAAGTCGCCAAAATCACTTCTATACGACCCAAATCGATGGTGGGTGATGTATAAACATATTCTAAGACGATTTCTGGTCGAAAGAAGCGGTTAAAAAATTTTTATTGGTCAAAAATGGGTCGAACCCAAATCGCAAAAATGTGAAGGGGTATACCTTCAAAAATTGCCAAAAATTAAAAGTCGCCAAAATCACTTCTATACGACCCAAATCGATGGTGGGTGATGTATAAACATATTCTAGGACGATTTCTGGTCGAAAGAAGCGGTTAAAAAATTTTTATTGGTCAAAAATGGGTCGAACCCAAATCGCAAAAATGTGAAGGGGTATACCTTCAAAAATTGCCAAAAATTAAAAGTCGCCAAAATCACTTCTGTACGACCCAAATCGATGGTGGGTGATGTATAAACATATTCTAGGACGATTTCTGGTCGAAAGAAGCGGTTAAAAAATTTGTATTGGTCAAAAATGGGGCGAATCCAATCGAAAAAATGTGAAGGGGTATACCTTCAAAAATTGTCAAAAAATGAAAGTGGCCAATTTCGGTCCTACATGGCCCAAATCGATGGTATATGATGCCTAATGATGTTCTAGGACCGGTTTGGGTCGAAAGAAGTGTTTGATATTACAATTATTTCAACTACATTAATCTCGCTGAACACAACCATGAATATAACCTTGCGGTATTAAGCCATAGATTTTTGAAAATTGTGCGCGGCATTCAGCTCCAAAGAGTCTCGCCACAAAACCGCCGGCAGCAAATGTGTTAAGAATGACCAGGATTTCTGAGAGCTGAGAATTCGATTAACTATAAAGGCGGAACAAAGGAAGATGTCGATCTTCGTATTCTAGCGCGAAACTACGACGTGCCGAGGAGAGAATATCTTGTTACCAATCTGCGGTTTGCCGTACAGTGGACATTGATGTTTTCGAGAAAGCAACCAAGAGTAGAAACCTCAACAACGTAGCGAGGTCTTCCGCAATACGGAATAACAAAAGCTCATCCCGTGTTTCACCGGCTCGAAACTCGATAGACGAGTGACCATAGGGAATCGACTAACTTAGTTCGGAGGATGAGCACGTACACACATTTCATGAATGTATATTCACCCTCTTATTCCCTCTTGTTCACCCTCGCTTACTCCCTTGTCTTTGTACGAACATCCTACAGGTGTACTCCTGTACGCATCGATTATTAATTCGAAGTCGCGAACACCCTGGTTCCACCTCCTCTCTCCGTTTATCGCTTTCCCGCTAGCTTGCTATATCGAACCCTCTTTATCCGTTTGTCTCCGCCCCCTCCGATCTCTCTTTACCGTTCTTCCGATGCACCCTACACCCCCACACCCCTACACCTACTCTCTTACTCCTCCACCATGCTCGAAATCCCCAGCCGGGTATTACGCTAAGCACATTAGTCGACGGCTCTCTGTTGTGATTATGCGAACTTCGTTCCTCCGACGATCGTACATATCGGTTATGGCTGACGTAGACTAAAGATAAAGGCCACCTTTCCATGTAGATCCTACGTAGAATACGCGTCCTGGAAGACCGAATTAGATCAGGAGAAGGAGACATCGTAATTTCCCGAAAACGCAACGATTCTTCGACACTAAGCTTCGTAAACCTAACCTTCTCTCCGATCCTCACCTCTCTCCTTAGTTATTACAAATACAATGCAGACATCCAAAGATAAACGCATCATTAAGGATCGTTGCATAATCTGAATAATTAGTGCACCGTATTACTATTCTCTAGCAGGCAACTGATATGACGATTACTTGACATGCACTTATACAATCGCAGTGGATTCACTTACAGTATGAAGTCACAGTTTCTACATAATCTACAAATCTTCGTATAACAGTGGATTGTAACTCAATGTAGATTTTGGAAGTATATTATATGAATAGCAGAAGCTTAGTTAAAGATCGATTTAAGGGAATTATGTAAACAGAAGATATGTCTGGTCATTTTTTTAAGTGATATAAGTCCATTTTTCTTTTGTTTTTAGTATCGTAACTAATAAAAGAATATATCAGTATATCGTGAAAAGTTACATTTACTGTGGATATCATCACCTTAAACGAACAAAATATGATATAAAATATAAGAAAATAACCGTATGAATGGCTTACTTCAAAATGTAAATAATATTGTATATATGCACTTTTGAAATTCATGGAATTACTGGAAACATATCTTAAATGTTGCCTATGTGAAAATGATTCGTACCCAGTCCAATTTGCAGAGACTCTCTGGCTGGTTCCGTACACTTTGTTAACAATTATGAAGATCTCAAAGCAGTTAAACGCAATCAGAGGAAAGTAAGAAAGCTACATTTGTAGTATCTCGAAGGTAAACGGAGTCATTTTTAATTTAATACCGACGCACTGGTTGAATCTCTCTTTGCTTGCTCATCCACTGTATTATAAAGTACAACTCCTGCATTGTATAGAAGGAATCGACCGTTCAAGAGGTAAATGGGACCGTACCATTTATTTTTACGCATCGTTTCCTTCCGAAGTGTACACTGCTCTTAATAACAAAACAGTTATTTCATAAGCCTTAAGAATGTTTCGATCCATGTCTCTTACGAAGAAATACGTGCGATCAAACACCATCGATCAATTTTGAGAAGACTCAATTCTAACAATTTTCGTGATCGCACAAAATTGCGTCAGTAAGTACCTCGAATATAATTATCGAGTTTGGACGCAAATATGGAAATACTTCTCGAATACAATGTGTTAATATCTCAGGATGATAGTTAATTTGTTTCTGAATTTAATACGTCGGGAATTCTTACTAGTGCAAAAAGAGACGAGGAGTTTTGTTATTTGTAAGATGACACTTATGTATCTTGCAAATGTCCCCGCCGTGAAGTTGAACTTCCGACTTGACGGGGTGGCAGGAACTGGTCTCGAAGATCGTAACGAGAGAAGACAAGTCGCTGTAGCGTTTGTAATTTCAACGCCCAAAGACGGTGTACGACATCCTCGACTCGAGTGAAAACTGTTCGTTCAAGTGTAAGGAGTTTCGTATGAAATGTTTCTAGATACTCCTACACACCTGCATCTAACCCGATACACACGAATATTATATATTCCTACATTCAAACGCAGTTTCGGTTTCCCTCTTTGCTTCTCCGGCGAGAAACTTTCTACGTAACATTACGCACCCACCGAACGTAATACTAGTCTGCATACCAAAGACATCGGATATAAATCGTAAACTGAAAATATTCTACTTTCTATCAAGAGAGTCAGAAGATACAGTTACGGCATTTTCTCCTGGATTGACTTGTACAAAAATACTTGCACAACTGTATTAATTATGTTAATTAACACTAGAACCACCGATAATATTCACTTTTACCTATTTATTCATATATAAATTATATCAAATCTCAAGCAACGCAGTGTGGTATATTCAAATAATTTAATTAAAAATGCTAGACAAGTGCTATTTTCACTGCTTTGGTAGTTCTAATGTTAAAAATCGAATTACGATATAATAATTCAATAGAAGTAATAATTCGAATTGCTTCGTTTGCTTTCCGGATGAAATTCACTCGGATTGTATCCAAGGAAATATTTGATAATGCTGTTAAAGTCATAAAACTATTTTGACCTCCTCGGTGTCTTTGTACAAGGACTGCCGTTTTTTAAGTGAAACATGATATCGAGAAGACGCTCAAAGAATTCGGACGAACGAAGGGTATCACGGTTTACTCGGCGTGTCAAAGGATCGGCAAACTGAAACCGGGCGGGAGGGTATCATCGGAAAGGGTTAAAGGGGCAGGATACACAACGTAGATACAAATTGGAAATATTCGACGGGATGGAAAATGACATTCGTGGATTTAATACGATTTATATGAGATTTGTCCGAAATTTAATTTCATTCTTGCCGAGAGCAATAATCTATGCATAATGACAATATTAATTAAATGGTTGATATTCGTTATAAGTAATTCCTGCCCGTAGTTTTACTTGCTTGTGCTGCTCTATACATATCTGCCAGTAAACAGACACTGTTCGAGATGTAACTAATTAATCCTATATAACCTAACTTTTGTCATGCTTGATAGAAGATTTTATTACGTGGAACTATTTAAACATTAATGTAAGGAAGCTACGTTACGCGAAAGTGAAACTATGTTATTAATTAAACGCAATGAAGAAGGTGACGAGTGTCACGCGTTCTTTTATCATTATTATTATAACGAAATTTGATGAGATAATTGTTAACCGGGCACTTATGAAACCTACAAATCCTACTGGAATAATCGTTTCGTTTGATAAGTGATTTCAATTACACATAATAATACCTTCTAATAGATTAAACTTGATAACAGTTTTTACGTAGATATCCTCTTCTCAAAGACATAAGGAAATCCAAGTACTGATTACTTTCATGTTGATCCCACGTATCAACATAGGAAGATACTACTTACGAACACTTCCGACAAAACAAACATAGCGGGAAGTAGAAAGTGGCGTTTAAGTGTCAGACACGAATGATAATATCAAGCACAGGTAACTCTCGTGCAAAACGGTTCACGAATTGTGGCAATCCTTGTATAACACTGCTATAGAAGGAACCTAAGTCTCGTGTTATACGAGGGTTACCTGTATGTACTTTGCAAATGCATCTTGGTATTACATAGTTTCATGATAATGTGAAAATGACGAAGGAACAGAATGACGATGGCTAGTTTGAAAATATGAATTTTATTGTAGTTAACACTACAATAAGTTTGCGAAGAGAAGACCGGAAATAATGCGTACAGCCGAACCAATGAGTATAGTGAATTTATTGCAGGATTTTAATATCCAATTATCAAAGCGTTTCATCACTAATTTTATATTACCCATATTTGAATAACCCAATAAGATTGGACGTATAGAATCGATTTAAATTTACGGAATACCCGGACCGAATAGTTGAAATTATTCGAGCAAATGAACAAGTCGGCTGAAAATTCAAATAATAACAGCGCGTTTGTATCGCTATTATGCATTTCGATAGGTTTAAACGGTTGCACGAGTGATTGACTTGCCTAACGAATAAAGTCATAAAAACCAAATAATTGATTATTCCAAATTATCACCGCGGTGTACTCAAAGACAATGGATTTGGTGTTCACCATCAATTACCGCGTGAAAGTATCATTTTAAAAGAATAATCGGTGGGAATTGTTTGATGTAAGAAAAGGAATGAAACGAGGAGAGGAAAAACTGTGACCTTAGAGATTCTCGGTTGATAACCGAAATATCGTACAATGCAGGATGAATGTTTCACGGAAGAATATGTCAAAAACGATAATTGTCAATCGCAAATAGATTGAACATGCCGCGAGCAACAGAAATACAAACCAATTAGTTATCTGTTGACATTGCAACGTATGCACATTTTCTGTCAAACTATTCGAGCGCGTTTATTGACCATGATCTCGCTCGGAAACATTCTCGGAGTCTCTCTATTTATTCGAACTCCGTGTGATTTGATTCGCCCTCGCTGACTGATCCTATTCCAATATTCAAAAAAGCCAGATGTGGCTTAACTGGGCATATATATGTATATATGAGAACATTATTAATTGTACTATTCTAGTATTTCAGTGCAATGTTTATCATAAATGTATAAAACAGGCAGAAGTATATTCCTGCAAGTTCCAAGCAATTTTTGCGTTATTATAAAAAACGCCGTAGAAATAAAATCTTTAAATTCTTAGATCGTATGAAGTATCGAAATATATGACTAATAATAAGATTTCAGTTTGATTTCGAGCGGTTCGGGTTTAACACTAAAACTACTAAAAAGTAACACTAAAATAGATAAAGTAAAAAATCAATTATTCGATTGAATTATGTCCATTGTGCAACGTGAGCCGCAGGAAGTTTGAGAAAATGGAAATTTAGAAATTTGATCGTTTTTATTAAATTCGACGGACCCGTCATTCGGACGGTTTCAGTAGTTCTAGTGTTAATAGTGTTCCATAGAAAATCTAGATTAACACGAGGAAGGAAGGCATACATAATGCTGGCAATGTTGAAGGAGAGAAAGCAAATGCGCGTACCATTGAACACACGCGTCCGCTATGTTGTATTAATTTTCGTTTGCCGGCCTTTCGTTGCTTAATCGAGACTGTATTGTCCACCGGTACAATCGAGCGGAATCAATCGATCGAGCGAAATTCCGTACTCCCCTCGAGGATCAAGCACGTTCAAAGAATGGCTGTTGTGCGGTTACAAGTACGGCACCGAGTCTACGAAACATCGGTGAATTTCACGGGAATACGCGATATTAACGAATCTCTTCTCGAAATTGTTGCGTATTTAATACATTGTTCGGGAAACTTCGCATTCGCCGTGCAATTCCGTCTTTTTCAAAGGAACGGAATCTTTGTTCGAACAGATTACGAAACTTTGTGGGAGTTACTTCCGTGGGATATATTAAGGGTTTATCTCGCAGTGAATGTATCCCGATAATAAACGGAATTAACTAGTCCCGGGAGTCCTGGTCGATGTTCATCCCGAAATTTCCGTAAATCCTGTTAACATTTCCCATTTGGTATTTCGATACAAGACAGTAATACAGAGAACTCCTGCTCCAACTTACAGGTGAGCCGTTCTTGTTCCATCTAATTTTACAGGTTTGTATCCCCTTAAGGTCCAGTTTCAGTTACAACCTGTACTAGGAAGTACATGCGGATGGTAGTACTACATCCGGTGTAGAATCCACCAACTGAATCACTAGGCATCCTCAACCCCTTCGACCGCGGCAGACCCAAATGCGACGAGCCCTCGCAGCCTTGCCGGTGGAACGAGTGTCATTACGCGGCTCGTTTTCCAGCTTTAATTAAATGACGTGCAAAACGCGCACTACGGTGCCGCTTTTCTGGGTTTCCGGAGACCCGTAGTGAGACGGGTCAACCGTAAACCAGAAATGCGTGCTTGCATCCTACCGACCGCGCATATTAATGTACTATGCCAGGTTTACCCTACCGTCAACCTTTCGTCACAAAAATGCGTCGATTTTAAATACCACCTGCTACTTTTCTCAAACCTTTCATACGTTTACATCCTTAAACTTCTCTGATGAAAAAACCCAAGCTTCTTCTTCAAAATAGATTTCTTCGAAAACAAGAGAATTTCAGTGATATAGATTTAAATCTATAAGAATTACGGATTTAAGAATAAATGTTACGAAGAATAAGTTTCTTATTCTTCTTACTTGAAAAGCACTTAAGGTCGAAGCAAAGTGAAAGAAAACCGAAAATGTGCTTCGTGTTGTTTTTCATAGAGGTGCGTGCGCAGGGAACGAAGGTAATTATAAACACGCGGGACCTACGGGAAATCGCCGATAGCTTTGCTTGCACAGTGAAAACACCAATAAACGCAATTACTTCTCTATCAACCCCATATACGCGCGATAGCAGCAACGAAAAAAAAACGGAATTCCTGTGAATAACGCAAGAAATATAACAAAAATGTCAGATGAAATAATATACTTTAAAAAGTACCACCTGATTTGACTGGCACGCAAATTTCCAAATTTCGTGTCTCCAAGATGACACTGATATAAATTAATTTCAGAATAAAATCATTCTGTTATTTTGAAATCTTTTCAATTTTTATCTAGTTTCAGAGTCCTGATATTTTTTACTAAAATAGTAATCTTCAAGAATATCAATCGAAACGAAAAACGAAGGGGAGAGTGAAGACTAGTAATAATACTGGGAGCGAGGTTTTCCGTAAAAAGAGATAAGTTCCATTCGCGATAGTTTTAATTAGTTTTCCGTGGCAAAAGGATCAGGGAGGAATCGTTGACACCCGCGAAGGTGGAGTTCTGAATTCCGTTGGTGTCTACTTCGTAGTTGTCTCGCAATGAAACTCCACGTCTGTCAAGCTTCCAAGTCACGTGCATTCGAAATAACGTAATCCAGGAGACCAATAGCCGCCAATTAATATTCCGTATCGAGATACCGACGAATCGGCGTGGCGCACCGTGCCGGACACGTCGAATTTTCGTATTGCAACACGGGAACAATACATTCCGTAACGCACGAATCCAGTTGGAATTCTTTAACCGTACGAATGTCGTTACCAAAATAAAAGAAAAGCAGACTGCAATCAGTGCAATCTGCAACGGGGTAGCGAAGCCTTACCATACTCGTAGAAACCGAACGTAATAACTGTGATAATCTTCATTAGACTTAATCGAACTTCAAACTAACATTAGGTCTGCCGGAGCGTTCTGGTCGCTTAGCGCACAATTATTTTCCATGCGTAGGAAAGGATGCATTCTTTACATCTTTATCTTTTATATATACGTTGCAATTATAAATATATTGCACAGATTTATTTTATTACTAAATCGAAAGTACCCGCGTGATGTTCTTTTGGAAGAACTCCTCGGTTAATGGGTTAACGCTAAAACGGCGAAGAATATAGTCAGCCATATTTATATAAGCACGGATGTCAAAAAGAAATGAATCGGTTCAATTACGTCCATTATACAACGTGAGTCCCGATAAATTTCAGAAAATGGAATCTTATCAATCTGAACTTTTTTATTAATTTTGAAAACCATAATAAACACAACATAAGTGTATAATGGTAATAATAGGTGTAATAATAAATAGTGTTAACGTAATTCATTGTACTAATTGCATAGAAATGGCATCCACGGTAGCCTTTGTGGGTGGAATGAAGATCAACGTCGGAGTTGATAGAATAAAAAAAAACCAATCGTTACACACCGCAATATGGAAATTTCCATGGCACAGAAAATCGCAGGGACAATTGGTGTCAACATTGAAACGCGGAATGTCGAAACTCCCAATCGCGGTGGAGTTAAATTATTGCCAGTAGCCGTTTATTTATTGCACAGTCCAAGAGACGAAGGGCAGCGTGGAAAACCGATGCAATACACCGGCGAAAATAAGCCATTTTTCATAGCCAACATCCGCGAGCGGGGAGTTCTTAATGAGTGAAAAATTACTGCTTCCATTCGCAGGTGTGGAAAGTATTGAATTACGGCCTCGCAGAAATGAACGATGAGACTAATTATTTTAAGTATATATTTAACGTAAAACCATGAAGTTATGAACAGAGATACTCGTTTAACGTGAATAGAAACTGAAGAAACTGCGACGCGTGAAGTGAGTGTGCAGAGTCATTCACGTAAGATATACAAATGCATCCACCGTTAATTATATTTCTTCTAATGCTTTTCTTTTTATATAAGATCTAGCATTACATACTGGCAGTTTTCATACTGGCGCTGCATCACATTGCACGCGTATGAAATAGAAGTAATTATGTAAAAAGTAATGAAATACATGGCGAGAAGTGTCGGGATTAAAAATGTGCTTTACGTAACGATAAAACCTGGGAGATTTAAAGGATCAACGGTTTGCAAGAGGTAACCTCGCACTGACACTCCGAGCGACCTTAAAAGGACAAATATTTCATGGAAAAATAAAGAGATGAAATATTCTGGAGAAACGAAGCAGCCGATGCTTGATGTGGTGAGCCACGTTTAAATTCCTACTTCGCCGGAGGATGAAATCCTGCGGAGAAAGAAGTAAAGGGGAAAACCAGCCGGTGTTCAGCCAACATGAAGAAAGCGTATATATCTTTACGGGGATACACAGATCTGGTGGTTCTGACTGTTTGCACTTTGTACATTTTCAGGACAAGCACCTCTTAGGGATCGTGGCACACGCGCTTTGCGGATTTTTCAATCACGTCCCGCACTGACGGGATTAATAAAGCGGCGCGCCACGTGGAGAGTTTCCAGACTCATTTCATGCAGAATCGAATTGGATTTCCAGGTCGGGGCCGGTGTATCTGTGTGTAACTGCCAGGAGAGAGAGAGAGAGATACGGCCCGGCGCGTTGATCCCTTTGATGTGCCACGCTCGGCCATCCTAGACCTCTCTCAGTGAGCGCACTGCACTTTGTTACATCGACGCTAAATAATCGGTTTATAAAAATTCATGGTGACTCTAGTGAGCCGGGTTTATATCCGGCACTTCGGGCATACATTTCCCACCAGTGCGATTCACCCTTTCTATCCTACCTACTATGTTACCTCAGTCACGCTGTCACGAGGACTGCTCAATCGAAAGGAAACTGGATGAAGGAATAACTCTACTATACGATTCAAAAGTCTTATACGCATGCAACATAACGATGCAGATTTCAAATTAACATTCACCCCTCACATGCATGCCATTTTACCTAATGGACTTCGATAATCTTATCATATATCAATGTAAATGTAATTATAAATAATAAATTAAATTATTTTCCAAACTAACCGCTCAAGGATTATTTTGTTTGACTTAATGTATACTGTATTCCGTTTCTTCTAAAATTAAATTTTCATTTTCGAAGATCCTCCATTTTCATTCATATTCACATCCTCTTTCTACCATTGTTCTTATTTATTCAGAATACTAATCTACTGTCAACTTTGTAATAATAATTGTCCAATTCACCGTTACAACTTTGTGTAAGTCACAGTTAATTCGCGACAGAGTCTAATCTCTGTAATTAGTGTAGAAATAAAATATGAGTTACATTCAACCGAATGAATGTTCTACTTGCAACACAAGTATTCCACGAGCTAATACGACTTTAATTCAAAGCGTGTCTAAAATTAATTTCACTCACGTATACTCGATAAAATGGATAAAAACAGAAGGCTCTAGTCACGGGATACCTTATAAGAGTGATGAAGCGAATTAAACAAAAAATATATATATATATATATATATATATATATATATATATACTTCCACCGTAGTTGGGAAGGGAAGCTAAAATCTACTGTAGAGTCGACAAAGACGGTGGAAGGTAGTTGTGGAAACGGCGAAAAGGGTTGAGGGTTTAACGATGAGGGTTCAGGGCAGAAAGTAGAACCGGGAGGACTGGTACGTTTTTAGTGGTTGCACCACTCGAACGTGCCAGGGCGAATATATCCTGAGCGAGTAAGCGAATGCATACGTATATACTGGTATATGTACATATATCTGCGGCCTTTATTCGTGCTATCTCGGTGCACGCGCAAAAGCGTTGGCCGGCTCTCCGAATATTTTCCTTCTAATTTAATTTCACCAGGGGAGTGCGTTACCTCGCACATATCCACCAAGAGGGAAGAGATTCGGATAGGCTACGAGGTAGAAGTATCCTACGGTATAACGATGTAGGTCCGTGGCTTTTTGAATGAACGATTAGGGGTGCATTTCATACGATATAAGAAAACATCACGAGAAAAATACTTCTATTACTTCAGCCGAATAAGGTTTAATACGATACTCGGAATCTCGACATTTCCGGACACTTTTAACACTAGAACTGATACCGTCAAACCGACGGGTCCCCGGAAGTTAATAAAAACATTCACATTTATAAGGCTCCATTTACCAAGATTTGTTGCGGCTCTCGTTGCATAATGAACGCAATTAAATCGATTAATTTATTTGTTCCATCCAAACTTATTTTTAAGGTCGTATATGTGAATGTATAAATATAGCTGAATTTGTTGTACGTGGTTTTATGTTAAAAGTGCAGCTATTAGAAATACTTGAATTTAAAGTAACCGGTGTTAAATACACTGGCTGTCGCGTGTTATGTTTTTGCCAAAAATGTAAACGATGTTTATTACGGTCTTGGATTGTTTTGCTGTATTTTCTGTTTACTTGAGTGCCAAGAAACTTGTTGTATATTTGTTTAATTTTTATGAAATATTGATCTCTAGTAAACATTGCGTATGTTTCTATCTGTTACAGCACTGTCATTAAAGAAATGCATCGCCTCGTCATCCGAGTCGAACTCAACGCAGGTTACATTGGACGAAGACGAAGATGAATCACTATCCGATATTACTTTCGCGGAATTCAAAGAGCGATACCGGAGATTAATACCATACATGACATTTTACGTTGCAAATAATTATGTTAATGCACAATCATCGCTGTCGCAAACCAAACCAAAAGATATACTGAACAATCCTCTGCTGAGGAAACCCCAACAGCATACATCGTCTAGGTTCGGCAATGTTCCAAGAAGAGGAAGTAATAAATACCGTGTAAATCCTCAAACCCAGGAGAAGAAATTTATACCATCCTTGCAATATGATCCAAGTGGTATAGGAGGTGATAACGATTACTTTATGCCAGTCAGATATAATACAAATATAAATTACGAAGATTACAGTACACCGTATCAATTATATCAAGAGCAGAAAGCAACGTATCCTGAAATAACAACCCCAACTAGTCAGATCGTACAAAAAGAGAACAGATACGTTGCCAACGTGAGACCATTGCGACCTTACACGACAAACATCAGAGATCACTACCCAAGGAAGCCAACTGTTAAACCTTTGCACACTAACATTCAGGATGAATACTTGGCGGATTACAGCAACCGGCCTACTGGCAAACCTTTCATTAATTATCTAAACAAAGAATTCGATGGAATTCGATACATCCCATCATCAGTGCATCCTAATGCACAACAATCGATGAAAATTTTAGAGCAAATTCCAGGTGGGCAACCCTCGAGCATCCCTCAAGGATATCGGAATCCAAATGTAAATCTGAATCGTATAGTGGAAAGTTTTCAACTATCCGAACGTTTGCCGGAAATTTTAAATGAAGATAATATTGATAACAGTATAAAGACACTCGTCGAGATACTGAATATTTTACATAATTCGAAAAAGGAAGAATTTCCACAAATACAATCACCACCATTGCCACCACTATCGCCGTTATCACCATCATCATTGTCAAGATTTCCAGCGAAATTGTCGGGTTACGAAAACTACAAACTGAGGCCGCAAACGAGGCCCAAAGTGATAACCGAAACAAGATTTCAAGCAACACCAAGTCCATTATTATTAACTGATGATCCTGATCGATATAAGTCAACATCATACGTGGATGATGTAAAACCCAATGTATCGTTACAACCAAACTACAACGGAAACAGTTTAAATAACGATAATAAAATAGTCGAATATTATACTCCGTACGTTCAAGAGATTCCTGAAGGTAATAAGGAAGTATTTAAAGCAACCATTAAGCCACAAGCTGATGGCGAACCGACCGAACATTCTTACGAAATTACGGAAGATCTAAGTGACGATATATTACAAGACGAACGATTTACTTTACCAATTAGTACCGAAGAGCCGGCTAATAATTATGCGGAACCTAATCAGGTTTCAAAACCGGAGGCAAATATACCGAAAGTACCGAAAGTACCGAAAGTACCGAAAATATCGAATGCACCAAATGTACCGAAATCGTCTGTAAAGTATGGCGCTACGAGAGGCAAACCCAATATAGATTACCCAGCCTACGCTTCGATACCGGAAACGGATTTCAGTTGTAAAGAGCAACGTTATAAAGGCTTCTTTGGTGATCCAGATACCGGATGTCAGGTATAATTCTTAATCATATACATTATTAGACAAGTAAGGATATTTATGAGATTGTTAAACGATTAATATTGATTTCAGGTGTGGCATTACTGCGATTTAAACGGTGGCAAATCGTCGTTTCTATGTCCTAATGGTACGATATTTAGTCAAGTGGCGTTGACCTGCGATTGGTGGTTTAACGTAAAATGCGAAACAACCACGCAACTCTACGTACTGAACGAAAGGCTTTACAAGTATATACTTCCCATAATGCCTAAGTTCCCGGAAGATTTCACTGGGCCGGAAGTAGACCGGTATTTGGAAATCAAATTTAAGGAAATGGAAGCAAAGCTAAAGGAGAAGAAGTTGAAGAAACAACAGGAGGAAAAGGAAAAGCTGAAGAACAAGCTATAGTCACCACGTGGAAATGAATAATCTACATACTTTTAGGATGTAGAAAAAGCGTCGTTCGTAATAACTTAATTGTAGTATAAGTTACGTGTACCTTGTTGCCATTATTTTTTGTATAATTAGCAACAAATCATTTTAAGTTAGAGAAGTTCGCCGCACCGATTATGTGCGGTAGAAACTTGTAAGATAAACAATGTGCAATATTTGTGTAAATGGTGTATGCGTGTTCCTTACACTTAATGTTTCGCGGCGGGAGATTTATAGATCTCCATATTTAAAAAATCAAACTATACTATTACATCGATATACATCGCGATATCATTCACATAATTTTCAACGTAAAATCGCTCAACCACGGAAAACAATGTAATGCTTAAAACGGATACATATGAAATGGCTGATATCAATAAGTATTTTCTGTACTCCTCTAGTCATATTCGTACTGTATAATTATTTATAACAGAATGCACTCTACTACGTTTTTAGATCACTTTTAGATTACTACAAAAAAACAGGGACTAAACAGTTATCCTTAAAGATATCATGTATTCAGTATAGTGTGTGCAATAATTGACTCTAACAACTAATTATTTAAAGAGACTCGAACTTTTTAGAAAATATTTTTTTTAATTATCATTGCAATACCCTCATTACGCTTATACGTAATACTTTGTCGCGATTGCGTAATAAATTTATTTATTTATCATTTTGTAAAACACCTCTTAAAAATATATTTGAGGGTGTATACTAGTTATAAGAATATTATTATTTGTAATAAAGAAATATCATTCAAAATATAGACTTACCTTTTGCGCCTGATGAATCCTTTGTAGACTCTCAGCAACACTGTCATACGCCTTGTAGAACTCAGGAAGTTGTTCTTCATTCTGGAATGCAAAGGCACTTTGGATGTAAAGATGTTGCCTCCATGACGCGATCAATGAAATGATCTTTCTTCTCCATAATTAATGATACTTGCCTTTGTCAACAATGGGACATAATCGTGTCTTGGATGCAAACGTAATATGCAATGGGAACACCCGGCAATTTCACACTTTTGGCAATAATACCCTAAAGGCTCATCGCATAAATCTGAACAAGTTGTTTTGATAGTTAAAGAACTATTTGAGGAAGTTACTGGCAACTTGATTTTTGTATGATTTTGTAATGCTCTTCCATGAATCTAGATATATGAATATCATTATATTACTACCAATAGAAATATGATATGTAAATGATATATGAATCTGAGAAATATGCACCTTAGAAAAACAGCCATTACAGTATAAAGCAGAACATTGCAAACATTGTAATATGGCTTGAATTCCACATTCATGACAAATATCTAAAAGCACAGGTGATCATATATTTCTTATATTGAAGTTGGAAGAACCTCATTAGATGATAAAATACTACTAACTGCGGCTTTGCTGTTGTTTCAGCCTGGAATTATTTGGTTGAGTAAAGCAAATGGCAGATTCATTTATTTCAGGAGTACGGTTGCATGATACAACTACTAGCCCCAATGCATACATATTTAGTGGCAATGAGCTTTCAACATCGATAGATTTCTCTGTTTTATTACAGGATGGACAGAATCTGTCCAATTTGGACTTAGCACAAGAGTCACACATGACATGACCACATTCCAACAACAAGGGAATTAAACCATGTAAAGGCCTGAAGCCTGGAACGAGAACGAAAGAAAAACACGTGGTTTTACTAAAATCGTAATCAAATTATTTCGACATCGATACAGAATCCATTTCGAAGTAAAGATCAGGAAGAAAATAGTTCCTTGACGCTGAATTAATCTAACCTTAACAGGATATATATTACTACATTTATTATCTAAAGTATTCGGAGAACGCTATTCGAAGAATATGCGAACTTATGACCCAAATTGTATCAACTCAACGACAAAGAAATTACCGGGAAGAAACAATGTACACGTGACAATGGCTTTTGAGAAAAAGAAAAGGCATAAAAGTATTTGTTGGAGGGTATTTTATCGCGGTAAATGTGTGAGGAATGGAAAATAAAACGACATCTAATAATCGAATGCTTAATGCGCATTAGGGAAGTACCTGTTACAAAGAAATGACGCCTGCATCGAATGCAAGTGACGTTTTTAAGTTTTGTTCGAGGAAAGCTGTAAGTACGCTGGGACCGATTATCATTCCGTGCGCCTAACATTTCACTTGCCACGATATTACAATTCGCACGACAATTGTGGAAGTTTACTCGATACTGTCAAACTTTTGGGAATTATTCGGAAGACGCACAACACCGGCACAAGCATGCGAAAGCACAACCGTTCTTTGTCTGTCACGATGTATTTGAATAGAAGCGCAGTAGCGAAAAATGGCGCCACTAGGCCTACAGCCGCGATTCGAATTTTCATGTCCTTCTTTACTTATGTTACTGAATCAATTTTTAAACTCTGCTTTGTAGACTTAATAACTACGAGGAAATACAAGTAATTTATACTAGTATTTTAAAGACAATTACGCTTCAAACGTAAGAAAAAAACAGTGTAATCTATGCACTATTACATCACTCGAATTCAAGAATATTAACACGATGCAGAACTGCACAAGTGAATGAAGTTATTGTAATTCATTTTTAGTTCCAATTACATTATTTACAAATCCTGAAGTACAAACTAATGCAAAGAAGCATTAAAATTAAATGCAATTAATTCTGTAGTATACGATAGAACTTCAACTTTTGACCTTATTATAAAAACTATTATCACACTATTACTTCCATTATCAAATATTCGTATCACTGAATACAAATTACATTGTAACAGATGTTAATAAAAAACTGCAACAGCTAATTCTGATATCGGTGGGTCGCCATAATTATCTTGTTAAATAATTAATACGCCGTCTCTGAAATTTGGTTTAATCACGGCGGCGCTCATTTACTTCAGCGATGAGTAAATAAAATCTTTACTCTCCATAAGTTGATTTGGTGAAAAAGTTAATTATAATATCAATTTTTTTAAGGTGATCCAGTTCAATTAGACACTTAATTTGTTATAAATATTACTCCGCTGCCATAATGTACAATATTCCCTCTTACAAGAATTAATACCGATCTTTTTTCTATTTATTGAATCTCTTATTTAGAAAATATTGCCTGCATCTCTATCATTTAGAAATGCGACGATTTCATCCTGATTGCCATCAATTACTTTTTTAACCATAGCTTCGTAACCCGTAACGTAAAAAGAGACATAGTTACATTCCATCGGAATTACATGTACATAACTTCGAGCTAAACGTGTACAAGACGTACTGTGAAAAATATTCTAATCTGGATTATCGTATTCGACTGTAATCTCAAATAATCCGGAAGCTTCTATAGCGAGTGGAATAAAAAGCGAATACACGCGTATGGCATGTCTCGCTATCACATTATGCCACAAAGCGTGGGATTGAAATCACGTGCTTAGAAACAGTGTAAAACACAATTGGAGAACGGAAACTCAAGATTCGCGAGGCAGATGCCGCTACAATCTGCCAAGTAAGCGATTTGCCAAAAACATAAAAAGGCAGGTAGATAAGCTACGAAGTTATGTTGGATCTATTGGATACTAGGCGCGGTCGCGTCCAAAGGTCCGTTATGATCCCACCCAAAGCGAACGCTCCAGCGAGCAAGAGGATCGCGAAACCAAACCGGTGCTTCGTTCAGATGCGATATCCACATCGAGGAAACGCAATATCAACATGCAAATGTTTTAGAAATTTAGAAATCTCTTTTGCATACGAATGCAGTATTTAATCCGATGCCCATAAAAACGTGCATTCGAATCCGAACTTTATGGTTGGATATATCACGATCACCTATTGACCTCTGGTATATGCGTGGTGATATATTTATAGAACTGGAAGATATGTATTATTTAGTTATACTACAATTATACTACCTATTACGTACTGTAACACAGGTAGCTACAAAGCGTTAAGATTAATTACAACTAAGATGATTAAAATCCGACACATTTTAACTCCTATAGTATCTACGCTGAATTCCAAGTCTATTTTCATACGATATCCTTTGTACAAAAAGAGATAAGATTCGAGTACCCACGTTTATGTAATCAGCGAAGATGTACGTTTTAAAAGAGAGCTGAGGAGATAGGAAAAGAGAGAAGGAGAGAAAGAGAGAGTGAGAGAGTGAGAGAGTGAGATATCGGATTTAAGCTACCGCATGAAACAACAGTACGGCGAGGCGGTCTCTGGACTAGGCAAGCCGAGCGAAAGAGCCGTGGCAAGGTCTAGGCTGGCTGGTATTCAAGGTCGCGTGCAGAGCGCAAAGCCCGGATCTATCCCCGCCCCAGATTCTAGTGCCCTTTGCTTCTCTCTCACACATTACCATTTCAACGGTTCTACCTCTCCTTCTCATCGTCATATCCATCTCTCCTTCTCTCCCTCTACGCTTCTAGTCGTCTCTTTCCTTTTCTCACTTCTCCAGGTGCCGCTACTCAATTTCCTTCTCTTTTACTCTTACCGGCTGCAACATCGATTTACCCATAAAAATTCCCTGCGCTCGACTCTATCACTCGGCTATTATTTCCTGCCCGGGCTCCGACGTTATGCTCCTGAATTTACTACTGTAACTTCCAGCGAACCTATCATTGATCCAATCAATGCTCACTTTGCAGTATTCTACATGTTAATTACCATTTTCTTTCTTTACTCATCTTCAAATGTCTTCCTTCAAATCCATGCTCTGCAACAGCAATAGAATTCATTCGTAGGATGTACAATGTTGTACTACTACTAATGTGTATACAAATGGAATACGGACATCGATACGGACTATCAGTGCCAACGATAATTCAAGTATCTACTTAATCGAATAATAATTGGATATCAATGCCACATACAAATGTATGATGATTTTGGATTACGAAAGACTACGTGACGTGATAATAATAAAGAGAAATGTAATACTTATTTTGAGATGCAATGTTCAGTGCACGGAATAACGAAGTCCTGGGCTGCTTTTAAATTCAATTCTACTGACCCAGATTAAGTGTTACGTGACGTAACAGAGATTCGCAGTCTGACTCTTCCTTGCTAGTTCTCTGCATCCACCCTGATATAATAACCATAGATTAATAGTGGATCTATAATACAGCTAACCCCCGTACAACGCGGTATTTATACAACGTGGTTTCGATATAACGTAATTCACAAATTGGGGCGATTTTTGATATAACGCGTGGATGTAATTCTAGTCTCATAACGCGATCTTTCTCTGGAACCTAACTTCCGCGTTATCCAAGGGTTATCTTTATAATGTGCGCATACCTCACGTTGTGTGCTGGGTGTATATCCGTGTTACAAGATACCTCGCGATATGTATGCGTACGTGTATACAACGTCTAATAATAAAACTGTTTAAGCGCTGTACGATACATTAGTTACTTTACATCGTTATCGTAATGTTAAGAATACTCAGTATTTTACGAATATTAGCGATATACTTGATTCGAGTTCTAGTAATATTGGCATCGATAGTCAACGGTGATTCTCACGGTATTCAACGTGTTAATAATGTGTAAGTGCAACCGACGGAAGACATTCCACTAGGTTATTATTGAAATGACAATGGAAAAGAGCATCTCATTATATCACTGGTAATATTGTCAGGTGTGGAAAATAGGGTAAAAAGGCAGGTAACAAGAAGGGAGATCAATGAATAATTTTAGAGCAGTGAACGGGCGAAAAGCCATCGATTGAAATTTTCATCACCCTTTCGCGCGCGCACGAGCACCTACTTGATTATTTATTCAAAGAATAACGAATGGACAAGCCTGGCAGACGCCTGGTCGGTTAAACACAAACGAACAAGTAACGTCAGCTCTTTCGCCGCGGAGAAAACTACGCGGTTGAAAACTGTTTCAAGCATTAAGGAACATTCGCACGTAGCTATCCTAAAAATTTCAAATCCTACTAAACCTCAGTCTACTTAAACTAGGATTAGATAGAGCCGCTCAAAGACTTTCAATCAAATATTCATCGTTAGACCCACAATATTAGATCACCCCGTAAGTAATGTCGTATCTTATTTACGATATATAAATGTTTATGTTCATTTTTCCCTTATATGATTATAGGAACTTCTCTTTTTGTGTCGTAAAGAGTATTCTTTAGATAGTATGTCATCTGCGTTCGATCTAGTCAGATGAATGTTTTTCATTTGAAAACAAAAAATGTGCATTGAAAGTTTGGGTCCAAAAACGACATTACTTGTGGGACAATCTGATACATGAACATCTGTAGTTTGTATGTATATTCATTATTTAACAAGAGATTAAATTACGTGTTATAAAACCGTCTGTACTCTGGTATCAGTGGAATGAGACTTTACAAAGAGTTTCATATCACTTTCACCGAGTGATATTGTAATATCTTGATATTTATGTACGCATTTGTACGCGTATACTTGAAATTCATTTCACGAAGTGCAGGGTCAAGTTTGGAAAAGGGCGTCGCATATATCGTCCGCGACTTCTCCACTGAAAGGTCGTGTTACGCAAACGCATGGAATTACAATATCGGATTTCATTTTCCGTCAGAGACGAGATTCCTCACAGAAAGAGCTAGAAGAATGCTAGATGCGAAATTCGCGACGAATTCGCGGTGAACGGTTTTACAGGATCTCTGTCTTTCTCTCTCGTCCTCTTTTGATGGAACTAGAAAACGTTATTCCAGACTGGAGGGACGTGAACGTTAGTCACCTACTCCCAGCATAACGTGATCGAGCCACAAGTACTATTAGAAACGAAGGGTCACTACACTTGCTTTTTACCGCTAGTCTTTCCTAGTCTATTGGCACACCTTCTCCTATTTCTGCCTTCAGTTCGGATATCGAAGAAGTCATTTGTCCTTCGAGTAGTACGCTGAGTATCCTTGGAACTCAATAGTTCCGTTTATTTTGAAAGTGGCTTGAATACATTATTCACAAAAAATCAAGATAACGTTTGGAATAATTACACAAAGTTACTTCGTAATGTTTTAAATGTAAACTTGACTTTTTTCGAATAATGGACTTTGCGTACTTTCGAAATAAACGACTTAATTGGTGTAAAAGAAAAGAAAGGAAGAATTACAATACGACTCTACACTGGTTCTGTTTATGGACAAATTTCAATTCTAAAATTATTCACCTTTTCGCGCTAAAAATTAATGATTTTGCAGATCATGTACACCTCTTTGCAAATCAAATTCACACTTTGACAAATCATGCTTTTCTAAACATTTCTTTTCTCAAGCTATTGCAATAAAAATCAAATCCAATGCAAAGTGAAAGGGTGAACTTGATTGGCAGAAAGATGAATATGATTTGCGAAATGACTAATTTTAGTGCAAAACCCTGTATTACGTTTAGATTGGGCTAATATATAAGAAGAAATGAGGGGTAGAATGGAGCACATTGTTCGCTGATAAAAAAGCAAGTGGGCAAACTACCGGGGAAAGCCGCCGTGAGAATTCCACAGGAATTTCCAAGCCTTCCCCAACGGGTAATAACGAGGATTCGGCCTCGTTTATCACCACTTGTAGCTCTACCCCTGCCCTGACCACCCAAACGTTTTCCTCTCCCTCGCAAACACAAGCGAAAGAAGGTGAACAACCGACAGCTGTCTCACTCTCGACCACCCCCGCATACTCACGGCACGTGTGTCCCCTTTCAGCCCCTTATTTTCGCCTACTATTCCCAATGTCACTATCACCATCACCTTCACCGATAACACCCTTCTTGCCGGAAACTCACCGTTCCTGGATGGTTATAACCACCCCCCCCAAAGACTAGACACATTGAGGAAGGTTACTATGTTCGACTTCCCCATGTATTCGTTTACTTACACCACTCGGATCAACCGTCCGTGTAGAATCCTTTTCTCTACTAAGCCTGGGACACGAAAACTTCATAGAATCTTCTGTTTTGGCTGCTTTTGCATTGCCACACTTCTGACCTCAACCGGAGAGAATTGCCCGCAGGCGTCTACAAAAAAGTAAATGCACTTATTAGCAATGCAAGTGCGTGTGATTTATGACTCAAGGGTACTCGAATAAGGTACTTGGGTTTTCGATTATGGCGGGGTTAGCGGCGTTGGTGGTTTGCGAATTTCTAGCTTAGTTAAATATTTGTCGTTGTACTGTTGGCTAAATCAAATGGCAAGCCTCGCTAAAGTACTGATTAATACTTTACACCTGCAATAATACGCGAAATTCGTATTAGTGATATAAACTGTTGATAAAGATAGACTAAAGCGTAGAACGTAGTTTGTAAGTCCACATTGACGGCTGACAGTGTGACGGACTAGCATGGAATACGCGCGAGGTAAAAGGAGGTTCGAGAGGAAATTAACGACTTCTTTCCTTCTTTTTTTTTTCTTTCGATGTCAATTTTATTGCGACTTCTTGGCTCTTCACAGTCAGATTCATCCCAGCTCCGGATGGCGAACGTTGAGTCTCTTGATTGCCGGGAACCTCCGACCCTATCCCAACGACTGAGATACAGCGAGATACGCGACAACGTCTGCGACGACGATGACGATGACGGTGACGGTGAAGTAAGGGTGGTCGATAGCAGCACGGATTCTCTTCCTCCCTTTCTCCTTCCGTGTTCTTCGTTCCTCTAGAATTCTACTTCTGTTCCCCTTTCGATTGCTCGCATATGCAGCCACCCTTTCTCTCTGATTCTTCTGCCGACTCACCCTGGTTTCCATACGAACTATGAGACGAGCTTCGTTTCCTTCAATACTGCCAGTTTAACGCAGCATCTGTACGACTTCATAGCGATACCTATTCTGGTGCAACGGTATGGCTACATTGCCGGGAACAACAATAATGACGACTTGCCTTTCTTTTTGTGCGTAACTCACACGTCCTCTCTCGCACGTATCTTCTCTATCAGTCTTCTATCCTCAACTCATTCGTACGCCGTCGACTGCTTTACCATTTCTTTCTTCCTGCCCACGTTCTTACTTTATTTCAAGAAGAAAACAGAAAACAAAGATTTACGCACACTGTCTTAAATGTAAACGGAATTCTTTGTTTTATGTGCATCCACTTCTACCGATCTCTCATAGAGGAACATACTCTAATAGAAAAATCTTTCCCTGCTTTGTGACTATTCTCTACGGGATTTAAATGCCTTCTTACACAACCCTTTCGATCATGCATCGACGAATAACATTGCAGAGTTATACACACGCTCGGATAAATGTGGGAATACAGATCTACTCCGAATTTTCGTGGTTTGCTTAACAATCGAAAAGTGTATACCATGTTTCCGTTAGATTATGTTTACAGTATCTAGAATTAAATGGCTAAAATTGTGTCGGAATCAGTGTTACATAATTTTTTGTTACGACAACGTGAAGATCTCTAGGGATAATTCATAATTAGCTGTACTGCTGCTCGATACTTTGATGGCACACATAATTATTTGTAATTGACAGCCAGTAAATTGATGGGGGAAGCCAGTTTACTAAAACGATTTGAAAAAATGGCAGGCAAGCGATATTTGGCTTAAGCCGCCACAGGACAAAGCGGTTTCGCACTATTGTAGATCTGGTGTGCCACGAAAACAATGTTTATCCGTGCGGGCACCAGTCGAGCAATCAGCGAATGTTTACAAGCCCTTCCCGAATTCATTAGCTCACGTTTTTCCTGGCGAATCCACTGAAAACAATTCCTAGCCCGATAGCCGCGGCAAGGAACACGTATTTTAATTCGTATACACTGATATTATCGCGTTATTTCATCATGCAATTAGGTATTAATTGCGGTTACAAAGAAACATCGCGGTACATCGCGCATACCTTATCGCAGTTGGAAAACATTGTTCCTTTGAAGTAATTCAACTTATAATAAACTATTAATATTATTTGATAGTGAAATATAACATGTTATTGAAATTTCTATAATATTTAAATAAACAGATGGTTCGACCATGGCTGGCATATTTATGGAGCAGTGAATCAACATGGAAAAACATTGAATGCATCGCGGTGCAATATTGATATGTATTTATATTTCTTCGTTTTTGTCTGAATTTATAATTGCTAAGGGTGTATCAATTTTCTATAGATGTTATATGTATAATGGTCGCATCAATTCACCGTGGAATTGCAATTTTGTATTGTGGGAGCTGTTAGCAAACCGACGGATACAAATTGATGCCCTCCGGGCCCAATGCCGGTAAATTAATATAGCTAGCGTCAGGTTCAATCGATGATACGCAATAAATTGATGAAATCATTATTGCACAGTCTGGTATTATTTAGTCAGCGATGCACACTTCATTCAAGCACAATTTTCTGAACAACTGTATATAACTAGGTACTCGAATAATACTGCATACCCCTGGTCTATTGTTCGTCGATGTCGACGGTATACTGTAGGGCGCTTCATGTTACTGTACTTCGATAATGATAATGATGGTGACAGCGACGGCAACTACCACTGCCACTACAACACCTGAAATAACCTAACAGGCGTCTACTTCTTTATTTCCTCATGCATTGTTTTTTTCCTTCTCCCATCGATAGTGGAACAGTCTGGATAGCCAGACAGAAGTGGATCGTGACAGTGCAGATAAGCCGGCTGACATACTCCCATACGCGCTTCTCGAAATATTCAAGGGAACAGGAAAAAGTCTTGAAGGAAGTATATAGAAAAAGGGAATAGGAAAGTATGATAAAGAATTAACTGGGTCACAATTCATTTCGAAAAATTGCACTTTTAGTCGCGCGCGACTAAAGGTGCATTGGCAGTGGAATAGGCTGGATAGTCAGGCAGAAGTGGATCCTGACGTTGCTGATCAACCGGGTGACACACTCCCATGTTATCAAACTCAGGATTATTAAAATATGAAAAGGAATAGGAAAACTGTGATGGAAGAAGTATATATAATAAAATGGGGGATAGCAAAGCATAATGAATAATTGACTGGGTCACAATTAATTTGCACAAGTTGTACCTTTGGTTTCACGCTTCATACAAGTCTCTTGGTTTCCATTTGCCTTCTTCTCTTACTCTTCTTCGTCTCTTGTTTCTGCGTGCATACCTCCGACCACTTCTGGCCTGGTTTACACGTACTTACGGGCTGCTAAACCCCTAAGCTTGCACTTGACGGCTAATAGGTACTCGGCCGCAGCATGGAAAAGCTTGGGAAGTTTATTAAAGCACAGCTCACCACGACCAAATGAAAGATTTCATTTGAATATAATATCGTCCTTCACGTAAACCATATCTCTATTCCCAGTTCTCTTGTTCCTTCTTCTTCTTCTTTTTTCTATTCCTTCGTTTCATTCATACCACGATGCGTTCCACGTTGACTTTTTTCTCCCGACATCACATCGTAACTGGGCCAGTTAACAATCTCTTTCTAAACGTGACTTACACGACTTAAATAATATAATACATCCCTAGCTACGTTGTGGACTTTTAGTTAAATATTTAGACGGTCGACGATTGTTGCAAACATTTCTATAGGATTTTAAGAAAATCTTTTTATTCATTCTTCTATGGAGCTTGAGAAAAGGTGAAAGATAATATTACTTACAAACTCGGTACGTAGAGAGAATTAAAAGGAGGTAATGCGAATATTAAAGGACAGTATCTACTAGAATGTGGGGAATCCTCTTAAGCTTATATCCTTTACTTAATTTCATCCTGGCAACACCTTCCTCTGCTTACGATGTCCTTCCGTTTAAAAACTGGTCTTCTTAAAAAATGTTATTCAAGATAGCGTACTGAATTGTTGAACAAACATCCTCGGTTTACATCTCACCGTAAACATAGTGAGATCCTTTTCGTTTTAATGAAGATTTACTCTGAGAGAGATTTGTAACGTGGCATACACTTTGACCGAATTACTAGAATCCATTATTCCACTTATTTGTAAGATAAATTGAGGGAATTTTAGTGAGTTTGAGTTATCCGGGTTCTGGTGAATGTGTTGATGAAAACAGAAACGACATACGGAATAAGTGTAATGTAACCACAGCGGAGCCTTTCGACTAAGGGTTAATTTTAGCAGGATTTCGGGCAAAGTATAGAAATCTGTGTAGCAGGGGTTTGCCAAGAGGCTGGGTGTTAAGCTCTGGCCAGGTACAAGAAGATGGTAGATTGAATGAGAGTATCAGTCGCGTTTCCTTTGGCCACCAGCGTTCAAGGAATTCAAGGGTGAAAACCGCAGGCGATGCTCGGCGACGTTCTCGGTGGTCGACTTCGGGTGCAATTGCAACCCTGGCCGACAGTATTGAGAGCTTGCGGGCGATGATGAACGGCATACGCGCAGGCGGAATGGGGATAAATAGACAGAGAGAGGAAGATGGAGAGTGAGTCGAAAACAGTGTGACAGGGTGGGGGATGAAGATTGAAAGAGAGAAAGAGAGAAAGAGACGGAGAAAGAGATGCAGCGAATCATCGAATGAGACGGAGATGGACGTGCAGGTGCAGGAGAGGATCCGCGTACGGGCGGGTGAGTTGTGCGTACCAATCGCGGGTGCAGGGTACGTCCGCAGGCACGCAGGAGGAGGCGAAAACCGGGCACAACCCCAGGAGCAGAGGGTTCCGCCAAACGGAGCAAAACCGCCCCACGTTGGTTCCCGGGAACCGGCGCGCGTCTGGTTGCGCTAGGTGCTTATACGGCGAGTGCAACACCGGGTGGCGCGCGAAAAGGTGGTTCAACGCGACTCGGTTGGGTGGTGGCCCGGCGTGGACTCATTCGAGAGAATGAACGACCCGAAGGGAGTAGAAGGAGAAAGAAGGAGACGAGGGTAAAGAGAAATCGAGGGAGAGAGGGAGAGAGAGGGAAGAAAATAAGGGTGCAGGAGCGGGATGCAGGAAGATGGAAGGGTGGAGAGGAGAGCGGGAAGAGAGCTAGAGAGGGTGCACTAGAAGAGGTGGAGGTTGTGCCAAGGGGGTGGCTGCCGATTCTCGGATGCTGCTGGTGGTGGTGGTGTCTGTGGAGGTGGAGGCAGATGAGGAGACGGCGGAGGAAGCGGCGGTGGTGGCGGCGGCGGCGGCGGCGGCGGCAGTGAACATAAAATCCCTCGCACATGCCTGGTGCATTCATTAGGGGGGATGTGCCCGTACAGCGTACACGTCGACCTGCATTCACGCCACCCTCTTTCTCTCTCGGTGCAACCCCTGATTTCAGTCGCGCTCCGCGGCCAACTTGGTACACACGCCACTCTGTTGTTTCTCTCACTTGGAGTTTCCTTCGCGTTTATTCGCAGTCGACGGCGTGTCGCGAGATAATCGTGCGATTCGTTGCCGCCCTCGTGGTTTCCGTGCGCGATTCTCTAACGATCGATGATCGCCGATTAAAAACAATCGAAATAACGAACGAGTCAACTTCTCTGTGGACTTATACAATACATTAACGAACACTGTGACTCGTTCCCTCTCTTTTTCATTCTTCCTTTCTTTTCGTTTACGATCAAAGAACTCTCGGAGGACAAAGAATGACGAATTGAACAAGTTGATAATGTTCGTCGAATATCGAATCTGAGACATTCAAGCAAGAATCAGTTTTCTAAGTGCATCTTCCGTGTGCGCGAAAGTACTGTTACCGCGGACAGCACGAATCACAGTTTCGTCGTGAAAAGACGAAGAAACATTTGAAGAAAGGAGACGCCGAGGAACCACCACGTTACCCGCCACGTCTTCTAAACAACACATCCTGGAAGATCGACCCGGAAGATCTTCCAAAGTCATCCGGATTCGGCCAACGGAGGATCAAGAGGATCTCCTGGAGGAGACACTTGGCTGTACGGGCCTGATCTGCGCCGCCGGCTACGGGAGGCCGACGGGATTTCATGTTCACGAATTTCAGTAAACCAGGTAACGATGCGCCATACCCGCCGGCGATATTGGCTGCACGGAATCGGCGTGTCGATTTTTCAATTTTCCTCGCTCAGACGAATTTCGTCTGTCCATAAAAACTTTCAATTTGCGCGCTCGGTTTTTCTCGCTACATGCTGCTTGCAGAGGGGGAGGGGAGATGCCGGAAATGCTAAAGCGCTTATTCTGTCGGTCACAAGCGCCGTATGGGAAAGCCGCGCATCGATCGTGCGATCTACAAGCACGCGTCGCGGTGTTTCTTCCAATGTCGATTGTGTTTCCACAGAATAAGCTGCTCGAAAAAGTCACATTATAATCCACGTAATTTAACAGACAAACAAATGTATAGAAATCAAATGCAATTATTTTCACATATTAATTAAAGTAGTAATGTTTCATGCAAATACTTCACGGCGTGTGATACATGCACCGTCGAATAAAATGTATGCTTGATTCTATCATTAATTGCTCATTTACTTTCCGTATGAATATACAGTTTTCTAAAACCGCGATAAGAGATAAGTCTCTAGTTTAAAAGGTTCTACTCCTATGAATTCTAAGACGAACTGCATGCACTTCATTGCACTCGAGCACGTGGCACTGCATTTTGTTTTATGCCTCTCGAGTTAAGATAGGTGAAACAGACTGGAATTGATTCGAGAAAATGCTTAAATTTAGCGGAGAATTTGAGTTCAGTGGCAAATCGAGTAGAAACTATTATGAAACCCGGCGGCTTAACGGAATTCAATAATATGTTCTGCAAACTAGTCTACCCTTATTGGTTTGAGAATGAATCGAACATGAGGTTGATAGTCAAAACCAAAAACCTACAGCAAATTGGAAAGTTCATTCCGGCGATTATTCTAATACGTATCAAAACCAAATATCTATCCAACAGAAAATCTACCGTCTATCATCAAATAATGATGTACTTCACGTAATGTCAATGCACCAAAAATAGTAAAATATATTTAATAAAGAAATACATCCGAAATGGAAAAGTTTGCTACATAAACTGGTATATATATTGGCAATATCATTAGTAGCTACGTGATTATAATCACTGTAATTATCGTAGATGAAAACTCATTAGACGATAAAAGCATCATATAATTTCAATCGAGACATACTATAACATAGCGTATCAAAGAAATTCTTTATCATTAAAGATACAATTCTTCAAATTGTATATACAAGTTTCGCATCGTATATAAAAATCAACACCAGTATTCGCCCTTGGTATCAATTACTCAGAACTGCCGTTATTCATATTATTTCGTCATAATAAAGTATGATTTTTCTATAAAACGATGGCAAACGCTTTTTTGCCCCATAAAGCACCGTCAATCACTCGAAACCCCCCATAAATCCTGTCACTGGTTGAATTAAAATTTGGGCAAAGATTCAAGCATACATCGGTGCCAAGAAGCAGCGCGCGTAGCCGCTGTACAGTCTTTAAAAGGCGAGAGAAGTTGCCGATGTCGGTTAGAAGGAAAAGCAAAATTAGTTGTCTCACTTGCTCTCCCACTTATTTCGCTTCTCAAAGTTACCATGCCAGCATAGGCAGGAAATAAAATGTTAAACGGCTCCCTCGGTCTCGAAAAATATTTCAAGAAGCCGAACGAGGAGAAAAATTGGTTGCCTACGCATTCGGAACAATCTACTGGAACTTTCATCTATGCGCTTATAATATATACACATATATACGTACATATATAATATGTATATTCATGTATACGTGCATTTATGAAACGCATACTAAGTACGTCGAAGCAAGCAATTTTCCTGTGAGAAACTTTGTGTCCGTTTAAAGATCAAACGTGCAAAGCGTGCATGTTCTCCTCTTGTACTGCATAGACGCATTGTTGTTGAGAAAATACATATCCGAGCGCAGCAGCGCGTATTCTCGATCGAACAAGTATCAGCGTCGTCTTACTTGCTTTCATAAAAAAGAATATCAAATGGAAAAGAATTTCGAACTATTTCTATATCATGTCTACACCGTCCACGATATCATAATATAATATAAGAAAGGAATCAAGAAACGTTTCGCACGACGTGTACGTACGAATGATCAACATGTACGAATCATATTTTTACATTCTTGAGATATATATTTTTCTATTTCTCTGCGTACTGAACTTTGCTCGTTAAAAGAATCTGCATATGTCGCGATATTACGATTCACGTGTATTTGTCGAATCGCATCGAACACATGCATACAGGTATTCGCAATTGTGTTACGTATGCGCGGCGCGTATTTTGCGCGCGCGCGGTATCGTTGCACTATTCTCACGCAACGCGCGAAGATCGTCATGGAAGATCTCTCAACTGCACGGAAGATCGAGAGAAATCTAACGATACATAACGAACGACGTTCGCTATACGTCGTTTACGCTGCTCCGCGACTCGTGCTGCGCGTTCCATGTGCTCCAACATGAGAAAATGGCAACGTATCGAATAACGATACGTTTCAATAGCACGAGGTTGCTTCCACTGTGGCACGTTCAAGGTCCACTCGAGATAATTATGGAGATAACGGAGATGCACGCCGGTAACCCACCTACGTGGAGGAACTACAGGTCCGTTTTCTCGAAAAGATCATCTTTATCATTGTATGTCTGTGCTTAGTACATTAGCATGTTTATTATGCACTCGATCTTCACTGGTTTACTTTGACTTGTGCGAAGTCAATCGAGGTATTAGCAGAAATATTATATTCTAGGATCCATTAATGTAAAACGATCGGTTGAAATGGTTTCGATTCACCTTTGAAAAACTTTCAAACTTAGGGAATGGAATGTTCTCAAGGATATCGAAGGAATAGGGAATACATGGTCGAAAAACCGGTTGATAGAATGAATTCTGGAGAAAGAGGAAATCATTCTACTAACGATGGCCGCTTCTTTGGCGCGTGCTGTTTAATAAATCAGGCGCCGTGTTACTTCGAGGTACAATCAAAACTAGCGTGTTCGTGTTCATATCTGATTACGGTACTCTTCTCGTAATTATTCGTTAGCAGTGGAACGAGTGCGTTTAACTTGACGGTACCGGATGCGTTTATTCTTCTTTCTGTATTCAATCGAGCTACTCTTCGTTAACTCGATCGTGAATGAGTAACGCGCTTCGCTCAAAAAACCAATGCAATACTTACTCAAAACAGGGTTGTGTACTTACACGTTTTTATGGTTGGTTTCAATGAATGCTTCCAATAGGTGAATTCTACGCCAGGTGTAGAAACTTGGCTTGTAATTAACTCGTCGCAAGACGAGATATTTCGGATAAGATAATTAATGATGAATTTTAAAATCAATATTTAATCCTCGTCATTTAAAGGAATGATTAACGATTATATTTCCATTAACAACAGAGATATTGTATAGTGAATGAAGTAATTGTACTTGATTGAATGTTAAATATTGTAGGTATATTTAGGGTTAGTAGTGGATGATTATATTAATCGATAGGGCAGTGTTTCGAGTCTTCAACGATGGAGTTGAACTAAATTTAATTATTTTCATCGAATTATCTGGTTAATACACCATTTTCCTATCCGGTAGGCTTATGTCGTAGTACAGGACAAGCTTACAAACTGTAATTTTGTGAAATACCAATCAAAGCACGGATTAAATGTGTTAATGGTCAATGGGAAGCTTGTAAATCCGTATTCGAAAACCGATTAAGGAGATTTTCCAATTTTCCCGCTATCTATTGATTTCGTATGGTTAACACGATTATCGTCCGGAGAGTGGAGAGCCGAAATTAATATCAGAAAGCCCGCGATGTGCGTGAATTACCGTTTATTACAGTCAAATGAAGCTGAAGGACCCCTTTGCACTCCATGATTTTCCGCAAAATGCGATCCCCCTTCGTGCAACGTACTCTCATACAAACATATGCTCATGTAAAGAGAACATTTCTGAAACCTCACCGGAAGCGGAAACCAGAGTTAAAATACACCGACGATTTTAGTTTTAAACACACACTTAAGACCGGACTTAACCGGCTGAAAAAAAAGTCCGGGCTTATTTTTTGCTTTCGCATTTCTTCGTCCCCATTCAAATAACCATGAATCTTTTATTCGAGGATCACGCAGAATAGCTCGCTATAACGTATCAAATAAAGACTTTTAGAAGAATACCGGATTAAAACGTAAAAAGATACAAACTTCACTTGGAGATTTTTTATTTCTATATTACGATGGAATTTAATTATTATCATTTTCTGCGGGAAGCTTGTGAAGCGATATAAATTGACTTTGATAAGATACTTGAACGTTGTCGTATAAAATTTGTATTATTTATTTTAAACTATTTTTAGGGAAGAACGTAGATTTGGTTTGCGTTTAAAGTTTGGTTTTAGCAAAATGGAATCTATTTTTGTAGGATTTATATATTTATTGGAATGCTTTATGGTCGATATTCTTGTCGGGATTTGTAATTTAAAAATAGTTGGACATTGACACTAAATAAAACATCTGCATTTCTTCGAACTTCCGGTGTTACTTCGACACTATCGGCGGCATAAGTACACATGTTGATTGAAAGCAACACAATTTGTATGAAATTATCGGGGCTCAAACGGTCAATAAGATAAAGCACTTTATCTTGATACATCCGCGTCCGATAATTGGACTGATCATTTATCTATGCATCGCAGTATTTGATTATTCGGAGAAAAACAATAAGAACATTTATCTTTAGAGTCTATGGAACAGTAATGAGTTTCCTCGAAACTTTGGATGAAACTATTTTGATATACAAGTTATTGTTCTTTGTAATGCAAAATTACGTTCGAATATAATAAGCAGGTTTCGGAATAAATCGAATTTTTCTCAGTAGAGAAAAATCGAATCTGGGTTTTATAATTCCTTGGGAGTTTTTCTATGATAGGAAGACTTCGATTAAACATTAGTTTGAACCGATATTTATAAGGACATGATGGGAGGATTAGGAAGTTTTCGAAAAGAATATCAGAGACGTAGTTAGCGACGTTTGAATTTGAGCGCCCTTCGCGCCATTCCCCACGGCAGATGCACGAAGGTCAAAAGTATTTTAAAAATAAGGCCGTAGGCATTGGCAGATTGGTATGGCAGTGGACGTTAAGGGTCGGGTGGCGTTGTAATGGCAAAAAGTTTGCGAAAGGTGAGTAATCGTTGAAATGATAAACAAACCCGGGTTGTTTGTGTGTACCGTGCGTTAGTTAATTGGCGCTAGGTTTACGTAAATAAAATCGCGCGTAAAACGCTTTTGAATGGTTAGAAATCGAGCATCAACAAAATCGAGTTTTCGCGAGAAGGCTCGTGGCTAGACGAGCACGGCCGACAATGGCGCCCAAGCCTCGCGAATATTGACATTGCCGAAAACATTATCTCCGTATATTGGGTATTATCGTATACGTGGGTGGCACATACTGCGTCGCAATTAGTCCTCTAACCTCGCTTTAGTTATTTCCACTTTTGTCGTGCTAAGATCTGTTGTTAATTAGTTTCACCTTATCCGAGGTTATGCGAAAAAATGTTTTCGGTACGTATAGTAGCGACGCGTGAACCCTGAAGGGTTTTACAGTTATACTGCAATGTGGCACATTTGCAGAAGCACGGAGGACGTTGTGTGGGTCTAGAGTTGTGATATAATCTCCGAGGAGATATCGTCAGGGCGATAGGAGTGTGTGCGTGAAATAAGCGTGTGAGTTAACGTTTTAAGGGTTAGGGAGTCATTCTGTAGTCAGGGTGTTCAAAGTTTAGTGTGGAACAGTTCAGGGCAGCTAGTCTGGTTGTAGGGTCGGGATTGGAGATAGACAAGATGGACCAACAGTATTGCCTACGGTGGAACAATCATCCAGCCAACCTCACAGACGTTCTCAGCTCATTACTTGCCAGAGAAGCACTCTGCGACGTAACCCTGGCGTGTGTTGGTGAAACATTCAAGGCACACCAGACAATACTCTCTGCATGCAGTCCGTATTTTGAGAGCATTTTCCTCCAGAATACCCATCCCCATCCAATAATATTCCTGAAGGATGTTAATGACACGGAAATGAAGGCATTGCTGCACTTTATGTATAAGGGAGAAGTTAATGTTAGTCAGCATCTACTACCGATGTTCCTCAAAACAGCTGAGGCATTACAGATCAGAGGCCTCACTGATAATAGTGTAAATAACAAGACAGAAGAAAAAAGTCCATCACCTGAACCAGAAACACAAACTGGTATAAGGCATACCGATTCACCTAACCTTCAGCCTCCTCCTGAAAAGAGGAAAAGAAAAGTTTCAGGCAGCTATGATGTTTCCCTTACTGGCCCACCCAATGAGCGGTTCTTATCTGACTCTCAGGTATGTAATATTTAATATTCTACCAATTTTTGCATGCTAGTATAATCTTCTATATTTATGTTCAAAAAACTTTTTATTAATTATACATATCAGCTGACAAATTATTCCCCCCTGCCTTATTTCTGTATAAGTTCTCTCACTACCTCCCAAATGAAATAATATTATGAGTACCAGATGTATATGATAATGTCTTCAAGTAGCTTCATAACAGTTCATTCATAGTAAACAATTTTTTTCAAACCTATTCTTATGTTACACTTGTAACACTTCAATGAACCTATGGAACAACATGAAATGGTTGATTGTATTGTAAACACAGAATCTTACAACATAATATCTGTATTCCAAGTCCTTTCCAACCTTCAAAATTTTTTTTTTCTATATGTATATTTTTGTTTCCTACTGTAACCTTGAAATACAGAATTCCAAGAAGTAATGATAAAAATCTCATATAAATCTATCATACATTGCAGACTTTCTCACTAATACATTTTAATACATTTTAATACACTGTATATAAGTGTGAAATTAATGTTTACTAGTATGATTATATGTAAGCATGCTGCAATATGGAAACTCCTTATGTATTTCTATCTTGCTCATCACTTTACCATTACTTCCTGAATTTCTGGATTTTTGTTTTCCTTGCATCTATATGTTAAGTATATTTCGTTAGTTCGCGCAACTCATTTTGACGATGGATCTGTATATTTTCTAAATTCGATTTGCCAACCGCTCGAATTGTCTACTTTATTTCGAATGCCCTTGGAAAGTATATACACACTGGCGTAGGATTTTACGTGCACGCGCGACGCGAAGAGACGTCGCGCGAATCGCACGTACACACGTAAAAATGCTCGAATCTTTCACACCGATATTACTTAAAATTCCATGATAATGATCGTACATTATTATCAATAAATTACACATGTACATGATTGCACAGCTTTCCAAATAACTTTACTTGTAACCTTGAAGTTTAAACCAAAAGCTAATATCTGCCGTATAATTCATGAACCAGATATAACCATACGTTGCTTTCCACTGTATAGTTTTGCTTAAGGATACCGATAGTTTCCAAAATCAGTTGCGGTTTCAACGATCTCAGATAAATATCTACAAGAGAAACAAATGTAAACGAAATGTCTCTATACAGCTTAACCTTCAAATTGAAGTGAAATATTGACAAGTATATAGTAGGTTGGTTCCTTTGTCGCCATTGGCATTTAGAATGGACATTGAGTTACAGTGTTCCCTATGTGTTAACGTTTCATTCAGAACTCGTAGGAATATTAGATCGCGATATCCTAAAATGTCGGACATTTGGGAAATGTTTGGTTTTGATTATTTTTGTTCCAGGCATCCTCACAGTGTAGTTACAAATCGAGTCCTCCCGTAATTCCAAAGTTAAATAATGCCCTGGGAAGTGATCTGGAGGATGGTGGTCGAGCTATGTCCCCAGCATCCCAACCACAACCTTCTATCAAACAAGAATTAGATCACCATTTGCCTGACTTCCATGACAATATCTCCCTCCCAGTAAGTAATTTTTTCTCTATACAGGACTTTTATTTGGTTTGCTACTGTTACGAAATATATTTTGTGTTTTGCATGTTGACGAGATACATTATTCAGATATTTTAATATTCCGAAAGTTATATTATCATACTTTCGATACGCGCGTGTGTGCGCATGTATGGTTACATTGCACTTTACTTTTCATTTCATTTCACACATACTTGTACCGTGAATTTTCATCCTGGTATTGTTATTTCGTCATATGAAAACTGGTATTTTCAGTTGGACGTAATTTCAAGCTAAACTTATTATTATCTACTTATTTTCTCATTTAATATGTAGATTCTCATTATTCCATAACACTAGGTATTTTTGTGTTAAACGGAATGTACAGCATGACTTTTTGTATGCGTAACAGTATACTCGAAGTAGTTACTGAAATGTTATTTTTACCGAAGTCTTAATTAGTTCGGAACGGTACGTTTCTCGATATTAAATTCGTAGTTATTACAGTTCGAAAGTTTTATGATCTTTTTTTTCAATCTGTCTCATGGAATTGTGTGTGTTTCATTTTCAAAGAAAACTTGCTTCGTTTCGCGTACAATCCACCGTGATGCGTACAGTTTTGATTGCTTTCTGTAGCATATTATCACTCTACCGAGTTGTTTACTTATTCTACATTATATTCGAGAGCAACGTCATAATTGAATCAACATTAAAAATAATGTCCGATGTCGCTTCGCAAAATCACGTAAAAGTTACGCAAAGCATTCAGACATCGCGATGTTCGTTCTCGTTGCGCCAAAGTTTCGTTACTGTTTCCAACAAAAAAAAAGAAAAGAGGAAAAGAAAAACACGTTAGTTTCCATACGAATGTCCTAAAACTACTCAGTCAAAAGACATGGGAAGGAAGGGATTTTCTAATTAGAGATAAAGAATTGGCTTCTTGTATGCTGAAAGACAAAATCGAAAAAGAAATGTGTTGATTAAACACATATCCTTTCCTTCTCTGTTGACAGACTAGTTTGGAGTGGGAGGTTCAGAGAGATGGGAAGAGTGACGAAACTATGGATGTACAGAACATGACCCCCAATCGTCCAGATTCCGCTGTGATTCAAGTATCTCGCGAAAGCGCCGTCATGGCTGGAGGTTCACTTTGTATCAATATGTCAGGGATTACAAGCAAATTCACCGCGAATACTCACAAAACTTTACACAATCAACAGATATCCGTGACATCGCGTCCGTATGATGGCAATAGTACCGATCCTACACAATTGTATGAATCCATATCCGAATGCAGTGTGAATGTTATAAAGTCAACTCAAAGCGATCACGAAGCCCACAAATCGTTGAGGGGAAATAAACATGGAATGTCAGTAATACATTCCACTTTGTGTACTACTTCGCAACGTTCAGTTCCTCACAGTAGAAAAGCTGGTAGATTTAAAACTGGTTGGTTAGAAATGTACTCGTGGCTTCAATATGATGTACAATCAAATCTCATGTTTTGCAAATATTGCCGGAAATGGAGTGATTCTATTCCGGAGATACGCACCTCTTTTGCGGCGGGAAATGGGAATTTTCGACTTGAGATTGTTAATCATCACGATAAATGCAAGGCGCACAATTTGTGTGTCGCCAAAGAGAGCGAGGTGAAGGAAGGTTACAATTACGTAACAAAAACGTGTTGATTTAAATGCAATAACAATTCACCTCAGTCGTGCCTGATTTGTGATGACATTTCGCTCAAATAATATTTAATAAGACCATTAATATAAAGTGTACCGTCGCACGTGTACGAGGTACGAAGCTAACTTTTTTACGCCGCCATCTTTCTAACCGAATCGACACGCTTTTATAGTTATTCCTCTTAAAATCTCGTAGAAAGGTATTCAATGGATTTGTTTACCGATTACACCAGTCAAATATCATTACGAAAACTATACTTTTCAATCCACTTTTCAAAACTGTCTACAGTCATAAACAACCTTTATTCAAAAGGCTTTGTTGGAACGTTCGGACATTTATTTATCGGTTAGAAAATGAAATAATATTTAGCTACACACTGGCGAGTTTTACACGGTAAATTTTACACGCGCTTTCAATAATTCTTAACAAAAGGTTTGAATAAGACCCGTGGGAAGTAATAAATTAAATGATTGTTGCATGTTCTTGGAAATTTGAATCTTAAGTTTTATCCTCATATTTTATCTCCGCATGCTTTTTTTCTTATTAAACGGTACTTTCTTCCGTGTACTTTTAAATATATTATAAAGCGACATATAATATATACGTATATAATACGTATCTAGTTGTATATATAACATTGTTAATCCATTGAATTTTCTATTCGCGGATACTTTACCTAATCAAATCGAAGTATTATTGCTAAAATCATTCAAGAACTTTGTACCGAAGCGAAAAGAAATGTTGAAAAGTGACTTCCGACGAAAAGATGACATTCTTTTATACACAAACGATTAGAAATTTCTTTATACACGAATGTAAACAGTTCATAAATGCTTACACGCGTGTTACGCGATATAATGCGTGAATAATATTTTTATATAATCGTTATCTTTTACATTATATATCAGCTTTTACCAAGCATCGTAAAACACGAGACAGATTGGTACTTCCGAGAGAAAAAGAATACCAAAGTCAATATTTCTGAGGTGATGTACTGTGATGGATTCTTCTATTTAATAGAAAAGAAATACCGAATATTTTTTATCATAAACCATATCGTCTATATCTTGTTATATTACTGATAGATGCACGATATTATTATCTATTTTACATAGTTTACCCCGGAGCCTGTAAATTTCCACTTGCTATATTATTATTGAATGCGCGAACACGTATGCGAAGGTTATGTTACGCGCAGTTGTTATGAGAATTTTATGTTGATCCGCAAGCAATTCCAATTTTATTATTAATACGTTCGTTTCCACGTATTACACTTTATTGTTACTTATGCATTTTTACTGGTATATGCTCCCTTATGCCTGGTGAAACATTGTTTATTAAATATATCTTACATAATATACTCAAAATTCACTGTACATTTATGTGCTCTTCACTACGTTTTAGGCGTATCATTACCATTTTAGCATTCCACTTTCTAATATTTACGAATTTCTTTCTGCAATTCCACTAGTATTTTTATATAAAATATTTCACGACAGGAGAAAAGCTTCACATCGAATAATGAATTCTGTAAAGCATGTACCGTGAAAACTATTTTTATGTAGATCCTAGATTTTCTTTGTTCGTAGCCCGCCATTGTTACATCGTTCGGGTGAAAATTATAATTACGTTGCACGTAAAAACAAGATTAAAAACTGTCAACCGAGTGATACCAGAGATGCTAGTTGCCTTATCTTTCTCACTTATATTATAAATACAATTCGACACCTTAGAAGTTCCATTTCAGGCATTCGTGAAAGAAAACTCAAGAGAGTTCAATAATAATTCTTTTCTCTTCCTTTCCCCGTTTTCACTTTGCACAGTAATGACTATTTAGGTAAATGTCCAGTTACTCTCTGTGATATGAAAGGACTGTTTATCATCGATAAAGTCCAATTAATACACTAAACCATAACAAGAATCGTGTACGATTGTTGACAAACATTTAAAACGTCGGTGATACCATGTGCAGGGACATCCGGTCGGAATATTAGGAGAAGACGGAGGACCCACAACCGGTGCGCTTAGTGATGGCGTGCCAGGACTTGAATCGTCTGAACACCATAACCCCCCTGAAATGCTCGACGGACTTGATGGTAAGATTAATAAGAATACATCTTTATAACCAAAATTACATTTAGATTCAACATATTTCTCTCCGCACTTCATCCTAACAATGTACAATATAATCGAGACGCAATGTTCGTCGCGCGAGAAGCCACTTTAAACTTGGACTCTAAAGAACCTCTAAAGACGTACCTTCGACAACATGTCCTTTGATTCATTGTTACTTAGATAATCAAAGATTTCACCTAACACATAAAAGGGTTAAAACACCTAGATTTCACGGGCGCGAGAAATATGTTAGATCTAAGAAATCGAGGGAGATGTGCATGCACGTTTGCAAGATTCTTACGCGTCGACGTCGTACAATGGGCGTACGAAGCGAGCATCCCTCTATTTCCAAATCTGGCAAGCGTAGTGAGTGTAACTTTTTTAGAAAAAAAAAATGGAATCGAGAAGTTTCTTATTGATGTACACGTATATGTGTATGTATATATGTGCATACGTGCATACGTGTGCGTGTATATATGTATATGTATATACACTACATAATATCCTTGGTGTTGTGGTGATGGTATCGTGCATTTGCTATGTCACTGTGGTAGTTGAAGTTACGTAAGTGTGTTAATATATGCAGGAAGACACCTAACATACGTTGAGTTCCTTGGGAAATGGTATCAGCAAATGGACAGTACTTCCTGTTTTGTGTGAACTGGAAATTGGTGTGTGGATGAATTGCGTACGTGGGTGCGTTTTTTAGTTTGTTGCTACCTTTATTGGTCTATGCGTATGTGTGGTGGAATAGCGGAATTGTGGAGTGTGTGCTATGTGTATGCAAGTGGGTGAGAGTGGATGTGTTTTTTACGTGTGAATCTATCAGTTGGGCGAGAGCATATGTACATATATGTGATATATATGTATATATACGTATATCGATATATGTATGTATATCACTATGGCGGGATTCTCTGTGCATGTCTTCTTTTACACTGTTTTTTCTATCCTCTTACAAGTACCCTTTTGTCGTATCTTACATCACCGTGCCTAGCGATCTTAATCTTACATTCTCACGTCTCTCTTGCGCTGTTTACTTTAATCCGTTACGAATTGCACGGAAATATTAGCAACAAAATAGAAATCTAATCGATGGCCTTGCAACCTGGTAGTTCCTTGATATATTGAAACGATCATTAATATTTATCCGATAAAACTGGTTGCGTAAAGTGATCATTCCTACGATGACACACTTGCCTCTGTAATGTCTTTACTTTGAAGATCTCACTGTCTAGATTCCCAATTCGCTTTACACGAAATGGCGAGTACATATTTTGTTGCTAAGACTTGATTCCGTTTTATCGTTTGAATCTTTGGCGCTCGATTTCCCAGACAATCGTCATCGTCGCCGACATCATCGTCATCAATTGTTAATTCACACGAACGTTCATTAATGGCAAAGGACGCCGCACGGTAATGCATCGGAGGCACATATCTGAAATAACGACAATGCTAATTCCGCTATGATCATCAGTTTCGCGGGTATAATTTCGATGGAAGTATAATATCATGAAAGAACGATGTTTTGACACGGCTACTGCTGTCAGTAGTAATCAATAATTAATATCGCGCCTTTTCGAGATTGAATGTCCATCGAGAAGGCATTACTATTAGCAGTTACCCCCCACCCAGGTTCTTTCGCTTACTTTATAATATATATATATATATATATTTTTTAAACTGATTCCTTTCTTTCATTTTTGGTCTGTTCTCTTTCCTGTTACGTGTTGTGTTAGCCTTGCGTTGATTTTACACTTGAAAACGATCGAAATAGTAGGTGTGCGCTTTTGTTTTATATGATATTTATATTTGCTACGAGTAGGCAATCCTAGATATACATCTATATATGTGTATATATAGATATATGAATTTATATATATATACATATATGTTAAGAGTGTGGTGTTCTTGATTATATATCTTCGTTGATTTGAAATCGTAATTGAGAGAATCCCCTCTTTTCTGCAACTCTTTGACCTTTGACGTAGAGTGTGATCTATGAGAAGTAATAGACATCTTACGATGACTAGTAGACACTGTTGGCATTCACAGTGACCTTAGAAACTTTATTGAAACGGGATCTTGTATTCCAGGAACAGCAGGAACTTGCAAAAAAGAGAAGGATATAAATAAAGACAGTCACAATAAGTTAGAGCACACAAGTCTCGGTACGGAGTGCTGTAAGCTCTGCGGTAAAAATGTAGCCAACATAAAAAAGCACATGAAATCACATTTCCCTGACAAGTACCAATGTCAGATATGCATGATATCATTAACGAGATCGGACAATTTGAAAAGGCATATTAAACTTAAGCACGGCATACGAGAGGGCACCTTAATATCGCCGTTCATGCGTTTAGAACACAAACACTTTCTAGCAAAATCGGAATCGGATTACCTCACTTAGAATTACGTGCGAGATGTCTGTAGGAAGTGTAATAACGTGTAATAACGTGTAATAACGTGTAAAGCCGTGTAAAAGCTGTTACATTCGTGCGCATTAACTTGATACGTGCTCCTTTTAGCGCGTATGTTGATATTAAGGAAGCTAATCCAAAACAGCAGCGTATTCGAATACACTTGCGTTCTGTAATACAGAGTTGTAATACATTAGTGGTAAATGTTGGAGCGACTGAAAACACGATCGAAGTAAGTCGGCTTCGCGTCGCGGTCATTTTTCCATTCCGTAGAGCAATATGCTATTCTAATCGCGATTCTAGCCTAAATCATTCTTTTACAAATAACTATTTATTCTTATACATCTATTTTATAATTATTTAATAACTTTAATTGTAAGGAATCGGGCTACTTGCCCCTCTTAAAAGAAGGGAGTAGATACCCTTTAGCTATACCAGAGTGTTCGTAAGAATCAGTCGATATAGATCTCAGATGAAAATCATTCGAGTACAAAGTTCTAATCGTGTTCATCAAATACTCTATTTCCTATGAAATTTGTATATCTTTTTTTTCAAATCGAGAGCAAAAGAACTAGGAGTTTCGGAAGTTTTACGTAGAATGTTTGTAGGGGAAATGTATCAATGAATTCCGTTGCTCTCTCTTGTACGCGTCACGTGGAACTGAATCAGATTTAACCAGTCATTCCCTGGTGGAAAATCTCGTTGGAGAGGAATCTTGGGAGATATATTGCTTTTGATCAGATTTGCATAAGAGATAAATATTTCTCTTAGTAAAATATACCGTGCTGCTCGACTGTTCTGGTTTTCCGAGCTAAGACGAATCCCTACTGTGAGGAAATTCTTCCCCAAATTACTTGGCGGTGAGAGATAAAGCGCGAAAGAGAGGCACGAATGCATTCCCTCGTAAAAACACCGGTAGGATAACTTCGCAAACAGTTCCATGCCATAGTTTACAGTATTTATTCATAATGCCACTTATTCGTTCCGTTAGTGGAGGAAGATCAGTATTAAGTAATATTTAGATATATATAATATATAATATATTTATAAAATAGGTTGTGAAAATATGTCCAAGACTGAAGTATAAACCTGATTTTTCGTGGGCCCGTTTGAGGCTCGAAAATAGTCATGATGAACTAGTCCCCGAGGCCCATAGTCTGTTGAGAGAAGAACAGGCTTTTCATAGACTCTCTTATGGTGCCTTTCCTTTTAAGTACAACACTAATCACTAATCACTAGAGATATTATAAATAATATTGTAACTTAACAATAGTCTCTTCTAATGGCAGTGAATAACAATGTCAGAAATCTGAATTCTTTCGCGGACATAAGAAATTGTTCCTCTATCTGATCGTGTATTTAACATGTCCCTGAAAACAGGGGAAAGAAGAAGCGGTAATTGTACAACTGTTAGACGTTTTTCAGAATAAGCCTTTTCTTTATACACGCAAGTACGACGATAAGTACGATTTATCTTCAAGCCATTCAATATGCATGAATAATGTGTATAAAGAAAATGATTACGTCAGGACTCTCCGAAAAGTTGCCTTACACTTATACTAGTAAATAGAACATATTTGATAGAATATTGTCGAATCCGATGAGTATTTAACGTAAGCTGGGAAACAATGTCTATCCCCAATATGGTTGTCGTAGGACTAGGCTGGGTAATTTAAAGGGTTACATTCGGTAAAAAATATCGGGAGACATAGATACTGCAAAGATTTGTTAGTTGTAACACGGGACATTTAAGTCCTGGTGAAGGACCAAGGATATTCTTTCCCCCAAAGTCTTCTATCGTGATCCTTTTTCGTATCGCGTATCGATCATTTCTTACCAGCACATTATTATACTATCATTATATGTTCGTCAGTGAATTCCTTTGAGTTTATTTCTCGGCGAAACTCGTGCTGTGCCATTTTATCTGTATCCCGTTGGACACACTGATCCGCGTTCTATGCGCCAGCATTCATTGCTCTCCTTTCTTCCGTAAAGAGCAGTCTTCTATTCTTGTGACTTTATTATTGCTCACAAGATAAGTCACATAAACTAGAGCTGTAAAACATTCGAGAGTGTAACTCCTTATTCGTATCTTTCATACTATCGGCTCGTTACTCAAAAACGGTAATGCTAGTCACGAAATCTAGTTTAAACGTACGACGCTGATGTTTCCCGAAACACGGAATCATTTTCGAGTGTGTTCTTATAATGGCGGTGAACTGAAACACACGGTTCTATATACATGTAATTCTTTGTCTACCAAACCGGGACGAAATGGTGGTAAAAATGGCAAGAATTTCAGCCGCACATCACTCAACACACAACGTGCGTATCGATTTCTCTTCACACGATGGCGGACAAACGTATATTACGATTGTCGGTTATACGATAGTCGATATTCAATATTGCCGTTGCTCGCCGATCAAATCGCGCCAAGAACACTGCAGTGCCTATTTACCAAATAATGGAAACAGTTTGGAATGCTTTTTAACGGTGTTGGTTGGAAGACTTGAAATAACAAGGTTACACAACAATAATGGAAATACATGCCAGCAAATGTGTCCTAAGGAAAAGTCGTTCACGATCTAAACAAAGGAAATCTTTACAATAAACTATGTTTCTATGTATGCACAAAGTATAATATACGAACGAAATGAATAAACTAGATATTTTTGCATTCATTAAACAATTGATTTAATATTCAGAATCTGGAAATATTTATATTACGAATGCTACGCGACATTCCGCGAGAAACTGTTTAAGTCGAATACGCTTATATCTTATTCTCAGTGTTGGAAGGGTAAGGTTGTCGCACCTGGAGAGCAAGGCATGTCGTATCACGATTTTCCGACCTTTAACATTAGAGACATGCTACCTTCCTAATTTCTGAAGGGTTTTGGCTGCGATGGGAACATGCATTATCAAACTTATCGCAGGAAGCCTAAATTAGTGTCATGCGACTTTCTCTGTTCTCGGTTGTTCAAAGGATTTCCACGATTAACCGTAAAAAGCTCGAGAACGTTTTGTGTCTCTGTTACCGTATACTACACCGATTCGCTGTTGCATTAATTACACCACCCTCTTCTTCATTAGCCTAATTATCTATCTTGCACTGTGCCTTGTGTCTCTCGTGGAATCCAATCACTTTGATTTATCTCGTGAAATGTTCGCTTCATTTCTTGTCCAACGATTGTGTATTTTCGTTTACAATATTATGTTTCATATATCGCTATAATGATTAATCTCATTAAAATCGATGTTTAACTGCTCAAATGTTTTAATATCCGACAAAAGATTGATTCGCAGGTTTCAAAATGATATTCTCATCCAGCCTCGTGTCGTTAAATGCGATGTTAAATTTGATTCCAACACGAAATTGAATCTGAAGGTTCGATACGATTTCGTTATCGGAACGTGAATTCTCTAATCCTTGCATGCGCGCAGTTTCTATCGCATATCAACGTGCCAAGTAATAAAAGCCTCATTGGACGGTATTTCGTAATGGAGGTCCCTGTGACAAGCATGAACCATCGATTTGCGTATAAACCTCTGGCACTTAACCACGAGACTACTCCGCTCCCAATTAATTCCTGTCAAACGTTCTTATCAACCGATTTTTTTCTCCCGCACAGTACACCACCTATTTTCACCTTCTCGAGTATCCCCCCCTAGCTCTTAGAATTTCTCCCGAGTACTTGATACAATTACTTCCGCCTCGAAAATCTTCAGCGTTCGAGGTACAAACCGATACTTGGGCACATCATCCATCGATCTTGAACAGAAGCACTTCGACAATGAAACGGCGTATTAGAGTTCTCTATATTTGTGGAAGCTATTGGTTGTTTAATATTCCCGCGAGTAACTCGGTGTGATAGAGACTCGGGAAAGGATGAGGGAGTACGAGGGAGTTTAAGAATAAGGGGAATAGTAGAGCAAGAAACCCGTGGAAAGTGGTAGGTGGTCCTAGCGTGATAAGCCCCTTAGAGGCATATCTTCTCGCCCTTATTACAGGACCGTACTTCACGAATGAACGGGTACGGTAGGAGCCAATGGGGTGCTCGATAAGAGGATCTCAGTGTAGAGGTGCTCACCGAGTATCTACTGCAAAGAGTTTCGTTTTCTCGAGCACGCGACAAGAGGCTTCTGCCTTTCGTTCTTGTGTTCGCTTTACTTTAAACTCGGTGGCTTAGCCAATGGAGGAGAAGACATTGCAGGATCCCTTGCGAACTTCCATCTCCTACCAACTAATGTGTCTTTGAGTACTGCTCCGAAGAAGGATCGCTTCGGAAGAGTTAAATTTCAAGAAACTACGCTTCATGGAGTACAAGCTCCACCTATTAATCGAATAGCCTTTATGGGTAACTTCGCGAACGATCTGACATTTCTTACTGGTTGATTTTTCAATTCTGAATTACTGTCCGAATGTTTCTACATTTTAGACATAACGTTCATCGTTATGGTATCATTAACTTTTAATTAGAACAGGATGCGGAATGTACATAGGAAGTTCGTGTATGCTTCGCTTATTCTCGATTGGATTGCTGTTTCGTAAAACACTAGTGCTACATGGAACGTCCAAACAGTCGAGTTTCTGTTGGTGTTATCATGTTCATGTTGCCCTTCGCAAATCCCCATATCGGAGATACGGAGATAGTGTTTTCGTCCCAGTTTCACGGTGTAAACATTCGTCGTAAGAATATTTCTATCGTGTCCAGACTTCTTCTAGAATATCTAACCACTAAATAATTCCGTTGGCAAAGAAATGAAACTTCGCTCGTAGGGAAAACGTCGGGAAACGGAATGCGAATATCGAAATGAATATTATTTTCTCGTCTGGGTATTCTGGTAATTTGGAGAGTTTGACTATTCGGATAATTTGAATAATTTGGATGTGCGGATATTGTGGACCACTGAATTGTTTATAATGCATCGCGCAATTCCACCTCTGATGCCGCGCCCGATTATTTCACTGTTGTACATCAGAGATTCACTGACGTTGCATAAAATATGCATTGCAATATATTCAAATAAAGAAGATGTGTGACGGTATTCATGAATATCGGATAAATGCGTCAAAAGCAAAATGTCTATCAAGCTTGTCGAGTGCTTTTATTTTGATATTCTTTTACTAGCATATTTTCATGTAAACAAATATTACTTCTACCCGAAGATCATTTATAAACTGAACACCTACTCGACTATGATTGAAAGATTCTCAAATGAAACTACCAGTGCGCTTCGTGGAACTCCAAACTATTTAATTCTTTGAAATCGAATTCTCAAACTGTCTAAACTATCGAAATGAATGTTTAAGGTGTTCGATGTCGGATTAAATGAATCGAGTAATGTTTATAAATCTGGATGCACGACTTGTGTGAAGATTGAAATTTCCATTCTTCGGGGGCTTTATAATTGCTAATTGGAAATTAAAAGGAACCAGGTCACACGAGTGAAATACATCGAATCGTATATAGATATATATGCTTTTAACGTTGCTTGCAAGCATCATTTTATTTCAAGCATCCCCTTTACTTGCACTCATTCAGGACCACGATTGAGTTAGTCTGCTTTAGTCGAGATAGGTTACACGTTCACGGAAAGTTAGTTACCGTCTTTGACCGGGGAAAATGCTCTTCCTACAACCTGGGCAAAATGATACTTCCTGTAATAGCAGGATTTGAAAGGACGCTCGTTACATCTTCAATATACAACGTAATTAATAGTTCAAACTACTTCATAGTATACGGATAAATATAAAGAAGAATTTAAATTTATTCCACATTATCATTCGAATGTAATAAGTAATATGAACTTGTAAAAGGCTCGAATACCGTAAAACGCCCGAAAATCCTGAAGGTTTAAAAATGTAGTTTAATCTTGTATTAGAAGAATTTAGAGCGCAGGAAGACGGTACTCGTTCTATATTCGTGAATACTACATTTAACGTTTTTCATAGACTTTTTGCTCAGGTATTGAATACCATTACTTCGTTCCTCCCGGAACGGAAGGAAACTGTAGGAATAACTCCCTCACCTTCAGTAAACGGAAAGGAAACTAGCATTCTATGTAAGCGACGGCGCATCCAGTTTTTCCGCGGCAGCCACGTGTAAATCTAGCTCACCACCTGGTTGAAAATAAGGGAAAAAGGAAAAGGTGGGGGTGAGTAGGTCGGGGGGGTTGGCTCGTGCGCCGTCACAGAATCCATTGCCCACCGAGGGAGAAAGCTAAACCGTCCCACAAACCTATGTAACAGTTGCCCGCCTGTTTTGTTGAATCCGAGTACATATATCACGTGGCTGAACTTCTCTGCATACATGCAGTTTAGTCGAATACACACCGCTAAAAGAGAGATACAAGAGAAGTCGAGAGATATAGCGCTACACTCCCTCGTTTTTCCTCTCCTAGTTTCTCTCTCCGCATTGCTTCATATCCTCCCTGCCTACCCTGTATCTACGATATCATTGCACAGAAGTATGTCACACTAATCGATCATTAATTCCATGCAAACCTCGGAATTTATACTACAAAAATCGTCTCTTGTTAAACTCAGAATTCCGTTATTCCGTTATTCCGTTTCTTTTGTTTACCCCTTCGCATACTAATAAGCCTAGTCTTTTACACTCTTTTTTTCTCGTTCTCCTCCGTTTCCCAGGCATCCCTCTCTGCCATTCCATTCAGTGGTATCATCCTTTATGTACTGTTTAGTTTCCGACCTTTGTTCTCTCTCTCTCTCTCTCTCTCTCTGTCGCTTTCTCTCTCTCTCTGTTACAGTGTTGGCCAGTGGTGTCTCACTGAAGAGAGAGGGGTTAGTCCCACAAGGTCAAACGACAGAGGTTCAGCTGCCTTGCTGGATGCCTCCGCCCTTTCAACCCTCCGAGTTTAGGGATGCTCGTGAAGGGGTGACGGGCGGCGGTACCGGTGGTGAAGGTAATGGTGGTGGTGATGGTACGGGCCATCAATACGATATGTTTGTCCGGATACCCGGGGACGGCTGTCGTCCCAAACTCTACAGCTGTCTCCATTGTGGCAAATCGGTCAGTAACCGATGGCATCACATAAGATCTCACCAGTCCCAAAAATGCCAGTGCCCCTATTGCAACTGTACGTTCACTCGTAGCGACAACCTAAAGGCACACATTAAAATCAAGCATTCGAGATGATTGGAACGGTTAGTCACCCTGGCAGGGTCAAGCTATAACTATCTTTTCGAATAGGAAACATTGTTCTTTTTAATTCGTATTCTTTTCAATATCATTGTTAAGGGAGACAAATTGATTTATGAATACTTGATGTCCAGTAGATTGTCAATGTTTCTCAATGAAGTATGCTTGGCTGAATTTAGGTGCACCTCGCAGGCTTTCGGCACTGGAGTCTGTGGCAAAGACAACTTTTTCGGAACTCGATTAGAGTCTCTTTAATTTCATTTCCCGGCAACCAAACTACGGCAGAAATCATCAAATCTCTTTCGAACCTTCTGGTAGTTCGTGTTAGTTAACATCATTATCGTGACAGTAATTTCCGTCGATCCTGGTTCTGTATTTTATGTCTCAATATCATTTATAAACTATCTTCCTTTCAGTTTTATTCATACATTCGTGAATAATCGAGAGATTTCACATCTTTGCTGATAAAGTCAAATTTGTCGATCGAGAATAATTGAATTTACGTGGATAGACATTGGTTATCATTTCTGATCGTATTATTTCCCTCGACAAGTGTTTTAATACGATGGATAACGAGGGAATCGTTGGCGAATCATTTTAAGGTCGCAAGAAACTCCTTTGATGTTATCTCCTCCTTTAAACCTTACTTTCCTCCGTACTTACGTACTCCGTATAAAGTATTCTGAAGTAAACGGTGCGTAAGGGTCAAAGAAGGGAAATCGAACACGTGTATGCAATCAAATCGCGTGTGTTCATGACGCACATCTTGTAGATCCACACACGTATCTGGGATATTATACTATACATTAAAGTACAAGCGTATCAGCTTGCAGCATAGATGAAACCTAAGGTAGAGGGGTGCACGCATCCACTCGATCGAGTGTGATTCCTCGCAACCCCTGCTACTCCTTATATCATATGGAAAAGTTTCGAAAATAAATATTTCAATAAAGCCATAAACGTGGATGATCGTCGTATTGAAATAAATCCACGAACATGGTAGAGTTAAATGATAAATAATTGTATTCTTGTATTCTTGTATTCTTGTATTCAGCATTGAATAGGAACGATGTGTTTAGGTATTTTCTGGACTTATTAGCTAATGTAGCCAGTGAATGGTTCTCTATCCTCAGCCATGGTTGGTTGGTCACTGAGTAATGAATAATCCGTAGGATCGTACAAGTTGGTACTCTGAGTTTATTTTCACGGCGCGGCTGTGGTTCTTCTCGCAACCATCTTCAGCAGTCGATATGTGGTTTATGGAAGAATACCTGAATGTAACACACGTATGTTACCACGTCGATAGTTTAGGGTGAAATGGGTTTCGGCTTCATTTACGAGATATTTCTGCCTACATTATTCACCCAATATCCACGCGTTGATATTTAAGGTTCATTTACTTAGGTGTTCTTTCTATACACCGTTTTCTAGTACGCCTTGTATCCTTCGACATTAAAGCTACCATTTTAATCCTAACCTAAATCCATGGATGCGTAAAGAAGATATTTCCATTCTGACAATAATGCTGTTTATACATTGAGAAGAAAATTGTATTACACTGAACTTTTTGCCATATGAATATTTGCCATATATCCGTTAGTTCATGAATGACATATCATAGAAAGGAATAAGAATCCGGTAGAACGATAACGAGATGTATCGAGAAGGTAGCTGCAACTGTGAAATGAACAATATCTTACAGTATGCTGGGAAGCCAATTCCACCAATCGTGAACGACTTTACCTTATTCGAAAGTGTCCCTCTTCCAATCGCATAACGATTCGAAAACATTTAGCATGTTCTTCCGGGTGTATTATTGTACGACACGAGACGACACGAAACGAAGGAAAGTGGACCGACAGCAGCCACAGTTTCCCAAACCGATTGCGTTAAAACATCGTTGAACACAGAGTCGCGCATGTCAGAGATTTCATTTGATAGACATCTTTACTACAGTTTTCAGTGAAGAGAAATGTGGCCATACGTTTACCAGTGTATTTCCACGAACATAAGTTAATGCCGCTACAATAAGTATTGAATTACTTATGATTTTGAAGCCTAACAGTTTGTGTACCTAGCCATTAGTATTCCTATATAGTACATACTAGGTATTAAGCGAACAAGAAAACTCGATATAAATATTGTAATATTTTTGTACTGAACAGATTTGTGAAATAAATAATGATGATTCAAGCCAATCCACCGTGGATCACGGATGTGTATTTTATCGTTTGCGGATTATCGCTCGATATATTATTTACACCAACGAGCAAACCTCTCTCTGGTCGGTTTATTTTTGGGAAGGGGTTATAAAAGACTGTAATAAGAGGGGGATGTGTGCTTCGTGGTTCTTGCGCTTCGACGCGCTGGCGATACGCGAGACTTGTTCTTTTGGCCGACCGTAGGTATACGGTCGCGTATCATACAATGTGTTTCTTTTCACGGAAAGAAAAAGCTGCATTTCTCACTGGAAAAAGGGGTGATTCTCGTTTATACGTCGAGTATATTTCGATATCGTCTCTTCTAAGAACACAGGTGCTTTTTTCCTTCCATCCATTTTTCAAGTGTTTCTTAATTCTCACGCCATTCGCCGGTATCTCTCTTTCTACCACCGTCATACTTTTACTATCTTTCCTTCTTTCAACTGTACACTTCCGATTACGCTGTTAATTGGGATTATAGATATACATAGATATCTATCATTATCCTTGTATCTTAGAAGGACGGGGGAATACGTGTTTGTCATGTTATTGTGTAATAATTCCAAAACTCACGCTCACCGCACCATCACGTGATTACCTAACGAACCTAACCGAGGATATATCCATGCACTAACAAAAAGCAAAGGTACTCTATTCTGTTTCGTTACCAGTTCTGTGTATATGTATAAAACAAACGTGTACAAAGTCCTCTTACAGCGGATACGACGTTCCAATGTTACGACTGCATTCTGCACCCCCGGAAATTGGATTTTATCGAGGATTTTATTGAAAATCGAATCCATCGGAGATCGTCGAAAGTTTGAACGTCTTTGAGGTATATCTCCCTTTCTACTACATCGAAAGCCCTCCAATTTCCATCCCTTTCCAAACCCTTTCCAAACCCCTTCCAAACCCCTTCCATACCTAACCCTCAACGTTTATCTCTTTCTGTTCCTGCTCTACTTATTGATCAGACCTATGAAATGACCTGTTATCCTTTCCCGCCAATATCCAGCATAATTAACCATGTAAATATAACTAAAATCTACATATTGATTGAGAACGTTCGTAGCCAGAATGTAGTCGATCAATGCGTCGAATCCACTGTGGGGTCGTTTTACGAAAAGAAGTAGATAATGTCCTAACACACGATCATGCTTTTGGGTTATCATTAAAATGGAGTCCCTCTGAACACTTTTTCATATTGAAAAGGTATTAAAGCAACCTATTTCACAGATTATAGAAAGATAATAATCAAAGCAATGTACAAATATCACGTAACGTGAATACAAGTTGATGCGAAATATCGACCGATTCGCGGGAGACCTACACAGCCACCCTATATCACTTTCTCTTCCGCTTTCTATCTCTCGGGACGGGACTCCATTTTTCCGGATCATAGAACACCTCGAATCATATCTCTACTCTGATAGCAGAATAATAAGAATTAACAAATCACTACTCTCTCTCTCCAGCAATGTTGCTTGCTTTTGTTTAAATAGTATCTCCATAAACACTGTCTTATTATAACAAGCATTACTTGCACGGATGGATATATTTCATTGTATTATATAAAAACGGAACTTGTTACTCCATTCGATACCTTTCAATATACATATTTCGAATATGCGTGTTAAGGGAAGAACACCGTTGGAGGAGGCTTGTCGAGAATGGTAAATTGAAATGGATGAATCCTTGCGCGTTGGAGGTGTTCTGTGTATCACGCGGATGGGGAAGTCTTAACCGTATTAACCCTTTTCGTTCAAACACACGTGTACTCCATGCAGGGCCTGAAAATCGGCTCGTAACGCTTAGAGGGTACTCGGTAACCAGTTCGAAAACGATTTGTTTTGTTCGATTAAAAAGAGCGAACAAACATATATGCACGTGATACCTGAAATCGCTACGATGCCTGGAATCATTAGAATTTTCCTTGTTATCCTTTCGTGGCGAGGGTGTATCGATACTCGTCCAATGATTTACTATCTCGAGGAATGATTACACTTTAATGTTTAACCCGGGATATATCATAATATGAACATTTTTGGAATCGTTATCTGGATGAAACATTTATGAACATTTATGCCTCGTTTTCCTACCTCTTTCTCTTTTTCTTACTATCACTCTCTTTCTCTATCTTTCCTTTTCGTGTTTTTCTTTCTCAATTACCTTCCTTTTAACGCAGATGATAACAGATTATCAGAAACTACTTTTTGAAAAAGCTCGCTTTGCCTACGCACAGAACTTGTAGCAAACTTGTACACGTCACCCATCATGCTTCTTATCATTAATCGCACTGGTTTGAAGTTTGAACGACGTTTAAAGAGCAATTTACATTTCTGTGCTCGAGTTCGGCGCAGAAACGTAAAAGTAAATGTGTGTTGCACTTAATCCCGATGTATAGAGTGTTCTTTTTTTTTTTAACAAGGTTACTTTTGTTTCTGTTTATGTTATAAGTTGGAGTACAGGGAGTAATTATTGTTTGAGGTCCATTATTTAGCGGATTAATTTATTTGTTTCTTTTTTTCGATCGATGCATTTCGTTGTATTATTTATGTAATTGGATCGGGAACTCGCGAGTCGATTTGATCGGAACAATTGAAGTAATTCGCTGTTAGAATATCGGTGAAAATTCGAATCACGTTGATTTGAAATGTTCATAAATTACGTCATTTGCCCCAGATTTTAGTACGAACTTGCGTTTCACGATTGAATCCTTTTATTTCCGGTGAAATATAAGAAGATAGAACCGTTGGCCGAGCTCGGACTATTTTTATTATTTAATATCTCGTAACTTTGCCGTGTTTAGTCCAAGCTAGGCTCGATAAACCCAAGAAATTCCAACTTCCCAGAATTAAAAAGAGATTCTTTAACCCTTTGCTCTCCGTGCCGCCTCAACGGCGACATGCATTCGCAGGAATTAATTCGAAAATCAAGTCTTCTATTTCTCACACAAACTGAATTAACAAAATAAACATATAAGATTGATATTATAAGATTCATTCGTCAATTGCCTTAGAAAAAGACCGTTTATAATTCGTGAATCGGTATCACAAAACGTCTTAATAAGTTCTCGTTTATAACCGAAATATACTTCGAGCGCAAAGGGTTAATTAATATTCAATCGAGTTTATTACGTAATACCTTAAATTCACCGCAATGAACTTAAAACACTTTTCAGTTGCTTCTTCAATATCGTATAATATTTACTACTTAAATGAATCAGAGTCTGTCCCGTGAATTATGTATTCAAATGAATATCTATTACAGATGATTCCTATCATAACTGAAATAATTCTTGATTCATTATCGAGCCTATCTTTCGCTACCCCTCCGCTCGGTCTTCAAACCTTTACGTTTCTCTTTCTCTTTCTCTCTCTGTACACTCCTTTCTCCCGTTTACTTTCGTACCGCGTTATCACTGTATCAATTAAAAGCTGAATTTATCAATCCACATCTTCCCACTCGATGAAACCAATAAGATGTAAGTCGGTTTTAAAAAGTATACACATATACATGATACACATAAGATACGTGCAAAAGTACACTCGATAATTGATGCGCGACCTAGCTTAGGGGAGAAAGGGACTCGGGGAGGAAAATACGGGGTAGTCGTACGCGTTGATAGAAAGAACGAGCAGTGAATTCAACCGGTACTGAAATAGATTAGGGATAGAGACGAAGAAAGGGCGTGTAATTAGCAGCGGGATAAAGGGAAGTAAGAGAAACGATATGTTAGATAGAGTAGATGAGAAAAGAAAAAGAGAGAAAGAAGCGAGCGAGCGAGCGAAAGTGCGAGCCGCCGTGTCGACACACACTGGGCCAGGCGGCTCGTCGTAGGTCGTGTTGGTAGGCCAACAGTTGAAAGTGACTTGTCTTGTGTTGATGTTGCAGGTTCAAAAGCCTGGCACATGCGGCTGACCTTTGACCGGGTGCCAGGCGGCTGCAACCTTCACAGGTGCAAGCTGTGCGGCAAGGTCGTGACGCACATCAGGAACCACTACCACGTCCACTTCCCCGGCAGGTTTGAGTGTCCTCTCTGTCGTGCCACGTACACACGTAGCGACAACCTGCGCACGCACTTTAAATTTAAACACCCCGAGGCAAGAAAGATCGATCTTAATGATTTCATGGCGGGCTCGTTAGCGCTTTCCGCGACGAATAACGACACTATGAACACGTTATCCTAAGAGATGCGGGACGATATGTATATACACGTATATACATATATACATATGTATCTAAATACGCGCCCCAGAGGTAACAGAGGAAAACAACAAATCATACATTAAATAATATAAACGAAGTACGTGAATAGAGAGCGCACGCGCTTCGCGCGGGTGGCTGTGCCGACAGGGGGGTATTGTACGATATTGGCCCTGGTGTCACGGCCACGGTAAAGGCCGGTCTCTCTCGGCTTTATTTCTTTCTCGAACACCAAATCTTTTATAGGTTCTACGCTTAAGAGATCAGAAAAATTCTCCTACCGAAGGGGGGGAGGGGGAGGGGGATTTTTTTAACAGTGGTGTGTACAGTTTTAGTGTCCGGTGACTTGGAGCGGGGTTTATAGTTAATGTCACGGATCAAGAGCTACGACGGTAGTCACCCACGTAATTACGCACGCGTCTTAAATGCTCAGTCATTAATGGAAGAATATATACATATATGTATATATGTACAGCGAAGATTCATCGTCCTCGTCGTCCAAGAACGTGGTATATAAAGAAGAGGATGACGACGATGATTAAGATCCTCCCGCACCTTCGGACGATCTTTTCCACGTTCAAGTTCTTTCCCCAAATCCGATCAGATCCGATCAGATCCGATTTGTCTCGCGCGATTGAAAGGCACGATCGCTATGCGGCGACAAACTTCCTTCCCCCTATTGGCGAGTTCATTCTCGCCTTCCCTTCTAATTGTTTCCTCTGTTTGCTTTCTTTCCCTCTTCTTACAATCGAGACACGAGAACCGATTCGAGACGAATCGAATTGGCGCGGGTCGCTTTTCTCGGTTGCTCTCACGTGGAAACGTACTCGTAGAAGTGTCTAGACTTATATGCCGCGCATGAATTCATACTAGAACCTGAAGGAAAGGAATGTTTTAGGATATATAGTCGTGTGCGTAGAGACGTGCGGTGACTAAAGGCGTGCGAGACGCTGCCGGAAATCATGTCCAAAGACCGGGCAGCTTTATTATTTTTGTGGTGAATACGAACGCTGCGCCGATCGACGATACTAAAGAGTGTGTGTTAGTTCGGGGCAGTTCGTGGGATGCAATTATTAAGATGGGAGATTTAACGGAATTACATATATATTATATATATATATATATAAAATGGGAGCAAACGTGGTGCCAATATCCTCCCGTAGTTGCTGCTGCCGAGACTGGCAGCCGGAAAGAATTATTATTAATCAATTTATTAATTAATTATTAATTCAAGCGAATACACTTGGAAATATTTCATTCGATACGCAGGGTGAGTCGTATAGTTGTTGACAAATTTATAGTTGGACTTCATATTAGATTTGTAACCGTATGTTATTTCGGCGTTCGGGAATTAGTAGCAATATTACAGGAATACACACCCACGTACGTGTAAACCTCAATCGGGGGACGGGGGTGGGAGGGGGTGATGTTCGGGATTCAGCATGAGAGATGAGGGTGGGGTAAAGGGTTAGAGAGTGGAAAGGGGTTAATGACTGTTGGGTGGTGAACACATTAATGTACACCGACTTGTTTACACAAAGTGACACAATTACAGAACATACGAACCGTCGCGAGAGGGAGATTTACATGAAAACAACCATAATACGCAATACCACCATGTAAGATAGCATACACGCATAAACATATGTACACACACGTTGGCAAGAATCACAGAAACACCCCCCGCACACGTACGTACCGTACACGCGGTATAACACGCAATATTTAATATCGTCTAAACAACGAAATTTCTATCCTATGCATCGTTTGTAAAAAAACAAGAAAAGAAAAGAAAGGAAAAGAAAAGAAAAGAATGAAAGTTTTGATAACGAAGTAGCGTTCGACAGTTCTAATATGAGCTTTGACTATAAAACACGTTACTTGTTAATTAACACCTAAAGTTTATAATAATTAACGATTTTTAAACTGCACACGGCGAATGTAATGCAGCAAAATAGTGGAAATCACGTGAGACATTCCACGATTGGGGACTTAAGCGCATAGGCAACAAATAAGAATTTATTATATTGGAATGATTTATAGTACTATATTTTATACTTTATATAATCTACCGTTATAATCATGCATTGGTTGATGATAGTTATGTTAAAATGCAACTTTATCCAAGGGGTGGTTACGATATTCTCAACGTCGTTGCACATTGATATTTCATTGGTTGGGGGTGCAATCTGTTTTGTCCTTCTTTCTTCTTTGTTTGTTCTTTTTTGTGCGGAAGTAATTCACGTATAACTTCTTACGCATATTACGATAAAGGTTTAAAAAAAATGTGAAGATATACAGATATATATAAATATATATATATATATATATAGTTCTACAGAAATACATACATTAATACATGCACACATTAACATGGAACAGGACGTCAGTGCAAGTGCTCGTTTAGTAAGCAATGGTGGAATATATTCGCCGGTACAAGAAACGGAAGAGCAAACCGAAAAACACCGGAATACCGGAATACCGGACACGTATACATGTATACACACGTATATACATCCAGGGGTACACGTACCAGTAAAGTACACGCGCACATACACACATCCAAACAGTGCAGAGAACACAGATACGCCGAGTCCGCTAGCTATTCAAAGAGCCAAACCGCTATATTGTGATCAAATGATATTACCGTCGATCTTCTCTCTTTTGCAAAAAGGGGCACTTTGCATAGTTAAGGTTATCGAGCACGCATACCTATAATTTAATAATAATAATGATAATGATAATATATAACCAGAATATTAATATATTATGCAGATTATTAAGTATATTAATATATTGGATAATTTATTTTATTTTGTTTTATCGTTTTATGATTTTATATATGTGTTATTCACTGTTTATTGTATTACCACGCAAAAAATTATATTACAGTACCGCGGTAAAGCGCAAGATTTATTTATTAATAAGACACGACGGAAGTATATTGTAATACGTATCGCGTGGGATCTATTTACCCTGCGTCGATCGTACACGACATACTTGTCTCTTTGTCTTTTGCGATTGCTTTTTTTTTCTCACCGACCTCCGTTTGCGAGGGCGATTGACGAGCGCCGATACACCCTGAATCCATACGGATCAATCAGGTTGGATCGCTCTAAAATCACGCCCTTTTGTTTTTACCTTACCAAATATACACTTGCCGAGTGTTCCGAACTATTTGGACACCATGCCGTGTCGGAGTCATAAGTCAAGCGAATCAGTGCTTCTCCCGATGTACATTGCATTAGAAGGGAACGAAAAATCAAGTAAAAAGGGAGAAGCAAAAGATGTGTAATATTCAATAATTCGATGCTTCCATTTCACGTTGAATGCGTGCTAATTTCTCGTCGTAAGAATTATTCTCGTTTAACACCATTGCACTCGAGAAGGCGACTATCAGTCGCCACACGGTGTATATCAGTAAGACTTACTCCAGTTGTCGGTGATTTAAAGTTCACTAACCAAAAGCAAGTTGAGTCAATCTTAACGCCGTCTCCCAGTCGCTACTCGAATTACATCAAGAAACCGAGTGGCGACTGGCAGGCGCCTTTCCAGTGCAAAGGTTTATTGCAACTTTGCGACGACTGGGAAACGACGTTCGGAATAATTCTAGCTAGTTGTTTTTATTGGATTTTAAATCATCGACAACCGGAATGAATCTCAACGTCGTCTGTCAGTCGGCACTTGAATTATCGTGTTAAAAGCAGTGTCGACTTTTGGTCGCTTCAAAGAGTGCAAAGAGTTAATGAGTTTCCAGGGTGCTCGTAATGTGGATACATTTACGTGGTGGAAATGAAGGTTACCACGAAATATCAGTATAAGTGGTTTAGTGGTTGTTTTAAGGCAACCCCTTTGTACGCGTATGGCGTATACACATGTGCATCATCTCATGTGCTCGATTTCGTCCGGTCATCTCTCGCATAGTGCTTCTAAAGTAGATACACGTGCACCTTCGATATTGTAAAGTTTCATGGGTAGATCAATGTTTCACGGACGCGGAGAAAATTACTTTCGGTTCAAACTAGTCCACAGTTTACATGGAACTAACGTTTAACGAGGTACGAAGCTTGCCACGGGTAGTTTGATTTTTATCATTCGATATTGCGATGTTACGAGGGGGGGTCAACTGAACGTGAAGTAGGATCTACGATAGATCTAATCAAGGAAACGAAATTGCACTCGATTATAGGTAGCATGCGACTGGACTTCGTTTCACTCGCATTTTCGCGTCTGCTCGTCGAGTTTTCGAGTCTTTTATCCTGATTTTCTAAATGTCATGCGACACGGAGGTAATTCAAACGCGATACACCCCACAAGCCTGGGCTGAAATTACGGTCTGGCTACGATGGAAATATATTTGTACTTAAATAAGGATTAATTCTATTATATTTCGAAAATTACATTTTCGTCTTTCATTTCCATAATACCGGAGTTGATTAACTCGGAGAGTAGATCGAAGTTCCGTTTCGCCCGTGAAATTATGTTACCCCCACATACCCAGACTAGTTATCGCTGATAAGAATTCAATGGGACACAGTTCTGCGTTCATATTGAATTTTTAACGTTTTTCATATCAACATTATCAAGTCAGTTTAATCCAATTTAATTCTCCTGGATATCGATATTACTGAGAATCACCATCAAAGAAGAGGATGGTATACTTCGAGTATGCTGTTATACACACATTTTTCAAAAACAAAAAAAACTCTTCTTTGTAATTCTAGCATTTAATATTAACGTGTACTCGAAGGTGAATTCTTCGTCGAACGAAGAGGGCGATTTTATCGATGAAAGGCGCCTCGGCAATTTCAATTTTTATTACTTCCTTTGCCGCCTTCAAAAACCAAGCATATTTCACGAGAGGAAGTCGATTTCCCGCGACATTACGCACGTAGATCCACGGACAATCTATTCTGAATTTTAATTCTCGTGGTATCATTATCGAGTTATGATATAGCTTTGAGTGACGGCGGGTGATAGAATTAATCATACTCTGAGTGTTCCGCGGCAACGATAACATTTATCCGTCGAACGCTTTGGCGAAGTGCCTCATCCTGCATCAATGACACGTTGCACTGGTTACGATATTCGATAGGGTTTTATACGTATAAAAAAACAAGGATTGCATCCTACACCATGTAATTAACCGGCAATCGTACGGTATCAACCGTGACCAGTTATATCGGCCCGTTATCATCCACCTTTTATATTACACTAATACGGTTGGACGTTTGACGATTTAGACCACTGCCAATTTCCGGAATTGTCCGCGCCTGCGGCCCCGTCAAATACTCCCCCGTCAATCATGAATTCTCGGTGGTTACGCAAAGCTAGTGCCTCTCGTGTCGACCATTCGATGATTACATTGCCAAATACGTAAGCGTATTACGAAACACCCACGCAACAAATGCGTGGCCACACGCCACGCACAATCGGAGACACACGCAATACCATGGTGTGTGCACGCAATTTATGAACCGAGAGATGCCTGACTCATTACAATTAGATTTCTCCATTAAAAGTATGACCATCAAAGAGCAGATGTCAATTTGTAGATCAACAAACGAGTCGTTTATTATGAAAGTAATTGAACTCGATTTTCGGGAAAATGTCGGGTCGATCTTAATTTGGTTAGAATTTAAGGTGATCTTTTAATTGATGAACAATTTGTGATCCGGATTTTAAACGGAGTTTCTCCAATCTCATAATAAACTCGATAACTTCTTCACTCTTACAAGGTGATGGAAAATGAAATCTAGAACAATAGTTCACCCGGTAGATGTTTATTTACTTCCGTTTCATTAACGATAGAGTCTTTTATATGAGCTAGATTGTTATCTTGCATCTAGGAGATCTTACAGGTAGCTCGTTTAATTTGATGCGAGAGACCCGCGGAGCAGAGTAGCCACACTTTTTACCCGCATTACTGTTATTTCCATGAAGCTACTTCTTACTGGCGCAACCCTTTACCGGAAGTAAATGTGACTAGCTGGGGTACGCAAACATCACTGCGAACAAACTGCGGTGTACGTTTCGTCGACGCAAAAACACCGGGAAGCAAAATTAATATGATTAACTTAACAGCAACGAACGCATAGTACAAAGGAAATACAACTGGCACTATTATCTTGTCATTGTACAGGATTTGTCATCCCTGATCTTAAAACCGTTTCAATTCTATTGTAAATATAGAATCATTCTAAACAAGCGTATCACGATGAACGAAATGGTGCTCGGTGAAAACATTGAAGAAGACCCTTTTCATTTTCCGATTTGTAGAATCTTCAATTACAATGATTACTTCTAAAATAATCCGATATTTACGGGGAGTATAAATGGGGCTAAAAATCACAGTAACGTTTTCTACATCCAAGAAAAAAGGAACCAGCAAATTGATTTGAAAATTGGAGAAGGAAATCGTGCCATAATGGCGCGGATTGAAATATGCTAACAGCGAGTACTTCGGGCGCAAATTCTGTCGCAAAGCAAGCACTCGGGGGGTTGGAATCTCGCGGTAACCTTCGATTACACGCGGTTTATAGATTTATGCGAAGTATGCCATCCTCACGGTAGATTTCAGTGAACGAAAGATATATGTGCCGTTATTGAAACGGTATGGAAACGTGGAAGTAAAAGAGAAGGTGAAATAGGTAAAGAGCATTCTGGAAGCGCGTAAGCGAAGCCTGATATTGGCGTACGTGAAATCAGGAGACGACCGGAAATGGAGTCGTCGTCGTAGTCGTCGTCAGAGAGACATAATCGGCGAGGATAGCACTGTCTGCACGTCGAAACCAGACGAATGAACTTTCCACGGAACGTATCCCCTTGAGAAGGGTGATATGCCTGTGTTTTATTGTCCTTTCGCGTTTCCACGAATTATCGTCGCGGTGTATCGTTTCTTCACGGTAGTCAGCCTAATTTATTTCCATCGGGCTTCCACGCGATTACGTACCACCGAGATTTCTCGTATTCTGTCCGTCGGTTACATTAAGCCGGCTTCCCTTTCATCGTTCAAGCGTATCGGGACTTTATTTACTTTGACGTGTGCTGTTTTAAGAGACCACAATAATGCAGTCATGCAGAACTTGGAATTTCGACGGAATCCATGTCAAACGTCCTCGAAAACTTCACGGCACTTCGAAACTTCATACCGCGGCCTTTCAGCTAACAAGATATGAAATTCTCGGAACTTGCACATGCGCCCTTTCGTTACCCGTGGATTTCAAAGCGCGGGAAAGTTTCCTTCCTTTTTTTTTGTTGCTCGCATTGCGCTACGTCCGGGCTTTCATTTTCTAATGGACTCTTACATTTATAGCGCGTACAACATATTAGTTAATTACCAGAATGCGAGCGTTCAACACACTGAATAGTATTCTTGTTTCGTGGGTAGACGACGGAAGGGTATCCGACATATTTCTTTGTTTACAGAAGGCATATCATGGGAGTATTAATTTGTCATCGGATAATAATATCATCATTTGTGATCAAAATAGTAGATTTAAACCGTTCGTACTCCATTTCGGGTAATGAAAGATTCCTCAAGTCATTGTATTCCAGTAATCCGCATTCTTTGAAAAACGACGAGTTTCCTGCTAAGGTATTTCTCGAGGTAGATCAAGTATCCAAACGTTTTCCGTGGAAAGTTGATTTCTTGGAAATCGACGCGAATCGAAAGAACAATAGATTTCTACCAAAGTTTTTACTTTCAGTAAAAAAAATCATCCTTTCTGACGCGCGACAGTCGCGGAAATCGGAATTCCTTTTCCTCCGCGAAACGTATCTCCCGATTTACGCAGCTCGCTTTTCAACGTGTGGAGCATCGAATTGAACGAAATCTTAAGGAAACACATATAAATACATATGTACATATACATCCATAGAAATGAAGAACGTGGCTCTGTATGTATGTATATTTATACACACACATATGTATGGCTTTGAAACAAAGCATATAACAGACACACAATGGATACACAGGCACACGACGTATTAATATATCGCGATAAGTCGAAAGAGAGAAGGGTACGGGGGGAGGGAGGGAGGGAGGGTTCAGATGAAAAAAGAAACGAAACAGAAACAAGGGAGAAATGATAACAGAGAAATACTCGGCACACAGATTTCACAAAAATATTCAATTCGGCCTGCAACCGATAATTTCACTCGGCGGCGGGTCACCTGGCTGTTATATCGAAAACCTTTTATTAATTAAACCGAAATTACAACTACATACTATTATTACTGTAACTACTACCACTACTACTACTATTATTAATACTATTACTACTCCTGCTACTACTACTACTACTACTACTACTACTACTACTACTACACTATTATTACTACTACTACATATAGGTATTTATATATTTACAACTGCGTGGTGTGGAGTGGAACATTGTGATATAATAGATTGGTGCTAACACCTTATTGAAATTCAGATGAATTTAAAGAAGAAAAAAAAATGAATCGTGCAATATTGCGATAGTAAAAAATCTGGGACCGGACACTGTCACGCGACGGATAAGTTAAGTTTTCCTGGTAAATACGGCGCGCGGGACTCGAAGAAGGAACAGAGAACGGGTTGAACCAACACTTTCCGTTCGGATCGTCGCGGAATCTTCGTTCGTGTCGGCCGTTAGTTCGGATCGCGACATATTGTTGGCTAACGATTGATAAGCCGGGATAGTTATTATCGATAAGCGTCCACGACGCGGATGCACGGGCGATTCTTTTGTCCAATTAATATATTATCTTGACTTCTACCCCTTAATCTAACGTGTCATGTTTAACCCTTTTTTACCCTTTCTACCCATTGTACCCATTGTACCCATTGTACCCATTTATACCCGTTTTACCAATCTCCCTTGCACCTTCAACTCTCCCTCTTATCTTCTCTTCTACTTATCGAACGCACTCCGATTAAAACACGTGGAAAGTCAAGAAAGAGCAAGAAAGTCGTCCGTTCGCGTGTGTTTTAATTCTCGACCAAAAAAAGAAGTACGCTTAAGTACACGTGACACACTTGATTCGATCGCCGATCAGCACGTACGCATGCGCGACACTCTTCCCTTTCGCAGTTTTATGTAAAGTTCAATTAAAGGGAATACTGGACCGATAATATTAAGGAGAATCGAGTGCGAGAAAAGCGATGAAAAGAAACTATGGCTGTGCAAGTGAACATTATGAGTGTAGTTAAAATAGGCGTAGGTGTTACCTAGGGATTAGGCTTAGCTGATAGGATAAGGGGCATGTTTAGGCGTTTTGTTTTTCCCCGGCGAGTGACAGTGCCCGGTAACTTTTGTACATTAATAAACTAAATAAAAAAATACTATTATTAATATCTCTTTATATAATAATATATACAAATTACGGATTAATTATGGATATATATGTATATACACACACGATATATGTATATATCTATCTTCATATATAAATATATAAATATAAATATATATAAATAAATATATATATATACATTTTGTTATTTTTCTCGGGGGATGATAAAATTGTAATAATTGTAAATCGTAACAAACAACAACAACAAAATACAGACGGGGGATCAGCGTTCCCCGCGAGGATACTAAGCGTGTTCTACTCATCATTTTAAAAGAATTCAAAGTGAAACCAATTAAATCGGCGCGATTGTCAGACTGAAAGTTGTGATTTTACACGGCGCGTGTAAATAGAGAGAAAGAGCCTCTATAGGTACAACAATATAATTGAGAAGTGAACGAGAGAAAGAGATCGTTATATCCGTTGCATTTTCGTGCGTGTAAGAGAAGCGAGAGTGTAAGTTGCCGAGAGCTCGAGTGAAAGAAACTGTAAAAGAAACTGCGAGAGAAAGCGAAAGAGAATTAGGGAATACGTTAAATGGACCGAGTGAAAAAGAGCACGCGAGAGAATGTGTGTGCGTGTGTGTGTGTGTGTGTGTTTGTGTGCGTGCCAGAGAAGAAAGGAACCAAACCGACAAATGTCCGTACCTTTTTGTTTTCTTACATCTTGTCTCGCTTCTCTCTGAATTTTCCGTTTGTAATTTCTACTTTTGTTATTATCAATTTGATTTTCACCTATTTTCCACACCTCTCTACCCTCACCCTCTACATTTCTTCCTTACCCCTGCTCCTCCTTGTCTTCTACTATCACTTCTTCTTCTTCTTCTTCTTCTACTTCTTCTTCTACTTCTTCTACTTCTACTCGGTTTCTTACGAACGCACTTTTCGTTCGAACATCATCTTCGATGCCGTTCTTTCTTACTTTCCTTCCGCCGTTGCCATTCGTTACGAAACGTTTAAGAAAAAAAGGAACAAAAGGAACTTTCCGACGATGCAATTACTTACGGGGACACACCGCTGCGGCACTATACATAAAAGTAATCGAATAATCGAGTAATCGAATAAATACTTTGAATCGCTAGAGTTTAGGAACGCTACGTTTATACACTGCGGTGAAAAGGTTGCGGTAACACAGTCAACGAGTAGCCGTCTTCGGTTGTTCGCTGACGCAATTTGTCAAAAAGAATCATACACTTTGTTTTTTTTTACTACGGAAAATAGTACCTTTTTGTTACGATCACAAACGAACGATAACAATTTCGACGACGCGTATACTCCTTGCCGAACGTCCGTCACGTTTGCTGACGATCTTTATGACGATCAAACTTGAAATATGTAACATGGAGGAGTTCGATCGGCTTTCGAAACGATCGAATATATCTCGTCCTCGATATCGTTAATCGTCGTTCCCGACGTTATCACCGTCGTCGTTTTCGTAATCCTCGATTAACCGCGAATTAACCGCGAATTAACCGCCACCGATGATCACGTCGTAACGATGATTTCGATTACGGCGATGGAACCACCAGTTTTGATCATTGTTTTAGCCTACGCATAGTTCATTGTATGACTTTTGGCTCGAAACGTACAATAGGCAGACTTACAACAAAACAAATGGAAACGGAAAAGAAATCATAGTTGATCACGGATATAAAAAAGAAAGAAAAGAGATTGCTGAGCAATGCCGATGAAAATGGACTAACGAGTTAAGGCGCAATCAATTTTATTACACGAGAAATTATTCTTACTACTTCTTATTGTTATTATGATTATATTCTTATTCTTATGATTATTCTAACATAAAGTCTCTTATGTTACAATTGCATTATTATATACATCTTTAATTATAGTGTAGATAATGCGGATGATGAGGATAAACAAAAAAAATGATGAATTAATCACATGTGCATTTAATGTATTTCATACTAATTTTTTGATTAAACATAATTGTGTGTTAAACGACGCGTCTGTATTTCTTTTTTACTTCATATTCCAGGTCTTTTTTATCCCCTCACGTTTAACGTCCGTACGGTGATTTCAGGATGTTCCAACGTTGTTCCACGAGTTTATTCGTCTTTTTAATATGAAACGATTCTTTATTTAGTCGGCTAAAATATGATATTAATACGCACTGATCAGACACTGTAAGCGTTTTATCACTGTATCGATGTTAAATGTGTTTACGATTTTGTTTTATTTTTTATCACACGACCTGTGCATAGCTGTTCACAAAGACACCAGGGCTTTGCGAAAAAGACACTAGAATTTCTTTCTTTTCCGTGAAAAGACAGTAGAATCATTCGCCCGGCACATTTTCAGAGCTGAAACGTAAGATTCACGAAGGACTCCCGGAAGTCGAAATCGTTGGAGATGCGCCGCTCGTTCGCAGCGGCAGCATCCTCTTCGGGTCCACGATTTCGTTTAAACGTAACCCTCCCCCCTACTCGTCCGCGTGTTTTGATATTTCTTTTTTTAATCGTTCGACAAAACGCGAGTGACATTCAAGAAAGTTTCGACGATTCAATTTCCTCGAGATGCTGGGAAAGAACGAGCTCTTCGTAAGTTCCACTCCGAGGAATCTACGAAATGTCATCGTGGATGTGCAAGAAAAGCTTGTCGCGAGGCGCAGATATTTCCTAACTAAATACGAGAGCCTGACTTTCGAAGATATTTTACCAAGGATACAGGGAGAAGTGGGAATTGGTTTGTTTACGTTCGGTCTACGTATCATCGCTCGCAAATCCTCCTACTATTTTATCAGTGGATCGATCTACGTAACAAGTATGCCAGAGGAAAATCGTTAATCCCCCAGGAAACATCCCCTCGTATTGGGATCAAATGAATTTTCCAACAGTTGGGAATCCTACCATGCTTATCCTCCTCCTCATCTTTATCTCGCTCTTCTCAGTGTTACTACATACGTGCTTTTATGATCTTCGATATTTCAACGTAGAAAAGGTTTACTTTCATTTTAATCTACGACCTCGTGCAGAATTCCTATCTGTGTGAATGATGTTTTCTAACAAAGAAGGGTTATTAGCGAAGAACGAAGAACTGTCTCACCTTGGATCACTTGTGTTACCTGTATTTTCTACCTATGTACATATCTCGATGTAATACTCATGGAAACTAGCTTCGCCACTCATGTAATATCCCCGAGAATCTCATCGGAACACGGTGTCATAAATACCTTAACTAACATTCCCTTGAAAACGTATAAAAAAACAACCGACGGCCATGTATCGTAACGCAGGAAAACTATCGGAGAACGACAAACCACACAAAAAAAAGCTTACTTCTTTCTGTGTTTCCTCACGCATCCTTACATGCACACGCCAGTTAAAGTGACGGTGATCATATAACGGAGGTAGAAAAACAAAAGAGCAACCATCCACAATGAACATCAAATACCGCAAAAAAAACAAACATGGGCGGAACATGGGAAAGCAGGAAAAGTACTATCGAAATTTAGGAAACGAAACAAATAAAAGCGAGAAATAATCGGAAATAGAGAGATGATACGCCGCTCGGATTCGTTTTTGGGATATTTCGGTGCTTGCTGACACTGTGGTTTCTGTTGTTGCAGAGCTGAAAAATTGGCGGATATCACAGATTTTTGAGAGACAGAGTAACACCGACGAGAGGAGGCGGTGCTCGTTGTGCGGTAAGGTCGTGACGAACGTGCGGAATCATTATTATGTACATTTCCCTGGGAAATATGCGTGTCCACTCTGCCCTGCGGTTTACACACGGAGCGATACCCTTCTCACGCACACGCGTACGAAACATGCGAACGCGCAATAGCGTACGCACGTCTATTATCGCCCCGAATACTTTAACCTACGAATCTAGCAGAAATTATTATCCATACTTCGTTATACTTCATCCTCCAAGACATTGCTGACGGAATCTTTCTTAACCCTTTAACCCTTTTGGTACCTTAGCGCCGATATATCGGCTTCGTGGGTTCTCCGAGAACTACCTTGATATATTGGCTCTTCATTTTTAATTTCATTTAAACAGACGTAATGACTTAATTAGAATTAATAGATACTTTAAAAATCGCATACTTTTCAAGGCATTTTTTACGGTACCCGGAAACCATAAGGTACTGTAAGTGTTAACCGAGAATGACGAGTTATCTCGTCATTGGAAAACACTTTTCGGGCGCGCCAGATGAATGAACTCGTCACGGAATTTTCAAGATTATACACATGGCAAATACTTATGATTTCCCTTCCGTGTTACGGATTAATGGAAGGTGACTATCCACGTTAAAAGCCGTGTTCCTGTTTCGCGGGTATTTCTCCCAAGTGCAAGAGGTCCAAAGACGACCGTGTTACAAAGAGACGCCATGATCTAATTTCTCACTGATTACGAGAAAATTCAAGGGACGAAATATCTGTCTGGTGAAAGTTTCTCGTCAGCGATATTATATTTACCGGAGCATTCTTTTAAGGCTGTTAAAAATTCTAATTACAAGTAGACGTTACGAAAGTTCATAATTGAGCAACAACGGGGATGCCGTCGACATTAAGAATGTCTTTAAAAGAAGCCGTGTCAAAGAAACCAACGGAACATTTTCCAAGATTTTCCGCGAGATAATCATCGTTGGATTTAAATCTACGACTATCTTCGTTATTCTCTTTTTAGTTGGAACAGGTTTCCCAACGTATTTTACTAATCGTAAGGACCGTGTGATTCGGCTGTGCAAATAATAGTCCTTCCCTCTTCTCCGTTTCAACTTTCCTTCGTTCATGTAAACGCGCCTTGCGAGAGCAGAGAGAGATAGATTCGCTTCCAGTATTCCACGGTACATCATCGACGAAAACTCTTGAATTTACACGCTTCTCTATTCTTTGTTCTTTCTTCCGAGAGGAATATTAAGTAAATGAATACAGTAGTATTCGTTGTAAATACTTTTTATCTAGATCGCTCCTAATTAGATGGAGATTGTAAGATACTCCAGTAATAAACGTACAAATACTAGGTGAAAGTGATGCTCGATATTAATTGATTAATATAAAAGAGTAATGCAAACTGCTTCCGCTAAATATTGAATATATTTTATATCAGAGTTCCCCAAACCTCGTTCGCTTCGGGATATTTATATTAAATTTGCAAAGAGACATCGCAAATTGCAAGCTTTATGTTATATTTGTTATTTGCTGTTCTTTTTATTAATTGATTGATATAACAGAGTGGTGCAAACTGCTACCGTTAAATATTCAATATATTTTATATCAGAGTTTTCTACAAATTATTCGTTACTGAATATTCATATTAAATTTGCTGTTATTTGCGTTGAAAACATATATTGATGCTCGAGTTAGAATACTGTCTATTTAATACCGATAATTATATGAACAATATTAATTTTGAGTTTCGTACGAAATACTTATGTACGACTCACGAAGCAGAGATATATTACATGAAATATTATATTATATAGAATGGTGAATAAATAACTTCGAAATATTGGAAATATCAGTGGAATACCGGAAGGAAGTTTGTCATCTGTTCCTCAAAGCGTGATAATTCACCAAATGATTAGTCGTGATAATTTTGTACATATATTCAAACTGAGGATTTAAATGAGCTTAATCCATGCGAGGATATGGAATCATTACGAAGTAATTATGTTTCAAAGGATGCCAAAGATGATTTAAAAATTGTAATCATATAAACGCGCCTTTCATAAAACATAATCGTTTAACAAAAGCGCACGTAAACTTACCGTGAGCCGGAGATGTATTCGTATCCCTCTAATTGCCGACTTCAAACGATTCATATTTTTTTAGCACACAAACTTGAAAATGCTTATCAACGTGAATCTATGACGAGTTAATTAAGCTTTCAATGGATACAAACTTTACTGTAATACAACAATTCAGTGTAACAAAAACAGGAATTTAAGTAAACCATCGGAGAATTAACGCCACGGAAGTATTCGCACCGTAGAAGTTGGTCTCCGAGAAACCAAAATATTGACAAGTTTAGTGTGACTCGGCTAATGGCTTGATTAATTCCGTGATGGTTTACTTAAATTCCTGTTCTTGTTACACTGATTGCTTATGGCAATTGAAAGCTTCGTTAATTCGTTATACATTCATATTGATAAGTATTTTAACCGTTTACACTCGCGAGGCGATTCTCAGTAGCCACTCGTGTTGCCGCCATAAACTGAGCGGCAACTAAGAATCGCCACCGAGTGCAAAGGGTTGAAAGTTGTGTGCTCAAAAAATATCAATCGTTTGAAGTCGATAATTAAGGGGGGTACGAATGCTTTTGTAACTCACTACACATCGTCACTTTGTGTACTGCGCACAGGAATCATTATAATTCTGCGAAAAAGAATGACGCAGGATATTCTTTATTAATCGAGCAATAAATCCTGCGTCATGTGTGTTAAGTTTTCCAAAGTGTAGTCTAACCTCACTTTTTCCTACTACTCGTACCTTCGAAGTCCCTAACTGTGTCGGTCGAACCGAGTGTAAAAAAGAATTACAGGGATTTTAGATAACATTTTAAACATTTTACATTCCAAGAGTTTTATATGTCCAACTTAGGGCAGGCGAATGCCGAGCTGTTTTACATTTTAAGTATAAGAAAATTTCTTTAAGAATTATAGAGGCTTTAGAGATTGTCTATAAAAAGATGTAATATATGTGGATACATTATACTATTATAATAAATGATTTTCATTGCGACATATTGTATTGTAATATCACTTTTAAAATATATATATACAGAAGAGAGTCACAGAAATGTGTACACACATCGATAAAATGAAAACCTGTTTAAAAGTACTTCATAATACGTATACAATATTAATATCAAATTTGTTTTTTAAGGGAACTAAAACAATTAACGATACGGGACTCATCCGAGGCCCCGTAATCGGAATGAGTACACTTTAAATTTGTTTTTGAGAGAACATCATACTAAACATTGCGATAATTCAAATCAACTTCGAAAAGTTCATAGATAATATATATTAAAGTATACATACATTTTTGTTGCCACCTTTGTATATATTGTCACGAACCAGATCTCGGGAACCGTATTTTATTAAACTTCACACAGTTTCTTAACTATAAGTTATCAGTTTAGAAAATTCGAGGGTGAAATTTGCCACCAAACGCACGCAAACGCGGCCCGCCATCGACTGACTGACGATAATTCTATGGCGCCCCGTGTTACGCGATTTATGCAGACTCGTTGTTTACTTCTCTTTGATTCTTCGAGAATTATAGAGGATTTAGAAATCACTTATAAAATGTTGTAACATATATGGATACATTATACTATTATAATAACATTGATAAACTGGATTCTATATGATGTGCCATATTCTATGGTTTATCATAGGTAAAACAGTTATTACCCTACATGATCATATGAAAATAGGATTACTGGTACAGCCCTTCTCGATAGATCGTATGTAAATTCTGTCCACACACGCAACCAATATTTACTCGGTGATGTAATTACTCCGCTAAAGTTACATTCTTGATGCATGGATTATCAAAAGCAGAAAACTTCGTTTCCAGGTAATCCTCGCATATTAAATACTCACCGGCGCGGCGCATTATATTCACGATACTTTGCAACGTTTCGCGTAAACCAACCGGCGTTTCTATTGCACTACGTGCAATATTAAATCGCCATTACACGTTCACTTATAAAAAAACTATTGACATCAGATTATATAGACCTCGAGGTCGAAATATTCAGGTGGCTTTTTAGGCGTCTCACTCTGTTAATTATTGAGATTTTTACGTATAAAAATTGGAGAATTATGTGAAGGATTATTGTAATTTAATTCGAAAACTTAGAGACAAGTGTAGATTCGAATGGCGAGTTAACTCGTCATCCTCGGTAGGTGTTTTATCACGATTGCATGATGTCCAGGGAATAAAGATTCGCGGAAGCTGCGAACTTCGTTGGAAGGTAATCTTTTAGTAATTTTAATAAGTGTTTTAAGCATCTTCGTCTTTTCACCGACGCTTTGTTGCGGACACCAAGGAAACGTGAGTATCGCGAGATATTTGAGAATCATTTAATGGCGAGAGATATGAAAGAGTTGTCGAGTGAGAATCGCGTGAGTGAATTCTGAAAGTGTCCTTTTTTTATTGCTTCAGTGTATTGTTTGTTTTCGTTGTGTCCTCTCCGTGTCCCTCGCGGATGAATGGCTGGATTGAAATAAAAGAATTGGAAATTTCCAATTGTTTTAGGAATACTTCTTTCATCGAGTATTTTTCCAAACTACAAATCTACCGATGCGGTTATCTCGTTCCTTCCATGAAGCATTATGCCTCAACAAAATGAATCACTGCTTCTCAAACAAGAAAGCGAAAACCAGCCTTCAGTAATCCATACAGTGATACCAACTATCGACCTCTTGCACCTCTTGGCACCTAGCCATTAATACATATCTAACAATCTTGATCTTCAAAAACAGAACTATGTTCACCAATCATACATAATTCTTTCTAAACAAAGCCAATGAAAATCACAATGGATATCCAATCGATAGTTGTAATCACGCTTTCCGTAAAACCATTAAAAACCGAACAGACAAATGATCATCATGCGCATCGAACGCCATTTTCCCTTTTGTGTCCAACAAAGAACTCTACACTCAAGAACAACAGCTCCTCCAATACCACCGTTTAAATGCCAAAAAAAAGTTCACATACATAATCATGCATAATGCTACGCACGTACGCACACACGCATGCACGAACATGTCGAGGTTTTGAAAGAAAGCGAATTAAATGGATATGAAAAAAGCACACACAGGAAAATAGAGAGATAGCGAGAAAGGGAGAGAGAGAGAAAGAGAGAGAATGACAGAGAAAAGTATGTCGAGGATGGATGTGCACGAAGAGCATGAAGGCGTGTTGGGTTTACAGGTACGATGCCCAGCGTGCCGATCGGGCTTTCTTATCACGAGATGTTCGCCGTGTCGCTTGGTAACCCTGCTCTGTGGAGGTGCCGAGCTTGCGGCAAACGTGTGACCAATCGTTGGCACCACTTCCACATACACACCGCCCAAAGGTCCCTCTGCCCTTATTGTCCGGCAACCTACAGCAGGATCGACACCCTTCGATCGCACATACGCACCAAGCACAGGGAAATAGTCTTCGCCAAAGGGTCCTTGTAGAGGACACTGATTGCCCCGCGAAGGAATCGGCCACCAGTGCTGCCACCACCTCGTCTCTTTGATGATCGACCGATCGCACCATTCTTTGGATTCGGACTACCCTGACCACCAGTTCCACATCCTCCTTATTATCAAGGATCGATGTCTTAGCACATTCTATGAACACCGGAAGGACATCAGGATATTGATACCAGACCCCTTGTTTATCGAACCCTAACGTTTAATGTCCCTTTCGTCGACTTCGTTCGCGGAAGTTTCTAATGTTCGTAACTAAAACAATTTCAAATAGGATGGACCAACGTAATGGCTATTGTAATGGGGAACTCGGTGCCGAGGATAACCAGGAGTCTTTGGGAACTTGGATGGTCCATGTTTTAAACCAATCTCTAGCCTCGAATATTCCCCGTACGAGGTAATTACGAAGATGAAGTGTACCGTGGTTTCACTGGTATCAAAGTTGTGTTAGTGCTTCTGAATTCGGAGTTCTTCCGTCATGTCATAGATCTGGAAGATGAACTTGTATTTCGTTTCGTGATCAGTGTATTCCGGACTTCCGGATTCAAGGTTGGAAACATGTTTAACTGGGAATTGGGAAATCCTTTCTTAGGGAAATGTGATGCGGGACGGGATACAGTTCTTGATTGACGTGGTACGCCATCGGGTAGTTGGCAATAGTGAATCCATGAGACGAGATTCGCGGGGCGAGTCGAAAATGAATCGATGGCCTCTTAAAGACTATTATTCGTCGTTTATTATTATTTGTCTGTTGGACTAGAATTAGTTTAACGGTGCTCCCAATGTTCTTCATTCGCTATGATAACGGTAATCGTTTAAATAGAAATCAGGCAGAGGAAGAGTTAAGTGAGGTAAAAACCAAGCAAAACCATCAAACATGTCACACATGTCCTGACGGTGAAGCAATATAGCTTACATAGAGTCAGATTTTTGCGAGGACAATCGACCGATACTAGTGTTTCGACTGGGGATTCTTTGTTTTCTCGAGGATGGTGCAATAACTTTTTGTTTGTTTCCGTTTCATTGAAGCGATCTGGGAGGAAGAACCTGGCTGTTACCGATTGTACTATTTCCTGTATAAATAATTCTACCGATCAACGTAAATATTTGTAAATAATGTTGAAATTCCTTCGGTCGATTCGGACGGAAATTTCGATTCTCGTGACGCCGATAAAAAGAATAACGCGCGTTTTAATCGATCGATGCTAAACGTCCTATGTACTATATAAGCAACTACTTCGAGATTCTCGAATTTCAAGTCATAATAACTCTACGAAGTTTACTTTTTTAATTCTAATTACCGGGTGATCTCTTCCTAATCGTTACCCTCCCCCTCCGTAAGATTTTACGTCTACATATATATTGTACATATGTTACATATCTCGTTGATTAATCGATCTCCGTGTATTCCGTGACTTTGATTTTTCGATGGAATCGTCCACCACGTTTTGTCGAAAATCGGACGGATATCAAATTGAGATAAAGCACAAAGTGGAGGGGCTGACGAACGGAAGGCCAGGGCCTCCGTGAAAAAACGAAAAAAAAACACAAAAATACGGTCTAATTAATATGCAATGGAAGGCTGAAACGCGCGCTGTGATCTTCGAACACCGAAAATTCAAAGGGTACTACGAATTATTGCGGTCATTATTGCTGTTATGCTATTAATCTTAATCTTATTTCATCATTACGACTGTTACTGATCATTTACTATTACTTAGTGTTATTAAACGGTCTACGAGCGTACACGCACGGGGACGCAGGACGATAATGAAGCTCACATGAAGTTTCACTCGTGTGTAAGTATTGACAGTATTGCGTATATATACACATATATGTATATATAGACCCCAACATGTATATGTATATATACGATGTCCATAGTAAATGAAAATACATTCTGTACATAGCGGAGAGGGTTCAATGTCTCCGACGAGAAAGAAAGCAGCCGCTTAAACCAGCGTTCTTCAACCTTTTTACACCCGCGGACCAACGGAAATAAGACAGGATTGAAAATCAATGTAGATAGTATTTTATTTATTAAATCTAATGTTATAAAGTTACGATGTTCAATTACTGCAAAATGTGCCGGTGCTTCTTGGGTAGAAAATTTGATATACATGGAAGTGGTCCGCGTTGAAGAACACCGGTTGAAGAACACTGACTTAAACCACACGTGATACATTTCCCTGCTCGAAGCTCTGATTACATTTAAGTAGAATCAGCCGATCATTGGTGACACGTAAGAGGAGATTAAGTATTTTACGGAGCACCAAAATGGCGGCTAGAACGTCCTGACCTTCGGGCAAGCAGATAACGTGATTGGTTCGTGAGACGTTAGAATTTGTAAGTAAAGATACAGTTCTTTAGAAAAACGACGATAGTCTCGGAAACTCGAGAGGCATAGGATCCCTCCGAATATTACCCATATTTCTCTTTGGACCAATACTCTTCGTGTAATAAACGGTAATAAACGGTAATAATCGTTGTCGAGGCTCGTAAAGTACCTAAACAAAAAAATCTCTCGTTGGTATAAGAATTTTTGACCGTGTGGTTCCTAAGTTTAACTCATAGCAAGTCAAGTCGAGACACAATGGAAATGATGTGATATGTAAGGCCGATTAATTAAGGCTGATATATACGTGTTGCGTGTATCAACGCATCGGGAGCGGGATTCCGTAGTTTCGTAAATTGTGCTGGCATGAGATCGGTATGAAATCGGTATGTTAACCGATTTCTTACGAGTGCTGAGTCATTAATGTTACCGATGTAACCAGTATTTTTGGAAAAGGTACGCGTGCCCTGACTGTTTCGGGGAAATTGCAAACTTTTACGAGTAGAGTAGAAATCAAATGTCAAATTAAGATTGCATCCCCGACATTTCGCCACATATTGATTCTGTTCTAATTACGAAACTTTTCCCTCGAAAAAGTGGCGCTCTTTTAATCCAATGTTTACAACATTGTTTCAGTACTTGACGAGTATAGTTTGCTCAACACATATCAATCAACTGCACTTCGTTAGTGCATCTCTATTTAGTTCATTAAACTTTCACTACTAATAAGCTAGTCATAATAATTACAATCCGTAATTCGAAATACTTGATAACAGATCATTGTCGAAGGTACTCGTAACTTTATATTGAACCCTTTGCATTCTCAATGCCATGTTTCCTTATCAAATTCAACAGATCGAAAGAGCTTTATTGAAAAACCCACGAGAACCTTATCAATTTACATCAATTATCATTTCAAGAAAGAATTAACTTCATCTCGATTACAATTCTGCAATCACCAATTGGAACTCCGTTCAATGAGTCACATTTCGCTGAAACTATTTCATCGATAAAACAAAGATCTACTCTTTCGTAGAAATATCTTAGGTTGACGCGTGCCTTTTCACCTCGAATCCCGATAATTTGCGTTCGATTCGAAAAAGCTCCCTGTCCGATGACATTATCCTGTATGAACTGATCGGGACGAGACTACTCGTTTCATTTCGACGTTTCGCTCTGCCTGCCGCGAGAAAAGGGAAGAAAAAACAAGATGGGAGACATACTGTAAATAGAGAAACCGCGAACAAGTATCAAAGTAGTTTTCATCTCGATGACACGCCTAAATGGAATTGTGACGTTTCCTCGATCAGGCCAGGTACGTCATTCGTATGACCCACATTGAAATCGTACACACGACCAAATGGAACTAGGTACACCTACATATATATATATACACACAAGCGCGTCTATATACATAGTATCTATATTCATATGTCGGTGGTCCGGTGCAGTAAAATCGAAACTTCAGGGAGAACCGTTTAACTTGCCGGGCGACTTTTCAATCGAAAGTTTGGGTGCGAAAGCAATGTGTCGAGCAGCAAATATTAACTTCGTCAAACACGAACGTTCGGTTTAAAATATAATGTTGCTCGGTTTAGAACAGCGGTTATCAACCTATGATACGCGTACCACCGGTGGTACATAGAATATCCCTAGGTGGTACTGGAAATTATATAACAAATGATGTAGTATTTAATAAGTACGCAACGAGAGTTAGGTGAATAAGCAAAAGGTCTGACTGTTAACTATAACTTTTTTGCATTTTGCATGGAACATTTTCTAGTCGAAAATATAAACTACGTAGAAAGAAAGTGGTACATGACTGGATCACATATTGGATCGGTGGTACACGAAAAAAATGGTTGGAAACCGCTGGTTTAAATTCATTCGTGGATTTCCCGCGGCAAGTTTATTAAAACCGATGTTCTTCATTCCTTCATTCCTTTATTTATTCTTCCGAATTCGATAAATCTACTAAAAAGTTCTAAAGAAGTCTAAACAATTGTCTAACAAAAACATTTCATCTGGAATTCCTTTAACGCAGTTTTATGGTGCTTAAAGTAATATTAAATTATTATTTAACCTTTTTTTATATTCTTCTAGTTTCGAAGATAATCACTGAAAACGAAAGAATCACTTTTTTCGAGGTATGATTTCACCTCTTAAAATCGTTTTTTACCACCAACGAAAAATAGCTTCGTAATCACCATAAAGTACTCCATGTTTACATAAAGTTACTGAATTTTTTGTTTCCGGGTTCCCTAACTCTCCTCGTCAGAAGTATTCCCAGGTACTCATTGTTTCGATGTGTTCACGAAAAACTAGTTACAGATAGCAGCCACCGCGGTTGTAACTAATAATGAATTACAATTATGCAATCATTGCATTGTAAATACTAATTTCATTAAAGTAGTATAACGCGTATGATAGATTATTTTAATAACATTCAGTTCTACGTTAGAGTATGATTATTGCTGTGATAACGAAATTCGCTGGGTGCATTTTGCAGACTAGGTAAAGATGCATTTAGATTCTACTCTTTTTCAAGATTACACGATCTTTTTGTTTCAAGTCTTGCTGTTAGTTTTCATATGTTGGCTCTTTAAAATTTGATGGATTGGGCATTTTTAATGTAGGTACGTAAACGTTTAACCCCGGGATGGAAGAAAATTTATGTCACAGTTCCTACGTGTTTAAGCGCTTAAGATCGTAGAATCGAGATGCCATCCCACTGGGTCACCGACAACCAACCGAATTATTGCCCTCGATACCAAATGTTCCTTCAGTTGTTTCGCGAGAATACTCCTGTAAATAGTTTACGATTCGATAGTAAGTGCATTCGACTTCACGGGGAGCACGTTGTAAAAGTGGGAATTAAACGACAAATGTGATAATGTGTTCCGAGAGCATAATTCGGGCTCCTTCGGTTGCAGAGATAAGATTCCGAGACTCGTAAAGCGTAACACGAAATTCCGTAGTAAATTCTGCGCCACGCAAGAGGCACTTTATCATCTTTGGAAACCTCGCCGTGATAACGTGAAATCTCACGGTTAACACTAGAACTACGGGATTCATTAAAATTATGAGTCCGTGGAGTTTAAGAAAAATATTCAAATTTATAAGCTTCCATTTTCTGAGATTTTTTCGAACTACTGAAGCTGTTAAAATGATGAGTCTACGGAAGTAAATTAATCGGATTAATTACGTCCATCATGCAACGTGAGTCGTAAAAAACTCAGAAAATGGAAACTTACAAATTCAAACATTCTTATTAAATTCCGAAATTTTATATTGAACTAGCAAACAAATTTATACTTTACGATTGGTTTTGAACTTGAAACCGAAGGACCGATATATTCTCGTTCCAATGGTTAAAAGGCCGAATGCCAGTTATTGCACACTCTATGTAATTATTATAAATATCGCTATCAAAGTGTCAATCTCATGTCTCTCGATGGTACTTAAAAGAAACAAATAGATCCCCTCGGATCAAAATTCTGCTAATTGTAGCAGCGTCGAATTATACATATATATATATATATAGAATTCTAAGGTCGTACTTTCTTGTGGCACGTTCCTCCTTTGGCCCGACCTGCGACACGAGCTGTTCAAACTGAATCTTTTGTACATAAAGTATGCGTGACGTGCCGAGGAGCGTGGGAAAAAAAAGGATATAATTGCTCTGTCTCGTCGCAAGTCCTGGGCCGACCTTGCGTATAAACTCAATGTTCGTTTATATGCGATGTATTTTTGTGACCAGTATTGAAAGTGCTACTGCTGTACAGTTATCATACGGTAAATGTACTATGATGTACCTATAATGTACATAGATATATTTAATTAAAGTGAATATGAATTTGTGTACACAATGACCATTTATCACCCCGTCTTCCGCCTGGTTCCTTCGTTTTATTCATTTTATCCAAAATAAATATTGTGGGAACTGAATTTTTATATCAAATTTCAAGACTATAACACGTGGAACGCCATGGCGGTCACCGGTAACCACGGATACCAATATTACTACAATTGGAATTAAGTATATTGCTAATATTCGTAGAATCTGCAATATTTTTAACGTTACGAGAACGATGTAAAGTAACTAATATATCGTAGAGCGCTTGAACAGTTTTATTTTTAATAGTTATGTAGACATACCTGACGTGTATTTCGAGGTATCGTATAACACGGACTTCGGCGTAGCCCTCAACGTGTTAATCCTCTATAACCCAATTTATTTCGATTCTAAAGAAAATAGTATAACGCGAAACTAGTTAGATGCTATTAAACGAAACCACATATATAGTAAAAAAATATTAATCAAATTATTACCGCAGCGTACTCTTACAATTATTATTACAACGAAAACGTGAAACTTAACAAAAGACAACTCGTTAATTCTTATAAGCTTTTCCAACGTACTGCATAATTCAATTAACAATGTTCTGAATTGCCAATAAAGGCTCGAAAATTAAGATTAGAAACGTGATTGACTTGATTGACTTTAATATTGTTCAAATGTTTGAATAACAATATATATTTCGAAATTCATTGCGCAACCTGCGTTGGTTCCTAAATGATGCTAATTAGCGAGGACCACTATAATAGAGTTGTTTGGATGTTACTCGGCAGGCATTTGGCAATTACGTGACAGCACTGCATTTGCAGATGTTTATCTTGCTCAAAGGAATCCAGCAGTATGATAAGTCAGACAAGCGTGATACATGAAAATAGGGCATGTAAATAATGGAAGCAATTGGTTGGATAATAGAACGCGAAGAGTGTTCGTGTAAAGATGAAAAGATTCGTGGAAAGTCATGAAAAATCCGAGGAACAGAAGTATTCATTCAATGAGGAATATGTACCACGCGAAGGTATCGCATCACTTGGAAGTAATATCTTTATCAAAATGTAAAGGCTTTTTTTAGCGCACGAAGTAAATGCGATAGCTTGTACTTGAAATATATTGGAAAAATCCAGCGAGTGAGTGGAAGACATACATATATATCACAAATCATAAAGGATCAAAGTCGGAAATTGCATCGGAAATATGAGTTGTTTCTTGTTTCCGAAGTATACTCGGGTTGAACCACTAGTTTCAACGTTTGCTTTGGAAAATTCGAAATCATGTCAGATATTCAATATTGCAACGATTTCAAAGATTTCAAAGATGTTTCACTATTTGTGGTAAGCAATATTTCTGCGACTACATTTATTGGCAGTTAATAGATGGTTGGCAGTTTGGGCTCAGTAATTCCCCACGAATTTAGGAAAGTCTTTTTCTTATTCAATTATCTTGGAAATCGGAAAACTTTATCGAAGAGCAGACTTTTTATTGGGATGTGTGATAAATACACCCCAAACCCTCCTCCTTTCTCAAACGGGCTTGGGACCGTCTATGGCGGAGTTAAAGTCTCAGAAATAAATTCCTAACAATTAAACCTTGAAAAACATAATGTAACATTGGCCCTGAAAAAGTAACCTTCCGTAAAAATGATTACGAAGTCGCATTGTACAAGTGCATTACACCAGTGTTACCTGTACGATGATTGCAAGTGATGCACTAAAAAACAGCCGGTTTTTGGTGAAGCTTGAACTTGTTTGGCGGGAAAACACTAAATGTATATGAAGTCGTCAGATGGTGCTCAAGAGGAATATACTCCCACGCGTCTGACACTATATTATATATATATACATATACTACATCTTACGACAGCCTCCAACGAGCGACAGTGTTGAAAAGCGCACGTGAGCTTCCAGTGAATGAAAGTTCATTCAATTAAGAAATCACAAACTCGCCCTTTAGTGATCGCGCCTCCCGATTTACGTAGACTCTTCCTGGTTTCATTCACGCTAACATAATCGTCGTATCTAGCGGATCAAAAATGACATTACAAGCAATCAAATGGGAAAACGGCAATCTCGAAATTCTCGATCAGATACTATTACCGGCAATTTCGAGGCACATACCCGTTAAGGGTGTCGAGGATGCATGGAAGGTCATCAACAAAATGCAGGTGCGTTTCTTTCCACCGAAGATTATATAAACAAAGTATTATCTACTTGAAAATTGTCCGTGTTAAATCTGGCAAGTTAATCTGTCAGACTCGGGGCTGCCAGTCTCTGATAAAGAATAACGATAAGTTTATTTTTAAATGCGAATTCATTGACATATGTTTTCCGTTTAATGAGATGTTTCTTTATTAATATATTGTATATGCTGCCATATTGAAGTTATTTTTATGATTCTTTCTTCTGACAATTAAGGGGAGACGATGGGTTTAAAGAGCAACATTCGCGCGCTGGAAACTAATTCGCGCACTCGCGTTTAATTGAGTAAATCAACCGATCCGAATTGCCTTACAAGGACGAAATGATAAACAAATTTTTTATTCAACCGTGTAATTTACTGTCATTAATATATACGATGATATATAAAAAGAACATTGAAAACTAAAATAATGTCGGCATGAAACCGAGGAAGAAAGATAAACAAATAATAAATAACATTTTTATATTCATAGGTTCGCGGTGCGCCAGCAATTGCCATAGTTGGCTGTCTCAGTCTAGCATCAGAAATAAGAAATGAAGACTTCACTGATAAAAAATCTCTTCGACAAGAGGTTGAAGGGAAATTAAACTATTTGGTCTCAGCACGGCCAACTGCAGTGAACATGAAAATAGCAGCAGAGAAATTAATTCAGCTAGTCAATAATATGAGTGAAGATGAACAAACTACAGCGGCGCAAATGAAAGAGAGGTAAAAGACATCACATGTAAAAATCACCTTACATAATATGAAAATCATCACCTAACATTCATCAGAATCATTTTCCAGGTTCCTAAGTGCCATTGAAGCCATGTTGGAGAAAGATATTGCTGATAACACTGCAATTGGAGATTATGGAGCAGAAGAAATTCTAAGTAAACATCCTGGTGATAGTAATGTTAGGATACTAACACATTGCAATACTGGCAGCCTTGCAACAGCAGGTTATGGCACAGCACTAGGAGTAATTAGATCTCTTCATAAGAATAATAAGCTTGGTAAACATTCTGTGACCACATAAATTGAACACAACAAACAGAGGATAGAGGTCACAAAGTATTTAGCACCAACACACCTTTTTTTTAGAACATGTATATTGTACAGAGACTAGGCCTTATAATCAAGGTGCAAGGTTAACTGCTTATGAAATAGTGTATGAGAAAATGGAGGGCACATTAGTTTGTGATGATATGGTAGCAGCTTTAATGAAATCAAGGAATATCTCAGCAGTGGTTGTTGGTGCAGATAGAGTGGCTGCAAATGGCGACACTGCTAACAAAATAGGAACCTACCAAGTAATGCGCGCGATTTCCATTACCGCGCGTCAATAAAATGTATGTCTACTATTTTCTTGAATATTGTGGTTTTTACAGATCGCTATAGTCGCCAGGTATCACAATGTTCCTTTCTATGTCGCGGCTCCAAGGACGTCTATAGATTTCACAATAGCTAGCGGCGATCATATCGTGATCGAAGAAAGACCGGAAAGAGAAATGACTCATGTCAATGATCAACGAATCGCCGCACCCGGAATTCAATGCTGGAATCCAGCTTTCGATGTTACCCCGGCTTCGCTTATTACTGGAATCATCACCGAAGTTGGAGTGTACAAGCCAGAAGACTTAATCACACTGAAGAGCAGTGAAGACTAATACGAAAATCCTCGATGAGATTGTTAAACATGAATGAAACAGAGCTTCGAATATTCCTGTTGTATACATTTATATATGATTGATCCTTAGCTTTAATATATTACAGTAAATAAAATGAAAAACGTTGTGCATTTATTATCAATGACGCTACCCGATAATGTTGTTCTAAAAAAATTCAAACTTCCTTAAATAGCTATTTGAAATGTTTTAAAGCCGAGTTTAAATATACGATAATCGTGATTAATAATTTCAATAACTCGCTGACCCGGCGTCACAAGGGTTTATAGGGTAAGTGTGGTCAATCAAAAAGCGGACAAATAAATATATACCGTACGGAATGCAATTCAATTCAAATTCTATAACTGTGGAATTCAAGTTCAATGCAGTTTTTGATTTCACCTTTCAGGATTTCTAGTGTGTACTGTTAAGTAATGTCGTCCGCAAGAATACGCGTTCGTAAACTCGTAAGAGGTGCCCTGTAAAAATCGATCTTCCGTTGGCGGCAAATCTTATATTGTGACTCGCGAGGCTTACGTTAGTGGCTAGTTGTGTTACGTTCTTTAGAAGGGGGACGGAGTTCATTCCAACTAGACGGTCTTCTTCTACACGTTCTCGTAGGTGGTAGCATCAAAGAGTGTTTACGATCAAAATTAAGTGTCGAATTTACGAAGAAGAACAACGAAGCCGACGTTCGACGTACGGCAAGCGCGACGCGTGGGGTTCCTAAGGGAAAACTTGAAATTCTATTTTCGCCGTTGAAAGGCGCGCGGGAACCCCGTCCGTCCTGGGTTTCTCGAACCGCGATGCTTTAGTACGGCCAGCTTCTTCGCTTCGTGCAGAACTTCGGTGATCCCGGAATAGTTCCATCCTATTAGCCTCTCACAATATTTTTACGTGCTACGCGTTTCACCGACACCCCGACCCCTTTACTTCGCGCCGCCGGTGTATTAACTTTCGCGTACGCCAATTCAAGTATTCCTCTTCCGCGGATTTATCTTCGCCGCGGGTAAACACACGTTTCGGAGACGGGAGTAAGGCATCCGTGCATAGGACACGTTCACGAATACCTTGTTCTTTAACCCTGGAGGCAGACACGGAAAACCCGACGATGGATTCAACGGACGTTCTGAGTCCTGACGAACCATCGGGGAACGTCGAGGGTGTCGTTAACAGCAACAACAACGAAGACGATGAAGCACCCACCGTTGAGGAAACCTATGAAGTTACCACCACGAAACGCAAGACTATCCGCACGAGTTATAGGATCCAAGAAGTAAGTGACGACAAGTTTAAACGATGCACGCGATTCTCGTAACTGCTGTACGCTCATAGCGCCTCCGCGTGGGCGGCCGACGTCTACATTGTCAATTTTCACTTTCATTATCCTATTTTCATGAAGTAATCAAACTGTCGAATTACTTGCACACTCGAAACAGTATATTTTCAATTCACTTGCGGTATTATTTACTACCGTTTCAGTCTTTAATACGATCTTTTATCCGATGATCATAAATATACTATTACTTGAGTGGTGTTCGAACGTTGATTTCGTACCGCGGAAGACTAGATACAAGAAGTTATTTGTATTCATATATTGCATCAACATAATAAATCCATATGATTTAAACAGCATTCATAAAGTATACTGCGAATAATAAACAGAAATTCGCAATGGTCTGCGCTCTGAATTATTGTATACAAACGGTACAAAATGGCAGTGGTTGATTCGGAATCATGAAAATGTCTTTTATTGGAATCCGTTTCTTTCATTCTAGACGCGAGTGTTCGTTAGACTTTGCCGGCTTTATTTGGCGAGAAACGTTATTCCTTGTCGATGAAACCCGGGCGTTCTGCCCAGTTTGATGACTGATGAATAAACGTATTCATAGAAGATCTCTATGTTTAATATCATTGTCTCTTTTAATGCTCGTCCGAATTCAAGGGAGATGTTTATTCCCGCGAGATGTTATTAGTCCTTGAAATAGAACCATTTGAAATTACTGTCTTACGGTAGAACGATTCCTTTCAATTGGATAGAAGATAGCGAATCATTTCTGTTTATTAGTTATGTAATGAATCACGTTATCGTTAGCAACCAAGAATATTATCATGCGTGGGCGAATGGCGAGCATACAACATCACTTCGGCAACCGCCGTCAAAACTAGACGCTTATTATCTTTCTTCATCCGACTCACTGTTTTCGCTGTGTTCGCGAAACGATAATGATATAATTAATCTACGGTTACCGAGAAATCACGGCACTATTTCTGGACCAATCTCTGCTGTTCGTGAAATGAATGGAAATTAATAATTTCAGCACGAGTGTCAATGAGCAAGTAAAAATATCAGAGTTAGGTTATAATTGCGAATCCACGTGGCTTCGTTTAATCGAGATCGTTAACTATACTTAATAACTTACAAGATTACTAATCATTCCCACGTTCCACTGAATGTTGGTCATTTATTAAGACGCACTTAGACTTGTTGCTTATCATTTCGCCGTGTCTTGCTAACAGTTATATAGCTTTCTATTTCGCGATATATTTACGCGTACTACGCGACATTGAAAAGAAATCTTTTCGTACGGAAATAGTCCTGTCGCGTTGAGCGTAAGGTCGAAAGTACGAAAAAAGATGAAATTTAAGGTTAGCTTCACGGATTGTTTTCTATGTTGGCGTGAGTTCGAGTAACGTAATATAAGAAAGGTTCGGTGGCTCGGTTAATAGAGAATGAGTGTGAACTGGTACGATTTACTCAGATTCTACGTCATTGTCAGTACGACGATTTTAGATCTGGCAACGAACTCACTCCGAATAGAGAAACAAGCGGGATGTGAATCCGGCAAATGAGTACCGAACGACCGCTATTCGCGATTCGAACTTCCGATGAACAATAATCGTGCTAGGCAGCGCTGCTATTTTTTTCCAATCACGTTCCACTCGTTTCTGTTAACTACATTCGAATACTAATCCATGATTCACTTGGTTAGCGCAGATCAACTCTTTCTGACACTTTAATCTCCTCACGTTTTGAAAGAAAACAGAAAAAACCAGAGTGAAATAACAAACGGGTAGATAAACCTTTAACTGGTTAACATACTAGTATAAAGTACTTATTAGAATCATTTTAAGTTACTTTGACTTCTGTTTGAAATAAGTAACATGCAATGTACATGTACTTATGCATTCATTTGTTTGATTATATTTGATTATAAAACTAATACGTGCTGCCAGTTGCATTGTATTTTAGGGAAGTCGTTACGTTGTTGTTTGAGTAAATATTTCTTTAATTAAACTCCGTCACTGAACACCGTTTACTCCCATCACCCCGTCGATTTCAATAATAACTCGACTCGACTCGAATCGAGTTGGTTTGGCAAGAGGAATCGCTCGGAACGTAGAAGCTAAAGGTACGCCTCGAAGCTGAACGGATAATTTCAGCCGCTTGTCGAGCGGGACGTTCCATATAGACGTGTCGAAGATAGACGTAGTTTTGGCCGTCTTAAAACATTAATTCTGAAACACGTGTGTCTCCCCGAGGTCGGAATATACGCACAGTTCGTTGTCATGTTTTCCCCTAGAATAATACAAGTAACTTATGCGAGTCGTTACTATCATTGCCGTGATCCAACGTGGAGAGACGTGAAATTATCACGTCCATTATTTCATCTCATTGCACGAGAGATCTATTTGATTTCCATTTGCTTCCGGCAAACGAGATTCCCCGTAATCTATGTTCTTTGAAGAATCAATTCTTCCAAAGCTGATCAATGATAGAACTTCGATTAGTACTTTATCCTTGTCGTCTTGTTTTACCTAAATGATGTGCTAAGCACAAAACCAAGTAAGAATAATAGACAAAGGTGTTTCGCAGCGTGGAAGTCTAAGAGGGCGCAGCAATTTGCAAGTTCAATCATCCTCGACGAGCGAAGATAATTGTCCTATTGTCAAGGATATATTGTATGGATATAAACGGGTTTAAATCGGATAAACACGGTTGTTGTATAAATACTGACGATTGCTTTTCGCGTTTGCAAAAGAATAATGAGACATCGTAAGTCGGCGCAACGAAACATGGCGCCCGACGGCTTCTTTGCACTCGTGGCGTGACTTAAAAAATGGGAGGTCAATCCGAACCGAAATGTTCCTTCGATAAATCGCTGCCCGTACCGCTCCTGCAAACTCCACCGAATGGAGAGATCGAACGGTTATACCGACGTACTTTTAAAATAGCATCGAGGTCGAAACGAGGCTTCGATCATCGTTCGTTTTGCGGATTTCTACCGAGAATCACAGGAAGACTCGTGGATTGTTTTCCCTAAATTATTACTTTGCTTCTTCGCGCAACTGCATCCTTCCGTTTATTCGTATACTTAATGCACTATCGTTGCATACTTATTTCTAAGACACACGCATAACAATTCCAATGTATTTACTGCCGTCAAAGAAATGATGCAAAAGCTCATACATTTATTGATGAATAATTATTTACTTGACACATATGTTTGTAAATATCTCCATTAAATTGACATTTTTTAAGTCTGTTCTGAGCAGACAGATTAGTGCTTAGTAGAAGCAGATTACTCGAGGAAATTTATGCTAGCACATGTTACCGGAGACAAAGTACACTGCAATTCACTTGCTACACATTAGCACGACGGTGGTTCGCACATAAATATAGATACCTGCGCACAATTAACACTAGACTACCAAAACAGTTAAAATGGCAGGTTAAATTTTATAACGTTTCATTTTTTGAGATTTTTCACGGTCACGTTGCACAATGGACATAAATAAAGCGATTAATTTATTTCTTCCACCCATCCTTTTTTAAAGACGTACACATAAGTATGCAAATATAATTGAATATATCGCCGGTAGTTTTAGTGTTAAATTCACAAATAATGCAAAAATGCAAACATATGCATTTTTTCAAGAGAATTTAAGTCAGCATATAATTCCGCAAATTCGATTAAGCCTGACATAATCGCATTCGCGTAAGAGTGACTTTATATGTCTTCTAAGACAGATACGCCAGAAACGCTTCCGACTTTCTTCTTTATTCAACGTAATGCCTTTATTATTATTACTTATTTTTAAAATCCCCTTCCGCCAGATTCTAAGTAACGCTGCGCACATGCAAACAATCTCCAACTTGACGATAATAAAAGTCCAATATTTCTTAGTAATTTGTGCATAAAACCGGCCAATGTTATTATATATATTATTATTAGTTATTATTCTTATTCACGTGTGTCCGACGTAAAATAGGACGTCAATTATATAAGTTTCATTTCCGCGTAGCAAATATGGACGATCTTGGAATTCTTGGAAATTAGAGTACATATTTTCATTCCGCATTTCTTCAAGCGTGTTAAACAGAAATCGTGCAATTGGAATAGCGTGCAAATCGAGGGCTGTATCTTGAATAGAATCTAATTTTATACGTAATACATATATAACGGAATGCATTTATTATATATATAGTTAAATATCTATTTATGCATACCAGCTTCCGTCGGACTCGAAAATAATTCAATCGTTGCCGGGTTAGATCGTTCGGAATGCGAGTAACTTGGAATTACGATGATTAATAGGACGTCAGAAGTACAGCGAGTAATTTACGCGACGAATTCGCGAACTACGAAAAGGTCGGCGAATTTCTGCACGCATATTTTCCGTGCCGTTCTTGGCGGGCTGACTTTACTCGCCGCAGTTTCCTTCTCCTTCTTCGGCACGTCCGTTAATTGCACCGACAAACGTTTTCAAACTCTTATCCTGCTTTCACCGTTAAATTGATTTTAGTTCAGTTTGCTAGGTAGTTCCTAATTTCTCTGTCTCTTGTATGTCACTATACAGAATATTATTAGCAAAGTGGTATAGTAGTTAGTATGCATTAAAGTACGAGGGAATTTTAATGAAATGTAGAAATGAATCTTATAAATTGTTTGATACATGCGATACGTAATATCGTATTACATTAATAAAAGATCATTATTCGAAAGGATAAAGCAATTAAAGATAAAAATTAGAGATACTCTTAAACGGTCCAAACCGATGATAGATGATGTATGAACATATTCTTAATATAACTTGCAACAAGGTTAGGAGATATGCTACTCCATTATTATTAATTTATTAATATGAAGTTTGAATTTTAATCATATATTAAAAAATAAATAAATATATAGGAAATACAAAAAAATTTGCGTGCACTCCCACGTTGTGGAGTCGGGGACGTCGCGACCCCGACTGTGGAAGTGCAGCCATGTTGCATTACCTATGTGCCCTTTAAACTGCGGCGCTTGCCGCCGAATTACTGACCTACCGCAACACCTATACCTCTCCCCGCTGCATCCCTTACCCTCAGTTGGGGTCAAGACGTCCCCGAGTTCACAACGTGGGGGCTGTCGCAAATTTTTTTCTATTCACTATACATCGTAATATACGATTGAATTTCGAACTTGAGATTAATAAATTAATAATAATAGAGTAGCATAGCTCTTAATTTTGTTACTCCCACTGCATAGAAGTATATGACGAAGTGTATACCTTCAGAAATTGTCAAAAAATGAAAGTCGCCAAAATCGCTCCTAACTGGTCCAAATCGATGGTAGATGATGTATAAACATATTCTATGATGATTTTGGGTCGGAAGAAGTGGTTAAAAAATGTTTTTGAGCCAAAAATGGGTCGACCCAAAATCGCAAAAATGTGAAGGGGTATACCTTCAAAAATTCTCAAAAATTGAAAGTCTCCAAAATCGCTCCTAGATGGTCCAAATCGATGGTATATGATGTATAAACATATTCTAGGACGATTTCTGGTCGAAAGAAGCGGTTAAAAAATTTTTATTGGTCAAAAATGGGTCGAACCCAAATCGAAAAAATGTGAAGGGGTATACCTTCAAAAATTCTCAAAAATTAAAAGTCGCCAAAAACACTTCTAAACGACCAAAATCGATGGTGGGTGATGTATGAACATATTCTAGAACGATTTCTGGTCGAAAGAAGTGGTTAAAAAATTTTTATTGGTCAAAAATGGGTCGAACCCAAATCGAAAAAATGTGAAGGGGTGTACCTTCAAAAATTCTCAAAAATTAAAAGTCGCCAAAATCACTTCTACACGACCCAAATCGATGGTGGGTGATGTATAAACATATTCTAGGACGATTTCTGGTCGAAAGAAGTGGTTAAAAAATTTTTATTGGTCAAAAATTGGTCGAACCCAAGTCGAAGAAATGTAAAGGGGTATACCTTCAAAAATTGCCAAAAATTAAAAGTCGCCAAAATCACTTCTAAACGACCAAAATCGATGGTGGGTGATGTATGAACATATTCTAGAACGATTTCTGGTCGAAAGAAGTGGTTAAAAAATTTTTATTGGTCAAAAATGGGTCGAACCTAAATCGAAAAAATGTGAAGGGGTATACCTTCAAAAATTCTCAAAAATTAAAAGTTGCCAAAATCGCTCCTAGATGGTCCAAATCGATGGTATATGGTGTATAAACATATTCTATGATGATTTTGGGTCGGAAGAAGTGGTTAAAAAATTTTTATTGGTCAAAAATGGGTCGAACCTAAATCGAAAAAATGTGAAGGGGTATACCTTCAAAAATTCTCAAAAATTGAAAGTCCCCAAAATCGCTCCTAGATGGTCCAAATCGATGGTATATGGTGTATAAACATATTCTATGATGATTTTGGGTCGGAACAAGCGGTTAAAAAATTTTTATTGGTCAAAAATGGGTCGAACCCAAATCGAAAAAATGTGAAGGGGTATACCTTCAAAAATTCTCAAAAATTAAAAGTCGCCAAAAACACTTCTAAACGACCAAAATCGATGGTGGGTGATGTATGAACATATTCTAGAACGATTTCTGGTCGAAAGAAGTGGTTAAAAAATTTTTATTGGTCAAAAATGGGTCGAACCCAAATCGAAAAAATGTGAAGGGGTGTACCTTCAAAAATTCTCAAAAATTAAAAGTCGCCAAAATCACTTCTACACGACCCAAATCGATGGTGGGTGATGTATAAACATATTCTAGGACGATTTCTGGTCGAAAGAAGTGGTTAAAAAATTTTTATTGGTCAAAAATTGGTCGAACCCAAGTCGAAGAAATGTAAAGGGGTATACCTTCAAAAATTGCCAAAAATTAAAAGTCGCCAAAATCACTTCTAAACGACCAAAATCGATGGTGGGTGATGTATGAACATATTCTAGAACGATTTCTGGTCGAAAGAAGTGGTTAAAAAATTTTTATTGGTCAAAAATGGGTCGAACCTAAATCGAAAAAATGTGAAGGGGTATACCTTCAAAAATTCTCAAAAATTAAAAGTTGCCAAAATCGCTCCTAGATGGTCCAAATCGATGGTATATGGTGTATAAACATATTCTATGATGATTTTGGGTCGGAAGAAGTGGTTAAAAAATTTTTATTGGTCAAAAATGGGTCGAACCTAAATCGAAAAAATGTGAAGGGGTATACCTTCAAAAATTCTCAAAAATTGAAAGTCCCCAAAATCGCTCCTAGATGGTCCAAATCGATGGTATATGGTGTATAAACATATTCTATGATGATTTTGGGTCGGAACAAGCGGTTAAAAAATTTTTATTGGTCAAAAATGGGTCGAACCCAAATCGAAAAAATGTGAAGGGGTATACCTTCAAAAATTCTCAAAAATTAAAAGTCGCCAAAAACACTTCTAAACGACCAAAATCGATGGTGGGTGATGTATGAACATATTCTAGAACGATTTCTGGTCGAAAGAAGTGGTTAAAAAATTTTTATTGGTCAAAAATGGGTCGAACCCAAATCGAAAAAATGTGAAGGGGTATACCTTCAAAAATTCTCAAAAATTAAAAGTCGCCAAAATCACTTCTACACGACCCAAATCGATGGTGGGTGATGTATAAACATATTCTAGGACGATTTCTGGTCGAAAGAAGCGGTTAAAAAATTTTTATTGGTCAGAAATGGGTCGAACCCAAGTCGAAAAAATGTGAAGGGGTATACCTTCAAAAATCTTCAAAAATTGAAAGTCCCCAAAATCAGTTCTAAACGACCCAAATCGATGGTAAATGGTGTATAAACATATTCTAGGACGATTTCTTGTCGAATGAAGCGGTTAAACAATTTTTTCCGGTCAAAAATGGGTCGACCCAAAATCGAAAAAATGTAAAGGGGTATACCTTCAAAAATCTTCAAAAATTGAAAGTCCCCCAAATCACTTCTAAACGGCCCCGATCGATAAACATATTCTAGGACGATTTCTGGTCGAAGGAAGTGCATTAAACATTTTTTCGGTCAAAAAATGGGTCGACCCAAAATCGCAAAAATCGAACGGGATCTCCTATAATATTCAAGGAATAATAACAATGTTTAATAGCATAAGAATACCTTCGAAACTCATTAGAATGATTCTATGGATTCTTTAGAAAGACTATCCAAAGCGGAGTCGATTTATCAAAAGGCGTTTTTCGATAATGAAACAGGATTGCGATTTCGATTGCATTGTGTTCCGTCGACAAAGATATTCCATGGCTACCTGTTGAATTCTGGTTCTCGCAACCAGATAAAGCATAATTCAAGAACTCAATCGAGCGGAAGACACTTCTGTAAATCGCCATTGCTTAGCGTGTCTGATTTCCTTTCGAAACTGTCTTATCTCTATCGATTATCCTAAACCTCAATGATACAACTATACAATATCTTGCGACTGCAAACTATTATTAACACATTAACGTCCGAAGTCATTAAAAAATGGTTTTCATTGACTGCTCGTAAAATACCGGAGACATATAAATATATGATACAATGTACAACATACATCCTGATTCCATTAAATTAAAAACATGCCACGTATAAGACACCAAGAACATAAGGCAGAGGTACAATAATATATATGTAATAATATAATAATACGAAATGTAGAAATAATGATGAAAGAATCCTAACAATTAAAAAAACCTGAACAGCTGAATATATATATATATATATTGTCCGCAGTTCTAGTGTTAAGGAAAGCCACGTTTGTAGCAGCTTGAAAGAGCGGCGTGCAATCAGAATACGTACTTTGTAGATGTTGGTATTCTTGGCACGAGTAACGAGTCTTGACGAAAATTTCGAACCGCGTTTAGGCCGAGTGACCTTGCATTTAGGAGGCCGTAAGGTGACGACATCGTGGTCCCTGCAATTAACGCCTCCGATAAAATTCCAACTATTCGTGTATCTCTTTGGCATCGTCCACTTGTACACCGGGGGGTCTTTTTTTACAACAGTGCATGGATACCGTGCAAAAGAAATCTTGCAAAAATGTCGTGTAAAAATTGATTCGCAACAAAGTACACAATCTGTTAAACCAAAGTAAGCTGTTCCAAAAGCAGTTTAAAATATAAAAATGCACGCGGTTTTAATTGTGTAAAAAAATAACGTGCATAAAGAGACTCCGGGGTAGTTGCGGTAAACAGGAAGATAAAATTCGACGAGGATGATTTAAGATTCATGTAAAAGTTGATATAAAGAGAATGTAAATGTTAAAACGCGAAAGAAGAAATCAGTGCAGTTTTTAAGGTTTTGTTTCATTGGTTCGCGCAACGCGGAGAGCTTTAAATTTCTAAAAACGCTGCTTCGTGATTCGAAGCATTCGATGTTGTTTATAAGAGAGCGCGATACATAAAGGAAATTTATAACCAGCCAATTCACGATGCATAAACGCTCGCCGTAACTCTGACGTCGACAGTCGAATTTGTCGAATCGTAATTCGACGTCATTACTATCGGTGTGACTTATTTATATTCGAGGATGTTGCATATTGGCCATCGGTACTTGGACCTGTTGCACCCGGAATGCGAAATTCTCTCACCGAGGCAGAGTGTGAGTGAGTCTGTCAGTAAAAGTGTGAGTATGAGAGAGAGAGAGAAAGCGGGAGAATGTGAGGAGAAAAAAGGAGAAAAAAGGAGAAAAAAGGATAATGTGTGGAGTTTCTATCCTCGAATACGCCTCCTTGGCAGCGTCTTTGCCGATTTGAATTACAACTTCGAAATCCCGACGTCGAGACGTTCAGACGTGTTCGGCCAATACTACTAGCCGGTGAAATATTTTCGGAAAATCCCGCGAGTCGTTGTGTCCACTAATTTCAAGCGAGAGTCAGCTGCACCCTACATCAACCTTTCCATAATAAAATGATCACCTCGGAATAATAGTCGAGAAACAAGTAACATAATACACTCGAGTAACATTGTTCCTCGGAATATAAATAAAGACACAATTGGACTGCCTCTAGAAACTTGACAATTGTATTGAAAAGATCTCCGGCATTTGTAAACGACATTAAAGTCAACTCACTTCGAACTACGTTTCCCTCGCGCGACTAATCTGCTTTGCCGTTTAATCAGTTCGATTAAACTTTTTCAATTACTTCGATCCAGTACGAAATATTTCAATGATTATATTCCTCTGCTTGACACTAAATTGTGTAAGAAAAAAAGAAGAATCGAGGAGTTACTGAGATTCAGTTATTCGATTGGTTATTATATGATACATAACAGTATTAATCCATACTGTATTAATTTACTAAAAAAAGAACTGCGTGCAAACTTAAATTCTTCCAATTCTTCTAAATCCATCTTTGTTTCCCATGCTTTCAAATATAAGCATTTCGAACCTTACACTCGAATTACTAATACGATATTCGTGTTCCACGTTGGAGCATGCTGCACCGTTTCTTTTTTTCTCCATTAAACTCTTTCGCCATGAATTTACCGTTCGATTAATTCCTTTTACGCGGCTCGAATGAACCTTTCTCTGCCCGAAACCTGTTATCTTATCTTCCGATTGAAAAAGGTACAATTTGAAAATGAAATGAGATCCGGTAGGCTTTATCGTGGTGCACGATCCGGAGACTTTTCACGAGATTCAAAGTGGTTCGAGCAGGTTATTTGTGCAAACTCTGAGGGGACGCCTTAAAGTACTGGTTACGGATAACAGCTTGGGAATAGTGGAGAGTCGAGCAAATAGGGTGGTCTTTATTCAGAGCGAATAATCTTGAATGAAATGCGCCACTTGGCAAGCACGTAACATAGGTACGTCATATCGTAGCGTATACATTCAAAGGAGACGTGAAACCAGGAACATCGTACTCGGAGATGCAACGCTCCTGGATAATGCAAGTTGGAGAGATTACTGCTGACAACACAGCTAAATCTCTTCAGCGTACATTCATCGATATTCCGAGTTTATTTGAAATATTCCAAGAAGTGATTTTAACATATGAATCCTACCTTATTTGGTACATGCGATGCTTTTTATTACTTAATCGTGGGTATTCATGGAAATTAGAATTCATTGGTGGGTGAATTGAAATTATGTTACTGGGGTTCTATCATAATTTGTATATCTCGTATTATTATATTATATTATTATATTATACATATGGCGTATTTTTAATATGTACTATGTAGTTTTTAGCGGCTATTAATAAGGCCAACAATTTTAAAAGAAAACTTCTTTATTCCAATGGTTCGACGAAACGTTTCAATAACAAGGTTGTTATCCTCTTCAGTCGATTAAATTGTCTGTTATTAATAGCCGCTAAAAACTACATAGCACATATTAACAATAATACGGCCAACCTTGACATTCAAGAAAATTAATTATCTGGCGTATTTTTAATATAATAGTTAAAATAATGTAATCCGTTCGCAAAGATAAAAGAAAATACTTTATCTACTATATCTGAGACAACAGGAATCCCGTGTTTCGGCGAATATCATTCTAACAATATTCCTGTGAACATTTGACAAAGTCATGGATATTGCTGGTTCGGATTGGTGGGTTTCCGTTGATCGGAGTGAAAGGGACAACTGCATCCCGGTGTATCCGGGACTTCGAATACGTAACGCGGATGACGGATAAATTCAGCTGGGCCGGGAATTGCACGGTTCGTTGATCGAAAACTGTGCTCGCGTATATGTTACATCGGGAATGAGATACAGGGCCAATTTCACCGGAGGCAAACGACACTTGTAACGAGCAAGCAGCTCGTACGTGGTTTCCGTTTTGGTTCCTGGTCGATGCCTCCGGTGTCTCAATTAGTGAAAGCAAAACTTTGCTCGAATGGTTGGTTGGTTCCTCGACTCACTCGCTCGACCGATCTACCACCGATTCTCGAAATAGATTGAGTTCGTTGTCTGTCGTCGCTTCACACTCGCACGACATCATTGACCCTTTCCTTCGCTTCACGCCCATCCGATTACCCTTCCTGCCGTTTCCGCGAATATCCTTCACTTCTTTTACCACTTCCGGCAGAGCAGTTGTGCAAACTCCAAACCAATACTTCTCTATAAGTCGATATTAACAGTGGAACTACCGAATATCTACTCAGTTATGCTTGCACATTTATTTATACATAAATTGAGGAGGATCTTAATTAATTAATGGATTCAATTATTTGCGTTATGTATATCAAATGAAAGTATATTGGAATAATTCAAATAAAAATGGCAGACAAGTCATTTTTGGATTCTGATCACTTTGATAGTTCCAGTGTTAATTATCCTTGATGAACTTGACAAGGATACCTTAACACTAAAACTATCGGCACAAAACTATTCAGCTATATTTATATATTTATGTGTTCGTTAGATTCCGGATTATCTAGTTTCACGTTATACGATTCCCCTTCAAACACGAGAAAATGGTGTCAGAGAGTGTTAACAGGAAATCATAAACGCTTGTCGAATTGTGTGATCGTAGCACGTGTTATAAACATCGGTGTCACTGCTCCCCAGTTAGCACCATTGTTGCCCGTTTAGCTGGGAATAAAAATCACGATTTTCCTCCTCGCCATATTTTTCATTCGACGACAGCCGACTGACCGTAAGCCGCGAACTTTTCACGCTAGCGATTTCGACGAAAGTGCTCTCACAAAATAGCCTCCGCGACAGAAATAACGCTTCGTTGTCTCGATAAAAAGGCTCGTTGTCCGTTACGTAATAGCGTGCACGAGTTCGCGTGAGCTTTCTTTGATGTCCCCCTACCCACCCTGCCCCCTACTCCCTCCCCCGCCTGGATTTGCATATTCTTTTAAAATAAATCTTCCCTGCTCATACTTGTATGTTTTTAACCACTTTTTTGCCCACCGGCGACGTGAAGAGAATCCCTTCTCTACTTTTTTTACCAGGGTTTTTAATCTCATAAGTATAAGCGTTACGTGTCGCGTGATAATAAAAATAACAGTTTTCTGATGATAAGAATATTGTGGACTTAAATATCCTCATAATATATGTATTTAAATATCTTATATTAAGGATCATTGTTATTTTATTATTATTAACCCTGTACACTCGGTGGCTATTCTCAGTCGCATGTCGAGTGCGAAGGGTTATACATTAATGAGTTAGAAAGAAATAATTAATATGTTATATCACGTGGCTCGTGAATAATACATATTCTAAGCGTGATTGTAAGATGTGTTTGTAATCGAAAATAGTTTCTGCCGTTCAGCTCATTTTTGTTGTTCTCGAAATCTAAAATCGGCGTGCGACTGAGTTCATTGACATCGAATCACGATAAATTATCATTCGCTGTTAATGAGAGCGTTCTAATTTTTCTTCAATGACACATCGTTCTTGACACATCAGTTCTTTGTCTACGTCTGTCAAATTCGAATGATTTATTAGCGCTAATTGCAGCATTCATCCAAAAGACGCGATAAAGAATCGATCTGGGAAACTAGTTAACTAATCTAGTATCGATAGCTACGAGCTATTAAAGGCACCACGATTTTTATTAGTCACACTTTACAAGGATTAGAATGCGATACTAAAAGATTTGAAAAAATTGTGGATCTAAGAACTTCTCAACTATTAAGTCGTGAAATAATTAGTCACCTTAGACATCTTCTTTCGTGTCCAATTATTATTGATGTCTAATTGTGAACTACTACATAATCATTTATCTCAATTGAATTCAATTCAACATCAATTTAATATCAATTTCACTTACATGATCGCAAATAAAAATCACTTTCTAGATTCCATGTTTTCGTTCTAATAATAATTATAAAAGTACGCGCAACGATTGTCACGTTTTTCACTGAATTTAAGTAATAATTTTCTTAGTCTTTTCGCGTAATGTAGCTTCGTTAGATTCGCGTTTAACCAGTTTCACGTTGTACGGTCTTCCTTTGGACGTGGAAAGAGTTACGTTATAAAGTGTTAACAGGTGAAATGAAATAGTTTAGTGCGATTTATGGTGGAATGTAAAGACATATCGGACGATCGGGTGAAAGTGGATTGAGGAAGGCCCGCGGAGACGAAAATCCGTGGTTTTTTTTCGCTGATATAACCGAAAGAAAACAATCGGATCCGGTGTGTTGTCTCTGACGTAAGGGCCAACAGTATCGAAGGAAGCAATGGGAGGGGACTTAAAAATAACGCTCCACTCGAAACAGCTGCGCCGATGGAAAGTTTCTACTGGTAGCCAGCGACCTGTGAAGATAGAACCAGCATCCGGCTGACGAAAGATCTGGAAACTGTCTGTTTTCTTTCGCACCGATCTCCGAGAAAAATACAATCCTCGGGATGTACAACAGCCATCTTTAATTTTGGTGTTACGAAGCGGCAAATACATTTCTATATAATATATACAGCAAATAGAAGATTGAAACTCTACTTGACACGAAAATCGCGAATGCCTTCTTTGCTTGAATCCAACAGTACACGGTGTCGCGAGTAGTATGCTTAAAAAAATGGCGTTTAAGTTAAGAGTTCAGTGGAATGAAATCAGCGAAACATTTGCGGCTGAAGCATGTTGTACCAAACACGCGGGGAAACGTTACAATCCACCTCAGAAGAGGAAATAGTTTTATTAGAGGAATCGAGTAGCGAACTATTTTTACTGAAACCCGATAGAACGGTCGGTGAAATACGAATTGGAAAAAGTTTCTTTCAGAAACTCAATAAGCCATGCTTGAAATTCTGCGAAGAACTGTTTGGCATCGTAGAACCAAGAATTTTACTATATTGTCATCGTTTCATGAAATGTATCCTAATATTCGATGCGTGATATAATTGTGTTTTAATTTTAGTAATTAGTAGTCTGATATTCCGTTTTATCATAAAAGTACCGCTCGAGTTTCATAATTATCTTAATTTGCATCATTTTTATTTAGAGAATATTATCAAGTATATTTAAATCACTTTAACAAACAAGTAGTATGTATTAGGGGTATCGGAAAGTAATAAATTATTTTTCACATACTTTATGAAACTGTCTTTACTTTTTCATATTAAACATTACTCTATTAAATAATCACCATCATTATCAATGATCCTTGACCGACAGTCCACTAATGCGATAATTCCTTTTTTGAAAAAGCAAATTCCTATCTTTCTAATAAGTAATAAACAAAGATGGTCACCTAAAGTTACCTCGTTTCTTCATTCCAGAATAATTGCACTGTGACAAAAATGATAACTCTAACTTTCTCACGAAAACTCTAGAAGAGTTCATAGAAAAATGATTACGGTGAAGCGATTATATAAAAACTGAAAGTATTCGCCACGAGGATAATTTTACTAATCACGCAGCCGCGATGGTAGCGGTCAGATTGACTAAACAAACAAGAAGCATGCGCGTGCAGTTGTAATTCCATGGACGTCCATTCGCGAGTAATTAATTGTACTCTCTAATTAGCATCGCATTCTCCGAATTATCCCGGGTCCACGGATCCGAAACGGTCGAAGAGCCCAGAGTGCAGGATTGCCAAACGCTTTACATGCCGTGCCATTTTGAACCAGGTTTATTGCAACCGTTTCTTCCTTTAAACCCTTTCGAAGCCGTTCCAATGTTAATCAAACGAATTCAATGCAGTTCTATCGTAATTAATTATGTTCTAACTACATTAAGGCACGAGTTTGAAATTTATGTGTCGTACATTGTGATTATTATAAATTACATTCGCTAACTAATAGTTTCATGTAAGAGTGTTACAGAAGTTTTTGTATTTTGATTATAATTAAAATGGCAATATTCACGATATAAAATCACTGTTTAGTAAAATTGTGTTCGTTAAATTATTATATTTGAAGAAGAAAGTGGTTTTTGGAAATTAATCGAAAGTGCATCCGACTCTGATTAAACATCCGCGTTAAAAAACATTTAGAAGAAACATGAACATTTTGAAAAATCGTACTACATACAATATTTTGAACCTATCAACGTTGGAGTCTTCGAGTGTCTTACTTTTTAGTTTCCATCAGAAAGTGACGATTCCTGGATCGAATCAGAAACAATATCCCGTAACGTTTTAAGTGTTTTAAGTTCAGTGGATCGTCCACTTCCATCTGGCGGTTTTCTCGGAAAAGCTTTTGCACGAAAAGCTTTCAAGCTTTCACAAAAGCTTTCAGGTAGTGTTGCCATCTGGCTGAATCACGCAGAGACCAGATCTTGGATATAAATAATACATTTTGGGGATGGTTGGTTGGATATCTTCACCATCGGGTTCTGTTCGAGCTATAAATCTACTGTAATATCTCCCCGCGAAATCAGAACCGCGAACTGAGACTGTCGTTCCAAGTGATTTCGTCAGTTCATTTGTAACCTTATCTCCTGCTTAATTAAATTACCAGCTTGTCATATAAATTCAATGCGTCGCTAGACATCTGCATACTTTTTTATAATCATTTCAATAATTTATCAGGATTATTCAAAAAGTTACTTCAACAGTTTCAGAGTTGCCTGGACAGTTTTCATCGAAGATGATATTAACACTAAAACTACCAAAGCAGTCAAAATGACTTGTCCTCGAAATTTAATAAAAATATTCAAATTTACAAGGTTCCATTTTCAGAAATTTTTCGGATATAAATAAATAAATTTATTTATTTCTTCCACCCATCCTCTTTTTTAAGGACGTACACATAAATATACAAATATAGGTGAATATATCGCCGGTAGTTCTAGTGTTAAGATTATAATAACTTTATCAAAATAGAATTGCCATTGAATACCAACGAAGTTTACAAGCATTACTTGTTTACTGGTTTCTGAGTTTATATCGCATATATTGTGCCAATTAATATTTACTTTATATGAAGGCAGTCAGCCAACATGCACCTGCAAATATTTCATATCAAATCATTAAGTTTTAATATTACGATGCGACTATATTTTCATTCCGCCTAATCATTATCATTAGTTTGCAACTTTACTGTTATGTAATATCAAAGGCAGTGGCAATTCATTCATTAATTATAAGATTAATTACCCTCCCTCAAACCATTCATTTTCGACGTAAATAAAGTCTATATTAAAAATATGTCATAAATGTAATTTTTTAGTGGTTTCAAAGCACAGTATTAAGATACCTATTTAAGAGTGTAAAGATTAGAAATACAGTTTACACATTTATTTATATATAAAAATTATATATAAATTACGGCTGGCGGATTTCATTAATTAATGGATTCAATTATTCGCGTTACGTATGTAAAATATATGTATATCACATCTGAAACAATTCGCAGTAGTATATTCGAATAATTGAACTAAAAATGGTGGCAAGTCATTTTGACCCCCTGGGTAGTGTTACTTTCTAGTGTTAATGATCTCGAAGTCAATGCGTTTCGTCATTCAGTAAGAAATGTGTTCTTTCGCGAGGTGGGTTGCTTTACGAGCGTCGACGTCGGAATACATTAAATTATAGCATCGTCCGTGGAGAATCTATGCTCGTATAATTACGGTAGAGAATGCTTGCCAAAGAAATTTCGGAAGATTTACGAAGGGGATTAGTATCGGTGCACGATGAATACTATCTGGCTTAAGAACTCCCGAGATTCTCTTGTTTTTTTGGAAACCATCATTTCCGGAGTGCACGCATGAAGCAGCATCATTCTCAGCGCCAAGCTTCCCGAAAATGATCAAGACGAACGATGGTAGACATCTTGCCTTTCGCAATACATTTTGCGCAGCTTCGTCTCTTTTGCCACTTTGAATTATAGTCACGTAGGAACCACGAAATTTGCGCACGAAGCATCGCACTTTTTCGAGCGTTTCTTCTCTTGTGTCTTATTGCTAAATTGGAGAACATCAAGGACAAAGATGAATATTAAGATATACTGCCAGTTTGAGTTCGCGGAATTTAACCGTTTACGCAACATTAACGCAGTTGATGCGTGATTTCGTTAATAATTGTATTAGTTTAGTAAATAAATTCTTGCGGTTCTAATATGTGATTAGAAAATGAGTTTTATTTAATTGTGTATATATTTTCGATTTTCTTTATTCAGTATGCTGGTCAATAATGTATTAATATTAATTCGTAGGAAATATTGCAAAAGATGATTTCCATTTCCTTTTACATATAAAGCATATAAAACCTGAGGTTTATTTGAATGGATAGCTTTTAATTCTTTCAAGTTGCCAGCTGAGTGTTTCCATTTAAATGGCAGGAAAGTCTCTCATTGTAAATGTGTTTTCTATCGTCGTACCACTTGTGACGCACGATGTATACGCAAAATTATTTTTCGTTATTCCGATACTTCTGGCTGCCCTGCTCGCCACATTCGTATCCAAGAAAAATAGGAGAATCGCATGCTACGTAGAAAAAGTTCGCAATAGTTTTAAGCGAGCATTTTTGCTGACTATTCTCAGTCGGGGGCGCCCCGTCCCCGAGTTTAGAACGGGGAGGAGGTACACAAATTATTTTTATTAACTATGCATCGTAATATACAATTGAATTTCGAACTTGAGATTAATAAATTAATAATAATGGAGTAGCGTAGCTCTCAACCTTGTTATTCCCACTGCAAACAATTATCTAACGAAGTATAAGTGATTTAAAAAAATTTTCGTAATAATATCATCAGTTTAATTGAATGCAATTTAATCTTACTTTGTTGGAATTAATTATTAAGACTTATCACTCGAATTGTGTCTGTCAGACACTGCCGATATCAAAAGTTCCACGTTTACAATGTTTTTTACTGTTTTAAGAAATACCAGATATTAATTAATTATAACAAATCTATTAAATATTTTTCTCCAAATATATATTACTTTGAAATGAATAAGGATTGTTTGAAAATAATTGGAACATTACTATTTGCATGTTATCGCGAGCAAACATGTGCCGAGGAAACCGTTGGTGTGATAAGGATTAATATTCTGTTAACATGTCCGTAAATGTTGGCTGATCTTCCACCGGTAAATCAATGAGAGTTGTACATCTCAGGTTTTAGATAATGAAGTATATGGATCATTTAAAAATGATTAATCGATTGATATTTAAAGGTTGATTGTCGAGCGTCGATTGTAGTGCAGCTTTCAATGCCCGCCCTTCGTCTGACTTATCATAGCATATACTACTTAGAGAGTTAATATACGTGAAAGTACATAAACTTGTTAATATAAATTAAATATTATTAATTGAGTGCATCGATTATCAATATTGTATAACAGAACTACTGTCCTCATCTCTATCAATAGTCAAAATGATTCCTTAATTTAAAGAAAATATTTATCGATGTCGCAATTATAATTAGTAGATTCTAGTCAACCAATTTTTGTCAAACACTTTCAGTTTGATTTTACGACTGCTAGGAATGTTGTAGATGTATTCTATTGAAGCCTATAGGCACATTCAAAAGGTGCAGTTTATTAAATATTTTGTTTAATTAAAATCTGTGCTATCAAAAATCGACAAGGTGCCAGTTTCATGGGAATCCGATTTACGGACGCGTAACCTCGATATTTCACAATATTCGTCCGGAATCTACGGTTAAAATACCGATTATACTTTCCATTATTTCACGTGCGACGTGGATGCTACACCTACCTTGTTGCCAGTTTCGTGTTTCATATTTGTTCCTGTATTGCTTGGACTCAGATTCGTTTGTATAGGCTCACAAACAAGGCTCTTTGTTTCGCTTAAACGGGGAACTAGTGTTGACAATTTTACGATTTACTTTTTCAGGGAACTATTGGTATACCTCTCTGATAAATTTCACCGGAACAAAATGCAGCAATCCTTGCAATATGACGCTATCGATTTTCACGGAAAGTTCTATCGCGTGTAACAAGAGTCGTCCCGTTTTTATAAGAGATTTTACAGTTCTTCGATAAAAATGGATTCATAATTTGATAGTTCCATAATAAATATTGATCCTAATTTCGGCTCAATTAAGGAGTGCCGATGAACTTTAATAATTATAAATCAATTTAACAATTTTATGATTCTATAATGAATATTAATTCTAATTCGCGTTCAATTATCACCTACTGATGAACTTGTTAATTAACCCTTTGCGATCAATAAGATATATGTTTGAGAAAGACTAGTACGGTTTTTTGCACGACATCTTACATTTATCTTTTCAATAAATTCTTTCGTTTTATACAAAAAAATTCGAGAAAATTAATTACCAAACTCACTTTGCCAATTGACCGGCTCAATTGTAATTTGATTCGTAACTTTCGAGGTAAGCTTAGATTCGAATGACGAGTTAACTCGTCTTCCGTAGTTAACAATATAAATTCCTATTAACAAGTTAAAACAGTAAGTATTTCTTTCCGCGTAGGATCGCCAGGGCGTCGCGTCGGTGGTGGTTCCCAGTGGCGTCCTAATTATATGTATTTCTCCGTATTTCTGGAATTGGACTGCGGATGGGGCGCGGAGCAGTTTCACTCGCGGCAAAGCAGAAGCGTGTTTCTCGACTTCAGTCGCGCGTGGTCCACCTCGAATAGCGCATACAGCATCCATCAAGAACATATCTCAGTGTTAATCGGAATATCCGTGATTTCCAATTAGAAATCCTTTTTTTTTATCAGACTACCGTGTACCTTCGGGAACGAAATCATTATCATCGGTCCTCCACTTCGTCTTATGTGGGGCTCGTCCCATGGGGCGAGCACGTAGGTATCATCCGTGTTAATCGAACCCCGAGTTCGACTCTTTCATCGATGACTCAGGATCGATCGATTCTTCCTTATCAATAAACATTCTACGATAATCATATCTATATCTCCAAAATCCTTGATCGTCAGAGATTTATGCAGAAATCGTGGTTCACATAATTAATCGTTTTTTACATAATTATATATAATCGTATTTTAAATCATTTCCAAAATTTGTGCTTATCTTATATCGTTCTTTACTGGCATTCGGAATATGTGGTTCATATTTTGCTGATGATACACGGATATTTTAACTTTAATGTATCTATTTATATAAAAACTTGGATGTTATAACGTATTGTATTATTCTGTGGTTATTTATGTTTATATTTGATATTGTAATTATTCTGTTTTAATATACTGAAGATATTAGCGAGTTTCTCTGACGATGAAAGATTGGAGTTAAGGTGGGTGCATTTGATCACCTATCCTTAGCCGGGGAAATATGATTTAAAAGATGATCCTTTAAAAGGAAGGTACGCGGACTGCATTTTGTGATTCAGTGAAAGGATTATCGGTTTTTCACGGAGCATTACGGTGCAAAGAGGACGATTTAGTGAAATTTAAATAGTGCACGCTGAACATAAGTTACGCTACAAATCATTATGGCGACCACGGAGGTTTTCCAGGACTGGGACTCACCCCACGAGAGTCTCAGCTCAATGACCAGGAAAACTACCACCCGCAAAACTACCACAACCACCACCAGGCGAGAGGTGAGATTATTTACGGATCCAGAGATTAACGCGACCAATCAAATTTCATCACAATCGTGTATTAACTCTAAGAGGCTCTTCTGGTATTTTACTAATAGAATTAATATGAGTCCATAAGGGTACCACAAAGTACAAAATCATTTTGTTCATATGTTATATATTACCGTATTACATCAAGAAAAACAGAAAACAAAAAGAAAAAGTAGTAAAGAGATTTAAGTAATTTTATGTAGTAATGATTGGAGAATTAAGGAATAGGAATTTAATATTCCTCCATGAAGTAGTTTTAACAAAACAAAATTAAATGATACTCGTAAAATAGTCATTTGTAAAATTCATTGATTATTCGTTAATAATAATACTTTTGAAGTCAATTTTTTACCCGATATATCAAGCCAAGAATAATGAAATAACATTTATGAAATAGAGATGAATAAAATTCACGAGTTATTGATAACTAATATCGGTGTTTTTAAGTAAATCTTATATCACCGACGGGTTAAAGAACGGTGCATATTTCGGACACAAACGAACAGCAAATATCAGCGAATATCTCACGCTCAGTCGAACATAAAGTTATACGTAATTCATAAAGTAATCTGCATAACTCTACCGAGCTTTTGGAACAGTGTGACCGTTCCCAGAAGTGGAGGCTCCTCAGCGTTTATCGGAGCGTTGCCAGGACCCAAGGCCGAGTTTCCTCCTCAATTTAATTCGCGATAAACACCGGTGAAAATCGTAAACATTCGCGATGAATAATAATTCCTACTGCTGCACCAACCAGACACCTTCGCGCAATCCTCCGCGTGTATCTCGCGCGCCAAGGAAATCACTTTTTTTCTTGGCCTTCTCATAATTCCTGCTCCAATTCTTAGATCTTTCTTGTAAATGCGAATAATGTTGATGTATGTATAATGTATATATATAGAAGTGTTCTTATTAAGAGGACTCTTTCATAGAGTATATACTATATAATATATACTGTAATGTATATAATCTAAGGCACAGTCGTTATTATATGTTATGTATTAAGTAGCTTATGTTTTAAATGTTATTTAATTATTTCTATGTGTTGTTTTGGGTATCGGCTGTATATAGACCAATTGTAAAATTGAAACTTCTTTATTTTATAGTTGAAACGTTTCGGCAAAGGTTTACTGCCCTCTTCAGTCTGAACAATGGTTCTGTGTGAAAAAAAAGTTACTCTATTACAATGCTATTATAAATATGATAATATGTCTTATATACCTATTGTAATATGTCTTATATACATATTATCTTATATACCTATTGTAATATGTCTTATATACATATTATCATATTTATAATAGCATTGTAATAGAGTAACTTTTTTTTCACACAGAACCATTGTTCAGACTGAAGAGGGCATTAAACCTTTGCCGAAATGTTTCAACTATAAAATAAAGAAGTTTCAATTTTACAATTGGTCTATATACAGCCGATACCCAAAACAACACATAGAAGTTATTATTGGACCAACAAATAAATTATTGATTACTATGTTATTTAATTATATATATGGTCCTTTTAACAAGGCTGTTTCTGTGCGTTAAGTGTGATATTAGTGTCACGAAGTTCTATCTCTCATTGCTTATATTTGTTACATATTAGAAGATGTATATTATATGGATTACATGTTACATAAAGTCCTTTCCATAAAATATATATGGGTTTCTGCTTTCCGTATCTAGTAACATGCCTTCTTTCCAGAACCCTCTAACCGCCTCCTGTGTCTGACACTCCTAACACAAATATTCCCCACTTTTTAATCCCACGCGGAAAATCCTAAGCATCTTTTAAAAACAATCCGTGAATAATATATATAAAGATACACATGACGTAAAATCTGAGTCAGTAGAATGATGCGCTGAAAACTCTTCGCCTATGTTGACCAGGTAAACAAGCAACGTCCACCTATCACAAACGTACTTCGCAAAAAATGTTCCTCATTTTCAATATTCAAATTAAGTCCGGAACTTCTTGAAAACAACTTGATTTCGTTTCAATTAATCCTGCGCGTGTTAAATCACTACACCCCCGCTTCTATTTCTACACGAATTTGTTTTACATCAGTTTTGTATAAAAATGGAATCGAGCTCTAAAGTTTCCATAGAAACAGTGCATTTTTTTACACGAATTTTGTTACACGAATTTTTTTACACGAATTGTTTTGCACGTATTCTTCGAGAAAGTATCTATCGTGTGAAAACAGAATTAGGTGTATTTAGAACATCATTTAATAGACCGAAATTCTATGTGACACGTGCGGCACGAATAACCGTATGAAGATTATTCGCCATAAGGAAGAGGTACTTGCACGAGGGAAGAGATTTAACACTTTGCTGGCGAAGTCACGTATACGTGACAGCGGCCGTCGAAGTTTTAAGGTAATCAGCTATTTCAAGTGGACCGATGTTACGACGACAGAATGTGCACGAGGCCTCTGGAAATAGCAGAGTGACACAAGAGTGAAGGCCTGCAAGCTTCGGATGCACCGTAAAGTTGCTTATTTTAAATAGAGGCAAAGCTCGGATCAAACTTGCTCGAAGGCTCCGCCGATGGAAATAGAAGTGTGATCGTTTAGCAAATGTATCCTGTTTACTTAACCATATCAATAACACGAAAAAATACATGGAAATACCGGTTTTTTCCGGAAAGTTCATGTCGATTTTCAGTACTTTCCCGGCGAGAAACCGTGCAACTCTGAGAAAGTCAGTTTGAAATTCGGAAGGTGAATGATATCATTGAGTATGAATTTTCTAGCATTAAAAATGACTTTCATGAAACGAATGTGAGGCTAGGCGTCAGAGGATTCCTTGGCTTTTATATGGCTACTATATTTCGCGGAAATTGTCCGCGAATTCAGTAAATGCGAGTACGAAGAGTAAATCTGTTGATACGCCGAGCAATATTATGAGTCGTCATTTGACAGACCGATGTATCATAGCCGCGAATGATAAACGAGGAGTGACGATCGAAAGAGCGATAGATTGTGACTGTAAAACAGACATTCTCGCTACATACGTGCCACGTGCAACTGATTCTACTGCTCTCCTTATTTTCAGTCTTCTCTGTGCCACAATAAGATTCAGCGCGAAAAACCTGGAAATAGAAAGAGTTGCGTCTGTGATTCGCTTTCGCGGGATCCGCGAATGACTAGCTTGAGCACGAAAAAAAAAATAAAAGATAATGCCTCGTATCATGTCTCTTACATTTTCAAGTCAGATTTCGATATATGAATTTGTCGTTCTTATCGATAATATAATATAAGTCGACGCTTTATGCTCAAAAAATATCCACGCGAGATATTGCTTTCATATTTATGTTGTTCCATCGAAATTTCAACTAGTATGAAAATTTAAACGAGTATTGTTTTAAGACTTTACGCGACGAACATCGAGAATACATACCTTATATAAAAGAATTGCATTTCGAAATGCATTATAAATATCAGCAGGTGTCCAACAATAAGTGACTCCAAAATAAACATTAATACGTGCAGCAAAATTCGATTGATTTATTCGCGACGAAAAGTGCAACGATGTTTATAAATGAAGCGTATCAAGAAAAAATGAAGAGCATTAGTCAATTTATAAATAAATATCTCTTTACACTCACGGGGGATCTCAGCGAGGACGGAATATTTTCAAGGAACTAAGAGGTCGTCTCAAAGGACTAACTCCGCGTTCTTCGGTGAATTTTTGGTCGAGTGACGTAAACTTGTTAGAGCATGCTTTGCACTGACAACGACGGATGTTCCGTGTCATTTGCCACACGGTATGACCTACGCAAAGAATTTTGGCATCATCATCTATAAATCACTATTTAGATGCAACCCGACAGTACCAACGTGAATATTCATTGCAAGCAACCTTGCGCAGCGTATCAAAATAAACCCGACGCGATGACGAGGAATACAAGAAAACCGTGATACAAGTCGACTTAGTTACAATCCTTTTGTTTACATCGAAATTGCCGTCAATTTTATTTACAAGCCGTATTTTAAAAGCGAAGTATTTGTAGCATGGAATTAACGATTTATCAGTAACGTGATTGTAAATCTTCTCTATGTAACAAGCATTCAATGCGAAGTCTAAAACGATGCTACTTTATGTAAAAGTAAATGTCGTATTTCATGTATACTCATATATAGGAAGAGTGGACAAGCGCATACAAGAAACACCGGTTGTTCTTGTCATGTCAAATTGTCACTATAAACTCGTTAATTCAATTCCTGCACTAAGCAACATCCGTGGATTCCATTGGATGACAAAGTTTACGTCTTTTGGCGCGAACCACTTCAACATCTGGCACCATTTCTTTGGCTTTCATTTGGCCGTTTGTTCTCCGCGCGATCAAACTTCCGAGATTCGGGATTCATTAAGACGTTGACTACCGGACTGAAATCCGTGTTATACGATACCACGCGATACACATTTGTAACGTGCATATAACAGTTAGAAATCGAGCTGTTTAAGTGATCTGTGATGCATTGGTTACTTTACATGGTTATCGTAATATTAAAAATATTGAAACTTTAAAAAATATTAACGACATATTTGATTCGAGGTTGTCTGATTAACGATTTATAAACGGTCTTTTTCTATGGCAATTGACGAATGAATCTTATAATATAAATCTTATATGTTTATTTTTGTAATTCAGTATGTGTGACGAACAAAAATTGTATTAGGAATTAATTGCTGCGCATGCATGTCACCGTTTAAGTGGCTGCAGAGTGCAAAGGGTTAAAGGTTAGACCCTGTAATTGTCCATGAATTTAGGAAAGTCTTTTTCTTATTTAATTATGTTGGAATTCGGGAAAGGTAATCGGGGAAAGGACTTTTTACTGGGATGTGTGACAAGTACACCCCAAACCCTCCTCCTTTCTCAAACGGGCTTGGGACCGTCTATGGCGGAGTTAAAGTCTCAAAGATAAACTCGTAAAAATTAAATCTTCGATAACATTGTATAACATTAAACAAATCATTCGATAAACCTCTTCCTGTAACCCTTCCTCCTTGAATACAAATATTTTCCAGATAAAAATTATTCGATTCGTCGCGTTATGTAAATAATATAAAAGTATGGAAAATCTCAAACAATTTCACCGTGGTATATTAGAATAATTTAATTAAAAATAGCAGACAAGTCATTTTCACCCTTTTGGTAATTCTAGTGTTAATTACCAGTGACACTTTAATTAGAAATAATATAATAACAAAGTAAACAAATTAGTAGTCATAGATATTAGAATTTGAAATGTGTAATATTATTACTACAAAACCTTCAATTTATAAAATAGGTGAAGGTTCATCTATTAAACTGCATATCAAGCGATCTTAAGTAGCTAGCCATTTTATGTGTATCATTCAGGACGAAAGGGTTAAATGAATCAATGCTTTTCAAAGCGGGTCCTTCGAATATCCTTCGAATATTTAACAAGTCATATTGTTACTGATTCCATTTTCTAGTTGATCACAAGAGGACTCGTTCTCGAGATACATTCTTCTTAATTCATTCTTGATATTTTTCCCAGTTCGTGTCCTCCTTGAATTCCACCGTGTCTTATTTCGTACGTTGGTATGCAACCCGACGCTTTGCACTTATTTCGTTGACCTTCTTCTTGTCTGTTTAGAGTTCAGCGATTTATTTTCGGGACAGGATTCTTCATGTCCGTAAAACGACGAGTCCTCTGCCCAGGCCGAGTCGAATCGAGTATCGTGGTATTAAAAACAAACTGTTGCATTTACGGGAAATACGTATGAGTAGACGCAGATGCATCGTAAAACAGGGGGATCATAAAATCTAGGGAAATTTGGGTATCAGAGATACCGAGAGGAAGACCTGGTTGCGATTATTATCGAAGCACCTTCGAGATTGGTAATCCATTAACACTAAAACTACCAAACATATACTGGGTTATGTTTACACATTTATTTATATATAAATTATGGCTGAAGAATTCAAGTTAATTAATGGATTCAAGTATTTGCGTTATGTATATAAAATAAAAGTATATAAACTCTGAAACAATGCGCCGTGGTATATTCGAATAATTGTTCATTTATTTTCATATTTTCCAAGCAAAGTATCCTCGATAGAGATTACACCATTGATTAGAATTATAGATTAGACCCTTCTCAATACTTTCCTTACTAAAAACTACCTTTTCTTTGGACAGTAAAATAAACATATATACATATTTACAAGAATTAAAGATACAACTGTAATCAAACAAAAATCAACTTAGTAATCCGCACTCAACACTCGAATTAACGGAGTTCAACGCAAGTGAATGCAAATCAAAAATGTCCCCGTCGATGTTTACGAGTCAAATCATAGTTGAATCATAGAAAATCTATCGATAAACTTCTTGAACGCGGTAGGTAAATGACATGGAGAGGTTAATGCCAATATAAAGGGGTATCCTATTGTGAACGATCGACGAGGAATATCTTCGTTTTACGATTTTCGATTTACTAGCGCGATGTAGGTTTTCGAGATTATTCTGGCAGCGGAAGAGAATAGCGCATTTTGAATTTCAAAGAAGCACCGTAACGCCGGATGAGGGGCAGGGGGGGGAGCAGGTCGAGGATTAATAGATATCTCGTAAATAATTTCAGTGCTTCCGTCGGTGCGTTGCATACGGACGAAATTCAAACTCCGCCAAAATCCACTTTGCCGGCTTAAATTATATCCACCCGTAACTTAGGTCCGCTATAAACAAAGCGGATGGCTTAAGACCACGCTGACGCGCAGAGTCACGTGACCTAAGTTTTTTGATCCACCCAAAATTTCCATCCGAAACCATCCGCGACAAGTGCGCCGTTTCTCCGAAAAGATTTATTCCTTTCATTCGTTTCAATAATTTGCGAATCAGTTTCAAGTGATATAAGTATGGCGGATAGCGATGTAAATTATGCATCTTATTAATATCTTCAAATATTCTCCGGGAACGGAGGGAAAATAATATTCCATAGTGGCAAATGGGAGGCTGGAATATCTTCAAAATTTTCATTGAATAAATCCACTCATTTCCTTTTTTTACAAATCTCGAACACCGGATTCGCGAATTTCCTGGGCTAATAATAATATTGCCGTTAACGCCGATGAAAAAATAAATCCAACCAGCTGCCCGCGTATTGGCCAGCATAGGATGCTCAATTCTTGAGCATTAAAACTCGAAAGGCTGTGCGTTAAAAATATATGCGCGTTTTCAGCAACACGTGAAGCTTCCTTTCGGAGGATCCGGCCGAATTGCAGGGATGATTTATTCAAAGTGGTTCTCGCGAAATTCTTCTCGTGGCTCTGGGGTTCTCTTACCTTTATTCGGGTACTTTTACCCCTTTCTTCCTTTCCTTGTACAACGATCCTCGACTCGGTATCTCCTTAAGAAGGATTACGCGTTAATCGCGCAAGGATTTTAATGTGTAAAGCGCTACTACGAAATCTGTTCCCAAGTAAAATGCCTTTATCCTCTACTAGATTTTCTCGGATATTCTTCTTCCGTTTATGATCCGCTAAAATCGTGGGTTTGTCTTAATGAATGGCTCGATGCATTAAGGTCTTGATACAAGATCATTCTCCTAATAATTTCGTTAATATTCTTGAATTTTTCGGAATTTTAATCATTATTATATTACATGTAATCAAAGATTCCGATACACGATTATTCTCGTAATAATTTCGTTGCTATCATCGAATTGTTATAAACTGTAATTATGAATATAATATTATTAGAAGTCGAAAAACTGTCGCCAAAACGTATATATTAATTTCGATCTTAACACTGTAATTAACCGTTTTCCCTATCAAATCATATCACATTATATTCGATGATTTTATCCAATATAACAAGTTATTATAATAACGCAATAAGTCGATATACTTTTGAAGTATCGACTTCGATAGAATGAAAATTTGCCGGCATACATTTTATCTACAAAATCAAATGGAACAACGAACACCCTTCGGCTTTTTAGCGCTTCTCAAGAATTTTCAATATTTATCTGTTACCATTTTCAGATCGCGTTCGAAATTACGAGGTGAAAACATTCGTACCTCTGACTTCGGTCTCGCGGTGGTCTTCATGGAAGAAGATAGGGTCCTTGATCTTTACACCGTAAAAAAAAACGGCACCGAGTGCCCGTCGTTCCTCACCGTGCAATCCCGGGTCGTTTACAAAAATACATCCACTAAGAGCGTCGCTATTTCGAATCCCCCGATCGATTCACATGTGTATTTTCAGAACCGTGGCCGACCTTGGAAGAGGAAGATACTTTGTACTTCCCTACTCGTACGAATGTCACCTGTTTCCTATGAAAGGTTTCCGTTTCAGCTGATTTTTCCATCAATTACTTAAATATACCACGGCGCACTGTTTACGATTTTAACTACTTTTATTTGATATGTATACATATCAGATATGTGCATAACTTCCTGTCGTTTTATGAAATCAAACGAACTTGATCTGATTTTGTGAAGAAAAATAGTTTTCATGTAAAAAGATATTCTCCATTATTTTCTATAACCTTATTCCATCGATGAGCAAGCTTCTTAACTGCATTTGTTGTTTGTTTGTTACTGAACTATCTTTTATCAGTGATAATATTATCACGTTACATATTTTGAATGCTTGGAGTGCACTTCAATGCGAACCTCTCTCCTTGCGGACAAAATTAATAGACCCTGAAAACGCATTGGGTAGCGTCGCTAATGTCGTCGACAGACCGGATGACAGGGAGATTCGCATAAGTATTCGTTCGTTCGTTCGTTCGTCACACGTCGATGCCAGTGACGGTCCCAAAGTTAGAGTAGTTCGTGACAGCTAACAGACTATTTCATCGTGAAAGCGGAAGAACGGTACGCGGTACAAATAGATTTGACGGTAAGCCGGTTGACGTATCGCAACGAAGAGGACACTAGTTAAAACTATATACTTTGATCCATTGCCATTTTTCCCTCATTTCTTCCTCATTTTTTTTACATCTTCCGAGAGTCTTGTCAACTTGTCTAAGAACATTGGCATTCTTAGAATACAGAATAAAAAGCTCGCTTCATTTTCTCATTACATTACATCACGTTACATCACACTTACTCTGACTTTCTTTGAGATTCAAAGGTTTGAAGACGAATAAAGATATGAAATACGGATAAAGTATGGATTGGTCTCATTTAATTTTATATATAATATTAGAGAAAGAATAGAGACATTAAATACGCGATGAAATATGGACAAAATGTATTATAGATCAGTCTTATTTCATTTTATATAAAATTTACGTTGTAAGATTAAGATATAAATATGTTTTAATAACACGGTATGTTATATAATTACTTGACAAGATTAAAATTTCATTTCCCGTACAAACGGTCTACCGGCATTAGTTGTATTCACTGGCTAATAATGGAATTCGTATCAAAGTTGTTTAATCGAATTACGGTTAATAATACACAGGATGAGCGTTAATTTCGAGCCGTGTTAACCTCGCCGGTAAATTGCTGTACATTTATGCTTGACTTACTATTCGTAACCGGCTGACCAGTTTGCCACCCACGCGTGGGAAATACACTTGCGAAAAGGTCAACCGTGTATACTTTATAACCATCAAAGTGTATTTCATTACAGAAGTTTTTCTTGCATTCTTTTTTTCATATATTTATTTGGAAGAATTATACATGCAATCTCACTTTATGCGATCAGAAAATATCTTTTTCTATAATTAATGGTTTTATTTAATTTAATAATTTAATTTTTAATGAACTTATTATATATCAATGAGACGCAAATTGTTACTAAACTGTACTGTAATATAACAGCTACTTTTCTCCCGCCGATTTACTTCGAAACCGGCAACCCGATTCGCACGATCCAGCAGAATTGTTTCTTGAATATTACGGGGAAACACTTTCTAATATAGACAGATCTTAATCGGTTGGAACACACAATTAGACGTACGCTAAACACATTGTTAGAAGCAACAAACAGAATCGTTAGCTTGTATATCCGATAAATCGTGGAAAGTGATCTTTCGACTCCGGCAAAGAATTCTAATTAAAACACTTACATTCAGCCAGATTTATTCCGAGCGGCTAAACAAATCGTTCTTTCACGAGATTGAAATGATATCATTTCCCACTTAATTTCGTAACTTTATGAATCACGAGATTACAAAATGAATCTTCAAGAAAGATAAACTTCATAATCTTCCATACCATAATATAAAATGAAATTATCTTATCGTTATTTGGACCTTAAACGAAGTGCATGGATGACAGAATTCAGTCATTTTTATATAATTGTTACGAATCGCGACTGTTTTTAAAACCCGCGATTTGTGTATCCGATAAATCGCGGAAAGTGGTCCATTCTCGAGGAAAGAATTCTAATTAAAACAGTTACATTCGACCGGGATTATTCCGAGCGGGTAAACAAATCGTTATTTCACGAGATTGAAATGATATCATCTCGCAGGCTCGCGGAATGACCTCATCACACCTACATTCACGTCGTTCAACCAGTAGAGATGCTGGGAACATCTCTGGAGCCGTATCTTTTCTATCTTAAAGTCCCTCAAGGCTTTCAATAATAAACGCCTCCGTAAAGACATTACTTCGAAGAGCAAAGTGGTATTTTTTTCGAAAAAGCATCGTAATTGGAAGTATTAGTTGTACGAGAAAGTAATCAATCATTTTCTGCATATTTTATGAAACTCGATTAATTAGTTCATATTAAACATTACTCGAGTTATGTGTTAGAAAACAATTGATTACTTTCTGGTACCTAATAGATGACCTACTCTTCCGTTCTTATCATTTCTATTTCTAATCTACGGTAGAACGTGTTTTAAGTTGGTTCAGATGCATTTTTAACATTTCTCGACGAAATAATCGGGCTTATCACACGTCCCTGCTATATTTGTTTCCGACAGCCAGTGATTAGCAGTTATCTCCTACGATGTTAAGTCTAATTATCAAAATGTAATCATTTTCTTATCGACATTTATCAAGGATATGAAAGTCTACTTTCCATCCAATTATATATCTGACTCTCTGCAACTTGTATTTTTATCTTACTCCGAAAGATAAAAATACGAAAATTCGAAAAAGATATTTCACCTTACATCTTCGACGGTCTCCGCCATGTTGAATTTTTCAAACAAAATGATTAACGTTAGCTCCGCGGTTTGATATTCTTTTAGATCATTATAAAGTTGTCGACAAGCTTGACAACATTTTTAATTTGCAACGGAAACTCGGTTATCTTTAAAGAGATTAATTTACCGCTTTAATCTGAGAAGAGCGGAAATGTTTAGTCGTTATCGTCTCCACGGAACGGTAACGATTGCAAACACGTTTTTCCGAGTGAAAACGTAGAAAAACCAGATCGTTCCATCTATGGCGGTGGACTTAAAGAGGAGTGAAAGCTGTCTGAACAAAATCGTCTGACGTTCATAGACATTACTACTGCTAACGTGTCGCATAATTCCACTTCTACTCACTCGTATACTCTCTTCGAGGTTCCAGCATAAAACTCAGCTGTTTAGTAGCACTCCAGCTCCAGAGTCTTCGTCTTCTATCGCGTGCCACTCCGTTACTTCGCACGGATTTGTATTTTATAGTGCTCGCCGCGTTATTCCTTAACTTATAATTAATATCTCCATTGAATCGAGGGTTTCCGAAGTTGCTTCAGATTCCTAGTTCTCCTTCAGCATTCTGTGGTTCTTTACTTGTAAGTACTATTCTCGTGTTTCTTGAATTTATTCGTGTTTACTTTGACTACTACTTTTTCGTATTTCTTTAACTTGTTGAAGTATTTCTTCAGTTTACTTTTATTATTACTTTTATGTATTTCTTGAATTTATTCGTATTTACTTCTAATATTACTTGTTCAGGTTTCTTGAATTTATTCGTGTTTACTTTTACTATTACTTTCTTCGTATTTCTTTAATTCATTGGAGTTTACTTTTACTATTATTTTTTCCCTATTTTCTTGTATTTCTTTAATTCTTACACTTCACGGGATTATTTTGTAATTCGTGTTTACTTTTACATAATTCACGGCATGGAAAAAAATCGATCATAAAAGAACATAGAGTTTGAAAGGAATATAATTCAAATATTATTTAAACCAAGGAATAATTTGGTTTCGCATGCATCTTCATTAAAGATTTAACGCGAATTAATTTACTGTTTAACGTAAGATTTGTGGGTATACATATCGTTAATTATTCATCAAAAATTAATGAACAGCTTAGGTCGCTTGGATTTGGTTCTAAGCTGCTAAAGAAGTCGAGCGACTGATGTTAATTAAACCAGTTCGGTTTTGGTTGATTTGTGAATGTTCCGAATTTATTCATTAATGCAGCGAGAATAATTTAGAAGGCGAATCGCGTAAAAGGTCAGGATATATTATGAGCCAAAATATGAGAAACTGTGGCACGTTAGAGTTATCAGGAACTCGTTTATAAGAAATATCAGATTTATAATGCCCAATTGGACAAAATAATATTTATAATCTCAACTATCATAATACCTTTCTCATAATCATAATTTCTTCCTTTTTAAGGAAACATAATTAGTTACGATTCACGTACTAAATCACAACTTATATTATTACCGGAACACGGAAATAAAATGCTGCTTAGAAGTAACAATTAAATCGTCGTTACAAAGGTACAAGTAATTAACTATATTTTGTCAAAAACTCTATTTTTTGTGTTTATTACTGGAACTTTTGGTTATATATCTATTCGGAAAACCGTGACCTACAACGTCACCCTCGTTTCCGGCTTCGCACGTGCTTCCTCATTGGCTCGTCTGAATTACAATGTAGTTAAGTTATCGGAGTATCAACCTGACAATGCATTATGTTACAATGCACTGAAAGGAATTTTACTGCAATTCTGTATATTTTACAATTTTCTTTATTAATCATGTATTATAAAAAGAGAATTGAGTTTATATAAAATAGTTTGTCTCGTCGTCGTTAGAATGCATTTTCCGAGAAGCATATCGTAAACAAATTGAAAAGTTGACACGAAAACCCAGATCACGGAACTTCGATTGATACACTTTCACAAATCTGAAATCTTTTGGCTCGCGGAGGCCAACTATCTTCGATTCTCGTGCGGCGGCCATATTGGCATGTCGCCAATAAGGATATGTTTATATACGAATCAAACGTGATAAATCATATCGATAGCGTGGCTAAGAAATTGATCATCAGTTGTCAGCAAATAATGAATCTACTCAGACAAAATCATACAAGATACATACAGTGAGTACAAAAAGTATTTATACAGCAACGAATTTAATTTTGTCCATTTAAAATATTTGAACAAACAAGTAACATATACATATTCTTAGAGATCTCCGCAATGAATTTCATCAAAAGAAATATTATTTATCCATATTTTTTATGGAAGTATTCATAATTTGTTCCAAGTGGAAATGAAGTTCTACGAGGTTCTCGGTAGAATTCGATGCTGTACGAATACTTTTTACACTCACTGTATATCTATCGAAATGTTTTGTACCAGTGTTTCTTGATGTCGATCAAATTATGTAATATCCGCGGTAAAAGCTGTTACCCCATGGCAGCCCATACTTATTACCATTGCTACATTCGATGACGCTCACAGATGATTTACGTAATCACCGTGGTTCGACATCTTCCATATGCAAACGGAGCCTTAACCCTTTGACTGCGGTGTGTTCTAACATAAAACCATTAACATCGTACGATGTAATATTCGCGTGACAGAAGTTGACGCTAAATTGTGTCGATAAAAATAAGAGAAACCGAGGAATTATAAAGATTCAGGTCCTCGATCGGTTGTTATGTGACACATAACAGTATGTTCCATACTGTATTAATTTACAAAAAAAGTAAATTTTTAGGGAGAATCAAACTGTTATCGAATATCGTTAGTATAAATGTAAAATTCATTAATTATATTTGTTTGTATCAGTGTCATAATTAATTTTGAAAAAATCAAATTCCCAAGTTTCGATGCGAGATAAATCTCCACTCACGAATTGATTACTTTCCGGTAACACTGTTGTAACTGTTGGTTAACAATTTATCGGAAACCCGTAATTTCTATATGAAAATATTGGTAATGAATTTTAACATAATAACGATATACATGGAAGGTGTTTAATATTGTTTCATAGTGTCTCAAAGAAACTCGTAGCAGATTCGACGCGAATAATATTCGAGGTTCGTTTGCGAGTCGTAACGCTTGTTAAGGATTTATCCGAGCAGCGTAACGTGTTGCAACAGCAGCTCGCTTAGTGGACACCTGCATTCGAAATGTGCCGTTATATTAGGAAGTGAAATAAAGTATCTCGTCAGACTAAAAGCATCTAATTAAGTGGAATTAGAAGATGGATGTGTGTCAGGATACTCCTAAATATTAATTAGCTGTTCATTACTCTATTAATTAAATTTACAAGTGTAACTATTATTATTCACGCGGTAGTTCAATCGTCCATAATCGCGAACGCTCTGGCTTTCTTCACAATACCTTCCACTTGTCATCGTCGTTCCGTTATAAGAGAAAGACACGCACGGAATCGAATTTCTAGTTTCTACGCACAGAAATACGAGACGACGACATCACGACTTACTGCACTTACGCAAAAATCCACGTTCTGACGCAAAGGATGCACTCCCCGGATTGCGTAATATTTCATTTAACACTGGAACTATGGACAATATATTCAGCTATATTTACATTCAAGAGTATCTCCTTAGAAATAAGAATGGATGGAAAAAAGAAATTCATCGATTTAATTACGTCCATTATGCAACGTGAACCGCAAAAGATCTCGGGAAATGGAACCTTATCATTTCGAATATTTTTAGTAAATTTCTAAAAAAGCTACCGAACATATATTCAGATATTCTTATATATTTACTTGTATATGAATTATAGAATTATGGGTGGAGGATATAATTCAATGAATGGATTTCATCATACGTCTTACATAAATTAAAGATACATAAAATGTCAGACAAAGCGTCGTTGTATAATTGAATTATTCTACTAGAAATTGCAGACAAGTCATTTTGACTGCTTTATTAGTTCTAGTGTTAATGATGAACCTGGAAAGATCGCAATGGTTTCAGGAGAGTTTATTATCATCATTATTATATTATAAAATAAATTATTATAATGGCATATCATGAAACATCTACTTCATATATTTTTAAAACAGTATGGAAGTGTTAATTCCAGATAAATTCAATAAAGCAGGATTGATTAGAACTTGATCTTCCACTTCTTTAAAAAATCTTATCAAACCGTTATCAATGACGCTAAGCAGTTTAGAAGACATAAAAAAAATATTCACTCTGATAATATAACGTGCGCACTTTCTCTAGCATGATTCTGATCGTGTATTAATAATAATAATAGATGATACAATTAATAATTGAACTCGTGGCTCTGTATTAAATAATGAAATAGCACAATGATGCTTACTTATATTTATATTTTAGTTACTTTATGAATTACGATATGATGAAAAATCGTAGATGAAGAAGAGTTTCATAATCTTGGATACCATCATTTTAATCCGGTTTTAATAATGTAATATTTTCTGTTAAAAATTAAATTATGTTATCATTATTTGGAGTTCGAAAGAAGTGTATGGACGAAGGAATTAAATAATTTTTATAACTGTTAAGAACCAAGAGTATATAATTAGTATGTGACAGGGTGGAATAACTAGTAATAATCTCATTACCATGGCCTAATTAAATTGTGTTGTTTTTCATCGTATTTTGTGGCGCACCGACTCTCTCTCTCTTTTCTCTTTCCAGAGTTTTCCGCGGTCTATTTTCTGCTGTTACCGAGCTCACTGAATTTTTAAATCTCTATTCTTATCCTCTTCGTATTTCTGTTTAATCATTAATCTTATTAATATAAATACCAGGTATCCGTTTCTTATGTTTGTTATTACTATGTTTTTCCAACACAACTTCAGCCATTATAATTCACGATGTTTAATATTATGTTTTGACTTAGAATTGTCGATAATTTGTCGCATATATATTTGTCTTTCACGGACAAAATATTCACATAAATATGGCTGGTTAAATTGGAGGTCGATTAAAGCGAGAACGGATAAGAGGGAGTCCACTGTAAATGATTTTACTCCTCGAAACTTATAATACTAGATTTTACCGGAGTAACAACAGATCAGTTTAAGATTGACTTCTCAGTAGAGAATCACTATTTTTATCCACCAATTTAAATACTATTGCATAAAGCAGATTACGTTTCCATGTCAGGGAAATTTCCTTAAAAATAATTCCTCTTATCTCGCTACACAAATCAACGTGTTACTGCTATCTGAAGTTCGTGGATCGCCTTATAAAACCGATGCATACGTGGGCGATGATATATGGCGGCGTACGCAAGGATATCATCGATTCTCAATAACGCATTAATGATATATGGAAGAAGCAATCTTCTGCGCGGCGCATAAACCATTCTTAACCTCAAATAACTACCAAGCGTGCATACATTTTGCCTCGTAACGCAACAAATAGCTGCGCCTCACCGATTAACTTTGGATTCCTCCGAGAGTCGAAGTTTCGTAATTCCCCTGTCTGACCATAGACGGGCTTTTCTACGTCGACGTTCCTCGTCGTTAATGCTCGACATTCACGCTTCACTGGAATGTTCTCGATAAGCCTAATTATCGTTTTACCCCGATGGAATGACTGCTGGTACCCACCGTTTACCAATAGACTAATTATGCACAGTGATTTATGACTACGGCAAAAGTACTAATAATAATCGTGGAGTACAAACATTCCATTTATAAAGTGATCCATCCTTCGTCTAATGGCGAAACAACGTATGACTAATGAATGAGCTAGTAATTTATTCCATTATACTGCGTTACGCTTAGAAATATAGAACTAGTTACATCGTGTAATTTAACGGCGTTACAGCTCGTCGGTAATGAAAGCATTTTACATCAGTCAAGGAGCACTGGGGATGCTGTATGATTAACGGTGTTCCTCGACAGCATCAATATCTTCCATCTTTAAACAGATGTTTCGGTATCTTTACTAGTCGTTAATCGGTGCGTTACGCGTAAGAAGAAGAACTATTGAGTTGTTCCATAAATTCGTGCGGTTTTGTTGAATATAAAAAATTATTGCTCTCAAATATTTCATACGAATTAATGTACCATGTATTCTCCAGCATTATTTAATTACCGAAGTTATGTTTACACATTTATCTACATATAAATGATGGCTTTAGGGTTGAAGTTATTTAATGGATTCAATTATTTGCCTTATGTATATCAAATGAAAGTATATAAAAAAAAGTATATAAAATCTTTAAAAAATGCGAAATTACAGTGACGATATTTTAACCGATCACCGTCCCGTAATAAAATAGTTAGATTAGGAATACCGGTAGGTTTGGTGAACAAACCAGGTTTGCGTAGAGATGAATGAGCCCCAAAAATACGGCACCTTTCACAGGGGCTACCGGACATGTTTCCTCGTTTTTCTTTTTTAGTGATCAGGGCGTTGCCTGTCTGCCCGACGACTGTCATCGAAAGCGGGGGCTATAGTTTACCGATGTAATTTTAAACGTCTTTCTCAGAAAACTGGCTCTGTACTTCTTTTTTCATTTTCTTTATACAACGTCGCGGACGATGCGTTCCGTGGACTTCGTTTTCTTCCTTTTCACTTGACTTCACTCGGGGACTGTGTCGAGTCATTAAAACCAGCTTTGAGGAACCACATGGCTCTAATTGCATACACGATCTATTAGTCTACTCTAAGAATATCGAGATAAATCGGTTCGGGTAAAGCGAAAGTTATTGTTTCTGTAATGCTACTTCTTCAATTATTATTATTATCCCATTAAAATGTCTACAATTCATTCAAAATCGGCATCAACTTTCTACACAAACCGATATCTTCTTTATGTTAGAGTATCTTATGAGAGGTCACGCTGCGAACATCATAAGACATGACTTATTTCCAAGTTTTTGTGATCACATAAAATTGAGCTAAAGCGACAGTTTATGGAGGAAACATTGTTATTTCAAATAGTAATAATAACAAATGAACGAATATAACTACAATTCAGATGCTGGACCAGCGTCAAAACGCGGCACTTTGTTTCCGTTATTATTAGAATCAGTGACAATAGGAACGTTCAAATTTTGCGAGGAGCAAATAGCTTTTCTCGATACACTTACGGGAAATGATTTTGGATAGTTCGATTCTTTTTTTTATAAAACATATGTTCTCAACTAATATTCTCGGCAATGCACCGGCAATTCACCGGCAATAAATATATGAAGCGTTCTATTTGTGACGAATGTGTATCAAGATGATTTTGTCACGAGACGGAAAATGCATCCAATTTATTATAATAAAGAAAGTGTGTCAAACACGAATGGTTTTAGTGTTACGCGTAGATAAAAATTAACTTTAAGTGAGGTGTTATAGAAATCACTTACTAAGCTGATTTCTTATAAGTAGGGAAAGTGTACGTGCCATTAGAAAGTCTCATAATATGATTAAAAGGGTAGAAGCAATTTCCTTAATCCAGAAATAATCGAATCATTTCTAACAGATAATTAATGATCAAAATCGATGAACTATTTCAAGGAAAAAATCTCATTCAGCAAACGTTGTTACACTTCATTCTAACATCCACACTGCCGTCATCCAAACGTATTACATAACACGATATAATCAGTATTAAATCCAAACTAAATTTGTTTCGTATTAAAGAGAAACTCCGCTTTCTTTCTAATGACTCTTTCTAATGACTTGGTCATCCATATTTTTTTATAGACATCCTTACTCCATACCTCGAAGATTTATCTTTCCATCATAAATGAAACCAAGCCTCTAATTCCAAAACACAGTATAACTAATTGATACTAAATCAATCGCAAGGACTCAACATCGAGATACTAATCCATCAAAAAGAATCTACTTTATATTACTTGATAAACCGGAGAGATTCACGTTTAGAGGGAGACCCCAATCGACGTGTCTCTGTTCAATGAGAAGTTTCTAAAGGAAGTATAAAAAGGTTTTAACACACGGGAACTGTCTTTCATGTATGATGCTTCTAACAAAGAACAATGATCTCTCCCTAAGCATACGTGACTGAGAAAGGTTCTTTTTTCGTGACGCATCCGACGCGTTACAAGAGAAATTTGCTCGGGGAGAATGTTGAGTGCAGACACGTGCTGTGGGACAGGGGATCATTAGAAGCGGTATCTGGCAGAGGCATTTAAATTCGTGCGGAAAGAAAGTTTCCGTTGCCACTCTAAGGGACGTAGCCGTTATTAATGCGGGCCTAGGTCACGGGCGGCGGATCGTCTTCGGTGCCGGCTAGTTGGTTTGCAAGAAGGACAGTGGCCGCGCTCATGCTCACTATAAATAATCATGGCGCGGGGATGTCCAAGTATAGACTGTTGGGAGTGTGCCAGCCTGCGAGGAGGCCTCAGCTATTTTTGAGCCTGTCGCTGCTAGTAGCGCTACAACACGACGGACACTTTAATCAAAATCCTCAGCATCCGATGGTCCAAGGAACACAACAGATAGATATCCGCCGTTATCCGACCGAGACTGAGCCCTTCTTTTAATATCCCTTATCTCTCCCCCCCTTTTCATTCCAAAATCATCTCTAATCGCACACGTGACCTTGAGAATGACTTGTGTATCGATATGGTTACCTTCAGAAAGAGGTCTCCAATGTCTTTTTTAGCAACTTTATTATAGGAATGATGAAGCACGTGATTGTGCAACGAGAGCGAGAACGATTACTTTTTATATTTCAGCTCTTTGTCATGTTATTTGCATAAACATTATCATATCAGATATACCATGAATGGTATATGTATGTTATTATACTAGTTGTATCGTGTCCAACCATTTTGAGTTCTTACTGCCAAATTTGCTTTGTGAATATGTGTGCGAAGATGTGTGCATATATCGCGGAAATGTATTCAATACATCCTTAATGATGTTATAATGATAAATTATCTTCCGGTGAACGCTTACGTAAGATGTTATGGATTGCAATGTATAAGTCGATGTATCGCGCTCCGTCGGGCGGGAGATTTGAAGTAACCGCCAAAGCACTAGTATCAGTACTGCGCGCGCTGGAAGCGCACTGACTTTCTCCATCAGCTATAGATCCTGTATAGTCTATTCATCGTAATACCTTGCAATATTGTTGTATTATATTGCCAATCCTTGAATACAATTTATTTATGATCCCTTTCGCAATAACAATCTTTAATGTTGCTTTTATATACTTCTGAAATTTTCTGCGAGTATACGCGCGATTCTTTCATAACTTTCGAAAGAAAAAAAAAACACGATTGGGATCTCGGATGATCTCATGAAGTTCTTTGCTCGAATATGGTATAAGCGTCAAAGGGCGCTGCCGCAATCAACAGCATCGGTGTACTGATCAGTAAAGTGTGGGTTCGTCGTGAAAAGTGGGTGAGGTATTTGATTACGAGCGATTCACCGTAATTTCGCACTTAAAGATCATTGTGGATATAATTCGTTGAATAGAACAAATTGCCGAGAGTAAGTTATACTTTAATATAGTGGACGATATTCCGTTATCCTCCATAAAATCGCGCTGCGTGGGTTGGCAATTTGGCAGATGAGTTGTCAATGAAAATTGATTCCGAATTATCTGGGCCAAAGGGCATCACCCGCTTTGGACAGTTGCCGAATTTAAATACAACTTGTCGATTTACTGATCAGACGATCGCGAACGTCGCTTGAGTTTACTCATAGATTGTGATAAATCTTCATCCCAACGAAATAAGTTATTCCCGAGATCGGCGCATTCAAAAGGATATAATTCGTTATTCGTGAATTAAAGTTATAGTTTCTCATTTTCCCTTGAATAGTATTGTAATAATCTGCGTTGTTTAATCGTATTCCATGTCTCCATGTCTTAAATAATAAACACCAGTAGATTCCGAGTGCTCTGAACTCGTAATCAGTAATTAAAGAAACCCCTAACTCTCACGAATTAATTCATGTTGTATCGAACGCATTTAAACGAGACAAGTGCGTAACAATTCGGAAAGCATCTTTTTTTTATCGCAACGTTTTAAGATACGGAAACATTCTTATTATATAAGTATCATATATTATTATAGTCAACATATCATCTATTATAATTAGTAAACTAAGATTATGTCAAGGAAGTATTCAGTATTTGACCAATTGCCATGGGGATATTTACAGACCTCTGCATCCACCAAGACAACTACCATGACAACAGCAGCAAAACTTTATGGTAAAGATTTGAGTGAATATGATGATGTTGATGTGGATGAATTATTGGCACAACTCACCCCAGAGGAAATCAATATGCTTGCCAAGGAAGTGGATCCAGATGTAAATATTAATATTTTCATTTGAAATTAATTATATCTCCAAATGATAAGAGATACATGTAACATACTTATATTTGAATCTGATCATTTTCTAGGACAGCTTTATGCCACCTTCACAACGTTGTAGCTATGAATGTGAGAAAAGTCCAACAGGACCGCTGAATCGAAAAAAGCTTATTGAACACATCAATAAACAAGCTTTAGAAACCCCAGACATACCTGAACTGAAACCTTATGTACCTGGTGTTGTCAGAGGCAAAAAGGTATATAATGTTAAATATATCATAAACAATACACAAAAGTATTAGTTTCCTATCTTGGATTTTTTAAGAGATACATGATAAGTCTTTATTGAATAGTGAGAAGTAGGTGAAACATTTGTTTACATTATAGTGGATTCCACCACCACAAGAAACAGCTAAGGAGAAAGAAGCTGATGAAAAAATAGCTATAGATCTTGGTGAGGAGTATGAGCAAGCACTATCAGATGCTACTCAAGAAGAGATTATTGACCTTGCTGGTAAGTGATATCATTCTGTTTATGTTTACACTCAGAAAACTTTTATTTGGGTATCTGTATTATATGGAATGTTTTTTTGCACAGCTATCCTTGGATTCCATTCTATGATGAACCAAGATCAATATCATGCATCACTGTTAAATTCTGGCCAACCAGTTGGCTTAGGCTGGGATGGTATTACAAAAGCTAGTCAACCAAAACCTTATCCAATGGAACCACCCAATGACACAGATGTTGATGCTACCATTAAACAAGTCAGGGAAGATGATAGTTCTTTAACCGACTTGAATTGGAACAACATCAAAGTGGGTATTGCTTCAGATCTCAAAAAATACACTTAACCCTTTGACTGCAAATGCGTGTATATATATGTACTCATAAATCCATAAATATATACGAAATGGGAATACAGTAGACTCCCGTTTAACGCGAATTCCTATAACGCGCGAAAGATATTGCGAATACCGCTTTCATATAACGCGATTTTTCGTACGACGCGTAAAATAATAAAACACGGGAATTACCTAGAAAAATTCCCGGAGAGTACGATTTCCTGTAACGCGGATTCATGTAGCGCGTAATGTATTAACCGCGTTATACGGAAGTTTACTGTATACATGATCAGTAAATTTTATTGGGTACCGCGCATTTACTTATTTAGTAAATTAATACAGTATGGAATATACTGTTAGGTGTTACATAAGAACCGATCGAATAATTGATTTTCAATAATTCCTCGATTTTTCTTATTTTTATCGGCACAATTTAGCGGTAACTACTGTCACGCGAATATCGCATCGTACGATGTTAATGGCCTTCCGTTCGAACATGCCGCGGTCAAAGGGTTAAATAAGATACGCTGCTCAAAATTTTATAAATATTTCACCGTGTTACAGAATATATCAGATGAAAAGTTTATTCAGTTATTTGAAGGACTAGAAATGAACACACACCTTGAGTCCTTAAGTTTAACGAATGTAGGACTTACTGATAAGACTGCGCAAAGGTTGGCAGAAGCCATGGAGAAAAACTCGACTATTAGAGTACTCAAGTAAGTATAACTAACAGTATGTTTTTCATGTATGTTTTAACACTTTGGCGACCGATTTCGGAGATCTCATTTCGTAGTATGTCGCTGCGCGACTGATGTGGGAGATCTCCCTATTTCGTTTTCAAATACTAAATTTTATAGCGTATTTTAACTTTCATACATTTTGTATAAGCTCTATTAAATCGAAGATAATCATTATTTTATTAATTGAAGTTGTTTGAATGCATACAGACGCTTAAACTTAAGAATATTTTTACTCCTTGCTTGCGAAAAATGTTCGGCAAACTGTTAAAATATCTAATCTGGTATTAATTATTCGTATTAAATAATTGCTTATTGTTCAGTGTGGAAACAAACTTCATAAGCCCATCTGTGATAGTGAGGCTCATCAGAGCACTACTTAAGACAAAATCAATAGAAGAATTCCGATGCTCGAATCAGGTAAAGTACAAATTTGTGTTCGGCTATCGTAAGAATTGAATAGAACTAAACGTTAAAAGATAATCCTTTTTTGCTTTCAGAGGTCACAGGTGTTGGGTAATAAAATCGAAATGGAAATCACGCAATTGGTGGAGCAAAATCCGACATTACTTCGACTTGGTCTCCACTTGGAATTTAATGACGCTAGACATCGCGTAGCTGCACATTTGCAACGCAACATCGACAGGAGTAAGTACATCCACAAAAACAACAAAGCTTTTTGGAAGAAAGATGAATTCCATGTAAATCATTTTATTGACTTGTTTTATACGATTCTCGATTGTTCGATGCGCTCGCGATTATTAGATGATAAATCGAATTTCTCTTTTCAGGAATATTCCTCTTTATGTGTTTGTTCTTTCTATATATCACATACATATATCAATCACACTTTATATGTACCACTCTAGGAAAATAGTTCTTTACAGGGATTTTAATACTGATCCAGGAACATACTACACTGCCACCAAACTGAGACAATTTCATTGAACAATCGTTACCAACAGTATACAAAGTTACACGACCGTATTTTTATTCATCCCCGAGCAATAATTAAACTCTTGATTTTCCGTTTAGATGGGAGCAATTGTATGGGGGACTATGGAGACCATATGATGAAATGCTTCTAACTCTTCCGAATCTGCTTCGTAGTCTCATATAGCGCTTTAGTAGCTCATCTTTCATCTATTCACCCTGCTATATTAATTTCTCTTTTTTTTCTATCTAGTGGCGTAGAGGTAATTATAATACCCTTGAGTACATCTGCCCGATTTGACAGCTTTTATTCCGCCCCGCCCCGAAACTTCTTAGCATTCTTCTAATTTTAATGTCTACTCAATTTTATCCAATATTAAACTGAAAGTCTTTCATTATAATTTTGGCTTCATCGAGTCTGACATACTAAAGATTTAACATGAAATGCATAAGAAACAATAATGTATGATTGGTTCATTTTCGATTTTCAGCTAAACACCGAACCGAAGGTTAACTTTCGTTATGCATTTAATTTGGTATGGAATAATGAAATCATATTTCTGTTATATTATCGCTTGTAGCTTGATTAAGACTAAAGTGGCGTAGCCAATGTAAATATATCCGTGCTTTGCCGATATCGCGTAATTCGATGTGTAAACTTTGATTATTTCACAAGACAAAGTAATCAAGACTGCTTCAAATAATATTATCCACTACAGTTGTACAACAACAATTCGAAACTTTTATCATTTCTGAGCAGACACTTTAGTAATATTATCCTTCGGTGTCCAAACATTCCGATTTCATATCTATTAAGAAACGTGAGATATGAAAGCCATTCCTACATCTTTCCATATATCACAGCATGCCTACTTGGTCAGGGCCCAATACGAGCTTTATTATATTGTTTTGCTATTCATTCACTCATCTCGTTACTATACATAATTTATCAAAGAATAGAAAAGAGATCCGCGGAATGCCTGCATTGGTCCGTTTAAATTTGACGATCGACTTCCTCCTCTACTGATAGAATGAATTTAGAGATTATATCAAAATTTTAATGATTATTATTTCTCTGGATAGTCTGTCGTGTGGAACCTTTGGAACGCGCTAAGGTCGTAGCGATCGGTGTGGGTCCACAAACTTTCACCGTTCTTCCCGTAGATGCCTTAAAAAACAGAGCGTAGCGCTGACACGGCGCAGTGAGTAGTTTTGCTATTAAAAGACATCTTTTTTCCCCCGTTTTTACAACATTCAAATTTGTCTTTAACACCTGATTGTGGATGTCGGATCGAACTATGTCCATCAAAAGTAGCATCCAAATGATTACGTTGAAAACGTGGAATCTCTTCGCCTGTTTGCAGTTTTATGTGCATTTTGTATAAGTCCATACGAACAGTTTCTTGAGGATACGTTTAGATGTATTAATAACAATCTTCCAAAGTGATCCGATTAATAAGGGAATGCAGAACCAATTGTTCGTCTCTTTTCGTATTATCAAATAGGATCGTAAACACTGTTTACCTGCTGTACACGAAATCTTACTAACAATCTCATACCTTTCACGCACGATTTTACTTTGAGTTGCTCGTATCATTTCTTTCTGCTCTATCCCATTCAAAGTTCTAATACACTATGGGGACATTCAGTATTAGAAACGAAACGCACACATAAACATAAATCATAGGAAATACCTTTAATTCGACTTTATAAACTGCCAGCTCGATCATTGATGCGGAGCAAAAATACACGAACATATCAGATTATAATTTCAGAAGGGACCTCTGTGACAGCGTAGACCCCCAAATCTACTACTTTTACTCTGTAATTCATCGTGATAGTTATTCTTCCTGTTTCTTGCATAGGTGTTCGCCATATGCGCTAGCATTTGCGGGCGATCTTATCGAATGTGATATAAAGCAATGGCGTGCTACGACCACCAAGAACTTGCCAAGGCAACTTCGAAACGATAATGTTATGAAACTTCTCGAAAAATGCTGAAATATTCATAGCATACCACCAAAACCGAATGGAATGTTTATGTTTACTACACTGTACATATTATGCATTTCGAATTTGCCTTGAATATTGTCGAATCTTTATCTAGAGTACACGTATCACCACCCACCGATGAGAGACTTGACGAGTCAGAGCTGCAATATGTACTCACGACACTTATTCTTTCCCAACAGTACGGAAAGACCTAACGCTGCGGCTACAGTTCCGATTCTTTAACATGAACCACAGGAAACCTGCCTTGATTCAATGAAAGGTAGCTACCCGGTTATGTGGTGGTCGATCCGCAGAGTGGCCTGCGCATTTTTCTATGGGAAATACCTTTAACAGCTGCTATTATAGCTTCACTAACGCTGCTTTTTGTCAATGCCGCGAATTTTCATATTTAAATAAGTAAAAGATAGTCGTACTAGTAACACTGCTACTACGAAAGCCGTGCAAATGGCTGGTGCGCGGAACTTAACCCGCTGACTGCAATTGTACTTCTGCATTCCAAATAAATTCGTTTGTTAAAAGTCATAAATGTGCCGTTTATCTTGAAAAGTGGTAACTTGAACCACTTTCAAAATAAACGGCTCGAATATTATTCTCAAAAACTCTAAAGAAGCAGTTTATAGAAAGTTTGATTACTTATAAGTATCAATCGAAAACAGTCAACGGGTTATTAAAAATATTCAATTTTATAAAGCTCCATTTCCTGAGACTTTCTGCGGCTCGCGTTGCATAATGGACTTAATTAACTTTCATACGTAGAGAGTTAGTGTATCAGACATAAATGACATTCCATGGACTTTGGAATTATTCGGTATCCATTAATTAATATGTGTCGTGCGGTTCAACTGGAATAGTCTTAGGAAGAATTCAATAGAGAAGTAAAGTAGCCCGTTGCGTAACGCTGATTCACAGTCGAATTCTGAGTGTCTTCATTCTGACATATTGTTAATTACAAAGCTGATATTGACGCGTGGATGAGCTTTAATATTACTGGACGAACTAGTTCCAGGATTTAGGAACATCTTATCAAACCCGATGAAGTTGTGACGCACCATAGTCTTCGCGTGCTGTTTTCGCGACGTTAAACGTCGAGCTGTTCCGATAAGTTAACACGTGTCGACGGAGTCTAAACCAATTGCATTAGTGGCTGTCACCTTTTTAAATCACGTCAGAATGATTTCCAGTATAAATTGCAACCTTTTACCGTAAACCACATTTCTTTTTCGCGATGGAATACGGTCATCGTTCTTCACGTCAAAGAATTTCATTTCAACTCTCTAATTAGCGAATTATTAAATCAATACTTTCGGATATCGACCGCAGTAATATTCTTCTCGAACTAGATCATGAATTATGAAAAATATGAAACAAACAAGAAGCATGCTAATAAATCATTAAAGCAGAGTTCGAGTATGCGCAAACTAATGTGACTTGCTTCTGTAAATATTTATCATGCACTAACACTTGCAGCTGCATAGTGATAATGGAAAATGCATTTCAAAAACTATGCTATCCCGCGATTTAAATTATATAAGAACAATGCAATTTATATATCATAATGAATGGGTTAAATGAACGCGCAATTACCGATACTTGTCAACGAATTCAGGTCTTTTAAAATAATACCGCGTCCACTGATATATCGCACGTATTGAACGCCAATTGTTAATTGATTATTGTACAGTGATTGCAGGGGCCAATTGGCTATTCAAATAATGATTAATGAATGTATTTCTACTGTGCAAGTTTCAAATGGTTTTCACATTGGCTGGCATTCAATACCTTAAACGCAGTGCAAATGCCGAGCGCAGATTTTCAAAAGCGCTCGATATTCGCGTTGACGAAATTCTCGTAGAGAATACACAGCGTGCGTGTGATATCGAGTGACATATTACGTTCGGGATAAAAAAAAATACGGGAATAACGCGCATCAGGATCAGCGCACAAAATATTAAAGTGTATCGTAGATTTAATGGCATTATTGAAATCGTTCAATAATATTCGTCCCTTTTATTACCATATAATTGACATTGATTCGAATTCCCTCGAGTGTCGTGTTTCAATTAATCATTCGATTTTATTAAGAAAAGGATGTATCCGTTGAAACTAGAAGTAATACTTTATCGAATCATTTATAATATTCTGTCGAGTCAAGGAATCTCATTGTGGTTGTTCCTTTATTTTAGATGTCATCTTAAACTCGACTTTTAATATATTTAATTCTGCGATGCTGTTCTAAACGAATTTGTCTATTTATGAGTACGCTGCTGATTTTGATTATATATGCAAAATTAATGTGATTGAAAGTTTTATGCAGGCACCTTTACTGTAAGATGTCTTGTTGGAATTTAAGAGTCTATATTTTTCTGTTCATATTTCAATTACGTACCGTTTTTTGTTCGGTATAATATTTCAGAGTAGTTAAAAAAGGTAACTAGGCATTCCATTAATTATCCTATAGGTACTAATAATTTTATGCTAAAACATCAATTATGTTAGAATATTAGTTAACGAACGAATCGTTTCCTATGTTCGGGAAACCTTTACTCTACATTATTTCATCGTTAAATCAAGTAAATATTATGAGCTAATTAAAACAAGAGATGACTTATAATTGCAGAGAATTCCCATCTTGAGAGTATAAGCATCGATTTAATACTAGCATTATAAATCATAAAAATAGCATTACAATAATTCTTAACACAAGATACGAAATGTTATTGCCTTTCAAGTATAATTAAGTTGTGCATAATGTCGATATAGCTGTTATGCGAAAAGTAATATTATAGAAGTATACATAGTAAGAAGATCCAAAACTTTTTTCCTGCTCAAGGATATCAAAGAGGTAATAGAATTAAACGATCTCGATTGTTCAATATAATCATTTCCTCTTTATCAATCAAGAGCAATTATTACTTTCTATCCACGAACAAATCATAAATATCTTAAAATTACTTACTGTCGAAGAATATCTGCCTGCTGTAGCTAGCACAGGAGCGTCTTGTCCTCCGAGTAGTAATACACAGTGCTGCGTAACGCAATGAGTATCAAGACTCCGCCGGATCGCGATAAGAATCAAAACAATTTCTTTCTTGTACTGCCGACCTGCGGCAATGTCAGCGCCCCAGAAATAACAGTTGGGTGACGCGCTACGAATACCTCTTGTGTAGTAGTACATTTAATAACACACATAGTAAGCTCCAAAAGTTTTCGATCCACGGATATTAAAGAGATAATAGAATCACGCAATGATTTTTATTTTCATACTGAAGTCATACTGAAGTCATACTGAATTTAAATTCTGACCGCATTAAGTACATGTTAAACAATTTATATCTTTGATTAATAATTCTTACAACAATGATAGTGCTGCAGTAATAATTAATGTTTAAAAAATTTGGAACTGCTATAAGTAGTCTGTTTTAATTAAGGAGTTATTAATATCTGCTTCGTTTAACAATGAAATAATGTAGGACCAACAAATTGATGTCGTGTAAAGAAATCTTTTGCACGTGCTTTGCTCAGTGATACTTTGTTAGCAGAATAATATGGACGAATTTTGATAAAAGATATCTTGTCTTTTATAGTTAGTACTACCATTGTCATGCATTATTTTGACATGCTATACTAATGAATTTTTGAAGTTAGTTTCGCGTTCCTTTTGACAGAGTGAGAACTTACTAATGACGTGTCTCGTACTTGTGATATTTCTCTGTTAATTAACACCCGATTATTTTGTGCTAGTCTTTGGCAGTTTCCTCGTGATTTTTCACTAACAAGACGAAATGGAATTTATGACTTATGCCCGAGTTTCTTTCACCTCGCACTAAAGTCTCTCCGTTATTTTCCATTTATTTGATTTTTTCGGTGTAATAATAATTATAAAAGTACGCGCAACGATTGTCACTTTTTTCGGTGCGTTAAGTTAGAATCGTGTTTAACTAGGTTTCCGTTATACGATTTCCTTTTAGACGTAAAAGAAATTGGGCTGTAGAGGGTTAAAATATTAGCGTTGGTTTAATAAAATATTGATATTTCGTACTTTCCGGTTATTCTCGTTTACAAAGATTTTTATAACTCTCACGAGACCTGAAAGCACGAATTCCGTGAAAGAACCTCCCGCAATTCATATAAATTTCTTTTCAAAACATATAATACCGCTTTACCACAACTCATTCTTCAGAGGTGCGTCTTACATAATCATATATACTATATATACATAATTCTTAATTATTGATAAATCTCCACTGTTAAAGCAGTAATTCTGCTTGCTAAAGCAGAGGTAATTTATTTACTACACAATTATCAACTCTATAATCAATGATTTATCTCATTAATAACTCCATGATTATATTACTAATTTAATTATTCTATGTCCAACAAATATTGATAGTTACTCTTATCAAGCGGGTGGATAAAGTTGTATTAATATATGATCGAAAACATATCTAAATACTTGGGTCAATTTTGTAAGCAAATAAAACAGTGGCTAATTTAGGGAACTAATGAATACCAACTTATAACTTTGTAGTGAAATAAATGAATGCACTTCTCGTTGGAATGTTTGTGGCAAAGCAAAAACTTTACGAATCCTTCGTTTGATCTACTCATTACACTGTCTTTGTCGGCATGCACTGGATCTCTACCGATCCATTTTTTTTTTTTTAATGATTTGCTGCTAAACGCATATGATGACAGTGTTTCGGGTATCTGTTGCAGTACGGCAGTCCCGGCTCGGGGTGGCGACATCCTAACGCGAAGTGGCGTTCGCCTAGGTATTATTTGTACATATATATATATTTTTCCATACATTGTATGTTAATATAAATGCTGTTTACTGTCATGCATCGTTCAACATTCACGTTTATGATTTTACACAAATGACTTAACCCCCGGCATGGACCAATGGAATATTCGCTTTGCGTGATTGTAAAAAGGCTTTTTTCACTTTATGTATAACTATATATATATACATTATTGTCAAATGTGTCAGAATAAAAGTTTTATCTCGACGTCCAATTTCAATAATGCTTTCACTCAATTCTTTCCAGGGATGTGCGGACCTTTATGCGATTATTATCTCGTCGTGATTAATTTCTACCAATCGCGCAATGCAGAATTCAAACTTCAACGATCGCTTTATTTCTCATTCTTCCTTAGATTCTTTTATTGTTCTCTAGCTTCTTTTCTCTACAATATATTCCATGTATACATCAGTATTGCATGAGTACTTCTATTTGGATGCAAATTAAACTTCACTAACACTAGAACTACCAAATTAATCGCAATTACTTGTCTGCCATGTTGAATTCAATTATTCGAACATACCGCGGAGTATTGCTTGACATTTCATTTACTTCTATTTTATACGCATAAAGCAAATAAATGAAACCATTAATAAATTTCAATCTTCCAGCCATAATTCATATATAAATATGCCGGTAATTATGAAATTGGCTTATGTCACTTTTCCGGAAGGAATGATTAAAAACTTGTGTTAGAAACAGATACAATCTTCTCACCTAGAATGTATTTATTCTCAACAACTTTCGATATCCTTATCACAGGACAAATACATGTTTTACATATTAATTGGAATCGTAAATATATGTATTTCAAGGGGCATTGATAAAAAGTGACTTAGACTACTTTCATAATTAGCCGCACAATTAAATATGCAAGCATAACTGAGTCTATGTTCGGTAGTTCTAGTGTTAATAAATACTTTGGCACACTGTCTCCCTTATCTATCTTCTCTGTTCCCATTGCAACTCTCGTATCCGATAATCACAGAAATATCTTTCCCAGTTTAAAGGCGCGTTTATCACGCTGCCTAAGAAATCTCTTTTTATCGTGGTGCGTGCAACCGAGTTGCCTGGCCGGTTTCGTGATTGCGCCCGGCAACGGGTATTTAACTACATGCACCTTGCATCGCATCAGAGATGCATAATCGTTATAATAGTGCGCTCGAATATATTCACCGAGACTGTTTTAAACCGTACTTTTCTCATAATTCTACGTTTTCGTGATAATAAGGTCACTTTTAACCAACCGTGCATTTACGGTGTCCCGAATTTTTTATGTTGGCACTCAAGAAAACAATCGAAGTCAATAAGTAAGGTGGACATGTATTCCTATCATCTTAAGCAATAATTTATATATTAATAATAATATGCTGTCGTCTTCGATCATAGGATCCTAGCCATAAAAATTTATTATCAAAAGAAACCACGTTACTTTCACCCTTTACACTCGAAGGCGATTCTCAGTCGCCAGTCAGTTTATTGCGGCGACTCAAGTGGCGATTGAGAGGCGAGAATAAGATTTTCGCGAGTTATATTTTGTTATTGGACATTGAATCACTGACGGCTGAAGTAAATTTGCAATTTTTTAAGAAAGTATAAATTCATCTTATTTATTGACTGACACAATGGTGCTCAAACTTTGTTAGGAAACACAGGTTACATTCTTACTGTATTTTTTCAGGGACAATACGAGAGTACCGAGCATTTTTCTACGTATTAGTTTCATATTTTCGTCATTGACATTTTTCTGGATTTTTGTTCGTCACCACTTATTTTGATTGCGCCTTTCAACTAGAGCGAGCACTTAATTGCATTTTGCGACAGTTTTTATCTAGAGTTTTTATGGTACTCATCCCTCTTTTACTGTGAGATTTTCACATTTTTCCTAAACCTAACACGTTTATGATTTACCCTTTTTCTTTTTGCACACATTTTTTTCAACACTTTCTTGTTACTTAACTCACTGACTTCGCTTCTACTAGAAGCTGTCTTACGCACAAACTCTGTGATTAAACGCAACCGTAATTTTCTAGTAAATAATGAGTTGCACAGATATTAATCGTAATTTATACCTGTAATGTAGTATTACATCTACAAAATTGTATGGAATAGAATGTTAACATATGCTTGCAACATTTTACCTTATATTAGCTACCTCATAAGTTCTCGCCGTTTTATTAAATCAATCAAACTCGATCTCTTTTTCTTTTACGAAAAATAGTTTTTATTCAAGGAAATATTCTCCATTATTTTCTATAACCTTATTCGATCGATCTGCAAGCTTTTTAACTGCATTTCTTTCCTTTCAAAGAAAGTACATAAACTTTGTCACTTAAAAACCGCGAGAACTTATGCACATGCTAATATAATATCGGTAGATTAGCATGTTTATATATGTATATGTTGTATATACATACATATTCGATAGTACTTGAATTTCAATATTTAATATTCTATATGAAACCATATAAGATTTCAATCGTAATAAAAGAACGATCAGGTGGAACGACGATGTCAAACTTTCCAACTAATTCAAACATTTTCATTCGAAAACATTTCATAACGCAACGGGGTTAATTCACCTAAACCGATACTAAGCGAACTTGAGTCTTGTCACTCGTCAATTAGCCCAATTTCACGGTGGATTTCATTAAGAGAATGAAGTAGAGACACAGAATAGAAGTTAAAGTTAAAAGTGCAATAACGAATTTCGCGAACTGTTTGTTCGTTTGCTGCACTCTTTTTCCTCTTTTGTAAATGAACCTATTTGTATTCAGTCAAACCGGAAATTCACCTATTCTTAATATCCCTCAGCAAAGTTCTCGTGGGATTTTCGAGTGTTGCTGAACGTGAAAGTCGGAAGAATATTATTATTAATATAATATTTTTAATATACGAATTAAATCACCGCTGTTATATCTTTGACTTATGGAGATATATAAACGATTAATATATGTATATATTAATATACTTGGATAACTTAATAGCTAAATATCAGTAAAATTGTTGAAACTACCGCGTCAATTATAATCTTTACGCTCGATAATTGAAAACGAAATCCTAATAGTAGTGTCGTCGAACCAAGTTCGATCGTGGAATTCCCGATAAACGTTTCACGCGCGAGACACGCGGTACAAACAAAAAATGGCGAAGGTCGACCAGCGGGAATCGAAAGAGGAGAAATAATTGCAAACGTTGTATTGTCGTCGAAGGTTGGGTGTTCGAGCGTATATGAAAATTCATAGTTCTACCATCGGCCAGAACCGAGCGCATACAAACCCGGCAGACAAACGCGGGAGTTTTCTATTCCGAAGGCACGGTGTGCATAGGATGCACCATGCCGCTACTTTGTTCCGCGAAAATTGGTCGGTGGATAGTGAAATAACAAAAACCACGATGGTGGTGGAGTGTGGGGAAAGTGTAGGTTGCGCATGGATAGAGAGAAGAAACTAACCAAGTCTCAAAACCCTGATAGAAATTCAAGGCAATTTATTCGGTAATTGAAGCTTCAATTATTTTTCCGGTCGGGTTGCGTAGAACCGACATTTTGTCGATTTCTCCCTGTTTTTTTATACTCCATTTCTCTTCCTCATTTCCCATTGTCTTTCTCTCTCACCCTCATTCGTCTAACTCCGCGGCTATTTCTTCTCTCGTCTATTCTATATTCTGTACCATCCTCGATACCACTCTCGGAGCGTCCATTTTTTCCCCCGCTCGCGGAGTAGCGCGAGTAAATTTTTCACCGCTACCATTAAGCCCGATTTTTCTGTCACGGCGGCCATTTATTTCAGAGAATGCTAGTAATTTGCATCTATGCCTCAAAGGATGCAATGTGACGTGTCTATCGAGTATTTTCATCGTGTTCTTGTACACCGTTTCGTACAAGTACTTTTCCGCGTTTACTTAAAAGCTACTTCTGCTAAATTGCAACATTCTATTTGTCAACGTTATATTTGCACCGTAGCTTCATTGCAATGTTCAGTGACAGACGTAATCTTAATTCCTAAGCTGCAATTCTCGTATATTGCTATAATATGTATAATAATTGATTCTCCGTTAAGTGGAAGACGCGGTTTCTCGGTAGTTTAATGCGCGCCCTCGTATAATACGGGAAAAGTCGTAATTCGGAGTGATTAACGATCTGGGACCGAAGCATCTCCCTGGTGAAACTCGTGTTTCAGGTCACGTATTATCTAATGACATACGAATGCTTCAATCGGATAATTCGCCGCTTCTTACGTGACGCCGTTGCATTTACGTGAAACCAGACGATCGATTAATAACCTTTGATTCGATTGCAGGGCCTACATCTTTCGCGACAATTCATTGATTCCAACTATTTTAATACTAAATCTATGAACAGTTTATACGATGTGATCATAGCTTTTCCCGACAAACTACTGTGGTTTATTATTTATATAAGAATAAGAGAAAAATGATAGACAAAGTTCTGCGATAAATATTTGAGTACAAAGTTAGAAGCAAATAAATATTGCACGCGTGAAATATGTCGTAATGTTTGTTTATATTATACGATTACGTGACGTAATTGTTCTTAATTCTTGTTGTAAATTAGTGACATTTATTGCATCTAGTTTCAACCTGTATTGGCAATTCTTTAACAATATATAGATAATTTTTTTTATCAAAAACATGTCATATAAGTATTGTATAATTGTGCTTTTGAATTCGTGTTATAAATGAGCGTAGTTTATTGCGTTCGTGGTCCAAGTTTTCTTTACACGTTAGATTGAAATAGTGGAATAAAAATGTGGTGTATCTGGGAATCTAGTTTCAATTTGTATTGGCAATCCTTTAACAGAATATAGATGATTTTTTCCCGATAAGAATATCTCGTAGAATGGAGCTGGCGATGCGGGAAATAACGATTCGACACGAACTATCGACAGGGAAACAGATGGCCGAGAGTCTCCGTCGCTGACGTCTCTGTATGACGCAATAAAGGCAAAAAAAACGTGGTGGAAGGAAAGTTTGAAATCAGAAACAGCATTGTGAGATTCTTTTTACGCCCGGCTGGCATGTCGTTGGATTTTTATCTTACTCTACAAGTATTCGAGTAGTTTCGCCAAAACATTCGTGTTTCTTTCCCGTTCTCCAACGTTATGAGTTCAGCTAAAGGCTTTTAAAAATACAAATAAGTTTAGTTTTACACGGACATCTTTCACGCGACTTTGATTTCACACGGCGTGAAAACATTCAATTACCTTTCTACACGAACTTATTTTACACGGTTCGAAAAACTTGACTTTTTCATAAAAGACTTTACTTCATTCTTATTTTCTGGAAAAATATCTCCGCTTACATTTCTAGGAAATTTCAGTTAGTTCTCAGTTTCAATCGGTCGTCCGTTCAGACTTTATCTCGTAAATAATACCATGTATTTTATAAACAATAATTGACTTTATGTACAAGTATATATATTATATATATATCATCATATTATAATATATACTTTGAAGTTTTCTGATAAAAAGCAGACAAAGACGATATTAAGGATTCATCATAACTTTTCATATAATTTGAGTCTATCAGTTTTGAAACTATCCTTATTATTATACTATTTTTACTAGTTTCTATGATTCGAATAGAATCCTGCATTTTTGAATGCGATGACATATTTTTACACGAACTTTTTACCAACGCATTTCTAACAAGACTTATTTGTGTTCCTTTTTTTTCATTTTTTCATTCCTTTTCTACTGTTTTTACTCCTGGCGGATAATTCATTACTCCGAAATAAAAACGAATATTCTCTCGTCAGAATTTAATGCTCTCTAAAAGGAAACTTTCCTGTTGTCTTTCTCGCCTCTAAATTCGTAGCCTAGTCTCCTTTATCATCGCCACCGCAGTTATACAGAAACTTACTCGGTTCAAATTCTCTGACAGAATGACACTCGCGAAAGAGAAAGATCCGGTAATAGAATGTTCCTCCTTTGACGATATGCTCCACGTGAATTTCATTAAGTTGGTTATTTTATTGCCAGGAAAACCCGTATTTTACGAGTCCAGTAGAAAATATTTTCTCGGAATGCTGTAAAGGGGTAGCCACGGTACCATAAAGGCAAACAATAATAATTTTACTCTTTTGTTTAATATTCCAATATCTTCCAATCCGCAAGAATTTAATTAAATTCTTTCTACGAATAATTTCGCGAGTTTATAAAAATTATGATTTCTGGTTTATAGAAATTATTTCGATGATTGTTCCGTTTGCATTCTTTATGAATATATCTTTGATTCCACCCAAAAGTCAGAAATCCATTTCTTACACCTAATAGCATTAGTACGATGACATTTATAAAATCTCAGGAGTTACTTCTCGCAATTATGTACTTAATTACATTATCTTAATTGCCAGAGGAATTGGCAGGGTTTATTAGATAACCTATACCGGATGTCTGTTTTAATTTGCAATCAGTGTAATACACAGTGGCTGTACGAGCAGTCGTTCCTGTTTGATTAAAAACTCGTGCGGGTAGTCGATAAATACGCCAGTAATATTTCATAAATATTACGTAAATCTTATCAGTTAATATTTAAACTGTTACATCCTGCGCGGAGAAAGATCACAAATTGTTTGAATACCGGCAATCGAAATGTTAAAAGCTCTACGTTTAAAAAATGCAGGATATTGAAAGGGGGCTATAATTTAGCTCGAATCAAATTACCTTTCGATCGTTTGGTCTAACGGTCAATCAATCTTTCAAAGGGAAAGTGTGTATTTGGGCATTGATTTTCGAGCGGGTTTAAATTAAGCAGTCCTTCCCTTTTAATTCGAGTCCACGAACTTTCCTTGGACGCGTTTCATTTATCTCTCGATTGGCAAAGCAGTCGTCCAGGTTCGAGGAAAAAAATTACGAAGGACGGCGCACCAATAAATCTGATCTCAAACCTAAACTTACTTTGTGGCACCCGCCGCCCCCGCGTTACTTTAACCCTCGCGTGAGTCAACATGATTTATACTGAATAACTTCGAACCCCTTTTCTTCATTGACCGGCAATTTTATACAAAAACTAACGAGTATCAAATAAAAATGTTTCCATTTCTTTTACTCATTTTAATTCTATTTGTATTACGTTACAAATCTTATTATGATAAAGCTATATGTGTTTTATAAATTTCGCACGCGATTTTGTACAGAAAAGAATAATATAGAAAAGTAACAAAATCGGTCGCGATTTTTTTAACAGAAAAGTATGAAAATCAGCCGGCGACTGAAGAGTTAAACAAGTTTCGATCGCACTGATACGTACATCGTTAAGCGCCCTTTAAACATTAACCGCACAAGTTTCAACGAATTAATACGGTCGATGGTGTACACAGATATATAGAGACGTCTGGCGCGTAAAGTGTTTTATCGCCACTGCAATGGTTTGACGTAGTGCGCACCTTAATTACTTTCGCTTTACGACCCCGTGCCGAGACATAGTTAAAAAAGAAGCTGCGAGGGGGAAATGGCGATACCACACCGTGTGGATTAACTGTTCCCGTGGATGGTTCACGATGCAAATTGCAATGCCGACGTTCCCTTTTTAATATATACGCATGTATATATATATTTATTTATATTAAATGTGTATGTACACATATATATATTTTTTCCCTCTTTAATGTTCCTGCGTCACTTTGATCTCGCGCCCTTCGGATTCATTTGTAGCCGCGCGTCAGACGTGGAGGGGACTCAGAAAAATTCCACGTCGCGTTTCGAACTTCGTAAATAATTCATTGCGCAGGATGGCTTATTTGTAATTCCGATTCGCGTAATCAAAGTGGATCTTCTCTTGGATACAATTCGGATGTATGCGACGATTTTCTATTTAAGGAGGTACTCTCCTTGTTTTTCGTTCTTTATATACGCTGAGATTAACTAGAGTCGCGCATAGAGAATTTCGTAAATTGAAATAATTCTTGTGTTATTATAACACATATTTCTATAAATTGACGCGTATTTGTTATGTCGATAGATGTCTTCTCTCGATTCCCATTATTACCTACATTTCAAATGATTTACAAGACAAATCGCGTAATACCAGCACTCAAATTCCCTAAAATACAGAATTCATTATAAACAGTTCAAAGAAAATGAAATGAGTAACGATTAATTTACAAAAAAGGTATTCTTGCATCAACGAATCCTTTGCTAAGCTAATTGTCTAATATCAATAAATCACTTCCAAAAATATGATCAAACGAACAACAACCAGAAACGTGCGCAAGAAGTAAACCTTGAAAATATGGTGTTCAATGGAATCCCGGTTGTAATAACAACTCGGTGCATTGTAATAAGCCGATCGATGAGGGTTATAGAATGGAGTGAAAATGACTGAAAATGATTGAAAATGACTGAAAAACAACTGCCTGTAATCACTGTTCTTAGTGCGTCACTTGATCGTTCTTTGATTCGAAAGCCCCCCCCCAATTATTTTGGCCACGCGAATTCTCACGATCGCGGGGTCACGATCCTTTAAGTTGTTCTCACGCGGAACCACCGGTGGGTGGGCTTTTTTCCACAGATCGCCTGTGCCGCACGGGAAGGGCTTCTCGCAACTATACCATTGGTTGGGCGCTGCACTGATGATCACCACGATGGTGACGATGATTACCACCACGACACGACCACGGCGATAACGATGATCGAATGACTCTCTCGCGGCAACCGTTTTCCTCTAATAGCTTGCATACACGTTACACGCGACACTAACATGCAACGGGAGGACGAAACCAAGGAAACTGTACTAGTTGAAGTACCTTAGAAAATTCAGTTATAAAAGGACTCTTAACACGTTGAATGCCGTGGCGGTTACCGGTGACCGACTATACGAATACGGTACTTATACAACGCGGTTTCGATGTAACGCGGTTTCGAAGTAATGAGGTTTCAATATAACACGGTTCTGATATAACGCGTTTTCGATATAACGCGGTTTGGATATAACGCGGTTTGAATATAACGCGGTTTGGATATAACGCGGTTTCGATATAAAGTGGTTTGGGTATAACGCGGTTCACGAACTGTGGTAATTCTCGTATAACGCGGATTCCGGCGCGGCGTTCAACGTGTTAAAAGTTAGCTGACATCCGTAACTCGTTAACTGGGGAGTTCCTTCAAAGTACCCTCAATGTAGAAATGAAATGAATCCATAGGACATATTCATAATTAATATGTATATATTGGTTTGACTATTCGTTACTCCAACTGATACGTGTACAAATTGGAGAATTATCAACGCAAGAATCTTAAATGAACTCGTTAATATTGAGATAAGTGGAGACTCAAATGGCGAGTATACTCGTCATGCCCGGTTAACAGGTTAGGGTATTGCCGATTCCTTTAATACTTCGTGTTCAGAGACCCAAACGCTTTCTACTAAATTAATCGTAATCTCGTGTTTCCTATTACCGATTATTCGAAATGGTTTTAGTATCAGTATTATAGTTTGGTTTTAAGATCTTGGCGATTTGATATCGAAAGAAAATGGGTATTAAAAGAATGGAACTTACAGGTTTGTATTGTCGATCCGTAAGAATATATCGTTATGTATTACGATGCCTAAAAAGCTGAAGCTTTGTGTATCTAGTGAAATTAGTAGCCTAAGAAAACTAAACATTTTCAAGTTCGTGTTAAATGGTTATCCTCTCTGTCAGTGTTCCAAAAGTTCTTGTATAGAATCCATCGAATTACGTGGGATGCAAGGAATCCATGAAATTGTTAAGGAATGAACAAAAATATGGAGGATTATTGGTTTGAAGGCAAGTGGTTCGAAGCACAAAGTGATCGTATTCTTTCGCAGTTGAATAGAGTTTATTAGCGAACATGGCAGGCAAAGGTTTTCGCCCAATCGAACGAATTAAATTCCTTTATCGTGCTGGAAAAAATACTGCTCGAAATAACTGTGAACATTGATTGTGTTATCGAAATTCGATCGCGATCTGTGTTGCCAATGTTCGTTTGAAATCAATTTCCTTGCCAAACAGAAGTATTCAGAATCGTAGATAAGGCACGAATATTTTATTGCTATACAGGGCAGGTTTTAATTAATTTTTTTTAAACTGCAAGTTTGAAACCAGGCTTTTCTACCATTTTACAAATATCCTTACATTTTATATCACTCTGTGACCAGTGGTTTCTACTTTTTACTATGAATATCATTTTAAAATCATATTATAAGTAAAAGGAATGTATTATTAGATTGATTTATTGGAAATTATTTGACGGTCGATCAAACGTTTATCGATTTCCTTCTCTCTGTTATCATCGATTTATTCCCTCGACATCTTCGCGGTTAAATTCTGTGGTTTACGTTACCAGCGTGGAGGACCTGTTCTGGTAGCGCTTCCGGTTTCCCTTTCCAGCGCATTCACTGCTTACGGAAGTGTCTCGTTTTCCCAGCAGGATGCCACGAAACCCGCTCAACCCCACCTGACCACTTCCGGTTGTACATCCAGTACCTAGGTCCCGTCTCTTTTCGCAGGTCAGTGCGCTTAAATGTCGTCCGCAGATTTCGATTTGCCGCGATATTTATTATCGAACTTTTATCGAGGGTATCCTCGATATCAACGTTTTTCGCGATCCATCATTGGTCGGTGGAGATTTCGCTTCTCTGATTTAATCCGAATATAATTATCGATTGTCTCATTGGATAATTCTGATACAATATCAATATAATCATATATCATCTTTTTATAATCAAATATCAACCGAATATATCATCGTTCAAGGAGCAGTATTTTATTCTCAGCTTTTATGCGGGAAGCAAATAAGACGAAACAAGGGAATACTCATTGAAACAAGTCTGTTTGAAAGATGTTTGCAAGGGAATCACAAAAAGAGTACGCCATGCGTACAACAAAGATATAAGAAAGAATGCAAAGCTAATAATACGATCGAGTAATCGTTAAAAGAAATGAATTATCCAGTCGTGGATCATTTGTGAAATGCTCGACCAAAGGTGCCTTTGGTCACCGAATTTTCTTTACTTAAAAGTGCGTAACGAAAGAAAGACATCGAATGAAAGGGAGGAAGAGATTGTAAGGTAACGTAATATATTAGTTCCCAGAAAAAAGATCATGCGAATGTTTCAATTAAAATGCAAATATTCGGAACATTCTGGGAAGTAATTTTATCTGACGAAGTAGTCACCATTTATTTCTCTTCTCCAATTAATTGCTGATTTGAAAGAAGACCTTATTTTTTTGCGAGTCGATGCAATATGAGGCTATGCTTTGTCATGTATTATAATTAATTCTTTGCGAATGAAACACCGGATTTTTAAAAAAAATGTATAAACTTGTAGAACGTTGGAAAAGAGTTGTAGAAATAATACGGTGACTACTTCGTGAAATAAAATTACTTTCTTTATTGATTTAATAATTCGCACGGACTTTTTCCGGTACCTAATAATATCGGAGACTCGCGAGCCGACTAGAAATCTAGTTAAAAAGAGGAAGGAAATGTGAACGCCGTTTTTGTCGTTTAATATGTATTCCTGCACCAGAGGTATATAGTGAAACCCCAAAGTGGTTTGCGACATCGCGAGATGTAAGAAATTTAAGTCGTCGATACGTACGCGTACGTATTAATAATATTAATATATATATAATTGCGTCACCTGTCCTAATATTAGTTAAGCTAAAGGCCGTTTATTACACGGCCGGTGATAAACTCGGAGGAACGCTTGAACATTGAAAAAAACACTTTAAAATCCGAGATCACATTATCTGGACGAAAAAGATTATTAAAACTTATGGGAACCATACATGATTAAATATTTGATTGAAATATTTGGTATCAGATATTCGACGTCAACAATTTCATATATGAGCCACTCAAATGCCAAAGTATTTAACTCCACTTTTTGACAATTTTCTAATATTACCCCCAAAGCGCATTGGTGATTAGCGTTTCATAATTATCAATTTACCCTAATTGAGGCATCCGGTCGTAAAACGTGGTATCTGACATTTTAGCGAAATTGAGTTAGTGGCATCAATGGATTCCTTACAGCTAATTTCATAGATTTTTTAGGACATCTGTGAAGAATTTTCCCTTTTTTAAAGAAAAAGGGTTTATTAAGTTACGGTAAGTGACAACCGATTTAACTCGCAATTTCACAATCGATTTCCTGAACGTTTACTTTTTGTTAATTACCATGTTTTACGACTGAATGCCTCAATTTTTGTTTAATGGATTTATTCGCTTGCACTGTTGAGCGGCTCATATAGTGATCGAAACAATTACAGCTATTCAATTATTAATACATAACTACTTAAATATACGCTGCAAGTTCCCAGCGTATATATTTCGTAAAAGTAGAATTATTAAGTTAAATAGAATCGTGATTTTCGAAGTGATTGGTGGATATGAAAAAAATGAAAATATTACAGACACTGAACTGTAGACGCTCATCAAGTTATCGAACCCGGTTCAAGTTTCGTCCGAGGATTGGGTCGGGCAGTCGGAGAGAAAAAGGGAAGGAAAAAAAACGAGCGAGAGTCAGACGATTTCCGTGTGTCCTTTTTTTTTATCGACCATCCTCCTTTTACCCTTTAAATCCCCCGTATATTTTACCAGGCTTACTGTCGATTGTGATTACGCTTTTTCGGGGAAGGGTGGAGAATGAAAGAAAAAGAAAAATGTCTTTCCATCTCCGATCGTCCTTCCCACTGTCTATCGTCACCGTAATATCTACTAAGGTACTAACGAGATGTTGTTTTAATTAATAATTATTTTAGCATCGACACAAAGTACCAGTCTGTACATATTGTTTACATTGTCGTTTCTAATATCGTTCGTCGTGACCTACGTGTATAACAGACACACAAGAACAAATTGAAGATACGTGAGAGTGAAGTGTGCTTGTTAACACGTTGAATGCCGCGGTGATTCAACCTGGTGATTGCCAATGCCGATATTACTAAAACTCGAATCAAATATGTCGCTAATATTCGTAGAATTTCCAATATTTTTAACGTTACGATAACGATGTAAAGTAACCAGTTTTATTTTGTTAACGTTATATAAACATTACTGTTTCCGACCCGGCACTCAACGTGTTGAAGAATTCTAACTTGAATGAATGACGAAGTGTTGATGTAAGTTCGACGAGTGTATATGCAAATTTTTCGTGCGAGTGATAAGTGAGAATGGAAGACTGCAAGAGGACGAATAGTTGTGAAGTTTTAACGAAGATATAGAAAATGAAATGTCTTAGAAACAAGTCTTATTATGGCAGATTATCACTGATGAGTATTAAGCATACTCTATTAACGTACGGATCAGCAGAAATGTAATTGGATCGTCGTTTGGACAAACAAAGTGTGAAGAAAGTGAATGGCGATGAGTAATTAAGGGAATGATACCTGTAATCATTTGTCATGCTCGCGGCCTTTTTCGATATATGCATTCTTATTGCAAAACGTATTCGCATATGCACTCCGGCACATCAATATGCATTATATGTATATCTACACGTACACGCCAAACTCAAATGCACGCGCACGATCAAAGCCTTGCTGCTAGCCTTATATTGTAATACGAGGTTCAAATAAATTCATCAAAAAGTAGAATTCTCCTGGTTTTCATTTATCCATCTTTCCCAATCCGATATATCACTGTTACTTATAATAATGATTTAATATCAGAACTACCGAATATATGTGCCGGTAATTATGAAAGTGTTACTTTTACCTAAGTCAGTTTTCCGGAAGGAATGATTAAAAGCTTGTCAGGTTATAACTCGATACAATATTCTCACGTAGAATATATTTATTGCCAACACCTTTCAAAACCTTATCATAGGGTCGATAGAAGTTTTACTTTACTTTACTTTTAATAACCGGAATTTTAAATATTTTTTTAAGGTGCTTAGATAAAAAGTAACTTACACCACTTTCATAATCAACAGCATATATACTCGGTTATATTTATACCTTTATTTATATATAAATAATGTCTAGAGGATGTAAGTTAATTAATGGATCGAAGTAATTTGGTTGCTTTGGTAGTTCTGGTGTTAAAAATCTTATTCATTTCGAATGAATGTTTACCCCACAGCAAATTCGAGAATAACTCGGTAAAACTTCTTATTAATTTGATTTTCTTATCCAAAGAATTAATCGAACATACTTTTGTGGAATTGGTGCGATAAAGTATCTATGGAATAATATAAGATATACGCCAGGTAAACAAGATAATCTGGCAAACATTGACTATCGTATTCCTTGGCAAGTGATCTTAACGAATTAGCTAAATTTCCTTCCTAACGATCCTCGACATCCTCCTTCATCGCAACTTCCGCCGTCCGTAGTTAGAAACACGTTCATCAACGGGGTAACTTGTTCGTCACACGAGCTATTTTCCTGAAGAAGTTTGTCTTACAAGCGTTAATTAGACAACCAGGTGTCAGGTGTCACCTAACTGTTTCATATCAACGATAAATATTTTTCAACATTTAAATCTGACGAATATATCATCTAACGAAGTCACCGATATTTCTTACTACTCGGTATTTATTTATTTCAATAATATTATAGAATAGCTTCTATGTATAATGTTATATCAAATCTGTAATATCGTTGTTCTAGAGATCAAATTCATTAACTAATATTTTTATGTAAAATCACTCTTCCAATAGATGGATGATAGAAAGATATATAGTATACAGTGGTACTTCGTACTTCGAACGCTTCTAACTTCGAACGTTCTAAAGTTGAAACGCTTGAGAAAGTAAAAAATTTGATTCGAAGTACGAACGTCGTTTCCAAGTTCGAAATATATTCCAGGAGCAATATTTTCGTCCTTGTGATTTTTATATTCAAACATTATTCTTCACTGCTATTTCTGTGTTGTAATAATGGAAATTAAGTAAATAAGCATCGAATTATTTTGATGAATTTTTTCTAAGTTATTAACATTGAAAAACCTAAAATCTAAGATCTGGATTCGGATTTCGAACGAGTTTCTGGAACGAATTAAATACGAACTGCGAGATATTACTGTATAATTAAAGGGAGATGGAAATTCCACGTGATAACCACGTCATAAGTGACTTCTTTCCAGAACCCGACAGAGTATATATAAAGTAAAGATGGTATATATAGAGTGTATAAAATGTTATTATTCTTATTATTACACGCAGTAAAATCATTCGTAATAATTCATCCTACTTCAATTTTATGTGCTTCCACCGTTAACAAATCTATCTCATAAAAGTTTTCCAGCATCCCATTAAGATTTATTCCTTCTTACTCTCAAACTTTCTTACTTTAACTCCTTACGGGAAATGGGTCACTTTCTAACTTCGGGATGCGGATACTTTTCAAGATTTTTTTGACAAATTATGTAACATTATTACCGCGATATATCTTCCGTGAGATTTTTTATGCTCCAAGAATAGAATTACATTTTAATGAACGTGTTCTTAAAAGAGAGTAATTTATCTGTTTCAAGTACCAATATTTAATTCGATTAGTTACATTCATTGATGAAGAAACCAATCGAATTATTACTATTAAATAAGTTATTCGAAACTTAAATCTGATGATGAATACGTCGATGTGAATAATGCGAACAAACTGACATGCATATTGTATATATATTATATTATATAATATTGTTATGTTTCGTACAATTCAATTGGTTTTCTACAATTTCAATTTGGCGAGATTATCTTCACATGAAATAATATAGTTTGAAGATACTCGCAATTTATTTACAAAAAGTGTGCCATCCCCTTATAGCAATTAGTAGGACGCGCTTACTTCGAAAGATTTTCCATTATCGGGGATAAGGAAAAGATAAAATATATACGGAGTTCAGGGCAAATTGGTATAAAAAGAGGATATGGATCGAAGCTCGTTTATGTATCGCTAAGAGAGCGTATAAAAAGATTGAGGACAAAAAGTCGTAAAATCGATTATCACCTCGAAGTAATTATTCCAGTGCCTTGCTAGGGGCTTAATGTCTACTCTTCTCATTATATCCGCGTAATTATTTTAGCGTGACTGCTTCGAAAGAGAAAAGTGAAAACTAACGAGGGAACTTTGGAATTGAATTAAAGACGATGTTCTGTTAGAATTAATATTTCATGGATTAGAAAAATCTCAGAAGTCAGTGCTAGTCGAATGGAGCTTTAACGCTAGAACTACCGAAGGAGTAAAAATGACTTGTATACTATCTTTTTATTATGATTCATATCAATGAATATATTTTAACATTGATGTATAATGAAAGGATTCTTTCCGGTAGCTAATATTTCGTGAAGATTGATATTTTAATATTTTTGTGATCTACGTTGCATTAATCGTAAGCACTGACTCGAGCAAGTCAGAAATGTTAATGTAAATGATTAAAGTTTAACGAAAATGTGAATACTTTACTCAAAAGATGAGGTACTTGCTGCGTGACAACTACGGGACGTTTATACCTTTCACTGGCTGGGTGACAACTGATTACATTGATAAGCGGCGCGAAGAGCGCGCCATGCTTCGCGTACTATTTATAATACTATGTTTCGGGCTGAACGTACTCCGTTATTATTTGCGTGCACTTAACATACATTAATATATATATACATGTTACTATAACATATATTAATACGCATATTTATATTTATCATACTTATATATAATTAATTAATATATTAACAGTATGTGAACATATATAAGTAAAATTTAATGCCGCCTTTCAGTCGCCCCTCGAGTGCAAAGGGTCAATATAATTCTTGTAAAATAAGAAGAATAACTTACCAAATATATTAAGACAGGTGGTTTATCGTGATGAATAATTCCAATGTGGCAATTGACGGTGTATTTTCATTGTTTCCACGAAGTTGAAGTTCCATTTCACGACTATTACTCGTGGATTCAGGTGACACTTTCCAGGTCGCGTAGTGGCTTTTTCGAAGTTCTTGGCTGTAGTTCGGTTGCGGCTTTTGGTTGCGGTTCTGTTGCATTTCCATTTAAAATGGCACCGATAAAGGTTAGCCTAGGCGACGGGGATGTTGGTTTTGGCGTTCGAGCTGTATCACATGGAGGTGCCGGAAATGAAGGCGCAATACCACTTCCCGGTGATCTGCATTTGAAACGGGCCTTGGCTACGTTGCGTGCTTTGTCGTTTACTACTATTGGCTCGGATCGTACTTTGCACTTTACCTCTGGAATGCGTTGTAGTACCTGCAACTGCCACACCTTGGACGGTCCACTCGAATTTTCCCTTACGCCTTTCACTGCCCTTTGATTCCAAAGGTATACTTCGATTGGTTCCCTCGAATGATCAAAACTATTCTCGAAAACTTCTCGATGACTACGTGAAAAAGAAAGTCCCTTAGAAATAACAAAATATCCAATTCTTTGAACTAATACAGTAACGAATCAATGGAAATCAAATAGGTTGCTAGATTGCAGAAATAATGTTCTAATTATTAGATCTAACAAGTTTTATCATTTTTTGATGTTTGTCACATCTACTTTTTTCTATCACCCTCAGGGTTCATTTACTAATGCAATATTTTACTTGCCGTAAATATTAGATAATTCATGTGGTTTCTGACATTGAAAAATTTACATCTCCTTGCAATGCCTGGAACGTTTCTCCACGATGGAAATAATTCATGAAATAATCTCCCCTAATTTTGGTGGAAGAGTCATCTGGAATTATTGAGCAAAGTGTGCGTGTCATGATACAACCCGGAAGTCCGGTCCTCGTTTGCTCGAGATATCGTGCTCAAAGGGTACCCCCAACATTTCCATTTTCCGTGCCATTCTACCTCCTTCTACCTCCTTCTACCTCCTGGAAGCCATTCGAAACTTTGTTTCAACTTTAAGCAACGTCGTGCTTTCAACCCACCCGCATCTATTCTAGTTACAAAGTGTCGGACGACCAGGAAGTATGCTTCTAAACCGTCCTCGTTTTTTACTCGATTTCAAAATTCACCATATTTTCGATGCCATTCGAAAAGCGTTTTATGGAGAAAAACATAAAGGCTTCAATTTTGAAGGACACCCATTCAAGTGTTTAGTTGAATATGAAATTCCTAATACAAAAAATTAACCCTTTGCACTCGAAGTACTATTTCCATGCACAGATAAATCAAAATAATGTGATTTACAGTTAAATTTCAGTACCATGTATAATTCATTACATTTATTTTATATAGTCATAAAAAGTGAAGAAAGTCTGAGTCGCTGTAAGATTTGATCAAGAAAAGGGTTCGAGTGTAAAGGGTTAATAGGATGATCTTCTTTATGAATTTCCAGATTTTTTCTTCCCTTTTTACCTCCCCGTAATCTTTGTCCTCTTCTTCTTTATTAATCCTGACTAACTGAAGTATATGGAGATTGAAGCACGAGGTACTTATGAAATTTTTATTTACAACTACAGGTAACCCTCACATAACGCGGGAGTTATAAGAGTAACCCTCTTATAACTCCCGCGTTATGTGAGGGTTACCTGTCGATCGTCCACGGAAATTTGTAAATAAGGAGTATGAGGACAAAGATTACGGCGAAGTAGAAAGGGAAGACGAAGTCTGGGAATTCAAGGCGCGTAATTCACTTACTGGAGATCACGACTCACGTGGCGGAGCCATTGCTTAGTTTTCTAAAGGTTCATAGGGAAACTCATTGGCGCATGGAATATTGGAAATACTGGATTTTGCTGACGATACCTGAAGAAAGTCTGCGAAGAAACTTCTTCGGCGAACCACGAGAACTTTCCTTCTATTCTGATCTTCCTTCGCACCTGACAAATTTTACTCAACTTATCTTACTTCCTTCCCAGGATCTCCGTCTCAGCATATATTATATGTATATCTAGTGACAGAGTTCCGTAATCATAAAAATTGACACGGAAATATGCGAATATACAAATCAGAATTCTTAATACCAAATTTGGAAAATTCCAAATGAACCGACTATATAAAAAAGGGATTTATATGCATTTGGTGGTTCAAGCGGGAAGGTGATAATTCTACATGAAATACTGAATCGAAAATATGGAATAAAATTGTTTCATACGAGGCTTTGTTTCCAAGAAAAATGGCTGTGGAAGTTTATATTGCCAGAATTATTGGAAGTTGTTTCTCTTCCAATAATTCGAAGTTTATTAAAATGCGTAAAGTGAATTATAATACGAAGCATACAATACAATTGACAAGGAACAAATCAGAGTTCCTAATACAAAATTTGTAAAATTCCAAATAAATCGACTAAATTAAAAAGGGATTTATATGAATTTATTTAAAGTTACAGTATTAATGAGAATATGTAAATCAGCTAATTAGAAATGTTGTTATCCGCACTATCTGCAACTCGACTTTATCAGGAATGAGAAACTTCCAGAATTTCCCTCAGCCATAAAACTGGCAGCAATTAATTTAATACAAAGTTTCATTTACATTTTCAGTGACTTGCCGGTGTTTCTTGTGGTTTTACTTAATTCTCCAGCTTATAAATTTCGTGGATCGTGTTGATGTAAAATGTAACGCGGATGCAATGTTTGGCAGTGGATATCCATTTATCTTGTTTCTTTTTATCCACTTCCTAAAAGAAGGAACAGGCTGCACCCTCCTCAGAGGTGTAATCCCACTGAGCAGCATGCAACTTTAAAAATCTACGAGTACTTTAAAAACACTCAGATTCACTTCTTACTGAAGTTTCTTTGAAGATTTTCCGATCAGAATTCCCGGGCGCATCAAATGTATTTTGTTCGATTAAACATTTTTAATGAGTTCGTAGTAAACTCATTTGATCACTGTGTCAAGGATTTTTATGTATAATAGTTATTTTTGTCTTTAAAGTTTGCCATTCAATAATTCTTGAAAAATTTCTTTTTAACTATTATTGCCTTCAAAATCTTCGATATAATAATTCTTATCTTCAAAAGCTTCCACGCGATAAATCATATCTCTCAAAGTTTCCACATAATAATGTATACCTTCAAAAATGTATTTTCTGCCATTGAGCAGAAAATCTAATTACGTTTCTGGCAAAAATCAATATAGACATTGCACAAGGGGTGAAAAACAGTAAAAGAAAAAAATTCAAATCTTGCCTTTATCATTTGTGGGAGTCTAAGGTGTTCATTAAGACAGGCAAGCAAGGAATCCGGCGACGTCGCTGATTGCACAGTCTAATTATAATTTCCGGAGGCGCTCGGCAATTAGCATCCAACTGCTGCAACGGACATCTGCACGGCTCATCACGGCTGTGCATCTTATTATATCGTCTTTTATGAAATCATGGTAAAATACTTGCACATAAATGTGCATCCAAAGATGGCCAACGATACCGGATGTCTCATACTCCAGTGATCGAAGTAATAATTAATCAAATTTAACTATAAATTTGTTTTCTTTTCGAAGAAAATAATTTCAATTAAATCGTATTCGTATGAACAACAATTTCCATTACATCGTATTCACATGAAAAACAATTTCTATTAAATCGTATTCGTATGAAAAACAATTTGAATTAAATCGTATTCGTATGAAAAACAATTTCAATTAAATCGTATTCGTATGAAAAACAATTTGAATTAAATCGTATTCGTATGAAAAACAATTTGAATTAAATCGTATTCGTATGAAAAACAATTTGAATTAAATCGTATTCGTATGAAAAACAATTTGAATTAAATCGTATTCGTATGAAAAACAATTTGAATTAAATCGTATTCGTATGAAAAACAATCTCAATTAAATCGTATTCATATGAAAAACAATTTCAATTAAATCGTATTCATATGAAAAACAATTTCAATTAAATCGAATTCGTATGAAAAACAATTTCAATTAAATCGTACTCGTATGAAAAACAATTTCAATTAAATCGTACTCGCATGAAAAACCATTTGAATTAAATCGTACTCGTATAAAAAACAATTTCAATTCAATCGCAATCGTATGAAAAACAATTGCAATTAAATCGTATTCGTATGAAAAACAATTTCAATTCAATCGTACTCGTGTCAACGAATTAATATAATGGGAACAGTGATATCCTTGAGATTTCCTTGATGTATTATAACATCTACCGTAAACCTTACAACTCGATCGCCCGAGGAAGATGATCTTCGTCAGCTCGTCATCTTTATGTCGCAAGATGACACGTAGGACCTTGCAAGAGAGTCCACTTCCCAATTAACGAACTTATAATTAGCGTATGAAACTGACAACTTTACTCGGCTAGGATTACGAGTTTCCTGAGGGATGAAGGCACGTCCTTTGTCAAGAATGTCGGATAATGATTGTTACATGTCATACCGATTCCATGCAGGTCTCTCAAAGATAACATCAAAATTCCACTGATTACAGAGATCCCATAAAAATTCGTTTTTATTGAATAATACTTTAAGCCACTTTGCACAATAAAAAATGGTTTAAGTAAATGCTATTCAGTTCAATGAGATGTATAACAATAATAAAATATCAATATTACTTTCCATTTAAAAAAGTATTGGGTGACCCCCATTTTCCCCCTTCAGTTATCCCTAAAAAATTGAATTGAATACAAAAATACGAAAATTGAATACATATTAAAATAATAGCCCTGCTTATTCATTTAATTAAAAATAATAATAAATGTCGATGTCACAATTAAATTCTGAGAAAACAGTTGAACTATTTTCGAAACTGTTAATTATATCGAATAATGTCTCCTTCCTTTCGTAATTATTTCAACTGCCAGTCTTAAATGAATCACCCTGTATACGGATATATTTATTAAAAATTTCATTGTTTCCATAATTCAGGAAGCTCGCGTTTACCAAGTAAGGATGTTCTTGAAAGTGTAAAGTTCTGCTCAGCCAATGAGAATTATTTATCTCCGCTCCTCCTCGCGTAAAGTAAATAAACGGCGAGAAGCAACAAGCACGAATAGTTGAAGTGTGAAAATCAATGAATTTTCTTCTCATAACCGTGAAGTTTCCCTTGATAGCTATTGGTTTGGCACTGCAGGAAGTTAATTGTCTTTCACACGGTCGATTAACTCGTTGCCTTTTGTTTTTTAGTAATTCCCCGTAAAGCGGGTGGAGAATTCAAGGAAGACTACTCTTATTCTCCTACTCTCCTGTTCTCCCTTATCTCGTCGATCTCCGTAGTTGATTCTTTTCCTTGTTTTTCTCATTTAATTTGCCTCTTCTTACCGTTCCTCTCCCGACGGCGGAATAATCTCGACCTCCTTATACAGGTTAGCAAACTACCAACGGGAATTATTATTTCAGGGGCCTATGCTAACAGTCACTCCCTCCGACTACCTCTCGGCTCCATTGTGAACGAATAAATTCAACATCGGTGCCAGCACTTTCCTCTTACTTAATTATTATGCCGAGACTTGCCAAATGTATATTGTTTATTCAGACACCGAGTAATACCCGGTTATTATTATTCATAGATAATTATTTCCTGACCTCGGAATCTGAGGAATACAAATGTATTTCAACGGGACCAATGAGAATTCATGTTTAATATGGAAAGAGATTACTCAGGTCGAGATGCGGAGTCAGAGACGAGATATAAGTAGACCAAGCACTAAACGGGCTTTCGTGATTTCACTAAAAAATTAGGGGCGCGGCAAAAATCAACGCAACAAAAGGTGCCCCCCCTGCAGAAACGAGGAAAAGAATTCTGTACTGCAACCACTCGACAGCACACCCTAAAAAAAGACATGGCGGAGGAACTAGAATGAATTCAGTGGGAATGCATCGTTATTATATTGCCGCAAACAAATGCAAGTTGTGTGCATCTATTTATCTTATTTGCAAGTGTTCATATGTAGTACTTGTAAGTGTAGAATACTGAATGAAGAAGGTATAGTTTATCGCTGAAAGATAGTCAAGCGATATTTCTAACTTATTCGCTAAGCGAGGTGTGTAACTTTTAATTAAAGTATACGTATAAAGCAGATACTAGATCGATTGTAGTTTTAGAAGAATTCTGATTTCTAATTGTCTACTACAATTATTACAGATTTTATATATTATATTTTTCATTACTCTAAAGTTATTAAATAAATATGCCACTACTTTATCATCATCGTGAGAAACAAATTAAATTATTCCTATGAAATTAAATGTGTTTAAACATTAGTTAAATTTGGTAAGACACGCTCAGCATGTTCATTCTTCGAAATTCTTTGCAAGTTTGCATAAAAATTGTGACGTAAGTATAAAAGTTAGACGGTATTAATTTATTGCAAAAAGTTCTGTGGACCTTTGCGAATAAAATGATATGTATTAGATTTGCAATATTAATTTGCAAATATGTTTAAATATTAGTTAAATTTGGCGAGAGGCGGGCCGCATGTTTATTCTTCGAGAGTCTTTTCAAGTTTGCATAAAAATTGTGACGTAAGTATAAAAGTTAGACAGTTTTCATTGATTGCAAAAAATTCTGTGGGCTTTTGCGAATAAAATGATATAAAGTACATTTCCAAATTCAATAATGTGTATGCTAGCAGATGTAAAAGTTTTTAAAAAAATAATTCCATGTTTTATTTTGATATTTTCCGGACTAAAAATATGAAAAAACCGCTATTTTCTATGATTGTCGGGTAATGTCATCCACGACACAAAAATTGTTGTCTCGTTGACTCTGGAATTGCAGATTGCATTGCGTCCTTATTCTACTTATATCTGGACTGTGTTATCCCGAGTAGTCTGCAAATTTTGGGCGCACCTTCGTTACTGTCTTCAAATTGGCAGGACGAAGTTTTATGGCATAACGCCAACACGATTAAACCGCCATGTTAACGAACTGCACGAGGTTATGAATATGCATGCTTATTTAGGAATGGTTAATTTCCTTTTAAACAATTCTCACGAAGTTTCCTTCACTGGATTAAAGCTGCCTTGCCAGCTTGAAATTATACTTTGTAGCATGCAACATCTGTTTGCTTCATTGTATATAAAATCACGATGTAATTAGCTAAATAGAGTGTGCCCTCGGATTACTTGAGTTAACTCACTCGAAGAACAATATTAGATTACGAAATCCCATGTTGAGTTTATCTCTCAGCATACTTTTATACTGCTTTATTTTCTCCTTCTTTCTGTTAAAACATTGCATTCTAACAACAATAGCAAGCTTCACATAGAAATAGTTTCATTTTACACTTGCGAGTCACAATAACTTACGGCATCCATCAACGTCACCCTCCACTTCCGTCGTCAACCTCAACATTCTCGATAATACCACGTCATATTTTACCGACGTAAGACAACGCAATTAATGAGATCTATCGGAAAATTCGATCCAGACATTATGGAACGTAACCGGCGGTTGCGGTATCCGGAAAAGCTGAAAGTTTTCCCCTGTTTTTTTTTAGTTTTTCGAGCAACGCGGTTCTAACGGTGGAATGTTATTTGTAATCTTCGCAATTTTCTACGAGCGTTCTATTAAGGAGGGCGAACTGAGGTCGGAAAAAAACAGGAAGGAAAAGAGTGCCGCTCATAAAGCCATCATACGTCAGACGAAGATCGTTTTTCCGATAATAGCAACGAGAATCTCTGGCTTGCGGTACGTAGACACTACTACTACTACACACACATACTTGCCGGCCCTTATTCACGGGTAATATCCTCGTCCTGACGTCTTTGGCGCCACATAAAACTATGACGACGCACGGCCATATTCCACGGTAAATTCGATTGTTTGAAATCATCTATGCCAGCGTTTCCCAAACCACCCTCACCGGTGCCGGTTTCGTCAGACATTTATCCCGGTTCGCAGAGAAATAACAGTAATATCATATTCATAAAGGGTTGAAATTGTAATATTATCTTTATAAATGTTTTGTCCCGAACGCTTACAATTTTGTGATTATAAAGAATGGATGTTTATTTATTTCAGATTGTTCTTGTACAGTGTAAAAGTTTATTTATTATTATACGATGAGTTTTGCGGAATTATCACATTTTTAAAGTGTTGGAATTGTAATACTAAGTTTAGAAATGTTTTGTCCTAAACGCTTGAAATTATAAACCTGTTTACTTATGTTATTATAAAGAATGGATATTTATTTATTTCAGATTGTTCTTGTACAGTGTAAAAGTTTATTTATTAATATTGGTTTGATTAATTAAACTTCCGCATCCTTAATTATTGCATCCAGTAGGAGTATAAAATAATGTAAAAAGGAAGATTAAACGAACGAGCCGAAACGGTTCATTTCAAACAAATATTTCGTTTCATTTTCGTCTGAAAATCGTAAATAGCTACTTTTTTTCTTCGCCCAGGAATCCAAAGTATGTCTTAATCTGTTTGCATTAAATACGATACCTTACTTTTGCGATTATTTTCCTGATACTGGTCGAAGTTATTAATAAGGGAGAGTAATCAAGAATTTATATGCCATTGGAAATAGCCAATAAAGGAAACGTAATAACGTTTCCCGGACGAGTAATTGGAATTTTCATTTATATTCCATACGAGCCTCTCATATAATAAATATCCAGTGAATGAAAGCAGTTAAACTTTCCATTATAGGAAATGCTATTTTGGTCGGTCGCTAATAGAGTTTAATCATCGCGCATTGGACGTTCTTCAATTTGCAAATACTGTGACTCCGATATACCAAGAAAGTTCCAAAAGTTCACGACCTGAACATGCAGTTTTAAACCATTTTAATTAATGTTTTTAAGCCTAGATGATATAATTACATTTCTTGAGTGTTGAAGTTGGCCGTAATATTATTAATATATAGTGTATAATTTTCTTAATATAACAACTAAGACGCTAGCACCTAGGGCGAAAATAATGTAAAGGAGTAAATCCTAGGACTTCTTGTAAAAATGTCTCGACTGAAGAGGGTACCGACAGTGTTACCGAAAGTTTCGTCGAAATATTTAAATAAAGAAGTTTTCATCTAATTTGTTGGTCCTATCAATAGCCGCAGAAAATTATACACCATTTTAATTAATATAATTTATACTCATCTATCCGCATCTTTCGTTAGGTTTCATTCTTTCGTTCGAATAATAATTACAAAAGTACGCGCAACAAGTGTCACCTTTTTCAGTGCGTTTTAGTAATCATTTTGTTACTTTTCTTACGTAACGTACCCTCGTTAGTTTCGCGTTTAACTAGTTTACGTTATACGATAAAACGTTCAAATTGATAAGATTCCGTTTTATGAGATTTTTTACGGCTCACGTTGCATAACGGACGTAATTGAATCGATTAATATATTTATTCCATCCATTCTTATCTTGTAGGACGTACATGTGGAAATATAAATATAGTTGAATACATTGTCCGTAGTTCTAGCGTTAAATACAAATAAATTGAGTGTATAAAGGGTTAAGAAGAAAAGTTCAGATTCCTCTTTCAGTGGTATAGGAAAGTTAATAAGCCGTTTGAACAAATTTATTGGGAGAAAAGTATTAATCGGATGCTCTAGTTAATAACGCGTGCGCAGGAGCTCTAATTAAATGTACTTTGAAATGCATAGGGGCTTTATTAATTCGACTTAGCTCCTTTGATTTTAATTATATAGAAAAATAGAAATTATTGTTTGATTGGATTATCTCTTTAATATCCTGACGCCGGAAACTTTCGGGCTTTACTACGTATATTTTCCTGCTCAATTTTCTATGAAATGATGATCCCACTGTTTTACGCAAATACAATCTTGAACAAGAGGGTGCATGAACTTCCGGGTACCCGCGAACACGGAATTCTGGGTCAAGCCAAATGGATTGGATTTTGGCTGTCCGACTGAATTCCATGTACGTTTGTATGTTTGCCGGTATTGGAAGGGCGCCAATATGATACGACCCCAAAATGGGATTCAATCTGATTCCAACTTTATTTACAGCTCAATTCGATTGGTGCGATCAGCTTCGATCGCAATCGCAAGACTCCTATAAGGACCGCTAATAATCGGATCACTTTCACCGCCATTTTCCCTGCGTCGGTTCGGCACATTCGACTGGCAGGAAAAGGGCGCACAAAAACCCGCTTTTGATCCAACCCATTATTAATTTCTAACCACTATAATAATAATAATATACATGAGAACCTTCGCGCTTAGAAATACACATCTTAATATGCAGATATAAATTTCATGCAAAAACCCAGACGCATTTACGGCTCGTTTGTTCCATTCACTTTAAGACACCGTTCGTTTTGCGCCTGGGAATATATCTTCCGCCTTTGTTTCACCATAAATCCTTTATTAATCGGATGTTAAAGGTGACTATGGCCGGGAGAATCAGGATGTTATTCGATTCAAGTGGACTGTATATTTTTGGGTTTAAATCAACTCCCGAACACACCTTTATCTTTTCCGGATATATATTCTGATAACGATAACAGTATAATTTACACGAACTTTTAACAATGTATTTACTTCTACTCTTATCCTGGATCTTATCGTGAACGCGTGTCCAGAAGGGCTAGTCAGTACTATTCTTTCAGTAATTCTCTAACTCTGTTCTCATTCATAACTATTCATAACTCTAAGGATCTTATATTTATAAGGAATCTTTAGCCGATGTGCCCTCCCATCACTCCCACCAATGTACAAATTGAGTCCCTTGACGCCCTTCAGGCCCACTGAGGGCGTAACCTAGTCAGAAGTGACGGCCCATCGGTTCCTGGAATCTCACCCCCAGGTTGACCGGATGGATCCGTCGTGACGTCAAGGGTTTTCGCCGGTTCTTGGAACCGCGGTGTGGAGGCACATCGGTAATCGGAGTTTATGATACGTCTATTTCTATTGAGCGCAGGAAGGCAAATCTGGAGGGGCTTGTCCAGGTGTCCTCCAACTGTTTTGCCTTCCTGAGAGAAGTTAATTACTAAAAACATGCATACTAAGAAATTCTCTAATCCTCAAAAATAGCTATTTAGTCACGTCCGTATCATAAACTTATTCAAGCGGAGTCCTTTCGTAAGGGCTGCTTGAACATGCCGCCCACCTTGAAAGGCTCCCTTTCAATTATATAATACTGTATGCTTAGGTGTAACGATCTTACTTCTATGATGTGTAGGTTATGACCCTACGGTTCTGACATGGGCAGTATGCAATTTTTTGCAATCGGCCTACTCATAATTCCGTCCGATGGTCTCACCGAAACTACACGTGTTACATTGTCCCATGCAGGTTTTATTTGCCATAGCTCGTGCCTACTCATTTTCGCCGTGATGATGACGTTGCTAGCGCGTGGATGCTGTATTAGATGCATCTCACCTAATTGTCTCAAAACACGCGTTGCCAGTTTTAATAATGTTTTGAGGAGTGTTTCTTCGACGGGAGGAGTGTGTTTGATGTTCCAAAATTGTTGATCTTGGAGGTCTTGATGCGTGACTAGGTTACAAACGACCGTTGGTGGTCTACCTGTGGGTCTTGTCATCATCGGCCCTGCTAGTACCCACCCGAGAAGGGTCTTTTGTAATAATGGGTATCCCTTTCCCAGTTTAATTTGTCCTACACATAATAACTCCCAGAATAGCTCTCCGCTGAGAAGCATGTCGATTTTATCTGTCTTATTAAAATATGGGTCGGCAAGCTTAACATTAGATGGGATTGGAATGGTCGCACGCGTAATTGATTTGTTTGGCAAATCGTCGGTGATTTTTTCGATGACTAAACATGAGAGCTTCTTTGTGAAGCTGCTGTGTAGCGATCGTAATGTTAAATGCGCCTTACGCTTAATGAAGTTTGTGCTGTTTCCAATGCCAGCAACTGTCTGATACGTAGCGTTACATTTGAGACGTAATTTATCGCAGAAGGCCTGTGTAACGAAGTGCGACTGAGAACCGGGATCCAGGAGTACTCGACAATCATGTTTTTTGCCCGCGTAATCTGAAATATACACTACGGCGGTAGGTAATAGAACGTGTATGTTCTGATCTTCCGAATTTAGTTGGGTGAGTGCTACGGATGTCTGAGGTTCCGGGTAATCAGTTGCCCTTTTCCATTCCCGATTTGTTGTCTTACTTTCTAAGTGTAACAATGTATGGTGGTTTTTGCTACAGATCTTACATTTTCCACGCGTGCAATTCTCACTTGTATGTCCCGGATTTAAACAATTGTAGCAGACGTGCAAGTACCGAATCTTCTCTGTACGTTCGACGGGGCTCAACGTTTTAAACTCTGTGCATTGGTATAACGCGTGGTGATTGTTGCATAATCGACACGATACTTGAGTATTCGAGATATACGATACTGATTGTGAGTGTGTATTTGTATTTCGTCTGTCCGTTTTGATCGTTTGTTTCGGTGGTTGTCTGTCAGAATATGATCGCGCTAAATATTTGCAGTGTTTTTCTAAAAAGTCCATGAACTGTATGAGTGTTGGTTTTTCTACATACGACATGAGATGTTTCTCCCATTCTTTCTTTGTTAAATAATCAAGTTTGGTCTGAGTCAAATAAATAATAATACTGTCCCAGTATTCTGTCCGTTCGTTTAATGACTCGAGAGCTGTTACGTGATTTGTCGTGTCGTCAATGAGTTGTTGTAATAAAACACTAGATGGTTTAGATATTGTGGGTAACTCGAACAGTGATTTCATATGATGCTCATGAAGAGCGATTGGATCGTTGTATCTTTTTTTGAGTTTTTCCCATGCTTGGGTATATGTGTTTCCTGACGCTCCTAACGAGTGGATTGTTCGCGCAGCTGCACCGAGTAGTGACGCGTTCAAATAATGGAATTTCTTAGCGTCGGTGAGCCGGTCATTATCGTCAATCATGGATTGAAAACTATCCCGAAATTTGATCCACGAGTTACACGCGCCGTCGAACTTAGGTACCTGAACGATTGGTAGTTGCAAGTCTGCTTGTGTATCCGACGGAGCTGGAGACGATACGTTTGTATTTCCAGAGTGCGTATTATTGCACGTTCCCGGATGATAAAGTCGCTTTTTCGTGGTGGCGATAACCTTATAATAGATTGATTCGAAGTTTTCGCGTGCGGTTGCATGCGTGGATTCTAAATCTGTATCAATTACAAGTGATTCTATTTCTTGTTGAATGACATCAAATTTGTCCGCGAGTGGTGTAATTCGATCAAGTCGTTCCTTGATTTCTACGTTACAAGTGGATGCGTCCCAATTGTCTACGAATGTTTTGTAGCGGGTTAAAGCTGCCTTTAAGACGCCGCGATCAGCAATCAATTTTCTTAGTGATGCCTCCATTTTAGAATATCGTTATTATGTTTGGAAAGGACTCACAGAAACAAAGTTGGAACTCGATGTTTAAGATCGCTCCAGCGCTCTGCAGTGGCTTCGGTGTGATGCGTCCTTGTCCTGAAGTCTCGAATTGTATCGAGGGCCTAGCGTCTCGCGAGAGGATCAGCGTAGGTTATCCTTGGAATGGAATCTTGGTGATTCCGATGTCCTTTGTTGATGATTCCGCTTTCTGAACTCACTTGTGCCAATGTCCGTTTAGGATTGACCACAAGTCTTGATTCACGCACACGATCGGATAGAGCACTTAAGTTCGCTGTATATCACTGTCACTGGTTAATATATCCGGCTCGAAGGACCAAATGTTAAAGGTGACTATGGCCGGGAGAATCAGGATGTTATTCGATTCAAGTGGACTGTATATTTTTGGGTTTAAATCAACTCCCGAACACACCTTTATCTTTTCCGGATATATATTCTGATAACGATAACAGTATAATTTACACGAACTTTTAACAATGTATTTACTTCTACTCTTATCCTGGATCTTATCGTGAACGCGTGTCCAGAAGGGCTAGTCAGTACTATTCTTTCAGTAATTCTCTAACTCTGTTCTCATTCATAACTATTCATAACTCTAAGGATCTTATATTTATAAGGAATCTTTAGCCGATGTGCCCTCCCATCACTCCCACCAATGTACAAATTGAGTCCCTTGACGCCCTTCAGGCCCACTGAGGGCGTAACCTAGTCAGAAGTGACGGCCCATCGGTTCCTGGAATCTCACCCCCAGGTTGACCGGATGGATCCGTCGTGACGTCAAGGGTTTTCGCCGGTTCTTGGAACCGCGGTGTGGAGGCACATCGGTAATCGGAGTTTATGATACGTCTATTTCTATTGAGCGCAGGAAGGCAAATCTGGAGGGGCTTGTCCAGGTGTCCTCCAACTGTTTTGCCTTCCTGAGAGAAGTTAATTACTAAAAACATGCATACTAAGAAATTCTCTAATCCTCAAAAATAGCTATTTAGTCACGTCCGTATCATAAACTTATTCAAGCGGAGTCCTTTCGTAAGGGCTGCTTGAACATCGGATGCTCTAGTTAATAACGCGTGCGCAGGAGCTTTAATTAAATGTACTTTGAAATGCAGAGGGGCTTTATTAATTCGACTTAGTTCCTTTGATTTTAATTGCGCTTATCTGCGAATAAGTTTTTATCAATTATATCGTTTATAGTTATTAATTATATGCTGGATTACTTATGAAACTTTTATGTTCCATATATTTAACAAGCATGGAATATTTTGTACACAATATTCTTGTTTTCATACAAAATTAAACGCGTAGCTGATAAAAAGCTCAGAACTTCATCGTTAGGGGGTTTTCTGAGTACTTTGTAATCAGGTTTAGTGAACGAAAAAATGGGTGGTTTAATTATTCATTTTTAAACAAGAGATGACAATCCGATACATCGTTATCGAGGTAAAGTTCATTAATTAACATTTTCATGTAAAAAAAACAGAAAACAATTCCACATCTCGTTGAGAAAAATCTGTTATAACGAACGAGTTTATATCACTGCCAATATGGTATTCAGTATAACTGACGTTACAGTGTTCCACGTAATCCTGGAGTCGGGTAGCGGACGCTTTTATCGCAGTGGCACTTCTGCCGCGGTTTAACGCCCGTCTACCTTGAGTTACGTTTACAAACTCAGCGTAGCTTTATCGTCGACCTTTCCACCGAGTTTGCTAAACGATGACACTCTTTATTACCTTGCCTGGCTGTCTCGGTGTTACGGTCTAAGCAACAACTCGCAAGACGCGTCCCGGCTGACACATCCACTGGTTATACTACTGCCACGGCCAAGTGGAAGAGATCCGGCTGAAGTCAGCCACCACTAAATCAGTACCGCGCGTCCACCCACGTTACACTTCCGGGAGAAAGTAAATAGTTCACTGACCACACTCTTCTCTTTGATTTATGACGTAGCTTATGGAAGCTCTTGTCTCACTCCATATTGTGATATTATTTTATGCGATACATAAACTGTAGGTGTTATGAAAATATTGTTTCTACTTTGTGCTCGCTTTAATTGTCTTTCAAGATGCAAATAGAAATATTCTTTGTATGAGGATTGAAGGAGTATTTAATTAATTAAATAGTTCATTGATCACACTCTTTTCTTTGATTTATTACGTGGCTTATGGAAGCTCTTGTCTCACTCCATATTGTGATATTATTTTATGCGATACATAAACTGTAGGTGTTATGAAAATATTGTTTCTACTTTGTGCTCCCTTTAATTGTCTTTCAAGATGCAAATAGAAATATTCTTTGTGTGAGGATTGAAGGAGTATTTAATTACTTAAATAGTTCATTGATCACACTCTTCTCTTTGATTTATTACGTGGCTTATGGCAGTTTTTATGTCATAGATATTATTTTATGCGATAAATATGCTGGTGTTACTAAGAAGTAGTCGTGTGTTGTTTTTTGAAAAAACACCCTAGTTAACATGTTAACCTTAAATAACTGGAACGCGTAATAATAGTGGACAGTAATACTTAAATATACCTCGTTATCTATTCATCTTCCCTGCTCTGATAATAGTCAAGAAATACGAGAATGTAAATATACTTGAAGTCTGTCATAATTTCCGTCAGTTGACATTTCCGCTTTACGACGAATTACGGCGAATCAAGAACTAACCGAACACGTAAAGCCTACCCTTTCTTCGTTCTACGAGTTTACTTGAATGTACGTATTCGTACGATCTGCAGAAGGATTTCATTTTATCGGATAAGGTTCACGTGGTTTGCCGATAACTAATCTGAATCACGATCACAAAAGAATTTATAATGTTTCCCTCGATTTTTACTTCGGAAACTGTTTTAGTTATCGTGACATATTTGACAGATATCGTTAGGTAAGTGAATAGATGAAAATTTAATTATAACTGCGAATTATGAATGATGAGATATATTATTTATGAATTATGCGAGGGATGTCCATTTTTCAAGATAAACAGCTCATTTATGCTTTTTAACAAAGAAATTGATTTCTAATTCATTTCAGACACAAGGAAATGCGTTATCGTGCTTCGTTTAATATGTTTACAGGGAAATTGAATAATCCTTGGAGAACATCGCGCGGTAGGTAGCAGCGCACAATACGATCCATGTTAATTGAAATGCAGTTTGTGCGCAATCAACGCTCCGTCTCTTGATTTCCATTTCCCATTGTAATTCCTTATTTGAGATACAGAATACTGTGTCACTGTGTACACACACTGAATAACAGTTTGTATAGTTTCCAGCTTACTAAGATTGATTAAAATCTCGCTCCACGATTAATCCAGCCGTGAATGAACCGGAATATGTTGAAATCAAGATTATCGGCTGTCCCCGCATGACATGAACACGTTTCCGGATTATCAGTCATATTAAAAAGATATAAATATAAATATATATATTATTAGATATATACACACCGATCAAGATAAAAAACAGGGATATTATCTAAAACAAAGTGTACATGAATTTAATGAATAACAAAGTAACGAGGTTTAGAATTTGATGAGCTAATTACGATTTTAAGACAGAAATTAATATCGTATTTGGACATTTTATTCAAACTTTTTGATAGTAAATAACGAATAAATTAATTGGTACGTTCATTGTAATTTGAATTTGACTTATGGATCCGCGCAGCTTTTATTAATAACTATTTCGGTAGAGAGAATAAATAATTACTTACTACTTACGGACGATTAAATGAATTAAACCGTGCTAAATAAAGTTCGAGTTCCATAATGTGGACGTTTGAGGTCAGGAATTATTAAAGCGTACTGTATATCATATACATATTGTTATTTATAATTGGATGTGTCTCATTCACATCTCTTCGGAATACTTTCATCGGTAAGGGATTAATTTTTAGTGCCACTAAAAATGGCCACTAAAACAAATCTATAAGAAGCGTTTTTATTTACCTTATCACAATTGAAGAATTATTTTCTGGTTAGCAGACTTAGTAAATATTGAACATTTATTCTTGTAACGGTTCCGCGAATGAAAATATCTTTTCCATACGGCGTGAAGGGATTTATAGCTCGTCTATTTTGTATTTATGGAATCTGAAATGCAACACGGAAACCGTTGAGAATGTTATATTATTAAAACAACATACTATTCGTGAAATTGTAGTTAATGATAGTTCGAGGCAAATTTGGTCAGATATTTGGGATCGGAGCGCATAAAGTTTTACAATGTAAAGTTACGGCATAAAACACGGGGGGTTGTAGCTCCGAACCTCTTCTAATGTGCACTTGCGCTTATTTATGCTCGCGGGTAAATCACTCCAGCTATTATAACCGGTTAGGAGTTCATGCACACCAAAAGAGCAAGTTTAAGCTCATCCCTATCAGCCGGAAAATCCGACCAAAATGTTGCTTCACTATACTTCCTGATTTTTCGAATTTCAGTTCACCTCCAGGCGAAGGATGATGAATAACGAGCATTTATTCCAACTGAATTATCTTTCATTTTTTAGAATTTTAAATGTGCATCTGTATTAGATATATTCAAAAGGTGTTTTAAAAATGTTATCAAATTGCTATTTCGGTGTAGGATGTTTGCCACCCTGAATTATTTTTCAAACAAACAACAATTTTACAAACAATATTTGTAAATACCCAGTGCTGTTAATAAAGTAAATTTAACAACAACATCATCTTCGACAATTATTTCCACAATAATATTATTTTAACGAGTGGAAAAATTACGAACGAAGCCACTTTTCACGCACTTCGGATCGAACTGGCATTAATAATAATAAATACGTTAACAAAACTGATAAAAAATACGCAATGGCCGAGTTGCCGAAATAATCCTACCGTCTGAATTATTTTTAGGATCATTCCCGGATGTAGCTTAACGTGAGAGCGCGTTGTAACGTGAACAAGCACTTACAGCATCACAGTAGAAACAGAATTGTTAAAATGGAAAATGAAAATAGCCATTCACACTCGAAATGCTCCGAAGTTCCTCGTTGCATGATTTAATTACTGACCTTATTACGCGGGTGATATCCACACGCACAAAGGATTTCTTTCGTGAATCTTCATGGTAAATTCAGCGTGACATTCGGTATATTTTCTTGTCGAAAACTAGCTTTGATGTAGCAGGTGAATAGGTGTACTGGTCGCGACGAGAAGTGTTCGAGCCCCTCTCAACGGGATAATATATGCAAATATAATCCGGCGGGCTTTCACGGTGCATTTAATGTTTCACGAGCGCATGGAATGGATAGCGCGAGCTTATGCAATTGCATGTGTGCCTCTCCCAGGTTTTCGAGGCCGGGGGAATCAAAAAATCAGCACAGTTACGTGAATGCACTCTAGAAATTATTAAGAGTTACTGTTCTATTATACCCTACATTTCTTTATTCGCAAACAGAGACTAATTGTTCGATGTGCTTCACGATCGTTTGTCATAAAGATATTTAATTCTATATTTCATATTTAGTTGCTCTGAATAATGAATACGAAAGCTTTGGTCGCAGAAGTAAAATGTATTGCAGATTAAAATAGTTCAAATTTAAATCGTAAAATAATTTCAATTAAATGAAGTTAAATGAATTAAATAATAAAAATAGTTTCCTAGATTCGTTTATTCGCAACGAGAAACTAATTGTTCGAAATGTTTCGCGGTTGTTTGTAACGAAGATATGTAATTCTATATTTCAGATTTAGTTGCTACGGATAATTGAAAACATAATTAAAAACATGGAGTGATTAGTGTTTCATGTGTTCCTGCAGTATCCCGAATTAATAATATTTCACGGTATTCAATGGCGAGGTATTATTCGTTAGCATATGAATTTACAAATTTGAAAATTGCATCTCACGTGGATGGAAGAATGCGTAGTTATCTGAAACAATGTAGGGACATTATAATAGAAATGCATTCCGCATTTCCTTCCGTGCAATGAACCTTCCCTTTCGAAGCCATACAAAATCGACTGGATAGTAGCCAATAGTGGTAAAAAATTCAATGGAACTTGTAGTTTCATTGGTTGTGCGGGGAACAATAGTATTCCCAGGAAAGATACGCTCACGTTATTATACGAGTATGCTCCATTGGTTCGTTATATTTCTTTTACGTGGGAACATTAATTCCACTATAAAAAAGATTCAAAAATCTTTTTGTGTAAGGGTTATTAAAATTATACTGGCATATGCATTATCTTTTAAAAATCTTCGTAAAATCGAATTCTGCATTGAAATATGAGTGGATATTTAAAGTCGATATGAATTAACCCAATTTGAATGTAAATCTTTAAGTAAAATTCTTAAAAACATTTTCATTTTAATAAATTCTTTAAATTTTCTAAGTCTTTAAAATATAATACGTTAAAACTGAAATACACAAATATATTTTTCAATTTTTTAAATTTGATACCGTCATAATCTGATTTAGATTAAAATTGAAGAGTAATTAAAAATTTAAGTTAAGTAATTTAAAATTTAACATCATTCAAAATAAAATCGTATAATAAAATTATCAATTTAAAAAGAATGATAAATTAGCTAAAATTTTGCACACCACTATTTCAAACTGTTACACCACTATTTTCTGTTTGTTATATAAATATTAAGGTACAAGTATTTCCAATATATTACTAAAAAAATATAAGAAAATTGGTGACATCCGAAGTACTTAAAAACTTCGAAGCCTAACATTTCCTAAGACATCTTCGAATTTCGATTTCATAACACATAAGGAGTACTGAAACAGATAAATGTATTACCGCATGACTTTTCCATGGCACGCTTTGATCAGGTTAGAAAAATCGTCAGGGGAGGTTTGCACCCTTGGGAAACAATCGTATGGACAGACTTCGAAGGTCCAGGAACATCCGCTGTCAAACACGTTGCCAGAGAAGGCTTCGATTTTCCTGGAAAGAAGTGTGTGCGAGTATATAAGCGAAGAAGATTCACATACACAGGAAACAGAAGTTCCTCGTCAATTTCCACTTTTCCACGAACATTGCTGGCCCTTTCCGTGCCCATGCCTTCATACCTTTTCCTCCGGTAAGCGAAAAACCGCATCCGGACCAATGAAATTGCATTCTCCTTCCTTTAGTGACGATTCCTCGAGTCAGCAGCAACGAGAAGCAGATTTCAACGAACATCCAAGAGTGTGCAAACAAATTCATGTGACCTTAACCTTCTATAACTCAATTTTGTCGGGTGGCATAATAAAACTTGAGAATGTTGTAAATGAAGGGAACCTTATAATAGCATAACGATAACCTAACTGGAAACGTAAGACGAGAAGGTTGGTTGGTGAAACGGGTCTAAAATCAATAATGTGGCTAATAATAAGCACCGAATCCCCTAAAGTGATGAGGCTATATCCAATTTGAGCACCATTCTGTAGCAGTCAGGTGTAAAGGCTTCATTTTGTCGAATTTAATAATGGCAAACCGGAAATGAGTCTATCCAGAATAAAGTTGCAGGAACAAAGCGTGGTAAACAAATTAATTGACTTTGAATATGTAATTTTGTCGGATCCCTCCTATTCTTCACGTCTTTCCTCAAAATTGTAAATTGCCCGGCGTATTTAATTCTTACTTTATAATTGACCATTATTATTATTGTTGTTATCTATTCGCTTTATATTTGTTATCTCTTTTCTCTTAGTGTTATCTTCATCTTCGTTATATTTGTAACTTTAGCAAAGGGTGCCACCCGTTAAATGAATAAATAAATAAACAGATTCCGCGTATAATTAATACCGCATAAATAAAAAGATCATTCACTGTGTATAAAAAATATTGCGTAAACAGGATTATTTACCGCGCATAAAAAGAAGCCGCGTATAAAAAGTATTGCGTAAACGGAGAGATTATTCACCGCGTAAACGGAGGAATTACTTACCGCGTAAACGGAAGAATTCTTTAGCACGTAAACGGAGGGATTATTTACCGCGCATAAAAAGTACCGCGTAAATCGAGGGAAGGGTATATTTACAAGTGAATTTAGCAAGAAAAACACGACTACTTGTTCTTCCGCGTCCTCCTCTAATTCTTGTTCTTCCCTTGCGTCTACTACGAGCATAATGTGGGAAATAGTTTCAGGTGCCGGCTGCTGGAACAGAGAAACAGGAAGTTCCTCGTCGTTTTACGAGTTTGCAGGCTGTCCTGGCCAAAACTGGGTGCTGCCACTGGTGTAGATAAAGAATATAGAAATGCTTTCAGGAGTACTTCAAAAGTTTTCCTAAAAAAACAAATAAAAACACACGTTCTATATACGTTCATGTTTTCGGTAGCATGGTGTCATAGTTTCGCATATAATTCTTTATGTCTCATAGTTTTCTTGCCTTCTTCCGGTCATTTTTCTTTCGTCAATTTCTTATAATTCAACTTCGGAAGAGGTACTTTGATCCACTTCATTATATCGTTAATTAAATATATTTCGAAATGCTTTTCGCGAATTTGTAGATAGTTTAAAAAGTGCCAAAAATCTGGGGTAAAAATTCTGTTTTAAAATTAATTGAGAAGTTAATAAGCTTACAACTAATTTGTTGTCAAAGTTTGCTCAAAAAAGTGTGTGTTAGTACTTTTTTGAGTCATTGTATGTGCAGAACATTTTAGGGGATGTTATAGGATGAGCATTATTAATAAATAACAGTAAACGTGTGTATAAAACGAATACATGTTTGCTTCACCTGTTATTTATTTAGCCGAATTCAATAATATTAAACTAACCACGAAGAACAAATTATAAAATTCCATTCCAAGTGTGATCAGCTAAGTGCTCCGCAACATTCGCGAGGAATGCACGAGTGAAATCATTCCGAAAGCTCGATGATAGACACATCGCAAATGGATTTTGAAAATACGAGGCTCGTACTTTATCGAGATGAAAACCGTCTCTTATCAGACATATTCGAATTTCCATCGAAAATACAACTGGTTCCGTTATAATAAATTCATGGATCTCAATTTATTTATACCATGAATCGACAGCAAAAAATTATAATTATGAGTTTGAAGTAGCAAGATTTGCAAGTATACTTTTAATCTCATTTTTTTCAATTACAGTAGTATTTTCGTAAATGAAAAAACGGCCTTTGAATGCTTGGCAGTAGCCTGCTTCCATGAATGAGCAGATCTCTTGGAATTTGAGCGCACGTTCTCAGTCAAGGTAAGCGGAAAGTGTAATCGAGGGACAAGTTCAAGGAAAGGCTAAAGCTCGAGATCAGACACGATAAAAAAAGATGGTCGCTGGTGGTTTTCATCCATTCAGACACACCAGATATGATTCACACCGAGTCTCGCGATTCTACGCTCTTCAGACACCCTTTCATGGTACCTGCTACTCATTCCTTCTTTTGCCTTACATCCTCTCATTACCAGGCTTACACATCGACCCTGAATTTCCCGAGAAAATTGACCGCTTTTCTATGCCTTACTTCATTCAAATTCAACAGGAAGAAACATTTTTCGTCAGTCAAAAAAAGTACTTTGCGTATAGAATTGTAAATGAATCTACGATTATTATCAGATCGTCAGTGAAATATTTTCAAGCTATATTCCCATACCTTCTTCAATCTGATACTTAAATAAGTATCTTGGAATGAATCCTGTAACGTAAAAGTCGTTAAGAAATGTACAGATTATCTACTAGTTACATTCCGAAAATTCGCACAATTTAAAATCCTGAGTTCACTACTGTTACGAAGAAAGCAAAAAGTACGAAAGAAGAGACAAGAGAATGGATTCATCGTGACGCGAAAAAAAGGTCCGAATCCTGAGCAAACATATTACGTGGCAAGCAAGACTTCTGGAGAACAATACACAGTGACGTCAGCGGTATTTCTATGCCGAAGAACGGTCCATGGGTTAGAAACTAGCAGCGGTGCTGCGAACGTTAATCTGCAGAGGAAAACTACTCGTTCCACGGTTTGCCACGGACGTATAAGTACTCTTACAAAGTTACAGGCTCTCGATTAATTGTGGGAAACAGCGGTGTTACGATCGTACGCTTCTTGGATGTCTATATATGTTATTCTCTTCTCGAACAATTAATATCTACACGTGCACCGTTAAGAGCAGCCCCCGTTTAGAACGGCTGAATCGGAAAGCGATATTATTTCCAATATTATTTCTTCCTCCAATTGCTGAACGAAAAGCAAACTTGACGAATGTACCATCGGGTTTGTTACCACGTGAAAGTATCATTTTTCATCGTACACAACATTGATATTAAATATACATATACGAAAACACACTTATCTAAATTTGTATAGTTTTCCTGAGAAATCAAAACATTATAGTTCTTACTTTCGCTTCTAAATGTAAATAACTACCGTTTCGATACTATAAAAGAAGAATATTATGAATAAAATATTGATTTACTTATGTAATAACTGTAACTAATAGTTGTAAATACAATTATTACTGTTGGCACGGCACAACAATGTGGATCTGGCAAATTGTATAATCGTTATTTCTATAATGTATTAATTAAGGGGATGAATGAAGAAGAGCTTATCCCAAGCAAACGAGATACCTCTAGCAGATAAACTACGCGCTGTATTTCCTGCATCCCGCTATTCGGAATAATCGACATTCTATTGTAGGTAGTTAATGAAACCACATTCAGCTTGCTGAAACCATCGGCCAACATTGTTCGGCAAATGAAATAGCATCGTATTTCACTTCTTTTTTTTCCATGTATCCTACTTAAATCTCGTAAGTCCTCCAGCTTCATCTCTACAGCCACCCTTCTTCACGAATACGATAACAGATTTACCGGCTTTACTTTGAACACTATTTTGGCAGATGTTTTCGATTCCCTTTGATCTATGCATCTCGACTAGCAAGTGTGTTCCTAGTAATACCAGTTCGACTAATTCGTATCCTGGATCTGTCAAAGTAATTCGAAAGTAACGGAGATTGCTTCTGCAGAACCAAAGTAATAATGTTTCTTATAATAAACTAAAAACTCATCGAAGCAATATATCAAGGTTGACAAAATTTTACAGACTAGGTGATAATTATTACCCACCGTAAGTTCGACGGAAATATCGAAATATCGAAATATTGCTTCGATGAGTTCTTAGATTATTACGAGGAACATTACTTTGGCTCTCAAAAAAAGACAAAACCTTGAATCGTCTAATTTCGAAACGTATCCTTGAAATTGAGGTACTCGATTTTATCGGAGGATATCAAATATTTGATACATCTATTATTTTGTAGTATTTTGAGAATTCAATATTCTGGATACTTAAATCGAAGAAGATAACGGTGAGTAGTACAGTAGCCTGCGCCAGAACATAATTCCGTGTTTCACGGATATCCTGGCTATCCCGATGCGGGCTGGCGGTGGATATCGGATATTAATTACCAAAGTAATAGCCACGTAATTGGAGGTCCCGGGGGAAGAGTGGGTTACAAGAGGCGAACGGTTCTCTGGACCTAGCTACATGTATTTGTTACATCGGCCGAGCATACGAGACGCATAAAGTGTAAACAATAGTTTCGACGCAGCTGAGAGTTTGTTTTACAACCCCATTACTATTCGAGGCCCGACACCATCGATGCAATCGAAACAGTTCATGGTACCCATGGAAAACCACTCACTAAATACTCACGTACATAAATTACCACGTAAATAAATGCAAATAGTATTATTATAGTTTTAAAAATGAATTCAAAATCAAATCAGTCATTAATTTATTCTTTGCGAGTATAACATCAGACTTTTGATAAAAAGGAAATAAATGAACTTGTAGAATGTCTGACAAAAATTGTAGAAATAAATGGTGACTACTTCGTCAAATAATATTGCTTTGCAGCATTTTCAAAGTATTTCAGATCTGATTCATTAATCCGCGGGAAGTTTTTACGGTAGTTAATAGTAGTTGATCGTAATTACTCATGTTAGTTGCATTACAGTGGCATTTATAGGAAACTGAATTATTCGAGTAATTGAAACGTTCAGAGTTCCAAATCTACATTCCCTGATACTCAGGTAACGCAGCTATGAATATTCAAATTGCTTCTGCGCAAATACACTGACGAACCTAACAACTGTTCCCGCCGATTTAAATATAAGACAGTGTTGAATTAGTTATGTTAATAACATGCATATTCTAAAACCAAATTAAGATTAACCCTCTAAATCGACATGTAACTTTGAAGACACATAGTCATCTATCCGTATCTTTTGTTTCATTTCAATGTTTCGTTGTAATAATAATTATAAATAGAAAAGTGCAGTAATTATCACACATTTCAATGTGTTGAAGTAATAAATGTTTTACGATTTTGTCTTACAACAAATTGAACCCGTGGAATAAATCGTGTTTCTTTATAAATATATAAAAATAAATAGAATTAATATTATAAATATGATTCCTGAAGGGGATTATACGGAAAGGAATTATGAAGGTCATATTATAAGTATTAATCGTACTTTTATATACCAGCAAGGATCTGGTAGGAAAGTAAATAAACAATTGGGAAAGCAAAGAGATCCACTCGTATAATCCAATAATCTTTTTAGAACAATAGTTTTAATCTTCGTTAATGGAGAGGTATGCAAAGTCACGTAGGAGTGCCATTAATATTACGTAATAATACTAAGTAAGGCAAATTACTGTTTTATTTAAATCTGGTGAATTGATAAATTTTTGGTAGATCCCGCTAAAGAAATAGCATGAAATAATTTCGTCAAATACAATTCTTTCACGTTTAAGTAATTACGTGATAAATCATTGCCTCCGTACCCCTTTGAAAGTGTACGGTTTGTTAGATTTTATCTCATAAATTTCCTTCTACGAATTTCCATTTAATTCCGTTTTGTATACTCCGCAACAACTTTCTGTCCCTTTGAAAATTTGCGCATTACAAAGTGAGCGCACTTTGAATGTGATATTGTTAAGTTCCATTAAAAACTCACGGTTGACAATGAAAAGTAATTTCAACGCGGAACGTCAAAGTGGGAGCATTTAATTTCAGTCGAACAGTGGCATACGGAATATTAAAGTCAAAGTGCGGCGCACGGCACCATTCATTTTCAAAATCTATTCCCGAACTACAGACTGTTATATTTACCCAATTGAGAATGTTCAGACAAATTTCAAATTACTTCCTGGAACACCGTTGATTTTGAGTCGAGCATACTCCTAGCAGCAGGAAGAGTTAATACAAACATATGCACCCGGCAGAATTGCATGGAAGCTGAAGTACACCCGCCGTATGGGTTTATGCATTGACATACTCTTGACACACAACTCGCTTAACCCCCTGTGAACAAATTTGTATGGTGAATAACAAAAATTGTACGTTTGTGGTTTCTTTTCTGCATCAAATACTTCTTTAAACATTCTGGTATACCCCTTCACATTTTTGCGATTTTGGGTCGACCCATTTTTGACTCAAAAAAATTTTTTAACCACTTCTTCCGACCCAAAATCATCATAGAATATGTTTATACATCATATACCATCGATTTGGACCATCTAGGAGCGATTTTGGCGACTTTCAATTTTTGAGAATTTTTGAAGGTATACCCCTTCACATTTTTGCGATTTGGAGTCGACCCATTTTTGGCTCAAAAAAATTTTTTAACCACTTCTTCCGACCCAAAATCATCATAGAATATGTTTATACATCATATACCATCGATTTGGACCATCTAGGAGCGATTTTGGCGACTTTCAATTTTTGAGAATTTTTGAAGGTATACCCCTTCACATTTTTGCGATTTGGAGTCGACCCATTTTTGGCTCAAAAAAATTTTTTAACCACTTCTTCCGACCCAAAATCATCATAGAATATGTTTATACATCATATACCATCGATTTGGACCATCTAGGAGCGATTTTAGCGACTTTCAATTTTTGAGAATTTTTGAAGGTATACCCCTTCACATTTTTGCGATTTGGAGTCGACCCATTTTTGGCTCAAAAAAATTTTTTAACCACTTCTTCCGACCCAAAATCATCATAGAATATGTTTATACATCATATACCATCGATTTGGACCATCTAGGAGCGATTTTGGCGACTTTCAATTTTTGAGAATTTTTGAAGGTATACCCCTTCACATTTTTGCGATTTGGAGTCGACCCATTTTTGGCTCAAAAAAATTTTTTAACCACTTCTTCCGACCCAAAATCATCATAGAATATGTTTATACATCATATACCATCGATTTGGACCATCTAGGAGCGATTTTGGCGACTTTCAATTTTTGAGAATTTTTGAAGGTATACCCCTTCACATTTTTGCGATTTGGAGTCGACCCATTTTTGGCTCAAAAAAATTTTTTAACCACTTCTTCCGACCCAAAATCATCATAGAATATGTTTATACATCATATACCATCGATTTGGACCATCTAGGAGCGATTTTAGCGACTTTCAATTTTTGAGAATTTTTGAAGGTATACCCCTTCACATTTTTGCGATTTGGAGTCGACCCATTTTTGGCTCAAAAAAATTTTTTAACCACTTCTTCCGACCCAAAATCATCATAGAATATGTTTATACATCATATACCATCGATTTGGACCATCTAGGAGCGATTTTGGCGACTTTCAATTTTTGAGAATTTTTGAAGGTATACCCCTTCACATTTTTGCGATTTGGAGTCGACCCATTTTTGGCTCAAAAAAATTTTTTAACCACTTCTTCCGACCCAAAATCATCCTAGAATATGTTTATACATCATATACCATCGATTTGGACCATCTAGGAGCGATTTTGGCGACTTTCAATTTTTGAGAATTTTTGAAGGTATACTATACCCTTCACATTTTTGCGATTTGGAGTCGACCCATTTTTTGCCCGAAAAAATTTTTAAACCACTTCTTTCGACCCAAAACGGTCCTAGAACATCATTAGTCATCATATACCTTCGATTTAGGCCATTTAGGAGCAAAATCAGCGATTTAGATTTTCCGACGATTTTTCAATTTTTCACCGTTAAACGCTGGTAATTCACAACTTTTACTCACATCTGCAGAGAGTACGCTTTAATAGTATCATAATATACAATGATGTCATACAATACATAAATATTACTTCATTTATTCAACGCGATTCTGAACGTCACATTTCATCGTGGCAAATTATTATCCATATTTCAATGTGTAGGACGTATGAAAGGATTGCCAGTTCCAAATGAGGGTTTTTTACCCTCAACGAAAGTCAGTCTAAGATTAGTAACCAGGTAACTCGTGTTAAAGCTAATGGAGTATTAGCGGGGAAAATTAGTAAGTGGCTTTGTCATGATTGCACTAAAGCCGTTCGCGTCTCGTTCGTTTGTCAGCAAAGGCTGTCTTTAATACGCGACGAGGGTTAGCGATAAAAGATTCTTCCCGGCTCAGGTGGTCGCACGTAATATCACACATATCGTGATGTCGCCCATGGCGATGAAAAATTACCAGACCTTTGTGTAAAAGAAACGCTACCAAAGGCACTAGATGATGAAAAGGAACGAGGATCACTCTACTTTTCTACCGCACCTCCGGACACTCCTTCATTCATCGTGTCAGCATTTACATTCGAAAGATTCGACTTTCCCGATTCTATGGAAAGCTAGAACTGAATGAAATATCTGTAAATAAAAGTTTCACAAGTATCTCGTGTTTCAACCTTCATATATTTGAGTTGGATGTCCAAGCATTGGCTTCAGATTTATATTCGACATAAAGCATCCGCCGGACCAATTCCGGAACGGCGTGAATTGCGGAATTGCCGATTTGTATATTCTATATTCAGGCAATGTTGCGAACTTCGAAATGTACTTTCGTTCTGCCGAGTCAAGGATCGCGATAATATCGATGTCCTTGGGAGATCGAGATCGTATCGGGATACCTCAATAGGTTGGTTTTCAGATAGATAGTGGAAGGGCGTTAACGATAGCCACCAGACGTGATTGGAATTGAGAAAGTTCCGGTCAGCCACGAAATCGTGGCATCTCGAAAGTTGGTACGATAGCTTCGAACTTAGTAATCGATTCGCGCTGAGCGTTTATCAGCAACGTGTCACTGACAACGCGGCTTCTCTCGAAAGAATAATGAGATTCTACGGAAAATTACTAGCTTCCCTAAACCACGTTTTACAGCATCCAGAATCTCCTACGTTTCACGTGAAAATCACAGACTTCAGCATTAAATAAATTATGTATAAACGGTTGCTAAGCGTGTTGCTTATAACACGTGACGGTACATATTTTCTCTGGTATAAATTATTAATAAACGTTTTCACATGTCACATCTCGTGATACTCGTAAAAATATGAATTCTAAAATATAATCAAATGTAAATTATATTTGCAGTATTAATGTGATCTTATATTCAATTATGCCATGTGTTTATTATCCTATATATATAAATTTGTATTCTCAACAGGATGACGAGAATCATATTTTCAGTTTTAATTACAGATTTACGTAAAGTTCTGACATAGAATATTCGATACATATTAATTTCATTACCGATAAGAGATCGCGAAAATCGTATATTCAGCGTTAATTGTAGGTTTACATGTATCGGGGAGTTTTTCCGTGAAAATGAAGAAACATGAAATTCTAAAGAGTCAGGAACGACTTGTACCGAGTTTTTTGTCCGAGTTAAAAAAAACGGCAGCTTTATAACGAGGGATGAAACGATGTCGGTCAGCAAAGGAAAAGTAGGAGGAAAAATCAAGTGGTCAGACGAAATACGTTCCAAGCATTTCCATGGTTGTCCGAGTAAATCTTGGTGGCTCGATCGTTTTCCGATATTTCTTCTAATAAGCGCAGTTTCGCTAATGGGACAGCCGACGATAAGTAAATAAACTCAGAAGTAATGAGGATCCGGATATCGTTTACCACAATTCTGTTTGAAGCGCAAGGTAAATGCCAAGAAACTTTGGGAAATGAGATAATCATCGTCTCGTTATGACGATCCACTCGTCAAAATTTCGTGCTCAATGAATTCGATTAATAAAGCTGCACTTCGCTGCAATTCGAATACTGGAGAAGGAATTGAATAGTCATCCACCGAATTAATAATAAATCTCATATCTCGCGTAAACAACTTCCCGAAGTATTTAGTTCGGAAACAAAAATATTTAACAATATGGCATTTTAATTTAATTCGCTGGAATGATCGGAGAATATTGGAGAAGGAATTAAATGGTCATCCACCAGATTAATAATAAATCTCATATCTCGCATAAACAAGTTCCCTTGCTTTCCTATCAGCTAGAAAACATTTAATTCGGAAACAAAAATATTGAATAATATGACATTTTAATTCAAGTCCCAGCATAGAATTTCGATATTTCACGAAACACTCTCTGACGATATGATTGGAATACACTGACGGGTGTGAATGTAAAATATGTAGATAAAATAGAATAATTTCATATGCCAATATTTTTTCATTAGCAACCGACGAAGTATGGGTTACCGCTCGGATTATAATCAACGTGCTTTATATCAAAATTGTGATTTAATTAATTTCAAATTGGTTTTCGGTTACCGTGCGGAATAAAATGTGTTAACGAGGGAACCGCGTATCGAATGCCTGAGTACTTTGCCAAAAGCAATTTTGGAGAGGGGGATTAAAAAAATACAAGTAAAAGATCATAAACGAGCCTTTATGATATCACGGTATTCCTGAAAGTTCCTATGAGCAGTGAAGCACGAATACCAACCTAACAATGCGTGCCTAAATACAGTTTGAATAAAGTAGAGAACAGCGTGATAAATCGTCCTCGCGATATCATCTCATCATACATCTACTACGTTGGCTGCCTAGAAAGATCGCAGTTTTTCCTATATATTTTTTTTTTCGTTTAACCCCGTTATCTCTTTATCCACTTTGCTTGCCGTTTTGTAATTACAGCAATTTTTTACCGTTTAATTACACACTTTCCGTGCACACATAAAACGGCAAATGGCACTCCACCGCATTTGTAATTCCAATTACCTCGCAATTATCATAATTAAAATGTTATGTAATATTTACTTGAATTATATCGCATTCGTTAAAACGCGTATGATTAAAAGTATCAGATATTTCCGGACAAATAAACACTCAACTAATTCATCGATATTTTGCATATTAATATTACGAAATTTGTGTTAAATAAATTAGTGATTCCCTGTGTACGATGTAAAATAATGATCAAATACATTTCTCTCGGTGTATGTCCGGGAGGAAATGATATTATCGAATATAATAAACAGTATAATAAACGTTCAGGGTGTAGTGAAGTGCATTACTGTATTAATCCGCATTCAGCCGCCATTTTGGTTCCCTGGTTGCATGCGAAAAGTAGCTGGGAGAAAATGGTGGATCAGTTTTGACGGTGGCCGAAGCACTGCATTTAATTCATCTCCCTGATAACGTTATCTTCATTGTACGACGGTTAACCCTTGAAAATGGTATTGCAACGAGGAAAGCAGCCAGGGAAAATGATTTTCGCGATATATTTGCACGTGCAATGGCGCACGCGACGTCAAGCCACCAACCGGATGCGTGAAAACGCTTCCACGGATCGTTGCCCGGATGAAAAATGCCCGAGAAAATTCGGATGGACTGCTGGCTGAAAATCTAGGTGACAAAGTTTCATTCACGGTTTTAGCCGTGTTTTTATTGCGGACATTAAACGGATTATTTCATTATCGACATTCTTAACACTAGGAGTATATACTACCAAACGTATACTCAGTTATGCTTACTCATTTAATTATATATAAATTATGGCCGAAGGATTGAAGTTAATTAATGGATTCAATTATTCGCGTTATGTATATCAAATAAAAGTATATGAAATCTCATATAATTTACCGTGGTAATTTCGAATAATATAATTTAAAATGGCAGACAAGTCATTTTGAACCCCGTGGATGTTCTTTACTTGGTAAGAAATACTTGAGCTATACACTGAATAACCTTACGACGCATAATATGACTTTACATTGTAAAATCCAATTTTCGTAACTTCTTCGCCACATAATTAACTCCAGGGATTCTTGTGCTTCCTGTAGGGAAGCTTGGCTGTGTTAAGACCAGTGACTAGATACAGTAACCTGCTTTTGTTTCTTCTTTCCGAATTCCACGAGTTCCAGTAAAACCCCTCCAGCGTTTGCAAATTTTAACTCTAACAACTTGTACGAGTTAGACACCGAAAGTTTTCTGCATCCACCGCAGTGTTAGTTCTCGTCGAGATTAACAAAATAATACCAGGATAAGCAGGTTTCCGTACATTTCTTGACAGGTAAAAAATTCGGTGATATTCGCAATTTAAGTGTGTAAATAACTAGTACATTATGACTATGCATTACTTCATAGATTGGAATTAAAAATGATGCATTTATTAATCATGAATTGGATGTAGAAATCTTTATCATGGATACTTTAAGGCAAAGTATGATATGTGTTATGTATATTAATTTTACTTTATAGTGTATATACATATACATGCATATGTGAGAGTACATATGTGGTAACAAATATTATATATTTTCCATAATACGTCAGTCATTTCTCATATTATATTTTCATTTTCAGAATTGAATTTTCTAACTAATCAGAATTAAGAATTTATAAAGATATAAGTAATTAATAAGAAAGCATTTATAGTGCATTAAGTAATCAGATTAATTAATAGGGTAATGATAGGTTACATATCATCGTGCTGTAATAAAAATATAGATCGAATTTGTTTTTGCCTTAAAGCACCCGCATCTCTGAACATGAAACAGTTAATAATGAAAATGGATATCACAATACTGCTAATGGAAATTATTCTCTGATAAAAACCGTAGCTATGATTTACGACTATCTAATAAAACCATCTAAGAATATCCTTAATATCTCGTAACTGGATATTTATCGATCACCATCGATATTCTGCTCCGTCATGAATCGTTCATCAAAAACAACGGTAATTTTCACGCATTATATTTATCGGTGCACGATGCCCCATGAATAAACATCGTGCCGCACGACACGCTAATTATTCGCCAATTATTAACGACAATAAATTATTAAAACGGTTGAAAGCGTTCGTGGTCGAGTCGGTCTACTGAGTTTAACATGATTCTTGCAATTATCATTCATCAATTATTCAAATGAACACCACCACCCCCCCCCCCCCCAACCCGCCCCTCGACTCAATTATTTGTAGTCGAGTTCGTTTAGTATCGTTTCATTCGTCAGTTTTCTATTATATATATATATTAATCAATTGAGCATGAAATTCGAGTAATTTCAATAATTTACCATTATTGTTATCCATTGGCTTTATATACCTTTATATACCAAAGGGTGACAACCGTTAAATAAATAAATATATAAATTTCGCCGGTGTTTCTTGCGTCGACTGTGTTTCTTTGACTCTTACAATTGATTAAAGGAAGTTTATGGTGATTAATATCTATCTTGTAATCAAGTGTTCCAGTGATTTAATAAATTGAAAGAGGGGTAGTTTAAATTTGGAGCCAAAGCTGTGGAAGTGGCGAGAAAAATACAACGAGGATTAAATAAAGTAATTCTTGCTGATAGATCCATGAAACTCGGAAAAATCGAAAATGTTCCAATCGGCTCCGATTACAAAAGATTTTTTCCTAGGGATTTACTTACTTAGATGATGAAACGAGCAAACGTGGAGAGAGCGAGAATCTCGATACACTCTCTACGAGGTCCGATTCAATCTTTCAGGATCAAAGAGAGGTCAAACGAATTTTCGACATCTAGAGATACCCTTTTACGAGCCCGATACTCGGATATCCTAAAAATCCTACGGAATCCCGATTACATCTACAACTCTCTGTAGAGCCTCGCTTTTTAAGAGGCTGTATGGACCAATGTTTTGCTGATAATATTTCAATGCATTCATAAACCGTACGGAAGATATCCGAGCATCAAACAGAATTTTATTCATTGCTTTTTAAATGACTCCGATTTAACGGAGAACGTAGATACTTGAACAAACTTATTATACATATTTTTAATGGATTTATTGATTGTTTTATATTCATTATCATTAAAAATAAGAAAACATTGGAAGGTTTGTACATTCGGAGTATTATTTATTTTAATTGCTTTTTAAATGACTCTAATTGAATTGAAAACATAGATACTTAATAAAACATGTACTTAAAAATATGTTTTAATTGTTTTATGTACATTATCTTTCATAAATATAATAATAAGAAAGTATTACGGAATTTGTACACCCACGATATTATTAATTTCAATCACTTTTTGGCAATTTATCGAGAAATTAGCAGTTTATATTATCATACTTTAAAACACCAATCGGGAAGAGAAAAACTGATCGTTAATTAAATCACTAACGAATGTCATGCTTTCCACGGGTCACATTTAAAACTGAGGAATTAATTACGAATACATTGTGCATTTTAGAACGCAGTTCGAACAATAACAAATTTTAATACTCGCGATATCATGCGTTATTATTGATCGGAATAAATCATCGAATAATTTCTTCGTGATTGAAGATTCAAATTAGACCGATTCTTTAACACTACAAATACCGAACATATACTCTATTTATGTATAAATTATGACTTTAAGATTTAATTTCATTAATGAATTCAATTATTCGCTTTATATATATAAAATAAAAGTATATAAAATCTCAAAGAATTTCCTGCGATTCGAATAATTTAACTCACAATGGCAGACAAGTCAATATCGATCCCCTCGGTAGTTCTAGTGTTAAGTTCGACTTTTAATAACCTTTACGAAATATGCAAATTCCCGAAGCGATAAAAGAGCGAACGAAAATAGAGTCGACGATTTGTCGCGAAATTCGTGACTTTGGTAAGTCAGTGACTGGAATAGAAGGTCCGGCGAAATGGGAGGAGCGAGGTTGGCTGCAATGTCTTTCGACGCAAACCGGTGGTACCAACTAACGAGCTTTCACGGTCGAGCGACCACTACCAAAGTAATTAGCTCCGCTAACGAGCGATCGTTATGGGAAACCGCGTTGCCGCGGAAAAGGACGCGATCTCCGCCTTGAACTGATCGTGCAGGGACTATTGTTCCTCATTCTACCTGGTCAATACACTCAAACAATTAATATCAAGTATGCCAATTATGGACATTTCAAAGGGCGAATAGAACTTTTCAACTCTTTATAGTCCTTTTATACTGACTCTATTTAAACAACCTTTTGAGAGATTACGATTTCATAGCTTTATGGACGAATATTATTCGGGCCTTTCAAAGGTGAAAGTTCACATTACGAATATCACTTTAAAAGATATCCATCGTAGCAATTAATTAATACGTTACTATTTTAATAATTACGTGAATGGACCTCGTCAAAGTGACTCTCGAAAAGCCACGTTTTGAAAACATTTTGAAAAGGCTGACAGTACAAATAGGATCATTTGGAGTGAAGTCAATTCCCCTGACACGTGATACGCTGAACGAGAACGGTACGGTAATTTTATTATATAATTGTCAATGGTGAGGTGGTGACACATGGATTCACGAATTTATCGCCAAATACGCGTTCTCCGTTAAAAACTGCAGAATATCATTAATGATTATCGTCATTATTTTTCATTTAGTCGCTAATGAGATTTCTCGTTAATTCGATGGTAAATCGAGTCAAATGTTCCGATCAGCTAAAATCGTATAACTCGATTGATTTAGGTAATGTATTCTGGGAAATAGATTTGTAAATAAAATATGCAATGTCAGGTCGGAGAGTGGCACATAATTCTCATATTCTTAATCGTTGAAAAAAACCGGCACGACACTTTGAACAGCTGAGATTGACATGCAATTTGCTGAATATACGAAAGAAATTTCATTTCCACAAATACATATACTGCAGACAATTGGAGCTCGTTCGCCATTCTTGTGTCATTAAAGTACACGAAAAACAGGTAGAATTTTTCTTTTCCCACGAAAATGGAATATAGAGACACGCCATGGAGGTCAATAGTGACCACCGATACCAATATTACTAAAACTCGAATCGAATATATCGCTAATATTTGTAAAATCTTTAATATTTGTAAAATCTTCAATATTTGTAACATCTTCAATATTTGTAAAATCTTCAATATTTTTAACGTTACGATAACGATGTAAAGTAATCAATGATTACTATTTCTAATATTACCAGTAAATTCGCTGTAATTGCAACGTACTTGATTTATAATTGATTAATACTCGTCATATATGAAGTAAAAATTGTTTGAAATATATCCGTAAAGTGTTATAGCACGATAACTAGATTCCTAGGAAATCCAGACAATGACATTTTAGGCGATCTAAATCTATCTACCGGCATGCGAATTTTTCAGCTTATCCAATTTCGATCTGTCGCTTACGATAAAAGCGCCGATAAAAGCTCCTGGTAAACTGATTTACCTCAATTTCGAGACTTTTTTAATTTGTCCACTGCAGTACACAGGTACTCACCACTGCATTGCACTGATTCCAAATAATGGAGCATTCGAAATTAAGTATGAATTAGTAATTCTGAAGTCAGTCGTTACTGCAAGAAATTATCTTCAATACGTTTATTAAGAAAATTAGTTCAATCTAATTAAATATGAACTTATGCCTTCATTTATTATTTAAATTATAAAATAAATTTATATTAGTAGTACGATGATCGGGTTAATGATCGCGCATAATTAAATCCACTCACTAAATTATATTCTTCAGCCATAATTTATATATAAATAAACCTACAAGTATAACCGAGTGCATAATCGGTGGGTCTAGTTTTAACGCGCCAATAAAAAGTCTCTCCACCGGAACCGCTTTTATGTTTGCCAAGCGAAAAACGAACAAGTTAAATTGTCAGAAACTGTGAAAATGGTAAGTGAGAATCGGTGGAGTACGAATAAAACGTGGCATTTGCTATGATACGCGATTTCCGTGCGGCTACGTTCTCATTTTACTCCAGCTACCGATTTACAGAGCAGGTGCACGCGATTCCTGCATTCGTCAGCTGAACACGTAAACTCTCTTCGCGATCGAGACGTCATCTTAATAAGGGGGACAATATTTCCGGAACGCGCGACAAACTGTGCGATGACACTTGATAACAGATTAGAAAGTGCATATAATCCTTATCGAGTGGTGTTCACACTCTTGTTACGTTAAACCACACTTTCGCGACAAAATGTATATAATTCGCACGATTATTCAAGCAAAAGCTAATCACCTATCACTGATTTAATCCCGTTGATTATACGATCAGTTCCTAAAAGAAAATATTTTCCTCTGCTCTCGAATCATATAATAAAAGTACTTTAAAACCAAAAGCAACTGCTTCATTTTTCATAATCCTACAATATCGTATATCGAATTCCGTGAAAATACTGGGATTAATAAAAAAAACGAGAATAACATACCAACACTGTTATTGACAAATAAAAACGTGATCGGTGGAGTTTCTTTTTATTATTCACCGATAAATAAATATGGACTGCACATATCAACTCTTATGAAAGTAATAATTATGAGATTGGACATTTTTGCTGGCCATAAAGATTCATTTGCAGTGGATTTTAATTAATGTATCACACGGCAACTGGAAAATGTTGGAGCTTCCTTTAAAATGGATTCATGAAAATGGCTTTTAAGAGCTAGTTTAACGAATATTTTTTTCCTCTTGTTTATATTGTATCTGTTTCATGTTAATAAAAATGTAATTTGATGGTGATTCTGGTCTTTTTAATGTTACTACCACAATTACAGACTTAATTTCATTCTCGGCTCCCTATATATTTCATGGGGGTGTCAGGTAATGGTTAACCAGACAATTTGAAAGTACTTGGTAATCACGTTACCCTCCGTTTTTTTTTACCGATACAGTGACTTTGTACGATGGACATTGATTTATAGCCTGGTCATATTTCACAGGTTGCTAGGTTGATATATCGAACTGTCCCCTTTACAACTGAACTCATTTATTTAATCCACTTTCTCGGTTACTAAACGTTAGACGTGATTGCTCATCAAGAACACCTTTAATGAACTTCCATAAATATTCGTCACGAAATGATATCGATATCATTGCATCCCGTTGATTATTATATTATTCTCTAACAATTAATCGTACATCCATGCTCAGCATAAAACCGCGCTTTATTAGGTACGAAGTTCGTACATCATTTTATGGGTTATTAATTACGATATTCGCGTCGTTACTTATTACGAGCGGAAAATTAGCTTGTAATATTACGTGGTAGCACGATCACTTTGTGGTGAGATTGCATATGCGATTACATGTGTAGGATGGTATATCAGAAGTGATGTAAATACGATCGCACTATAACACTGTACACATTATAATAACAATTAATATCGATACTGTAGTGTTCACAAAACGTATTGACTTGTCCAGAAAATTCAGGAATAACATTTTCATATGCCGATCTATATTTATTCAATTATATACTCACCGTTTCCTTCCACAACCTTCCTCCATTATCCACGCAACTTGAAGATTCCATTATACCACAAGTTTTCACATTTTTCTCGAATATCTACTAAAAATCGGCATCAACTTTCCGGACAATCCAATATATATCTCAGCAGTCGCCATGAAAGTTTCGTAGAAAGAGACGTGTAAATAAAATCATGTCATTCATAATATTGAAGCTCACCGTGTTTACATTTGTAACACTTGGGAGCTGTGCTGTTAACGTTGACAATATGTATGTTATTATTGAAAATAACGATATGTTTGACGTATCGATTTTCGATGGAACCGTGTAAGGTTCGAACATATGTAAGCAATATGCACATAGTTCGTCCTGCAGGACAAGCTTACGTTGCGGTACAAGGAGCTTGGTGCAGTCGAAACTAAGTCAAACAGTCCTTGCACCTTGAACTGGTTTCTAGCCGTGGATGGTGATTCTGCTTGCAATTGTGATAACACTCTGTTATTAGAATTGTTCTGCCTTCCTTCAACCACTACTCAGGTTCTATGGTATAGTTTGCTTGGTATAATGAGCTGTCCTCAAGGAACCTTGCTCGACAGCGAACATCGTAGTTCCCTAGATGTTCCTATACACCTGTTAGTATACCTGGCTCCGTGCGTGTTACCGCATTCCCGGAACTGCATATGGTTAGACCTCTTAATAACGTGGTACCAACGTACACGAGTACGGAGTAGCATGTTCTACCAGAATTCCATGCAGGACTATGGAACACGCTATTCCGGATGTTGGTGATTAAGATCCAATGCGTGTATCGCAGGAGATACCTAACAAGTTTAGATCATGGGTTGCACTTGTGTATGCTTTAGAAGTTACTAAGTAACATGCATTTCTATTGGTGCATAGCTGGTGATGAAAATAAGCGTGTTTTAAAAATCCACGGCTATAAAAGTTGATAAGAGATAAACACTTATATAGATGGAGATGATCAAATTTGCGACAGTTTGACGCGTGAACGAAAGCGCATATTTTCATTAGAAAAGAAACAGTTTCCCTAACTTTCCTTGTGAGTTTCGAAATGCGTGAAAATAACGCGTCCACGCAAACCTAGTGTTAAAAAGATACGCATAAAAAGGGTACTCGAGTGTATATGATTTGCAATAAACACCGGTTTCCACTTTTCGTGACACCGAGGGAAGTACTTGAATACAAGATCGAGAATGGGGTTTCCGTGGATTTTCGCCGGAAGCAGAATCCACGAGCATCCACGAGAGATTGTGACGTGAAAAAGCGCAAAGAAACAAATCTAGAGCATTGTACTAGTCTGCCATGTGTATATGTCATCGGACGCGATCATTATTTCCTAGAGTCAAGGGAATTCATGTCGTCCAGTAAAGCCGGAACACTCTCTGTGTTTCGTACTCTAACAGAAGACAGTGTGATACTCGGCGGGCGGTCGAGAAATATTGCGGTTTTATATGTAGAAAAATATGGCTATTTTATGTGACAGATTTGCGACGTGGATGCAAAAGAGGCTAACGGTAGCATATACAAGTATACGTGAATTCACGTGTCACATAGAAATGTACAGTTAAAGGGGAAAGAAGTGAAGAAACCAAATGGTACAGGTATTTGTAAAGAGCCTGGTGTTCTGTGTACGCTAAACTCTGCTGAGTAGAGAATACGAGGACTGTACATGTCAAAGACACATTAATATTAATGTTCAGGGATTTACGGGGACATGGACTAGTAGGGCCTCGTGGGTAGGACGCGTGTTTACAAATATGATTCTGAGCATATCTCAGTATTCTGGCTCTTCCATGTAACCTCGGAGTTCAGATGTCCTTTCTACCAAGAAAGGACCAAGAAGCACCGAGCAAACTTGGTACCCTTGCATCTTACGGAGAGGAAACTGCCTCGAGGGACCAGCGGGGTAGCAAGGTACCGAAATTGGTAAGTGAAAGTGTGTCAGAGTACATACGCAAACATTTCACCTTTCCCAGTCGGAGTACATAATGCTAGGGAAATGAGGAAGTTCTAGAATTAAATTAGATAATGAGGGGTTCCACATTTCTATCGGTGTTCGTGTTTTCTACGAAGATAATTAAACCGTATATTGTTGTACTTAATATTTAATATTTATTATCGTAGCAAGGGGGAAGGGATCTACGGAGGCATTTAACATGGGTATTCCCTGGATCTATCCGCGGAAATTTTTATGGTTATTCCGGAAAGCGTGTAAGAGTTTTATGAAGTTTTATACGAGCTATACTGTTTTACGTGTCTGCGATTCCTACGTTGACGATCGTAAATTCGTTGTGCTTAAAGAGAGATCTGTTTTGCACGAGACTGGAATAACGGGTTAATAGCCAGTTAATTAAACAGATTGCACCAGTTCGTCGAAAGAAAGGTGGGTGGCCCGTTTCAAAGGGGATAAAAAAGTGATTTGCATCAAGTAACGCCTTTATGTAACGGTGACAAAATGTACGAGATTTCAAAGTTTGTTTGTGCAAGGAATTCCTGTAAGCGATATTGTGGTGATTTAAATGAGAGAGTATGAAAGGTTTGACAAGTTTGCAATTACAGGGATCACATTTTTAATGTAGTAATTAAAGATTATGCGATTCATGTGTCGATCCTTTTCATCCAGAACAAATGTTGAACATGAAAAATTTAAGAGCTGATGTCGAGTATCGCGGCCACTTGACTTTCCTTTTGATGGCCGAGTTTATTTCGTCTACAAGTGCTACTTGGTCCCATAAGTACACTTAAGTACCTTTAAGGAAAACTAGTTATGAGGTACAAAGTAGAAAATCGATAATTTCATCTCGTCAATTATGTCATCGTGGTCGCAATGCAGGTGGATAAGTGATATATATGTGGGCCTCTGAAGATCTAAGAAAATTGCGTTTAAGCCAAATCGGCGAAATACGTCTGCCAAAAGAAATAAACTTGGCTCAACGCGAATATATATATTTTAACAATAAATTATCGCTCGCTTAAACGGTAATTATAATGAATACGATTTCGTGGATGATCTAAAAATATATTTCATGACACTTGTACGAATACAAAATTAAGCTAAAATTATCACGGGTTTTTGCAAGCTCGGTGCAATAATATCCATGGAATTCCTCAAAGTTTATAACTTTGAATATGAATGACAGTAATAAAATTGCAAATAGATTGTAACGTGAATTACAATCCACACGAGCGTGCCGTAAAACGCGTGTGTGATTTATGAAAATCATTTCATAAATTATCCTTTAAAATTATTCCCCTCTAAATATACTTTATACGTTTGTAATGCGAACAGTAATGAATCGTTTAACTGGGGGAAGCCCAATCAGCACAAGCAGATTACTTTCAACAATGTCTTTTAATCGTATTTCACGTTGAATAGAATGGATTAATACGCTCGTACAAGTATTACGTTATTTTTTCGTTATATTCGATAATGTGTATTAATAGATTCTTGATTCATTAAATCTGAATAGGATTGAAACACCCCGGGAGTAATTAGTGAACTCAGTGATGTTAACTATGCATGTATATAGTCAGCTTACTTACAATAAACTATGTAAACCATAATCATTCTATATGATAGCACATACAAAAATCAATTTATCATATATGTACAGTATGATCGATAGCACATTTCCCATTTTGCTTGTACATTATGTATGCTGTTTGTATACAGTTCAAGTGATTCCCTGAATCTTGGTTCAGAGCATTGTGACTTTACGAACAGATAAATTTATAATAACGGAATACCGTTTACCAATTGTCGAAGGTAACACTGTTATTACCAGGCTTATATGTCCTGGTAGAAATTGGTAAAAAATTGGTTTGCTTAAGGAATCTTAAATTGGATTGGCTAGGAAGGTAAAACAGGCATAGCTAGACTACTAATTACTTAAGGGATTGGGACAAACTTAACAGGACTCTCCATGTACAACCGAAGCGCTGAACAATACGGAAGTTCTATGAACCCTTTGTGCTTATATTCGTGATCGGGATCTTTCCTTAATCTCCATTGCCTCGAGAGATTTCGAGAATTGGTCTAAGTCCACTACAGTTAGCAAATACTGCCTGAGCTTCCAATCGAGTTAACAATTATCCAGTTTGAACTATACGTAAGATATAGAAAGAGAGAATACGTAACAGAATGAAGGAGTTCCACTTCCTCTGGATAATCATAGAACAAATATTAGCGAGTATCGTGTATTTAAAAGTAACTTAACTGATGTTACGAACTTGCTTATTCTTCGGATTATTAATAACGGAAGTCGCAAACAAGGGAATATAAAGCATACGCAATGGCACGAGAACGTTGGGGATTGTAAAGTGGAATTAACTAACAGTAAACAGTACGAGTACTTAACCCTATCTTTATGACTTGAACGCTTCCTATACGATATCTTCGGCCTTTATGCAGAATAAATTAACCGTTATTGCTTGTCCAATTACGAGTAAAAATATAGCGAGTCGATCAAACCCAAGATATTTTCGAATATTCATGGTAGAATCTAACTGATCTTGGTGATCCAATTCAGGAATTTCCATCAACAATGAAATATAATTTCTTACCTTCGATTCCACTTGTTCAGGTTCTTAGCCTTATGGGTCAACGACACAAAGCGAAGGACAATAGAGGATGGGGGGGCAAGGTGCGTTTGTAAGGTAGAAGCAAAAGGTAAGGGGAAGTCGACAGTAACGCGGATTCAGAGTACCCTCATGGAATGTGGCAGCCCTGTAAGACGTGACGTCACTCTCTCTCTTTTCTTGGCACTCGGTGATTTGGTGGTGTTCGGTCACAAGAAGGGTACAGCGGAAAGAATTAAAGAAGAAAAGACGGGTGACGTCACGTGCTCGGTGGCCGTGTTCACGAGTCAGCGTCGCGCGGGTGTCTAGATGTGTGTCGGCAAAGTGTAGAAGGAGGGAGAAAAGAGCCTGTGCGTGTGTGTGAGAGAGAGAGAGAGAGCGAGTGGGGTGGAAAGTGCCAGGAGAGGGGAGACGGTACGGCACACTGAAGACTCGTTTTGTTGGTATGGTGGGAGCAAGGGGGGTCCAGGCATGGAGAGGGCGCAGTTCCGCGCCATCCTCCGTATCGTTGACACGTTCTGTGGAAGAGTTTGGAGAGAGTCAGTTCTTGTCTTCTTGTCGTGACTTGTGCGTTAAACGATCGTATTATTTTATTCCATAATCAAACACTATCGTCGTGCTTCGTATGACTGGTGCGCCGATCGCGCGGAGATATACTTTTTTCCAAAAACCGCGCGACTTCGCGTGTTGTGCGCGTAACCGATCACTTCACGTTGTTGAAATTCCTTGATTTTCCCTTCGATTTTCTCTACGCTTAGTATCTCGCTGTTTCTTTGGGTGACAAGAGTCATCGATAAGTTTCGTTGATCCACTTATTCGTTTAACGTTCGTCGCGTCATAACGCGTACCGGTTATTCAGTGCGGAAGAACGGACGCGCATGTTGAATTTGCACAGAGTGAATTGGTGAATTTCGTGCGGGCGTGACATTGATTGTTTCGTACTTGGATCAGTGAACAATACTACGAGGAACAATGGTTACCAGTAAGTGCTGTCTGTTCTCCACGATTATCTCGATCATCCTGATGGCCGGGATCGAAGCGAACCAGATCACCATGGACGCCCGGATTCGAGACGACGTCGACTTGTCTCAGGTATGAATCTAACCGTTCTTTTTCCTACAAACTTCCCACCGTCACGAAGTTAAAACGACCGTTCAGCACAAAAAAAATGTCGGTCAGTTTAACGTCTATTTATGGGATCGTGTGTTGCACATATACGTTTCGAGGACGTCGTATTTCCATGCACTTTCACGTTCAGTAAGTTGCCGTAAACAAACGTTGCCGATTACGTGCGCAAATAATTCTGCAGTTAAATTGAACGTATAATTTGAAGTTCTCATAAAACAGTGCTAATGCGATCGCTTGTTATTTCTGACATTTGCGACAATGCAAGTGCAAAAAACACAGTCCTTGCATACTGACCTGTTTAATACGCGAGGAAGGTTGCACTAATTTACAACGTTGACGTTGTCAAAGTGAATTCAATTAACTTGACGAATCCTGTTGTTTTGCGTTTCACATGAATTTGTGCGTACGATTTGAGACGAAGTTTTCAACGTGCGATAGAATATTTCTTTTGCACCGAAATCCGGTGAATGCGATTGACAGGTCGGTTACATTAATCATCCATGGAATTACAATTTTTCGACAGTTATCGTTGGAATAAAACTGATTACGATGAAATGGGATCGATCACTCCACTGATAGATATTTTTCCATTTATTCAAGCCATAAAAATGTTTTACGTAAATTGCAATTTAAACTAATATCCGGTTCGTATAGTTGGCAAATTGGCTCGTTCGGATTTTAGAATTGACACTATTTCTTTATTGTTTTCAGGTTGCAAGTCTTCTATCCACTTATCCGAGCATGCAATAATGACTGCAATTATAATAATCATTGTTCTTCGTAATATAATATTGCGTAGCAACAACGGGATCCTTCAGCAGTGTTTTATAATACGATATTTGCGCGGATCAAGGCTTAATATCTTAAAGCTGATCTCTCATCATCGTCTAACGATATTTTAGGATTTAATTTTAGTTTATTGACACTAAATAATCGGTATGGCGGACTGCAATGGCGCTTTTTCTCGATGTTTGCGATTTATTTAATCCAAGGGATTTCCGACGCCGTAACGTTTATCGCGTGGTTTACGTACCGTGTTATATCATCCTCTTAATTAATTACGCTACAGAGACCATATCAGGCTGAAATACAATTGACGAGCTATTACTTCTCTTCTTTGCTAATTGTATCATTTCTTATACTTTCTTTTGACAATTCTACGAGAATTATTGCTGTGCGTTGGAATTTATTACAAAACAGAATCGAAGTTATTAACGATGGCAGTCTTGACGTTCCATATTTTCCGATTCAGTTATATTTACGGCGGTAATTAAGACACGTTTATTAACTTGTAACTCGACAGAGATTCAAATAGAACAAGTTGACAAATTCGAATGATGCCTTAATTAGCTTGCTTTTAACGGTGCGCTGCATTCTCCAACGTCGTAATTTTCACACTTTTTACGGGTGGATGTGAACGAAGATTATAATTCAGCGGATTACATATTTAACTCTTGAGATTTGATCAGTGATTTTGAATTCGTTCCATCGAATATTGCATTAATGCGTACCTACGTTCGACGACGATGGGAGCAGGATTTCCACCCAGCAACTTGTTGCTGCGACAAAAATCGTCACTACGAAAACTACGTTTCCGCCCGAGGCCAGTTTTACCTTAGATCGATTCAATAAACTACTTCGAACCACCAGTCTCGAACTCGATTTTCATCGCTTTTATTTAGTTCCCTGGTTCGATCGAAACTTTCCCCCCCGATTCTTTTTACCAGTTGAAATGTGCTTTCAAATGGTTTACCCGCCAATTGGAATTTACGAGTTTAATCTCATTGTTCCTATATATTAAGAGTCTGGCAATATCGGCCTCTCAATCTCGATGATATACATATACTATTAAGTGGGTTATGTAAGTCCGTGGTTAGTCGAACAATGTTTAATATTCCTTGTTGCAACAACTAGCAGCTTACTCACCATGTAACCTCGTGAATCATACAACACGTATCGCGATAAAATTGCAAGCGCATGCGTCAAGTATCCAACTGAATCCTAAGATTTCATTAGGCGATGATGACTGATCAAGGTTCAAGATATTAAGCCTCGCTGTGGGCAAATATTATATTATTAATCAATGTTGAAATATCTCATTGTCGATGCGCAATATTAAGAAGAAGAATAATTATCATAATCATAATCGTATTAATTATTGGAGACACCAAGGTGGAATTCAATAGAGAACTTATATAAAGAGTCATTAAATGCATGTTTGCAGTCTTTAAGGATTGCAGTAGTGAAATTACGGAAAATTATTACGTTTTTTCCGAGATTGATTCACTCGGTTATTCATAGTTATTTTGGAAGAAGATAACGCTTGTGTTTATGTATAACACGGTCAATGCCAATGCCAAAGTCAATGTCTATCTTTGTCACTCTCACGCTTCGCTACGCGGCCTTGCCTTTCACTTTTTTGTTGTACAAAGTTTACGTTAAGTCCCGGTAAGATCCATTCATACCATCGGTAGCTGCTGTCGGGAGAAAAAACAAACATACACACTGACGAGTTTAGTTCTATAATAAATACAACCTGAATTGCCTCTTTGATAATTTTGGTAGCGATTTACTCTGGAAATATGGTAAGAATTCGCGGGAAAAAAACAGATGTAAGAAATAAAAGTAAATTTATACCGGATGTCATTTAAGTTCCCGCGACAGATGGTTCTCGGAGAATCGTCTTCGGTGCACGGAAACTAAGAATCTAATCTGCTTGGAAGAACCGGCTCGGACTACACTGTCCCGGAAGCGTACCGTATGTCGACCATGAATTCGTGTTTCACGGCATCCTTTTTTCCTCCGTATTACTACACGCGAATCATTTCTTAATGTAATTTAATAATTTATCAGATTATATTTCAGTAACTTCCCTATTAAGCGAGCTTTAAAAAAGCACGTACTCGGAATCCTATACGCTAAGCTAACGCGTCTACGGCAGGTCTTTCCATTTATATTCATAACATGCAGTATGTGGAAACAATTTACCAGTAAGTCTCTAATTATATTCAGTTCGTCCTTGTTTTTGTGCTTCATTAATCAAATATTTCATGTTCTATCGCCGTGCGTGGATCCACGAGACTGTATAATATTAAGTATATTAGGTAAAAACATGTTTCACGTTCTAAACGAAAGAAGAAGTTTTTCCGGAGTAACTTAACCAGCGAAATTTGTGCATCGTGTGGTAAAGCGAATCGAATGGTCGAACCAACTACTCTACGTATCGTACTTAGACATTGAGGTGAATGAACACGGTAGAACTCCTCGAACTCTCTCTTTCTCTGGCTCTCTCTTCGTTTTATGTTGTTTATTCTCTCCTGCGCCTCGACCGGATATTTTTAACAAGCGGTTCGTGCTGAGACGAAACAATGCGCGTCCCGCTGTGTGTAGTATGCTTTTATACGCGATATATATTGTTACAAAGAAGAGCCTTTCCCACGAAGTGGCGTCGGAACGAGAAAACATGTTTTTCCTTTAGCTCTTCGATAAGTAACCATCCACTCTGGTACAGATCGAACGATAGATGCAATACAATTTCGGGAATGTCTGCATTCGGTTTCCCTCTCGAACAAAATCTTCAAGTGTTTATGTTGAACATTATGCAGGATAACCAAACACATCTTAATAAACACAACGTACCTAACATTGTTTACAAGTATTTATTACTGTATCACTGGAAATTCTCTACTTTGATGAACAGCTAAAATGAGAATTATACTACGAATTGAATTCTGCTTTATGAAATGTTTTATCATCATCATGCAAGTTTATTTCTTGATAACAGCGTGGCATTGATATGCTGTGAAATAGATCTGGGATGTAAAAATGCCATCATCCGTTTAGTTGCGGAAATGATTGTGTTGCTTACTTCAAATTTAGCCTGCATACAAAGCAGTACGTCGTCTTATCAGGAAACGTGTCATGCTATGGCATCTTATCACCTAGGAAGCCGGTATAAAAGCGTCGGGGAAAAGCTGATCCAGGTACATCCGAATTGAGCGTTTCGGAATATCGTAAATGTGAATGTTTTGGTAATCCGATGGTGGATAAGAAACGGTGACGCGGCTCGGTTTCACGAAAAACAGGAACAGTCGGGTAGGTGTCTTCCGGTAGGCGAGGTTGAGGCACGAGTGTGTTACTCGTAAAATATGGAAACCCATAAAGATCAACGGCGTATACCGCGTAGTCGAAAAGGCGTCGCGAAGAATCTTTACTGGAGAATTTTCTATGACGTCTGACACTTTCGTTCTCTCTTCTGCATTTCTTTTTCTCTCTCTCCCCATCGTCATCTCTGCTCTTTTCCACTCTCTCGCCACCCCACTTTCTTTCCCCGGCAAACGCACACATTTCTCGCTCACTCGAGCATTGTTTCTTGCTTGGACGTTTTTTTTATCATTCTGCATTGCAGCCGTGCGCTTTTACAGCTCGAGGGGATTTCCCTTTTAGCAGAGAAAAGTCAATGCGTATGGCACTTCTTTGGTCGCTGGAACGTCCGTAAGAGAACACATGGAAGTAGGAAGAATATACATTTCCATGTAATTGCAGACCGATATTGATAAGTTTGATAGAATGTCAGTTATGACTGACGGAAGTTGACTAAATATATACCGCGTAAAAATAATATTGAATGGAGACTAAATTTAATGCTCGTCCGAGGAAATTTAATAGGATGTAGTAATTCAATATCCTCCGGAGTACAATTGAAATATATATTCACGCATGCGGGTAATAGGTAATATGTATCGATCTACATATGTATGCGGAAGGTCATAGTAATAGGTTACCACCTGGTATTTGCCGACATCGTGGAGATATGCTTTAGGTCCTACCATATTGGGTCCAATTACGTGCAATGCAAGTGTCTAGTTCCAATCGTGCATGATGTCAGGTAACCGCGAAAACAGTTATCTTCGAGGTCTATTCGAAAGCACGGTGAAACATGTAACAGGAGAGTGTTTAAACAACCGCGTATAATCACCTGAATAATCAAAGACATCTGCATTAAGTAATACACTTCAAAAGTAATATACATACCTCGGACAGTACCGAGAGTTATTTTCAATAATCATTTCCACCATCAGTATACCACGATTATTAGTGACTGATGATGACTAATTTCGTCGTGGAATCAAATGAAATTATGCGTATCTGGATCACAGGACAAAGTGACAATCAACGGGAGTGTAAGTCTGGATAAGGGAACTAAATAGTGAGAAGTAAAGTAAAGTAAAAGCGAGCACCAAGACGCGGCATCGTAAATTCGCGAATTCTACTTAGGGTGTTGGGAACTTTACGATGGGTAGAATAGTCTCTTAGTTTTAATGGTTCTATAAGCTACCGAGACTTGCATACGTCAACCCACAAAAGAGCCGTTTCTCTGGTGCCTAAGCGCGGCTTAACAGGAGTGCACGGATACGGCTCGCGAAGGGGAAAAACAGGGTAATCGGGAATTATGCATGAGAAACCAAGGAATCGAGCCTGCGGGACGAAGTTACGAATTCCATTGAAAGCGTGCCGCAGGTTGAGGCCGTTCATCCGGTATGCGCTTGGTATACGCCGTTACGTACGAACTACCGAGCCGGTTATAATACGCGTCGATGTAAATTATATAAGTGAAACGCCTAGCGATACGCTGAGAACAACGTCTCTTGGAATACCGGTACAATGCATCGACGTGATATAATGGCTCCACGACTTCTAGGACACCGCCGAAACTTTCATGCTTTTCGGATAGAAAGATATTTACGAGCGCCGTTAAGCTCTGTTAGGTTTCACCGATCTTGGCAACTTTTCGACTACAAACCTAGAAGATAAAGAAAGAGTATAATGGATTTCTTGTCTCACAATGTGATAATAATATCGCTGATAATATAATAGCAAGCTTCCATTAGAAATTACATAAAGCATTATTAATATGGCACTGATTAATATGGCATGCTTGATGTAGTGTGGCATAGAGGGGTAGTATGTCGGTATTGTATTGGATATTACACTTTTGATATGGATTTAGATAAGGGATTTAACGGTTCGGTCTTGTAAATGTATGCAAATATAATTTGAATGTATATTTTGCTTAATATTTAATTACTTGTCAAATCTACCAACTAGGTTATTATTGATTGCGTTCTTATTTTTACTATTTGGATCACATTGAATATATCTTTGTTTTTTCCGTTCGGCAATTATCCTTATTCTGGATATTTAAAATCCTTCTTCAAAACCGACATCTGCAAACAGTGCATATTTGATTAGAACTTTCACTTATTAAGATCCCCTACGAATAGAATAGTGTCATAAAAAATTCCTGAACGATTCTAGGTCGTTTCTGTAATATTTCGGGGAAGGTCTTCGCTTATGTTGACTATTCATAGTTTATTTAGTACCCCGGGAGTTTAAGATAGTTAGAGTATGGCATAGAAAGTAGCAGTAGTTTGGGATAGTTTGTGACCACGATGAATTTCCACATCGGGTCAATAAACTTATACATATATGCAGCATCCGCTACCAGGAAGAAGAAAGTTAGTCACTTTCGAGACTGTTTGTGGTTTATTAGGGATCCAGTTGCATCGATATCTTTAGTACCCTAGTTCACAAATACATGTCTTTTGCGCAGTTCATCTTCAAGAATTCTGCGCAGCCTAATTTCATGAGTAGCTGTTTATTTTCATATTTTTTACAGGCCATACAGTTAGTACAGTTTTCAACACATATCGAGAAAGCGATCTTTATTCAATTTTCTAGATTTCCACAGTTTTCTTTATTCAATAATGTATCGTCTGTTATGACTTATAACTCTCTTTCTTTCGGACAACTTCGTAATCCCATCTTCATAAAAAATATTTCCTCACAAAACTGGCGCAAATCGGACGAACTTTCTGGTCAGCTTAACATTTCTAGCACATATATGATGCTATTAAATTATAGATGTTAAACGATAATTTCCATCCGTTTCTTGTTACATTAAACTCACGGAATTACTTGACTTTTTCCGTTAAACTTCTTCAGCAATTAACCTTTCTTACGGTTGAGTAGTTTTAATGATTATTTCCATTCCTTTACGTTTATATCCACATCGAACATGGAACGTTAAAGGTCGGAAACCTCAAGATGACTATTACCATTCTTTTCTACGATCTCCGTGAACTATCAGGAATTACGTCGAAGTCAATAATAGACAAATTGCATGTACCGTTGGCTTCTGGAAAGAAAGCCGACACATCTTCTTCCGGAAGAATCAGTAAACTTCTAAGCCTAATATCTCAAGCACTAATTCAAATCAATTACATATTGCCTCATTGAAGGCTTATTGTGACGGAAAATTATTTCCGAGAAACTATGTAATTTGTATATCGCTTTATTTATACACCGTTGTCTGAATGTTGTACGTTCCCCTTTAAAGTAGCATTTTCCCTTTGAAAACCAGATTTTCCCAACATCGATGAATATTGCAGTGATCAACTTTTATTTAATTCAATATTTTACTCGTTATATTCCGCGGGTATGCATTCGTTATTATATATTTTTGTTGGTATTGACCGCTTTTTATAAATCGTTATTTAATCTAATTATCGAGCGTATTATTATTTACGGATTATTAATTAACGAGGTTTGCTGGAACAGATAGTATAACGCGGTATTTGCTTTTCATATATGAGCCATTTATTATGAAAGTAGGGCAACTCCATTTTTGAACAAAATTTGATTTCATACTGTCTCGGCTTTTATTGATTCAATATATCAATAAATCATAAATTCAATAGTTCAACGAATCAATTTAATAAATCGTAAATGCAGTTATTCAGTAAATCAATAAAAGCTAAAATAATATGAAATCAATATTTTCCGAAATGTAGTTGACACACTTTCATAATAAACGGCTCATATTTCTGTGATCGGTCTTCTCTGAAAGGAAATGACGATTTATTTCCAAAGTTAACGAGTTAGCTCGGATGAATAACAAACTAGCAATTCAGTGGGAAATTGAGATATGTCGAAGGATTATTCACGCTTTCCTGCAACATTTGCAACTCATGGCAGCTCGTGTGCAGCTTTGATTCCGAGATTTACACTTTGCGTGCTTCCACGATGAGTCAATCTCCCCGGCATTCGTTGCTGGAGGATATCTTAAGTGCTATAATTACTCGGATCCGCGAAGTCGGCACGTCGGAGAAAAAAGTGAAAGCAACAAATGCACAAACTTATATATTGTTCGATCGTGTATCATAAATTTTCTGATATGATTACACGGTTGCTTTGGTCGATATACATTTCGTTCCATAAGTCATGGACGTCAGTTTTATTCAATAAAACTTACAGCCCGTAAGTTAAAAAAGATGGATATTATGTTGTGTAAGCGGTCTTAATTATTGCTATATATAATTTAATTATTATCTTATTGTAGTATAGTTACTAATATCAAATTCGAAATCTGTGTGTTTCTGATTTCTTTATAATTCCTACTAATTTGGTCTACTTCAGATGAAAGTAGAAATATTTGTAATATTCGATTTCATATTCGACATTTTTTTCAAATATTTTGAATATTTAATACGAAATGAAATAGTTCAAATATTTAATACGAAATCAAATATATCAAATTATTAATACGAAATCAAACAGTTCAAATATTTGCTACGAAATCAAATAGTTCAAATATTTGCTACGAAATCAAATAGTTCAAGCATTTAATACGAAATCAAATACTTCAAATATTTAATACGAAATCAACACAATTTTGAACATCAACATATGAACAATTCTTTTCGCATTCGACCAAATCGCCACGAACTAATCGAAAAACCCCAAGATTCAGATACGTCGGAATAAAAAGTTCGTCCACCATTATTATTATCTTAATTCCCTAATGTAACTCGAGTGTATCGTATATGGAGTAAGAAGTGAATCAAGCGGTGAACGACTTGGATAATTAACTCTGTTTGCTCTGACGGAGGTCGGTGTACTTGTTTCATCTCGATTCTCTGTGCAATTGCTTAGAAACGATTGCGTAATCTACCAGGGTGGGAAGTAAATGCCGGTAGTCAAATGTAGTTAATACAGAATAAATTGTCTTCCCCTTTTGTGCGGTACGGTATCGCAGTTGAATTCCATTCTTATTCGCGGAAAATCTTTTGGTTATTCACGTACTCCGTTGGTTTTCTGAATCTCGCAGCCTTACGTCGGGCAAAATATGTTCCGCGACTACTAATTGGCGGGAACGAAGTGTGAACTATGCATGGGGATATCGTGTTGTACGGTGTCAGAGTAATAGAGAGGTTTGAGTGAGGATGAGACATGATTACCTCCTCAATTACCGCTCAATGCTGTCCTCTTCGCATAATTCATAACGTTACACATACCCTGAACGAAATTCATTCGGTCTCTTTTACTTCTGTCGAAATCAAATTCCACACTTCTCACTTTGACCCGACATTTGTTCCAAATATCAAACTATCCACATTTCTACTGCGCGAAGTCTAATTGCATTCACCGAGTAACGATGTCAAATATAAATTCCGTAAAACAGTTTTTTGTTGTACAGAATATTTCGCATATTATATATGTATAATATATATGTTTAATCTGTTCTATTATCGATGTGCATTGCACGGATTGATTCTACATAATTGATTTTTAAATATTCAGTCGAGTTTCTTTTAATGCGGTTGATACGTTCTATAGAATCCTGTACAAAAAAGATACAGCTTTCTTGATAAAATTGGGGATAATTTTTTGGGGTAATATTCAGTTGTTTTCTTTTGTTTACACATAAAAAGATTTTTAATTCGAACGAGAACAGCATTATTTGTGTGTGGAAATTATTCTCTTCTCTTTTAATTCCCCACAGAGAAATATAAAAGGAACGAAAATAAATGAATAAATGCGTTACGCTGTTAAAACTTTCTTGATTTCCCGGATTACTTATTTCCCCTCGATTTTTTGCTTCACCGCAGAATTTCAAAACCGCATTAAAATATACGGATATAAAGAGACTCGACTGTATACATTTTATAAGTTATTTCATATAATCTTTAGTTTCCTTTCGAATTCATTACATAATGCGACATTTACGTTCATAATTAAATGAATAAAATGCGATTATCTTTTCTTTCGCTGTTTCTTTTGAAAAAAGAACAAAACAGAAGTCTTTCCGACACCCGTTAGATGCACTTCACACGTGAGGTGCGACAAAACGAAGCATAAGCGAAATAGTGAGGGTGGGATGTGCGTGCAGTAGGAAGTCGTGAATTTTAAACTATTTCGAACGGGCGCAAATGTATCACGACGCGAAAGAAACGTATCGCATAGTTCCTTACGAAATTGATGTGTTTTAATTCGTCCGTGGATCACGAATAAGTCACGAGTAATAATGCACGAAATCTTGAAAGCAGTTTGTGCTCGTTAGTTACACGCACGGTGGTAAGAAATAATTTCAAAAAAGAAAACGATTCCAAACCGAGTCACTTTTCGCGTTAATTAAAAGCATCGATCGGCAGCGGTGCTCGTTAAAAGAATTCCTCCTCGAAACCGTTTCGTAGAGAAGACAGGGTGGTATGCCTGCCAGTCCTGTTCATTAAAACCTTCGTAACTAAGAATTATTTTGAACTATCTTCAACGACTTTTACACTTCTTTCTTGGATCTTTATTGACGTCAGACAGGTTGGACGTGGAAATGGATGTAATTTCTTAAATCATTTTTTAACGCCGTCCATTCTGTTCGACGAATCGGAATGACTGACTGTGGAAGCGCGTAGTCATTCTTTCTCGACGAGGAGTAATTGACCTAAACTGGGCAAAGCTAATTAAAGAGTTTCTCCGGGGTGTTCGAACGAACGTGGGTTTAAAACGTTGTTCTTTAAAATGTCTTCCTAGAAATAATATACAAAGATTGGATAAAATAATGATAATATTGTCCACGAATTATGTATTGTATAATTGAGATTAGCAGTCGTGAAGTTGTGCGCATCGCGGTCGTATTTTGTTTTGGTTCTATCCCAAAACAAAATGTTGAATAAAATATAGGTAGATTACAGTAAACTCCCGTATAACGCGGTTAATGCATCACGCATTGTATGAAATGGCGTTACACGAGAATTTTCTTTGTATAACATGAATAATATAAATAACACGTTTCCTTGACTGAAGTAAACGGTGTAAGTCCCGCAGTTTATTATGCAGATCTCGTTGTAGGAGAATCGCGTTATACAAAGAAAGTCGTCGCAATATCTTTAGCGCGTTATACGAGTGTTTACTGCATTCTTGTCTAATAAACAGAATTCTTGTGTCATAACGAGTCTATTTTACCAGATTATATAACGTTTTAATATCTCATATATATAGCTGCTATCGTTATTTAAGTACTTTGATAACCAGATACTAGTTATCTCGACACTCTTTGACCTTCGGCCGCAGAACTTTATTATTACGTGTCTTCATACGAAATGGCACATTGTGAGGGTGAATTTTGAAGTGCAATATTTTTCATGATATAATACTGATTTACTCAAAATTAGTCCCATTCGTTTTTGCGGTCTTCTCTTCGTACCATAACTCGGAGGTAAAAAGCTCTTGTTATCGTATCAATTCTTGAAGATCATCGTTTCTGGCGTCCAGATAATTATTAATGCATACCAACCGGGAACACGATGGTGCGAAATGTTCTGCTCCTATAATCTTCAGTTTTTTTTTCTTCGAAGTAACTCTTGATTATTGTCACGCGACGCGTTGTCATGTGAGATATCGGTGGGGTTAAAAATGATCGATATACGGCTCGAATTATAAAGAAAAAACTAACATGAAATCGCGTGCGTATGTGAGAGCCGCATGCATCGCGGCGCCATATCATTGTCGTCCGCCGTCCCAAAAAACACGATTTATATGCTAATGAAAAAAGTTTCTTGGCAATGAGGTTAGCGTGATAGCGATTCGTTCCAATCGACATAACAAACGTGATTTTTTTGGTAGCTGACTACTTCGTGATTCATCTATATCTGCATCTAAATGTACGTTTTATTAGCTCTTCAATAAAATTATCGATTCTTGCGTTAGACAATACATATTTTTTTAGGCTTTCGTAAATCTACATGCCACGATTAATTCATAATCGGTTAAAAGAGTAGAGATTATGAAATATGGCGTTTGATTTGCAGTCATAATATATAATATGTATAATATTATTATATGTAATAATAAGTGGTGTGCACAAATATGATCGGAATTAATAAAACATTAACTATTCTTAACTGTCTTCAACGGATTTTACACTTTTTTCTAGAAAGTGGCGTAAGTCCATCTTTTAATAAAATTATGTTGAACATAATTTTTCTCTACGAATTGATATATTCTTTCATATATTTCTTATAATAATAAGGTTAAAAGAAAAGATGTTATTACGATATAAAAATATTATATTACTTGTAGAATTCTATGTATAATATATATAAGCTGTTATTAAAAGAATTTGCTGAAACTGTTTAAAATTAGAATTTCGTTCATGTAAACATGTTATATATACATCTTACAATTCTTCGGATCCTCTTTTTTATTATGTAATAACCATAAATGTAAACGATAAATTGGACACTAAATCTCTCAACTTTCTCTCAAGTTTTAGTTTTGATTATTTTTAATTATGGAATCTATCACGTCGTTATTATGCTCTCAAGGTATATTCCAATTATTTTGGAAGCTGATAACAGATTTGAGTGGTAACACTTTGATCTAATCGATTCCCGTTGATCAATCGTGGAATACTGCAGTTACCTGGAACCAAGTTGCCGGATATGATTGCTCTTGCAATTACCTGAATTACCTGTATTTACGGTCGGAATACGGTGATTAGTAGATTATTAAATAAAGAGACTGTTCCGTAGCCTAAGTCACGCTAGGTCCTTAATCAAGGTACTCTGTAATATAACATTTCATATTTCAACCCATTCCCACAAAATTCATATTAGATTTCTTGCAGCATTCTATTTACAAATACACATAAAATATAACCCTTTCCCATACAATAAAAGCAAAGAATTTTGATTACCAACACAAAGTTCTACGAGGTTTTTATTAAGATTCGCTGCTGTACCAATACTTTTTACACTCACTGTAACTTACTCTACGTACCCTTTTTTATCATCATCATTTATCGCGAGTTTATCCTCGAGTTGCAAACATGCGAGTACAACAATACAAGCATACTTCTCTTCATAACATTTCATGAAACAATACGTTCTACATCGTGTATTATACCGTAATACTCCCACGCAGCATTTGGTAAATATGTGCGCGTTTGCAAGAGTCTGTACTTCATAGGTACTCCGTGAATTTCGTTGTATTTTCGATGATATCGAGGGTGGAACATGGAGTACAATGTATCGACATGTTCCCACGCATCCATCAGTTATGATTTGTCGGTTTTAATGTGCACTCAATACGCGCCAAAGTGCTTTTTCATATATGTATACACAATCTTTCCGCGTATACTAAATATTTTCTTTATACACGTATGCTCTCCTCGTATGTTTTTGTATTATTGGCATCGTGTTTACGTAGTTCTGCAATTTCCCAAGGTGCAACGTCAATTCGATGTTAAACTTCCATTTAACCGGAACACGCTAAAAAGTCTCCACGGCAAATCTGCTTTGTTTTCTAACTTTCTAATATTATTCGACTTGATTTTAATTTCGAATTTTAGTTGTCAGTCACACTGCCTTCTTTCTATGTACATCAATAATGTCCATGTTATCCAGTCTCACTAATGAAATATCGCGAGTAGTATAATTCTATGCAGACAGTATGATGTGCAAGATAATGAAATGTCCGGCACGAAATGAATTCATGCTTTACGTTCGATTTTGTACTTGAAACTTGCGATTAAATACGAGAGCGGCTGGTAAACAAGGGAAGAGTGTATGAATTATATCCTGGATAAGGTAATTTCGTGTTATATGGTCAAGCTATAAATCCCGCTTAGCTTGGTACTGTTCACACGATGTAAATTATTCCTTTAATCGGATCGGGAAATTGAAAAGCGGGGTGTTACCGAAGTATTTGGTTTTAAATATCGGTAGATTTAAAGCTTGCTTTATGTTGTCATACGGGAAGATAGAACTCGAAAGCCGTATTATAAAGTATCGCGATACTGTTTTACTTGGTGAAGCCGATGGAACGGTGTCACGAAAAATTGCCATTAGTTGGATTTAGGTCATCTACATCATCCGCCAGCAATCGATGAATATTATAGAGCATACGGTTAACGTGAACGATCGTCGTAGCATCGCCGACCGTTCTACTTTTACGAGTACATAGAAATGTGACTTGCTGATGGCGTGAAGAAAAGTAATATTCCAAGAATGGCGACGATCAGACGGGGATGTTTTAATACGTTGAATGTCGTGGAGGTCACCGGTGATCATTGACGCAAATATTACTAAAACTCGAATCATATATGTCACTAATTTTGAACGTTATATACACGAGAATTATAAGAACAATCATTCTAATTTCATTTCTAATTATCGAGATAAGTATTGACTCGAATTACGAGTTAACTCAGTTAACTTACGGGTTAACCGGTTGAGGAGCACGAACGGTAGATTATTATTCCAGGAGAAGGTAATATCTACATGTTCCATGAAAATAAACCAAGCATCGGTGCTCGCGTCTTCGGTATGTCAGGGTTTGGTGTACCCGTTTCAATAATATTTACCATGGAACTGTCATCGATGGAAATCCATGTAAACAGTGTAAAGCATTGACATAGTGGCGATGTGTATCCTGCAAGTATATATTCCTGCTACCTTATCCAAGTAATCAACTGCAAGCTTCAGAGAGCTTTCTAGGAAAATATTAATCTCAGCATAACGATCTGCCCTCGGAAGAACCCTTGGGAAAATCCGAGGAGATTTTTCACATTCTATGATATCTCGCGGAATAATATTTTCCTTACTTTCTTCTACTTATCCTAACATAATATCGTAGCTTTCATAGTCTGATATTTAGATAATAATACATTCGAAGCATATCACTTGCCGTTTCATCTATTGTCACGATGGTAAGGATTCCAGAAGTAAAGCAATAAATCATTGTACAAATAGAATGAAAGTATGGATAAGTGTGATTGCATTCATTGACATTGAATTAAATGCAGAGAAATAACGAGCAGGTGATAACAGTCTGTAGAAATGAAATCGCTAGTTTGAATTCGATCGTTTGAATTTCCGATTGGTGCGATCACTTTTTTTTGTTTACAAACCGTTTCCATTTCGACTAAAATATCTCTCTAACTTGTGGGCATTCTAAGAGAAACAAAGCTTGGTCCCTTTATTTCATGCTACCGACAGACAACGACGGAGTACCGAGATATATCATAGAGAATTGCGAGTGTACATTGTACATGTTACGAGGTTCGTATTCTGTTTATTTTTATCCTCTCCACGTGGGATTAGATGCAATGCAATTTGGGAGAAAAGTTTGTAGTATACTCATGATACATGACGAAATGTGTTCATGTTGGATGAGTCGTGTCGCAGGCATTCGGAGGAACCAATTGTCTTGCACTACCAGAAATTTAAAAAAGTATAGAACAACTATTGTATAATTACATGGAGAAAGCACACACTGACTAGATGGGGAAGGGATTTATATAATACATAATATCTAATACTTAACGTATATAAAATATGACATACTTGTATGTATACAAAGTATAACACATTCGCCAGCACTTTACTCGATTCATTTCGGAGTTCGATTAAATCTTGAGAATTTCGGAAGCTTTTAAGTGCACGGAATAAATAGTGGAAAACTACCTAAAGAATTTGAGGAATTCGGGAATTGCATCGATTTAATAAAAATGATTAAAGTCGGCATAATTAACGAAGAGTTATATCTTATAAGTATTACACATAAATTGCTACCCGTATTTTTGATATTGGCGTAAATAATATCCTCTTACGGATAGCTTGTTTTCGTAAAATTGCTTCTAACTTAATATCGGGAATGCCGAGCACACGGAAAGCAAAGGAGGTTGGAAAATGGTATCGTCTATAGTTTAGAAGAGAAATCCTATTAAGTGATCCTAGTTTCCGTCTTCATCCGGCACGTATCGTGTCTGACGTCCCGAAACAAGCAGGAAATGGAACGGATACGCGGGAGAAACACCGATGATGCACGGAAACAGAAGGAGGATGATGGAAGTAAAAGGGAAAGGAATGAAAGGGCCTCAAATATTGGGAGAGTAGGATTGGTGTATCTGAACTCCCCAAGGAATGGAAGATCATCGTTACCGGAAGCCTTCGACCGGAAATCTTATTGGTGGAATGGAAGGATTTACTCTCTGGTCCACTTTCGCATTCCCCTTTCGCGTGTTGCTTATTCAATTTACTATTTCTTACTTCTTAACGCTTCACTATTGCCAATGCAACGGGGAACACTTTGATCTACGTGCACTTATTTTGCTTTCGTAACGTAACAGAAAACTTTTATCCAATTAATAAGCATGAAAAATATGAATTTATTAAATTGCTCAAGCTAAAAATGCTACGGAGACATTCGACTTTCATGAGCTGACATGAATGCAGAATTCATGGTAATCAGAATCGTGTGCTACCAGCTTATGGTTAATGGAAACTTATCTTCGTATATCCTGATGAAATTCTACCGAAGACAAAGTATTGATTATGAAAATATGTTTAGCTTTACGTGAATAATACATATCTGATGTAAAATTGTTGATTATAACGCGGAACGGAACCTTATGCCGAAGAGTGGCAATTACGAATAACTTTGTTTGAAAGTACAGTTTCGATTAACAAAAAATAAACTCTCGGGAAATCGATTGTAAAGTTTTAAGTTAATAATACTCAATCCATTGATGCCAATAACTTAATTTCCCAAAAAATATCAGATACCATATTTAACGACCTAACGTCTTATATATTCATTTTAAGGGACACAGATAACAAGTGTCTCAGACCACTTTCATAGTCAGCGGCAGATATGTATATTCTTCCGTTTCCAGATTCGAAAAAAGCCCCCAAAATCCGAAGTTATTCTTACAATCATAATTACGTGCATTCATTGCATAAAGTAGACAAATTTCATGGGTGCTCGTGTTCCTCGTTAAAACCATAAGTAACCGTAAGGAGCTATAAAAAGTTACGTAACATTTCGGCGTGAGGTAGAGTTGCCGGTTTCGCTAGGATTGTCGCGGTAAACTTTGCAAGGGAGGTGTGCTCTCGACGCACATTAAAAGACCCGGGTAAAATGAATTTAGAAGAAGAAGAAGAAGAAGAAAAAAAAGGCAAAAGAAGAAGAAAAAGAGAATAGGATGGTAGGATGAAAGGAACCCGGAGCATCTTGCTGGAGTCTACCGTCTACAGTCTACACGCGGTTGCTTCCACTAAGAACCCTTGAGTCACGTTTTCCGTCCTCAGACGGGAATCTTCGTAAGTACTGGGCACGTACGACATATAACCCACATCCATAGAGCTTCGGAGATCGTAGAGTGGAACGGAACCGGAAGGGGTTCGGTCATAACCAAATGTAGCTCGTCCATTTCTCCAGGTTCTTCCAGGCAAGCCAGTTGCATAGTTGAGTAGTACATGCGAAGTGAATCGGACTTTGAGTACGTCGAAATTTCCTGAGCTCTTCGTCATCTTTGTAATCCAAAATTAAGTATTCACGTGTTTCCATGGTTTGTTTAACACGGTTATATTTGTTATTATCTTGTTTATGATCCTTGAATGTATTACTTATATCGTTACTATGTTGTTGGAATACTGTTTGCATTCGAGGAAGGATTACTTTAATGCTGTTAGTTTAGGGATTTCTAGAATCAATAAGATCCAAGAATGTCGTGAATTCTTTGCGTGGGAAAACAACGTTCGATTTATTTGCTGAAATCAGAATATTATTCCACGGGAGTTCACGGTATCACGGGAAATAAATCGATCACTCAAATCTGCTGATTCTTCCCTGTCCTCCCTCGGTCTACCATGATTCCTTGTGGTCGTTCCCAGCTCTAATATCCTGGATATTAAATACTCCTGCCCGAGCGGATAACGCATCACCCCGAAATTCTCGAGGGGAACGGAATTCCTTATTCCTCGTGCTGGGAACGCCGCGAAGTGAGAAAGGGTGGAAGACGAAGGTCGAAGGTACTTGACGTGAGGAAGTCCAAAGGATTACACGTATTCATCACTTTTTCGGCTTTTCCTTTTTGACCTGTACTTTCATTTAAACGACGTCTCTCTGACGGATGGATGGATTTGTTCAGCGGTTGTCGGACCGGCAAATAATTAACGTTAAAACTCTGACGTTTATGTATTTCTTTTTGATGGACTGTTTACACATAGTTATAGCTGGTTGTGGTCTCGTGACCAGGGGATTCGGGTATTTACGTATTTCCCTTGGAATGATGGAGTATTCTGTAAATTAATCATGGATTATAGCCAATTTGCCTGCAAATGATGCTGATCGATAGACTAATATTGCTGGCTACGATAAACCAGTGCAGCCACTAAAGAAACAGAGTACTTGGTGAACCCATACGGCTACTATCAGGGTTTCCGATGATTCCCCAGCTTTTATGTGCTCCTCCACTAGCCTCATCCTCTAGTATTCATCTCCTGTACCACGGAAATTCTTTCTCTTCTCTGCTGACCATTCACAAAAAGCTACATCTATGGATGCATTAAGTATACCTGCATTAAGCAGAAATAGCCTTTTGTGGATATCAAAAATTGCAGTTAGTTCGTTCGTTAAGTTTGCACTTATTTTATGATAATTCGTAAAGAAGCACTTTATTCAATACTGAGGATCTTAATATAAGTCCGACTTTAAAAAGGATATATAATACAATGCTCCTCGTACTTTGTTATATTTCATTTGTCTACCGTGTACCGAATTACCGAGATTTAGATTCACATTGATTACATTAAACTTTGGAAGCACGTTTTAGTACGAACTTTGCATGATTACATGAAATTTTGCCATTCTCATATTTGTTAGGTGCCTTCAACAAAGTTCAACTATCCACTGTGATTTCTATCATTCCGCAATTTATGACTAGTCAGTCCAAAGTTGAACTGTCCATTATGATTTCTGTCATTCTACCATTTCTGAGCAGCTTAACAGCTTTACAATTTACGTTATCATACATTTTCATGCAACAGTCGGGGATATCGTAAAGTAGTGGCTGCCAAGTTGGTGATACTTTTTCAAACCACGTTACATGTTTGAGTTAATTTGTGTTGATGAGATGTTCCACTATCGACGTGATATGCGTTTAATTTGTTTGTTTCCATGTTCATTCAGTAGTTATCAGTGGAGGCCACGAACTTTTCAGATTTTTCTTATTTCGTGGCAGTGCTTTTTTTAATTATATTTAGTACGAGATTCGTAGGACACGTTAAACCGGCTAGCACATATTACATACGTAGGAAGCTAGCGCGTTTACAATGGGACACGTTCTTCATAGAGATGGAAAGAGAAATAGAGCAACTGTAAAAAGAACATGGTAACCACGTAATTCATCTCGTTCCAGCGTGAGAGCGAAATTTAAATAGCAACGAGTCCGAACTTTTTTTCAAGAAGAAAAGGGGATTTACCTTAGGAGCGAGTTTATCCTCCTTCTTTAGTAAGGATAATCTTCCACACCGAGAAAATACGCCCTCATAAATTCAGGGTCCAAACCTCACATTCCCTCGAATCCATTTTGAGTAGGTTCCAAAGAAGGGGTCACAAACTGATGGGCCCGTAGCCTTGATGATTTGTTTTCTAAAAACCAACATTTCTAACATCTTGCGGGGATTGAAACATAAGATATTCAAACTTCGAAATGTTTTGTGTCAGTTTTTAACAAAAGTAATTCTTATTCTATAATGTTAGACCTTTGTTATTTCCGCTTATTCGGGAATCGAGGAAACACTTAGGACTTCCGGGGATATGTTCGAGAATTCCTGGATGAAATGTGACGCCAGGATAATTTCTTAATAATGTATCTCCTTTAATCTGCTACTAATCCTGACCGAAACGCAATACTCCTGGACGCCACATCATGTGACACCGGAACGACGAAATATTGCGGTTATCTTGGCCTTCATCCGTCGACAATCTCCTTCGTATATTGCATTAATGGAATATCGAGTTACGTTGGGGCGGGGGAAAGAGTTAAAGTGCTTCCAGGCTTCAAGGACCACACACGTTACGACCTACGTTTTTTACCCGGCTATATTAGTCATTCTTTTCTAATTTTACGTACTCCTGGAAATATGGACATGCACGGTTGTGGTGTCACTCGACGATGACTCCAACCGCAAACTACCATTGCAATTTCCAGGGAAATAATGGTAAACTTAATTTTCTGAAGGGCCCATGTTAATAACGTAGACCTGTATTCATTTTCTTGGTGTTATCTGTTAATATTACTTGATAATATTCGGGGCTAGCTAGGAATAAATTTAGGTTGGTACCTTCGTTCCATTACACAGTTTGTTCCGCAGGAGAAAGTCTCTTAAATTGTCACTTAATAAATACTGAAGATAGATTACTTACATTTGTGGTAATTGGTCGTAAAATATGGTATCTTACTGTGTGTACTTCTCTTTTTAAATTAAATCTTATATATAAAAAAATATTATGAGAAGCAGCTAGTAAAATTGACATTCTTTTATAAATTCTTTCTTTAATCAATTCAGAACTTTATAATCCATTTCTCGCATGTTTACTTTTTGTTGCCTTGTTTTACGACCGAATGCCTCATTCAATTAATTTCTAATTCTTGTTTCTTTCCAATTTCTTTGGATTATGTGCCAGTCATTTTACATTTGAATCTTGGTTTTAATTCTTTGCATTCGGTAGACGACCCAACAGTTTCATTGTTACAAAAACTAGATTAACAAAATGAACACACAAAGATTGAACTAATTGTTAACAAAATGTGTCGCCCTTTTTGTTCCCAGAGTAACATTTAATTGTAACAAGACACAAAATCCAATTCTAACATTCATTGTAATATTGTTTATCACTTGGATACTGGACAAGTGACGAGTAGGTAATTCTCCCGGATTGCAGCAGACTCGGCGAAATTTTGGGGTCGCCGAGTGGTGCAGTCGCATATCCTCGTTTTCTCTGCAGAGCTTTCGTCTATATAACGGTTGAGCTTAAAATAGTTCAAGGTCACTCGGTATCGATTTGAAGACCTAGAATTCAGACGGCCGGTACCAACTTGCGTCAGTACTATCCTATAGCGATATTCAGCCTCGACATGGAAATGTTCTAAATCCTTAAAGGATCGTGGCTCTGATACAGTCAACCGTTATATCCTTGATATTCCTACCTCGGTATTTCGCCGAGGCCTTCAATTTATGTGCAACCAGAACGACCCAGATTTCCACCGAATTCTGCAGTTTTACGGGAGAATAAAAATATCCTTATACTCGCTTGAAAAGCTACAAATTGTACTGGAAACATATAACCCGGATTTGTAACTTTATATATGTACGTATGGACAGAGTATTTAAATTCAAATACAGACGATTTAGTCGTAATCGAAATTTTCCTCTCGAAATGTTCGTCCGTGGTACGTCATTTTATCTGATTGTAATTTTCCAACGTTTATATAACTAGGCCATAAAGCGAAGCCATTCGCGAACAAATACAGGAAAATCGGATGATGGGGCAACGGGAAATGAGATTGATCAGTCAGTATAAATTTATGCATTTCTGGATACCACATTATTTCCTGAGTATGTTAAATATGATTTGACGTAAAACATTGTTGGCGACAATTACAAGTGAACGCACGACATTACTAGGTACTCGCGTGCGTCGCCGCTTCGGCATTGTCAGATAAAAAAGCTGGATGAAACAACAGAACGCAATGCTTAAACTCAGCATTTTTCTCATGCAAATATTTGAGCTACACTTACATTTAAATTCACATGTAGAGGAAGGTGTGTATGCATTACGGAATTAACCTAATTTTTCAAACTCGTTAGTGTATTAAATGCCACGTACATTTCCTGGTTTATTATTCCTTATGCAAATTCCAGTTTGCATTAAACCAGAAAAACTTTCGAAAGCGAGCAGGAAAGGTTACTCGGATCCATTTATACAAAGATAATTTTCGATTGAAGGAATACAATGTATTCGAGAAATTCCTTGGATTCGGGAAGAGAATCTTGCAGTTCTTCGAGATCCACGATATCGATAGTCCAGCCATGAACTCTTCTAGATTCATGAAGGGTTGAGATCTCTTCATCTCGAAATAATCCTTGGTCCAGGATCTCCGAAAATGTCTTGAATCTTCGGCCATTTGTCTTCAAGGTTGTTCGGCCAGGATCATAGGTAATATGTCGTGGAGGGTGGCACGTTTTGTCGGGAACACGAAGGGTGGAGCCGTTTCCGAGAGGGTTGGAAAGGGGTAAGCCGTGGATGAAGGACTGCGGCATTGGCATAACCGATAGGCTGCTTCCCCACCAGATGAATCATGGAGTCTCGACAAAACTCAAAGACATACTGCGTAATGCTTCTCCCATATATCGAGTGAATCATACGGAATACCTCAGTTTCTTTTCTTTTTCTCCAAGAATCTCTTCTCAATTATCGTTTAACACATTGCGTTGTGGCCGGGTAATTAGTGGAAGTTTCATTGGCAATTGTACTCTTTCATATTTCAGTATTCTTTCGGTATTCGGTATTCGGTATTCAGTGTTCTTTCAGTATTCTTTCAAATTGAATACTTCGAATTTGGGCAACAGCCGGTATTGATTAAATGATTCCACTGGCAGAGATCCTGCGCTTTCCACCAATTTCAGGACCAGATATCGACGCGAGCACATCTTACGCTAGTAGTTACCTTGAACTAGTTTTCCCTTCTGCAAGGGAGCTTCCGCAAAATCGATAGAACAGCTCTTCCAAAATGCAGGGTGCAACAATGGACTACCATTACGAGTGAATTAGATTTGGCTTCATAATTACAAGTTACATATATCTTCGTAAATATCATGGAAAGTACTTCATAAAGAAAAACTATGCATTTCACATACTCGATGTCTTCACTGTTTCTTATATTCGATACGAATCCTTAAATGGTCAATAATTTTATAGTTAATTATCATCTTCTCTCGACGAAGAATTTCTTTATCGAACAAAGTATAAACAATATTAAGAAACGAGCCTCATTATCTGTGCTATAATTTGAACAATAAAATGCCTGCCAGCCTTCTGAATTAATTAAGAATATCAAGATGAATGATACTTGATTTCATACAGAAACTTGAATTTCGTTTTTAAGAGTTCAATAATTGCTTGGAATATTCCTTGAAATTGGGAGAACTTCGTGCTTTTCGAATATAAAACAAGGCTATTTGCGGGGAGCACACTTTTAATATCTGCCAAGACCGTAGTCGTTAATTTATAATGCTCTTCTATTTATTAATTAAGAACTAATAATACATCTCCCAGCTTGCACTACTTTGTTTGAAATAATTAAAGAAAATATAAAAATATACATGTCTTTAATTCCTAGTCTGTGATTCGAATGGTTAGTTACAGAGTAACACCGATTTAATTTTAATAATCTAGGATTAAGAACAAAGTAGTACGATAATAATAATCGAATTTCTATCGGATAATAAGATTATTGCAAACTTCTTTTCGACATGCAGTACTCTAACAAATACCCGAATAATTATAATTGCTCTTTATCGTACCGAAGTGCGGCAGCTTTCTGCTTCGACTCATTGATGCGGGATATCGGTGGGGTAAATTAGCGAATTTGCTAGTTTCCAATGCGCGTTAAAGCCACCGTATACATTCGCGATAGGGTAACAGACTATTCTGATGATATCGCGCGCCTATCTGTTTGTCCATATCTGTCCCAGTGGCTCCGGAAAATTGGCAATGTGCATTATGTCAATGAATGCATTTATCCTGTAGTATACTGAGCTTTTGAACTCCCGCGGGGATTTGCTCTATATACACTATCAGCGATTTGATCTATAACCTTTTTTTTAAACGAATGCACTTGTAATTGTCACTACGTGCACTTCCTGTTTGTCGTTTTGCCCTTTAACACTAGAACTACCGAACACATTCTCACTTACGTTTATACATTTATTTATATATAAACTACAGCTGCAAGATTGAAGTTCATCGATGGATTCAATTATTCACGTTATATATGTATTAAATAAAAGTATATTAATTCTCATGTTAAGGAAGATCGATGTGACATAAAATATCTGAAAGAATAAATGTTCCTTTTACAAACATGGCGAGTGTGTTCGATGCGCGGCGCATTCTTACGTGCTCGAGAATATAGTAACAACTTGATCCCTCGTGGGAAACTCCGCTACGTTTTTCGCGGAGGGTGATGTCGAACGTCGATTGCCTACGATGAATTCTTATATTTATGTAGGCAATGAAGCATTTCACCGTAAATATTTAATGCTCGGCGATTCACGAATTCAGTGAATGTGCTGGGTGTATAGTGGGAATGCCTTTCCCATAGGCGAATTTCTGGTTGGTCCCTGAGTAAATCCCCACGGTGGGTATATATATATAGCTTGCCAAGAGAAATATACAATGGGATATAATCTTGGAATGCTCGTTCGTCTTCGTCTTGTCTGAAGTACAGAGACGTGCTTCTCCACATTGCTAAACCATCAGCCATCACGGTGCTATCTAATTTGTATTGGCAGTACATCCACTGAGAATAACCGAGAGTGGTGCAAGCATCTCGGCATCTTCCGATGCAATTTGCGGAATTATTGCGCTAATTGTATTATCTTACATCAGGCTCTCTATCATGCCTCCTCTGGCCAACTGCTTCCCTATCATCCACCAACCTCTAGGAAGGGTTGCTTGTAGTTACAGTGATGTTAGTCAAGTTATACTCGGCCTCGCGCAACTTGTTCAGTCAATTCAAGGATGATGAACTCAGTCGATGCAGTTTGTAAGCACAGACATGTTATTTTTGGAAGCCGATAGTTATAGCTTGTCTGCCGAATAAGATGAATGTACAATGTGCATGTGGATTTCATTAGAAACTTCAGTCGAAAGTAGGTGATCTTTCAAATTTCATTTTGATTTGATAGTAGAACTAGGAAAGCAGGTTTTCCTGGTCCTAGGATTTTATTGAAATGTTCAAATTTGTAACCTTTCGGTTTCTCTGATTTTTCGTGGTTTATGTTGCGCAATGGAGAGAAATAAATCTATTAATTTGTTTCTTCCATTCATCCTTTTTTAAGGACGTACACGTAATACAAATATAGGTGAATATATCGTCGGTAGTTCTAGTGTTAATAATTAATCGAAGTTGAATTAATCTAAGTCGAAGGTGTTGAAGGGAGATATTTCATAATCAGGGCAATTTTTAATTAGAAACTAGGCAATCTTTTAAACGCGAAGATTACTAAGATACGAATTACTTATACTCAAATTATATCAAATTGGTAATTGATTAATTATGAAATTAAATTGTAAAATATATAATGTTCGCCGAACTACAATTCTTGTAGATTTCCGCTTATCTTGTTTCTTATCATTTTTTAAAACGTTCTATTTGTGGGTATCGTTAGAATACTTTCTATCTATCGACTACTGTATCAACCTCAATTTGAGATGATTTCGGAATGCTGTTCCATATGTGGATAGCGCAAAGTTTACTTCATTGTGAATAATATATTTTCCTCACCGAGTATAGCGGCTGAATATAAAAGTTCCGAGAACTTTTCCCGGTTCTTATCTCAGCAATTTTCGACTTATAATTTAACAAGATATTTTTCATCGCGGAGCACTTCTGTTTGACCATTACGAAGTAATGAAGCTTTTCCCGAGAGAAAATTCCCACCACTTTTTCCACTTGGTCTCGTTCGATAAAAGATACTTTTATCTATCAAGAATCCTCGATAAACAATGTATCTCTTAGCAGCATTATTTCCGTTGCCTTTGTTAATCTGAAAATCACTGTAGTATTTATTTAAACCTCTACAGTTCTACAGCGTTTTGAAACATGTATGGCGTTCTATCGAACACGAACACGGTGTGCTTTACTAATTAAAAATTTAATGATGAGCAATGAGTAATGAGGAAATCACTCCAATTGAGGGTACGTTAATTAGTATATTTCCAAGCTGTGTCTTTAAAACTAGAACTACCGAACATATATTCAGTTATGCTGACACATTTATTTATATATAAATTATAGCTGGAGGATTGAAATGAATTAATAGATTCAATTACTTATGTTATGTATATAAAATAAAAATATATGTAATCACAAACAAGGCGCCGTGGTAGATTCGAATAATTTAAGTAACAATGGCAGACAAGTCATTTTGTCTGTTTCGGTAGTTCTAGTGTTAATGATGAGAGAAACCTGGATTCCACAATTTAACCACTTCTTTCGACCCAAAATCCTCCTAGAATATGTTCATACATCACCCACCATCGATTTGGGTCGTGTAGAAGTGATTTTGGCGACTTTTTATTTTTGGCAATTTTTGAAGGTATACCCCTTCACATTTTTGCGATTTGGAGTCGACCCATTTTTGGCTCAAAAAAATTTTTTAACCACTTCTTCCTACCCAAAATCATCATAGAATATGTTTATACATCATATACCATCGATTTGGACCATCTAGGAGCGATTTTGGCGACTTTCAATTTTTGAGAATTTTTGAAGGTATACCCCTTCACATTTTTGCGATTTGGAGTCGACCCATTTTTGGCTCAAAAAAATTTTTTAACCGCTTCTTTCGACCAGAAATCGTCCTAGAATATGTTTATACATCATATACCATCGATTTGGACCATCTAGGAGCGATTTTGGCGACTTTCAATTTTTGAGAATTTTTGAAGGTATACCCCTTCACATTTTTGCGATTTGGAGTCGACCCATTTTTGGCTCAAAAGAATTTTTTAACCACTTCTTCCGACCCAAAATCATCATAGAATATGTTTATACATCATATACGATCGATTTGGACCATCTAGGAGCGATTTTGGCGACTTTCAATTTTTGAGAATTTTTGAAGGTATACCCCTTCACATTTTTGCGATTTGGAGTCGACCCATTTTTGGCTCAAAAAAATTTTTTAACCACTTCTTCCTACCCAAAATCATCATAGAATATGTTTATACATCATATACCATCGATTTGGACCATCTAGGAGCGATTTTGGCGACTTTCAATTTTTGAGAATTTTTGAAGGTATACCCCTTCACATTTTTGCGATTTGGAGTCGACCCATTTTTGGCTCAAAAAAATTTTTTAACCGCTTCTTTCGACCAGAAATCGTCCTAGAATATGTTTATACATCATATACCATCGATTTGGACCATCTAGGAGCGATTTTGGCGACTTTCAATTTTTGAGAATTTTTGAAGGTATACCCCTTCACATTTTTGCGATTTGGAGTCGACCCATTTTTGGCTCAAAAGAATTTTTTAACCACTTCTTCCGACCCAAAATCATCATAGAATATGTTTATACATCATATACGATCGATTTGGACCATCTAGGAGCGATTTTGGCGACTTTCAATTTTTGAGAATTTTTGAAGGTATACCCCTTCACATTTTTGCGATTTGGAGTCGACCCATTTTTGGCTCAAAAAAATTTTTTAACCACTTCTTCCGACCCAAAATCATCATAGAATATGTTCATACATCACCCACCATCGATTTGGGTCGTGTAGAAGTGATTTTGGCGACTTTCTATTTTTGGCAATTTTTGAAGGTATACCCCTTCACATTTTTGCGATTTGGAGTCGACCCATTTTTGGCTCAAAAAAATTTTTTAACCACTTCTTCCTACCCAAAATCATCATAGAATATGTTTATACATCATATACCATCGATTTGGACCATCTAGGAGCGATTTTGGCGACTTTCAATTTTTGAGAATTTTTGAAGGTATACCCCTTCACATTTTTGCGATTTGGAGTCGACCCATTTTTGGCTCAAAAAAATTTTTTAACCGCTTCTTTCGACCAGAAATCGTCCTAGAATATGTTTATACATCATATACCATCGATTTGGACCATCTAGGAGCGATTTTGGCGACTTTCAATTTTTGAGAATTTTTGAAGGTATACCCCTTCACATTTTTGCGATTTGGAGTCGACCCATTTTTGGCTCAAAAAAATTTTTTAACCACTTCTTCCGACCCAAAATCATCATAGAATATGTTTATACATCATATACGATCGATTTGGACCATCTAGGAGCGATTTTGGCGACTTTCAATTTTTGAGAATTTTTGAAGGTATACCCCTTCACATTTTTGCGATTTGGAGTCGACCCATTTTTGGCTCAAAAAAATTTTTTAACCACTTCTTCCGACCCAAAATCATCATAGAATATGTTTATACATCATATACGATCGATTTGGACCATCTAGGAGCGATTTTGGCGACTTTCAATTTTTGAGAATTTTTGAAGGTATACCCCTTCACATTTTTGCGATTTGGAGTCGACCCATTTTTGGCTCAAACAAATTTTTTAACCACTTCTTCCGACCCAAAATCATCATAGAATATGTTCATACACCATATACCATCGATTTGGACCATCTAGGAGCGATTTTGGCGACTTTCAATTTTTGAGAATTTTTGAAGGTATACCCCTTCACATTTTTGCGATTTGGAGTCGACCCATTTTTGGCTCAAACAAATTTTTTAACCACTTCTTCCGACCCAAAATCATCATAGAATATGTTCATACACCATATACCATCGATTTGGACCATCTAGGAGCGATTTTGGCGACTTTCAATTTTTGAGAATTTTTGAAGGTATACCCCTTCACATTTTTGCGATTTGGAGTCGACCCATTTTTGGCTCAAAAAAATTTTTTAACCGCTTCTTTCGACCAGAAATCGTCCTAGAATATGTTTATACATCATATACCATCGATTTGGACCATCTAGGAGCGATTTTGGCGACTTTCAATTTTTGAGAATTTTTGAAGGTATACCCCTTCACATTTTTGCGATTTGGAGTCGACCCATTTTTGGCTCAAAAAAATTTTTTAACCACTTCTTTCGACCAGAAATCGTCCTAGAATATGTTTATACACCACCCACCATCGATTTGGGTCGTTTAGAATTGATTTTGGCGACTTTTCATTTTTGACAATTTTTGAAGGTGTACCCCTTTACATTTTTTCGATTTGGGTTCGACCCATTTTTGACTAATAAAAATTTTTTAACCACTTCTTTCGATCAGGAATCGTCCTAGAATATGTTTATACATCACCCACTATCGATTTGGGTCGTGTAGAAGTGATTTTGGCGACTTTCATTTTTTGACAATTTTTGAAGGTATACACTTCGTCATATACTTCTATGCAGTGGGAGTAACAAAATTAAGAGCTATGCTACTCCATTATTATTATTATTATTAATTTATTAATCTCAAGTTCGAAATTCAGTCGTATATTACGATGTATAGTGAATAGAAAAAAATTTGCGACAGCCCCCACGTTGTGAACTCGGGGACGTCTTGACCCCGACTGAGGGTAAGGGATGCAGCGGGGAGAGGTATAGGTGTTGCGGTAGGTCAGTAATTCGGCGGCAAGCGCCGCAGTTTAAAGGGCACATAGGTAATGCAACATGGCTGCACTTCCACAGTCGGGGTCCCGACGTCCCCGACTCCACAACGTGGGGGCTGTCGCAAATTTTTTTGCATTATCTATATATTTATTTATTTTTTAATATATGATTAAAATTCGAACTTCATATTAATAAATTAATAATAATGGAGTAGCATATCTCCTAACCTTGTTGCAAGTTATATTAAGAATATGTTTAGGCATTATCTACCATCGATCTAGACCAGTTAGGATCGAAATTAGAGACTTTGATTTTTTGACAATTTTTGAAGGTATACCCCTTCACATTTTTTCGACTTTGGTTCGACCCATTTTGGTTTATTTTAACAAGCATATAATATGAAATATTCTTGCGTGATTGTGTGCAAAGCACGATATAGAAAAGTCTGATGGCGGAGGTAGAAGGGAAATCACCAATGAAACCATTCGACGGTAGTAAAAACACGAATTGCCTGAATTCTCGTAGCTGCCGTGAGTTTACAAATTGAATTACCAACTTCAAAAAGACGTACGGTGTTGCTTGTTTTAAATTCACCGTACTTGCAAACTTTTCCGGTTCTCCGGTTCTCCGGTTCTCCTGCTTTCCACCATTTCTGTTTTGGTCTTGAATATCAATGATTAACGTGCATTGTTTCGTTGTAAACGTTCGCTTTCATGGATGTTACGTTCGCTTCTTCCAAGCCATTTTATTTTACAACAACAATTATTCTTCACGATCGAGAGTTGTAAATAATTGTACACTCAAAATAATTATGTACGGCGTCCTATGTAAAATAGGTCATCTGATAATTATATTACATATTATACAAAGATATTTGTTTCTATCTAAAAAAATATTAGTGATCTGGAAAATTTGGTGATACACGCCGTTATTTTAATCACACCAGCGAACTTGTCGAATTGTAACAGTTCCGAAATGTTGTTTTTGATTGAAACCCAAGCAATTCTAGATTCTCGTAAATCTTGATAAATTTCAAAAGGATCGTCTCCGCGAACAGCATTGATTTATAACGGGACAAATGCATGAAGAGTCTGAAATCCGCCGGAAGGTTTACCGTTTCCGTCGCCGGGCTTTCGACGCCTCTTCGATATGTTGACGAATGAACAATCGCCATGCAAAAAAAATACATAGAATCCTTTCGAGCGTAACGAGTCTGTCTTTTTGTATTTTTACTGACAATATTTGTCTGTGCTTTCAATTAACATTTCCTCTGCCCTGGATTTTTCCCCAATATTTTTATATACAACTTTTTTTACGATGATCATCGTCACATCCCGCTGATAATACTTTAATTTTACGAATATTAACGATATATTTGCTTCGAGTTTTAACCTCCATGGTTATACCTACATGGCATTCAACTTGTTAAAGAGCGCCGGTAAATTAGCTCGGTGATTCCTAGAAAGAATCTAATTACAGCGTAGTTTAAAACACGCGATTTTCCTTGGTCGAAGAAGGAGTAAGAAAATAACACGGTGTAGTCGTAGTAAGAAAATAACACGGCACTCGAAATTGCGAGGCTGGGAGGGAAATCAAGAAGGTAGATCGTCTGTGTCAGTTAGGAAGGGAATCGAGATTGCAGCTGACGTATGTAGTGGAGTTTACACGGTAAGTCCTGCTCAAAAGAGGTGATTTCATGGAAATAGGTATTCTAATAAGATCCGCTTCAGCAGTTTCTCACTTCTCCGATATCTTCGTCATCGGTTTCCTTGTCCTTCCGAGACGTATTCCATCGGCGTTCTACAAGACGTGACATCAAAGTAATTTTAATTATCACATTAGCCAGCCTTGAAACGATGAGATTCGATGGTACGAAGTAGGTACATTCTGAGGTGGTTGCGTTACCCTGCTACGGCGATGCCAAGGGATTTTTATCCCTGACGAAACGACTCTTGGTGAACAATTTAATTAAACTGCTCGAGCATCAGAAAATGCATCATCTTTCGTCCCTCGATTTTGTTCCTTCGCCTTGAGACTTCCGCACTGACTTACGGAAGATGGTACCCCTTCGAAGACAAAGCCAGTGACAATAATTGGAGTTACAGAGAGGAAGAGACTTATAATTGCCACCCGTGCTAGAACACTCCAGGATCATTTCCACCTTTTTGGTTACACGAATGTCCGAGGAGAAATTTGTCCAACCCTCGAGAAACCGGGATTAAGTACTACCATCTCTTCCTCAAGATAATCGTTCTTCACTTTTTTTTCTCTTCCACTTCTCGTACCTCCTCCTAACTCCCTTTATAGTAGGGAGAGGAATTTTTAAATTCATTCTCCTAATTGACATTCATTGTCTTAGATTATGCTGGAACGTCTTCGTATTTTTCCGTAATAGTTTGTCGCAGCAGCTTTCCTGGTCGTCTTTGCTAATGAATCTTTGGAAGGTATATATTGCCAGTTATTAAAAATATTCAATATTTATTTACTTATATCTGCGCAAGTGAATATCTGTTTATGACGCGAGAGTGTTTTTCTATATAAAGGGACCTTTTGCCGAGGGATGTTCGAGGACAATTTATACAGTTTCAAGTAAAAGTTGAAAAGAGACAGTTTTCAAAAGTGATAACAGAAAGACATTACATTTGCCGAGTCTGAAATAGTGTCTGCCAGGAGTCCACCGTATTGAATTCATTTCGTTTGTAAAAACCCCCTGTTAACACTAGAACTACCAAAAGGGATCAAAATGACTCGTCTACCATTTTAAATAAAATCCTTCGAATATACCACAGCAAATTCCTTGAGATTTGATATACTTTCATTCGACATACATAACGCAAATAATTCCATCAATTAATGAACTTAAATCCTCCAGCCATAATTGATATATAAATAAATGTGTAAGCATCACCGAGTATACGTTCGGTACTTCTAGTGTTAAAGATATATTGAATTCGAAACCCACTAATAATTGGCTGGTGATCAGAATTCAGTGAGGTATACTGGAGAATAATTGATGTGTTAAGTTATGCTGCAGTAGAATTGTCTCCGCAAATAGAACCTGTTTATATTCCGTGTCTCGTCTTCGGCGTATATCGAGGAGAAGCGGAGAACAGCAGCGTTATTAACGATAGACGGTCTTTATTATGTATGAAGCGTCATGTCTATCACTGATTCCCTTCACGAGCTTCAGTCTTTGACGAGACGAAGCACATTCGAATAATATTGTACTCGATATGATAGATTACATCTTCAAGATGGTACGAGTCCCTGTTGCTAGGACTCTAAACCTTGTCTTGGATATAGGACTTCCAATTTCAGATATTCCACACCTGCTGAATCAACGTGATTCTCCGGAATTCCCATTTACTCGAACTGTCGACAGTTCCAACTAGATGCAATAAAATTATGCATTACCCTTGCTAAACTGAATCCTTAACTAATTTGCTATTCTATTATAATACTAATACTATGATCGAACATTTGCCGTAACGAGTACTTGCCGTAGCGTGGAGTACCAACTGTTTACTCTAAGGTGTATAATAGAAAATGTTCCTATGCTAAAGAAAAGTCATAGCTGAACTGATATATTTTATTGAATGATTAACATCTCAAATTAAAACTGGTTATTATTTAGTAATAATTGGGAACCAATTAGTGTAACTTGGTTCTTGGTTATTCTAGCTATTGCTTTTGGAAGTAGATTATGCCCTGTGCTGATCAGCCATTGAAGGCTTCCCTGAAAATGGGGAGATAGTGAAATGCAGGGTAGAGATATGAAGTAAAACAGAGGCTATGCGAGCCTAATGACGATAAATGATATCAGCTCGAGTATCGTGATTACGATATTAAGATAAATATCCTAATGGAAGTAGAACCCTCGAGTATTGGTTAGATCTTAACTACCAAACAATCCGACTTTCCCTCTTCACTATATATCCTTCTTAAACTTACCAAAAGTGATAGCTTCGGTGATAAATGGAGAAATCAATGGATAAATGAACAATGATAAATGATAATAAGGTGCTTCAAGTACTTTTGTGAAAAAGTCTTAGTCTTTAAAAAAGTAAAAGTCTTCCCGAACTTCTGAATTTTTCCCATTTCATGCAGTCACCTTGAAATTGTTGTTAAATAAAATTGAATGATGCAACTTATTATTCCCAATTTGTTCGTTACATCATGGATCATCGATTTATTCAATTCCCACGAAATCCACTAAAAGATTAATTGACAAAATCTTGGATTTAATTAACCTGTTAACCAGGCGGACAAGTCAACTCGTATTATTAAAAATAAATATAATTAACTCATACAATGAATTCTCATGTAATGAAACTTGTCTAATGAAAATAATAATAATTGACCAGAGCCAGTCTGATGAAGCAAAATACAAATTACAGCGCCATTTTCGTGTAATTCACGTTCTGGCGTTTTAAGTCAGAGTAGACTGAACGAAGCCAGACGAAGGTAGCGAACACCCGGCTCGTGTCCAGCTTGGAAAAATAAGAAACAAGATACAGGGAGGATGACAAATTGCTAGGGATTACGTTACTCCCTCACTTCCTACTTCGTTCTCTTTTTCTCACTGCGAGCACTCTTTTCTTTTTTTCTTCTTCTCTGACTACACAGAATTCACCCCTCGCGACGTTTCACCCTCCGGACGTCGCGGACGTTGAAAATATTACGCGGCGTATTTCCTTTCGTGGTCGACGGAGTCTAAGAGCCACAGTTTACCCCGAGAAAGAGGGTGCATCTTTGCCAGTCGTGAATCCGCTGAATTCTGAATACTGAATAAATCTAGGAAGCGCGTAGAATTTGTTCCATCCACTATCAGATTAATTTCATTGTAATTCGTCGAGCTAAGAAATTTATATATATATATTTTTTTAAGGAATTATAAACGTCTCCGAGAAACACGAGGATGAATGGTCCGACAGCTGTGTTTACTTTGCTTCTGTATTTATGGCACCCTTGACTCAAAATATTATATATTTATAGCTGTGGATCACTTTTATCTCTCTTATTAGTGGATTTGGCACCCTTGGCTCAAAATATTTTATGGCCATAGATCACGTTTACCTACTTCGTCTGGATTTTAAGGGAACTGGTTGCAGCGGGATTTATATTTATGGTGTTTAATATGTATTTGATGTCTTTATTGTGAAATTCGACATGCTCAGTTATTAACACTTATTAGGATTTTTCCTAATTTTAAGATTGTTAAGTTTTTTATTACATCAGCATAATTATGTTACATAGAAAATCAAAATATCGGCGAAGTTTATTAAATACCTTTTGAAACATTAAATATGAAAAGCGATTAAAACCTAAGGAATTATAATAATCTTAAATAACTATGTATTAGATATGTGCATAAATTCTCGCAGTTTTTAGATGCCAGTTTACGTACCTTTCTTGAAAGGAAAGAAATGCAGTTAAAAAGCTGCAAGATCGGTGGAATAAGTTCATAGAAAATAATGGAGAATATTCTTTTAGAATAAGAACTATTTTTTTTAAAAAGATCAAGTTCGTTTGATTTCATAAAACATACCTGATATCAATATTAGTTTCATCCTTCGTCCAATGGAAATTAGTGAGACAAACAATCCTTTCACATATCGACGAATAATACAAGTAAAATGAATAAATACAAGCAAATCAAGGTGGGTTGAATTCTCGTTATTCCGCGAGATGCTTCACTTTAATTAACTAGCAAATCGCGAAGATCGGTACGTGAAAAGGTTCAGTAATTCGGTATACCGAACGGTGGTTTAAGTAGAATCCATGGTTCGTTGGATTCGAAAAAAAGTGGAATATGCAATTCAGCCGGATATCGCAGGAAATCCATTTGTAATCTCTCTGTGATCGCATTAACTCGATTGCTGCACCGCAACGTTGAAGTACCGTTTGCTTTATCCTGCATCTGTTTCCTTTTTCACTGTTGCAAAGTTACGATGTCGCCGGTCGTGTGTATTCGGGCGTAACAAGAAGTCGCAGAAAAGGGATGCAGAGATCTGTTACCGTTTCTAGGGATTACCACGTTTCCCAACAACTTCGTTCTCCCCTCTTTCGATAATACACGGTTGGTTCGAAAAGTAGTAAGAATATTATTTTCAAATGAAAATGTACAAATTTATTGATAATATTTTTCATTTAATATTACGTGTATTTCAGTGCAGCTTCGATAAATATTGTTTTACAATAATACTCTCATTACTTTTGTTATATTTAACACCAGAATTACAGAAGCAGTCAAATTGACTTTGTCCCCAATTTTTCCTAGAATTATTCAAATATTCAATGGCGGATAGTTCGCGATTTCATGTATCTTTATTTTATATACATAACGCGCATCATTGAATCCATTAATTAAATAGCACATTTCAGCAATAATTAGTATACAAATAAATATAAAAATATAACCGACTGTATCTTCGATAGTTCTAGTGTTAATAAACAGCGAAACATTTTCAATAATAAAGAAAGCCTTAGGGGGAATATTCCGGGTTTCGATCGGAAAGAGTTAATCATTTTCGCACTAACAGTACGATGCTTTAATAACAGAAGAAAATACTTGAAAACATGTAAAAATAACAGTCTCAGGAGACAATCTTTCTACTTGTTCATGTTGGATGACAATTTATGAACAAATATTTTACATCACCATAGTTTACCAACACTTCGATACTAGTTCTATAATTCACTCCGCGAAGTCTCGGTATAATTATTTTTACGCTGTTCCCGACACGTTAGATTTTTATTTATCTGTCACTAGAGAATTAACTGACCGTTGTAGCGGAGCCCAGGAACTCCCCTGTTAATTTCCGGTACTCGAACCGGCTACGAGAATAGAGGAAGTCCATTGGTGTTCCCGTTTTCCGAAAATATTGCGCGAGTTTATCATCGATACCAAAAATTTTATTGTCACGTACGCGTATACAGCGCGGTTCACGCGTGCTTTTTATTGAATATGTACGGTGACAATTCTTTTTTTTATGTAAGAGTTCCTTTATGCATGTTTTTAACCATTTCTGTCTGTTTTATGTTTCAGGTGAGTTCTTTTGCAAGATGATTCGTTATTATCGATGGAAGACGATTTATCTCGAAGTCTGGTAAGAATCGATTTATTATTATTCCACATTTTCCGTCGGATAATGGTACGATTAAATTATGGAGATAAATAGAATTCATTTTCGGTATTCGTATTTATATTATTATTATAGTTATTTCATCATAGGGATTTCCAGTTAATTGTTTTCTGCCAACGCGTTCCACGGAATTTAATAAATTGCTTGTTGCAAGCGCATTATATAGTTTAATAAACGCATCATTGTTATCATTCATATAATTTCGATAGAAACTCTGTCACGAAAATTCAATCAGAATTGGTTTCTCACGCTGTTATTTTGAGGCACAATGAACTCCTCATTTTTAAGTTGTATTATATCTTGATGTATACCAAGGTATAAGCAAAGTTATTGTTTATCGCAACTATACAGGCCATAATTATCAGTGCATAACTGTTACAACATTTACCAGCAAATTGTTACCCGGATTAAATAATCATCAATAAATTACAGACGCATGGTTCTCATACCAATAATCGAAAATAAATTATGTCTCCCAAATGAATGATAATTATCACGTTCTCCCGTAACTACGAGTTAACACGCTTGAAATAACGAATTGTTTCCGAACACTGAGATGAAAACTCTGACATTGCAATTTGCCATTTTGTAAAATAAATGTTGTAGCATGCCGAGTTTGGAATGTTGGACTTATTGTATGATCCTCCCTCATTTCATCGCGCTTTGTGATTCAATTTTACGGCAGAGTATTCGTGCTAACACGAGAACGGTTATTAACTTCTGGATTTGTTCCATTTTGGGAAAGCGCTCGTTATTCGACTCATAGGAATTCCGAGTTTCCTTCGGGAAGTTCCTTTCGTTTCAGCATACCTGTGCTTCCGCATAGATTCACTCATTGAACACGCCTCGCACTATTTCCGAGCTCTAAGTTAGTTGGAATTTATTGGTCTTGAGCCACTGGCAAGGCGCTTTCGTGATTCACGATATGTTCCCTTGACTTCGAACCTCGTAGAATGTGCGGTGGGTGCAGTCTTCCAGATTTAAATGGCTAATCGAATTCCTTCCTCCAAAGGATTCACAAAATTTCATTTGTAAACCAACGACTACGGTATGCAACTTACTTAGTTCTTAACCCTTTGCACTCAAGATGCGACTCACAGTCACCACTCTGTAATTAATGCAACTTTGAGGTAACTCGAGAGGCGACGTTAAGATTAACACTAGTTATTTTTTGTTACTGGACTTCGGGTAGCTTGGGTAGTTCCTCGAATAGTATTCTTAGAAAACTCCAGATTTATATCACCTTTGGCCTCATTTCCATCGGAAAAATATGATCGACAGAATCCGCTACGCGTATCGGATTACACACCTCGCACGCTCGTCTCGTCTGACGGAGATAACATAGGCGCAGGAGTAACTTATCCTAACTTTTGCAGAGGCGTAGGAATAGCATAGGGGATAACAGGAGAAAAGTCTTATAGGGATATCAAGGGAGAATTTACTGTATTGCGATTCTTCGACGATGCTTTGTGATACAGGAATCGTAATTTCGAATATTGTCGTGGAATCCGGCGAGCGAAACCTCCAGCAGACGATACTCCATTTTGTTTCGGGTATTTACGGCGCTGAGAAAGACGGGCTTCCTTATTGCTAGAATTAAAACTGATCTCGGCTATTAATTTTCTTGGGTATCCGCCATTTCTATTTCCGTGGCGAATTGTATTAAAGGAATATCTTTAATCCTTCTATAAGATCATTGACGGACAAAAATATCCCACGATTCGTTCTTTCATAATAATTTAAAATACGGGGCCTCCTCCGACCGTGGGTTCCACTCGCGAACAAGGTTGAATGAATGTCCCGAATAATCATTAATAACTAAGGAACCCGTGAATATTTTTTGATGCAACAAAGTGCATTCGAAAGAGCGGACTTTTCTCTATAGAATCATTGACGGGCAAAAAAATCCTACGATTGGTTCTTCCGAAATTAATTAAAATGCGGGACCTCCTCCGAGCGGTGGGCACACTCGCGAACAAAGTTGAACGAATGACCCGAAATAACGTTAATAACTAACTCGTATTTTTTGGAACGTATGAACGCGGGTTATGCATGGAGAAGAACGTTAAACTGCCGGTGACAGAAAAAAGTTCGGCGGGTTCGTTTTATTCAATCAATATATCGGCTAACCCATTATAGTCTGAATAATTAATTTCGCGTCATATGCAGCTGACCAGATTTCGTTGCCAAATAAATAAGAACGAAAACGCTTAATATATTTCGCCATATTGGAAATATTCCATGGCATCTTCAGTGTTATAGAATTTCGTAAATTTCCATCAAACCCATCGCTTTATATATTTTTAATGCAAGCTTAACGTGGTTCCCAATTAGAAATAACTATTAATAAACAT